>OW285239.1:19844227-22244227 GCA_935421215.2 Melolontha melolontha
GTTCATTACAGTTCGTATATATACACGTAGTATAGAAGTGAATATCATGTCTGTCTTCGGTAAGGTGCACTGATGATCTGTAAAAAACAGTGAAATATCGATATATGCACATTCCGCGCAGATAAGTTTTTCACAAAAAAATTTTTCATTTGTACTGACAACTTGTACAGTTGATGTCGCGGCTTGTTGCGTCTACAATCTAGGGCAAAAGTGATTTGCCGGATTATAGAATTAAATGCAACAAATTATAGCGACAATCGCATGTAAAATGAGATTTAATAATTATTGATTCTCATACACATGAAGTTCATTACAGTTCGTATATATACACGTAGTATAGAAGTGAATATCATGTCTGTCTTCGGTAAGGTGCACTGATGATCTGTAAAAAACAGTGAAATATCGATATATGCACATTCCGCGCAGATAAGTTTTTCACAAAAAAATTTTTCATTTGTACTGACAACTTGTACAGTTGATGTCGCGGCTTGTTGCGTCTACAATCTAGGGCAAAAGTGATTTGCCGGATTGTAGAATTAAATGCAACAAATTATAGCGACAATCGCATGTAAAATGAGATTTAATAATTATTGATTCTCATACACATGAAGTTCATTACAGTTCGTATATATACACGTAGTATAGAAGTGAATATCATGTCTGTCTTCGGTAAGGTGCACTGATGATCTGTAAAAAACAGTGAAATATCGATATATGCACATTCCGCGCAGATAAGTTTTTCACAAAAAAATTTTTCATTTGTACTGACAACTTGTACAGTTGATGTCGCGGCTTGTTGCGTCTACAATCTAGGGCAAAAGTGATTTGCCGGATTGTAGAATTAAATGCAACAAATTATAGCGACAATCGCATGTAAAATGAGATTTAATAATTATTGATTCTCATACACATGAAGTTCATTACAGTTCGTATATATACACGTAGTATAGAAGTGAATATCATGTCTGTCTTCGGTAAGGTGCACTGATGATCTGTAAAAAACAGTGAAATATCGATATATGCACATTCCGCGCAGATAAGTTTTTCACAAAAAAATTTTTTCATTTGTACTGACAACTTGTACAGTTGATGTCGCGGCTTGTTGCGTCTACAATCTAGGGCAAAAGTGATTTGCCGGATTGTAGAATTAAATGCAACAAATTATAGCGACAATCGCATGTAAAATGAGATTTAATAATTATTGATTCTCATACACATGAAGTTCATTACAGTTCGTATATATACACGTAGTATAGAAGTGAATATCATGTCTGTCTTCGGTAAGGTGCACTGATGATCTGTAAAAAACAGTGAAATATCGATATATGCACATTCCGCGCAGATAAGTTTTTCACAAAAAAATTTTTCATTTGTACTGACAACTTGTACAGTTGATGTCGCGGCTTGTTGCGTCTACAATCTAGGGCAAAAGTGATTTGCCGGATTGTAGAATTAAATGCAACAAATTATAGCGACAATCGCATGTAAAATGAGATTTAATAATTATTGATTCTCATACACATGAAGTTCATTACAGTTCGTATATATACACGTAGTATAGAAGTGAATATCATGTCTGTCTTCGGTAAGGTGCACTGATGATCTGTAAAAAACAGTGAAATATCGATATATGCACATTCCGCGCAGATAAGTTTTTCACAAAAAAATTTTTCATATATATATATATATATATATATATATTGTTGTGATGCATGTTATCCATATAGAGCTGCATCTAAAATAGGAAGAATAAGACATACAAAGTGAAAAAGGGTTATAATATAATGGTTATATAAATAATATTATTAAGTCTTAGTAGTATCGAAGTGCATATGTATTTTTATAACGATCATTTCATTCTTTAAATTTCTATATACATTTTCCTTTCATTATTTAATTTTATTATATCATATTCAAATTTTCAAATATTAGCGCGAAAAACATATTCAAATCCATATGCAACTTTGTATTATATCGACACTAGTAAGACACGCCTACAAATTGACATCTCGCTAGGTTTACATTTATCATGCGCAGTATGCGATTTGTATCATTCAAATTTATCTTAACCTAACTTGGTAATTTATAATATAATTTTTAAAATCATTTAGATATTCTAAATTAATCAAATACTTTTTATATAAAATTGTTAAAAGGGTAAATCATCGAGATTATTGATATCAATAGATAGCGTGTTTGGTAATATTCAGACAAGTGCTGTCGAATAATTCGATCCTTGAATTTAAAAAATAAATAGACGCATCTTTTTAGACCAAGCCTTAGAAATCTTGTATAAAACACAAATTTAAATTATAAATTCAGCTAAAAGTGATAAAAAGTATCCAGAATATTAATTAACTCGATCGTCAAGTGAATTACTACAAGAATTTTCGGTAATAACGAACTTTCAAACAATATAGCGTCACAGACGTAGTTCCACCGAAAACGATAGAAAATCAGAAGAATTATATATAAGAATCCATCGCCGAACTTCAACAATATAGTCTAACGTATATCAACAACGATACCTGAAATTCTACAGCCAGAAACGAGCGCAGTGAGTAATTAGGCACCGAAGACGAAGTCCGAGGAAAATCTTCGATAGCGTCTGCGTAAACAGCCACCTACACCGCCATCATTTTGTGCTGCACCCGAACATTTTTGGATCACCGAGGATCTTCCCAATTCACACAGACGATCTACAAACATACATCAGCATCATTATTATAACAGGTTTTCAGATAATATTTATTTTTTTTTCAAAAATTAAATTCTTTAAACTTTTATTTAATAATATACTCGAATCATTTACCTAATCTACCACGTCCTGTCATGATCTTTATATTTAATTAAACAACCTATTTATATCTTAGAGATAACAATAAAAGGGTACTCACCATAATTGTAATAAGAGTATTCACATGTATATTCATATTATTTATTAGTTTAACACACATAACCTCTTTTCACATTAGTAACACCTTGTTGTTTATGCGTATATGCAGTTTCGTTAATATCACATTTGTAATACGTTATATTTTTACAGTTTCCTTTAATTTAATAAACATAATATTTTTAATTTTACATGAATCTTTTATTTGTTCATATTTATTTGTAGGAGTTATTATATTAAGCGTCAACATTAAAATTATTCTCTTTTTTGGAAGCAACAACCTAAAACTCACAACGAGCCCGAGATCACCCACATTTAGTAAAGTTTTATTAAATATAGTTTCTTGCTTTCCGACTAGTTGGCTATTTGAGATAAAGATAGCGCAATCTGGGGTGAGATTTTATAAATTAAGGCGCCCGACTAATCTTTTCAAATACATAATTTTATCTTACACTTTTATCTCATTAACATTTTATAATCTCACCACCACAGCCCAGTAAAGCGTGGACGTTATCAATTGTCGCCGACAACGTGGGCCTGTTGCTTCTTGTTGATAACTCATCTACAAAGTTAAATATTGCAAATAATTGATACTTTTCAAATTGTTTCATATATTATATAGACAAAAAGGTGTAGATTATTATTGTCGTTGTGTGTACATCTTTTTCCTATTACAACAGCAGATTGTTACCTTTAGTTCACTACATCGCAGACTTTGGAGGATTCTTGGACATATTAGAGGTTAGTGAAAGGGAAAATATCACCTTGTGCTTACGTTATTTTATTTAACTTTTGATTCACTAATAAAATTACGGTGTCTCGAGTATTATTATTCATATTTTAAACATAACTTTGTATTTTTTCAACTATTTATTATTATTAGCATACTTTAAAAATAAAGGATACATCTTTATATAAATTCATTAAACTTTATAAATTTAATAAATATCAAAATGGATACTCGTCATAGAACCAAAGCAGTTAAGGACAGTACTGAAGAAGATAGGGTTGAACAGGGAGACATTCCCGTGACACAAGCGTCTACAACTGAAGGGGTAAGTTCACCAGACATTGGCCAGGTGATGAATATGTTACAGATATTAATGATACAAATGACCGACTTAAAACAAGACAATATAAATATGAACAACAAATTAGATACAAATAATAAGGAGTCAAAACAAGATAACAAAGACTTAACAAATAAATTAGACACTAACAATGAAAACTTAAAACGAGAACTAACTAATATGAAAACAGACATAAGCAACATGAATAGTGATCTAACAACTAAATTAGAGACAAACATGAACAGTATTAATCAAAAATTTGAAATAAATAATGCAAACATCGACAACAAATTAAGTGCTTTCAAAGTTGATTTAGAGGGTAAGATAGCAGAAATTTCTACAGCTCAGAAAAGGATGGAAGAAAACGAACTTAAGTACTTAATTAAACTGGATGAAACCATTAATTTACTAAATTCACAATGGACAAAACGATTAGGCACAACCAACAAATTGGAATATAATTGCAATAATCAGACTAATAAAATAGATTCCGGAAATGTCGATCAAAAACAAACCATTTCTAATATATTCAACATACAAAAAGAGGTACAGGGTACGACAACAATTAACTCAAGTAACATAAATAAAGAACAAAAAGAAATAATAAACAATCAAGTACGGGGAGATCGACAGATAAACGCCAATATTCACAATAATAACAACACTGATGCAACCAAAGTCATACATGACGTGAATATTAACAAACTGCGTAGATACCAAGTTAAAAATAATTTATACAATCAATTTCAAATAAATGACAAAGCATACCAGAGTTTCTTAATAAACAATGAAAGGGAATGTAATAATTTTTACATAGAGAAGACGGGGATTAATAACATTAATTTTAACTTATCCAATATCAAAATCAAGAATATTAATCATAATTATGCAACCAACTTAATACAAACTAACAAAATTAACATACAAAACATCACTTTAATTTCACCAAATTTAACTATACACGATAGTATGATAACTAACTTAATAAATAAAGAAGGCATGATAAACAATTCAATGATATACGAATACTTAAATCATAACAATTTTCTTCATAATTTATACAGTATAAAAATCAATACCAATATACACATTTACACAAAAATTATAAATATATACACACTAATTAACAAAAACTTACATATATCTCAAGGAAGAGGTAACATGATATTTCTACACCGGGATAACAGCATCAATATCTTTAAAACAGTTCGTCGAAAATTAACTATTTAAATAAATACGATGACAGAATATCGACATTTAAAAAAAAAAAAACGATGATGAACAAAGCAGAATACGGGGATAAGAGTTATAATTACAGATAAATTAAAATAATTACACTTATATTAAACATAAACAAACAGATGATAAACACAATTTAATAAGAAAAAGAAAGAACACATAATAAAACTATAATACAATAAATGAATATATAACTAGCTAGATAATTAATAAATAAAATTATAAAGAAAACAAACATAACTGGAGCTATAATATTAATACTTATTTACAATAATTAAGAGAGATAATACACTGAAAAAAAAAAAAAGGGTAACACCACATATTTAGATGGTTAAAATAAGCTTACAAAAGAACAATTATTTAAAATAATATTGGTACTATCAATCGAATTAATAAAAGGGGAACATATTCACTTATAAACATGCTAATTTAAAAAAAAAAAAATAAAATGAAAGTTTGAACGTATTATTATTGAAAAAGAGAGAACATAATTGAAAATAAATAATAAAGGAGTGTAGATATGACATAAGAGGGACTAGGTAAAGATTTTGAAGGTTGAAGGTATTAATACATATGATAGAGGTGTATAGAATTATATATGAAATAAATGAATTATTATTATTATGAAAATATTAAAATATAGACAAAAGTGTCTTCTAATAAGGTAGAATATATATGTTAAAGGAGTGGTATTTTAATTGATTAGAGAATAGAATGTGAATGTAACGTCTTGCATGTATGAAGAGAGAATTATTTATTATGAAAGCTAAAGCTTATATCAGTATATCAATTATAATAAAAGACTAAGAATAACGATTTATTAATAGAATTATTGAGCATGTACCATCAATAAAAGATATAAATAAAATAACCCCAATGATAATACTACGAACAAATATCTGAATATATAATGTAATTAGTACAAGAAGTATATAATACAAATTTAAAACCACAGAAAACAGTAATATACAATTGAATAAATACAGTCATTAAAATTATTAATTACATTGAAAGGTATGTTATAGCTCGCAAAATACATCAATTAAATGAATACTACAACTAAACTATTGTTATATAATTACAAATAAATATACTTAAACAAGAAACATTAATTTAGACTGGATAATTTGAATTTGGACAGCTTGAATAAATAAAGAGAAGTTACAAAGAAACAATAGAATAATAGTTGATAATTAAAAAAAAAAAAAGAGGAAGAAAAGACTTTGGTATACTAATATAATGTTAAGGAAGTTCATCACACAAACAAACATTTCGTTTTTACAATTCATAAAGTTTTTATATTAAGGTGTTAACTTATTTTTCTTTCTAATTGTTTAATTCGAACGACACGTAATAAGTTTAGAAAAACAAGGTTGTTATCTTTCATTTCCTACATCATCTTCAGCGAAAAGAATGTCCTCATTTGTACATTCCGACATTTTTTCGACGGGGACATTGTTGTGATGCATGTTATCCATATAGAGCTGCATCTAAAATAGGAAGAATAAGACATACAAAGTGAAAAAGGGTTATAATATAATGGTTATATAAATAATATTATTAAGTCTTAGTAGTATCGAAGTGCATATGTATTTTTATAACGATCATTTCATTCTTTAAATTTCTATATACATTTTCCTTTCATTATTTAATTTTATTATATCATATTCAAATTTTCAAATATTAGCGCGAAAAACATATTCAAATCCATATGCAACTTTGTATTATATCGACACTAGTAAGACACGCCTACAAATTGACATCTCGCTAGGTTTACATTTATCATGCGCAGTATGCGATTTGTATCATTCAAATTTATCTTAACCTAACTTGGTAATTTATAATATAATTTTTAAAATCATTTAGATATTCTAAATTAATCAAATACTTTTTATATAAAATTGTTAAAAGGGTAAATCATCGAGATTATTGATATCAATAGATAGCGTGTTTGGTAATATTCAGACAAGTGCTGTCGAATAATTCGATCCTTGAATTTGAAAAATAAATAGACGCATCTTTTTAGACCAAGCCTTAGAAATCTTGTATAAAACACAAATTTAAATTATAAATTCAGCTAAAAGTGATAAAAAGTATCCAGAATATTAATTAACTCGATCGTCAAGTGAATTACTACAAGAATTTTCGGTAATAACGAACTTTCAAACAATATAGCGTCACAGACGTAGTTCCACCGAAAACGATAGAAAATCAGAAGAATTATATATAAGAATCCATCGCCGAACTTCAACAATATAGTCTAACGTATATCAACAACGATACCTGAAATTCTACAGCCAGAAACGAGCGCAGTGAGTAATTAGGCACCGAAGACGAAGTCCGAGGAAAATCTTCGATAGCGTCTGCGTAAACAGCCACCTACACCGCCATCATTTTGTGCTGCACCCGAACATTTTTGGATCACCGAGGATCTTCCCAATTCACACAGACGATCTACAAACATACATCAGCATCATTATTATAACAGGTTTTCAGATAATATTTATTTTTTTTTCAAAAATTAAATTCTTTAAACTTTTATTTAATAATATACTCGAATCATTTACCTAATCTACCACGTCCTGTCATGATCTTTATATTTAATTAAACAACCTATTTATATCTTAGAGATAACAATAAAAGGGTACTCACCATAATTGTAATAAGAGTATTCACATGTATATTCATATTATTTATTAGTTTAACACACATAACCTCTTTTCACATTAGTAACACCTTGTTGTTTATGCGTATATGCAGTTTCGTTAATATCACATTTGTAATACGTTATATTTTTACAGTTTCCTTTAATTTAATAAACATAATATTTTTAATTTTACATGAATCTTTTATTTGTTCATATTTATTTGTAGGAGTTATTATATTAAGCGTCAACATTAAAATTATTCTCTTTTTTGGAAGCAACAACCTAAAACTCACAACGAGCCCGAGATCACCCACATTTAGTAAAGTTTTATTAAATATAGTTTCTTGCTTTCCGACTAGTTGGCTATTTGAGATAAAGATAGCGCAATCTGGGGTGAGATTTTATAAATTAAGGCGCCCGACTAATCTTTTCAAATACATAATTTTATCTTACACTTTTATCTCATTAACATTTTATAATCTCACCACCACAGCCCAGTAAAGAGGGGACGTTATCAATATATATATATATGACACTGGTAAAATGTGTATAATACAATATATACTTGAACATTATTTTGTGTGATACGGTTCGAAGCAATCCACGCACAATACATCTTCGCTGTTTATCTCTTCGTCTTATCCAATGGTTGTTTCCCTCGTATTTTATATCAGGAACTATAGCAAACGCCAATTAAGTTGGCGGGAGGAGGGGTAAGTTCGCGCAGGATTAGAAGTAGTGGGGATATTTGTATTTGGTTTTACATCAAATGTCAGATAATTCTAACCTCTGAGCGTGTATCACTTTATGATCCCCTAGCAAAGACATTATGTTCCGTCAAACGTTAATGACAAATGTATTCTGACAATTACTTTAGTGGGGGTGGACGTTTTTAAAAGCGGCTTCTGCGCACCCCCTCCTCCCGCCAACTTAATTGGCGCTTGCTATACTTTGTGTACATTTTGTTTTCTGGTAGCTCTAGTATACCAAAGTTTTAAGTAATAAATCGCAACACTTCGTCGAAAATCTAAGTAAGATACCCATGAACTTTTCTGTACAAAATCTACGCATTTGTAATTAACATATCGATCATTCTAGTAATTAGAAGCCAATACCACTTCTTGCCCCTAATTCTAATAGTGTACTTCTCCACCAACCAATCATGGTGATCGGCAGCTCCCGTGTGTTGATTGTACGTTTTGATTACATTGGGTTGCGGAATGAAAATTATATGTTCTTGAGATTTACACCACCTTAAAGCTTTATCCAGTGATTGGTGTCTTTTTGTTCATATGGGCAGCTTAACCTTTCCAAGAAGCTCACTGTAATAACCTGAACTAATCGTTTTTATTTCTTCGAGAAAATCGACGCAAATTGATCCAGTAGTGTCCCAGAACACAGTCGCCATCACTTTGCCATTAGATGGTCGTGTTTTTAATTTTTTTGGGCGGAAATGAGCATGACTGAAGCCATTTCATGCTAACATTCTTGCTTTCTGAGATATAATGATGTGTCCAGGTCTTATTAGTTGTTATGATTAAAGACAGCAGACTATGTGCCCGGTGCATGGTGACATGATTCATGTCACCATGTGTACTAAATATTATTTTTCATTCCTCTCGCTTTGTTTACATATCGGAGCAGAAAAACATATATTTAGTAGTTTCCTAAATATTTCCATACATGCATTTATCAAAGAGATAACAGAATTTGAACATATATTTTACAGTTCTAAATCAAAATTAAAAAAAAAACATTATTTTGTATTTCTAACAATGAATGAAACATTTATTATAAAGAAAAAGTGGTATTATTGGCAATAACAGATGCACCTTCAAAACATATTTATATTATAGTATCCAAAATAATATTTAGTACACATGCTGACATGATTCATGTCACCATGCACCAGGCACATAGTCTGCCGTCTTTAGTTATGATACATGACAAAGGCATCGCCTTCTTACTCGTAGCGACGCCGGAGTTCTCTGTAAACCTCAAGCCGTTTTGCTGTTGTTTAACGGAAAATTATTTTGGAACCCACCTGGCGTTAACTTTACTAAATTTAAGCTTATCGTGGACAAGAGTGTGAACACTACCAACACTATTGTTGTTGCTCCGAATCAGCTGGTCAACTTTTTGAATGTTCCAAGATTCGCACCAGACGGGCAGCATGTTCAACTCGCGTTTACGTCCATCCCAGAAGAATTTACACCACTCAAAAACTGTTCTAAGTGATAAACACTCTTTTACAAACTGTTTATGAAGTCTTTAATGAATATCAATCGCTTTTACAACTTCATTGAAAAGAAATTTAATAATTAGATGTTATGCAACAGAATTTGACACATTGTTGCAAGCCATTGTTAATACAACTGACAGTATTGAAACAATCAAGTTGCAATTGTTTATAGCGTTAGCTAACCTGCGTACTTCGATGAATATAAAACCGCTACGCAGTATTTCTTCAATTATGTCCAGAAAGAAATAAAATGGACATGAAATTTGAATTCCCCTGGTATAATGCACATTAAAATAGCAGATTATTACTACATATACTGTAATGTTCAAGTTTGCATCATTTGAATAGCGTTATGTTTTAAGCTTTCCTTTAATACTTCCAAGTTGTATGTTCTTATTGACAGCATAATCGCAGTTCGAAGATTATTATGTAAAATAAAGTGTGCTTATTGTTAATTTATGTAAATAATCTTTTTAACGCTCGGAGTTATATTGAATTGATTACCGGAACATATTACACTGACCATAATTTAAATGTAAATGTAAAATATCTTATTTAATGAGATTAAAAAATATGTCATTATTATGAAAAGGAATTTTATATGTAAAAAAGAAGAGTAATTGGTTGATGCTAGTAATATAATTAACTATGAAAAAAAAACTTAATTTTAACTTCTCTATCTGGTAATAGATGTGACGGCATTTAGAAAATGATAGTAAAAAGTGAAAACGATATCATAAATAAAGTAAATGTTGGTTTAAAAAGTTGATCAAACATGAAAGGGAAAGCAGATTAATAAAAAAATTAAAAATTGCTGCTCACGTCTTCTTAAATAAATAAGAAATTTCGAAAATATACTTGACTTGTATGAAATTTATCGCATAGTAATTAAGCGATATGTCGTATGCATTCATAATTTTTGTAATAGACGGAAAGGGTCAATATCCCATTAAGTTATGTTAGATTCTATTTATTATGTTTAACTTATGCAACGTTTTCATATAATTTTAAAGCTAGCATGTCGATATGAATTTGTTTAATAATCAACAATTAAACACTTGACGTTAATTTTCTACAAATGAAACAGACATGCAATATACATATCTGTAACTGTACACATGGACAATACACCTCGTATTTTCAGCATTTACTTCTGCTTAAGACACGTGTTTCTGCCATCTATAGGCGTCATCAGTCAAGCTAGTGAAGCAATGTAATACACATTAATACAAATCTTTTTAAAAAACAGATTTGTATCTGTATATACATTTACGCTGAAATCGCCTACAAGATATAGCAAATTTCGTCCTATAAGGTGGCACTATTTAATAAGTGACATCTGACGGACGAAAGAGACTATGCCGAAAAAGGCGACCTTTCGCTTGACCAGCTAGCTGGTCAAGCGAAAGGTCGCGCTTGACCAGCTAAGCTGGTACATAAACAAAAATAAACGTAAATTTACTGCCATCTGGCTCGTGTTAATGGACTACCCCGATATACGTATTTTTTCGTTTATGATAAAGAGTAGTAAGGACCTCTTAAAATACTGCCCTTAAATTTAAATTAGCATGTTTAGTTTACCAGGGGCGGACTAGGTTGTACATTTTAATGCTTACATTTTTAACACCCTGTATGATAATGAGTTAAAAAAAAACGAATTTGGATACCTTGAACACTAAGCTAAAGAAAAGGTACTCTTGTTCATTGTCGATAAAATGAACCGTTTTCGAGGAAAAAAAAATAAAAGAATTAATGTTTTATTTCTATTAAAAAGAACCATGTTTTTTTATTTTTTTTTTGTCTGCAACAAAGTGTGATACAAAAGTCTGAAATAAAACTGTTTTCAGTACTAAAAAACGCATTGTTTGTACAAACGTTACTATGGTACCCACGAATTAATAAATATCTTGCATTGACGTGTAAATTTTAAATCTTGTAATCCTTCATATTGTTAACACGTTGATTCTTTACTTCGATATTAATTTATTGAATTTTGAATATCTTGGTAAATTTAATTTGATAATGGGATACACATTTAGTGAGTATGCAGATATGCATCTTATGTACGGTCTTGCATCTTGCAATGCTTTGGAAGCAAGAAGGTTGTATGAAGAAAGATATCCTAATCGCAATATTCCAAATCAGAAAACATTTCAGCGACTTGACCAATGTCTAACAGAGACTGGTGGGCGATTCCATTTAATAAGGTAACATTATTGACTTTCTTTAATGTTTTAGGAAGTTTTGCGAAAAAAAGTACTGATGCTGGTGTGAGAAGAACAGTACGTACGGTGCAATTGGAGGAAATTATTTTTGATACTGTAGGTGATACTCCTTCAATAAGCACCCGAAGATTAGCCGCGCAGCTTAATACGTCAAAAACGACAATTCATGAAGTACTTAAAGAACAGTTGTTTTACCCTTATCATCTGCAAAAAGTGCATCTACTACTTCCTGAAGATTTTCCTCGTAGAATCCAGTTCGCAAACTGGCTGTTAGATCAGCAACGAACAAACCCAAACTTCATTAGCACTATTCTTTTTACCGATGAAGCAGGGTTTACCAAAAATGGTATTGTAAATTTACATAACTCGCATGTATGGGCTGATGAAAACCCTCATGCCACTGTCGTTCATCATTATCAACATCAGTTCCAATCAATTAATGTTTGGGCAGGAATAATTGGCAATTTTTTGATTGGACCATGCGTATTGCCGCCACGATTGAATGGTGAACTTTATTTACAGTTCCTTCAGAACGCTTTTCTGGATTCAATAGAGCATTTGCCACTTGCAACCCGCCAAAGCATGTATTTTATGCATGATGGGGCCCACCTCATTTTAGCGTTGCTGTACGCGACCACCTGAATAACGTCTATCCAAACCGTTGGATAGGCAGAGGAGGTCCCATTGCCTGGCCTCCACGGTCTCCCGACCTAACGCCAATGGATTTTCACCTGTGGGGTCATCTCAAAACCTTGGTGTATTCCTCTCCGGTTGATACTAGGGAGGAACTTTTACAGAGAATCACATTTCATTGTGATGTGATAAGAAACAATGCTGGGTTGTTGTGGCGAGTACAGCAGTCCTCTATTCGTCGTGCCCGCGAGTGTATCAGAGTTCACAGAGCCCATGTTGAACCCACTTATGAAGTTTTTAATTGATTATTTCTAATTAGCGTATTTAGGTTCAATCGTTGCAAGCTTTAGTGAGTACATTTCTAAACATAATTTTTGTTAAGGTGCCTTTCTGGGACAAAACTGCATTTCTAAGAATCTTTGTAATTTTGTCGTATTAAATAACCTAAACTAAAACTTTTTTGTTCCTGGAATGACTTTTGTATCACACTTTGTTGCAGACAAAAAAAAATAAAAAAACATGGTTCTTTTTAATATAAATAAAACATTAATTCTTTTATTTTTTTTTCCTCGAAAACGGTTCATTTTATCGACAATGAACATGAGTACCTTTTCTTTAGCTTAATGTTCAAGGTATCCAAATTTGTTTTTTTTAACTCCTTATCATACAGGGTGTTAAAAATGTAAGCATTAAAATGTACAACCTAGTCCGCCGCTGGTAAACTAAACATGCTAATTTAAATTTAAGGGCAGTATTTTAAGAGGTCCTAACTACTGTTTATCATATTAAATTTTTATTAAATTATAATAAGTAGTTTAAAAGTTATTCAAGAAAAATTGATTTCCAGTGGCGTCCTTTAGGAGGCCGTATCTCCGTAGGGAGGGCCGCAAGGAAAAAAATTATGGGAACTTGTCATCTTATTTTTTAATGTTCTATCTGAATCCGAGAGATTTCCCACATTTTCCCGGACACATTGTATATATATATATGTGTGTGTGTGTATGTATACACTGTGTCCATAAAGTATGGACACAAGCCCGTAATAACGTTATTGTGCATTATTTGACAAAATGCAAAGATATATCGATTAATGTTTTTTGTTAGCTATATTTAGATGCTACACCATTTTGTTTTTTCCGTCGACCTTGAATAAGTTATGACGTCATTGATAATTTTTTTAAATGTCAACCACATTTTTTTTTATGGATTTTGAAAGCTTTTACAATTCTTTATTCGATGATTTAAACATTTTGGTGTTAGTGTTACATTAGAAAAGTCTATGCGACACAACCGGAAAATTTGGAGGCTTTACGACAACGCATCATCTACGAAAGCAGACTAATCACTCCCGAAATATTACAGAATGTGCGAAATGGAATTTATCATCGCTTAGGATTTTGTCAACAAAATGAAGGAAAACATTTTGAGCATTTGTTATAAATTTGATACTGAAAATGTCAAAAATAAAAGAATTACAACACAGTTTACTCAAAAATTTTCTAATGTAACATACCAAAATTTTTACAACATCGATTAAGAATTGTAAAAGCTTTCAAAATCCACAAAGGAAAAGTGGGGTTGACATTTAAAAAAAATATCAATGACGTCATAACTTATTTAAGGTCGACGGAAAAAACAAAATGGTAGCATCTAAATATAGCTAACAAAAAACATTAATCGATATATCTTTGCATTTTGTCAAATAATGCACAATAACGTTATTACGGGCTTGTGTCCATACTTTATGGACACAGTGTATATATATATATTTATTTATAAATTATATTATATTACAAAATGCGCATTTATTCCCAGGGTACCTGAATACCATTTATATCATCGCTAGCTGACGAAATCATAGACCAGGAGATATTTACAGCATACTTTTAATTTAATCAAATTAACATAAGTTGAAACGAACTATACCAATGACTAAAATGAAAAAAAGGTATCAAAAGAGTGTGAAGATGACAGATATTTAAGCAAACTCCCAAGAAGACGTAACAGTTCATATAAATTTGATGGATCTTCAACGTCTCGCACGTCGTTAGATTACGAAGTTCCTTAAAGTATAAACTACATTTTCAAGCAAATGAAATGCAGTACGCCAAGATTAATTATAAATTACAACTTATAAATTCTTACTTAAACAAAGTTACGTATTTTCCAGTCGGGATTTTCGCACCTTAGTAGTTATTAGTTAGTTTAGAATTGTCGTGGCAGTTAGATCATTCCTTATTAGTTGCTACTCGACTATATCGCGTAAATGCGCCTTACCGTTTCCTATTAATTCGACAATTTGATTTGGATACGAAAGCAAATTATAAAATATTTTAACTCCAAAGTTTTTCTTACTCTTATAGTATGTTAGAAAGCTATTAATATATTCTTGTCTTTATGCGATAACTGATAAAAAGTTGTAATTACATGATCATTTTATAACTAAAAAATTTATTAGAAATTAATGGTGTGAAAATTCTTAAATTAAAATGTATCTGTTAAGTTTTAGTAAGTAAAGTGTTATTTAAGTGGGTTTCAAAAATAAACAAATTATAGGGAGCAGTTAGTTGTAACCGAAAGTTAAATACATAATTACAGTTCATCTTAAAAACTACTATTTTAACTTACGAGGTTGCCTATTGTTTATTAAAACGAGGAATTAGGATAGTCCACTCTTTTCGCATCTAATTCATGTACCATGAACTGAAACGACATTCTTTTCTAAACTCATCATGTATTTTACGAGAACCATCACTCATTCTGTATTTCGAACGTGTTAAAGACAAACAAGTATCTGTGGTCGTGACCCACAGCATCTGTTCTAATTTCAAATTAGAATACTAGAAATTCGAAAAATAATGGTTTGTTTCACTCCGCGTTGTCATGATGATACCCATTAAAATATATCGACCGCGACCGAACACACACACAGTGTGTGTCTCACTCATCTTTCTCACTGGTCACTAATTATATCCGACGATAATATTCTAGGTTAAGTAGCAACGCTGGATTGGACAAATACATTAAAGAAAGATAATTCTAATTATTCGAACATATTTAGATTAAGCGATGTTTTATTGTTATTTCATCAGAAATAGCTTTGCTATAGCATAAAGGTGTCTTCGCCTTGGTTTCTAAACTACGCAGTATTATTAAAATTTCACTAAGTTACTCTAATACGATAAAATGAAGAATTTTTGGTTATTTATCAGAGAAAAACTGTATCTTACATTTACATATACACAGATATATATATATATATATATATATATATATATATATATATATATATATATATATATATATATATTGTAGTGATGCAAGTTATTCATATAGAGCTGCATCTAAAATAGGAAGAATAAGACATACAAAGTGAAAAAGGGTAATAATATAATGGTTATATAAATAATATTATTAAGTCTTAGTAGTATCGAAGTGCATATGTATTTTTATAACGATCATTTCATTCTTAAAATTTCTATATTTATTTTCCTATCATTATTTACTTTTATTATATCATATTCAAATTTTCAAATATTAGCGCGAAAAACATATTCAAATCCATATGCATCTTTGTATTATATCGACGCTAGTAAGACACGCCTACAAATTGACATCTCGCTATGTTTACATTTATCATGCACAGTATGCGATTTGTATCATTCAAATCTATTTTAACCTAACTTGGTAATTTATTATATAATTTTTAAAATCAGTCAGATAATCAAAATTAATCAAATTCTTTTTATATAAAATTGTTAAAAGGGTAAATCATCGAGACTTTTGATATCAATAGATAGCGTGTTTGGTAATATTCAGACAAGTGCTATCGGGATATTGGATCCTGGAATTTAAAAAAAAAATAAAGAGACGCATCTTTTTAGACCAAGCCTTAGAAATCTTTTAAAAAAACCTAAATTTAAATTATAAATTCATCTAAAAGTTATTAAAAGTATCCAGAATATTAATTAACTCGATCGACAAGAGAATTACTACAAGAATTTTCGGTAATAACGAACTTTCAAACAACATAGCGTCACAGACGTAGTTCCACCGAAAACGATAGAAAATCAAAAGAAAAATATTCAAGAATCCATCGCCGAACATCAACAGAATAGTCTAACGTACATCTACAACGATACCTGAAATCCTACAGCCAGAAACGAGCGCAGGGAGTAATTAGGCACCGGAGACGAAGTCCGAAGAAAATCTTCGATAGCGTCATCGCAAACAGCCACCCACGCGGCCATCGTTTTGTACTGCACCCGAACATTTTCGGATCGCCGAGAATCTTCCCAATTCATACATACGATCTACAAATATACATCAGGATCATTATTATAACAGGTTTTCAGATAATACTTATTTATTTTTCCAAAAATTAAATTCTTTAAACTTTTATTTAACAATATTCTCGAATTATTTACCTGATCTATTACGTCCTGTCCTGTTTTTTATATTTAATTAAACAAGCTATTTAAAACTTAGATATAGCAATAAAAAGGTACTCACCATAATTGTAATAAGATTATTCACATTTATATTCATATTATTTATTAGTTTAACACACATAACCTCTTTTCACATTAGTAACACCTTGTTGTTCATGCGTATATACAGTTTCGGTAATATCACATTTGTAATACGTTATATTTTTTACAGTTTCCTTTAATTTAATAAATATCATATTTTTAATTTACATTAATCTTTTATTTGTTTATATTTGTTTGTAGGAGTTATTTTATTAAGCGTCAACATTAATATTATTCATTTATGGAAGCAACCACCGAAAATTCACGACGAGCCTGAGATCACCCACATTTAGTAAAGTTTGTTTAAATAGTTTCTTGCTTTCCGACTAGTTGGCTATTTGAGATAAAGATAGCGCAGTCTGAGGTGAGATTTTATAAATTAAGGCGCCCAACTAATCTTTTCAAATACATAATTTTTATCTTACACTTTTATTTCATTAACATTTCTTAATCTCACCACAGTCAGGGGCTGGCATTTAACAATATATATATATATATATATATATATATATATATATATATATATGTTGTAACTGGATTCCGGGTTTTCTTCCGCGTTTCCATTGTTTGGTCTTTGTAAAGACCGGTGCTGGTTTCTGGACGACGTTTCGGAAAAATCACATTTGCCATCTTCAGGTCTGCGATAACTGTCTGCTTCTGCTTCTGGTTACTCGTAAACTGACGTAGTCGAGTTTAAGATGGTTGTTATATACCTGCTTAGCGTTCTGGTTGGTTACACTTGGTTGAGTATGTGCGCGACTCCGTGTCGTTGGGCCTGTAGCTGGAGTGGGCTGGCTGGGTTGCGGTGTTTTTGTTTGATGTTTCTTGTTGACAACTTCTTTGCAAAGAAGTTGTCAACAAGAAACATCAAACAAAAACACCGCAACCCAGCCAGCCCACTCCAGCTACAGGCCCAACGACACGGAGTCGCGCACATACTCAACCAAGTGTAACCAACCAGAACGCTAAGCAGGTATATAACAACCATCTTAAACTCGACTACGTCAGTTTACGAGTAACCAGAAGCAGAAGCAGACAGTTATCGCAGACCTGAAGATGGCAAATGTGATTTTGCCGAAACGTCGTCCAGAAACCAGCACCGGTCTTTACAAAGACCAAACAATGGAAACGCGGAAGAAAACCCGGAATCCAGTTACAACACATACTACTACCCGCGGAAACCTGAAAGAAAGCATATATATATATATATATATATATATGTATATATTAAAAATAATAGACTTTTTATTGGTTTAGCGACCTTTTATTGAATTTTGATGTTTTATTCTACGACGTTTCGACTTTTATTATTATTCAGTCTTTTTCAAGTAACGTTTTTTTTGGGTTTCAAAAACACGCATTCTGTGCAACATGTGTCATCGGGGACATCCGAGACCTTTTTTAAGGACCGACCACACTAGTTCGAATATTGTCTTCACAGACTCTTACATATATATTAATGTCATACATTTGTAGTTGCTATGGATAAAATAAGCAAATCCATAGCAACTACAAATGTATGACATTAATATACTGTCATTTGTATTTTGTATTCCTTGAGAAAGGCATCATTAGCCGAAACATGTACATGTAGGATTGTTTTAAATATATAGTTTTTGAAGTATAAATGTTGAAAATGTTGTCCTTCAAGATCAATGCACTTTAAAATCCTCCGTTCAAAATTTCTGATGATATTCTGCAACATTACTGGATTGTTATTAATTTCCATGCATTTCTGTTCGATTCTCTGTAGCATATCATTCAAATTCAATATAGGTGTTCGAAATATGTTATTTTTTAGATAAAGCCACAAAAAGAAGTCGCAAGGTGTTAAATCGCATGAACGTGCAGGCCAGGCAATTTCAGTATTTCGACTAATTATACGCTCATCAAAAGATTCTCTTAAATAATCCAAAGATTCTGCAGTACAGTGACAAGGTCTTGTGTCTTGTTGGAAATATGCATTTTAAAGTTCATCATCATGCAACTGATTGACAAATGGTTGTAAAATTTCCGTACGGTACCTTTGAGCATTTAACGTTCCCTGAAAAAATATTGGTCCAATGATTCGCCTTTGGCTTATCGCTGCCCAAACACCAATTTTCTCTGGATGTAGCGATTCTTCATTAATTACATGTGGATTTTCACTAGTCCAAATTCTTGTATTTTGTGAATTTAGGTATCCCGTTTTATAAAACCATGCTTCATCAGTAAAGATGACTCTTTGCGAAAGTTCTCCATTATGGTTCATATTTACAAACCAATTACAAAACTGTAGTCTACGTGGGTAATCAATTTCTAACAATTCTTGTACTGCTGTGACACGGTATGGATAAAGTTGCATATCTTTTTTTAATAACTTGTGAGTTGTACCAACAGAAAGGTTTATTTGTTGACTCAAATGTCGAACAGATGTTTGTGGTTCATTTTCCATTATTTCTTCAACACGATTGACAACGTGAGGTGTACGTTTCTTAACTGCTCCGCTGCCTGATTTTCTTAAGAGACTACCAGTTTCAGAAAAAAGTTTTAAAGTTCTATCCAAAGTATTCTTAAATTGTATATAATCTATTACAAAATGTGGAAACTCAACTTGAAATTCTACCATGCAATCTTGAACTGAATAAACCCATAAACCATCAATTTTATTACCACTTCGAAAATAAGCCTGGACTAAAAAAATTTTATGTTCTAAAGTGAAAGCGATTTTAAAAACTGAGAAGCAATTTATTTAAACCAGAATCGACGCATGATTATTTTATGCACTAACTGATATTTGTGTTTGACATTATCAAATGTCATTTGGATTTACGTTTACGGAACAACAAACACATATTAATATATTTGCGTCTTATTCTGTCAAAATTTCAAAGTAACCTAGATTGACTTTTCAAATGAACACTTGTTATGTGTATCTGCGTGTGTCTGTATGGGTAAAATTCCCAAGGCTCATTTTACATAATAATTAAAATATATAATGCGTGCGCAGTATAACAGTATAATAAATAACAAACAATAAAACAAAGATAACTAATAATAACTGGACTGTCGACTGCCTTTAAGAATATAAATGAAGGATACAAATTCAACTAACGAAACTAAACTTGACAAGATTATGAATATCGCATTGCACAACCATGAGTTACGAAAAAGAGAGAAACTAGTATTTTTAATAATATAAAAAATATTATTAAAAATGGGGTGTGAAGAACACAATACAAGTTCATTTATGTATTTTTGAATGTATCTTCTCTAAAGACGTAGATACGTATTTCACATTTCTACATGTTCGTCGGTACGCCCCTGTTGGAGAAGAGACACATTCAAAACAAACATAACTACGTTACTATCTGGCCGAAATTATTCAGACAGAGCGTGAAGGAATATTCAGCGCTGTCTATATAATAACCGCCGAACTAGCTACGTGTTTTTTTATAGTCGGTAACCACCGTATCTATAAAAAACTGTATTCTCGTGTCTTCACTACTTGTCGGCGTGAGCCGAATGTGTATATGACAACATAATTTGAAACATACTTGAGTGGGTAAAACCTCACTAAATTTGTATAATACAAAAGTATTTTTAATAATATAGAAAATATTATTAAAAATGGTTCACACCCCATTTTTAATAATATTTTCTATATTATTAAAAACACAATACAAATTCATTTATGTATTTTTGAATGTATCTTCTCCAAAGACATAGATACGTACTTCACATTTCTACATGTTCGTCGGTACGCCCCTGTTGGAGAAGAGACACATTCAAAACAAACATAACTACGTTACTATCTGGCCGAAATTATTCAGACAGAGCGTGAAGGAATATTCAGCGCTGTCTATATAATAATTGTATTGTGTTCTTCACACCCCATTTTTAATAATATTTTTTATATTATTAAAAATACTTTTGAATTATACAAATTTAGTGAAGTTTTACCCACTCAAGTATGTTTCAAATTATATTGTCGGAAATATACTCCTTTATTTCTTTTGAAAACTGCGTAAATAGTTTAATCATATTTTTTTTTTTGTTATATTTAATCAGTATATGTTCAGGTTAGTGTCAAACAAACATTCTTATTTGTACATCTGGCTTTACTTTTATGATACTCGTAGAACACGAAAAGTGAAGCACTATTACAGTACATTAATTATTATATATATTAATTAAATCTAGTCTCAATTCAAAACGAAACATAAAAAAGTAAAGTAAACGTTAATCTAATTCAAATGATCAAACGAACAAGGTTTAAAATAAAGAAAGTGGATGACAAGGGTAATTACACTATAGGAGGTCGTGTAAATAGAAAAGCGAATCCAGAAAGAAACTGGGCCGTTTAAGATAATGTTGTAAGAGTTCGATACGTTTGAATAAAAATAGTGCAGTGCATCTTACAACAGAAGAAAACAGAATAAAATTGTACGGGGAACATTTATTATGTACCTTTCTCGTAAGGCTTTATTTTAAAAGAGAGCTTAATGTAAATAAACAAAAGAGGTATGTAAATAAGAAATTGGTGCTTGTAGGTGTGAGCATGGAATATAAACAGAAAAAAAACTAGAAAAATAGTTGGAAGGACATTTACTTATGTTTATAAATTCAGTGATAAACTTTAGAGGAATATAATGAAATTGTAGTAAAAATTAACCGGCACCATTTTGCCGCACGAGATCAGTTTAGAAAACGAGCCGCGATAGCGGCGAGTTTTCTAAAGAGCGAGTGCGGCAAAAGGCCTTATGAAACAAGTTTTTTATACTATTTTTTCTATTTTGCGTTTTTACATTAATAAATTGCTTAAATTGGAATTATTTAATTTGAAAGTTCAGAGTTTAATTTTTATATAAAGCATGCAGTTGGTCACATTGATACTTGACATTTTCAAATTTAAATCTTGCTATCCGCGAAGTATATTATATTACATATTATTTACTAATTTTCGTTAACATTACTTGATACTTCATTTAAAAATATAAACATAAGTGACATAGAAACATATATATGTTGTTGTCAATTGTATCAACATATGTTGTTTGTGTAAAATACGGACATATATCATATCTGTCAAATGTACATAAATTCATAAAATCAAATGACAGCAATGATATTTATTTCTGTATTCGAACAACGCCAACATTGAAAAATGAAAAAAAGCGTATCGAAATGAAGCTCATTTCGATACTGTTTTGGGTGTCATAATAAGTTCATTTCGAACGCAAAATAGAAAAATAGTATATTAAAAAACGAGTTTCATAAGGCACCATTTTGCCGCACGAGATCAGTTTAGAAAACGAGCCGCTTGCGGCGAGTTTTCTAAAGAGCGAGTGCGGCAAAAGGCCTTATGAAACGAGTTTTTTATACTATTTTTTCTATTTTGCGTTTTACATTAATAAATTGCTTAAATTGGAATTATTTAATTTGAAAGTTCAGAGTTTAATTTTTATATAAAGCATGCAGTTGGTCACATTGATACTTGACATTTTCAAATTTAAATCTTGCTATTCGCGAAGTATATTATATTACATATTATTTATTAATTTTCGTTAACATTACTTGATATTTCATTTAAAAATATAAACATGAGTGACATAGAAACATATATATGTTGTTGTCAATTGTATACAACATACGTTGTTTGTGTAAAATACGAACATATATCATATCTGTCAAATGTACATAAATTCTTAAAATCATATGACAGCAATGATATTTATTTCTGTATTCGAACAAGGCAACATTGAAAAATGAAAAAAAGTGTATCGAAATAGAGCTCATTTCGATACTGTTTTTGGTTTCATAATGAGTTCATTTCGAACGCAAAATAGAAAAAATAGTTTTAGATGTGTATGCTTATATTATAGAATTAGATTTAGGTATTGCTAATAGTATTAATGTTACTAACGGGTTACAAGAAAAGTTTAACAATGAAATAAAAATGAAAAAGCAATATTACTCAATTTCCACTTTATTGTGGTACTACAATTACAATTGTTTCAACACGCAGTGTCTTCCTCGGGTGGAATTGCAAACTAAACCTAAAGGATGTTGACAAATTTAACTTAAAAAAAATTATTATAATGAAAAAAATAATGATACTCAGAAGAATGGTTTCTCTCCAGAAACGTAGACATGTTTTATCTTTCTACAGAATCATAGGTACCACCCAGCTGGAAAGATACGTTCACAAAGCAAGAACTTAGCTATATCACTGAAGTTATTAAGTTATTAAGAGCGTAGAAGAACATTCAGCGCTGCTCAGTGAGGAACGCCAAAACAACTAACACTGTCTTAATAACAAGACAGACAAACCGAATGCGTTCGGTTTGTCCGTTTAAAGAGTGAAGACACGTTAATGCACCTTTCGCAAGTCACTGTTGTACCGTCAGATGGAAGCACTTGGCTTAGTTCTACACTTGTTATTGAGAGAGTGTTAGTTGTTTTGGCGGTCCTCACTGAGCAGTGCTGAATGTTTTTCTACGCTCTGTCTTAATAACTTCTGTGATATAGCGAAGTTGTGGTTTTGTTAACCTATCTCTTCAGCTGGGTCGTACCGATGATTCTATGTCTATGGAGAACTACTTTCACAAATGTATGAACTTGTATAGTGTTCTTTGCAACCGATTTTTAATATTTTACATTATTAAAAATGTACAAAAAAGGTTTAAGTATATCAATACGTTAAGCACGTATTACGCATTTGTTACAAATGAAACAGACATGCAATATACACATCTGTAACTGTACACATGGACAATACACCTCGTATTTTCCAGCATTTACTTCTGCTTAAGATACGTGTTTCTGCCATTTACTATTAGGCGTCATCAGTTAAGCTAGTGAAGTAATTAAAGCTTAAATCGCCTATAAGGTATAGCAAATTTTGTCCTATCAGGTAGTACCATATAATATAGTGACATCTGACGGACGAAAGAGACTATGCCGAAAATAGCAACCCTTCCCTTGACCGGCTATGCCGGTACAGAAGGAAAGAAAATACGTATATAGGTGTAAGTCCATTACCACGAAGCCAGATGGCAGTAAATAGACAAAAAAAGGTTTAAGTATATCAATACGTTAAGCACGTATTACGCATTTGTTACAAATGAAACAGACATGCAACATGTACATTGCAATGTGTACAGTTACAGATATGTATATTGCATGTCTGTTTCATTTGTAACAAATGCGTAATACGTGCTTAACGTATTAATCTACTTAAACCTTTTTTGTATATTTACTGCCATCTGGCATCGTGTCAATGGACTTACACCTATATACGTATTTTCTTCCCTTCTGTACCGGCATAGCCTGTCAAGGGAAGGTTTGCCATTTTGAACATAGTCTCTTTCGTCCGTCAGATGTCACTATATTATATGGTGCTACCTGATAGGACAAAATTTGCTATACCTTATAGGCGATTTAAGCTTTAATTACTCAAACCATTCTCACTGCGATATCTGTTCACGCAACATCGCAGTTGAGAGCATCTACGACGATACAACGTCAAGCGACGCCGGAAGCAATGGCCAGGCGAATTATCACATTAACAAAATTAATAGTGAATCCCAACATGATTGAACTCTGGCCACCTGAATTAGTTCAACAAACGCAATCAATAATTGACGAAACACAAAGCGAAAAAGGCATACAACAACTACTACAGACATCACCGAGTTTCTTCGTAGTAGACCCGGATCAACCGAAAATACAAGTTGAAATAACAGATCCCGAACCGACTAAAAAAGAAAAACACCACAGAAAACAGAACATAATACATCCGGAAAAGAAAATCGAAGACTTCATCTACCCAAAATTTACAAAGAAGCTGAAAACAGAAGAATCAACTACACCGAACGAAACAAAAAACTCCTACAGTGCCCTCGAAACCAAAGTCGAGGAAAAGATGGAACAAGAAGAAGCTGAATTCACTCCACAACCGTCAACTTCAGGCAGCACACCCAGGGTAAGTGACAAAACAAACACCACACAAAACACAAACACCGAAACACGCAAAACACACAAAATCGCACAAATCATAATAACAGACAAAGACAAATGGCATTCACATCGAACCGAAAACTGACGAAGACTACCGCACACTTAAACACATACTCAACACAGAACAAATTCAATTTTACGTTTCAATTACGAAGCGAAAAAGCACTAAAGGTAGTTATGCGTGGCATTCCTACCTTTATCACAGACACTGACATCACCGACGACTTGACTGACCAAGGCTACCCGACAATAAAAATAAAACGCATGAACGGCAAACACGGAATACCAGCACCACTTGTACTAATAGAACTGACGAGACAATACAACTCAATTTACAACATACACGACTGCTGCGGACTCACAATTAAAATCGAACCACTAAACAAACGGACAGACATAATACAATGCCACAAATGTCAGACATTTGGACACCACGAAAGAAACTGTAACATACACTACAAATGCATGAAATGCGGAGACGAACACTCAACACACCTATGTACAAAACCCAAAACAACCCCACCAAAGTGTGCAAACTGCGGTGGTCCTCACTTATCCACTTTCCTTAACTGTCCTAACAATCCAAACAACCCTGTAAACAAAACCACACCCAAACCCGAATACATACCAGCACCACCCCCAACAACGAACCCATGGACACAAAAACAAAGAAACACAACACCTAACACAACTGACGAACTGGCACTTGCCTTAGGCAATATGCTAATAACATTACACTCCACAAACGCAACAATAGAACAGATACAATACTTCGTAACGCAAACACAGAAAATAATCACACTCTACAACAACAAACATTAACACACACATGACTGAAACGCAAAAAACCGATGACCAGTGACTTAAACGCAAAAAGCGACAAACACACAGACTACACATACGCAACACATGACCGCACAAAAACACACAACACACGATTATTTATTAATCAGACACAAACACGTCACAACCCTGGGAAATACGAAACAATGGAGTGGAAATGGAGGCAACTCCGACCACAACAAAATTCAAGTCTCATAAAAAAGCTTTAATTACTTCACTAGCTTAACTGATGACGCCTAATAGTAAATGGCAGAAACACGTGTCTTAAGCAGAAGTAAATGCTGGAAAATACGAGGTGTACTGTCCATGTGTACAGTTACAGATGTGTATATTGCATGTCTGTTTCATTCGTATTAAAAATGTGTTTGTTTTTAAGCATATTATATTATTTGTACCTTTTGTAGTCTTCTGTACCATGCTACTTACTTTGTTAGCTTTGGTTGATATTGTTTCATGATTCCATATATAAACACTATAAATAGTGTTTATAGACGGAAATCTCCTCCTTGCCTCAAGCTTTCGGTCGTTCTATTTTTGTTTAAATATTATTGTAGCGCTTCTAATTAGCTTGTTAGTTTCTTCTATTTTACCTTACCGAAAAGTAGAGCATAGCCCATAAGATTTTTTCAAGATCTAAAGGTTAAATACACATATTATTTCCCATTCAGGGATTTTTTACATATCGGTGTAACGTAATGCAATAAATTATTACATTACGAATTGGCTACTGTCACTTTCCTTTTTTTTTGCCTTAAATACCGCCTCTGTCCATTTTGTAATTTATTGCACATGCTGTCGAAACGAACATATCTCGCATATCTCGGTCACCTTGACGTTACGATTCGCGATTGTTTTCACGGTACACTACTTTCCATTAAAAACTCTCTTATCCACCGTTCGATGTATCTATCGGATGGACAGATTGGATTTCCTTATTTATGCACCAGAGGTGTATGACCGTGAACGCGAACGGTGGTTATCTTGATGTACTGTTTGTTTTCTGTTAGAATAAGAAGAAATTGCGAACCGTACGCCATGTAGCTGTTTCGCAATCGAAACGAGATAAACAAAGATGGGCATCTGTAATTACGCACGAAAGACAATCGCTCTTCGTTCTCGCCCATTTCATCCTATGATAGATCCTTGAATCATCCTAATAATTGACACAGTAATTAGTTTGTTGTCGTTAAATGCATGCAGAATTTTATTCGTGCTTCTTATAGTGAACATATAGTTAATGGGAACTTATAAACATTCATCTTTTATGGGCAATTTTCTTAAGATAAGAAATAGAAATGGCTAATAAATATTATGAATTGATGCAGATGAAGTAGTTGAAAGTCTCGAGTTATATACAGATTGATTAGTTAATTTGGAACGAAATCGCATCAAGTTTTTTTAATGAATATTTAAAAGAAAACAAAAATAATAAAATATTAGTGAACAAAAAGTATTGAGGCTATATCTCGTTCCAAATAAGAAAAAAGCGTTGGGAAAGATAGAACTTAAAATAAACGTATGCGATTGGTTAAAATACAGGGCAAATTTACGCAGGCAAAATCAACATTTTTAACTTGTTCTGACAAAAGTTTGTTTAATGTCAGGGCAGGGTTTTTATATGCTGTCAGTATTTTCGATTAACATACAGTAGTACCCCGTTATCCGCTGACTCCGTATCCGCGGTTTCAGTCATCCACGATTTACCTATGATGAGCAGAAAACGCGTTATATCAATAAATATAAAAGTTATAGGAGCATTTGTCGATATATCGTCGTATATATGAGTCATTCCCTGAATTCGCCGCTCTCTTATGATAAGTTAAACAAGTTGGAACGTGCTTAAGGTGCCACTCGCTTTTACTTGTACATATAAACGCTCCTGTTAACTATGAGTTTAGTACTATTCGAATTGTCGGACAAGACAGTGCTTGCAATAGTTTTTAAATAAAGCAAGTAAATTTGAAAATCATTTTAAAATGGCTTCTAAACCAAAAAGAAAACGTGAAATGCTCACTATTAGTGAAAAAATAAAAATCATTAATATGATTGAAATAGAAAAAAAATCTATTGCAACTGTTGCTAAAATATACAATAAAAACAAATCTTCGATACGAGAAGTGTTAAAAAACAAAGATAAGATTCGAGCTAGTTTTTCTAGTGCACCCCAAACTGCAAAAGTTGCAACCACAATACGTAATAAAGTGTTACTTAAGGTAGAAAATGCCTTAAATTTATGGGTGGAAGATATGACAAGAAAACATATTCCTATCGATGGCAAAGTGCTACAACAAAAGGCGTTGGTTTTATATGAAGATATGCAGACCCAAGATTATACTGAAGAGGAAGGAAAATCATTCACAGCAAGTAGGGGGTGGCTGCATAGACTTAAAACTCGGTTTAATCTAAAAAATATAAAAATGACAGGGGAATCTGCGTCGGCTGATTATGTAGCTGCTGCCCTGTATCCAGAAAAATTTAAACAAATTATTGCAGAAAAGAATTATCATCCTAAGCAAGTTTTTAACTGCGATGAGACTGGTCTTATGTGGAAAAAAAATGCCTCAACGGACTTATATTCATAAGACTGCAAAGAGTGCACCAGGCTTTGAAGCAATTAAGGATAGACTTACCTTCATATTTTGTACAAATGCAGCTGGTCATATGATTAAACCCGGACTTGTTTACCGATCACAGAATCCACGTGCTCTTAAATACAAAGATAAAGCTTGCCTGCCTGTGTTTTGGCAATCAAATCGAAAGGCGTGGGTTACGGCTGTTCTATTTACACAATGTTTTTATCAATGCTTTATTGCGGAAGTGAAAAGATATTTGGAAAAGGAAGAATTACCATTTAAAGTGCTGCTGATACTAGACAATGCTCCTGGGCATCCTGTGTCACTAGGCACAGAAGATAAAAATGTTGAAGTGCTTTTTTTTTACCACCTAACACGACCTCATTGCTTCAGCCCCTTGATCAAGGTGTCATTGGATGCTTTAAAGCCATATATATTCGACAGGTTTTCGAAATGCTGTATACAATGGCTAACGAATGCTCTGATATCGGGCTCATGGAATGCTGGAAGTCATTTACAATTGCCAACGCAATTCTATTCATCAAAGGAGCGATGGAGGAATTAAAGTCAGAAACGATAAAAGCATGTTGGAAAAATCTGTGGAATGACATCGTTCTTAGTTCTGAAGACACACATGATATTAATTCACATCTAAGAGAAGGATTTAACGATATAACCCAAGAGGAACTCAGTGATTACATAAACGAAGAGGATCAAGTATTCACCAACGAGGAATTGGAAGACCTTGTGAAATCTTCTCCAGAAGCGAGTGACGATAAGGATGATAGTCAACAAGAACCGCCAGCATGGACGCTTTTTTCAGCGATATTTCGAACTGCTCAAACATTAAAAGAACAGATAGTAGAATATGATCCAATAATGGAACGCAGTATAAAAATTACTCGCACTATAACAGAAGCCTTGAAACCTTTGGAGGATTTGTTTATTGAAATGAAAAGACAAAAACGACAACTACCAATAACAATGTTCTTTGAAAAAGTCGACAAAACTATCAATAATGCACAGCCATAAACATCGTTTGCTTCGGATCTAAGTAAACAATCGACTGCTAACTTGGACTTGGAGGAAGATGAATGAATATGTTGCTCACGATGATAAAGTTTTTCTTGTTGTGTATGTAAATATGTACTATATGTACATATGTATGAACTTATATATTTATTAAACTTAAATTCTATTTGTGCCACAGCACAAGAATATTTATTTATTTATTGTTTATTTATTTTAACTAAATATTATATAACTTATTTTTTCTTGTTTCATTGTTTTAAGTTTGCTTCATATTTCATATTGTACTCGAAAATAAAGCGTTCGCTACAATCCGCGGTTTTCAGTATCCGCAGAAGACCACAGAACCAAACCCCCGCGGATATGGGGGTACTACTTTCTCCTGAGGCAATTTTAACACATTCTACACATTAACCCTATATTTACGCACAAATTTATTGTAGATACAATACCTTCAAACAATAAATAACAAGTTATAAGATATTGATTAAAATATTTTATATCTGTCTAATATCCTGCATTAGTATATATTTGCCGTTTCTTGTTTGTACATAATAACTTGTATTGAGCAGGACTCTGGAATGTGGGGAAAAATAACGACTTTAGTAATATATCACAGTATCGTTGCTATTTGTCAATATTTTAAGCGTCAGTGTGATCAATGTTAGTCAAAATACGAGGGCTATTTTTTTTTCAAGGTCCGATCGGTCGTGAAATTAAAATCACAGTGACAATCAGATGAAGCTTTACGCAGATGTATTGCGCAGTGTCTCTAGTATAACAGCAGATCGCGTCACGTTGTACATGTCAGTTACAAGCGCGCAGTGTACACGTAAACATGCCGAGAACATTAGCGTCACCCGCCAAATGTGAATTGCGTGCAGTAATTCGATTTCTTCATGCGGAGGGGTGCAACGCAGCTACAATTTACCGACGAATGTGTAATGTGTATGGTGAAACATTCATGAGTGATAGTAAAGTGCGGCAATGGTGCAGGAACTTTGAAGCAGGGCGTACAGACGTTCATGATGTTGGCGGTTAGGGAAGGAAGCGAATGTCAACCAATGAAGATCTCGTTCAGCGAGTGGATCGGGCGATTAGAGAAAATCGTCGGTTCACACTTACTGTGTTGCATGAGTCGTTTCCCGAAATGTCAAGATCAGCTCTGTACTCCATCGTGGGTGGGACACTTCAGTACCGCAAATTGTGTGCGAGATGGGTTCCCAAGATGCTGTCCGACCATCACAAAACACAGCGAATGGGTGCCGCCTTAACGTTTCTCCAGCGCTACCATGATGAAGGAGAAGATTTTTTGAGCAAAATTGTCACAGACGACGAGACATGGGTTCTTTACGAAACGGAAGAAACAAAAGAGCAATCCAAATAGTGGATGCATTCTTCTTCCCCATCAAAACCAAAGAAGTTTAAGCGAACATTTTCCAACAGAAAGTGTATGGCTACTGTGTTCTGGGACCGAAAAGGAGTTCTCTTGGTGGAATTCATGGAACGTGGTACGACCATCACAGCAGCCTCATACGGCGTGACTCTTCAAAATCTACGAAGGGCAATTCAGAACAAGCGAAGAGGAATGTTGTCATCAGGCTTTGTTCTTCTTCATGACAACGCTCGGCCCCATACTGCAAATGCAACAAAGAACCTCCTGCAGCGTTTTGGATGGGAAGTATTCGATCACCCTCAATACACCCCGGACTTAGCTCCTTTCGATTTCCATCTCTTTCCTCGTATGAAAAAGAGCTTAGGAGGACACCATTTTGCTACAGACAATGAGCTGCAGACCAGCGTACAAACTTGGCTGAAAGCACAGGCGGCTACCCTCTATGAAGAGGGGATTGAAAAGATGATACCGCGCAACGAAAAATGCCTAAATCGGAACGGCGACTATGTAGAGAAGTAGATGGGAGGTGTGCCTAAATGTTACAAATAAGACATATTTGAATTTCACTGTGGTTTTAATTTCACGACCGATCGGACCTTGAAAAAAAAATAGCCCTCGTAACACATAATTCAAGAAGAAATTACACGATGCCCCAGCCTTTATAACGAACTAATGGAATCATCTAACTAAAGCCCAATTACACACGAGACTCAAATAAGTAACGACCGACGCAAACGAAATATGAGAAAATAACAGTGTACCTATCCAGAAGGTGAGTACTTTAAAGGCGAGTACAGCTTCTACAGTAACATTCCACATATGTGTTTATTAAAAGCATATCCAGAGAATTAAATTATTACACCTAGTGCATGAAACAGTGAGACAATAAATTATGTTTATTATAAAATAAAACATACTTTCTGGAAATGTTCCGGCACTTTTCACTTGTACCAAGCAAATTTCATTTTTAAATAGGAGTTTTAGCAAATTTAAGCGAACAATACTGTAGTACTAAATATAGTTGACATCTTTAAAAAGATTCACTGAAAATACACGCACAGACAAAGTAAATTATTTGTTTTTGAGTAGAAAGTAAGGCTTATTAGAATACATATGTGCTTTAATGGTCAGACAAGTACATAAAATTTCTATTACAGAAAACTAACATTAAGAGAAAACTGGGGTTATTTCTATTTCCTGACAATACTTGTAATTACGTATATTTTTAAAGCTAGTTATTTTACGTATTTACTTCTACAAATATTGTTAATTGTATGTATGTATACTTATAACAAGAAATGTTCTAAAATTATAATGACGGCATAGTTCTTTCGTTTAAGAAAGAAAGCGAGTTATAGTGGACACATATGAACGTATGTTTATTACATTTAATTGCTTCAAACTATTTTGACTTGAAAGGTCAACTTAATGGCATCCTAATAAAATAAATTAGAGAAGGAAAACGAGTGATTTCTTATTTATGAAATAATTTGGTTTTAAAGGAAATATTAGAACACGAGTATTTTACGATATAAACAAATAATAAATGTACCGTAATAATTATTTATAATATTTATCTCTGTATCCAAGTTCGATTTAACATCATATCTGAGCTAACATAAGCAAGTCAATATTTAAGGATCTTACTCGGAAGAATTGAATTTTATGTGACGTGTTCGTCAAAGGTCGATAACTGGGTCACTATTATTTATTATTTACCGAAAATGACATCAGCTAATACCACTGGTCAACAAATTTAAACTCTTTTGAAGTAACATTAATAAAAATAGGTGTCCCTAAATTAGTTTGTCGTCCTAAATCCGAAATTGTCATGCTAAATACTATAACATGTATGGTCGCTTTGTTAACTCTTTCGGGTCCAGAGGCTGCTACACCCTGTATATTGAAACAAGAGAAAAGAAAGAAACTCAAGTTTCGGGTGACGAGACACCTACCCTCACCTGCCCCCCTGCCAACGTCTAGCGATCCACCCGGCTATAGAGACAGCCTCAGCCCAAGGGTGGGGAGACCCAAAAGTACTTCAAGAAACGAATTATGGTGGTATAGGGCGCCACCGAATTTAGAACCGCTAGACGTCGCAAATTCGGAAACTGTGATAACCAAAAGTAGGCAAGCCGCGCAAGTAGGGGACGTAACGAGGCCGTCCGAAACGTAAAAAAAAGAAAGAAAAAGGCGGATTTCAGCCAAGTGTAATCAGACTTTATTTTTGAAACAAAATTAAAATAATTAAAAAAAAGAATCATACTTGCTAGTTACTTAACAAACAAAAACAGACAAATTAAGTACGTTAATTATTCACAGACCGTTTGTGCACAGATAGCTAACACCCCATCAAAATATGTATTCCGCTGGTTCACAGTTAATTAAAACCAAAAATGGAAAGCCCGATCTTTTCAACAGATCCGGTATATATTGTAATGTTTGTCTTTCGGGTTCTTAAATAAAACTAACAATAACTTTAGACACACACACTATATTAATATTTAAAACGTATAACAATATAAAACTAACTATTAACAACAATAAGTACATTTATGTATTCTATATTTATGTAACTATATTTATGTGTACTTCGCGAGACTGTAGGATTCAATGAATGTTCATCCCTTCTTCGCGGCTTTTATATCGGTGAATACTCCTTCTAGAGCCTTCACGTAGGCCTCGCGAAAACATCCAGAGGGATGACGCATCTCGCATCAGCGGATGAGTCATTACATTGCCCCCTTCTTAAAAATGAAGTTTCGTCCCGAAACATGTCATGCTTTGGTCTCCTCAAACGATGACGAAATCGACAGGTAGGGCCTTTGTTACATTGCGACGTCATATCGAAATAACAGTCCACGGTCTCATCTTGCCTGGATGGACAGGAATATTCAAGCTGGTAACTGCATACCAGAATTTCCATACCAGTATGTCGGAAGATTACTTCCAACATGCTCCTTACAATTCTCCAGTCCAGGCGGTCCAATCCACAACCCAATTTTGGAACTGCTAATTTCAGAATGTCTTGCTGTAACATTTGTTCGCGTAAGTGGGTCAGGGCCTCCCATAGGGCTCGATAGGTTGGCTTTAGGCTCGACAGTTCTTTCGTGACCAAATAAAATATGGGCTGTCCTTCATTTATTATTTGGAGACTCTTCCCAATTGCTGGTCCCTGCTGCCTTAGCCTTTCGATTCTGCCAAATCTCTCTTTAAATTCCCAGGCAATTCCTTTGGTCATTCGTAGATCTCGGGCTACGCAATGAGCAAGCGCGTAGTCTAGCGGCACCGTGAACAAATCCTGCTGTTTCTCGATGGTTACCCCAAATCGAGCTTTTCTCGAACCAGAATACTCTTGCATAAAGTCTTCGAAGGTTAGTTCATGGTATTGGCTATCCAATCGGCGCAAGTCAACGGTTTCGTCATTGTCTCCAGAGTATGGGGCTAATCGATTAAAATGTACGACTCTTGGCTTAGTGTGAGGTGTTCGCCTGATGCGGTATATTACATCGTTGATCCGCTTCAACACCTCGTATGGCCCCTCCCAATTCTTTTGAAGTTTTGGAGATAGGCCCCGTCGACGTTGTGGATTATACAACCAAACCCGATCGCCTTCATGGTAACCACTCTTCTCGGCGTTGATGTCATAGCTCTCTTTCATTCTGTCACTAGCATCTTGGATATTATGTCTGACTTGTTCATGGATATTATCTAGTCGTCGTCTGAGCGTGCTGACATAATCTTCTCCGGCAAGATCATCACCAGGCTTGCTCCCAAACTTTAAATCACAGGGCAATCGGAGTTCCCTCCCGAATAGCACGTTGGCTGGTGATTGGCCTGTTGTCTCTTGAACGGAGGCCCGATACGCCATTAGAAATAATGGTAAATGTTCGTCCCAATCTCTCTGGTGTTCGGAGACCACTTTGGATAAGTGTCTGATCATGGTCTTGTTCATTCGCTCTACCATCCCATCTGATTGTGGATGCAAGGGAGTTGTTCTCGTCTTCCGTATGCCCAAAAGTCCACACATCTTTTCGAATAGACTGGACTCAAAATTTCGCCCTTGATCGGAATGAAGTTCCAAGGGTACACCAAAACGGCTGACGAACTCCTTCACAATCACGTCTGCTACAGTTCCAGCTTCTTGATTTGGTAGAGCATATGCTTCAACCCATTTGGTAAAGTAATCCATGACCACTATTATGTATTTATTTCCTTTGCTGCTTTCTGGAAAAGGACCGGCGGCGTCTATGGCGATCCTTTCAAATGGGCTTCCTACATTGTATTGGCGCATGGGTGCACGTCGACGCCTCTGGGGACCATTGCTTCCGGCGCAATTAGCACACTTTCGGCACCATTCTTTCACATCTCGTGAACAATTCACCCAGTAAAATCTCTGGCGCACCTTCTCCAGTGTTTTATGGACTCCAAAATGTCCCCCAGAGGCACCATTATGGAGTTCTCGCAATACCTCTGGTATTCTTTTCTTGGGAACCACCATTTGCATCATCCGCTCGCTTCCATCGTGATTTTCGACCTCACGTCTCAGGAGATCGTCTTCTATGGTTAAAGAATCCCACTGTGCCCAGTATGACTTCAATTCTCGTGAATGGGGAGCAATTTCTTGCCAGGTCGGTCTTTGCCCATTTCTTTTCCAAGCCCTGAGGACTGCAAGATCCGGATCAGCTTCTTGATCCGCGCGCAAATTGTCAGGTTGCCATTGGTCATCAACAACGGTGGTTCGAAGAGCGTTGGCCGATTTGTCTTCGATTCTGTTGCAATGTCGACAGTCTTCTGGACAGGGCCTTCTGGAAAGGGCATCTGCATTTTGATGTTTGAGGCCTGCTCTGTGTTCAATGACAAAGTCGTACTCCTGTAGCCTCTCAATCCATCTAGCTACTTGACCCTCTGGATTCTTAAATTGCAAGAGCCACTTTAAGGCGGCATGATCAGTGCGGATCAGGAACTTCTGCCCATACAGGTACTTGTAAAAGTGCTCAATGGTCTTAACTACTGCCAATAGTTCTCTCCTGGTTACGCAGTAGTTCCTCTCTGGTTTGGACAGGGTCTTGCTGAAGTATCCAATGACCTTTTCTTGTCCATCTTGGATTTGAGAGAGCACGCCACCAATCCCGACGTTACTGGCATCCGTATCCAAAACAAACCTCCCAGATGGCAGCGGATAGTTCAAAACGGGTGCACTGATCAACGTACCTTTTAACAACTCAAAGGCCGCTTGGCATTCGTTGTTCCAAATGAATGCTCGATTTTCTGTTAGGCGAGTAAGTGGTTTTGCAATGTTGGAGAATCCAGGAACGTAGCGTCGATAATATGTGCATAATCCCAAAAAGCTTCTTAGCTGATGTTTGTCTTTGGGTACCGGCCATTTTTCCACAGCTTTTACTTTTTCTGGATCCACAGCAATTCCTTTTCCGGAAACCACATGTCCAAGGTAATTTACCTCCTTGCGGAAAAGGTGACACTTCTTTGGACTTAATCTCAGGTTGGCATCTCGCAACCTCTGGAATACTACTTCCAAATTTTTCATGTGATCTTCAAAGGTCTTCCCGACCACAATCACATCATCGAGATATACCAGGCAGGTATTCCAAGACAATCCCCTCAGTACAGTGTCCATGAGTCGCTCAAAAGTAGCTGGGGCGTTACACAGTCCAAATGGCATGACTGTAAATTGCCAGAGTCCTGTACCTAAACTGAAGGCTTCTCTTTGTCATTGGGATCCATTCCCACTTGCCAATAACCGCTCTTTAAGTCGAGAGTGGAGAACCATTTTGCTCCTGCCAAGGTGTCTAGCGTATCGTCTATTCTTGGGAGAGGATAGCTGTCCTTTTTGGTCACACTATTCAAACGACGATAGTCCACACAGAATCTGGTAGATCCATCCTTCTTCCTGACAAGGACCACCGGTGAAGCCCATGGACTATTCGATGGTTCAATTACTCCTTGGCCTTCCATATCTTGTATAATTTGCTTGGCTTCCTCACGTTTTGCCAGTGGTAACCTTCTTGGTCCTTGTCGAATTGGACTTGCATCGCCGGTATTTATTTTGTGCATTACAATATTGGTTTTACCTTTCGTACCAGTCTCAGTTTCGAAGACGTCTTCATAATGTTTGATTAGGTCCTTAACTTGATTTTGTTCCTTCTTGCTCAATCCTTGACAGGCGGAGTCGATTATCTTGGACAATTTCTCAGGAACCTGCACGAATCCATTCTTCTTCGCCTCTATGCAATGAACGACGGCCGACACTGGCGAACACCACCCCAGAATAGTACCCTTCTTCAATGAAACAGGGTAATGGTTCACATTCATTACCCTTATCGGTACAGTCTTCTGAGTCTTAACCAGCATTTTGGCAACTACTATTCCTCGGCCCACCTCGTCATCATCAGCCTTTGGTTCCAACATTGTAACATTTCCGTCCAAATAATCACCTTCCATACACGCCGTCAAAAATGTCTCACTTCTTGCATCCAGAACAACATTCTCTGCTGTAATTACTTGTACACTCCCACAATTTTTCCCATGAAGAAACAATTCCTCATTATTTATTTTTAAAGTGCCTTCTTTCATGTTTAACTGGAAGCCGTAGGTGTTCATGATGTCTAATCCCAAGATTATCTGTTCTTCTATGTCGGCTACGAGAACACGATGTCGGATTGATGTTGGTCCTATGACAAAATTGACATCTACTTCACCTTCCACAGAAGCTGCTTCTCCAGTAGCTGTCCTTAGTCTCCATTTGCTAGAAAGTAATTCTTTATTCCTGGATATTAAATCGGGTCGTACAATGGTTTTCGTCGATCCCGTATCTAGCAAGCAAGCATAGGTCTTTCTCTCCATAACAGCGTCCACATACAGGCCGTTGGTTTGATGTTGCAGGGATGCGACTTGGCCAGGCGTCTTTGGGGCTTCCTGATGCTGGATCGATGATTGCCCTCGCTCATCGACCCGCTTTAGTTTTCCTGCTGCTCAGACGATGCTTTCTTGGCCACCTTACCACATTTACTCCGAACGTGACCAATCTCTCCACAATTCCAGCATCGCAGTACTCTTTTATTTGATTTGATCTGGTTTAGAACTCTACTAACCACCTGCTCCATGAACTCCTCATTTTCCTGCTTGTCAACAGTGCAGACACGAGCATGGTTCCGAGAGGCTTGCTTTGCAGTCTCAAACTCAAGCGCGTGCGCCAAAGCATCGATCAAGGTTTTCGGTCTTGCCAACCTTAATGCTTGCTGCGTATCAATATCCCGGAGACCATCTATGAATGTCTGGACCGCTAGGTGTTCCATGAAATTATCTGGTGCCATCGGATATGCAAGTCGAACTAGACGAGCAATATCTGCCTCAAATTCCTGAAGATTCTCGCCTTTCTTCTGTGATCGATTCTTCAGTTGGGTATGGTATACTTGCTCCAAATGCGCATGGCCATATCTCATCTCCAAGCGTTTAATGAGTTGAGAATAATCTTTACGTTCCTCAGGAGGCAATGTCTGCAAAATATCACTAGCATCACCCCTCAATGCTATGACTAAAGCAGTCGCCTTCTCGGCAGAAGACCATGCGTTTGCTTCTGCGGCCGCTTCGAATTGCGTCAGGTAAGTTGCCCATGACGTCTTTCCATCAAAGGTTGGTGGCTTGATTCTGGTCATTGAAATAGCCACAAGTTCTTCTTTTATTTCGATGGGCCGCGGTATGACTTCTTCGTTGACCTGCCTGGGATCAGAATGACTCATGGTAGCGGGTAATTTCATCTCAATCATTATTGCCTCTAAAAGTCTAGAATGTTCTCCAATTTTCTCTTCTACAGCTGTGAAAACCTCTTCTTTTAACGCTTCTGATTTTTCCGCTAGTCGCTGTTCTAGAACTTTTTCGAAGTTTCTAGAATTTTCTAGTCATTTCTTTTCCAGATTTTTCTCGAGAATTCTAGCGGTTTCTAGGTTTCTTTCTTCCATCTGTGCTTGTGAATCTATTAGACGCTGTTCCAAAGTTTGCGAATTGTCTATTAACCGTTGTTCCAAACTTTTCACACTGTCCAGATTCTTCTGTTCCATTTGTTCTAGAGTTTTTGCTAAGTTTCCAGAAGTTTCCAGGTTCTTCTGCTCCATTTGTTGCATTTGAGTTTGCGAATCTATTAGACGCTGTTCCATATTTTTCGCACTATCCAGATTCTTCTGTTCCATTTGTTCTAGAGTTTTTGCTAAATTTCCAGAAGTTTCCAGGTTCTTCTGCTCCATTTTAGTTTGTGAATCTATTATTCGTTGTTCCATTTTCATCAACAGCGAATTCACGTCAGCATCTCCGCCTGGAACTTGAAAGACATAATTCTCTGGATCCTCGCCTTCTTGGATCAACACATTGCGAAGCCGTTGCTGGAGGATCGACTTTTTGCCAGTTGTATCCTCATCCCTATCTTCTAATTCTCGTTTTAACTCGGACACTTTTAATTCCGCCAGTTTTATTCTGTTGGCCATCACGATATTTAAAATAACGTCTTTCCGCACTGTATATTTATTTAATCGAATACTTAATTAACACTTAATTGTCTACTTAGTTTATTATTTATTAATTAGTCCACACCTGAATACCACTGTAATGTTTGTCTTTCGGGTTCTTAAATAAAACTAACAATAACTTTAGACACACACACTATATTAATATTTAAAACGTATAACAATATAAAACTAACTATTAACAACAATAAGTACATTTATGTATTCTATATTTATGTAACTATATTTATGTGTACTTCGCGAGACTGTAGGATTCAATGAATGTTCATCCCTTCTTCGACGCGGCTTTTATATCGGTGAATACTCCTTCTAGAGCCTTCACGTAGGCCTCGCGAAAACATCCAGAGGGATGACGCATCTCGCGTCAGCGGATGAGTCATTACAATATCGAGAGATTTTTTGTTACATACAAATATAGGCTTTGTCTGCCAACGTTTACCGACCCACCCGGCTATAAAGCCTCAGCTCAAGGATGGGGGACAAAAAAGAATGAACAAGAAAAGTAAAATTAATAAGTGAATTACAAAATTACGTACCAGGATAATGTCTGATGGTTAACAACGCAAAATAGTATATCGTTGAGAAGGAATCAGTCGGCTCTTATCGTCACAACGAAATCTCCTGTCGGGTAATTGTAGGTACAATTAAAATTGTAGCGACTTAATTATAACCTCGCTCAAACGAGAGGGCTGCCAAAAAAAAACAGAATACTACTTAAAGCAATAAAGCCCTTCAATAAGCCGCTACGAAATAATGACGAAGACAACCATTAACCTTCTCTCTACCGATAGCGATATCAGTCTCTTCCTCTAGAAGTCATCGCCACTCGAGAATCGAGAGGTATCTTGGTCGACTACTTAGAAAAGAGGAAAATAATAAATGGGGAGTATTATGCCAGTTTGTTGCAAGAATTTAGCAACCAAATCGAGAAGAGAAACCCCTCATTCAGCGGAGACTTACTTACCTTATACCTAATTCCGATCTATCAATTTATCCCAATGACATGATTGCCCCGGAGATCTTAAGCTAAAGAAACCAACTCAGTTATAGGCAAGCGGTAGGGGGAGGGGGTCTTATTTAATATGAGGGCGCCACCTTATTTATATTCTTTAGCCCTTCAGTAAACATAGACACTGCCGATGGTAAATTGAATAAATCAAAGGTATCTACGTGTTTCATATACTTAGACCAATAAACCAACAATGTAAAACAATAACAATGGAGGATTTATTATAACCCAAACACAAAACAACAACCAATAAGATATTGTGCAACAGAATGTCAAAATAAAAGGTTATACCAACTTGGCTAACCACGTCACAATAAAATATTAAAAATGATTAAGAAAAGATTAGATTTTAATGAATTAAAAAAAACTTTAAATATGAATTTGACCGAAGCAAAAATTACTAGAGACCGGACACATCGGACTGAAATGCACGTCATTACGACGGACGATATAAATAGTCTACAACATTTGTAAGTACATCACGCAGTTGTTGAATAGCACTATTCATTCGGTTAACCACACATCTATTTTTTGTGTATGGTTAACCGAATGAATAGTGCTATTAAATAACTGCGTGCTGTACTTACAGTATTGTAGACTATTTATATCGTCCGTCGTAATGACGTCATTTTAGCCGGATGTGTCTGGTCTCTAATAATTACGTTACAAATGACGATTTGATTTCTCAATAAACAAAGTAATGTCTGGTCATGAGTAAACGATTCACCCAATATATTAAATGAATGTCTTCAAGAATATCATTAACATTGTTACTACGTTATGAAGTGGTTCTTGCAGGAAGAAAAAAAACGGCAATCTCGTGGTTCACAGTAATTTAATTTAACTGGAAATTTTCAGCATATCGGTCTTTTTTTCTTTAAATCGGGCGGAAATTGATTACATCCGTTTTGCTCAATCTTCGGGGATGTTAACGCCCTTACCAACTTCTCTGTTAGATAAGAAGTAGAGAAAAACAAATATAAGAAAATTAAATATTCTAATTAAGGAAATAAATGCCTCATTAGGATAACGATGGCTTCTGCAAGATATTCTCGATAATCACTCACCTTGTTCAATGATTTTTACAGTTTATAAAACGGCGGATTCACCACATGGCCTAAACAAATATATCTTCTCAAATCCGTGAATATACACGACAAAATAACGGTAGGACAATACGATATTTTCGCTAGACTAATTAGAAATTATAAACCGCTATTGCGAACATAAAACACTGTTTCATCATTAAGACAATTATAACACCATAAAGTAATGAAACTAATCACTCAGACTTGAACGTTAGCAAAATGAGAGAGAATCTTGCCCTAACTCGCATTTTATAATGGACAGTTGCGACGTCATACGAAAAAAACAATATTTGTAAGAATATTCTAATTACCCTATATTTAATTATTTTCAAAAAGGAAATCGACAGCAAAGAAAACCTAATACCAAATTGCAATATCTTTCCTTTTAAAGTTCATTAATTAAGATAAAAATCGTGAATTACATTGTAATACATTACGACTAAATGCTAATAGATGGCGCAATAAGCCGAAACAACAATTAGCTTCCCATACGAAATACCAAATAAATGAAATACTAATCAAAAGCAATAACGGGCGACTTCAAAAATTCCGATAAATACTAAATTCTTATTTTCAGTACATTTTTACATTAAACAGCATTGTTTAATTACAATTTAAAAATACTGCTTCGATGACTTGCATAATTTCTATATTTGAACGCACACATATGCATTTCGCTCACATGTAAATCTATAGCGCATGTCCGACGTATGTCTTACTAAATGTCAAAGGAATATTATTTACATGTGTAAACAAACGCACTAGGTAGAGGGAAAGGATTTAATTAACTAGGAAACCCGTACAAAATTACGAATTTAAGCACTGGTAAAATTAGAAGACACTAATCTGCCTCTGTCCCAATTACCACCTTTACAGATAACCAACGCTAGATCGATTAATGGAAGTAAATTAACCATTAACTAAACAATGTAAGAAGCCATTATTGAAAGATCTAATAAATGTGTAAACTAGTCATACGAACAAACGTAGTGAATCTACCATATATACTCTGTGCTTTAAAAATAACAACAAACTAAAATTCAAAATAAGGTAATTTAAATTTAAGAATTTAGGAGTACGATAGATTAGTAAATAAACATAGCAGATACTAAAAATATATAAGGGTCGAAATCGACGTATAACACAGGATAATGCACCGGTCCATAAGTCTGCCATTGCAATTGCAAAAATTCATGAATTGGGATTTGACTTAGTGCCTCATTGGCTCTATTCCCCAGATTTAGCTCCCAGTAATTATCATCGCTTTCCAAACCTGAAAAAATGGCTCGGCGGTAAGAGATTTTCGTCTAATTCCGAGGTAACAGCTGCTGTTATTTCGACGGTTTTGATTCATCGACTTACAATTAAGGCATTACTAATTTGAAATATCGTTGGAATAAGTGTGTTGAGCGAGCAGAAGATTACATATATTGAAAAATAAAATGTTTCTTGTCATAAAAAAACTTGCGTTTTCTTTGTTAGGCTACGAAGTTTCCGAACCACCCTCGTATGTAGGTGACTTTTATAATAAAAAAGTCGACACATTGAAATTAAAATATAGGACATATTTTGCTTTAGACCAATAAATACGAAGATTTAACAATAAAAATGTAATAGTTAATAATAATATATCCTTGTTTACACAAAACAACCGAAATTTGTTGAGCTTTAATAAATATCTCAGGGTTCTGATTTCAATTTCATTAATTTTTGAATACACCCGAACAGAATTAAAGAATAAAACTAAGAAAACACTTAAACGAAACAAAATAAATACTTGAAACTTTGAGTAGGTACAGTAATGCAATAAATAAGTCTACAGATTTTTTTTTCATTTATCGGTCAAAGACTTTAGAGGCAATACTTCTTGAACTCCCCTCGTACGAGTACATAAGAAGTTTCTTAAGACGTGTCGCATATAAGATTGGCGTAATTGATTGGATTCGCTTTCTAATGATTGACATTTAGGGAAGGCGGTGTTTATCAGCTCAAGGTGTAATTAATGTCTTCGTTATGCGTTTTTTGTATAATAAATTAAATGAGTGAGATAAACAAAAACACATCAGGTGTTATGGTAATATATGGGTGATGAATTAAAACAGATACATCACCGTTCATAATAATCAAATATAATTACGTACTTATATGGCAAACAATTTTAGTATCTAAGCAACTGCCAATCAAGTTTATCTGATGTAACAACTACATTAACCAAAAGAAAATAAGTCACATTTTTCAAATTAGCGAAACAAAATGTTACAAAAGAAATATATCAGCTACACTTAATCTTTTTTTGAAGAATCTATTGATTTTTATTGGTAAACATCTACGCAAATAAATGTTTAAGTGTTATATTATGTAACGAAAGAGTAGTCGTTAATAAATCACGCAATCAAAGAAGCTCTACCGCTCGAATGTGAGTTTTCTTTTGAATAATGTTTTGTGTATATAATAACTCTTTCATCTACTTTTTATTTACGTAATAAAGCTTAATTTGGTTTTTATTCATTAAGTTTCCAGCCATTAATATCTGTTTAAAATTATAATTTAACCCTTTAAGAGAGACTGTGTTAAATAGTTGTCATTCTTCAAGTTTAACGAACTGAAATTGTGAAATAATGTGACGACCATAACTTGCAAAATTAGTCTTTATTTTAAGATCAAAAATATAGAGTTAAAAAAATTCTTTAGTAAACGAAGATTACCTAATTTACATATTGGTGAATTGCAGACCATGAGACAAATTCAAGTTTCGAAGTTTCAAGAAAATGAGGCACGAAAGGTTACTCCATGATAAAAGCCACAAAACTTTTTAAATTACATTTTGATATGCAGTGAAACGTCAATTATATATTCTAATGACAAATACATAATCAAATGTGTAGTCATAAAAAGATCCTGTACCACAAATACCTTAAGCATATTTTCAAAAAGCACAGGTCTGTAACCAAAAAACTGCCCACTGTTTCTTATAAATTTTTGCTAAGAAAAAAAATACTTGAAATATTTATTTTTGAATTTAGAACGCGAAATGGTACTTTTGCGTTCAAGAATGGAAGTTATTTTCTCGAGCTTTAGCGAGGCAAAATATCCATTCGAGAACGCAAAAACAGTCCGAACATTTTTTAAAAATTAGCCAAATTGGTTCAGTCGTTCTCAAATGATGCGCTTACCAACGAACAGCATTTAATTTTTATTTATATAGCTTTACATATTGTTAATTCTTTAATATTTGCCGATAAAATTTGGAAAAAAATATGATAACAACCTTCCACACTACATAAGGAACACACACAATTTTATAAAAATCGATTATGTAGTTTGGGAGTCCATAATACTAAATCTTTTTGATATATATATATATATATATATATATATATATATATATATATATATATATATATATATATATATATATATATATATATATATAGAATTTAATTGGAGTGAGAAATAGCAATTATTCAAATCTCCTCTCACATGTAATTGTCGCTAAATTGGTTTTTTTCATACAATTTTCATTATCCGCACAGGTGGATGGCTAACGTCGCGACGTGTTTGCGTCTACATTCTTCGACAGGAGTAATCTTGTCAGATTGTAGAATCAATTGCACAAATTTAGCGACAATTACATGTGAGAGGAGATTTGAATAATTGCTATTTCTCACTCCAATTAAATTCAATATAATTCGTATATATACACGAAAGTATAAAAATAAAATCATGTCCATGTTAGAATATCGTGTACTGATGATCTGTAACGACAGTGAAATATCGATATATGCACGTTTCTGGACGGATGTGTTTTTTTCATATATATATATATATATATATATATATATATATATATATATATATATATATATATATATATATATATATATATATATATATATATATATATATATATATATATATATATATATATATATATATATATATATATATATATATATATATATATATATATATATATATATATATATAGAGAGAGAGAGAGAGAGAGAGAGAGATTATAAAAACGTTCTTTAAATTCTACGAAATATCCCTTACATTTGCAAATCTAGGTTATTTAATAATCGCCATCTTTTTCCAAATTTATTTATTACTTTATAGATCAGACCTTTCGTTTATTGCCTAAGGTCATTAGTGAACAATTTCAATAGACCCTTAATATGATCTCCCATTGTTAATTAAATACATATGTATAATACACTTGATTTGTATGTACCATAAAAATCCATTAGTGAACAAAGGCTTTAATTTGGATATTCATTGTTAAGGTCTCCTTTCTTAGATATGTATAATAAATTTTATTACTCTAACAAAGGACGATCCGGAACCAGATACTTAGGTTTATGACACCTACCAATATGTAATTAGTAGAGCAGACCAATTTCCGTGCGCGCCATGTGAGCCGATGTGAGGATGATTGTATTGCATCAGAACTAATAAAAAGTATTCAGTATGTGTTTGGTACTTGCTTATACTGCATGTAAGTGTAAGCATACGTAATATTATGTCGTCGACACATAAATCGAGAAAACGACCGTTGTTAGACGAAGTGAATAAGTTTATTATGGATTTCCCGGACTTAATATACGATGGCTCAAAAATTAAATGTTTAGTGTGCAATACATATCTAATGTGTTGGTCAAAAACACATTTTAAAGAACACGTAAGCAGTTCGAAGCACAATAATAACAAAATTAATCGACAACAGTTTATACATGAATTATGTGTAACAATGATTGTGTGTACACTGCCGTTTACTTTGTTAAGTAATGATTCATTTATTTCATTTTGGAATAAATACGCGAATCAAACATTACCGAGCACGACAACGTTACGAAGGAATTTACTATCGGTGCGTAAACAGGTTGAAAATAAAATCAAAGCCGAACTGAAAAATAAAAAACTGTGGTTATGTGTGGACGAAACAACTGACAGCAAAAACAATTTGTAGTTAATGTGATGGCGCGTAATATGGAACCACATCAACCAACGTCTTCAATTTTATTAGCATCCAGACGACTAGGACAATGTAATGCCGAAAAAATTTCAGAGGTGCTATTAGATACTTTGGAAAAATTTATACTTTCGAATGACCAAGTATTAATGTTTATGACCGATGGTGCCGCAACCATGTGTTCTGTAGGCCGGTCTCTTAGAAAATATTGTCCTAACCGGAAAACGATTTGGCGTTCCGATCTCCTTTCCACTCCAAAAATAGGTTATAAGTCCGTTTGTACATGATGTTTCCGGCAATAAATTTAGTGTTGTTAAATTTGCTGCTTCTGTTATACTTGGAGGTGTTAATTCCAAGTCACTATCACTATCACTTTCCATGTTAATTATCTGGTTTCTTTGAAATAACTACGAAATTATTTGTAATGCACAAACTGTAACAAACTGATGACATTTGTCGTTCGGCGTTATATTCTCTAAGCCACCTTACTTTTTGTTATCAAAAACAGCAGACCGAACACGAAATATTTCAAATTGCATTTGTTGTCTAGCAACTTGCCTAGCAACCGATGCAAAATGAAATTCAGTACAAAATGTAGCTTTTTAAAAAAGGTATATAACCCCTTACCACAATTATTACCGCTTCCGCACAACTACTATACACTGCAACCCTGTAAAGCCAGTCTTTACAGGGTTGCAGTGTATAGTAGTTGTGCGGAAGCGTTTTTCTTACTTTACTCTGCCCCATGTGCCACTTTTTAATTAGTAGTTTTTACCTACTGAAGATGACAACTTAGTTGTCGAAATACGTATTTAGGATACGACTAATAATTGTGGTAAGGGGTTATATACCTTTTTTAAATTTTTATTTAACCACAGTCTCCATTGAAAGAATTTTCAAAATGTAGCTTCTTATCATTCAATTTACACTCTTGATATGAACATTTTTCGATGTTGTCGTAGAAAAAATATATTATGAACGGTATTCTATATGACTTAAAAAGTTTCAAGAGAATATATTAGACGTGTAGATGTTGAAAATGCCCAAGGGAGACGCAAAAATACTTTCAACATACCCATTTCATAAATTAAGTATATAAAGGTAAACAGGACGTATTAGAATAATGTGGAAGTTTTCGTTTCACTAATGCTTCTTCTAAATTTCAATAAGTACCGTGTATGTGTATATATTTACGTAACTTTATTGTAATATACACTTAGAGAGCAAATTCCTGTATGGTAGGGCAAAATGTTTCTTAGCACCTATTTCAGGGAGTAATATTTTATTAATGGCTTAAAACCTGTTTGCAAAAGACCTGGTTGGTTTCAACTAAAGACATGTTTTTGTACATGGTATATCTTGCATAAAATATTCAGTATTATACGTGGGTAGTTTAAATATGAATAGTTGTGAATACCTATCGTGAAAGCAGTAAACTTTGCACGACAAGAGACACGATGTCTACAAACAAAGGAAGCAGATGTTGTAATTTGTTCGTGTTTATAGTCGATAGATTCCGTAGTTTACTATACTATGCTGTCAAGGTCATAAGTTTGTAAATTGCAAAAATTGTTTTATAAAAATAGAAACGAAGTCAACAAGACTGCTAGGCGGTCACGTTTAAATAACTCTCATCGATATTTATAACTTTATTGAAAATTAAGGCGTGTTCTTTGCATGTAACGAATATTAACGGACAATGTTACTTGTATACGAAAACAAAAAATTCCGACTGATGTCCATAAGCTAAGCGAGATGTTACTCAGACATCTTAAGAATTTGAATAACGCCGACAAATCAATTATGATTAGAGAATAGATGCAATTTCCATAAAACGCAATCGGCAATTAGAATTGTGTATAACGTCGCACAGTACATCCCGGCGTAATTCAATGAAGTATTTGTTTGACTAACTCGGCCACTTGGTCTGCAGCGATAACAATGGACAAGCCAGCTATTGTATTCGGAAAATATAGTGTTTTTTAAAGTGTTTTCATGAGCGTAGATAGAAGCGGGGTTTTTATAATGTATTTTATTGATTAGTTTATATTTCGTAAGATAAATAAAGTGATGTGAGTAAGTTTCTTGTTTTCATAGTTTTAACTGTTAATTACATCGTAATTTTTGTGATAGATCCTGTTTAATATCGTTTGATTGAATCTATTTCTACCAATTATTTCGACGTAAGTATGCATTGAATTTCATTCAGTTTCAATAACTTACGCACACATTTTTAGTTTTCATTTATTTAGATCTAGAGCATTGTTTAACTTACTTTTTCAGACATGATATGGAAGAATGTCGAGAACGGCATTGTAAAACAATGGCGAGTTGGATTGACGGTCATACTAATTGTATGTCCATTGTCAGTGATTTCGAAATTTATTACAAAATCCGTAAAATGTCGTCAAAAATTCGTCACTTAGGATCGCAAACACATCTGAACTCTGTAAAACTTTTATGGCGGCTAATATTCCATTAATCAAACTTAAATAAAAATATTTCTGAAAAAATATACTGGTCGAAATGTTCCTGATGAATCAACTTTACACAAATATTATGTTTCTAGGTGCTATACGAGAACAGTAGAACGCATTAGAAGCCATCTTTTAAATCAATACATATGGATAAGCGCGTAAGAGAAATAGCATGTACATTCCTTTTCTTTTCATTTAAGCAACATCTTCCAATTATTTTCACGTAAGTGTGCATAAAATTTCGTTATTTAATTTCGTTTATTTGGATCTAGAATATTCTTACTTTTTCAGACAATGGAAGAGCGTCGAGAATGGCATCGTGAAACAATGGCGAGTTGGATTGAGGGCCATACTGATTGTATGTACATTGCCAGTGATTCCGAAATTTATTGTGAAGTGTGTGAAACGTTATTGAAAAATTGCAATAAATCAACTGTAAAACGTCACGTAGGATCATTAAAGCACGAAAAAAAATTGAACCCGTTGGAATCTGACAATTTTAACGAAGAACACTGTGAAACTTTTATGGCAGCTAATATTCCATTATTTAAATTGAACAATCCAATTTTGAAGACATTTCTGAAAAAATATACTGGTCGAAATGTTCCTGATGAATCAACTTTATGCAAATATTATGTTTCTAGGTGCTATACGAGAACAGTAGAACGCATTAGAAGCCATCTGTTAAATCAATACATATGGATAAGCGCCGACGAAACGGTGGATATGTTAGGACGCTGTGTGGTAAATGTTGTAGCTGGTGTACTACATCCAACTATTCCCTATAACTCATATGTAATAGCAACAAGTGTTATAAATAGAGTTGATGCGGAAACAGTTGCTGAAACCATTAAGGAGAATATGCAAAAAATGCTTCATTCGGACGCCACGTACAAAGAAAAAATACTTTTATTTGTCAGTGATAGTGCTGCGTATATGTTAAAAACAGGCAGACTATTGAAGAAAACATATCCTAATATGCTGCATATTTCTTGTGTAGCACATGCTCTCCACAGAATCTGTGAATATATCAGAGACACTTTTCCGGAAGTTGATAGACTTGTATCAGCTTTTAAAAAAGTTTTCAGAAAAGCACCATTGAGAGTAGCTCTTTTCAGGGAAAAATTTCCATCTGTCACTGCCTCCAACTCCAGTAATAATTAGATGGGGAACATGGCTGGAAGCTACTAGTTATTATGCTGAGAATTTCGATAGTCTAAAACATTTCGTAACACTGCTAAAGGAGGATGCTAGAAGTATTGGTGAGTGCAAGGAGCTCCCACAAATCCCAAATTTAAAAAATCAGTTGTACTTTCTTCACGAACACTTTGGAAAGTTGCCAAAACTAATCACTTATTTTGAAAATCTAAATCTCAAATTAAATGACGGATTAACCACATTAGATGTGGCTGTTAATAATTTGAAAAGTATTCCAAGTGACTTCGGATGTGACCTTCGGCAAAAGTTTGAAGCAATTCTTAATAGAAATCCAGATTTAATTACATTGCAGCAATTATGTATGGAGACAATTCCACAAAATCTAACGGCTAAATATGAAGAAATAAAAGAATATTTCCAGTATGCACCTATAACCAGTTGCGATGTAGAAAGGACGTTTTCTATTTATAAGGATGTACTTAATTCAAAGAGAACAAAATTGACAGAAGAAAACCTTGAGAAACTATTGCTAGTCAATATTAATACTCCTTTACTCAACTTGAACGACAAAATGAACAAATAAAAATGTTCCAATTATAGAAATAAAATTAAAAACTTTAAAAATATAACTTTTCAACAAATACATATGTATTTCGTAATTTTATAGATCACCACCCGTTTCTTTTCCAATTATATAAATAAAATTAATTAATAAATATGTATTTCGTAATTTTAGATAGATAGATCACCACCCGTATGTTTTCCAATTATATAAATAAAATTAAAAACTTTATAAATACAACTTTTCAACAAATAAATATGTATTTCGTAATTTTATAGATCACCACCCGTTCGTTTTCCAATTATATAAATAAAATTAAATATTTTAGAAATACAGCCTTTAGCCAGTACTGCACTGGGCTTTGCGTCATGTGGTAAGCGTGTCCGTTCTCTAGTGATCAGACCAAATATAGTCTCTTGAATGCATTCATCGATAATCCTAGGCAATAAAACAAGCGATCTTATGTATAAAGCAATAAATAAATTTGGAAAAGATACTGATTAATAATAATCCTAGGTAATAATAAATTTGTAAATATAAAAGATATTGCTTTCTTAGAACTTATAGAAAGCTTTACCATTTGAATGTGCTAATAAAAGTATGTTATACAGTGGTTTAAACTTGAAAATGAACGTTAAATATTTATAAAATTGGAAATATCTATGTTTGAATTCTATATCGTAGATATACTTATATTTAACCATAAAAAATGCTTGAAATTAAAATATTACAAAATGATAGTGAATCTATTCTCAACAGATATGATGGTGAATAAGTTGTAAGAACAATTTATTGTTTTTTTCAAATTCCGAGAATTATTGGATAGCACCTCATATTTATGCCTGCCAAATAGTCATGAGATTGATCGAACTCAAAATAGGCATCCTATTCAGATATTACCTCGTCGTTTGAGCCAATCGGTAATTTTTTTAAATTAGAAAATAACCCATTAGGACCTAATTCGGGCGCATAAACTGCGTTAAGGGGTATGGCGGAATACTATACTCTACTATGTTGGAAGGCTTTGTTGAACCCATGTTACGACAGCTTGGCATTAACCTACAAACCAATATTTAAGGCAGGATGGAGCAACAGCTCACACCGCGCGAAACAGTATGGCTGTAGTTTGTCTCGAATGTTCGAAACTCTTATCTCTCGTTTCGGGGAAATCGCTTGGCCCGATCTCAATGTACCAGATTTTTCATGTGGAGGTTATTCAAGCACTCTAGCGAGACATTATTGACAAAGTGCAGCCATTGAACATTTGCAGCAATGCATTGATGCAAACTTAGGCCATCTGCTTGATGTAGTTTTCAAAAAATAACCTTGTAAACTATGGTAAATAAATGACATACTTGGTCGCATTTAAATAATTTTTAACTTATTTTTTCCCTGCTTCCGTATACGGCTATTTCAATCATGTCAGTTGGCTCAGCGCCACCTGTATATTGACGTATAATGTATGTTAATCGAAATTTGATATGGGGTTCTTATTATGACATAATAATAAACTATATATTTTTAAATTCCTAGTCAAATCTATTCATAAAGAATAAAAGTGAGTTAATTATAAAATAATTGCATAGCTGGCATTTTCTATTAATGCAGTGCCTTCACATAAACTTTCAAAATGCGATATAATTGCAATAATTTCATATCTCCTTTGTAGTCTGCAGGAATATAAGTTCTTGTGTGAATTGTTGTTTCGCTTATATAACGTTTATTCACACCGATTGTATTTTAACTTTCTTCAAAAAAATTCTTCCTGGTCATCTATAATTTCACAAACGTGTAATTTCATATTTTTTTAAGCAAATATTATAAAAAGTATGCATTGTTAAATTGACGTAACATAATATTACCAATGCAATTTGACAAAATATCGTATTTGGCGGTGAAAGTAATATTATATATGATGTACAAGTAATCTTCTTCCTCGTTCGTATTTTGAAGGATAATTAACAAGCCATAAAGCGTAAGTAATAACCAATATCTTCCTATAATAGAGTAATAGAGTAATAATAATTTGTTAAGGTGTATTATAAAATACAGCGGAACAATATGTACTGCATTAATTCTCAAAACTACGACGGGAGATTTTTATATTATCTACCTAGAGCTATGAATGAAAGATGCATTATAAGAAAAGCAGTGTTTGATTGAACTAAATAAATACAGGGTGATAAAAAAAATTTCGACATTATTTTTAACCGAAAATAGTTCACACAAAATAACAAATGAAAAAAAAATTGTGATAAAAGTTGTAAAGTAACAGAGATATTCACACTTATGCGAGCACCACAGGAACACTTTCTAGAGCAAATGTTCGAAGTTATCGCCTCCTGCTGGAATACAGCTTGTGCTCACCGTATCCATGAGTTATAGCACGCTCGGATATCTTACCTGCTTATACGCTCTTTTAGTCTGACGTCACGACACCATTTTTGTTGTGGTAGGTCAAGGTCGTGAATCCAAACAAATATTTTCACCATAATAATTAACTAGTCTTGAACTTTTTATTATTTATTAACATAAAAAGCGTTAGTTTTTAGAGTTGGTAAATATCATATTACCAAAACGAACGAATTTCCAAACAATAGGCTATATAATGCTTGTGGAAATAATCTTTACTTTAATAATTTTCGGTTAAATAACCTTAGTGCTGAGGTTAGATTGCTAAGATTAACATTACAAAATGTGAAGAGTAAATTATTTTAGTAAATTAGTAATAGATAACTTAAAATTATGTTAGAAAGTTGATTACATTTGAAAGGAAGATAATAAATAAGCAATATAGTTATGTGTTGGGCCTCTGATTGCAAACATTGCAATCAGGGGTTAATGTTAACATTCCACCATTTCTAACCACAGCCCAATTTACTCCAGAACAGGTGAAAGAAACTGAGAGCATAGCTCGTGCAAGGATACATGTAAAACGTGCAATATGAAGACTTAAGGCATATAATATTTTCATGTATGGAGATGTCCCCATACATGAAAGTCCCCATACATTCAAGTTTGGTGATCTAGGTGACCATGCAATATGCCCACCTCTACCTATCCATCGGTCACCAAACGTATTATTTCAATGTTCACGAACTTCGTAACTCTTAGCAGGTGGAGCACCATCATGCAAAAACCACATGTGTTGACGCACGTTTTAAAGGTAGCACTTTTAAAAATTCAAGTAAATTGTTCCGTAAAAACATTAAATAATTACTGGAGTGTAAACGATGTGGTACTCTTAAACTGTAAGTGTGAATATCTCTGTTACTTTACAACTTTTATTACAATTTGTTTTTATTTGTTGTGCTATTTTCAGTTAAAAATAAAGCTTCAATTTTTTTATCACCCTGTATAGCAGCTCGGTGCATCTTCAAAAAATTGTAACAGTTATATTGCTATATCACATTGAAGTATCACAATTATGGTTGAACCACGTTGAAACCTCTATAAAATGTAACAAATAATTTAATTATCTCAAGTTGGTCGTTATTTTCACGTAAATTAAATTTCTTAACTTATAAAAATTAATTTAAAAAAGGTATATAACCCCTTACCACAATTATTAGTCGTATCCTAAATACGTATTTCGACAACTAAGTTGTCATCATCAGTAGGTAAAAACTACTAATTAAAAGTCGCACATGGGGCACAATAAAGTAAAAAACGCTTCCGCACAACTACTATACACTGCAACCCTGTAAAGACAGTCTTTACAGGGTTGCAGTGTATAGTAGTTGTGCGGAAGCGTTTTTTACTTTACTGTGCCCCATGTGCAACTTTTAATTAGTAGTTTTTTTATTTCATTTATGTGTAACAATGGTTTTGTGTAATCTACCATTTACTTTATTATCCAATGAATCATTACGTTGTATGAACGTATAGAACATAGGATTAAATTGAAAAATTGAATTGAAAAATAAAAAAACTGTGTGGACGAAACAACAAATTGTAAAAAAATTGTTAATGTAATGGTACCTACATATGAATCAATTCAGTTACTGTTATTATTAAGTAGATTATTTTAATTATGCAAATATAACGTCACTGGATGTAGAATGTTGAAACAACTGTGGAAACAAACCTAATGTTGCAAATATTTAACCGATGTTATGCACTTACTGACTTTATGAAAGACGTTTTAAAAATTTACGACTTATTATTTCTTTTATGTACATACTATAAAGCGCACGCCTATGAATCGCACCTCGATTTGGCTTCTCTAGTTATTATTACTTCGTTGTATACACAGGCAATTCACAAAATATTTTTACATGGATATATACTAGACATCTACTTCAGTAAATACAAGCTGTCCCGTATCGTTATGTTCAAATTTTAGGAGTGTAAAGTAGACTTCATTTTAAGTAACAAAATTGAAAAACCTGCATATCCATTTTTATTTGTTTCAAAGTTACAGATCTATGAATGTGATTGTCAGATCATGAAAAAAAATGTAATCCTAAAGTCAATACGAACTGATTTTATATAAAAAAAAGTTATACGATTCAATAACAGGCCTGTGATATTAACGTCGCATACTAAAATGTTATCCTAAAATAAATAAACACGTGTCGTGGTGCATACAGTAATTTCTTGGAGATCTACAAAAAAGAGTACTGGAAATTGATTTATGATAAAGAAGGTTCTTACTTATTTCGTAAGTGCCGAACCATGAATATCATACAATAAACAAATGTTCAGATGACTGTTAACATTGCATTTTTTAATAAAGGATTACATTACGTTTCAGTTCATACAACAGCTTATTAGTGAGTGGACACGTTTTCTTTATTCAAAATGCCTTCTAATGATTATCTTTTCGACCAAGGAGTAAATTTGCCATCAGACTTAGAGGAAGAAGCAATAGCTATTGTTACATGGGATTCAACTCTTAGTGTACGTCGAATCACTAGACAACTAGGAGTGCCACGAACGACAGTTTGGCGAATTTTAAAACATGAGGGCTTATATCCATATCACTATCGCAGGAGACACGGTTTGCCTGAGGCAGACCACTATGCTCATCTAGTTTATTCTTCCTGGATATTAAGACAGTCACGGCTTCATTTTAATTTCTGCAGAACAGTCCTCTGGATAGATGAATCTACGTTCACGAGAAGTGGTGTTACAAATCTGAGAAACCTGCACAGGTGGTCATCAGAAAATCTCAAAGCTATACGCCCATCTAAATTTCAACATGAATTTTCTATTAACGTTTGGGTGGCCCTAATCGATGACTCGTTGATTGGTCCTGTCATTCTTCCTGGTAGGTTAAATGCGGACAATTACCTAATTTCTTATTGACGAACTGCCAGGTCTTTTAGAGGATGTCCCACTGAATGTTCGACGAGACATATGGTTTCACATGGATGGGGCACCACCACATTTCGGAATTGCTGTCCGAAATTAGGTTAACGTCAATTATCCAAGATCGATTGGTCGAGGTGGTCCTGTTGCATGGCCACCCAGATCACCCGATCTTAATCCCCTTGACTTTTATTTAAGGAGGTACATGAAAAATTTAGTCTACGCGCAAGTTTCGAACACAAGAGAAGAGTTGTTGGATCGTATTCACCTGGCTGCCGAACAAATCTGACAAAACAAGTATGAAATTCGGATAAGTACTTCTTCTGTTGGCTTACGGGCACAAGCCTGCATTCAACAAGGAGGTGGATATTTCGAAAATATTATTAATTGAACTTTTTTAAATAAAATCAGTTTTTATTGACTTTAGGATTAAATTTTTATCATGATCTGACAATCACATTCATAGATCTGTAACTTTGAAGCAAATAAAAATGGATATACAAGTTTTGCGTTTTTGTTACTTGAAATGAAATCTACTTTACACTCCTAAAATTTAAACATAACGATACGGGATACCTTGTATAGCTATAACAATCGTTTCATAGATGGCGCTCCTACGTTAATACCGTTATTTATCCTACTGTATATACAGACATAAACGTGATTCCTAATCGAACTCGTGAGTACTCATGACATGACATAGTATACTAAACTAAATAACACATTCCGATTAGAATACCAACAATACGAATAATACAAAAACAAATTAATAGAATCGATTACAGGCGATTAGTAATGTTATTATTAAAAAAAGAAAGAATGTGAAGAACGATAACTACTACATACATATATACATGTGTATATGTTCATTACTCACTACATATAAACTAACGATAAGGCATGAACACGGAGTTAGTTGAACTATAATACCTGACCGTTTTTGCTGACGTCTTACTAAAGTTATCCATGCTAGTAATAAATAAGCACACAAAAGAGGTAAATATTTGTGTTTTGATTTGGAATTATACCACATCGAAAATTGCGAAAGATGCTCATATTATATAATGAAAGAAATTGTGATGTAATGGAAATATAAAGGCAATACTAAAAAATATATTCGGGTTTAATACATACGAGGTTCATCTTCAAAGTAAAAAGAAAAATACTATTTCGACCTCTTTATTTTTGCACTTACTAATGATGCTATATTTTTTCCATTAAGACACATTATTGAATAGGTGAAAGGTTTATTTAAAAAACACTCTTTTTGACACCATCAAATAATCTAAAAGAATAAATAAAAGATGGTAGAGTTCCATTTAAATTTATGTAATATAAGTTCCTTTTAATATCGGCATATCGATGTACATATATAATTATGCAAAAACTACACCTCTGATTTCATAAAAGATCCGCCAATTACAAAATTCAGTAAATCAGAAATTAAAAATCCATAAAATTTGTTATAATTGTAATGAAAAGTATGTCGGTCAATTGAAATAGTTAAAATTTATGGTTAGTACATCAAACAAATATCAAAGAACCAGAAGATTAAGTACCGCTTCAGAAGGTTTATTCTATAAAAACTGTAACTATTTCTGTAGAAACTCTACAGATCCACTTTCTTGTGATATATTTGATTCCTGAGCATAGGGCATATACGGAGTGCTTCCAATCTTTATTATTTTTTAACTACGCTGACAGCTCTCTCTTTATTTTACTGAAGTGCTATGATCAATCGCCTCTTGCACTTTTCTCCATGTGCTGATCTTTATTAATTTTATGTTATTTTCCCGTCCCATTATCCCCAATGTGGTTGCGCTATATTAACTTTTTCTTTTCTATCCATTATTACTTTCCTTCAATCCTTGAAATTTATTAAGTTCCAGTCACTTTCTACTTGATCTATCTAGTCTGCCTCTGGGTCAATCTCCTGGCATTTAGTTTGCTATGACCTTTACAGTTGTTCCTTTATCTCTTTTTTCAATGCACTCATATCATTTGATTCTACCCGCTTTGCATAATCTTACTACATTTTCTTCTTTTAATATTCCTTCGATTTCTCTATTCGTTAATGGTCTAATTGTATTTTTTACTTATTTCTACACCACCGTTCAATATCTCACTACGATCAATATGATTAATCTTTCGTTCGCGTCTTTGATGTCTGCCTAACATCCTTTCGCGTTAGCAAAGCCGCTAACTATTGGGGATACTGACCGATTTAAAAGCATGCGTGTAATGGAACTTTTCATATTCAACGCATGCAAGTTCTTGCTACTCTCAGTTATGATGCACGTAAGTATTTTTGTCAATGTGTTGTACGAAAACTGGCAGAAAGTTTTTGCAGCTCCGATTTTCATAACAACTACGTGTAAGCAGATGAAAATCCCCAAGCTGTTGCTGAACTGCATCACCAAAATCATGTTTCGCTAAATGTTTGCCTTGCTATCTTGTAGACTGTTTAATTAGTCCAGTATTTCTCCCTTATAGTTTAACAGGACAAATATACTTTTGTCCCGTTTTTAAAAAATTAACTACGCGTTTAGTTAGAAGACATGTTACTTTTTTAATGAATTAAACATGTGGTTTATGCAAGATGGAACTCCTGCACATTCTTCCATCATAGTTAAAAATGTTTAAATGAAGATTGCAACAGGAGATGGATGGGACGGGGTGGTCAAACTGCATGACCTCCTAGATCCCCTGGCCTGACACCTTTCGACTTCTGTCTTTGAGGACGTCTAAAACAATTAGTGTATGCACTATTTGTAAATAATTTGGAAGAATTTAGGCGACAAATCGTAAATTGTTGTGGAGAAATTCGGAGGATCCAGGAATTTTCGAAAGGGTGGGTAGATCTTTCATAACGTATGAAACGTGATTAGAAATAAACAGTGGACATGTAGAGAAATTTCTTTAGATTCATTTTAAATTATCTTTTGTTTGATGTACACTATCATGTAAAATGTTTTGTAATTCTATGTTAATAAAGCAATATTATAATAATAAATCGACTATAAGTCAGAAACAGTTGAGTTGTGGGCCTATGTTGATTAAGACCTTTTTGTTTTCACAGTACTACAACTGGGTAAAACATCCGACAACCTTTGTTTAACGCCCAGTGTAAAGAAAACCTAGTTTCGTTCAGTGTTATTTGGTTACAATGTTTCGCATTTTAAAAAATCTGTTTTATATTGTTATATTGTATATTTATCCTATAATTTTTTATAAATATTAAGTTTAATTTACTACCTTATTTTTGGAGTAGTTTTCGTTTATTCTTTTTAGTCAATTTCTTTCTGTTCTTAGTATTTCTCTTTATTTTCATTAACTATCGAGAATTCTCGTAGTGCAACCATGGTAGGATGGATTAGAGGCCATACAGATTGGTTGCATATTCGATACCCAGATATATTGCAGTGCCTGTTCATTAAGTTTAAGGCGTCCACAAAAGTGTAATGTGCAGAGACATGTTTTTTCGAAAACTCATCAAGATAACGTATGTCCATCTGCACCTGACACTGTTAACGAAGAACTGTGTGAAGCTTTCATGGCGACCAATATCCCATTCAAAAAGCTTAACAATCCAGTCCTCAAGAGGTTTCTTACTAAATAAACTGATCGTCATATACCAGATGAATCTACTTTACGTAAATACCACTTACCAAAATGTTATTTGAGAACCACTGAAAAAATACGAACCAACCTATCTGATCATTATCTTTGGGTAAATTCAGACGAAACAACGGATATATTGGGACGATATGTGTTAAATGTAGTTGTTGGTATTCTTCATTCGACAACTTCATACCAACCTTACTTAATTGCAACTAAAATATTGCCAGTCGTAAATGGTGAAACAGTTGCAGAAGTAATTGATCAATGTATTCATAATATTCAGTCAGCGGATAACAACTATAAAGACAAGATGCTATTACTTTTTGATTGATGCAGCAGCTTATATGTTAAAAACAGGGAAGTTATAGAAGCAATCTTATCCAGATATGCTACACGTTACCTGTGCAGCACATGCACTACACAGAGTATGTGAATACATCAAGGGTCATTTTCCAAAGATTGATAAGTTAGTTTCATCATTTAAAAAGATATTCTTCAAAGCACCTTGACGAGTGGCATTATATGGAGAAATAGTTCCAAATTTGCCTTTACTGCCAGTTCCTGTATTAACTAGGTGGGGAACATGGCTAGAAGCATCATTTTTCTATTCACAACACTTGGATGAATTAAAAAACTTTGTTTTTGGTCTTCAAAATCGAATGAAAACTATGCCTTCTGAAATTGGAAACAAGCTGAGACAAAAAGTTGATGCCATATTTAGCAGAAATCCAGATTTGAATATTCTATACATGCACTTTTGCAACATTTTAATCACGCACCTATCACCAGTTGTGATGTGGAACGGATATTTTCTATTTTTAAAGACGTTTTAACATCTAAAACAACTAATTCAACACACAAACACCTTGAACAAATTTTAATTGTTGATAGTAATGTTTTAGACTTTCAATGTTTCACAGAAAATACATAGCTTTGAGTTTTGTTCTTTGTAGATTATTTTTATTCAAAATTCGATACGCAATTCGGTTCTCAGCATTACTTTTGTTTCAGCAGTAGTTGCTACCGGTTACCAAACCGTTCACTACATTCGCTCTGTTGTGCATTGACAGATACATTAACTGCATATGTAGGTATGTGCCACTTATGCATTGGCCACACGTATCAAATTGTTCGAAACTCACGGATCGCTTTCAGAAACAAACCTATTGTGAATACAAGATAGACGCCTATGGGCTATGAATAGAGTGGACCAATCCCGAGTGATATTGGTAAATATTTCATATAAAAGTCGAAAAACTCCAATAATTTATTAATTTATATATATGTATATGTATATATATATATATATATATATATATATATATATATACAGTGGTACCCCGCTGTAGTAGTTATCCGCTGACTCCGTATCCGCGGTTTCAGTCATTCGCGATTTACCTATGATGAGCAGAAAACGCGTTATATCAATAAATATAAAAGTTATAGGAGCATTTGTCGATATATCGTCGTATATATGAGTCATCCCCTGAATTCGGCGCTCTCATATGATAAGTTAAACAAGTTGGAACGTGCTTAAGGTGCCACTCGCTTTTACTTGTACATATAAACGCTCCTGTTAACTATGAGTTTAGTACTATTCGAATTGTCGGACAAGACAGTGCTTGCAATAGTTTTTAAATAAAGCAAGTAAATTTGAAAATCATTTTAAAATGGCTTCTAAACCAAAAAGAAAACGTGAAATGCTCATTATTAGTGAAAAAATATAAATCATCAATATGATTGAAATAGAGAAAAAATCTATTGCAACTGTTGCTAAAATATACAATAAAAACGAATCTTCGATACGAGAAGTGTTAAAAAACAAAGATAAGATTCGAGCTAGTTTTTCTAGTGCACCCAAAACTGCAAAAGTTGCAACCACAATACGTAATAAAGTGTTACTTGAGGTAGAAAATGCCTTAAGTTTATGGGTGGAAGATATGACAAGAAAACATATTCTTATCGATGGCAAAGTGCTACAACAAAAGGCGTTGTTTTTATATGAAGATATGCACACCCAAGATTATACTGAAGAGGAAGGAAAATCATTCACAGCAAGTAGGGGGTGGCTGCATAGATTTAAAACTCGGTTTAATCTAAAAAATATAAAAATGACAGGGGAATCTGCGTCGGCTGATCATGTAGCTGCTGCCCTGTATCCAGAAAAATTTAAACAAATTATTGCAAAAAAGAATTATCATCCTAAGCAAGTTTTTAACTGCGATGAGACTGGTCTTATGTGGACAAAAAATGCCTCAACGGACTTATATTCATAAGACTGGAAAGAGTGCACCAGGCTTTAAAGCAATTAAGGATAGACTTACCTTGATATTTTGTACAAATGCAGCTGGTCATATGATTAAACCCGGACTTGTTTACCGATCACAGAATCCACGTGCTCTTAAATACAGATAAAGCTTGCCTGCCTGTGTTTTGGCAATCAAATCGAAAGGCGTGGGTTACGGCTGTTCTATTTACAAAATGGTTTCATCAATGCTTTATTGCGGAAGTGAAAAGATATTTGGAAAAGGAAGAATTACTATTTAAAGTGCTGCTGATACTAGACAATGCTCCTGGGCATCCTTTGTCACTAGGCACAGAAGATAAAAATGTTGAAGTGCTTTTTTTACCACCTAACACGACCTCATTGCTTCAGCCCCTTGATCAAGGTGTCATTAGATGCTTTAAAGCCATATATATTCGACAGGTTTTCGAAATGCTGTAAACAATGGCTAACGAATGCTCTGATATCGGGCTCATGGAATGCTGGAAGTCATTTACAATTGCTGACGCAATTCTATTTATCAAAGGAGCGATGGAGGAATTAAAGTCAGAAACGATAATAGCATGTTGGAAAAATCTGTGGAATGACATCGTTCTTAGTTCTGAAGACACACATGATATTAATTCACATCTAACAACGATATTAACATAGCGCAGAAAATAGATGGAGAAGGATTTAACGATATAACCCAAGAGGAACTCAGTGATTACATAAACGAAGAGGATCAAGTAATCACCAACGAGGAATTGGAAGACCTTGTGAAATCTTCTCCAGAAGCGAGTGAGGATGAGGGTCAACAAGAACCGCCAGCATGGACGCTTGAAAAATTTTCAGCGATATTTCGAACTGCTCAAACATTAAAAGAACAGATAGTAGAATATGATCCAATAATGGAACGCAGTATAAAAATTACTCGCACTATAGCAGAAGCCTTGAAACCTTTGGAGGATTTGTTTATTGAAATGAAAAGACAAAAACGACAACTACCAATAACAATGTTCTTTGAAAAAGTCGACAAAACTATCGATACTGCACAGCCATTAACATCGTTTGCTTCGGATCTAAGTAAACAATCGACTGCTAACTTGGACTTGGAAGAAGATGAATGAATATGTAACTCGCGATGATAAAGTTTTTCTTGTTGTATATTTTCTTGTTGTGTATGTAAATATGTACTATATGTACATATGTATGAACTTATATATTTATTAAACTTAAATTCTATTTGTGCCACAGCACAAGAATATTTATTTATTTATTGTTTATTTATTTTAAATAAATATTATATAACTTATTTTTTCTTGTTTCATTGTTTTAACTTTGCTTCATATTTCATATTGTACTCGAAAATAAAGCGTTCGCTACTATCCGCGGTTTTCAGTATCCGCGGAAGACGACAGAACCAAACCCCCGCGGATGTGGGGGTACTACTGTATATATAAATTGATATATATATATATATATATATATATACGAATTATATTGAATTTAATTGGAGTGAGAAATGAGAATTATTCAAATCTCATCTCACATGCAATTGTCGCTAAATTTGTGCAGTTGATTCTACAATCTGACAAGATTACTCCTGCCGAAGAATGTAGACGCAAACACGTTGCGACGTCAGCCATCCACCTGTGCGGATAATGAAAATTGTATGAAAAAAAACCACATCCGTCCAGAAACGTGCAAATATCGATATTTCACTACCGTTAGAGATCATCAGTACACGATATTCGGACATAGACATGATTTTTATTTGTATACTTTCGTGTATATATACGAATTATATACAATTTTCATTATCCGCACAGGTGGATGGCTGACGTCGCAACGTGTTTGCGTCTACATTCTTCGGCAGGAGTAATTTTGTCAGATTGTAGAATCAACTGCACAAATTTAGCGACAATTGCATGTGAGATGAGATTTGAATAATTCTTATTTCTCACTCCAATTAAATTCAATATAATTCGTATATATACACGAAAGTATACAAATAAAAATCATGTCTATGTCCGAATATCGTGTACTGATGATCTGTAACGACAGTGAAATATCGATATTTGCACGTTTCTGGACGGATGTGGTTTTTTTCATATATATATATATATATATATATATATATATATATATCAAAATGGTAAATTTTGATTTTGTAATGTTATCTGGCCTCCAAGGTCACTCGACTTAACGGTTTCTATGGGGATTTCTAAAAAATAATGTTTATGCAAATAAACCAAACACTGTAGAGCAGCTGAGGAACAGTAGTCGGGAGGCGATTCAAAATATTCCTCCCGAAACATATCAAAAAGTGATGGAAAATGTAATTAAGAGGGCTCAGGTTTGTGCGGCTTTCGGAAGCGGACATTTGTCTGATATTATTTTTCATGTGTAATTTCTAGCTTTCAATAAGAAATAAAGATTAAAAAAAATGGAAGTATCTTATTTAATTTTAAAAATATTTAAGACATAAACCAGTAACTTATATATTGACCACTTGTATATATGTACTCTTGTATAAAAAAAAATCGCGTACACCATTTAAACCAAGTAAACATTTTTTATTAGTTTTTTATCGTTTAAAAACGGACTTTCTGTCAATTAGACAAAAGTGATTATAAAGGTTATGTGTTTTTTTGGATAATTTTATTTGAATATTACATTAATATTTAGTCATGGCACCGTTTGTACGAGGTGCAAGTTCTAAGGCCTCCGATTTTTTTTCTAACTAACTACTCACCCGAAAACTATGAAACTGGTGTTACTTCTCGACGTAATCTCCCTGCAGACGTACACATTTTTCACAACGTCGACGCCATGATTCCATGGCCGCGGCGAAGGCTTCTTTAGGAGTCTGTTTCGACCACTGGAAAATCGCTGAAGCAATAGCAGCACGGCTGGTGAATGTGCGGTCACGGACAGTGTCTTATGAGTCAAATGAGTAGGGAGCATGAGAAATCACTTCAAAATTGTTTTCACGAAGAAACTGTTGCGTAACGTTAGCCCGATGTGCGGGTGCGTTGTCTTGGTGAAACAGCACACGCGCAGCCTTTCCCGGACGTTTTTGTTGCACTGCAGGAAGGAACTTGTTCAATATGAAACAAACATGTAAATAATTTACATATCTGTAACTATGCACATGGACAATACACTTGTTCTTCAAAATATTTTCGTAGGATGCACCTGTCACCGTAGTGCTCTTTAGAACACAATTGGTAAGGATTACGCCCTCACTGTCCCAGAACATGGACACCATAATTTTTTCAGCACTGGCGATTACCCGAAATTTTTTTGGTGGCGGTGAATCTGTGTGCTTCCATTGAGCTGACTGGCGCTTTGTTTCTGGATTGAAAAATGGCATCCACGTCTCATCCATTGTCACAATCGACGAAAAGAAAGTCCCATTCATGCCTTGGTTGTGCGTCAACATTGCTTGGCAACATGCCACGCGAGCAGCCTTGTGGTCGTCCGTCAGCATTCGTGGCACCCACCTGGAGGACACTTTTCGCATTTTCAGGTCGTCATGCAGGATTGTGTGCACAGAACCCACGGAAATGCTAACACTGGAGGCAATCTGTTCAACTGTCATTCGGCGATCCCCCAAAACAATTCTCTCCACTTTCTCGATCATGTCGTCAGACCGGCTTGCGCGAGCCCGAAGTTGTTTCGGTTTGTTGTCACACGATGTGCTGCCTTCATTTAACTGTCGCACCCACGAACGCACTTTCGACACATCCATAACTCCATCACCACATGTCTCCTTCAACTGTCGATGAATTTCATTTGTTGTCACACCACGCAAATTCAGAAAACGAATGATTGCCCGCTGTTCAAGTAAGGAAAACGTAGCCATTTTAAGTATCTAAAACAGTTCTCATTCTCGACGCTGCCACTACAATTGTGACGTATTGACAACGAACGCACGCTCATTTTAAAACAATGCACATGCTTCTATCTCTTTCCAGTCTGGAGAAAAAAATCGGAGGCCTTAGAACTTGAATGCACCTCGTATTTAAAACCACATTGAGTCTACGTGGCATAGACTGCACTAAATTTCTACACAATTCGTTGTAATTTTCCATATAAATCTTCCCAAACCTAATGAATAATTTCGTATAACTCAGTTGCGTTTTGGGCTCTGAAATTTCTTTTATAAATGCCTTTTACTAATAAACCCCAAAGATTTTCTATAGGTATTAAGATAAAATAAAACAAATTTTATGAATTTCACTTTTTAAAAAGTGAAATTCATAAAATTTGTTTTATTTTATCTTAATAGTTATAATGGAATTTCATCAAGTAAAGGCCGAAACAATCATATATTTTCTATAGGGTTAACATTAGGACTATGAGATGGTCAAGGTAATACTTCTATGTTATTATCTTGAAACCATTGTCTCACATCATTCGCAACGTGAACAGGAGACAATTATTCTGTTGATAAATAAAATTGTTATCAGGATAAATTTGGGACACAGAAGGGAGCATTATGTTTTCTAATATGTTAATATTAACAATAATAATTGACCAATCTTCTTCAACTTTTGCTATAAGAAAATACTTTTCTTTATCGGAAACTTTTGGTATTTGCATTTTTGATTAACTTAATTGTCACGACATGCCGTTAATAAACGGAGCAAAAAAAAATACAAAATTAAATGGGAAAAAAATGATACACGCGATTTTTTTAATACAAGCCTACTTGCACATTCTATTAAAAAATATATTTTCTTTTGTGATATGAACATGTATGTTTATGCTTCTAAACCTAAATTTAAAATAGATTTTAATATTTTAGACATTTTTTAAATTTTACTGTTACACATATACATGTTTATGTAACGTATGTAACGCTTTATTTTTAGTTCTAGCAAGTACACACAGCTTATTAGGTTTTCTAGACGTAATCCAGAAAACAAACGTAACTGAATAACAAAACAGAGTAATTTAAATTTACCTTGACATGACCAGAGTAAACTACATGGATATACATAAATGCGATATACAGAGTGAACATCCTAAAATTATTCAAACAATACTAGTTTCATATAGCGCTTGCTATTGTTATACCATACGCAACTTATTGAAGGACATACGCATTATTTTCAAATTTGATTTATTAACAATACTCAAGACATAATAGTTAATAATTATAATATCTTTATTGTCCAACAAGAACCCAATTACAAGATAATAATTAATATACAGTGGCCGCTCGGTGGAGTGAATACTCTAGTCAGTGAACAACTCGTCTATATGAACAAATAACATTTTATATTAATTATATTATACATTATTTTGCTGACTTGCCTTGTGAGACGGAGCGTAATTTACAAGAACAGCGTATTTTATTTTAGTCATTTTCAGATCTATTGAAGTTGCAGGTGCACTGTACTGGAGTGCCTTTGTGTTTACAATAAAAATGAAGCGGAAAGTGCTAAGTTTGTCGGAAAAATGTTAATGGAAACTGTATAACATATTCATCTAAAATGTACGGGATTGACATGTAGATCCATTCCAGATTTATCTTCGAGAGAAAATACGGGAGCTACAATTAACACATGATCAATTATACAATGCCGATGAAACAGCCTTGTTTTGTAAATTACTCGCAGACAGGGCCTTGGTTATGCCTGAAGAAAGATCGGCCCCTGGTCGAAAAATGGAAAAAAGTAGAGTCACTTTTCTTGCATACACAAAAGTATTTTATTAGATTCTTTCAATAGCGACTCTGATTCAGAAGAGGATGCCCCACTAGCTGTTCTACATTGAGATTGAAGATGTGGAAGAAATAATGGATGATAAGCACCAAGGAAGCTTTACAAGGTCTTAATATAGTGATTTCTTGGGCAGAACAAAACATGCTACATTCTGAAGATCTACTAACTTTGCGAAGAATAAAAGAAATCGCAGTTCAAAAATGCTTAAAAGACAAGAAGATTCAAACAAAATTAATTAGTTACTTTATCAAACAAAATAAGACTTCTTTAAATCATTACCTATTCATGTATGTAATATATATTTTTCGTTTATAAGTTCTTTTTGGTGCTAGTGAATATATAATAAATTTATATAATAAATTTAAATAAAAAATTTAAATAAAAGATTTAAACTGCACATTCGATTAAGTGAACATTTCGCTTCTGTGAACAGGTAACGTATTAATTAGTTCACATAATCGACCGGCTACTGTAATTATACATACGGTCGCTTTTCTAATCGTATATATACATATAAAAAAAAATTAACGATATGATTTAAAAAAATTCAAAATTGATACAAAATATATTAAAAAAATTAAAATTTGTATTAACACAACTCATTTAAAAAAAAATATGAAAGAGCAAAAGAAAACAATGCTAATAGAAAAACGGATCCAGGTGCAGGGTATTGCGATTCCGCATCTGCACATGGTGCCATCTTTAACACCATACTTCTGGCCGTCGGTAATAGAAACGTGACAGACGAGAGTCTGCAGTAACATGGCACAAGAGAATAACCTGTACAGTAGACTTGATGCATTCATGCAGTTGTTGACAAGTTTCAAAAGGAAGGTGGCACTCGCTTCTTCTCTTCTACTAGTGAGAGCGAAAACCATGTCTGTCGAGCAAAGAGTTATAATTCGACCCACGAACAGGAGAAATTCTATCGGACTTGAAGCTGAGGTATCTAAGAAGACTATCAACAGATCCCTTAAGAAAGAATTCAAAAGCGATGTGTTGGTAGACGTGATATGAATACCACGTGACTACACCATACTTGAGACTGCTCCGCAAATGATCACTTTAAATTCGAAGGGGAGCTAAAGTCACGACAAGTTCGTATCAAGAAGCCCAAAGACTTCGAGGCAGAATCATGATATGATTTAGCATTGCCAGGGCTTAAAAGACCGCTTCATGGACACCGCTTTGAATCGCTTAAAGAGGTACAAAATTCGAAACATGCTCCACAAGATATACCGGAAATCGACATTCAAAACTTTTATGGAAATTGGAAAAACCGTTAAAGTGTTTCGGAAGGAAACTAATTTAAAGAAGATGTATTTTATTGAGTAGACTACCTTCCCGGCTAAAATTTGTGTCTCCGTGTAGATGTTGTTGGGCCCTGTAAAGGACTATTCTCTCGATATAATAAATAAATAATGAACATAGTAAAATAATGTTTATTTTAAACACTTTATGATCATCTGGTCGCCAATGAATTCAGGAAAGAAGTTGTAAAGAATGATTAGGATACGTTACATGTAATTTGGGTAGTAAAATGTTAGTGTTGTAATAAGCCAGTCAGTGACAATATGCAACACCAAATAAGGTATTAGAAATTTTCCCTTTTAATGTGTGATTCTCGTAACAATTTATCAAAAAAAAAAGAAAATCAGAAATGTAATTAATTCGTTTGTAATAATTGCATATGTATGTCACTTTGATAAAACAACAATGTACCCTTCACAATATAATGAAAATGATTAGTTGTAAATGAGCATTTGTCAGCTAAAAAATATAATCTTATTGTCTACGCATTCTTTATTTTTTTTTTATCTATAAAGTTCTAAAAACTATTTTTAAGCTGATATACTCTTCTATTCAAAAAAATCGCGTACATCTTTTTATTCCCGTTTAATTTTGTATTTTTCTTACGTTTATGAACGTCATGCCGTGACAATTAAGTTAATCAAAAATGCAAATACCAAAAGTTTCCAAACAAGAAAAGTATTTTATTATAGCAAATGATGAAGAAGGTTGGTCAAATGGAGGTGTTACACTTCATTTCCATTACAATAAGAGCACAATTTTAAGAGTTAAATGAAGATGGGAACAGGAACATTCTAAAAACACATAACCTTTATAATTATTTTTGTCTAAATGACAGAAAGGCCGTTTTTAAACGATAAGAAAACTAATAAAAAAATGTTTGCTTGATTTAAATGGTGTACCCGATTTTTTTGAATGCAAGAGTACCTACAATATAGTTTTTGATTGATTACAAATACTAAAAATATTTTCCGCAAATGAATTGTAAATGGATATCTTTTAAAGTATTCTGAAAGTTACCTGAAAAATTTGGCAGGTTAATATTTTAAAAAGATAGTCATTTTACTGGCTAAAAGGGGTGCTTAACAACCTAACCCTTATGCAAAATAAGGGCTGGAAGTCTTTAAATACTGCTGAAGTAATTTGAAGTTTTTATTTTATACAGAACCGCAAATGTTTGTTTATAAGTGAATGTTCCAAAACTTCACTTGATCATCGGAAGATTAAGCTGACACTTGCATTGGACTCTTCCCTTTTCAGTGAATAAACAAATGCTTTTTCCTTTAACTTATTTATTACATAAACATTTAATAATGTAATAGTATCAGCCACATAAATTAATAGCACTAATTTGCTATAATAATATTAAACTTAACAGCATGTGTTACTTTGTTGGCCGCTTGGCGCCAACTAACCCAATATCACGCACTATAAGTTTATCTCTTTTGAACCACTTTACATTCTAAGGTGTAAAACAATATAGCAACTTAATTTTAAAACCAACTAGACACATACATAGTTAGTTTTGTTCATTGCAATACATAAAATTTGAAATTGACATCTTTTAAAAAATTTTCAAGTCAGATTTGAAAAACTTACGATTAATAAACACTCAGCGTACTATTTTAGTAAATTATTAGTACCCAGTCAATAGCTAGCACTAATGCTGATTGAAATAATGAGGAATTGGAAGTTCTTCAATGTCGTTGAAGAATAGATCTATCGCTAGACTACTTTGCGAAGAATTAAAATTTTGAATCTTAAAAATAATAATTTAAATTAAACAATATCTGAATATGAAATATTTAATTATTAAAAATATGTTCGAATTAAAGAGTATCTTAATAAGAAATTTGAAATCTAAATTGTGCCCCATTTCAGTCCATTAAATGTTTGTAATGTCGGACACAGTTAGGCAAACATTGGCATTTATAAAAATATTACAATTTGGATGGTGAAAAAAATGGTGAAAATTATACAATAACAATTTGCAAATTACGAGATCATTTTGGCGTACATAATCGTCCGTCGTTGCCCGCTATTGGAAATTAACTGAAAAAATTTGAGCGGATGTTTTCAATGAAAAACGAGAGGACCCCTATGCGTCATTGCCTTGATAGATCGGCCGATAACACTGCTGCTGTGAGAGCTAGTGTCGCAGAACATTTCAATACTTTCATTTGGTATCGCGCTCAGGAATTAGACATAAATCACAGCACCCACCAACGAATTTTACTGAGGGATTTGCGCTATCATGCATATAAGGTCCAGTTGACTCGAGAATTAAAGCCAACCGACCATATATCGCAGAAATTTCGTCAACTGAATCGTGAAATAACAACAAGTTAATGAAGCATTCCACAACAAAATCGTCTTTAGTGATGAGGAATATTTTCACCTCAACGGTTACGTCAACAAACAGAATTCTCTGATCTCGGGAACAGAAAATGGTCACATGTCATGCAGAAACCGATCCACTCTCAAAAAGTGACAGCTTGGTGTGCTATATGAGCAGGAGGGAGCATCGGACCGTACTTTTTTGAAAATGATCAAGGTGCTTCCGCAACTGTTAATGGGGTTCGCTATCGTAGAATGTTGGCAAACTTTTTCTGGTGGGAATTAGGTGGAATGGAAGTAATTGCCTTGTGGATTCAACAAAATGACGCAATCTGCCACACTGCACGCGAAACAATGACATTGCAAATAAAGGTCGCGTCACTCATTCTGGAGACCGAAACTGCCGAAATGTTGCGAATTTTTTTGAACTTCTTCCCTCTGAGGTTATTTTAAAACTAAATTAGAGTTTATGTGAATTACCGTGAAACGATTCAACAACTCAAGAATTTCATTAAAAAAATATGTTTCTTTTTAAATTTAAAGTTCTTATTGAGACACCTTCGAAGTCGAATATTTCTACAAGTTCATGGTTACAAAACATCATTTAGTCATCGGAAGATTAACATTAAACTAAATCTTAATTAAGGATGCACAGCAGACATCAAGGTAGTAATTTGTTGTACAAAAAATAAATAATGCCCAACAATTAGTAAACAAAGCTGGCGTAATTGTGAGAACTGATTGTTTACACGTTTTCACTATATTAAACTCGGCCTTCCAACTAAGACATATTGAAGATATTTCTTTTGTTTACTACAAAACATTAGAAATATTCTTCAAAATTAATCGAAAGTTTTCTAGAGTCATCATTGCCAGTTAATTTACTTGCTAACGGTGGTGCTAATATACTAATATTGGCGCAATACAAGTGTGGGTATCGTTATGCTCAAATGTTAGGAGTCTAAAGTAGACTTCATTTCAAGTAGCAAAAACGCAAAGCTTGTATATCCATTTTTATTTGTTTCAAAGTTACAGATCTATGAATGTGATTGTCAGATCATGAAAAAAAATGTAATCCTAAAGTCAATACAAATTGGTTTTATTTAAAAAATGTTATACGATTCAATAACAGACCTGTGATTGTTAACGTCGTATAATAAAATGTTATCCTAAAATAAATAAACACGTGTCGTAGTGCATACAGTAATTTCTTGGAGATCTACAAAAAAGAGTATTGGAAATTGATTTATGATAAAGAAGGTTCTTACTTATTTCGTAAGTGCCGAACCATGAATATCATAATCATAAACAAATGTTCAGATGACTGTTAACGTTGCATTTTTTAATAAAGGATTACATTAAGTTTCAGTTCATACAACAGCTTATTAGTGAGTGGACACGATTCCTTTATTCAAAATGCCTTACCGATTTTCTTCTCAAGAGTATGCGGACATGCATTTTGTGTATGGCTACTGTAACGGCAGTGCGCGTCAAACAGTTATTGAATTGACATCGGTTTCCCGATAGGAGCATTCCTCATTACAGAACGTTTTTGAAAGTACACAGACAATTTCGGGAATGCGGACTGCGTGATTATCTTTTCGACCGAGGAGTAAATTTACCAGCAGAGGAAGAAGCAGTAGCTATTGTTACAAGGGATCCTACTCTCAGTGTACGTCGAATCGCTAGACAACTAGGAGTGCCACGAACGACAGTTTGGCGAATTTTAAACGTGAGGGCTTATATCCATATCACTATCGCAGGGGACACGGTTTGCTTGAGGCAGACCACTATGCTCGTCTAGTTTATTCTACCTGGATATTAAGACAGTCACGGCTTCATTTTAATTTCACAGTCCTATGGACAGATTAATCTACGTTCACAAGTGGTGTTACAAATCTGAGAAACCTGCACAAGTGGTCATCAGAAAATCCCAAAGTTATACGCCCATCTAAATTGCAACATGAATTTTCTATTAACGTTTGGGCGACCCTGATCGATGACTCGTTGATTGGTCCTGTTGTTCTTCCTGGGAGGTTAAATGCGGACAATTACCTTCAATTTCTTATTGACGAACTGAAAGGTCTATTAGAGGATGTCCCATTGAATATTCGACGAGACATGTGGTTTCACATGGATGGGGGCACCACCACATTTCGGAATTGCTGTCCGAAATTCGGTTAACGTTAATTATCCAAGATCGATTGGTCGAGGTTGTCCTGTTGCATGGCCACCCAGATCACCCGATCTTAATCCCCTTGACTTTTATTAAGGGGGTACATGAAAAATTTAGTCTACGCGCAAGTTTAGAACACAAGAGAAGAGTTGTTGGATCGTACTCACCTGGCTGCCGAGCAAATCCGACAAAACAAGTATGAAATTCGGATAAGTACTTCTTCTGTTGGCTTACGGGCACAAGCCTGCATTCAACAAGGAGGTGAACATTTCGAAAATATTATTAATTGAACTTTTTTAAATAAAATCAGTTTTTATTGACTTTAGGATTACATTTTTATCATAATCTGACAATCACATAACTTTGAAACAGATAAAATAAGATATACAAGTTTTGCGTTTTTGTTACTTGAAATGAAGTCTACTTTACACTCCTAAAATTTGAACATAACGATACGGGACACTTGTATAGGAACTGGAAGTTCATCAATACTGTTGAAGATTTGAATATTAGAAATAAGAATGCAAATTCCAAGTACAAAGATTAATACTTTAGAATATTTTCAGTGCCTTTACATTGCTGAAGGGTAAGGAATTGGCGCTAGATGGTTATGAGAGGAAATTAAATTTTGAACTTTAAAAATAATAATGTAAATACCCAGATTTACCAATTACGTCTTGATTGTCAATATCTAATTTTCGAAAATCTGTTCCAATTACATATGCACCATTTCTTATCCCATATTGGAAGGAAGTCGATTGTTTTTACAAGTTCGTGTTTTAAAACTTGAACACCTGATTATTAGAAGGTTAAAACAGTAAAACTCGCACGTTTAACAGCAAAGCAGTAATACACGTAATATGATATTGTTTATATAAATATTATGACACTTGACAACGTAAGCATTTACTTCAATAGTACCCAAACCACGTGTTGATTTTATTGTTGATTATTATGAAATTTCGCCGCGATTGTAAGCCAAAGAAATTACAAATTAAAAGACTTACTCCCTGTACTTCCTCTTCTTCAGATTTCTTTTCCTTGCGACAACAACAAAACAAACACCGCATTGTTATTCCGCGAAAATTTTAATACAACACGAAAATAAGAAGAGGGACAGAAGAGTAGCAGAATATACCGTAACGAACTGGTCGAATACTAACGCGTACAGAAATGCAACAACACTAAATAAAACTGAAACATGATGCGGCAAATAATCACTGTTTGGCGCAAATTATCGCTCGTTTAACAAACAATATTAGTCTAACATAAATAATACTGACATACCAAATCATAGGAGTATGCATAATACTTACATAGGCCTCTCCGGTTATTAGGTGACCTCGGTTGGAAATAGATTCGAAAACGAACGCACAAAGTCCGAACGTGTACTCGAATCGAATACGTGTAATCGATGAATTGGTACAAAAAAAAAATTCCGACCGATCGCGATACTCTATTTACTTTTTTTTCATGTGCAGTTTAGAATCTTTTCACGAATACACTCAGCTGGCGCGATGCAAGTCTGTAGCAGACTGATCCGAGCGCGGTACGTGCTGTGGACATTTTTGAGAAGAGAAAAGTGAGAGACTGTAGATTCAGGTGCGCGACCTATCCTCTTCTTTTCTTCCTTAGCAGGTGGTTATTATAAAAATATTACCGTCCAGATCCATTGGGAGAACTCCGGGTGTTTAATTATTAGGAGAGAAGCTGTATACCTGCTCCAGAATAATAGGAGCCGGTCATCAAAAAAGGTCCGACTATTCAAAAGAAATGTTGACATTACGCTCTTGTTCTTGTTGTTATATGTTAAAGACGTGTGAAAATTCATTTGCATCTGAAAAATGAATTTAATTAAGGCTAAGAATGAGCGATGAAGAAACTAAACTAAGCAGGTTATTGATTCATTGAAATGTTCTTAAATGAGATGTACATCTGTTAAATTATTGAATTTTAAATGGGAATGTCTGACCTTAAAAGATGATAGAAGACGTTATCACGTGATTTATTATTTTAAATTAACCGGATATTACTCATAGATCGATCTATTTCATGTATTTTACGCTTGCTATAACATCCGAATAATGGATTTTCTGGGAGACGGATAGGGCGGGAGGCCTTCGAGATTTAACTCCGTTGGACTTTTGTGTCTGGAGTTACTCTCAGTTGACTCTCTCTATATCAAATTCTCATGTAGTATTCCAATGTGTTTAAATTAGGAAGAGTTTGAATTAAAGGAAGTGAGGCAAAAAATTATATATGTATTAATTTGTAATATATAGAGCAGATATATATAGACCAATTCCGGGCGCGCCATGTGCGTCGATGTGAGGATGAGTGTATTGCATCAGAACTAATAAAAAGCATTCAGTATGTGCTTGGTAAATGCTTAGACTGCATGTAACTGTAAGCATACGTAATAAAATGTCGTCGACACATAAATCGAGAAAACGACCGTTGTCAGACGAAGTGAATAAGTTTATTATGGATTTCCCGGACTTAATATACGATGGCTCAAAAATTAAATGTTTAGTGTGCAATACATATCTAATGTGTTGGTCAAAAACACATTGTAAAGAACACGTAAGCAGTTCGAAGCACAATAATAACAAAATTAATCGACAACAGTTTATACATGAACTATGTGTAACTATGATTGTGTGTACACTGCCGTTTACCTTGTTAAGTAATGATTCATTTATTTCATTTTGGAATAAATACGCCTATCAAACATTACCGGGCACGACAACGTTACGAAGGAATTTACCATCGGTGCGTAAACAAGTTGAAAATAAAATCAAAGCCGAACTGAAAAATAAAAAACTGTGGTTATGTGTGGACGAAACAACTGACAGCAAAAACAATCTGTAGTTAATGTGATGGCGCGTAATATGGAACCACATCAACCAACGTCTTCAATTTTATTAGCATCCAGACGACTAGAACAATGTAATGCCGAAAAAAATTCAGAGGTGCTATTAGATACTTTGGAAAAATTTAAACTTTCGAAAGACCAAGTATTAATGTTTATGATTTATGACCGATGGTGCCGCAACCATGTGTTCTGCAGGCCGGTCTCTTAGAAAATATTGTCCTAACTTGTTACATATTACTTGTAAACTCCATGCTCTACACCTTGTGGCAGAACAGGTTCGTAGATGTTATCCAGAGGTAGATGCTTTAATATCGAGTACAAAGGCAGTATTCGTGAAATCTCCAAAACGTATTCGGAAATTTCACGAATTGTGTCCCCATACCCCTGAGCCACCACAGCCGATTCTGACACGTTGGGGTACATGGTTACGGGCGGGGTTTTACTATCATGAACATTTTGAAAAAATTAAGGACGTGGTTTTATCATTCGATCCGAAAGAAAGTGCAGCTACAAGTCAGAAAAAAATTCAAGATGCCCAGATTAAAATGGATTTACAAAGTATTCGTGAGAATTACTTGGGACTAGAAGAAGAAATAACAAAATTAGAAAATTCGTCGCTGTCGTTAGAGGAATCACTGCAAATCGTTAAAGATGTTCACGCACAACTGTGTGCTGTAGAAGACGCAAAAAGTGAAAGTGTTCTAATTAAATATGAAAGTGTTTTAGACAGAAATGCAGATTTTGACACCTTAACACGTATTTGTAAGGGCACGTCTACAGATGCGTTAAGTTGCTTAAAAAAGTATTTTGATTATGCGAATATAACATCACTAGATGTAGAACGCTCGTTTTCCGAATATAAACATATTTTTTCCTCACGGCGGACATGTTTTTCAGAAATAACCTTAGAAGCGCACCTGATGTTGAAGATATACAATCGGGTTTCTCCAGTTTGTCAATCCTTGGAAGACGCTTAAAACGGTAAGTGTTTTTTTAAATCCTCTGTCGTGCACACAATCACTGATTTCATACATTTTCCATTTTATTTATAGGTACATACAACGCTGCTATAATATGTACTATTCTTATTTTTCGTGTGTTTATGCATATTACTTGAATAGCAGAAAACCAAATGTATATTTAATAGAATACATAGAATAAATATTCTATCGCATATTCTAATATATTACGAATTACACTCCCATACCGGCGCTCATGGCGCGCACGGAAATTGGTCTGCTCTAGTAATATGTATTATCGGGAGCAAATGAAAGTGAACACTTCATTTTTCCACTTTAATACAGACTTTATTCGAATTCAGTGCTATTGAGATTTCATTTATTTACTTATCATATCATATTGTTAAAATTGTCAAATATTTCTGCCAAATCAATTTACATCAATTATTTCTTGAATTTCTGTATTTATTTTTTAATTATTTATTTGAATTATTGAAAATTCCAAGACATTTAACGGAAGCAGAGAGAATGCAAGCGCAGAACGGTTGATCTTTGCGACTAACAGCAGCGGAATTAAATGTTAGTAAAAGTCGCATTTATAAAATTTTGAAATTACGGAATGAAGAAGGAAATGTGTCTGCCAGGCATGGTGGTGGTAAACAAATCCAAATCAAGATAATGCTCTTGTGCAGTATCTTCGTAAACATCCTTTTACCAGTGCTGTGAGAGCAAAAGAAGAAACTGATTTTCCTAGTTCCCGGTGGACAGCATGTAAAAGAGTTCGTAAATTAGGTTTGCTGTAGACCTATAAATTCCCGATAAATAAAAATTTTAGGAAAAAGTGGACGGTTTTCTCTTAGTGCTTGGGAATGGATTTCTGTAAGTGGATTAGGCGTTTGTTGAGAAATTGATCAACGATTTACAGCTTTACAATACATTGATATTTTAAATAACATAATGCTACCATCTGTGAGGCAGATTAATGATAAAGATTTCATATTTTAGCATGACAATTCACCAATCCATACGCATATATTATTAGCGAATGGTTTGAAAACAAAAATCTCAACTTTTGCCATGGCCCTGCAAATAGTCCCGATTTAAATATTTGTTCCACTAATGGTGAAAAAATGTATGAAAATAATTTCATTGTTCAAAATAAAAACGATCTGTCGCTAGAAATAGCAAATATCTGGGAAGATCTAGCTAATTATGATACAGTATCTCTCATATTTTCGATTAGAAATCGTCTTGAAACGGTAGTTGCAAACAAACGATCATGGGCAAAATATCAATTTAATTTATGGAATTTGCTATAACCACTATTTATTAATTTAATGAAACTTTCGTATTCAGTTTTAACGATTTACTCAATAAAATTTATTAAAACATTAAAAACATTAACAATTCAAAAGTACAGTTTACATTAGTTAATTATTTGAAATTCTGACATACCAACATAAAACATGTCTACTTTCAATCGCTCCCAATGGTACGTATAATAAAGAGAAAAATCAGAACCTTATAACATACATTTCAGATAAAGTTACATACAGTAAAAGCGCGCTTGCTGCGAATATACAAAATTATGTGATTGGCGCTTTACGATAGGAGAAGTAAGTGGGACGCGATTAATCAATTGCTTTATATTCATAGTAAGCGCGTTTTTACTATATATAATGGGTGTTTCAATAAGAGCGCAAGATTTGAATTGCGCGCCATGTTTGACAGTCATAATGTCACATGATTATGACGTGGCAGATCGAAAGTTGACAGATGCGAGTTAGTAAACATGGAGCATTACACGGTAGAACAACGCGTCCTGATTGTCAAAAATTATTATGAAAATGGTGAAAATTTAATTGCCACTATTCGTAAAGTGCGTCCAATGTTCGGTCGAAATAATGTGCCTAATTCATCTACGGTTAAACGAATAATCGAAAAATTCGAAAGTACCGGTTCGGTTAGTGATGTGAAACACACGATACGAGCTCGTAGAGGTTGTTCAGAACAAAACATCACGGCAGTTCGCGAGAGTGTGACAGAAAGGCCAGAGACGTCAATTCGCCATCGGGCACAAGAATTGGACATTTCAACAGGCACTCTTCAGCGAATTCTCACTAAAGATTTACAGCTGCATGCCTACAAAATCCAACTGACTCAACAACTTCTGCCAGTAGACCATGAACAGCGAAGAGAATTCACCAATTGGATCCTTGAGCAACCTGCTGATTTTGCAAACAAAATCATTTTCACCTCGATGGCTTCGTTAATAGGCAAAACTGTCGCATTTGGGGCTTAAAAAATCCACGAATGATTCATCAGAAAGCAATGCATCCACAACGGGTCACTGTATGGTGTGCACTATGGTCTGGAGGAATAATTGGACCGTTTTTCATCGAAAACGAAGAAGGTAATGCAGTAACGGTGAATGGCGAACGATATCGTGCTATGATAACACAGTTTCTTGTGCCTCATTTGGAAACTATTGATCTTGACGACATGTGGTTTCAGCAGGGCGGTGCCACATGTCATACCGCCCGTGAAACATTGACGATCTTGCACGAGTTTGCTCCTGGTCGTGTCATTTCCCAATTTGGTGCCCAGAATTGGCCTCCACGCTCTTGCGATTTAACGCCTTTAGACTTCTGGCTGTGGGGTTATCTGAAGTCACAGATTTATGCCAATAAGCCTGCAACAATCGAAGCATTGAAAGCCGAAATTAGACGCTGTATCAATGGAATACCACCACATGTATTCAATAACGTTATTGAAAATTTCGTCAAAAGGGTACGCATATGCCAGCCAAGCCGTGGCGGCCATTTACAAGATATTTTGTTTCATACATAATTCCCAAATGTATATTTTCTAAATCAATAAATATTTCAATACTTTGCTACAGAAAACCATGTTTTATTGAACACTGAAATCTTGCGCTCTTATTGAAACACGCTTTATAATGATAAAAAAATTAATTACTGAGGTTTTTAAAAAAGTCAGAAATTTTCATTTGTTTCAAAACTGTGCTATAGATTGCATATTCAAGGTATACTTCTACCTTCTGCAAGTTTGTGAAAACGGTTTCGGGGACATTTTATTCCCTTCCAGAGTTGAATGTAAAACACTTAGCGCTCTTTGGATATTTGTTTGATGGGGAGCATCCATGATTTCTCCTTCCGAACTGCTCGAATCCAGATTTTCAGTTACACTTGTAACGCTGTCCAAAATCTCTGCATCAGCAGGAGTATCGCTAACTATCACTTTATCGTCAATACGAACATAATCCTGGAAAGATTCTCCTTCCACCTCCACACCCAGTTTCAAGAGTCGATTCCATAAATGTTCTAATTCATCACACTCCTTTACAATATTTGTTTTTAGTTCTGATAAGGGTAGTAAATCTTCATCGTTCCAACATGAATTTCGTCCAAACTTTTCGGAAACAATTTTTTATTGTATCCTCTGTTACACATGCCCAATCCTTCAATGTAATCCGTACGCAGTCTAACAGATTTATTTTAGGAAGTTTGATATTTTCTTCAAACATGGATATAATGCGCAACAAAATATTTTTTCTGTAAAAAACTTGCATGTTTTTTATAATACCCATGACCATGGGCTGTAAAACGGAAATTGTGTTTGCTAGAAAATATTGAAGGGTTATAAATTTTAATCGTGCTTGTATGTCTTTTGGATGACTAGTACAATTAGCCAATAACAACAAAATCTTGCGATTTTGGCTTCCCAATTTTTGATCCAGATTTAGCAACCATTTCGCGAAAAGTTGTGTTTTTTTATTGCTGTAATAATCCAATCCAAAGGATTTAGCTCCTCTGAAACAACGTGGATTGGCACTTTTCCGAATTAAAACTTTTAATTTCTCCGTGTCCGACATGTTAACTCCAAGAAATACTGTGACCTGATCTTTGCTGTGTTTTCCTCCAAAACATTTCTGATTTTTGAAACTTCAACTATTGTTTTGGTGGGACTTAAAAAATAATCCAATTTCATCAGCATTAAATATGTTTTTGTACTCGCTTATCAAAACCTGTCATTTCACGATTCGATTTGCGTGCGTAAAAAGTCATTTTAAACACGAGTGCGTAAAGTAAAGTTGGTACTTCCTGGAACTTGATTAATTTAGTGACATTTTAAAATCATAAATCCCTAACCTTAATAATATGCTACCCAGTTCGTTGTTTTTCTATGAAAATAAAAGGAAATGAAATAGAAATTGTTATATTTGGAAGGTATGTAATTCAATGTCAGAACAGCAACAAATATTATTTTTTAAATTTATAGAAAACTAAAAAAAAATTGTCACAAGAGGATTCGAACCCACGCCCTCAGAGTGGACCAGAACGCTCGAGAACCTGTATAACGGGCAAGGTAAACCTTCAGTCTGGTGCCTTAGACCGCTCGCCCATCCTGACAGATACAAGTAATATTGTTAAAAATACTTATAAATATAAAAATTTTGAAATTGTATTTATATTTTATATAAATATTATTATTGTTTATAGTTCTCGTACAAAAAATATTGTACAAACTTCGTGCGTGAAACATTTCGCGAATTCGTGTCCATAAAGCGCTCGCCTACGGCTCGCGCTTTAAACTGGTCACTCATTCGCGAAATATGATTTCACGCACTTGGTTCGTAAATAACTATTTCAGAACTATTGGATTAAATAAGACTAGGTAGCTTTTGCTCAATCCAATTTTCGGTTTGTACATTACAATATTATATATATATATATATATATTCTGTCATTTATATTTTTTATTCCCTTGACAAAGGCATCATTGCCGAAACATGTAGGGTTGTTTTAAATATATATATATACTTTGAAGTAATGAACCAGACCTTTAATCGCCGACTTATTAAGTTTACCTTATATATATATATATATATATATATATATATATATATATATATATATATATATATATATATGTAGTAAATTCAATTTGTTGGCGATTTAAGGTCTGGTTTTACTTCCACATATATATATTTAAAATAGTCCTACATGTTTCGGCAAATGATGCCTTTTTCAAGGAATATAAAATATAACATTTTGACATAACATACAAAGGTCACGAAATAATTATTTTTATATATCGTCATATTATAGGTAAAAACCTTGGTATTCGTTGGAATGCCGAAATGTTTATATTGAAAATTAGTTCCCACAAATTCAAATCGTTGCCGATGTTCCTTCTTATCGCTTCTTTCTAAGAGTCCGCAAATTATCAGCATTTTGTTTAGTCTAGTGTCTTGACTGCATACTAATACTTTGTATTACATTTAATCATCAGTGTATTGTTATTGTTAGAGTGCAACTAAGAAGGTTTAAATAAAACTGTCTCTAAAAATCGTTAGTGTTTTTATTTTCTAACTTAAAAGTATAATTCTAAATAACTAATCGAAATCTCAATTATTAGTAATTATACACTTTGGTAATTCAATCAATACAATATATATATATATATATATATATATATATATATATATATATATATATATATATATATAATGTTAATTTGTATAGGCCAGAAAAAAACAAACAAATGCAGGTAAAATTTTGAAGTAACGAAAAAAGTCAATAACGTAATTTTATCCCGGAAGTCAGGAAGAGACTAATTTTTATTTAAATATTTACCGAACCATGTCCGCAAAAGACCAAAAAGAATATCCCAGAACATTAACATACCGCCTTTGAAATAATTAATGCTGTTAAAACATAATTTGCTAGAACAAAATAATAAGTGAAAGTGAACGTAAGTGCACAACTAATGGACTTCTTATCCAAATGCAATTTATCAAATTCTTACATATTTATATCTATTTAATGATATTAGTTCCAGTTAAGTCATTATTTTGTTTCTCCTTGTTAAGCAAATAGGTACCAGAAGAAAGTTCCCATGCATACTTACATATATGTACTTTATTTGTGTTATAATATTCTGTATCTTAATTATTTTGTTTTTAAGAATATAGACTGATATTAATTGAATTTCTTCGTTATTCATATATTCTTGAATCACTGACAAGTTTTACTGTATCTTTTAATGGTGACATCTCGTATTTTAATCGTTATTTCTTGATTTAATGTTAAACAAACGCGTATTTTCCTAACACAGATATGATTTCATATTTATTTAGTATTCGATCATGTATACTGATATTTACGACAAAAAGTATTGTGTTGAAAACAAAGGAATGGATATGACTTAAATTAATCAAACAATATAAGATAATTATTGTGAAAAACTTTAAAACATTATTAATTATTATTATTAAAAATTGCGGATACAATCAGAAGAAAAAGGTATTATTTTGATACCATTTTTAATTAAGTTTAAGCTTAATTAATATTTTTCATAACAATACAATTCAAGTGGGTTTCTGAAGGTCAAAACCCTTAATCAGCATTACTACCTTGAGGTTTTTGCTCAACTCCGTGAGAAAATTAGAAAAAAAAATAGTCTAATTGTGGAAAGAAAGTCATGGATTCTTCATAAGGAGGCGCACACTGCATTGTCTTGTCAAGACGTTTATAGCCAAGTATAACACCCCAGTGTTAGACCACCGAAATGGATCGTCTCAAAGGTTTTTTAGCGCTAGTATTGTTATCGGTGTGGTATGTGGGATTTCCACGCAATCCTCTCCCAATCAAACCATCAATTCCAATACACAAGTTACTTTAAAGCAGTGTTGCCAGATGCCCAAAGAGAAAAATTCGTATATGCGCACTCAAAATGTCCGTATTTAGGACTAAATTTCCTTACATTTTTATTTTTAAATTCAATTAAAACCAAAAATTACGTGTGTATCTATTTATTTAAAAAACAACCCAAAAATAATTATAGCATTCAGTTCTGATTAATACTCATCATAAACAAACAAATCTTCGTCATCACCTTCGGGTTCTTCCATAGGAAAATCTGGTTTTTCTTTTATTTTGGGGTACAAATTAACACTTATCATTCTGGACAACATGTCCCTATTTGGTGCAAATTTTATACAGTTGTCGAATCTTGTCACACATTCTTTTGCAAGTAAACAGCCGTTAATTGTCTTTGTGATTGTGATTAATCTATTTCTCAATTTTGTTTTAACCCAATTACTACCAACGTCCTTTTAAAAGGTCGGTACAGAAATCTTTTTTTTTGTACAACTTAAACTACTTTCCGAAAGATGGTGCTCCAGTCTATCATTAAACAGAGCATGTACAACGTCTTTCCAAGATTTGCAGCAGTGTAAGTTTTGAAGACTTGCAGATATTGTAAATTGTGTGTGAAACATTTTTTTACGTTCTGTCATGGACAATTGGAGGTAAGAATAATTACGTAATTACAAACATAACATTACTATTTCTTTACACTGATGAGTTGGTATAGTCATAACTTTATGGTTTTACACTTAGACATCTTTGTTTTTTGCTTCATTTTTGCAACATAACCTTACAAACACAACCGTCCTTTTAAAAGAACAATGGTTAAAACACGTACTATTTTGTTTTCAGTTATTTGAAAAGACCTCTTACACTCCATGAGCTATTAGAAGTAGAATACATTGACGATGTTCGCAGTATACCAGACGCTATAACAGTGTTTCCTCCCGTTAACGCTAATGAAGAGGTTACCGATGAAGACTCCGGAGATGATGAAATTGTTACTATGAGCAATCTTCCAGGTAGAATATTGAATACTCAAGCTGAAGCTATTTTTGATACCGATCACGATAGTGATGATGATATCCCATTGTCACATTTTAAAAAATATAAAAAAAGACAGAAAAGTAATCATTGGGTTAGGGACGACATTTCACGGAATCGTTTTAATTTTATAATGCAAAACCTATACTGTTGTGACAATACAAATCTAAAAGTTGGTGACAAATTTGCAAAAGTTAGTCCACTGTTAGAAAGATTAAACCAGAAATTTCTTTCTTTTGCCCCTATACAAGAAAACCATAGTGTAGACGAGTCCATGATTCCGTATTTTGGACGGCATGGTTCGAAACAATTTATCAGGGGCAAGCCCATTAGATAGGGTTTTAAATTTTGGATGGCCACAACTATAAACGGCTACATAGAATGTTTTGAACCATATCAAGGATTACACACAAATCTATCAGAAAGATACAAAGACTTGGGTTTGGGCGCAAGTGTGGTCTTATCATTCGTTGACAAAATAATCGCAGCAAAAGGTCAGCTGCCTTTTCATGTCTACTTCGATATCGTGGGAGGTACTTTTGGTGCTTAGAGACAGAAATATAAAAGCTACTGGTACGGTGAGAGAGAACAGAATTCCAGTATCAATTATAAGGTCTGGTAAAGAATTGAGAAAAACAGAAAGAGGGACATTTGAATATGCTTTAGAACGGGAGGAGAATATAATAGTCTGCCGATGGAATGATAATAATATTGTTACGATTGCTTCCAATTGTAAAATCTGTACTACCAACTAATGTGTCAACTAATGTGACTCGATATTCTCAAAAAAAGAAGAAGAAAATATCTGTGCCTCAGCCCAAGTTGGTAAAAAAATACAATCAGAATATGGGTGGAGTAGACAGGGCATATCAGAATATCAGTCTTTATCGCGTTAGTATCAGAGGAAAAAAGTGGTACTTTCCTATAATTTGTCATGGCTTGGATATGGCTATTCATAACGCCTGGCAACTTCACCGCCACTGTGGAGGGAAAATGGACCAGTATGGCTTTCGTCGATCTCTTTGTAAAGGTATTTTAGAAATCCATAAGAAAAACACTAAGAGAGGACGTATACGAACAAGTGTCAATGAAAACGAAATTTCGCGATTTGATGGTAAAGATCATTTGATTGTTTACCAAGAAAATCAAATCAGATGTGGACGGTGCCACAAGAAAGTCCAATTTAGGTGTGCCAAATGCAAAGTGGGGTTACATCCTAAACAATGTTTTGTTGAATATCACACGCAATAATATTTATGTTACACTTGCGTAGCTGGTGATAATCAAATATTTTGTATATTAGGTAAATGCATTACATAATCGTAAATAAAATGATACTTGTTATAATCCTCACCTTGCAGACCAAATATTAACTAAACTAACGTTACAAATAATGCAGTGAAGTATTTATTCGACGTTTATCTATTACTTTGATACGGTTTGAGAATAGTACCACAAAGCTTGGAAAGCGTATTATTAATTGATTATCAAACAAATTAAGAAATACGTATGAATTAGTTTTTATTAATTAATAATATAAGTACAACAAAATATGGTGGAATTAAACTAAGAAATTATTATCAATTTTTTCAATTTGCCCCATTCTATACCATAGAATTTTTACCTTTTCTATTTGTTACGAAACAGTTTAGTTGAATAAATACTTCAAGTGTTTAGAATGGGTAAAAAAATCAATTAAACTCGTTTTCGTTTATAATAAATTAGCCAACTTTTATAACAGGTGTTCGAATACTGCTAGATTGCTAGACACAGGCATTCTCGGTCGGCTTACACTGGTGTAGAAGAGCGAGTGGTTTGAGTGATTCGGAGCTGCTGTCGGCTCAAGTTGTGCATCTCGCGTTTCCCACTTTAATACGCGAACAGCTATCATAATGCGTAGATATATTTACGAATACGCGTATGTGTAATTCAAACGCAAAGCAATGAAAATGTCGAAAGTTCATAGAAATGCATAAACTCGCCTGTTTGCTAACAGGGTAAGCAGATTTATGCGCTTAGTTTGTGGAAAAGGCAGGGACTGAAACCATTAAAAAAATGGGTTCAGGTTCGGGTTCGGGTTAATCAAAATAAAAAGTTCAGGTTCGGGTTCGGTTCAGGGTTCGGGTTCAAAGTTTAAAAAAACTACATGTGTTTTATTAGTAGAAAATTTATTTTTCAAAGAAATTTTCGTTTAATTTTACAATTAATATATTTTTCAAGTTTTCTTCTTTTAAATTTGTTCTTTGTGGGGATAAAATGAATTTCAAGGCTGAAAAGGCCCTCTCGACGCTTACTTGCGTAGCAGGTACTGCGAATATAATCTGAGCCGCTTGATACAATAATGGCGTTTCCGTTTTATGTTGCTCCCAAAATAGTAAAATGTTTTTTTCTTTTCCCAGTCTTGGATATTTTTCATATATATCAAATTCATTTTTAACTAAATTATCAATCGAAGCGGTGACATTTACATTTGAAGAATTTGATCTATAAAACTTTTCCTTCTTTTTTAGAACTTGTTCGAGCATATCTTCATCATCTTCTGAAGAAAAAGATATTGATTCTCTCACAAAATTCTCTTTTTCTCTTTCCATTTGTAAATTTTTCAAAATTTTTATTCTTTTCAAAATATGTTTTTTAGCATTTTCAACATCTTCGGGACTTAGAATGACCTTAAATCTGCTATCTAGATATACTGCTGCAATCAAAACTGGATTGTTAATAAAGTTGTTTTCTCTTTTTATAATATTTAAATATAATTCTTTTGAAAATGATTTTGTTTTGTCATCTTTTGTTAGCTCCAATTTAAAAGTAAGCCAGATTCTATAAAAATCGCCTAAATTCATCTGCTCTTCTTGTAGTTTCAGCGTTATTTTTTTAACAGGTGCAAAAGCTTCTACGAATTCTTCACAAATATTCCAAGTACTATCAGTCATAGTTAATTCAGCATCCAGCAATTCCGAACAAAAACTTCTGTATTCCAATAAGGCTTGAACCATGTCATAACTGGAATTCAATCTAGTTTGACAGTCTAGTACGGTTTTTTCAAGTTTAGCTTCTTAGCTAAAGAAGATATATTTTGTGTTCGCAATTTTTTGCAAATGGCTCTGCATTGATCAAGAATATTCTTAAAAGGAGGACTAGATATTGTGTCGAGCACTGCCAACTGTAAACTATGAGCAACACATCTGAAATTAATAATATTTGGGTGTGAATGTGCTAATGTTTCTGCTCCTTCCAGTTCAATATAAGAAAGCGCATTTGCTTCAGCTGCATCAAATTCATCCTCCATGTCAAAGTTTTCATACTCGTCTCTTAATAATTCAGCAGCGTTGATCATATTTTTTCCGTTATCTGATGTAATTGAATATACTTGCTGCAGTTTTATGTCGTAACAATCAAGAACGCTGATGATAAGATTTTTTATGTAGGCCCCTGTCCGACGATTTTGAGCCTCTTGCATGCCCAAAGTTCGTAGTTTTATTTTTCCGTCAAAAATATATTGAATATTTATCCCTACAATACATCTACCAAGACGAGAAGCAGAATCAATTAATTGAAATAATTTTGTTTGATATTTCCAATTTAATTTTGTTTTTTATTTCCGTTGCTTTGTTGTTAACAAGATCACTTATATTATGACTATTTACTGATACTTTTAGTGCATTCATAATCGGATCGATTATTTCTTTCATGCCAGAATCTTCGAAGATTGTGAAAGGACGGCCATTAACGGTTACTAATTTTACGCATGAATCAATGAAACTTTGTTTGCAGGTTTTTATCTTGATAATATTTAAATACTGTTCAAGGTTATTTTCCTCCGCTCTTGCTCTTTTATTGGTGATCTGACTCAATTTAGATGTTGACGATTCATTTTGAGTTTTCTTGAATAGTTCAGGATGCTTCCGTTGTATATGCCGCCCAAGATTTGCCGAATGTTTACCTTTCATTTCATATTTGCATTCTGAGCATATAGATACATCTTTTCCTGCATCATAAACAAATAAATTTTTCGTAAATTTCGTAGACATCTCTGGGTTAGAAAAATCAAAAAATTTAAATAAATTTTTAAATTTGAATGTGAGCACTCACTTTACTAAAAACAATTTAAGAGTTGATTTTAACAACCCACGTTTACTTTAAGAAAGTTAAAATATACTAATACACGGTTTGCGTCGTTACTATTTGCATTGGTTACAAGAAAATATTTGCTTACTGATTTGTTTAAAACAAATATTATGTTTGTACATAGCTCAAACAGAAAAAGGGGATTTCCCATTTTAGTCTAGTTTGTGTGAAGGTTACTGGTTACTTGTTCGCTACAAATAGTCGTTATTTTATTTTGATTTTGTTTTTAATTTTTTTTTTTTGCATGCAAGAAATGTAATGCTTTTATTATTCTTCTATTAAATATTTCTCTATTTTTTTATATTTTTGAACCCGAACCTTGCTGAGTTTTTGGGTTCAACGGGTGCGGGTTCAAAGTCTTCATAAACAGCGAACCTGAACCCGTTTGGGTTCAGGTTCGGTTTCAGTTCCTGTTTTAAAGCAAGCACTCTGACCTATTCCGAGTATGCTAGCGCACAGCGCACTCTAGTGTATTTAAAGAAGCGATCCACGTCTTTAACGTGCCACATGTTTAACACTCCTGAATTACTATAAAATTCTTTCCCTTTATCCCTGATGCACCAATGAAATTTTGTAGTATGTTACACTTGCGAAGCTGGTGATAATCAAATATTTTGTATATTAGGTAAATGCATTACATAATCGTAAATAAAGTGATACTTGTTATAATCCTCACCTTGCAGACCAAATATTAATTAAACTAACGTTACAAATAATGCAGTGAAGTATTTATTCGACGTTTATCTATTACTTTGATACGGTTTGAGAGTAGTACCACAAAACTTGGAAAGCGTATTATTAATTGATTATCAAACAAATTAAGAAATACGTATGAATTCGTTTTTATTAATTAATAATATAGGTACAACAAAAGATGGTGGAATTAAACTAAGAAATTATTATAAATTTTTTCAATTTGCCCCATTCTATACCATAGAATTTTTACCTTTTCTATTTGTTACGAAACAGTTTAGTTGAATAAATACTTCAAGTGTTTAGAAAGTGTAAAAAAATCAATTAAACTCGTTTTCAATAAATTAGCCAACTTTTATAACAGGTGTTCGAATACTGTTAGATTGCTAGAGACAGGCATTCTCGGTCGGCTTACACTGGTGTAGAAGAGCGAGTGGTTTGAGTGATTCGGAGCTGCTGTCCAGGGGTAGGGAAGTTAAATGGAACGAAAAAATCACTGATTGCAGCGCCATCTGACGATTCTGCTAGCGTAATTTGGTGTTTGTAGTATTTGAATGCGATAGGTGACAGCACTTCCGCCATAGAAAAAGACTTTCGCTTTTCCTGTTTGTTGCGATTCGTTGACGGTTGTCGTATTTCGCCATATTTGATATTCGTATTGTGTCGTATCTGTAATTTTACTATAGTTTCGTAAATCTTGTGAGTTGTGTTACTTGTGTTATAGTAGTTTAATATAGTGTGTTATAGAGGACAATTGTTTTCGGGGATTATATTCAGTAGTAAGGTAAGAACCGAATTATACAAATAATTGAATTATGTATTAAAAGCTTTCTTTTGCGTTCAGAATGAGTGGTGGATATGATGTTCTGTCAAAGAATGTTATGATCGAAAATGTACGAGGTAATTTATCAAAACTATAATGCAAATAAATCTGTTAATAAAAATAAAAAATTGTTTCTAGACATCAGATTCCAGTAAAAGATCAAGCGATAAAAGCCAAATGGCTAGAATATTTATAAGACGAAGAACTGATGAATATAAGTGATGAAAAGTTATACTATAAAGTATATGTATGTAATGCTCACTTTCTAGATGAGTGTAAATGTAGTAGAAGACTGCTCACAAATGGACTTCCAACTTTCAATATGCCAGGTATGTAATGTGCCCCGAAAAATAATGAATAAAACACTGCTTTTTTAGTTTTTAATGAACTCGCTACGATAGAGAATTCATTTTATCATGCCAGACAAGATCCATTTATGTACGAATCACACCAGTCATTTTATTAATTATTGTAGAAGCTGTTTAATTTGCATCACAAAAAGACAAAGAGGGTTAAAATAATAAAAACTTGAATTATTTACTTAAGTTCCGCTGCAAAAAACAGGTGAAATAGTAGTGTGAATTCTACATCGAATAAACGAAATTCTTCTGTAGAGAGTTACAGGCAATAATTATTTATTAAAGCATATAGCTTTAGAACTAACCTTTAGCTGCATGTAGCTTCATTACTCTAAGGATATATAATTTAGCTTCAAAATACTTGAGGACATGTTTGTATTGTTTTCCTTTCATTTGTTATAATATTTATTTATTTATTTGTAAATCTATGTATACTTTTTTCTGTTTTGTGTTGCATATTTCTATACAATATTATATATAATTATAAATACTTTGTACCAAATTATATAAATATTTCTTTTCACATAGCATGCATGTGTAATATTCATTTGTTTTGTATTTGACTTTGATTCATACCAAAAACTATTTTGTCGATACATTTAGATGAAGACAATTGGCATAATACAAATATTTTATGCAGATGTATTTAATAAATGTTTTTATAAAATATTATGATATTTTATTATTCTTTACCCATACAATTTAGCCCAAGAACATTATTAAGCATATTGTATTCTGATATAAATGAATTTATTCAGAAGCAAATTATTATTAGGTTGGCGCTTTTTTATTATAAAATAGTTTGGCGAATTATGTACTAAATTATAAGTAAATCTGGAATGTATTATAAATTGCAAATTATTTGAAAGATATCCTATTAATTACTAAATAAAAAAAAAAGAGGTTAACTTGCTATTTATGTTAATTTGCTATTTTATAATACATTTCATGTTTACTTAAAATTTGGTGCTAAATTCGCTATAACTAGTATTTCAAATTTAGTGGTCATAGTAAATCTACGAACCTAGAAAGTATGCAACTATAGATTTCTATTTGTTACGCTAGCAGAATCGCAAGACGGCGCTGTTGTCTATCTCACGTCTCTCTTCAAGGAGTTGCCGTTCTAAGGTATTCTTTTTCTATGCTGCTGTCGGCTCAAGTTGTGCGTCTCGCGGACTCTCGCGTTTCCCACTTTAATACGTGAACAGCTATCATAAAGCGTAGATATATTTACGAACACGCGTATGTGTAATTCAAACGCAAAGCAATGAAAATGTCGAAAGTTCATAGAAATGCATAAACTCGCCTGTTTGCTAACAGGGTAAGCAGATTTTTATGGCAATAATATAATGGTAAAGTAGTGAGGCGCTTAGTTTGTGAGAAAAGTTTATTATGTTGGAATCCACAAGTGCATGTAATATACCGGTTGGAAAAATCGGACAAATAACGTTTCGACAGTTTTGGAACAAATCCTACGTGGAAACTACCAAGTCCGAGGACGCTACGTAGGTATTTACCGATCGTGCGCGAAGAAATGGATAATAAATACTACAAGAACGCTATAGCTCTTCATAATGAATTAATTAGAACACTAAACAACTTTGACATTTTACCAAAGCAGGTATTAATGATGGTTACCGATGCTGCCGCAGTTATGCATCTGTGAGAAAATTATTCAAAGACGTTCAGCCAAACTTACTACATATCTGTTACATGTCTGCTTTATCTTGTAGCAAATACTACACGAAAATGTTATCCCAATGTGGATCAACTAATAGGACAAACGAAAGCGGTTTTTATTAAATCTCCGAAACGTATTCGACTCTGTAAAAATTATTTACGAGAATTATGTTCCAGTAGTGGACGCAATAAAAAAATTACAGAACACTTCATTGTCCTTACCGGATTCGGTTGAAATTGTTGCCAACGTAGAAACAGTGCTACATACTTTAAATGATGAAAAATGAATGTGTTTGTGTCGGTGATAAATTTAATACTGTATTAGATAGAACTGTTGATTTTACTAGATTAAGGCAAAAACAGTGTTGCGAAAATTTGTTGTACAAATTTAGAGACCACTTTAACTACGCGAATATTGCATCGCTAGCTGTATAACAATCTTTTTCTGCGTATAAGTCCTTTGCGGTATACGAGGGTGGATCAATAAATACCCGTGTTAGGAAAGAAGACGCAAGTTTTTCACAAATTTTGTATTTATTTTTCAACATAATCACCTTTTAGTACAATACACTTTTCCCAACGTTTCTGCCATTTCTTTAACCCCTCCAAAAAAATACGATTTGTCAAACTCTGCAAAATACGCTTCTGTCTCGACGATAACCTCCTCGTTTGAGCTGAATCTTTTTCCCCCGAGCCACGTTTTCATGTTGGGGAACAGAAAGAAGTCGCAGGGAGCCAAGGCAGGCGAGTACTGTGGGTGCGGCAGTAATTCGTAGGGCAGTTCATGCAACTTTGCCGCGACAATTCTGGATGAATGTGCTGGTGCATTATCGTGGTGAAACAGCACTTTTTTCTTATGGGGCCGTGTCTCCTTCAATTTTATATCGAATCGGTCCAATAATTCACTGTAGTACTGCCCCGTGACCGTTCTTCCTTTCTGCAAAAAGTCCATGAGGATTATTCCGTTGGAATCCCAAAAAATCGTGGCCATGACCTTTCCGCCCGATGGGACCGTCTTTGCTTTCTTCGGAGCAGATTCACTCCGAAAAATCTATTGTTTTGACTGTCGCTTGGACTCTGGCGTATAATAATGGATCCAGGTTTCATCAACGGTGACGACTCGACGCAAAAACTCCTGCGAATTTCTCTTAAAGAGGTCTAAACACTGCTTCGACATTGACAACCGTATCCGCTTGTTGTCCACCGTAAGCAATCGCGGCACCCATCGGGCCGACACCTTTCTCACCGATAACTTATCATGTAAAATATTAATTGCCGTTCCGTACGACACGCCTACGGCATCTGCTACTTCGCGCACTTTCGTTCGGCGATCAGCGAGAATCATGTCGTGGACCTTTTCAACGATTTCCTCGGTAACCACGTCTGCCGGGCGGCCTGGGCGCTCCTCATCAAAAACAGATGTACGACCACGTTTAAATTCGTTGAACCAATATCTTACGGTTGTCATAGATGGTGAAGGGTCCCCATAGACAGGATCCAACTTCGCTTTTATTTCTTCGCATGTTTTTCCATCCAAAAATAAAAAGCGAATTACGGATCGATATTGCTCTTTTTCCATTTTATCGAGAAACACGAAACACGTGTGATATAACTGGATGCCAAATAAAAACTAACCTATGAAACAGTCTGAAATTTATTATGGTGTTGTCTGACAGATGGTAGTACACGACGGAAATGCCAACTTCCCTCAGCAGCGACACCTGTCTTCAAACACGGGTACTTACTGATCTTCCCTTGTTCATCGTAAAGGACGACTATTGTAGCAACGCACGCTATGCTAGAGGTGTTCACTCATGCACATCTAGATTTTTTCTAAACATCGAAGCATATTAGGTAAGTTGTACAGTATATTTTATCTGCATATTTAATAATTCTACAATAATGTTTTTCTAAATAACGCACAGTTTTATGTCATAAACTCCACGGAGTGATGCCAATGCTGATCGACCTAAAGCATTACTGAAGAAAATATATTAAGCTTTATAGAAATTATATAACCTGATTGAATAAATTATTTTTCTTATTAATTAATTTTTATTTATCTACTTCATACGAAATCGTGTCAAAATTTTTGTAATGACAAAAGCTTAAATGGTATGTGTACATTTTACAATATAAAAAAATACCAAGAAAGAATATTTCTAGATGGCAAATCGGTAGAATAGAAGAATTTTATACCCTGCTGCATAGGTGAACAAATTCAATGAAGTATATACATGGTATTAGACACTAGCAGGATAAAAATAAACCCTTTTTAAAAACATAACCTACATAAAAGAATTAACTTACCCCGTTGATTCCAAGTTCATATTTGCACTAGGTGTTCGGCAAAAATAAACATCGTTTCCGCATAAATTAGTACTAAGTGTTACTTCAAAATATATTTTCATATTAACTTTGATTTTTATAAAATAAAAACTAAGTATTTGAAGTTTTCAACAATCCCGCTATAAATACATGTTCAGATAATATTTGTCACCTCTTTTATTATCTAAGAAATTTTTCAATTAACATTTACAACATTTTGTATTTGAAAAATTTAGTAGTGTTATAAACTTATTACAACTTTGGTTATATTTACTTATATTGAATATATAGTATGCAACACAATGTACACATAGTCATTACTGGAATACATTAGCGCTCTCTATTGAAATATTAGCAAATCACTAACAAGCTATTAAATGTTTTAATTAAATGTTCACGCTTTAATTAATGAAATTAGTTATATACGTACTAATGTCAAAGCAAAAAATGTTAATTGTAAACTAAATATGCAAGAAATAAATTTCATAGAAGATAATATTTGAAATTTATTACTTCAGTAGTTTAAGTTGCCGATAATAGATGGAGCATCTGTGTCTTAGTTATCTGATTATCTAGCTAATAGAGATAATCTGGGGCGGTGCCACTAGCTCCATCAGAGATCCTAGAACACTATAGGATATATTTCCATATATTGACAACTAACAAACTGACAGTCAGTATGCCACTTAGCAAATCGAATTTTAAAAATGTAGATTTTGCAACCAATACTTTTGTGACCAAATACACTTCTAATTGTTTCTAATTAGTTACTACTACGATAATGAATCATGTGACGAGACATTATGTATTTATTAAGGTATTTTGAACAACTAAAGATGGTTCGGTTTACAATGACGCTTTCTAAGTACTACAAAAGGATATTTTCTTTTACGGTAACTAAACGGAAGGTTAGAACAACTCTGATAAATGCCTTCGGAAAATACCTTTTATTGACGAACACGATTTCGTCAGCCGGATTAATGTTTATAGGGGATTTATTCCAGCAAGAGATAGAATATCAAAGAAATATGTTACCTCAAAGGTATGATTGGGGTAGAGTTGGTTAGTACAAAAAAATACAATTTATTCATATTTGTGTAATATGAAAAATTGCAATGAAAACTTTATAGCACGGTTGACTGTTGTGGGATTAGGATATGGTCCGATACATCACTATTTTTACCTTGGCATCCATAAATTTTGGCCGGTTGCAAATATTCAATCTGTTACAAAGAAAATAATAGCTGATCAGCTTATTATGTCACCAGTATGTATTGCATTTTTTTTTTACGTTGTCGGTTTATTGGAACATAAGTCTCTGTATCAATGTACTGAAGAACTCCAAGCAAAAGGTTTAGAAGTTTATACTGTAAGTCATGTATTAATTTGTAAATGAATTATTTAATGAAGTATTTAAAATATATTTTCAGGTTGATTGGTGTATATGGCCACCAACACAATTTATAAATTTTTATTTATTACCAGTACGATATCAAGTACTGTACATTAATGCTGTGACAATGTTTTACAATGTTTATCTATCTTACATAAAACACAGAGAACATGCACAAGAATGTTTAGACAATGTAAATATACATTCTTAATGTCATAGTTGAATTTTTAAATGATGAAATGAAAACTTTATTAGATATTTATTTTAATTGTTTTTAATAAAGTATATCATATTACACTAAATTTTGAGTTTTTCTATGTGTCAGAAGAAAATTTAATAATCAAGTGAAAGATAAATGATCTACTACTAAATTAGAAATATGAAGGCTAAATATAGTTTTTTTTATCTACTTGATTTGGTATCTGATCCTCATGAGTCATGAGTGTCATGATGACTAACAATACTGCAATACACTTTACTTGTGATTAGGACACATTATAATGTTTTAATATTAAATGTATGTACATACTACATACATAAAGGGACATCAACCATAATTTTAAAAATATTTATAATTTAGATGGGGGTTAATGAGGTATAGTTTCTGTTTAATCTTCAAGCTAGTAATTTTTTCAGGAAATACCATAATCCATGTTTCAAACAGTCGGTCTTAATGCATGAGCTTAAAATTATTTACTTCATATAAATATGCTATAACAAGATGCATTAGTTTTAATATTTGTTGAAGATGTGGCTAATGTTGTTTTAAAATAACTTCAAAAAAGGATGTTAATGATCTTGTTACATCACACTGAAAATTTAAAAAAGAAATTGCAACTCCTTTAATTAAAAACCATGCAAGTTTAAATTTTCGAGAAAAAAATGAGAAATTAAGATAAAACATGTTCTCCATACATATATTGTGCTTATTTGCGTGGATGACCAAAAAGCGCATATATATTAATGTTTGCAATGCCTACCAATGGTTTAAATGGAACCAAAACATCATATGATTTACCTAATACGTTTGAATTGAAAATTCAGTTATAACGAGCCATCGAAAAAATACATAATTGGAGTAGACTTTGAACTTGGGTTGGTACTTTAACCACTTCCACATAATCACATTTATTATTTGACATTGAAACTATGTTTGTCAAATTTTTCAAAACTCTTATTAAGAAAATTGTTTGTGTTTAGATGTAAATGGACAACATTTTCAACAACTTCTGTAGCTATATGTAAATTTTGATTATGATTTCGATATTAAATAAATTATTTGTTTTCTTTTTTGTTGTAGTATCATTTCAATGCCATAACCTTTTTTTACAATGAAACCAAATGAAACTGTCGAGCATCAAGTAATGTGTCATTATGTGGAAGTGGTTAAAGTACCAAGCCAATTTCACAGTCTACTCCAATTATGAATTTTTTCGATGGCTCGTTACTTTATGAAGTATACATCACAATCATGAACAACTCATGCACTGAATAATAGACTTTCGAGATTAATAGGTCCCTAATACTGGATTCAAATATATCTAGTGGTAGCTGTACATACTTAACTGTCGTGAGCAAAAAAAACGGGACACTGTTTCTGGCGTGGGTTTAAATTGTGACTACTTAAGTGGCTATCTTTACTCATAATAGTAAGTCAGGAATTGTCAAAAATGTGTCTTATTGACATTTATTAAACATTTTTAAAATAAATGTAAATAAAAATTACTAAAAACGATAGAGAAAGATTATTTATTAAATTAAAATAATTATTACATTAAAATGATTAGTATTTTGTCATTCCACCGTTATTATTAACTGCATCTAATCTTGTAGACATTGAAGCGACAATATTTTGTACAAAATTTGTACAAATTTGATGCCAAGCATTATGAACAATCTCCCAAAATTCTTCCTGGGTAGAAGCTATATCTCATTAATCCCCATACATAATTGGAGTAGACTGAAATTGGGTTGGTACTTTAGCCACTTCCACATAATGACACATTACTTGATGCTTGACAGTTTCATTTGGTTTCATTGTAAAAAAAGGTTATGGCATTGAAATGATACTACAATAAAAAAGTAAACAAATAATTTATTTAATATCGAAATCATAATCAAAATTTACATATAGCTACAGAAGTTGTTGAAAATGTCCATTTATATCTAAATAAATTTAGTTTTCTTAATAAGGGTTTTGAAAAATTTGACACAAACTTATAGTTTCAATGTCAAATAATAAATGTCATTATGTGGAAGTGGCTAAAATACCAACGGTTGGTACTTTAGCCACTTCCACATAATGACATTTATTATTTGACATTGAAACTATAAGTTTGTGTCAAATTTTTCAAAACCCTTATTAAGAAAATTAAATGTATTTAGATGTAAATGGACATTTTCAACAACTTCTGTAGCTATATGTAAATTTTGATTATGATTTCGATATTAAATAAATTATTTGTTTACTTTTTTATTGTAGTATCATTTCAATGCCATAACCTTTTTTTACAATGAAACCAAATGAAACTGTCAAGCATCAAGTAATGTGTCATTATGTGGAAGTGGCTAAAGTACCAACCCAATTTCACAGTCTACTCCAATTATGAATTTTTTCGATGCCTCGTTATTTTGCCTAACTAAGGTACCTTAAATGCATCTTTACCTTTTATTTACATTGTATTTTGAATTTGAACATTAAATATTTATATATTTGTACCTACCTTATATCTATTTTGTTATTACTATACTATTTATGTCCGGCTTGTTACCTGTTTCTTAATGAAAACAAGGGTTTTGATGAAAATATTGTTCATATTTTCATAAGAAATTGGAAGGATAGGGTGGGGACAACGATGGAGAAAAACTAGTAATCACTTTTATTCTTTGGCAAAACAAAAAAGTTTTTGTCATATAGAATAAACCCAAGAATATAAATTAAATACTATCTAAATAAACAATATGGAATATACCGTGATATCATAAAGTTTCTAGGACGAAGATGGCTTTGTAATATAAATTGTATGTCTGAACTTAAGTTAGGAACTATAACTCTGTTTTGTAAATTATTTTGACAGTGACATTATCTGTCATCCATTAATGTGTTAGAATTGCTGAAAGCAAGTTTGAACGTCGAGTTTGAAACATAGCACATTCGAGTAAATTCAAATATGGTTTACAATATAGTGCAAAAAGCGTACATGATTGAAGCCTATTTTCGGAGTGGAGTGCGAATTGATGGAATGTGGGTGTACAGTCAACGTGCATGTTTGGATGATTTTAGAGAGCACTTTCCAGAGTTAGCTGTAATTCCCAAAGATTTTTATAATTGCCTTTCCAATTGTGTTGGTGTGTTTCGTGAGACTGGTTCTGTGGGTCATAAATCACGTACTGGTAGACCAACTGTTCGTTCGGAACAAGTTATAAATGATGTACGTCAACGTATGGTAAATGAACCCACAAAACCTTTGAAACGCCTTTCTCAAGAGATTGGACTTTCTTATGGAACATGTCAGAAAATTGTAAAGAAAAACTTACACATGCATCCGTATAAGATGCAATCACAGAATCACATCAGGCTATTTTGCCGGTAGACTACCCTAGACGTCGTGCGTACTGCCAGTGGTTTGCAAATAACTTAATAGAAGATGATGACCTGCTAAATTTGTCATTTTTCTCTGATGAAGCATGGTTTCATCTTTCGGGGTATGTCAATTCCCAAAATACTCGAATGTGGAGTAGTGAAAATCCTCATATTTTATTGAATCGTTTCTCCATAATGCGAAACTTGGTGTTTGGCTAGCAGTTTCTCGCCGCAGAGTTGTTGGCCCTATTTTTTTTAATTTCACAATTAATGCTGAGAGGTATAGAAACATTCTGAATGAATTTATTGAACAGTTGCATGATGATGAATTGCAATATGGATACTTTCAACTTTCAACAAGATGGTGCAACGGCACACACAACACGAGAAAATATTGCTTTTCTTCGTGAGTTTTTTGACGATCGGATCATAAGTTTACATACCGAAGTTGAGTTTCCACCACGATCACCTTGTTTGACAATTATGGACTTTTTCGTGTTTCCTCACCTAAAGAATAGAATATTTAAAACTCCTGTTGCTAATTTGCAAGATATGCAACAAAGAATTATTGACGAATGTGCATTAATAACGCCCGCAATGCTGCAAAATGCCTTTAACAGCATGAAAAGGCGTGTCACATTGGGAATTGAAAATAACGGACAACAATTTCAACATTTGCTTTAATTTTCCTTTTTTTATTAATAAAATTTTGAATACAAGCTGAGCTTGTTGTTTTATTGTATCTTTATTAAATCAAATGACATATTTATTGATGTCACGATGACACTATCAAAATAATTTGTATTTTCTATTTCAATGCCATCTTGGACCCAGAAACTTTATGATATCGCGGTAGTATATTTGAGAAGAATTATACATCATAAAAAGCTATTTCTATACTGTATATACGAACATGTAGACTAATCACAATAATCACGACTAAATCACGTGAACATTTGTGTATCGGATGAAAAACGGATTTATACCGTATTAAACTCATAAAACAAATTCAGACATTGGGCCTCTTCGCACATGCGATTCACATGTGTGACCAAAGGCTTCGAGTTTCCAATGTTTATATCCGTCTAATCAATGAGAAAAGGATCACGCACTAGTTAGTCAAATAGAGTATAGAATTAAAAAAAATAATACAGTCGAATGCCAGGACGGCAATTATACATTTATATACCCACAAGCTGTTTTTTATTGTATTACAGACCCGCAGTTTCTACTATATAAGGATTCATAATCTACATGTTGAGATGAGTAATTTAATGTATAATAATGATAAAGTATATCTTGAAACATTTGAAAATTAAAATAAAATGCAATTATGTTATACCATCTTTGAAAGAATAACTGAACTATTAATAGCGTCAAAAGGATAGAAACTAAAATTTTTACCTTCAGCAGTTTGTAGATTGTTCATTAGATGGCGCAATGGTGCCGAGAAAATTATTTATTCAATTTTTAATAATTAAATATATTTTTGCAATTAAAAAATACTTTTTTCTATTTTGCGTTCGAAATGAACTCATTATGAAACCCAAAACAGTATCGAAATGAGCTTCATTTCGATACGCTTTTTTTCATTTTTCAATGTTGGCGTTGTTCGAATACAGAAATAAATATCATTGCTGTCATTTGATTTTAAGAATTTATGTACATTTGACAGATATGATATATGTCCGTATTTTACACAAACAACGTATGCTGTATACAATTGACAACAACATATATATGCTTCTATGTCACTCATGTTTATATTGTTTATATTATGTGGAGGTGGCTAAAGTACCAACCCAATTTCACAGTCTACTCCAATTATGAATTTTTTCGATGGCTCGTTATATTTGATATTTTTTTAGAATAATTTTGGAATATTTTTCCTTGTAATACTGATTATTAAATCTGGACAAACGAAAGAATAGGCAAACGACACGACATTATTATATCTGACTTGTGTACACGTAACAATTTGGATAAATGTGTGTTTCTTGTTACAAATGGAATTTTTGTAAAATACAGGTCTTCGTTGTCATATATTAATATTCCGATTCGTGATCTAGCACATAGTAGAACCATTCAATTCAGATTACGTGTCCGAATATTGATGTATCACAATACAATTAAAGCATTCTATGTAAAAGCTGTATTTTACAGTAAGTTTGTTTGTGAGAAAAAATATATATTTGTTTGGATTGTTACATGTATCGGGTGTCTCAACGGGAGGTTTGTTTTTGAAATTCGCGCGAAATATGGTTAAGTTGGTACTACAGCGGTGAGATTTGACAGTTAGCATTGTGAAGTCTTGACATTTCAAGAATGCAGCGCTATACAAACGAGAAACGTGTACTTATTGTGAAAACCTATTTCCAAAATGGAGAATCTATCGTGCGTACATTTCGCAATTTACGTGATCATTTTGGTATTCATAATCGCCCAAGTAAGACCGCGATTACGAAATTAATTGAAAAGTTTGAACGCACTGGTTCTGCGGCAGACGTAAAAACACCACTGCGTCCTCGCAGCGGTCGTTCGGCTGAAAACATAGCCGCAGTGGAAGAAAGTGTGGCCGATGATGCGCGCACCTCGATTCGTCGTCGTGCACAGCAATTAGACCTTTCCAGAAGTACTGTGCAGCGTATTTTGACCAAGGATTTGCACTTACACGCATACAAGATCCAATTGACGCAGACATTAAAACCAGCCGACCATGGATAGCGCCGTGAGTTCTGCAATTGGATGTTAGCGATGCAACAGGATAATCCCGATTTGCGACACAAATCATCTTCAGTGATGAAGCGCATTTTCAACTTAATCGTTACGTTAACAAACAAAATTGCAGAATTTGGGGCGCTGAGAATCCTCGTGTGATTGAAGAACAATCTATGCACCCACCACGAGTCAGTTTGGTGCGGATTTTGGACCGGCGGTGTAATGGGACCATTTTTTTTTTTGGAAACGCTGCTGGTGCCCCGGTAACCGTCACTGGTGATCGTTATCGTGACATGATAGCCCATTATTTGTGGGCTGAGTTGGATGGTATGGATGTGGATAACTTCTGGTTTCAGCAAGATGGTGCCACCAGCCACACAGCGAACCAAACAATTGAGTTATTGCGCACAAGTTTTCCAGGCTGTATAATTTATCGTCATGGCGATCAAAATTAGCCAAGATCGTGCGATATCACGCCGATGGACTTTTTTCTTTGGGTATTTTTGAAAGGAAAGGTTTATGCTAACAATCCTCAAACACTTCAACAGCTGAAAGACGCGATTCGAAACGCGATTGCTGAGATAGTGCCGCAATTGTGTACAAGAGTCATACAAAATTTCGTCAACAGAATGGACATCTGTCAACGTAGTCGCGGCGGCCACTTGTCAGATATTGTGTTCCACATGTAATGTCCATGTCTGTACTTTATCATGAATTAAAAACATTGACAATTTTCAACAATCTAATGTGTTTAATTGCAACTTCAAAAACAAACCTCCCGTTGAGACACCTTTATAACAGCTAACATACATTATGTCGTTTTTCCTTTCCTTTCTCCAGATTTACTGATTATTACTGAAGATATCAGTATCGGCCACGAATTGTGAATATGTTAAATATGTCGTGTCATTATTAGATGTAAGACTATATTATTGTATTTAAACGATGAATGATTATATAATTGTGCGGTATATGATTCATTTTAATTTTATAACACAGCTTTGCGTGTAGTACGTATTGAAAACAAACTAATTTTTTACTTAAAAGAATAATTTAATATTTTTAATTTACAGATGTATTAATAATGATTTCGTGTAAAATATGACACTTGTGATTAATTTAGAATAAAATACTATTTTACAAACATTTTACTAAGGCACTGAACGAAAAATAAAATCTGTAAATAAATATATTACCAAATATACAAGTATGTACCTATATAAATTTATATTTAAATAATAATTCCTTATTAATTAAATTATGCACGATATCCTCGTTTATCTGCCCGCTCGTGCATCTGTTATAGCACCCCATAATTCAATAATTAAATCGTCCGTGAATCCGAATTCTTCTAAATCTGAATTGTCGATTGCGTCAGCGAAATCCATCGAGTTTTCTTTTCCGTCTGCTTTTTCCCATATTTGAGTGGCCAGTTCAGAGTCATTTATTCCCAAGAAACTTTCTAATATAATATTGATTTTTTCTAAACCGACGTCCATAGCGTCATCCTGAAACATAAATAAATATCAACTTTACTATTTTCTAATATACAATGTGAGAGAAGAAACGAATCCTCGTAAAAGTATATTTTTGTAAACCAAATTTTGTACAAATGTTTACAGTGTTGAGAATAATAAATTACTGAATTTTCACTGAAAAGTTTAGAAAAAATCAAATAAGGAGTTTCTATTTCACGTAGCCAAATGCATTTTACTATTCACCTGAACATAATTTTAATACGATCATTTATGGGATCCTGTAGAAGGTCATTCCAAGTAATTTGTAGAGCATTATGTAGATGTTACAAGTTCATTGGAGGCTTAGGAAGCATACCAACCTCTCGACCTATTATAACCCTGGCACGTTCTAAAGGCCAAGCACTTATCCCAACAATAAGAAGAATATATTCCCGGATTCTTAAAAACCTAGTTGAAGATCGTTGAAGATCAGCAACCGGAGGAACATGCAGGATTCCGGGCGGGGAGATCTAGGATGGACAATCCTTTTACTCTAAAAATAGCATTAGAAAAGCAAACTCGGCGAAATAGAGAAACACATATAGGTTTTATTCATTACAGTGACCCAGAATCAGATTGATGGAAAACAATGGAAAAGCTCGACATTAGGCCAACATTATTAATTCGGGCCGTCCAGCAATATTACAAACAAAATTATACTGCAATCAAAGTTGGAACATCATCGATTGAATCCAACACAACAAAGGGACTAAGACAAGGATGTTGTTTGTCTCCTTTTATTTAAAATATACCTAGACCAATCCTTAAAAGGCCGGACACCCCAATGTAAGAACATGGGTCTCCGAGTGGATGGATTCTCTTTCTCGCAGACGATCAGGTGGTAATCGAAGAAGACGAGCAGCATTTGAGTTCTAGCGGGTCTTAGAATAAATCTAAGTAAATGTGAATACTTCAATGTGGGCATGGATAAAAATACAACCTGCCGTTGAAGAAGCTAAATATTTAGGAGTAATTTTCAATAAGCAAGGAAACAAAAGGTAGGAAAGCTATTGGGGCACTCAATTCCGTACTTTGAGAAAGAAACATTAAATGAGATATCAAACTTCGTACTCTACCGGTAAAAGTATTTTGAAATATGGTTTAGAAGTATGGGATTTGAGAAGAAAGCTGCTGGTCACAGAAATCGATTTTTTAAGAAGCTGTCGAATATCGACACTTGAAAGAATAAGAAATATAGAAATACGGAGGATGAATATTGAGAGGGATATTATTGACGATATAGAGAAAAAAAATGACTTGTTTAGGACACACAAAAATAATGACTGAGACGAGATGGCCAAGAAAAGTGTTGGAGGTGGATACCTCTAGAAAAGCGAAAGAGAGCAAGACTAAAGAGAAGCTGGAGAGATGACGTTAACGAAGCTATGGATCCAGGAAATTTAGAGGAAGACATGTGTTCCGACAGAAGGAACTGGAAAATGGAATTCAGAGTTCTTGCAGGAATCCTAATGTAACAGCTGACTGGCATTGTCTTGCTGGAGGGTGGCATTATTTAGGCTTTGGATATATGGTAAAACGAATGGTTTCAGAATTTCATAAATGCACCTTTAAGCATTTTGAATGGCATTGAAACTGTACCAAAGGCGTTTTACTTCTTGTGCAAACAACGACGTTTACGGCCCGGTCATCCCAGACGCACCACTAATCGTGAAGGTCGTACTCTTCGGACTTGTGGATTTTAGGGTACGGTTCTCGTCAACAAGTAGGGGAATCGATATATGTAACTACGCCTTTATCGGCTTGTTAACATTCTGATAAATCACACATTTCCAAAAAAACATTCGTTGAATGTATTTCAAGATTATTAAAATCAGACTGTATAAATATAACCCATGGAGCCTAAAATAATTATTAGATTACCTTTTCTCCAATTACTGCTTTGCCATCTGCTTTAAACCTGAGTGTTTCCCTGCCGGAACCATAATTCTTTTTTTGTCCTTTTTTCGATTTCTCACTTATATTACTGAACCCTGATTTTAATGGCTCTACCAATCGTATTGTGAACGTAGCTCCTTTGGGTATTTCTTTTAAAATTTTTGCTACTTCAAAATGTCTCTTACCAATCATATTTTCACCATCTAATTTTTCTATGTGATCTCCAACCTATAAAGAAAATAATATAAATGCATTAGTAAATTTTAATTGTTTTTTTAGTTTCATGTAATTGTTGATGTAATTTATTTGTTCTTTTTTCTTGTTAATGGATGTTGTTCTTGGTAAAACATTGTATTTAGATATACTTAATACAAATTATAATCAAAAAACATTTGAAAACTGTTTTATTTTATTGTGCTGATAATATTGTTTCGGTAATTTCTCCCTTTCTCAAAATAGGACTTATTCAACTAATTTAATTCGGTCTTAATTAATGTTAATCATTATAACAATAATTCATGCCTTAACGCAGCTTAACGCAAATTATATGAATTATTAATTATTCTTTATATGCTTTTATAAAATTGAAAAATTAAGATTCAGATTATAGATTCTGTGATAAAATGTAAGTTTTGTTTCATTAGATTATTAGATTGTTCTTTTTATGTTCCCGTATTTAATATTTACTCTAAAATCGAATCTATTTCTGTGTATAGAACTTGAAGTAAATATTTCTCAATTGCGTGCTATCAGTGCTCGTGATAATGTGACCCATTACATTTTTATTAGTAATATAATATATTGGTGTTATTATTTGATTTCGACACATACAGTTGTTCTATGATAATTATAAATACATTTAGTTCTAATCTTAAATATCTTTTAAATTGTCGGTGATAATAGTACAGTATTAACAAAAAAAATCAAATATTGGTATCTTTAATACAAGTTTATTCAATAACATAAGGTGTTTTATTTAAAATAACTGGTCTTGTCATGTTGAAATTGCCACATAGCAAATACTCTTCAGCAAATGATATTACAATTTTGAAGTTGTTTATACAAAACGTCCATGAAATAAAAAGACAACGTATGTAAAATGGAAAGACGCAATCCCAAAATTCCAAAATTTAAAACCCCCAGAAAATTGTATCATGTTCCACCTATGAATTCAAAATAAATACGCATACGTACATACTGCTATGAACTTTTCCCCGCAAATATTTTGAAAAGTTTTATTATTTATGAATGTATTTTTATTTTGAACGTAAATATATATTTGACTTGTGCAGTTGGAGCCAGCCGGATTTGATGTGGACGATTTTTATAACTGTATTTTTTTATACGAAGCCTACGTGCTTCATGTGGACTAACCAGACACAAGTGTGCAGTGTAGTAAGAAAGGTGTGCTTATTTAAAGTTAAATCTTTATCTTTGATTTAGTAATTTAGGTTTTTGTTTTTGATTTAATTGTGGTTTGTGCTTGAGAATCATTACCGATTTTAATTGATTATTAATACTTTCTTACACACCGTGTCTCGTTTTTTTTAAATATATTTTTTACGTAAGTAATATATTTTAATAAAGATATCTTATTTTTATACTGAACGAATTGAATACTGTATTTTATAATTGTATTATTATTATTTTTTGATATTTAATCTTAGTTATTTGATATAAATGACAAAGAAGGTTTTTTAAAATTTCTAGTATAAAAAAAACTTTTCTGTAACTGTAAAATTTTAGTACGCTTGGGATATCAAGGGCATGTTTTCATGTGGTTGCGCATGTGTTAGAGTTTGCTTCGAGCTGTCAATTTTATTTATTTTGATTTTGTTTTTTGCGGTAGAAATTAAAAAGCATCTTTGTAATTTATTAGTTTTAATTTTGTTCGGAAGTCACTAAGGAAGATTTTTATCGCATGCTGCGGTCATTTCCATGCGATATTTTTACCTTAATAATATTGTTAAATGAGGCAATATTAATCTTTATACTTTATAAAGATTTTTTTAATTATTTTAAATTTTTGTATTAAAGATTCATTTAAAGTTTATTGTGTGTATTTTTTAAATTTGAGATTTTTTTCCTTTGTGCTTATAAGTAACTCAAAGACATTATTTCTATTTTTCTCAAATAAATTTTGAGTAACGCCTAAATATAATATTAATTCAATTGTGTTTTCCACTTTTCCGATTGGAACCCTGAGAGAAAAGCAGTCCCATTTTGAAAATAAACCGACTGAATATCCAAGCTGGACAGATTGGTTGTGAATTGTGAATAAGAAAATTTCAAAATCACAATTCATAGCAATAGCTACAGCGTATGTTTACATAGGTAACAGCTTGTTATAAAAACTGTGCGCTAATGTCAATAACCTCGTATAAAATCAAGCTGTTTATACATTCAAGCGAATTAAAATTAAGATGTGTGTTACATTAATTTACAAACCCATTTTAAAAATTATACTAAAAATAATTTGTGGATTTTCAGAACCGACATCATTTCATGTGAATGTCTTTTTTTGTTACGAGACGTAAGAAATATAAGGATTCAGAATCCCGCTACTGTATTTACACGATGTAATGTTTATGGTCATAAAAACGCTAGAAAATATCATAGTGTATAAGTTTTGTTATGATAAGAGTTCAATAACCTGGTACGAAAACCAGCTGTTCAAGATTTGTGTAAAGACGAAGTATTAACAGAACGAGCTCTATGGGCATGTAACGTTCTATTTGGTAACAATATATCTTTAATCGAAAAAGTATCGTATCGAATGTACCTGGCGCGGCTCGTGATGACGTATTTGGAGGTGCACGTACAATGATACGACTGCCTCGTGTGTTTTCGGTGTTTACTAAGAAAACGCTACAGTTAGTAAAGGAGAATACACGAAGCACTCGCATCATTGTAAGTGCACTCCCTATTACGTCATCATGAGCCGCGCCTGGAACGTACGTAACGATCGACAACTAGACGAAACTTAAAGCGAAATAAACAATGAAAAAACTATTATTCTATTAAAAGAACGAGTTCTACGGGCATTTAACGTTTTATTTGGTAACAATCTATCTTTAATCGAAAAAGTATCGTATCGAACATACGTAACGATTGACAACTAGATGAAACTTAAAGCGAGATAAACAATGACAAAACTATTCTTTTTGTTATTGTGCGTCAGCTTTAAGATATCGTCTCTGATACAGTGATGTGATAATTTTGTTTAAATATCTTCATTTGTTTTCTCACTTATGATAGGGAATTTTTGAAAATATTTTGAATTTATATTCTATACATTTACATCTTTACTTTTTCATACGTTGTCTTTTTATGCGAGCAACACAAAAACACCTCCTAGAACAAATATTCGAGGTTACTGCCTCCTGCTTGAATACAAGCTTGCGTTCGCCGTATCCACGAGTTATAATACGCTCGAATATCTTGCTTGCTTATTGTATCTGCAGCATCATGAACACGTGTGGTCAATAATTGAATGTTTTCAATTTCATTATCGCTATTGTACACCTAATTTTTCATATGTCCCCATAATAAAGTCCATAGGGTTCAAGTCGATCACCAAACGTATTATGTAAATGCTCGCGCACTCTGTAACTGTTATGAAGTGGAGCACCATTATGCAAAAACCACATGTGTTGACTCACGTTTAAAGGCACCTATTTGTAAAAGTTCTAATGAATTATTTCGTAAAAACATTAAATAATTTCTGGCATATAAACGATGTGGTAAAATAAATAGTCCGATGAGAGTACCATTAACAATTCCTGCTCGTCTCTTATACTGTAAGTGTGAATATTTCTGTACTTTACAACTTTTATCACAATTTTAATTTTTAATTTCTCATTATTTTGTGTGTGCTATTTTCATTTAAAGATAAAGAACCGATTTTTTTTATCACTCTGTATAGCGAACTCTATATACAGAGCGTCGCATTAAGACAATTTTGAAAACAGTTAAAGGACAAGGAAGATATGTCCTTGCATACAAAAGATATGGATAATAATGAGAAAATAATGATTCGACTTATCAAGTAATTTCCTTAAAATTATTACAAATACTAACTTGTATATGAGGTATTCGATCTACGATGGAACCTTCCTTTATTCTTTTTATGAATGCATATCCGGCACCGTTGTCGGTTATGGTAAGTCCTAACGCGTCATCACTTTTCACCAGTTCTACTTCTTTCGGTCGACCTGAAAAAATATGATATTTATTGCATTTATTTTGTATATACATATTTATTTAACATTACTTCTTTATTGTGTACATTTTTATTATGTTCTAAACTGATGTCTATTGGCCTTAATAAAACCGCAATTCCATGTTTGCATTTACCTCTTAGAACTATAGGTAATTCAATTTAAACTTATATAATTATTTATTGCTAATATACAAGGTGTAGTCCAAAAATACGGTTAATAATTTAACAAGCTCGAATAGCGATGCACTTATCTCAATGTTGATTCATGAGTCGACGCATTTCTGGAAGGCTTCTTTCGGAAATGCCTTCAGCTGCTGCGTCGTGGCCCTCTCAAGGTCGCAAATGGTGTTAACCCGTTTTTCTTTAAGCACGGTTTTTATTTTTGGAAAGAGTCAGAAGTAGCATGGTGCTAAATCTGGAGAGTAAGGCGAATGTGGACAGACAGAAACCTTTTTTTCAACCGAAGACTTTCAGATCATTAACGAGGAAGCCCGGCCCATTTTTCTGGTCTTTTTCTCCCTACATAGTTTTACAAGCGTTACAGTACGCCCTTGTAATATTCGTAGTTTACAGTTGTTCCCCTTGGAACGGACTCTAATGGCACTATGCTCTCACTATCAAAAAGAACAATGAGAATGACCTCGACGTTTGAATTTAACTGACGTGCCTTCTTAGGGCTAGAAGAGACACTATAGTATTTTTACAATAAGAGATCGGTCGCGTCATAGGTACAAAAACCTAAAAAATTCAATTTACTAACGTAGTACATATAATCTCTCCGATATTTTATAAAATTTGTATACAGTATTCCGCGCAGTGTTGTCACGCATGATTATCATATGATCTCCGCTTCTCTACTGTCAGTCACCGTTTCATATTACTATTGCTCATTTTATTTGTCCCATTTTAAGAATAAACCGACTGTTAATAACGTTTTTAGTCAATGCACAGTTAGAAATTCAATTTATAATATGTACAGAAATTAGTAAGTATTATTCTATAAAACTTATAAAAATATTACCTATTCTTTAACAATCACAGAACAACATATTACCTTGGATACATTGAATAATATTCTTCGAGAACGAAAAATATTCACTCCTTCTTTGTGGAAAACATTGCAAAATATTGGTTTCCATTTTAAGAAAAAACGAGCCTAATCGAGAATTAATGGAATTACCTCATATTGCTTTGGAAAAAAATTTGAAAAGAAACAATATATGCGTTTTAAAAATGAAAATACATTCCAGATTGTTTTTCTTGCTACAACCTGGGTTTTTCAAGATGGAAGCTGTCAAAAATCATATTAAGATGAGAATATTAAATCTGTAAAAGCAAAACAAGTAGGTGGCAAAAGGTATTAATTATTTAAAAAGTATAAGCATAAGCATGGGTATCATTGACGTTTGTTCTGTATATAATAGTTGTACATGCTGGTAGCAATAATAGTTTCGCTCCTGAAGTAGAATTAATCTTTGCAAGAAATAGTAAAAGCATGGATTACCACCGCGACATAATCAAGAAAATGTTCTAGAATGGCTTCGAAAATCAACTTCTTAAAAAATTAGATAGCCCTTTAGTTATTATTATGGATAATGCGAGCTATCATACGACAATAATAAACAAATCTCTTGCTTCATCTTCAACAAAATACTAAATTCAGGAATGGTGAACTAACAATCAAACTTTGACAAGACAGCTTCAAAAATACAGTTACTGGAGTTGGTTAGACTGTTAGTACATCAAATAATTATTAAATTAAGTTCAAATAGATAATAATTTTTATTTAAAGGTATAAGCCGTCGCGTATTTATGAAGCCAATGAATTAGCAGAGCAATATGGCCACACAGTTCTTCGACTTCCGCCATATCATTGTATTTTTAACCTTATAGAATTTGGGGAATTGAAAAAATATATTATTCTACTATTGAAGGCTGTAAAAGGTTGTGCAAGAAGCCCTAAGTCAAGTAGCTGTTGAAGCGTGTTTTGTTGACAAATTAGAGCAACTCAGAACATTTATTCATGAAATAATTCTTTTGCATGTAAACAAGAATCAAAATAAAATCTAGAAAAAGGTATACTTCATTAATGTATTTGGGTGTAAAGAGCTAACTTGAAAATTTATAACATACGAATAGTGGTTTTGGATTTGTAAGTTACGATTGCACTTTTATCTTTTTATCATAGATTTATCTATGCATTCTTTTGTTCCAGTGAAAATATTTGTGAAATTAAGAGCCAATATAGTGTTTTGGTTTTAATATCTATTTGACTATTACACCATATTTATATGCTTTAGTAGTTTTACTAGTATACTACGAAGCAGCCCCAATTAACTAAGAGAAACTCATGAATATGAATATAATGTGATAAATGTGTAATGTGTAAATGTGTAAATGTGTAATAAATATAATGTGATAAATGAATATAATGTGATAAAAACTAAAATATATAAAACCTTTATATTCTTTTGTTAAATTTAATGTACGTACTGTTATATTATAACATGATTAATATTGACTGTAATAAACTATTTCTATTTCTTCTGTTTTTTATTCTAAAACATTGATATTATATTTATTAATTTTGCAAAATAAAAGTACTAACAAAATTGCCTTTATTAATTAACATAAACTATGTATTTTTCTAAATATAGAGTGATAAATATACAATATTAACATTCCAAACAGTTTAAGGTATAACTTAAATGCCATCTGTAAAAAAGAAGATTTTTGAAGTTTTTAAATGTACTATAACCTATAAACCAAATGACAATTATTTGCAAGATGTAAACAATAGATTTGCCAACGTTGTGTGACGCACATTGATGACGTGACTGATCTCTTATCGTAAATATGCTATAGTTTTCCCTTGGGAACTCTGAATTTTTGTCTTAAAAGCATAGCCATACACCCAAGTTTCATCTCCAATTATAATTTTTGCCATGAAGTCTGGATCTGCAACAAGTCGATTCTTCAATTCCGTGCTAACTGACACGCGATATCCCTTCTGTTCGTCAGCTAAAAGTCTGGGAACAAATTTCGCATTCACTTCGGATCGTCCAAATTAAGGGTTAAAATGCTTTGTATGGACCCGTACGAGATGTTCAGGTTTTTGGAAAGCTTTCGATCAGTCGATGGCCTGCTTGAACGGACAATTTTTGACACTTCTTGCAAGTTTTTGTCTGTTTTTGATGTTGAAGAACGTCCCTTCCGTTACTTGTCTTCGATCAACCCATTATCGTCAGTCTTCAGTACTGATCGCCATGTACTGATTTTAGCATTTCATGGATTTCTTTGGCACTTTTTTGCAACTTAAAACAAAACTTAATGTTAACGCGTTGTTCGAAATCTATGATGCGCAACAGATACGGGAACACGACCTCACTCTTCCGCCTTTGAAAACCGACTGACAAGTCGCAGCTTATTACTTCAAATAAATGTAGCGTCAGCAGTTGCTGCTCTGAAAATTCATTCACAGTATTTTTTGATCACATCTCGTATGTTTCATTTCTTATAGCTTATGAAGATTCTATTTTAACTTTAAAAATTGGAAATACTGAAATCAAAAACTGGGTAGCAACAGGTAGATATTTCATATTAATGGAAAACATTATTTTTCCTTTGACTCTAATAAGACTAGTTAAATTAACAAAAAATATAATAAAATTAAGATGAATTTACAAAATATTAGTTAAAGTTTATAAATAATTTGGTATACATAATACCTTCTCTCTGCATTTCTACTATTCACAAAAAATGTTACTAAAAGTTACTTTGCTACACCAGCATCCCAAGAGTTTGTTGATACTGAATTCCTTCTAAATAAACCTCATACAAGCACGTTGATTCATACAAAAACAGAAATGCTAAGTATAAGTTTTAGTTGCTCTTTGACAATTGACATACTATTCGATGCAATGAATAATGTCACAGGAAAGTTTATATCCAATGGTTCTTGTAAATTATACAGGGTATTCCACGAGAGCCGTTCGTTAGAAGTTTTCGTGGTTAGAAAAAACTTAGAATTCTGAAATTTTGGGTTCCAGGGTTATTCAAGATTCTCTTTCATTCTAAGATATTTTCAAGATCATACTACTTCCGGTTATACCGGAAGTCGCCATTAACTTCCATATTTTAAATGGAACACCCGGTATATTATTTCATTTTTGGATTCCTGAGAAAATTTCATAGTGGGTTTTCATAGGTTTCCCTATACTTATTTTCAATTTTTTCTTAGATATCTTGATTTTTTTGAAAATTTAGACAGATGTAGCCCTGTTTTGAGCATTGCGCCCTTTAACCAATTTCGATTGGTGGAAAGCGCTTCTGGGGTAGACGGAAGCACAGGAATGATACTTTCGAATGCCATATTGACAACTGATTTATCGCATACAGGGTATCCAAAATTTAATGACCAATCACATAATTTTATAAGTTGAAAAAGTTCGTTTTTTCAAATAGGACACCTGTATTTTATTGGATGGTCAGATGCAGAATTTGATTCTGCATCGATTTGCTATAACATTCCCTATACCTATTTGCAGTGGTTTTCTTGTTAATACATATTTTTATCAAAAGGTGATCAAACTCCAAAAGTTCTACCTAGTAAGCCTTGATTTTGACAGGAATTGAAACAATGTTGATTTAATGTCAAAGCAGTATCATCGTACAGATACGCGAGGTATCTACTTAAAGTTCCAGGGATTTTGTGAACTTGCTTAGGTACAGTTTATAGGAGAATGTTGAAGAATATTCCAATAATGATTTATTAAATTTGTTTTACACGCACGGTGAATGTGGACGAATTGTTCGACGAACATGCAGACTATTTAATGAACGATATCCGAACCTACCAACAATGACTCCCGGAAAATTCGCAAGAATCGAAACTCGCTTTATAGCAACTGGAAACGTAAGGGCAACCCAAAATAACCTAAAGCCCGTAACTGATAATGAAGATAACGTGGTGAATGTGTTGGCGTTTTTTCAAGCTTATCCGCGGAGTTCAATTTCGACAGCAGCGCTGGATTTGAGTATTTCAAAAACATCAATCCACAGAATATTAAAAAAACATGGAATGCATCCTTTTTGTGAAATAACTGTTCAAGGAATACGTCTTGGTGATGAGGCAAGACGTGTCAACTTTTGCGAATTTATGATTTTGAAAATGACCTAAGATCCGAGATTTCTTCATCAGATTATGTGGACTGATGAATCGAAATTCAGCAGGCAAGGAATTACAAATCGCCGAAATACTCACTACTGGGCACAAGATAATCCACATGTTATTAGGGAACATAATCACCAAGACCGCTTTAGTTTCAATGTTTTTTGTTTAATTATGGACAACAGAGTGGCTTATCAAGTGTACGATGAAAATTTAAATGCGGCTAGATATCTGGAGATACTGAGAGGGTTTGTTAGTGATTTTCTAAATGCCCTACCTCCACGTGATAGAGCAAATAGACCAACTATTTGCTCTATCACGTGGAGGTAGGGCATTTAGAAAATCACTAACAAAGAGTGCTTCAAGTATCTTTGCAGCCAGTTTCCTCACTTGTCAGAAGTAAAGATAAGGGAAAACCCTCTCAGTATCTCCAGATATCTAGCCGCATTTAAATTTTCATCGTACACTTGATAAGCCACTCTGTTGTCCATAATTAAACAAAAAACATTGAAACTAAAGCGGTCTTGGTGATTATGTTCCCTAATAACATGTGGATTATCTTGTGCCCAGTAGTGAGTATTATTGTAATTTTACATTCTCTTATTATTTTTTGTCATTATGTTCCAATTTTTTGTTTTTATTTTATATTTCGTTCTAAATGTTATGTACTAATGTCATGTTCTAATTAAAGTAAATTTTTTACCGTTTCATTGTTGTTTATTTGGCTACGAAAGGCAAGCGCTGTTTCGGTTTCTGCCAAAAAAACACATTAAAATAAAAATATGGATTAACAAGAAAACCACTGGAAATAGGTATAGGGAATGTTATAGCAAATCGATGCAGAATCAAATTCTGCATCCGACCATCCAATAAAATACAGGCTGTCCCATTTGAAAAAACGAACTTTTTCAACTTTTAAAATAATGTAATTGGTCATTAAATTTTGGATACCCTGTATGCGATAAATCAGTTGTCAATATGGCATTCGAAAGTATCATTCCTGTGCTTCCGTCTACCCCAGAAGCGCTTTCCACCAATCGAAATTGGTTAAAGGGCGCAATGCTCAAAACAGGGCTACATCTGTCTAAATTTTCAAAAAAAATCAAGATATCTAAAAAAAAATTGAAAATAAGTATAGCGAAACCTATGAAAACCCACTATGAAATTTTCTCAGGAATCCAAAAATGAAATAATATACCGGGTGTTCCATTTAAAATAAGGAAGTTAATGGCGACTTCCGGTATAACCGGAAGTAGTATGATCTTGAAAATATTTTAAAATGAAAGAGAATCTTGAATAACCCTGGAACCCAAAATTTCAGAATTCGAAGTTTTTTCTAACCACGAAAACTTCTAAAGAACGGCTCTTGTGGAATACCCTGTATACCTTTAACTTTGGATAAATATATTTTTACCAAATAAACTTCATTCCTTAGATTCCCTACAAGATTTTGTAGTAACTATAATAAAACAGTTATCTCTAAAGCCAAGGACACTTCATCAAAATGTACAAAAAAGAATACGTCTTCAAAAAAATATGACCAATAAGAATTAACTGATTAGGATATCTGAACAATGTAGAGAAGAAACTTATTCAAGCTCAGATCAAGTTAAAAATTGAAGATCTAGAGACCGAAAACACATAAATATTAGAACTTGTGTTAACGAGACAATGTGATAGATGATAGATTTTTATCTAAAATATTTTTTTATGCCATTACTATCGGGATTTTTACAGAGTGCTTATAGTTTGTGATATCAGAACATAATAAACAATAATAATAATCAATTGTTGAATTTTATTTATTATTCAAACTTTTGTACATTGTACAATATTGTATTGGTGAAATACTTTTATAAAATATTTAAATTCTATAAAATTAAGTATTTTACTAAGTATTAAAATATGATTTTTTGTTTAAGCAAATACAAGTGTACTTCACTATATATATATTATATATATATATAATATATATATATATATTATATATATATATAATATATATATATATATACATATATATATATTATATATATATATATATATATAATATTATATATATAAGTGTTTAGATAATTTCTTAGCCGTTCATTAAATATATCAATTGATAAATTCTTGGAGTTTTTCGGCTTTTATATGAAATATTTACAAATATCAATGTATGTAATTGCAAAGTAAGTGAGGATGTAAACATTGCTGTCTACAAATTACAAAGCAAATCATACGAAATTTTTAATTGAAAAATATTGTCTACGTTGGGACTTGAACCCAAGTCTACGGTTTGCCGGACCGTTGCTTTACCACTTGAGCATTTCGTATGATTTGCTTTATAATTAATTTGTAGACAGCAATGTTTACATCCTCACTTACTTTGCAATTACATACTAATTTGATATTTGTAAATATTTCATATAAAAGCCGAAAAACTCCAAGATTTATCAATTGATGCCGTACCATAGGGCGTCTATACAAAAACATTACCACTGAGCGCCGGCGTATATAGAGGTTGTATATCGAAAAATTGTTTTAATGGACAACCGACCGCTGGCAGAATCTAGTGATGGCACTTCCGTGAACTATTTTTATACAAACATCACAACAATGGGCATCCTGACGTCCTCGAGATTTTTATGCCAAAAGATGATATGGACATCTAGGATTGTAGTGGCTAATTTACAGAGGCTCGTCACCGAGCGTCCGTATATCGGACGCTCCGTGTAATTGCAATTTTACACAGGAAGACGCTCAGTTGTAGGGTATATATATATATATATATACATATATATATATATATATATATATATATATATATATATACATATATATATATATTAAAAATAATAGATTTTTATTGGTTTTAGCGACCTTTTATTGAATCTAGATGTAGATATGTAAACTTTTTTTCTAACCAACCCCTAGCCCACAAAAAAAAATGTAGTAACAGCGTTAGTAGACAGAGCCTTAAATCTCACAAACCCAATTTTCAGACCAACAGTACTAAATAAAGTTAAAACAATTTTGTCAGAAAACAACTATCCACCACAATTCATACAAAAAATTATAAAACTTAGACTCAATAAAATTTATAACAAAACAAACAACCAAAACAATAACAAAAAAACCAATGAATTCACATATATCCCCACACCCTATATAACTGGATTATCCGAAAAATTAGACAACATATTCAAACCATTTAATTTTAAAATAGCACACCAAAGCGGTAAAAACCTAAAATTCCTACACACCAAACTTAAAGACTCAACACCTACACTAAAACAATCACACACAATATACAACATACCCTGCAAAGACTGTGACAAAATATACATAGGCCAAACAAAACAGTTACTACAAGAAAGATTGAGAGGTCACAAATACGCAAAAAATCAAACTGCTTTAAAAAACACCAATTGACACTAAAGCATAATTTTGATTTTGAAAACACCAAAGTAATAACACAAAAAAAGAACACAAAAGCTAGAGAGGTCTTAGAAATGATACACATTTTCAAAAATAGCAAAACAATCAACGACAGAAACGAAATCGATGGGCTTTCAAAACTCTATTACCCTCTCATAAAACAATAGAAAAATCAAAAAACCCCCCCTGCACGCACAAGACAAAAACGGGAAAAAAATAGCTCCCATTAGAAAAAACAACGTTAACATATACCCCTAAATACGGTCCTGACCACCATGCTCATTCCAAAAAACAGAAACTAAAACCCCCGCAAACTAAAGTATTAGTTCACTTACAAAATCCGCACAAGCACGTTCGTTCTAAGAAAATTGGTCCCGGATGTCCAAACACATGTGTCACATGAATGCGTACCATTGTAAAACAAAAACAAACAACAAATGTGAGTTTTATTTGTCTTTTCTTTGTTCTCTTTACTTATTGTAGTGTGATTCAACTTTCCAATCAGTCATACAGTTGTTAATCACCTTAATGTCTCCCTACCTGTTCATTTTAGCTATTTTTATTTTTATTTTATGTAATTTTCAACGTTAAATGTTAACTCAATTTGTAATCATTTTTTAATCTAATTTTAAACTTAAAATTGTTAATAATTGTTAAGTCTCCAATTAATTCATACAGATATTAATCACATAAATGTCCCCCTACCATTCTAAGCTATTTTAATTTAATGTTATTTAATTTTCAACGTAAAACACTAACCTAATTCGTAATTCATTTCTTAATATAATTTAAAATTTAAAATTGTTAATTTAATTGTTATATCACACAAAACAAACACAGTTCTCATGTTCATTGTAATGATTCTTGTTTCCAGATGCTTGAAAAAGACATTGATAAAAGAAATTGATAAAAGTCGAAACGTCGTAAACAAACATCTAAATTCAATAAAAGGTCGCTAAAACCAATAAAAATCTATTATTTTTAATATTAAAACACGGCCAATAAAATAAAAAAGAAAAACAAAATTCTTTAAACACTTATATATATATATATATATATATATATATATATATATATATATATGTATATAAATATAAATTCTTGGAGTTTTCGGCTTATAGAATCAATATAATATTTAGAAAATAGTAATAAACTCGTCTATTACCAAGAATATTACTTTCATTTTAAACAATTTAAATTGTCGCGAACAGTGAAGTAATTTGCGACCAATTTTGCAGAAAATTTTTGACTAAAAATTTATTAATAGTTTACTCTTTATTATATGTTTGTTACATGCAAGGGAGCACTACAGATGAAAACAAGAAAGCCCATAATGAAACGAACAAGGATATTTTCTATGTCCTCTTCTTCATGATATGAAGCCGTAATTAAGTTGTTAAATAAAAATATTAAAAAAAACTGTTTTTTTTTCGAATGCAAAAGAATTTTAATTTGCAATGGAAAATAATTTAAAAAATATAATCAAATTTTCAGAATAAAATATTGTTTGCCTGTATTATACGTAATGTAGAAATTGATTTTATTTGCCATAAATAAGGAAGTTCTACGAAGTCTTGAAGAGCTTCTAATTCATTTAACACTTATTATGATAATAACAACTTAAAAACATAATAAAAAGTAAGCTTAGCAAAAAATGGATGTAAGTTATAACATTTTATAGTTTTTTTGTTTATTAAATCGACAATACATTATAATTACTTTATTATATTTATACACGCGATATAATTTTAATATTGTTCATAACAAGCTTTACGTGCTGTGACAAGAATATAAATACATAATTCCAAATCCATTAGCGTGAAGATTATATATACTCGTATATCCTTACAACTATCTGTTAAATATAGTAGTGATACAGTTATAACCATTACATTATGTCATATAAGCAAGGGAATGTTATGGTGGCATTTCTTCTTTAAGATAACAATGTCAAGAATTTCTAGTTGTAACGGAACTTTCTTTATGTACACAAGAAATGAATTAATGATTACATATCAACAATAATTGATCTAGTTAGTAACGGTGAAATATTAAAGGAAAAAAATAAACAATTACCTTTTTTATGGGCAAATATAAAGTCTTCTAAGCCTATCTGTCCACCCAGTAAACATTTCATGTCCACTTTGTGTGTGTTTAATGTGCAGAATAATATCTGAAAAGAAGATTTAAAAAGCAGTTAGTCATTTGTGTAATAACATGGGAATCCAAAATGTTTAATCAAATACCAGAAGACTAATAGTTTTGTATTAAACTTTTAAAGAATGTGTTTTCTATAAATACTTTCAACATTTGCTACAATTTTTATTTCTTGCTTCATTATGGAAGTATTCCTTGAAGTTAACGTTCTGATTATAATAAACTCATTACTAAATTTATGTAACCCAGCATATTTAGAATAGTATAAGTTACGAGGGCGGATTGATATACCGGGTGTCCTTGAAATAAAAAGGTAACGTACGAAAAATGGAAAGATGTAATTATTAGGCCCCGGACACGAGCGGCCGATGACTCATCACCCACGGGCGTGCTATCGAAAATTTATATTTTTAAAGAGTTTTTAATTTTATCTATATAATTGGAAAACAAACGGGTGGTGATCTATAAAATACGAAATACATTTTTATTTGTTCATTTTGTAGTTCAAGTTTATATAATTGGAAAACAAACGGGTGGTGATCTATAAAATACGAAATACATTTTTATTTGTTCATTTTGTAGTTCAAGTTGAGTAAAGGAGTATTAATATTAAGTAGCAACATTTTCTCAAGGTTCTCTTCTGTAAAATTTGTTCTCTTTGAATGAAATACATCTTTGTAGATAGAAAACGTCCTTTCTACATGGCAACTAGCTATATAATAGGTGCATACTGGAAATATTCTTTTATTTCAGCGTATTTAGTAATTAGATTTTGAGGCATTGTCCCCAAACACAATTGGCGCCATGGTATTAAATTTGGACTTCTATTAAAAACTGCGTATAACTCTTGCCGAAGGCCACATCCGAAGTGACTTGAAATAGTTTTTAAAATATTAATAGGCACATCTAATGTGATTAATCCATCATTTAATTTTAAATTTTGATTTTCAAAATAAGTTGATTAGTTTTTGCAAATTTCCAAAGTGTTCCTGAAGAAAGTACAACTGATTTTTTAAATTTGGAATTTGTATTAGTTCCTTGCTGTCAGAAATACTTCGAGCATCGTCATTTGACATGTAATGAAATTTTGTAAACTATCGAAATTCTCTACAGTGATAATGCTACAGTTTCTTGAATTGCCACTGCTTCGACGCTGATCTTGTACTTTTCTTGTAGAATAGCTAGTGGAACATCCTCTTCTGAATCAGAGTCGCTATTGAAAGAATCTAATAAGATATTTTTCCAACACCTAGCAATTATTTCTTCTTTCACATTCTTTTATGCTAATGCAAGATGTGTAACAGCATCTTTTAGACTCAAATTTTTAACGGCAGCTGAAATATCATTGGTATCAGAAGCAACTATTGTGAACAACAGGCTTTTATAAAACAGATCCATTAACCTAATGACATTCTAGTCCATGGGCTGTATTAAAGCTGTTACATTCGGGGGCATGTAGACAGTAAGAATTTCCATCATCAAAATCCAAATTTTCTGTGGTGGATGACTTAGAACGTTGCCCAAAAGTAAAAGGGCTTTTTGTGGTAATCCCTTTTGTTTTAAAAATTTTCGCGGCTGCTTGACAAATGAATGATGAAACCAATTTTCAAATATCCCCGACGTCATCCAAGCATTTTTAGAATTTGCATATTCCACAGGAAGTGAAAAGTTCTTAAAACATCTTGGATTTTTGGTACATCCATTCACAAACGGTTTGATTTTATGTTTCTCAGTTGCATTGGTGCATGCAAGAAAAGTGACTTTACTTTTTTCCATTTTTCGACCACAGGCCGATCTTTCTTCAGGCGTAGCCAAGGTCCTCTCTGGGAGTAATTTCTAAAACCAGTTTCGTCGGCATTGTATAATTGATCATGTGTTAATTGTAGCACCTGTATTTTCTCTTGAAGATAAATCTTGAATGGATCTACGACAACTTTTCTCCCAAAATTTTTAAATGTCCAATTTCAAATCTTCGTTTAAATCTTTGGCTTCATCCGTCACTAGCATTAAAATTTGAGTTTTCATTGAAAGTTCCATTGATAGCTTTAACTTTTAGCCTTTGCGCACTAAACTGTGAATATATTTTTTTTCCATTCGTAGCATCTTAGAGGATTTTGAAATTTGTCTTTTCTGTATTCCACTACGCTTTGATGTGAGCTTTAAAATGTCCCGTTTTTTATTCTTGATTGCACATACGGTGGATTTGGCAATCCCGTACTTTTTAGACAAATATGTTACACAGCTTCCATTGTCCAGACTTTTTAAAATTTCACATTTTTCAGACAAACGTAGCAGTTTCCGCTTCATTTTTATTTTAAACACAAAAACACTCCAGCACAATACACCTGCAACTTTAACAGATCTAAAAATGACTAAAATCGAATACGCTGATTCTCACAAGACATGTTAGCAAAATGATACAGAAGCCGGGAATTTATCCTGTTCACTGATTCAAACGTGTTATTGTTCAGTCTTTTGAGCTTTAATAAAAAATTTTAGCGCCTTAAAATTCTGAATAAAAATAAGAACGTATTAATTTTGAATTGTCAAACATGAAGTATAGAAATTTCCATTTCTGGAGCTTCTCCCGAGCTAGTGGCGGTAGTAAATACTGCTTCATTAGAATTACTTACTAGAATAGTTTTATGGATTATCACAAGAGCTCTTTCTCGGAAAATATTATTATACGACATACTTCTTGTTCAAACATGAAACCTTTAGTAGCATTTAGGACTATGGATAATAGTGTATAGTTTTACCATTTTGTTGATATTATTAGTTGTAGATTTTTTAGATTAATATTAACTGGATAGTGTCATATTCTGAGACGTCAAACTTGACAATTTTTGAAAATGCTATTGTATTTCTTTAAATTCATCTAGCATAAGAGTTGGTATAGATTCTAAATATATTTTTATACGAAATACGTTTGTTTGTTATTTTCATGTTAATTTACATTTTATGATATATTTTGAAGATATTCAAGAAGGTGGAGGAGAATTCTCTTCCACCTTCTTGGTATGGAGAAAAAGAATGTTTCGTTCGATGAAATTCATTGAATATGTCTAAGAAGTTTATGTAATGGGTTCTAAATTACATCTATTGATTGCAATACAGAAGATAATGGAATGAAATATTATTTTTCCTTCATACATAAAATTTTAATAACCCCAATAGTAATTTAAGTACAACTATGTTGGTTGCATACACAATTATCCCCTTTCCCCGCATCGATCTCAGTCCACAAGCTATACATAGAGATCTATTTTACTATTAAGTTACACATCTATATTATTACTGATCTGTGCCTTTAATGTTATGGACCAATTATTCAATATTGACATTATTCCTTGCAATTAAACACGATCTTTATTGAGACGGCAAGCTGTATGGGGTAATGTTGTAAGTTTATAAAACAAAAAAATTCATAGATTTTAAACGAAAGAAGAAATCAACAAATTCATTAAAAAAAAGTTTAAGATAAAAAATATTTGATGATTAAGGTTGGTTTAATATTTGATATTGCCGGAGCTTGTAGAATTTAAGCTTTTAATTAACATACCTGCTAGAATCCTAACAAACCAAGATCATTTGTAGTTAATCAAATATACTGGAACGTTTACCGCAAGTGTGTTGCGTTAAGACCAAAAATATAAACAGGTTCAAAAAGTAGTAGAAATACATCAATTTAGAAAAATGCTCCTTATTTGAATTTGTCAAATTCGACAGAATATACTGGCCATTGCCTTCGTCGGTTTTCTGCGACGATGTTGGTTGACTCTAGTGCAGATGTTTTTAGTTTAAAGAAACATGACGAATGGAAATCGTTAAATGTTGCTGAGTGATATATTGAAGATTCTCTTCTTTATAATAAGGTTGGAAATTTTTTCAGTACAAAATAATCAACAAAATAACCATACCAGTTATATTCGAAGTATTTCTCAGAGCTCTTAACAATGTTCTCCAATTTTCAATAATTTTTGTAATTCAAAAACAGTAGTAAGTAAGTGTTATTTTCTTACAGCATAGAAATGAATATTTCATTTTTCGTTGTTTGGCGAGGACTATATGCATGGAATAACTTATTTTCTCCTCAAGAAATGTAATCAGGAATGTCAAAATTTTTAAACGATCTACGAAAAAATATATTTACTAAACTACTCAGAGATGACATGACATGACGACAAATGCAATTTAAAAATAAAAAAAAATAAAAAAAACACCAAAGTACACTAGACCAAACTAGTAGCTTCGAACCATGTTCCCCATCTAGTTATCGCTGGAGAGGGAGGCAGTGACAAAGATGGAAGTTTTTTCCTGTAAAGAGCTACTCTCAATGGTGGTTTTCTGAAAACTTTTTTAAAAGCAGATACAAGTCTATCAACTTCTGGAAAGGTGTCTCTGATATATTCACAAGCTCTGTGGAGAGCATATGCTACACCAGTAATATGCAGCATATTAGGATATGTTTCCTTTAATAGTATGCCTGTTTTTAACATATATGTAGCACTGTCACTGACAAATAAAAGTATTTTTCTTTGTACCTGTCGTCCGAATGAAGCATTCGACCAGTATATTTTTGGAGAAATGTTTTGAAGATGGGATTTTTAAGTTTATTTAATGTAATATTTGCCGCATTAGAGTTTCAGAGTTCTTCATTAAAATTGTCAGATTCCAACGGGTCTGATCTCTGTGCATGTGTTTGCGATACTAAGTGACGTTTTACGTGCGATTTCTTGGATTATCTTAACGATATTTTACAGATTTTGCAATAAATTTCGGAATCACTGTCAATGGACATACAATCAGTATGACCCTTTATCCAACTCGCCATTGTTTCACGATGCCATTCTCGACATTGTTTCATATCATATCTGAAAAAGTAACTTAAACAATGTTCTAGATCTAAATAAATGAAAATTAAAAATGTATGCGTAAGTTATTGAAACTTAACGAAATTCACTGGACACTTACGTCAAAATAATTGGGAGAAGTAGATTCGATGGAACGATATTAAACAGAATCTATTACAAAAATTACGAAGTATGTAACATTCACAACAATGAAAAAAAGAAACTATCTCACCGTTATTTATTTTACGAAATATAAACTAATAAAAAAACATATTGTAAAAACTCTCTTTTCTCTTATATCTACGCCCACGAAGCAAGGAATTTAACTGTTATATTGAGGTAATTGCGTCACAATTCAACGACAAAAAACAGATGTGCGGTTAACCGAATGAATAGTGCTATTCAATAACTGCGTGTTGTATTTAGCGATGCTATAGACTATTTATATGGTCCATTGTAATTTCGGCCTGATGCGTCCGCCCTCTATTCATTTGCATTGAAAAATGAAACTTTAGTACCTTGATACATTGCATAAGTTCAAAAAATGCCAACTTTTTACACTAAAAATCACGCAAAAAACTGTCATTTTTTACATCATTGTAGATAAAATAAGTTTTCGCATTTGTTAACTAACAAATGAGTTAATTAAAAAAAGAAAATTAGAAAATCAATTTAAGATATGTATTCGTTTTAATTTTAAAGAAAAAGTTAATTATTGTTCGACTAATTAAATATAACCTAATATTGATTACAAAACCCACGTGATAAATATTACTACAGTTCATCTTTAATTTTAGAATAAATAGAATTAGTTCCTATAATTAGTTTATGTTTAATCAAAGACTGTATGGCGTAATTGGTGAAGTAAAAAATATTTTATTAAATTGTTTTGATTAGTAATCAAATTAAAGAATTGTTTTAAACAGAATTAATCAATTATAAGATATGTAACGCGTACTTATAGATAAAGGTAAGTTTAGTTTTTAATAGTGTTTTTTTAATAAAAACTAAAGGAAAATAGCTGATTATGTTATACGTAAAATTTCAATGAAATTCCACATTAAAAATACGAGATGCTCTGTTTTAGATACGAGGTGCTACCCAGAAATACCCGGAATTAGAATGTGGCGCCCGAAGGCATGGTAGTACAGATCTATAGCGCTAGATATTGTGAGCTACGTCTATACCACAACCGTTTCATTCGAATACGAAATTTCGGGCAAGATGTGTGCGCTATCTCGGTTTCATATGTCGTACTAAATATAGTATTGTTGCCAAGTCTTTGTAGTCTCTGTATCTAAATGGATTATACACGGAGTGTGAGGTTCAATAGGAAATAAGGGCAAATAATATTTTAATACAAGATTATACATGTAGTTAGCGCTGTAATCGGTTTTTGGGATGGTCACTGATCACTCGCCATATTTGTTTGTGTATGTATGTGTTATAGAAAAGTCTTTCTTTGGAGACTGTGGTTAAGTAAAACCTTAAAAAAAGGTATATAACCTCTTACCACAATTATTAATCGTGTATACGTGGACCCTGTGTAAAGTTGTTGCGAGAACAGTTGTGCAAGCTTTACTGTGCCCCATGTGCGACACCTTAATTAGTGGTTTTACCTACTGATGATGACAACTTAGTTGTCGAAATACGTATTTAGGATACGATTAATAATTGTGGTAAGGGGTTATATACCTTTTTTTTAAATGTGTTATAGACTTTATTATCGAATTTTTTTATTTATTTTTGTGTGTTTAGACTTTATTATAGTAGCTTTTAAAGTGTTTATAGATTTTGATCAGGTGATTTTTTTTAGGTTTTTTAAAATTTTCATATTGGAGTCTGCAGGTTTTTAAGTGGCAAAGACTAGAGAATTTAGTTTAAATGAGTTTTTCAAATATTGTAAAGCAAAGTGTTTGAAACAATAAAAAGAAATAAATACTTGTACACATCTTTTTCTTGTTCCATTTTATGATTATATTTTTAAGCAGTTGATTGTACAAGCTGTCCCGTATCGTTATGTTCAAATGTTAGGAGTGTAAAGTAGACTTCATTTCAAGTAACAAAAACGCAAAACTTATACACTAGGGTCTCGATTTGCGTCGGGGTTACGTTCCCAGAAAATCCGACGCATAACGAAACAACGCAAATCGAATTACATTTTTCCATAAGACACCATAGAAATTTAGAAGATTCGTTCCGGACATCGTAATTACGTCGTGAAATGCTAATAATGTATTATACATATATAGTTCTTATATCAAAATATTTGTAGGACCAACGTTGGGAAGTATTTTAATAAACTATTCAACAAGAAAATATTTTTAGGAGTAGTACTGTATATTGAAAAAATAGGACATTACAGTCACAAAGTAATACAAACATTCTAATAACGAAAGTGAATTTGTAAATGCTAACAATAAAATACGCTAGTCGAAGTTTTACGTTTTAGTTTTCAAAAAATCATCTAAAGTTTGCTGCCTTGCATTCTTTTTACGCATTGTGTAAAGATCTTTATAGCACTGAATACCTTTAGCAACAACATTCATAACATTTTTGCTTCGGTTTTCATCGTTATCATGGTCAATAAAAATATCCATAGCTTTATCTATCAACGAAAATGCTTTTGCTAATTTTTGATTAGTAATTTCTCTAACTTCTTCTGTATGTTCAAGAACATTATCAGTTGCAGCAGTGAAATTTTGTAGCAGCTCATCGGGTGTTATGTCTTCTTCATCTTGATTTAACATTTCTTGAATGTCGTTTACCTCCAACCCTTCAAAATGTATGTGTTGTGCGAAGTGAACTAAATCATTTATAGTTTCTTCGACATCATCTATACCTACGGCATCCTCAGTTAATTCTGGCCATAGTTTTCGCCATACACCTTTTAAACAACCTAGTTTGACTTCTTTCCAAGACGCTCCAATATTTTCAACTGCTTTTAAAATGTTAAACTGTTTCCATATTGTTTTAATGGACAATTCATCATTTAGAGTTGGAAAAAGTTGTTTGAATGTCCGACGTAAATAGTATGCTTTAAAATTAGAAATAACGCCTTGACCCATGGGCTGTATAAGAGCCGTGGTATTAGGCGGCAGAAAGACAAATTTGATATTTTCGCAGATATCGTCGAGATCAGGAGGATGGCTGGGCGCATTGTCCAACAAAATTAAAATTTTAAAATCTAAATTTTCTTTCAGACAATAGTCTTTAAGTTCTGGCACAGCAATATCTCTTACCCACTCTCGGAACAGAGTTGCCGTCATCCACCCTTTTCGATTCCATCTCCAATGAACTGGCAATAAATGTCTTTGTTTGTTCTTCATTGCCCTTGGATTTTGACTAGTATGGATTAACAGAGGCTTTAGTCGGTGATCACCTGCTGCATTAGCCCCGAGAAGCAGCGTCAACCTTTCTTTATTAGCCTTAAAGCCTGACGCATGTTTTTCTTGTTGTGAAACATAGGTTCTCTTTGGCAGCCTTTTCCAATAGAGACCGGTTTCGTCTACGTTGAAAATTTGCTTAGCAGAGTATTCACCATTTGCAATAATGTTCTTGAAAACATTCTTGTTTCTGGAAGTACACAGACAATTTCGGAAATGCGGACTGCGTGATTATCTTTTCGACCGAGGAGTAAATTTGCCAGCAGACTTAGAGGAAGAAGCAGTAGCTATTGTTACAAGGGATCCAACTCTCAGTGTACGTCGAATCGCTAGACAACTAAGAGTGCCACGAACGACAGTTTGGCGAATTTTAAAACGTGAGGGCTTATATCCATATCACTATCGCAAGGGACATTTGTTGAATTTTAAATATTTATTTTTCTTACATAGAGTTTTAATTAATTTTTTAACACAATGAATTTTTATTTATATGCACATAAATACGTGTCTGTGATTTCTATATTTATAGATATATCGCACTGATGAGATCAAAAAAGATCGAAACACATACTTAGAGCATATTTAGAACAAAAAAGACAGTAATTTAAAAATGCTGCCATCGCTGTTGTTTACGAATTTAGTACTAGTATATCCACATCAGGGTACGCCAGCGTAAGGGTCTAATTTTTATCGTGGAATGACACCCTCTTATATGATATGCGTCTTGATCTACGAGGGGAGGTCCAGAAGTTAGTGGAATGAAAGGGTTGTAAATAAAATGAAACAATAAATCTATTTTTCCTTTTCAATATAATCACCCTTAAGCCCGATACATTTATTAGATCTATGAATTAATTTTTCTAAACCACCATAAAAATATTTTTTATCTTTCGCCTCAAAATGGACCAAAATTGTCTCCTTTACCTCATTGTCGTCGGAAAACTTTCTTCCACGAAAGTCTTTTTTTAAATTGGGGAACAAATAAAAGTCACTAGGTGCCAGGTCTGGACTGTAGGGTGGATGGACTATTGATTGAAAGCCATGCTTGTGCAGCGCAGCCATTGCAACTCTGCTCTTGTGAACCGGCGCATTGTCTTGCAAGAGCAACACACCCTTGGTCAATTTTCCTCGACGTTTTTCCTTGATGGCCTCTTTTAATTTTTCTAATATCGCTGCGTAATATACTCCGATTATGTTCCTTCCTTTTTCTTTGTAATCAATCAATAATATCCCCTCACAATCCCAAAAAAACAGTAGCCATCAACTTTCCAGCCGATTCTGACACTTTGAATTTCTTTGGCGGTGGTGTCCCCTTTTTATGCCATTGCATGGACTCCTGTTTGGACTCAGGCTCAAAGTGATGAACCCATGTTTCATCTCCGGTAACAATCCGCTCCAAAATCTGTGCAGGTTCGTCTCCACACAGCTCCAAAAATTGTTTGGACGCATCGACGCGCTGCTGTTTCTGCAGCGGCGTGAGCATTCTCGGTACCCATCTTGCACTGGCTTTTGTCATACCCAGGTGGTCATGTAGGATACGCAAAATGGTGGTATCTGATACTCCAACTAATGCAGATAATTGTTTTTTCTTCAAACGGGCATCTTCCAGTACAATTTTTTCCACTTTTTCGACGATGTCTGATGTGGTGGCCTCAACTGGCCGTCCTGAGCGGGGGTCGTCTTCAATCGACTCCTGACCATGTTTAAAAAGAGCATGCCACTTATAAATAATTGATTTACTAGGTTCCCCATAAACGGTTTCCATTTCATTCAATATGGTTTGAGCGTTCTTTCCTTGCTTTGTAAGGAACTTTATCACAGCACGGTGTTCAATTTTCTCCATAGTTTCAGTTATCTTTCGGATTGACTTGTTTAGCAGGCAACTATACGTAAACGACTGACGCTATAGAGCTGCAACTTAACTCATATACTAATGATGAGTCGCCAATCAGAATGATACCTACCGAGCGCCCCTATCCCCACTCCATCCCCTCCATTCCACGAACTTCTGGACCTCTATACTAAGTCAGTCTGTCAAACGGTACGTCGCTAGGTGATGATAAACACTTTTTGTGTTTATATTTGTAGTTGTGTTTGACTTATTCTGCGACACTGCAAGGTCTGATGTGAAAGAGCGAAGAATGTGCATAAAATTCTATTTCAAACATGGTAAAACGGCAGCGGAAACTGTGAAAATGCTTAAACAAGCATTTGGCTCAGATGCTTTAGGCCAGATGCAAACTTATGAGTTGTACAATCATTTTAACAATGGACGTGTGTCGGTTGATGATGATAAGCATACCGTTAGTTTTTAGGTTTACTCTTCCCCAACGACGTATCTGCATGGATTTAAGATAGCTTTGAAACTAGTAACATTACTTTGTCAAAGTGCAATGTATTCCCAGAAAAAGTTGCATCATGTAAATCATGTAAATTACACGAAATTGATAAATTGTGCTAATTTTAATGACAGGTATTTATTTACTAACGAGAATGCTGAATTTGTGTTGTTGTTCAGTCCAGCTGTGACATTACTTTTTTTGGCGTCATTTGCTAGATTTTTTTTTTTAACGGTCTGCAATCCATAAATTTTATCAACTTGATACCTTCTTGTCCACCACGCTTATTTGTTTAACATGAAGTATATTTACCTTTTTTTTCTGTCCAATTGGGACATTTTGCAATAAACTAGTACAAATATATACAATTTTAGTTGTATATAGTAACCAAGAAAAAAAGTGATGAAAGATGTATGATGTATTCATACAAGAAATCGGGAGAAAATGATTTTTATTTATTCGAGTCCGGTCCTGTCGTAAGCAAATATATGGGTGGCAATACGGGCTTCCACCTCTAATTCATCAGTAAATCTCTTTACCGACTAATTATTTTTTTCTATCGATATTTGTCAGTGCCACACACAAATTTAAGGAAAAAAATTATATGTAAATAATTCCATACAAATAATTAAAATCCAGGTATCTATCGCATTGGACACGTTACAGAAAGTTTTTTGTGATATCATAAACATAATAATTTTACTTTCAAAAGAAGTTTAACATTCAAAGTATTTAATTTTAATTAATACGGCATACGATTTGTTGACATATTCGACGTTAAGGCTATTGTTGATATCCACAAAAAAAAGCATCACCATATGTGCGGCCGAGTATGTTCTTGTTTTGATAAGAAAACAACCAACATTGACTATCTATGAATAGGACCTTATTGCCAAAAGTATTGTCCGGAATTTTATCGATTTTGGCCTCAAAAATTACAAAGAAATTTCTTTTTTGGTTTTCAGTTAGGCATTTATACGTATTCTTCAGATTCGCATAGCTTGAGCGCTATTCAGCGGTAACCCTGTATAGACCTGTGTGAGACGTAGGATTAATAACAACGTAACGCAAAGCATTGGTACTTAAGGGTTACTGTCACCATTCATTCTTTCGTAAATGCTGGGTACAATACAAACAAAAATGACTAATTTAGCATATACGCCGCCCAGATATCAGTATTGATTTCACTTTGCACTGTATATACACAAATACACACGCCTGTGACCTACCGTCAACTACAGGAAATACGGTTAGTGGTTGTCAGGATGTATTTATGTATTAACAGTTCGATTATACAGGGAGACAAAATGGTAAATAACAACAGCTGTCTCATGCACACACACACAACAACACACATACAACACACATACAATACATCTAACATAGACGTGTGACCTCCGTCTATGCGGTCAAAACCATCAACTAGCAAAACGAATAGTTATGTTAAACAAGTTTGAACTTTCTGTATACTTGATGATAGACGTAGTGGTAAATTTTGTTTTAAGTAGGTGTACAATACAAGAATTTAAATGTTAATAGCCCCTTTATCGTTACTTAGATTTGAGAAATTGATGTTAATTGAATAGAGAGAATTCTAAACATTTAGAAATTTCCGACCTTTTATTTTATGTATCTAGTGTACCTATGTAAATATTTGATATACGGTTGTGTTCACACTTTCTTAGAATTAGATTTATATTTTATTTCTTTTTTTTTTGGATTGCCGATAAACTATATTAACAGAATTTTAAATAACATGCGACCAAATGTTGTCTTCTTTTAAGGCGTACGGGAAAATATGGTACTATATGTTATCTTACTTTATTTACTGTCACTGATGAACTGAAATTATGTACACCTAATTCTCTTTGTACACGTTCCCAAAAAATTCGGGTAAAAAAAGATACTGGCTAAATCGAAAAATAGTAGATTGGCTCCAGACCTAAAAAAGCAACTGAAAAATACAATAAACAATATTAAAAATTCTTATCACTTAAGAATTTATTTTCCGCGCTAATACATTTTAATTCATTAAATATGTATAGCAAACGCCAATTAAGTAGGCGGGAGGAGGGGGTGCGCAGAAGCCGTTTTTAAAAAAGTCCACCCCCACTACTCAAGTAATTGTCAGAAACAGTGTTGTTCCGTCTACCGATTTTTCGGTAGATCTACCGATTTTTCTACACTTCTACCGATCTACCGATGAAGCCATCATATCTACCGATTTTTAAACAAATGAGAAAAAAATAATAAAATTGTGCTAAAACTGTTTATGTTCATGTAAATAATACGTGTTAATGTAAATATTTATAGGGGTATTTTTTTTTTAATGTATAATAATTTATTATATTGTATTTTTATTCTTTATTATTAATAAAGAATAAAAATACAATATAATAAATTATTACTATAATGGCATTCATCTTTAATTTATGACTATAATGAATAGAAAATTAAAACAGGCAAGCAATTTTATGAGTAGGGACAGTAATAAAAGCTACTATGGATTGTAGTCGATATAATGCTTGAATTCAAAGGCAACAATTATGTATGTCGGTAGGTATTTATTTGTAGGCTTCTCAAGCGCTCTTTATTCTAAATAAAGGGACTATTCTCGTTAAAAATTATCTTAAAGAAACATTGTTTTTCAAATAAAAATACTTATTCCCCCGAAAATAATTATTTCAAAATACTACAACAATGAAATAATCCTTTTCATTCGAACAAATGAATGAATGAAATAAATACAACATATCATTCAATAATGAATAAAAGCGATATCTATTTGGTTATTTGCTTATTTCTATGAGTTTAAAACAGTGGGGCATCTTGAGTGTAGGGTTTGTTTCTGTTTTTGCATTTAAAATTTGAAATCAGTATCCTATATCGGTTCTAGAAGAACACATACATAGGTGCCACTTGATTTTTTTTTAAATGAATATACCTAGTGTTAAAATATGGGTAGTGACAGTGACTGTGAACAAGCTGGCCCAAGTAATATAGCAAAAAAAATAAAATATTCCCAAAATTATAAGGAAGATTGGGAAAAGCTGGAAGACTTTGAGAGATGGCTTTCTAGAAGTAAAACGGGAAAAAATTTTGCAAGATGTAAGATCTGCAGTAAAGACATTAATATTTCTAGCGGAAAAGATTCTCTAATGAAACACAGTCTTTCGATAATTCATAAACATACAGCAAGGATGATACGCAAACAGCCGCGTTTAACCGAATTTTCAGCAGGTATGGCAGAATCGGCGCAAATAAAGAATAATATTGCCGAAGGTATGATTATTTAAATTATTTCATGTTTATAAAAATTTTAATTATTTTGGTTTTAGCCGAGATCCGCTTGTCTGCATTTATTGCAGAACATAATTTTCCATTTTTGGTAATGGATCATTTGCCAAAATTAATAGCTAACATTTGTCCCGATTCAAAGAGTGCTCAAGGCATATCGTGCGCCAGAAAGAAAACCACAGCTATTGTTCGAAATGTCATAGGTGCTGAATGTTTCGAAAATATATGTGAGGATATTAAATATAATAAATTTTCCCTTATTATAGACGAGTCTACAGATTGCTCAACGATAAAACATCTTTGGCTCGTCGTCAGGTATGCAAAAGACAATTTAATCAGAGACTGTTTTTTTGCTCTTGTGAAATTAGATAGTGCGAATGCGGAAACTTTATATAATCATGTTATAAATACATTTGTCTAAAATTCTGTTCCTTATAAAGATAATATGATTGGCTTTGCTTCTGATGGAGCAAATGTAATGATGGGAAGACATCATTCCGTTACAACATTACTAAAAAAAGATATACCGAATTTATATGTCATGAAGTGCATCTGCCACTCATTTCACTTAGTTGCTTCATACGCATGCGAAAAATTGCCAAATTTCCATGAAAACTTAACAAGAAATATTTTTAATTACTTCAACTCTAGTCCAAAAAGAATCAGCGAATTCCAAGAGTATCAATTATTTTGCAATGTTAAAATCCACAAAATTTTACACCCGTCCCAAACCAGATGGTTATCGGTTGATTCAGCTATTAAACGAATTCTAGAACAATACAATCCGCTCAGATTATATTTTACAACTGCTGTTGCAGATGGCGATGTCTCAACAGCTGAAAACATACTCGATCATTTAAATAATCCGCTAACCAAAGTCTTTCTATTATTTCTAGATTATGTTTTGCCACTCTTTAATAGTCTAAATCGTGAAATGCAATCAGAATCGCCAAAACTTTACACTTTATATAATAGTGTATCCAATATTTTTCGAACAATTTGTGACTGTTTCCTAAAACGTAACTATTTACATATTATCTACAGCATTAGAAAACATTGAATTTAAAAATCCACATAATTATCAAGCATTAGAAGATCTGTATTTAGGAGCAAATGTTAGAATTTATCTACAAGAAGGTAAATTGAGTTCAGAACAAATAAAATATTTGCGACTACGTTGTTTGGATTTTTACGTTGAAAGTTGTTCACAAATCACCACTAGATTTCCACTAAAAAACAACCCACTTAAAAAATTTAATTTCATTTACCCCGAGATAGAGAAAGCGGAACTATAAGTTCAATAGCAGATATAGCTTTACTTTTTCCGAATTTAATACCACAAAACGAACTTCAAAATTTAGATAGCGAATGGAGGCAATTACGAAATTACACAGAACGCCAAAATTTCAGCACAGATATGTTGGAATTCTGGGCTAGTGTCAGGGCAATAAAACGTGGTGATGAATCAAATGTCTTTCCATTATTATGTAATTTTATTCAAAATTTGTTGTGTTTACCACATTCTCCAGCAAATGTGGAACGAATTTTTTCCTCCATCAATTTAATGAAAACTAAACAACGTACTAAATTAAGCACGGAAAGAGTCACAGGACTTCTTCATAGTAAGACATATATAAATAAAAATAGCTGTTTCGATTTTAAAATAGAGAAAAAATTTATATTGAAAATAAATGAAGAAACATTAAAAAATATACCTGATGACGAGTAGAGTTTATTAACTATTATTATTATTAACGTCATTTCATTAGTTTTATAAAACATCATGTATATAATAATATAAGTTATTGTTAGTGTGCTTCATATATATTTACATTTTTATTATATTTACTAGTTATATGATACTATTAATAACTATTATTATATGTATTTTAGAAATTAAAATTGTTTTCATATAATTGTTTGATTTTAAACTAAGGATAAAAAAATCTACCGAATTTTCACGAACCATTCTATCGATTATCTCAACAGGTCACGGAACAACACTGTGACTGTGTCAGAATACATTCGTCATTGACGTTTGGCGGAACATAATGTCTTTGCTAGGGGATCATAAAGTGATACACTCTCAGAGGTTAGAATTTTCTGACATTTGATGTAAAACCAAATACAAATCTCCCCACTACTTTTAATCCTGCGCGAACTTACCCCTTCTCGCGCCAACTTAATTGGCGTTTCCTATACATAGATTATAAAAAATAAATGATATGTATCTGAAATTCATTAATATAAAAAAAAGTAAAAATAATATAAACATAACAAAATTATATGCATTGTCACTTTCTGACAATAAACGCATACGTTTGCGTAAGACTACAACATCACTGATATCACTAGAATTATTTCTGTACATATTATCATCTCTAGTGTCTTGTGTTGATAATTCAGTAGTTTTTAGAAGAAAATAAATCATTGAAGATTGTGTTTGATTTCGCGATAAACCGTTATAAAGTTTCCTGTTAGATGCCATTAATGACTTCAGTTCACGTTCAAATTTTCCAGCTCGTTCCTCATCAGGAGCATATTGTTCAAAATAATTACCTAATTTCCTGGCAAAATCAAGACCTTCTTTAATTAGAGTTGGCATTTAAAATGGGAGGATCTTCTTCGTCATTATTCCTATGTTCTCTGTCATGATGAGTCTCAAGGGTGAAGTTTATAATTTTATTTTCACTCAAGTTTTATCAACTAATAATTCCTCTATATCGGCAAATGATAGACCATCGAACCCATCTCCACCAATTGTATGTGCCAGCGTTATGATGTCAGTAAAAGCAGCGTTATTATGGATGCCAGGATCAGGATCTTTGCTTTTGACACATTCTGGCCAAATATTTTTCCAACATGAGTTCAAGGTTGATGGCTTTAATTCAGCTAACGCTAACCCAACTTGATTAATGCAGTCCATAATAGAAAAATTTTTCCACATATCAATGATTGTTAAATCCTCGTTATGGTTTAGTTTGTCAAGCGCATATTGAAATGAACGTTCTAAAAGTAGCAATTATTCCTTGATCTAGCGGTTGTATTAAGGATGTAGTATTAGGCGGAAGAAAAAAAAATTGCACATTTGGGTGCTCTAAGGCCGAATGGCCAGGTGCATTGTCTTGAATTAAATGAACTTTAAATTCTAGACATTTTGCATTCATGTAGCGTCGAACTTCTGGGATGAAGTATTTCTGAAACTATTCTGTAAAGATTGCACTGGTCACCTTTTTGCCTTTTTGTTTGCTATCAAGTGAATTGACAATTTATTGAAATCTACACCTTTCATCGAGCGTGGTCTTAAGGGCACAATTTATTAGCAGTGGTTTTAACATACGTTCTCCTGAAGCATTGGAACAAAATAACAATGTTACACGGTCCTTTGCTACTTTAAAACCACTACTTTAAAACCACCGGCAGTTTTCTGCGATTTTGCAACATAAGTTCTGTTTTTTTCCAAAAAAGGCCACTTTCATCTGCATTCCAAACTTGATCTGGGGTGTACCCCCATCTTCAATATTTTTTCTAAGTTTTTGAGGAAATTCTTCGGCAGCCAATTCATCTGCAGACGCAGTTTCTCCCTTAATTTTTATATTATGGAGAGCATGTCGTTTAATAAAACTAGTCATCCAACCTGTACTTGCAGAAAATTCAGATTGTTTTGACTGAGATGAAGTGCCTGGCTCAACTTCTTTAATACGTTTGTAGATTCTTAATGCTGTTTGCTTAATAGTAATTCCGTCTATTGGTATTATTTTTTGTGATTTATCTTCAATCCACATTACCAAAGGTTTCTCCATCTTCTCTTTGACAACATCTCTTGTGTATGGCGACGATTTAGCATTTATTTTTGTTCCCGAACATACAGATTTTCTGATCGCAGTTTCATTTTTCTTAATCCTTCTTATGGTAGCTTCATGAATACCAAAATGTTTTTCTACAGCCGTTGCACCTTGTCCTGTTGCAAGTTGATCTAAAATTTTAATTTTAGTATCTAAACTGATCGCCTTTCTCTTCGTTTTTATTACAGGTGAATTATGTGACATTGTGTTAAGGCTACCAAAATATATTTCATATTAATAATGCAGATTTGAAAATTATTTAAAACTTACCTGTTATTGAGTTAATAAATCTATATGAGCACTAACTTTATTTTACAAAATAATTTGAAACATACATGAGTGGGTGAAACCACACCAATTTGTATAATACAAAAGTATTTTTAATAATATAAAATATTATTAAAAATGGGGTGTGAAGAACACAATACAAGTTATATATTTGTGAATGTATCTCCTCTCCAGAGACGCAGATACGTATTTCACCTTTCTACAGGATCGTCGGTACGCCCCTGCTGGAGAAGAGATACATTCAACGAAACATAACTACCTTGCTATCAAACAGAAATTATTAAGACAGAGCGTGAAAGACTATTCAGCGCTGTCTACATAATAACTGCCGAACTAAGCAACGTATTTCTATAGACGGTAACAACCATATCTATAAAAACTGTATTATCGTGTCTTCACTACTTGTCGGGCGAACCGAATGCGTATATAACAAAATAATTTGAAACATACATGAGTGGGTGAAACCACACCAATTTGTATAATACAAAAGTATTTTTAATAATATAAAATATTATTAAAAATGGGGTGTGAAGAACACAATACAAGTTATATATTTGTGAATGTATCTCCTCTCCAGAGACGCAGATACGTATTTCACCTTTCTACAGGATCGTCGGTACGCCCCTGCTACGTATCTGCGTCCCTGGAGAGGAGATACATTCACAAATATATAACTTGTATTGTGTTCTTCACACCCCATTTTTAATAATATTTTATATTATTAAAAAACTTTATTTTACTTATAACTTATTAAATATCCACAACTAAACGTCTTTTCTTTTCAACTCTCAAAACCAAACTAAACTGCGTAAAAAATACATTATGTCTTTACTTTATGCATAATTCGGGGAATTCCACTCATATACATACGCATATAATCGACATAATCTAACTAAATTGTGAAAAATATAACGTGAAGAAAAATTCATAGAATATTGAAAATCGTGTATCGTGTTAAAACAAAATAATTTGTGTAAAAAGAGATATTTTTTTCTTTATAACTCGTGTTAAATCAAATTCGGTGTAAAAAGAGAATTAGGTGTACTTGTTTTCGTTGTTGAGGGTTTTTAAATTACATGTGGTAAGAAGAAATGAGTTTATTTGAAAGAATTCTGTCATGGCATCCAAAAATCTTCAACAGAATTTAAATAAAACTAAATAGAAAATTCAAAAAAGTCTTATATGCAGCAGATAATGTAGATTACTTTCACAAATTTTCAGCCATTTATTTAAAATAGCCAGGATTCTTCGTGCGCATATATCTTTTTAAACACGCATTAAAAAAACTAATAGAATATGTTCAACGCTATCGTCGATGGAGATTCTGAAACTCAAACCGCTGTTGAGCAATATTCACTTCCCCGAAAAAAGTTGAGGGCCAAAGATCCATTTCTGGCAAAAACCATTAAGATTGAAAGCTATCGAACTTAAATCTGTACATGTGATACTTCGAACATGAAAAAACTTGTCCTCCTATTTGTCTGCCTCTACCTATTTGAGCCTATGGCGTACAATTAGCAAGTTCAATATAGAAATCCTTCAAAGCCTTCGTGACGAGGAATATCGAATTTAAAATATTTAAAAAACCGTTAAAAATCTTATGCTATACACAATTTGTATTTTCAAGAGAAAACCTTTATTTTGTATCGTACTCGTCATTAATGACAACCTTCAGAAAATATCTACTGAACGGTAAATCCAGGCATTTTTCAATGTTTGTTTCCAATTTCTATTATATCATTTTAACTTAGTTATTAACTAATTACTTACAACTTTTATTCGAATTATTTCTTAATTACTAATTTTATTTATTATTGGGCTATTTTTTCTAAATTATACCGACCCCGTATTGATATTAACATAATTTTAATAGCCACATTTAAATCACTATTGTAAACTTTATCTAAACCACATCATGTGTGTCATTTTAAAGTATTTTTCGCAAGGAATGTTTTAATGATATTAATTTCATTAACATCACAACCCTTTAGCTCGCGTCTTTAATGAATTCTTAATTCTTAGACATTGCTATTTGCAATATTAAGGCTACCCTTAAACCAGTGGCGGCTGGCGCATAAGCGCTGCAGTGCTGCAGAGCTCCCAAAAAATTGGGCGGGCGAACCTGTATTAGTTATAACTAGTTTTCTTTTACATAATTTTTCCGACATTTCTGATGTTTATAAAAGCGTAACATATTGTTGTGAATATTCTCCCCCTGTATATTAAAAAATTTGCATATTTTTCTACATCATCCTGTAGAGGACATCAAACCCTACAATTTGACACCTCAATCATCAAAATCCGATCAGTAGAAGCCGAGACATTCGCTTCCGAAATTCCAACACTTAACGCCGGTTATATACCTATAGTATATTATCAAATAATATACAATAGGCGACCAGTGGAATAACCAACCTAATTCGCGCGATCGCTCACTTGTTCCTTATCTGGTCCACACGTACGTGCGTTCAGAGCTCTTTCAAACACCCGCGCGCACCCCGCTACCCCCGCGACTGTCTTAAACCAATGCGTGAATTTACCAGGCATGTTCGCTGCATTTACACCAGCGCCGAGGGCGATATGATTCGGTATCTAAACTAATATTATAAAGAGGAAACTTTGTGTTTTTGTATGTATGTTTGTAATGCTTTCACACAAAAACTACTGGACCGATTTCAAAAATTCTTTCACCATTAGAAAGCTGCATTTTCACTGAGTGACATAGGCTATATTACATTTTCAAAAAAAAAAAGATATCCCCAATAAAAATGCATTAATGTAACCCAAGGTGTGAAAAAATTAGTCACAAAAAATCTGCCATCGCGTACGCTGCGGAAACTATTGTTGATAGAACAAAAAAATGTTCTACACTATTATAGAACGTATTAATATCTACAAAAAAGTCCGCGAAACCATATGTCCACTATAACTACTTTTTTACATTTTAAAAGTTAATAAAAGTGCCGACAATAATCAAACCATATTATCCATACCTCTGTATTATTTCTTATCCTATTAAATGATATTTTATTAAAGACCATTTCAATACCAGTAAAATACTTTTTAAATTATTAAAATCGGACATTCCATTCAAAAGATATAACGAATTTAAAAATGTCAATCTGAAGAAAATAATGTTATAATATAATGTAGTAGTATTGCGATGGCCATATTCATTTTGTTTGTAATAAATTGACAATTGAAAAATTATAACTGGAATAAGAATAGTATTGGCAGAAGGAATTTAATAACAAGTTCAATGAGAATGAAAAGTAATAGGAAACAGGCACAGAGAAGCTGTTATAGAAAGAAGTTAAACATAAAGTGATATAAAATCCAAAAATTAAGGATCACAAGAAAGGAAGATTAAATATTTAAGAGAATACACTCACTATTGTATTTATTCAAGGTAGGATCGAAGAAAAGACAACATATACGATACAAATTTTATTAAAAGAATTTAAATAACACTGAGATATTTGAAAGATAACGTTTTTGAAGTAATTTCGACAATGTGTCAAAAGACAAGTGACAGGAACATTATTAAAATAGCGGGTTACATTGTTTATAAGTTATGTTAAATTAGTAAATGGACTAAACAGATTTAATAAGCGATGAGCCACCACCAGAAAAACGCAAACGTCCAAATAACAGCAGATTTAATCATCGAATTTCGGCTTTAGAGGTGTGTGATGTTATTCTAAATTGTGCAAAAGATCGATTTCATTTTAAAGAGCATCTAGTAGTGGCATCACTTTTTTTTTCGGAATGCTTTGGAGAGTATTGCAGTAAATTTTCTGAGGACAAACTCACTTCCGCATGCTCCTATTATCCCACCCTTGATAAAGAAAGATTACGAACTGAATTGTCTGTTATTTACTCAAGAACTGATTGTAGATATTTAAAAGGCGCACTACCTCTTCTAAAATTTTTAATAAAAAACAATCTGGGAGATACGTTGAAGGAGACTAGAAAATTATTAGAAATTGTAATAACAACTCCCATGACAACATCAGAGGCAGAACGATGCTTTTCAACACTAAATCGAATTAAGACGTTTCTCAGAAATTCAATGACCGAAGATCGTTTAACATCTCTTTCCATGCTATCTATCGAAAAAAAGTTTATCTCCGAAATAGACAATTTTAATGACAAAGTGATAACAAAATTTGCAAATCGAAAAGAACGTAGAATAGATTTAATTTATAAGAAATAATTTGTTAGTAAAGTAGTGCTTAGTGACTCTTATTTTTTTGTGTGACAATTGATAATCGTTCCAGAAATACATTACTTCAGTGCGGAAGGCGAAGAAAGCACGATAAGATCGATGGGAGACAACCTCTTACTGCCCGTGCAAGGTAAATTTTTTTGTAAAACTTGCAGAACACCTTAAAATTTTTAGCACGAGCCGCCACTGCCTTAAACTAGATGATAAAATGACCCTTTTCAACCACTGGTTTTCTTTAGACAAACTTTCTAGGTTCCCGCCTTTCATGAGATAAATAAGTATCACTACAAGTGCTTGTTCCAGAATACACAGAAGCGCTGCAATTAGCACGTTTATTCCAAAAAAAGAAATCGTTATCCAAGTCAGCTTTTACGTCGTTATGTAACTGTGAACGAAACATGAATCCATCATTTCACACCAGAAACGAAAGAACAGTTAAAACAATAGACATTGGCGACCGACCACTAAGGAACGCAAAAGTGGTTCCATCTGCCGGAAAAATTCTGTAGTACGATGTTTTGGGATTCGCACGAAAGAATCTATATCGATTATTTTGTAAAAAGGAAGAAGGACCACAGGAATATTATATTAATCTATTGGACCATTTTAATGCTAAATTAAAGAAGAAATTACGTTGGTAGGCGAAGAAAAAAGTGTTGTTTCAACACAATAATACTACAACTCATTTGTCTGCAATTGTAATCGCTAAACTGGTCGAATTACATTTCGAATTGGTGTCTGGTCCTCCATATTCGCTAGATCTGATTTCCTGTGAGTTTTCTAATTTCCGAACTTGAAGAAATAGCTTAGCGGGCGGAGATCGAGGAAGTCATCACTACTTATCACTTAAACAAACCTATTTTGCGTGATTACAAAGATCCAGATTTTTGGAAATCATGAAGAAGTTGGAAATCGCTGATTTTAGATATATGTAAAGACGTCTACTGTACATGCGTATAACAGAAAAACGAAACGTTTTTTTGTGCCAATAATAGTTAACAAATTATGTTAACGCTGAATATCCCTCGTACATTACAAAAATATTTTTAGTGTTTTTGAAACTTCTAAAGGAATAAAGGAATGAGACTGTTTCATATTTCAAAATTCTCATGCATTCCTATCGATGACTCAATGTATAAATATACATTATGCATACGCAATGCATGTATTTTCCTACTATCTTTTCTCCAATCACTACAGTAGCAATTACAGGTAGTCATATATCCGCAACATAAGCAAGTAGAATTATGTATAACCTACGCATAAATTAACTGAAAACATTATGTCTAGACCATATTAAATATGAATAAATTTTTGTAAAATATATTCCACATTCTGATAACGTTTTCATAGCTGAAAAAGCAAAGAAATATATTATTTTTCTTTAAAAATACATATCATACTTTTTTCAATATTTAATTTTTAAACTAAAAGAAAATTATTATTTGTATAACGTAGGACACAGTCTAGCCGAAACACTTACAACAGTAGATCATATATATTATTATTAATAATATATACGAAGTGACTAAATGATTGAAGCAAATATTTGATTTGGTAACTCTGAGAAATTCACTTGTCTGGTCGTTTGCTTTATATTTATCCGTTTGGGTTAGAATATCTTTATATATTTGGAACTTACTGCAAGTGAGAATTAATGAATATTAAATCACATTCTTACATGTAAATGTCGACTTATATGATGCGTTCGTAACTACAATCCGACAAACTAAGTTTGTACCAGTATGCAGAACACACCCTTTCGCGACAACGAACTTCCTGGTAATTAGGTTAATTAAGAATTAAGAAATACTGAAAAAAACAAGTCAATCAACGGGAGGAAACGTACAGACGGCGTTTCGTTCTGGTTGGAACTTTTCAATGCACGGTATTCCTCGAAGACGGACATTGCTTTTTCATTTCTATACTTTCTGTATATATAGTTAACATTTGGAACTTACTGCAAGTGAGAATTAATGAATATTAAATCACATTCTTACATGTAAATGTCGACTTATATGATGCGTTCGTAACTACAATCCGACAAACTAAGTTTGTACCAGTATGCAGAACACATCCTTTCGCGACAACGAACTTCCTGGTAATTAGGTTAATTAAGAATTAAGAAATACCGAAAAAAACAAGTCAATCAACGGGAGGAAACGTACAGACGGCGTTTCGTTCTGGTTGGAACTTTTCAATGCACGGTATTCCTCGAAGACGGACATTGCTTTTTCATTTCTATACTTTCTGTATATATAGTTAACATCTGGAACTTACTGCAAGTGAGAATTAATGAATATTAAATCACATTCTTACATGTAAATGTCGACTTATATGATGACTTGTTTTTTTCAGTATTTCTTAATTCTTAATTAACCTAATTACCAGGAAGTTCGTTGTCGCGAAAGGGTGTGTTCTGCATACTGGTACAAACTTAGTTTGTCGGATTGTAGTTACGAACGCATCATATAAGTCGACATTTACATGTAAGAATGTGATTTAATATTCATTAATTCTCACTTGCAGTAAGTTCCAAATGTTAACTATATATACAGAAAGTATAGAAATGAAAAAGCAATGTCCGTCTTCGAGGAATACCGTGCATTGAAAAGTTCCAACCAGAACGAAACGCCGTCTGTACGTTTCCTCCCGTTGATTGACTTGTTTTTTTCAGTATTTCTTAATTCTTAATTAACCTAATTACCAGGAAGTTCGTTGTCGCGAAAGGGTGTGTTCTGCATACTGGTACAAACTTAGTTTGTCGGATTGTAGTTACGAACGCATCATATAAGTCGACATTTACATGTAAGAATGTGATTTAATATTCATTAATTCTCACTTGCAGTAAGTTCCAAATGTTATCTATATATATAGAAAGTATAGAAATGAAAAAGCAATGTCCGTCTTCGAGAAATACCGTGCATTGAAAAGTTCCAACCGAACGAAACGCCGTCTGTACGTTTCCTCCCGTTGATTGACTTGTTTTTTTCAGTATTTCTTAATTCTTATCTTTATATAATAAAAATAAATTCAGTCTGGGTTTGTGCTCGCAAAACTAGAAAAGTAGTAGGTCTATTAACTTGAAATTTTGACACAAGGTTGCATTTAAATACGCGAGTGTTTTTATTGTAAAATGAATTTTTTCTTTAACACGGCGCGACAAACGTCTTCCCGCACCGGTGAAATAACTAAACATAAGTAGCGCAAGAATTTCTCAAATACATGATTTAGTAGTACTTTTTTATTACAAGTTAATGTTTGATAATCATATACTCTATTTACGCTAACATATTGTTATGAAATCTTAATGATAAAAAGGAAAATAACTTTGATTTAAACTTAAAATAATGTTTATAGGTTATATGTAAATGTCAGGACGATGTTATTAAAAAAATATGATAAACAAATGTCAAATTTGAAAGGCGAAACTATCAATGATGTTGATATTTGAAAAACAACTAAACAAGTACCTGGGTTTTTTAAAGAAAAAAAAGGAGAAATTATTGATTTTATAGAGATGTCTCGCTCACGTTGTTCTCGACACGCAATCACAGAACGTCAAAGGAGATCAAACTGCAATGATCAAAAAACGTTTAGACGAAAATGAACGTGTTAAAGTCAGAACTTCTCAAAGGAGAGCAGTAGAATTGGCAGATCAACGGGACGAAGGCTTGAAGCCTTACAAAGTGAAACAAGAAGAAGAGCAGCACAAACGTCTCAACAACGCCAAGAACAATTAAATCATCAGCAAAGACGTATGCAGTTGCAATATCTGAATGATTGAGCTTTTTATCACCGAAGAGGTTTAAGCGCTTATGAGTGCAAAGAGAGTTTATATTCAGGTTTTAGTGAACAAGCACCTTCTTTGGCAACAATTTGTCCATGGTATAAGGAATTTGAACGCGAAAGGAATTCTATTCAGCATCAAAAAGGAGCAGGGCGTCCTCCTACGGCTGTTACCGACAAAAACATTGCTGCTATTAAAAAAATAATTGAAGAGGACAATAAAGCCCCTTATGCGGTAATAGAGCATCAACTCAAGATTGGATTATCAGCTGTTAAAACAATCATACACAATCACCTGCATGTAAAAAAAAAGGTAAGTCGATTTGTGCCGTATCACCTTCCTGACTTCCAAAAAAGCAGAGCGTGTAAGACTTTGCCATGAAACTTTAAATTTCTTGAATAATGGCGGCCACGAAATTTTTTCCAAAATAGTGACAGATGACGAAACATTTTTCGACCTACCACCCGCCAAGAGAGCCGTGTATGGATTTACGAAGATGAAGAAACTCCTACAATGATTAAGAAGTAGCGAGCTATGAAAAGGGTTATGTATGCGGTATTCTTCAGAAGTGCAGGCTTAGTAAATTCAATTAAGCTAGATAGACAAAAGACAGTTACAGCTAAGCGGTACACAGGGTAGTTTTCACTCTCCAGTTTTTGGCTGGAAAAAATATAGATATATTTTTTGTGTTTAAACGTAATTTGCGGGGTAGAAGGTTATCGTCTGAAGAAGAGATTGATACCCCAGTTCACGCTTATTTTGAAGGTATTCCGAAAGAAAATTGGTTGGGAGCTTTTAAACAGTGGAAAGAAAGACTGGTCAAGTGTATCACTGCTGAAGGGAATTACTTTGAGCATATTTCAAATAAAATCCCAGAAAATATTAACCGTGTTTTTTATTTTCAATAATTTCAGCTTGTCCCTCGTATGTATAAATTTTAAAAAATTACCTATTATTGGCGAGGAATTGTTGAAAATTATGGCTGTATTCCCATGTAACTTACAGCTGGTGATGACTCTGTTCCAAGTATATTGGTACGTAATGCCAATTTGGTCTTGCTATACCATTAACAAAAATCATAAATCTCTCTATTACATCTGCAACCTTTCCCACTTTGTGAAAACGTGCCAGAATTAGCCCAATTATTAAAAATGGTGACGAATCTATCATATATAATTGAATCGGTTATTTCTTATACACCCTAAGTCATTTTTTATAGGTTTTCAGGAAACAAAAAAAAACGTTTTATTCCTAGAAACACAAAAAAAATATTGTTTACTTTATTTCAAATGATTGTTTAACATGTTTTGGACATAATGTAGTAACAATATTTTATATTAATTAAAATTATAATATTTAAAAAAATTTTCAAAAATTCTGACTTGGGTTGTTTCTGCAACAAACGCAAAATTTGTAATACAAGTTATACATTTTTAAGAATTTTACTCGTTATTCCCTTTTTGCAGCTTTATTTTTCCGTTCCTTTGTTTTACTGAAGTTGATAATAGCTTCATAGAAAGATTTCTCGTCTTCATCGACCCATTGCAGCAATGTGTTAAGGTGTTCCAGTTTAGTGTTCAAGATAGGAATGTTTCCTTCGTAAGCACAGGATTTTGGAAAACACAGCAGTCTATTTTTCGTATTTCTAGCATGCATTAAGGGAAACGTATGCCACAAACAACCATTGATTAGTTCAGAAGCTTTTACATATCCAGGATTTGAAGATAAGTGTATGAAGTGGTGAAATTTAGATATGGCAAATGTTACCTTTGCATCTCTACAAGCCTTCGCTGATTCCTCGGAAGTAGTGGCCTTTTTATAATAGGCTGTCCACCAATTTTTGAAATCTAAAATTTCATCTCCCTTAACTTCCTTGACCGTAAAATTATTTTGCGAGCTTGCTTTGACAATAATTTTTGTGTAGCTGTGTAAATTGTAAACTCTGCCATATTTCCGGAGGTTTCTTTTGGCAACGCCGAAGTCCCTGTCGCAAGGAAGGAAGGAATGGCCTCTTATAGGGTAAAATTGTTGCACCTTCTTAAAACGATTTGTTTCTGCTAAAGCCATACATAATCGAATAATGCAGTGATTGTTATTCTGTCCAGGGTAGTTATCAGAAAACAATCGCAGTTCTTCAACTTGTTTAGGCAAATAGTTCTCAATATAATCCATTAAGAACGAGCTACCTCATTGGGACCCTTTGCTGCAACATTTTCGGTGTATGTGTAAAAATAAGCCTTATTGGTTTTGAAATCGTGAATACAAAACACAGACACACTTAAGTGGGTTAAATAGAACAAATCCTGTACAGGAATTAATGGGAGCTGTAGGTTTTGCATGAAATCAAATGCTATTGCTCCAAGTTTTTCATTGCTTTTACATTCTTCAGTAGCAGTCTGAATTGCTGTGTAAATTTTTTTTGCGCGGCGTTGATGGACTATCTTTTCAGCTACTGCAGCTTTTTTTACCGATTCTCCTAAAGATGTACATTTTATTTTTAAAGTTAGTTCCTCGCATTTATTGCAAGTGTCAACTTGCGGCCGCCCAAAGTGAAGATTAAAATTTCATGAAAAAATTTTAAATAATAATGGTATGTTACTTTTAAATCAGGATATTTAGCACAAAACATCTCGTGCATTATTTTTACGTTCAGCTTGGCATCCAAATACTGATAGTCTGCCCCAGAATAGTGTGTCTGCTTTACAGGATATAAAGAAATGTGACTTTTAACTAAATTCATAATATCAGCTGTAATGGCATTTCCTTTAGGATACTTTCCTCTTTTATCGGAAGGCGTTTTATTATTTAATAGCAGCTTTCTAATTCTTTTTAGTCTCTCAATACTTACACAATGTAAGTTTGCAAAAGTAAACTGACAAACTTTAATCTTTTTGTTACAAAGATTCACAAAATAGCCATATGATCTACTACGCTCTTTTCCTTCTAAGTTGCGTTTACGCCTCTGTTTTATATTTTGAACTTCAATCAAACATTGAATATAAATATCCTGTTCATCTTTTGTTTTCATAGAATGAAATCTTTGAAAAATTTCCTTTTTAGTATGTAGATCTATTTTAGTTCCACATTTCATAGGACATCTACATTAGAAAACATACAATAAATAAAACGTTAGTACTATTTAATTACCTGAGAACATACTTGCAATTCGTTAGATTTAAAGTTTTTGCAGGTACAGTTTTCCCTCTGTAATTTTTATACTCTGCTCCTTTAAGTCGAGAATCCCGGATCAAGTTTCTTTTGTATAATCCGTCATTACGAACACCTTTCTTCCGTTTTTTTGGAGAGATTCCGCACAATCGATCATCTTAATGTAATAATTTATTATACTTATCTTTTTAGCAACTATCTCACAGATAATAATCGAAATGCACTGACAAATGCACTCAAACGTTGCACGATTATTAGAGGTTATGAATCAGCTGTTACTAAGAAGCGCTTATTTATGTAGTGCTAAAACACCATAAGTCAATGACTTGAGTTGTTTAAGCATTAAATGGAATATTTCATTTACATGTTTCTAAGGTAAGGAATATAGTACTTAGGTTGTATAAGCCCCAAACGATAGGAAACAGCCGCTTTCATATTAATCATGTATTAACTCAAAATGGCCGAAAAATGACTTAGGGTGTTTAAGAAATAACCGATTCAATTATAGACCCATAGCAATATTGTCAAACTTTGCAAAAGTAATTTATCACGTCATATACTCATGCCTACTGTTGAGTATTCGTAAATACTTATCTCCTTACCAACACGGGTTTCTTCCTGGTAAATCGACGGTGACCAACCTTGTTTCTATCACCCAATACATCAGTGAGTGTTAGGGCAGGCGGGGGCAGGTGGACGTAATTCACACTGACTTGTCAGCTGCCTTAGATTCTATCGACCACGAAATATTATTGACGAAGCTTGGTAACTTTGGAATGGGTTCCGCTTGCCTTAATTTAATTGCATCTTATCTGAGTAATAGTTCAAACTATGTTCATTATAATGGATTCTGCTCTTATGAGTTCGTCTCTACATCTGGCGTTCAACAAGGATCAAATCTGGGCCCTCTGCTCTTCTTAACGTATATTAATGATCTCCTTGATTGCATTGAGTGTCATGTACTTGCATACGCTGCCGTTGTTAAAATCTATACTTCCGTCACGTTTGAGCATGACTCGGTATTTCTTCAAGAAAATCTTGATCGTTTGACTAGTTGCTACTTTTCTAACAAATTAAAAATTAATGTTGCTAAATGTTGCTCTATTTCATTCACGCGAAAGCAAAATTCAACCCCTTCTTCTTATGTAATACCGATCCGTTCAGGCATCTTGGTGAAAATTTGGTAGCGAACTTAGATTCTGTTTCCACATTGAACAACTTTGCAGCTCCACCTACAGAAAATTGGGATTTATTATACGTGCTGCTAAGTACTTCACTAATACTGACATACTTAAATCGCTCTTCTTTGCATTCGTTGCTAGTAGTTTTGAATATGCTTCTCCCGCCTGGTCACCTTACTACGTTTCTCATCAGCTTTCTATTGAACGCCTGCAGCGGAAATTCCTAAAATTTTTATCTTACAAGCTCGACGGGACGTATCCTCTAAGGGGAATATTATGATTCACTGATTGAAAGGCACAACATGCAATCTTTCACTATTCGCCGTAACACGTACGGTGCGCGGTTTGTTTGGAAGATTCTTCATGGGGTTATTGACTGTACACCACTGTTATCGCAATTAGAATTCTATGCCCCCGCCAATCCTTCAGATTTGTCAATACTCTTATCCATCCGACTCCCAGAACTAACGTGTTTCTTAACTCGCCTCTTTACAGAATGAGCCGATCTGCTAATAGCACTTATGACGACTTGTTCATATAAGTGTTGACTTTTGTGGTACTTATTACATTAGTTATTTTTTGCTTGTCTTTTTTCGTTCTATTTACTTAATTTGAATATTTTTGCTTTAGTTTAATTTTGTATTATGCATCAATTTTAATTTTGGTTACTTGTGTTTTTTGTAATTTGTTTTGTGTATTGTGTACGTGCATACATTTACATTTATATTTATACCGATAGATTCAGTCCGCTACGGGCCATACGCAACAATATACGTATGGAACGTAATGCGATGTGGCAACGTGTGTACGATGCCACTCCGCGTGCGCATACATAAGTCCGATGATCGAGAGCAACAGATTGCCCGTCATTCGTATTTAGCTGTGCAAACGTAAAGGTAGTTATCATGTCAGTGTATACAACCGCAGAGAAGGTACAAATAGTTTCGTGGTATCTGATTTATTTGCTGTAGAGTACGTAAATCGGCCTATTCCTTCGCATTCGACGATTGAAAGGATCGTAAATGCATTTAGGAAATATGACTTTCTTAAAATTTAAATTTATTTTGCAGAATTATTGATTTTTTTACTTTTATCTTTTAGAAAACGTTATTGTTTTTTTATTACTTAAAATTACTTTTCCGTAGCAGCTAAGTGGCTAAGCTAAATGGGCAAATTACGTATACAGAATGAATATGCAAACGACTATATCCTTGCGCGGTTTAAGTCTTACTAAATTCATAACTGCAATGTGCGGCAATTTAAGCTACTGCGCGTAGAAAGGATTCGCTGTTGCCACTTATTGCTTGTTATGGCCCGTTCCGATCTGGTCCTATCGGTATAATAATAATAATAATAATAATAATAATAATAATAATAATATATTTTAATCCACAACAGGCTAGGCCCAATTACATTATAATTATAAATTACATGACAGGGAAGTGCAATCAAAAGAAGTATAGACTTAAATAGTGCTGTCCATTCGCGAGCCATCCTCAAGTAAATAGATAATCCTGCATTCTATTGGCCACGTTGGAGAGAATATAGGTACGAGTCCGTTTCAAGACGCTTGTCTTCGCGAAGGGAACCATAAATGTAACTTCGTACCTAGAGTTCATACGAAGAACCAAAAGCGACATTCGCTCCAATATGAACGGGCAGTCATCAACAAAATTTCCCATCAGTTTAATTAGGAATGTCCTACAAATATTATCTCTTCTTACGCTTAGTGATGACAAGCCATGACGTAAAAGCAAATCATCCTGGGATACACCACGTTCCGGATAGATACCATCAGTCTTGAAAGTGAGGTACTTAAAAAACTTACAGTGAACACGGCCCAAAGGAATGCAACCGCAAGCATAAATGGGATACCAAATTAATGAGGCGTATTCCATTTTGCTCAAAACATAAGCATGGTACAGTGATTTAAGGCAAGCGATGTCTTTAAAGTATTTTGATATACGCATAATAAATCCCAAACTTTTGTAGACATCGTCGACGCTAAATTGATGACAGTAGATCTACCCGTGACAAAACCATGCTGGTTCGGTGAGATATGAGAGCGAGTGCCACTAAATAGCCTGGTGTATAATACCTTCTCATACAGTTCGGCGAAGTTAGAAATAATAGAGATGGGCCTGTAATTATTAATCAACGCACGATCTCCTTTCTTATGCACAGGGATAATTCTTGTGTTCTTCCACTGATTAGGAAAGATATTAGTTGTTATAGATAAATTAATAAGTAATTTCAGAGGATATGCCAGTACAAATCTACAGTCACGTATTAAAAAACTCGGTAAGGAATCATCTCCAGTAGTGTATTTGTTAGGAAAACTAGTCATTAAATCGATTAACTCATCCTCGGAGGTAAACGAAAAGGAAAAGGGTAGGGAACGGTAGTCCGATCCATCACCAAGTGAACCCCGACAAGGAGGTTGGCACAGTAGAAAACGCATCCGCGAAGGCATCTACAATAGTACTGGGATCCGAAAAAGCATTACCATTACTGTCATGAAGTGAATTAGGTATCCTACTGCAGCGCTGTGTATTGCGAAGAAAACTACAGAGATTAGAAGAGGTTCTTTTGATTGAATGCTCCATTGCAGAAAGGTAAGATGTATAATTATCCTGAATTTTCACCTTTGCTATAGTACGAAGACGTTTGAATTCATTGTAGGAGTCAATATTTCGAGTTTTGAACTTTTTGTGATAGTAGTTCTTATTTTTGAGAATAGAGATTATTTCAGATGAAAACCAAGGCGGGTAAGAGGATCCAGATTGGACCTTACGAGGCACAAATAGATCCAATACAGCATATAATGTATTGTAAGAAAGCATCGAGGCCTAAGTTGACGTCGAAATATTATATCCTGTAAATGGTCCCTGTTGGGTAAATAAATTTTCGTCTAATCATCTGTCTGAATTATTGTCAAGTCCTGTTAGAAGAAAACAATAATACCAATAATTACTTTCTCGTTATTTACGTATTTTAAAAAAATTACTTTGTAGTATCGATTGGATTAATATCGCAATAAAACCATGACGCATAAGTAAACATTGATGATTTGTATTGTATTCAAAATATTCTAATAAGCACTAATACCCTACCGTCATAAATAAAATTAATATTCTAATATGACAATATGTTTCCGGATTAATTTATTCACGATACATACAATTAGTTATTCACTCAATTATGTGCAGTTATATAATAACGGTCTCTTCCATTTCATTAGTGCTGAAAAAATCCACATAAAAGATTCCGTAATAATAACGCTAACTGCACCTTGAACATAAAATATCAAGTTCCACGTTGAATAAACCCTTCTTTTATGGATCACGTTTACCTCTGCTTTGTATTTAAATGTCAAATTGCCGCAGCCTTCTCGATTCAATAGACAGGTTTTTGATTATCTTGTGCCATTTATTAAAATTTCTGTTTACATTCACAAGAATCTAACGCCAGATATTCAATAAATCGCGGCCAATTAATCTTTTTATCAGCATTCTAGATTTACGCAAATTATATCTGTATTGATTCACATGTGTTCGTGTAAAAATAATAAAACCTTTGGGAATTTCCGTTATTTATTAATAGGATTCTTGTGTTTCGCGGCAATGACATAATTCAGAACAATCAATTCGTACACTCTAAGTAAGGTTTGTTACTAAGCGTGAAGTTGTAATGCTTAAATTTATATACAAATACCTTGAATACATTTCGTTTTTTTTTTTAATATTAAGGCCATTTTTTATCCAAAATATTACAATCGCATTAGATAATTTATATTACGTATTCGTAATTTATGCAATTTAGTAAATATGTGGTTTAGAAAAGAAATGTTTTATTAATATTTTCAAGGAAAACTTGATTATAGAGTCGTTCTTAAAACTGTGACTTCTCATTAAACACTTTAATAATTTTGTAGTTCACAGCGTCCGTAATAGTGACATCCATTGTGACTTAAGAGTGGGGGGATGTTGCTAATGAAATAAAACGTTACGCTTAAAAGCATACCACGAAGTTCTATAACTATCCCAACAGCGTGGTTTCTTCATATTCAAGGCACTGAACGAAGCAGCCGTTCGAATTAGTGATCAGTGAATCTGGAAAAACGAAAGGACATACGACACGACATTATTGTATCTATCAGAATAATTGAAACATACATGAGTAGGTAAACCCCACCAGTTTTGTATAATACAAAGGTATTTTTAATAATATAAAATATTATTAAAAATCTGGTGTGAAGAACACAAATGCAGGTTCACTATTAATATTTTCTGTGAACGTGTCCGAATATATCCTATCCCCAGAGACGTAGATACGTATTTCACCTTTCTACAGGCTCATCGGTACGCCCCTGCTGGAGAAAGGATATTCCCAGACACATTCACAGAAAAGAACCTCATCGCCCTATCACCGTAATTGATGAGTGAAGGCACAAACAAAATGCAGTTTTCTAGAGAGATTGGCTGTGCCAACCTTTGGAAGGGCGTCGTTACTTCACATTAATTATGTGGACGGTATGCGAGGTACTTCGGCTGTCTGACAACAGGCAGCGCCGAATTTACTTCTGCGCTCGGTCTGGATAATTACGGTGATAGGGCGATGTGGTTCTTTTCTGTGAATGTGTCTGGGAATATCCTTTCTCCAGCAGGGGCGTACCGATGAGCCTGTAGAAAGGTGAAATACGTATCTACGTCTCTGGGGATAGGATATATTCGGACACGTTCACAGAAAATATTAATAGTGAACCTGCATTTGTGTTCTTCACACCAGATTTTTAATAATATTTTATATTATTAAAAATACCTTTGTATTATTGTATCTGACTTGTGTACATGCAACGATTTGGATAAATGTGTTTTTTGTCGCAAATGGAATTTCTGTAAAATACTACTGTAATACTATATTCTTTTGTCATATATTAATGAGGGACCAGACACGAGAGGCAGATGACCCCACGGGCGTACTGTTGAAGATTTGTATTTTGAAAGACTTGTTAATTTTATTTATATAATCAGTAGAGAACGGACATTCTTACCACATGACTAAGTTCTCCGAATCAATAGCCGTTGTCCATTGTTAATGCTGCGAAAATCAGGTGTCCGGGAAAGTCAAACACAAATACTTCATTGTATTACGGCGGGATGTACTCAGCAAAGTTTATAAACATTTCGAGATGCCAATTGCGTTTAATGGATATTTATCCTCCGACTACAATAGGTGTGTTGTCATTGTAATCGCAGCGGACCAGATGGCCGGGAAAGACTAACAAATACTTCATTGAATTACGCCGAGTCATGTGGTAAGAATGTCCGTTCTCTAATAATCAGTGACGCGCCGTCCATATGGGCAAGGTCGTGCAGCGCACAACGGCGCCAAGGCCTTAAAGGCGCCTACGGCCACTTGTGATAAGTTAAATTTTAAAAATATTAAAAACATTTTTTGAAAGTTTACAACAAATCAACAAATTTACATAAAACAATTATTACAATTATTTTAGCATTGACAGCAATAATTTTATTGTTACTTCTGTGGGAGAGTGACTGGTAATTTTGGCTCAATACATATAGGGTAAAGGCGCCTATCAGTATTTCACACGACGGCGCCGAAGATACTTGGCGCGTTACTGTATATAATTGGTAAATAAACGGGGTGGTGATCTATAAAATACGAAATACATTTTTACTTGTTCATTTTGTAGTTCAAGTTGAGTAAAGGAGTATTAATATTAACTAGCAATACTTTCTCAAGATTCTCTTCTGTAACATTTGTTCTCTTTGAATGAAATACATCCTTGTAGATAGAAAACGTCCGCTCTACATCGCAACTGATTATAGATACATACTGGAAATATTCTTTTATTCCAGTGTATTTAGCAGTTAGATTTTGAGGAATTGTCCTAATACACAATTGTCGCAATGTTATTAATTCTGGATTTCTATTAAAAACTGCGTCTAACTCTTGCCGAAGGCCACATTCGAAGTCACTTGGAATATTTTTCAAATTATTAATAGCCACATCTAATGTGGTTAATCAATTATTTAATTTAAGATTTTGATTTTCAAAATAAGTGATTAGTTTTGGCAAATTTCCAAAGTGTTCCTAAAAAAAGTACAACAAATTTTTGAAATTTGAAATTTGTATTAGGTCCTTGCACTAAGAAATATTTCTAGCATTGTCATTTAAACATGTAACGAAATTTTGTAAACTATCGAAATTCTCTGCATAAAAACTAATAGCTTCCAACCATGTCCCCCATCTAGTTATTACTGGAGAGGGAGGCAGTGACAAAGATGGAAGTTTTTCCCTTAAAGAGCTACTCTCAATGGTGCTTCTCTGAAAATTTGTTTAAAAGCGGATACAAGTCTATCAACTTCCGGAAAGGTGTCTCTGATATATTCACAGATTCTGTGGAGAGCATGTGCTACACAAGTTATATGCAGCATATTATGATATGTTTCCTTTAATAGTCTGTCTGTTTTTAACATATATGCAGCGCTATCACTGACAAATAAAAGTATTTTTTCTTTGTACCTGTCGTCCGAATTTTTTCTTTGTACCTGTCGAAGCATTTGGTTGCATATTCTCGTAAATGGTTTTAGCTACTGCTTCCGCATCAACTGTATTTATAACTTTTGTTGCTATTACATATGCGTTATATGGAATAATTGGATGTCAGCTTCATCAACATGTACCACACAGCGTCCTAATATATCGACAGTTTCGTAGGCACTTATCCATAGGTTGTGATTTGAGAGATGGCTTCTAATTTATTCTACTGCTTTCGTGTAGCACTTAGAAACATAATATTTGCGTAAGGTGGATTCGTCAGGATCATTTCGACCAGTATATTTTTGGAGAAATGTTTTTAAGGTGGAATTATTAAGTTTATTTAATGGAATATTTGCCGCCATTAAAGTTTCTTCGTTAAAATTGTGAGATTCCAACGGGTCTAATTTCTGTGTATGTGTTTGCGATACTAAGTAACGTTTTATGTGCGATTTCTTGGAATCTTTTAACGAAATTTTACAGACTTTGCAATCAATTTCGGAATCACCGACAATGTTACAATCAGTTTGGCCCTTAATCCAAACTCGTCATTGTTTCACGATGCCATTCTGGACGTTGTTCCATATCATATCTGAAAAAGTAACTTAAACAATGTTCTAAATCTAAATAAATGAAAATTAAAAATGTATGCGTAAGTTATTGAAACTTAACTAAATTCCCTGGACACTTACGTCAAAATAATTGAGAGAAGTAGATTCGATGAAACGATATTAAACAGGATCTATTACAAAAATTACGAAGTATGTAATTAACAGTTAAAACAATGAAAAGAACTGACTCACGGTACTTTATTTATCTTACGAAATATGAGCTAATAAATAATATAAATTATAAAAATTCCTCACGCTTCTATCTACGCCCATGAACAAAGGAATTTAGCTGTGATATTGAAGTAATTGCGTCACAATTCAACAACAAAAAACAGAAGTGCGGTTAACCGAATGAATAGTGCTATTCAATACCTGTATGTTGTACTTAGCGATGTTATAGACTATTTATATGGTTCATCGTAATTTCGGCCCGATGCGTCCGATCTCCAGTTATTGCCACTACTAAAATGATTTTGGAAGGACTTTTATTCTAAAACTTGCAATGATAGAACTATGAGAGGTTACAAATTGGGTATTTTTCATAAATGAAAAAGTGGATAAATGTCTTAAAATAATATAAAACATAATTTTCTTATTTATTATTAAGAAAAATTATATCTATGATAGTTTTATATTGTCCAATTCTTTTTAATTTACATATCTGCTACGCACATTAATTTTTTTAAAGGCGTGTCCTACGTAATGTATAAGAAGTATGTATGAATTTGTCTAACAATGAACTATATACATATGTATGTATGTACACAAGTTTGGTAATATGCTATTTTTACAAACGATAGAAAGCCCGATAACAGCGTCAGTGTTAATATTGTTCTAAATAGAATGGTCACAAGATTACGTCATATAAAGCCTTGCGATTGACAATAAAGCATTGTAACCTCGATCGAGATGCGAAGTATTTCTTTATGCAATTATGAGACTAATGTGATTGCTATGTGGTAAGATCTGCTGACATAATCTCGGATAAATTGAAGATTTAAATAGTATTATTCGATAAGTCGGCAATTAGAGATTAAGATGTGTTTGTTTAACAATATAAATAATTGACAAAGTCAATATTTTTCAATTTATACCCCATTTTTTTTTTGGAGAAGTTTGCAAAACATTTATTGTTTTTTTCAAATCAAAACAAGATTTTTATTAAAAAGTGTACGTGTATTAAAACAAGTAAAAATTTATTAATTGATGTTGCATTTCTTGGTGAAATATTTTAGTAACTATCTTAAATTAAATATTGAGAATAAAATCTTTGGCTATATTTCATTAATTTTAGAATGTATATTTGATTATTTGGACAAGTACAGAAAGGCAATTAACCAATTCTTAAAACTACTTAATTCTCTACATCACAAGATACAGCTTACAATAGAAAAGGAAGAAAATAACAAATTCAACTATCTAGATCAGCGATGCACATACCGCGGCCCGCGGGCCGGATGCGGCCCACTGTCGGTATTTATGCGGCCCGCCAACGAATTTTAAAAATTGTTCGAAAAACTACAAAAGTAGGTAAAAATTCATTCAAATCAATATTTCTTAACTTTTTATTTTATTCTAACTTTTGTAATTGTTAGTAAGATATGTATCTTTAAGTACCAACTACTTTCTTGTTCAGGTTTACTACTAGGACAGGTATGGTCCTCGTCGTTCCAAGCATATTGTTACGAGACTAGAATCGCCCGCTATCGGGGCAGTTTTAACTACGGACAAGCGAACGTTATATTGTTTTGAATTGTAATCTGTGAAGAATAAATATTTCGTCGTTCGAACTTGGCATCTACCTACGTAACAATATAATATCAATTTTGATATGGATAAACCAGGCCCCAGTAAAAAAACGTAGTCGTAAGGTTGAAGATGAAAATCGACAGTTTCAAGATATTTGGACCAAAAAATACTTTTTTATTTCATCGCATAACAAAAGTGTCTGTTTAATATGCAAGAGTAGTGTTTCTATTCCGAAGGAATATAATGTGAAAAGGCATTATGAAACCCAGGATCATACTTTTACCAAATTAACCGGCGAAAATCGAACGCAAAAAATTTCCACTTTACAAATGGAACTAACAGGCCAGCAAGCTATGTTTACAAAACCAATTCAAGATGCTGAGACAGCTACTGAAGTTAGCTTTGAAATATCACGAATAATAGCGAAAACTTGTCGGCCTTTTAAAGATGGTGAGTTTGTTAAGCAGTGTTTAGATATCGCCCCAAAAAAAATGTGTCCGAAAGATGTAAAGTGTTTGAGAAAATTCAACTAAATCGGATGACTGTTCAAAGAAGACACATTAGCAACTAATATACAAGAGCAATTAGCTACGAAATCGAAAAGTTTTGAGTATTTTTCTAAAGCACTCGACGAATCTACAGATATAAGTTCCACTGCTCAACTCTTAATATTTTTACGAGGTGTAACGCAAAATTTTGAAGTGAGTGAAGAACTGATTGGTATGAGTTCTTTGACAAGTCAAACCAAGGGGAGTGACATGCTCAAAGCTCTTCTGGAAAAATGTTCTGTAATGGATTTGGATTTAACGAAATTATCTGGAATTACGACTAACGGAGCACCTTCAATGGTTGGAAGTAAATCTGGGATAATAACTATGTTAAAAGAGTATTTACAAACTAAAAACATAGATACCAAGGAATTAATGTAGTTTCATTGCATTATACATCAAGAGGCCCTCTGTTCAAAATTATTGGGATTTGAAAATGTGATCAAAGTTGTAGTACCTACTGTAAACTTTATAAAATCACTAGGTCTCAATCACCGACAATTCACACAATTTCTCGAGGATATTGAAAGCGAATATGGTGATCTCCTTTTACACTGAAGTAAGGTGGCTAAGTCGTGGGTTGTCACTAGAGCGGTTTCTTAACTTGATTGAAGAAATCAAAATATTTCTGGCGGAAAATAAAAAGGACGTCTCCGAACTCGACAACCCTGATTGGCTGTGTGACTTAGCGTTTCTTGTAGACATCACAAATCACTTGAATGTCTTAAATACGCGACTCCAAGGCAAAGATCAATTGATTTCGCAGTTATACTCTCATGTTTCGTCCTTTCAATGCAAATTGAGTCTTTTCAGGACATAATTCAGCCAATTACAGCCATTTTCCGAACTGCAAAAAAATTATGGAGAAATTCAACAAAACTGATGATAACCTTCTATATACAGTTCTATTAAAAAAAAAGGTTGACAATCTAAAACACAAAATCAATAAAATATTTTTAGGTCTGGCCTTATTTTTTTTATGAATGATATCGTTCAAGTTACATATAAAAGAGCGGTGGGTCCCCACTCCCCACTGTTCGTAACTCAAAACATGTTTGTATATTAAGCTTATGTTTTATTATATATGAATGTCAGCCAACTCGATATTAGTAAAATTAATCATTTTTTTTCAAAATAATACTTTACAGATATTTTAATTGAAATTGATTAAATTGATTTGAATTAATTGATTAACAATTGTTAATATATACTTAAGCAATACACTTAGTGAAGTATACTGCGTAAGTCCTCCTCTGTAGTCATAACAAACGCTAATTATTAATGATGACAGATTGCTGCCCTATTGGAGTTAAAAAAAAATTACATTTTCTGTATAATAATTTTCTAAACGTGCCTTCACCAATTCAATAAAATTTCATGCTATAGCTTTTAATACATACAATTGTGCTTCTATTTAAGCGACACTGTGGTCATATTTAAAATGTGTGTCAAATATCATTGACCTGAACTGAGAACATTATTTCTTATTACACGATTAGATAGTTCAATTCTCTTAAAAATCCCCTCTATTTTCTCTCCCCTATTGTGGACTGTAGTGGGGTTTGTATGAGGTATCGATTATTTAAGATTTCTTGTCGAGCTTTCAAGCCAAATTCTCCGCCGAAGCAATTTATCTTGTTGAACATTTCCATGTTTAGTAGGAATTTGTATTCAATAGGTAATTAAATGTGCTCTCGTTTGAAGTGTCTTTTTTTATGGAGAACAAGATATCGCTTGAAAAACGGATGACCTCGTTTCACGTACTGGTAAAGATGCGAGGTGATTTTTCAAGAATAATGGGAATTGATTTTGGCATATTTGAACAGCTTATATAAAAGGTTACATGCTTGTATTAATTAATATTTGTTTCTTTTCTTAACTATTACGGAGCAACTTAACAACCAAAAATGTGCTGAATTTCAAGGTCGTTTTTCATCCCTTAAAACACAACGATTGAAAACAGGTTCTTAGATGGGTCTTATAGGGCTATTTAACAGGCAAGTCTAATTAAAATCGGTGTCTTCAGCTTAGGGGACTTTCCCTATCAGTTGAGAAACATGCCAACAATTTTATACAAATTTATTCATGAACACCACACGTATGGTCTTTGGAGTCTTTGTCTTGGATTCGATTGAATCTCTGCAACTATCACATTTAAGTATTTTACTCACAAAAGGGGGTATTTGCTCTCCTAACGTTGAGATTAGTACTCAAAGTGTATCTCTATTTTTCAAATATGGATATCTGGCGTCTACTGATACTTGTTTCTAAATCATCCCGGCGTAATTCCATGAAGTATTTGTTTGACTTACTCGGACACCTGGGCTTTCGGCGATAACAATGGACAAGCCAGCTATTGTATTAGGAGAATATAGTGCTTTTTAAAGTGTTTTCATGAGCGTAGATAGAAGCGGGGTTTTTATAATGGATTTTATTTATTAATTTATATTTCGTAAGATAAATAAAGTGCTGTGAGTTAGTTTCTTGTTTTCGTAGTTCTAACTGTTATTTACATCGTAATTTTTGTGATAGATCCTGTTTAATATCGTTTGATTGAATCTATTTCTACCAATTATTTCGACGTAAGTGTGCATTGAATTTCGTTCAGTTTCAATAACTTACGCACACATTTTTAGTTTTCATTTATTTAGATCTAGAGCATTGTTTAAGTTACTTTTTCAGATATGATATGTAAGAACGTCGAGAACGGGATCGTAAAACAATGGCGAGTAGGATTGACGGTCATACTGATTGTATGTCCATTAGGGGTATGACTTTTTTGTAACATATATTGTGCATGGCCGTACATGATGAGAAATGGCAAAAATATAATAATTGCGTTTTTAGTTTTTCATTTTATTAAAAAAACATCCCGCACCGACCAAGATGAAAAATTGTGGATTTTACACTGGATGAAGAATACAACTCAATTGAAAAGGCCTAACATTTTTTGTTATGTAAAAATATGCTGTTTATTTAAGCGTTCTGTTTTAGTTTTTTATTTTCAAAACAAACTAAAAATCACAAAAATAGCTTGCAAAAAGTTTTATTTTTTAATTTTTTCATTAGATGCAATAAATTTTAAGTTTAAAGTGCGTTCAGTTTTACAATAATTAAAGATTTCTTGTGTTACTTTAATGGCTCGTTCTGCACAAATATTGGTTCGTTTTAAATTTCTAATAGCGGAATCTTCCTCCACCCAGTGTTTAAGAAAACATTTATGAGCATTTTTGAAGGGCTTTACAGATGTTTTCAAATTTTCAAAGTTATTGTGGCGAAAACGTTGATCTGAAAACCAGATATCGTACCATGCGCTGCATATAAATTTACAAATTGGTAAAAGTTCTGTCCTGTGTTCGGGTTTGAGTATAAAAGTTAAAAGTGCCAGTATGGCTCTGGAATTCCAGCGGGCATTACTGAGTGATGGTAATACACGGAATTTGATAAATGGAAACAAGTTATTTTTCTCAAAATATTTGAATGCTTGTCCCAATTCGTACAAATACTGCATGTCATCACGCCACTTGATATTGTGTATTTCCAATATTATATCGCTTTGTTTGAAGTTTTGTTTAAGATTTTCGTACTTTGTTATCAATTCTGTAAAAATATCATACGAAATATTTGGTGATGTAGATTTTTCAACAAGCATTTCATTCATGACATGCTTTAAAATCAAATCTAACACATGGTGTTGACAACCAATATATTGCGGAGGTGAAAAGGATTTTTCCTGAAACGACGTCTTCAGTAAATTAACAATTCCATTTTTTTTCCCTGTATTGACATTTGTAGTATCACAAATAATCATTTTAATGGAATTCCATAGTTGAAATTTGTTTAAAATGTTTTTGATGCCTGCAATATAATATTATAGTAAGCTATCTAGTTATTTATAACTTTTAATTTAATTAGCACCTTCAAATATTGTCAAACTTTTTCCATTATTAAGCTCCATGACCGCCAACCTGACTTCTTCAAGCTCGTTTGTCAACACCACTACCTGAACTTCTTTTTTACCATATTTCTTCCCATCAAAATGCATACACCATTTTTCTTCTTTTAATGTAGCCATATACTTTTCTTCCAAACGTTCTGCTGCTTTTATTGAGGCCTTATAAATACCAGATTGTGAGGGTGTTGGAATATCAATACCCGATTTCACCAATTCCTTACATATTTTTGCTGCATTTTTTGTGCTCACGTTGGAAGTCTGAACAATTTTCACTGCCGCCTTAGTTGAACAGGCCACGTTTTTAACACTTGGTTCAAATTTATCATCGTCTGATGATGCATAGAATTCTGTGTTTTCTTCCGATGATGCGTATAATTCTGTGTCTTCTTCTGATGATGCGTATAATTCTGTGTCTTCTTCTAGGGACATAATTGTTCTGTCAGATACATTTATGTCTGAGACCAAGGCGGTCGTGACTTTTCTTTTTAATATAGCAGCTTTTGATGGATGAATATTAATTTCCTTTGCTGTTGTGTATCCAACATCTCCTTTCGTGCTTGTTTGAACTGCGTACAACTTTTTATCTTCCATGCTTAGCCAAATGCCTTGTGGATCTGTTACATCAAATAATTCTCCAAACACTATTGTTGGGTTTCTATTTGGTCGCTTTAAATATTTACAGAAACGATCTAAAAGCTTTTCTACTTTTCTTTTTATTGAAGATTCAAGTATACATGGAAAATTTAATTTCGACCATAAATCAAGCAATTCCTTGGCTATAATCTGACACCTTATTTTTCTATTTTTTTCGGTTTTTGCCAATGCGTTGTACCGTCCTATTATCACCATCTGCTTTTGTATTCTGCACATTTCATTTAAATTTTTATCTATGTTAATTATTTCTCGTCTTTTAGTTGTACTTTTTTCAAAATGAGTCAAATTGTTTTTCCATACCGCCGAATTTTTCAAAACAGCACTTGCACTTTTTCGAGAACTCATTACTTTGATTGAATATATAAATATTTCTTAATAAATATAACCACACTTGTAGAAAGCACGCACCAAACTATGAGCTCAAACCAATAGTAGACAGCATCAGTTTGTTTACATTCGATTTCGGGGATTTACCGTACTTTGCAGTCACACAGCAACACAAAATACAAAACAAATCAGAGAACGTAAGCGAGAACGTACGCTTGTCTTTGAGAATTTACATGTAAACTTTCTACATGGATGGTGCGGGACTTTTTTCCAACAACATGAAAAACTAAAAACGCAGTTATTATTTTTTTGGCTTTTTTCATCATGTATGGCCATGCAAATTTTTTTTTGTTAAAAAAATTGAAAAAGTCATACCCCTAATGTCCATTGTCAGTGATTCCGAAATTTATTACAAAATCCGTAAAATATCGTCAAAAATTCGTCACTTAGGATCGCAAACACATCTGAACTCTGTAAAACTTTTATGGCGGCTAATATTCCATTAAATAAACTTAGCCATCCCACTTTAAAAATATTTCCGAAAAAATATACTGGTCGAAATGTTCCTGATGAATCAACTTTACGCAAATATTATGTTTCTAGGTGCTATACGAGAACAGTAGAACGCATTAGTAGCCATCTTTTAAATCAATTCATATGGATAAGCGCCGACGAAACGGTGGATATGTTAGGACGCTGTGTGGTAAATGTTGTAGCTGGTGTGCTACATCCAACTATTCCCTATAACTCATATGTAATAGCAACAAGTGTTATAAATAGAGTTGATGCGGAAACAGTTGCTGAAACCATTAAGGAGAATATGCAAAAAATGCTTTATTCGGACGCCACGTACAAAGAAAAAATACTTTTATTTGTCAGTGATAGTATATGTTAAAAACAGGCAGACTATTGAAGAAAACATATCCTAATATGCTGCATATTACTTGTGTAGCACATGCTCTCCACAGAATCTGTGAATATATCAGAGACACTTTTCCGGAAGTTGATAGACTTGTATCAGCTTTTAAAAAAGTTTTCAGAAAAGCACAATTGAGAGTAGCTCTTTTCAGGGAAAAATTTCCATCTCTGTCACTGCCTCCCACTCCAGTAATAACTAGATGGGGAACATGGCTGGAAGCTACTAGTTATTATGCTGAGAATTTCGATAGTCTAAAACATTTCGTAACACTGCTAAAGGAGGATGCTAGAAGTATTGGTGAGTGCAAGGAGCTCACACAAATCCCAAATTTAAAAAATCAGTTGTACTTTCTTCACGAACACTTTGGAAAATTGCCAAAACTAATCACTTATTTTGAAAATCGAAATCTCAAATTAAATGACGGATTAACCACATTAGATGTGGCTGTTAATAATTTGAAAAGTATTCCAAGTGACTTCGGATGTGGCCTTCGGCAAAAGTTTGAAGCAATTCTTAATAGAAATCCAGATTTAATTACATTGCAGCAATTATGTATGGGGACAATTCCACAAAATCTAACGGCTAAATATGAAGAAATAAAAGAATATTTCCAATATGTACCTATAACCAGTTGTGATGTAGAAAGGACGTTTTCTATTTATAAGGATGTATAGCAATCGCCAATTAAGTTGGCGCGAGGAGGGGGTGCGCAAAAGCCGTTTTTAAAAACGTCCTCCCCCACTACTCAACTAATTGTCAGAATACATTTGTCATTGACGTTTGACGGAACATAATGTCTTTGCTAGGGGATCATAAAGTGATACACGCTCAGAGGTTAGAATTATCTGACATTTGATGTAAAACAAAATATAAATCTCCCCACTACTTCTAATCCTGCGCGAACTTACCCCTCCTCGCGCAAACTTAATTGGCGTTTGCTATACTTAATTCAAAGAGAACAAAATTGACAGAAGAAAACCTTGAGAAACTATTGCTAGTCAATATTAATACTCCTTTACTCAACTTGAACGACAAAATGAACAAATAAAAATGTTCCAATTATAGAAATAAAAATAAAAACTTTAAAAATACAACTTTTCAACAAATACATATGTATTTCGTAATTTTATAGATCACCACCCGTTCGTTTTCCAATTATATAAATAAATTTAAAAACTTTATAAATACAACTTTTCATCAAATAATTATATAAATAAAATTAAATATTTTAGAAATACAGCCTTTCGCCAGTACTGCACTGAGTGGTAAGCGTGTCCGTTCTCTAGTTATAACTAGAGCTGGGGATGTTTGCGGTGTGCCAGGATAGTATTCAGTTAAACGCACGAATATAATGACCTTGTTTCGATCGGTGATGCATGCGTGATTTTATTGCTTTACATGCATTCGCTATTTATATCAGTTAGGTATGTCAGTTATGTGTACTGTATATAAATAACACACTTACCTTATTTACGATTATTATAGCATAGCGCCAAGTGGATAAGACTTGCAGTAAGTTTGTAGCATTAGATACGTTTCCATATTTGTAGCGGTGAGCGATGTACGCCGTGATAAATAAATTTTTTTATATTTTGAGAAAGACCGCTCGACATCTACGGATGTAACACACGCACAATTAAAATAATCTTTATAGATAGAAACCGAATCTACACTTGCACCATTACTAATTTGTTTTAATCTGGTAAAATCAAAATCATTGTTTATCACACTCTCGAACTTTTCTATTACATTAACATATTTGTTGTCATTTACTGCGCATAGCTGGGCGTGTACATCGTCCAGTATTTGCAGTGACTCCGCTAACGATAATGCAGTATTTTGAAATTTCTCGATTGCGTTAAACAATCCTATATGATTGTTATAAATAGTTTGTAAATCTGCATCAAGGGAAGGGTTTTGAAAGAGTCTCTGGCTTTCCTTAATGGCTACAGCTTCGGCAGGATTGAATTGTAGAACCACAGATTTTATTTGTTGGAAATACTTGGCATAATAAAATGCCGCCTTTAACCAACTTCCCCAACGTGTAAGGATTGGCTCTGGTGGTTCGGGAATACCAGGGCACCGACTGTGAAACTCTCGAATTCGTTTGGGAGATTTTAGAAACACTTTTTTTGTGGTTGCTATTAATGCATCCACCTCTGGATAACATTGCCGAATAGTTTGTGCCACAAGGTGTAAAGCATGAACTTTATATGTCACATGCAAAAGTCTCTCACAATCTGCTTTAAGAGAACGGCCTACAGAACGCATTGTCACAGCACCATCGCTCATAAACATCAGGAGTTGATTAGTTGAAACTTGAAATTTTTGTAGCGTATCGAGCACTGCCTTGGTAATTACTTCGCTAGTGCACTTTTCCAATCTTTTGCTGGCTAATAAAATGGGAAATGTTGATTTGACAGGATCTAGTACACGCACTATAATATTCACAATAGAATGTTTTTTTCGATCTGTCGTTTCGTCGCCACATACCCATAACTGTTTATCATTTACTACTGCTTTCATTCTGTTTTCAATGTCCTCACGCACAATTGGTAAATAGGTGAGTAACGTTCTCCGTGACGGTAGCTTTATGTTGGAATTGTATTTATTCCAAAAGTCGTGAAAGGCTTTTTTATCTAGCAGGTGAACTGGTACATCGCAGACGAGTAGCATTGTCAATAAATCGAAACTGAATTGCGTTTTAGACAGCACATTATTTTTTTTGTCTTTGTGGTGTACACTTTCAACATGTCTTTTACAGTCGTATTTGTCCCAGCAAAGTAACTGTTTATCGCATAATTTACAAACCACTTTTGCTCCATTATAATACAAATCGGGAAAGTCTCGGATAAATTTCTTCACGTCGTTATACAATGGGCGCTTTCTTGGCTTGGGCACGTCCGTCATACTTATTAAATAGAGCTCAAGACAACACACGATGACGTTGCCAGTTCACGACTAACTAAAGTGTTTCGCTGCATCGTGTTTATACGCTGGTGGGGATGCACTACATACGGTCCTGCCGTACCGCAAACATCCTCAGCTCTGTTATAACTAATGTGACTATACATAAAGAAAAGCTTATTTTGTGTCCTTTTTCTATATTTTTGGTATATAAACCATCCTTTTTCTACCTAATTAGATTCTAATTATTATTAAACGTTACGATAACCTTCAACTATATACATCTCGTTTAATTATTTACATACAGTTGTTTTTATGTGAAATTGAAATGTTGTATACGAGGTGTAAACATTAAAAGATACAACCTCTGTTGATTTCATTTTCTTTTGTAAATGCTATTCATGTTACGTTTCATTAAATTGTATTTTTATATCTACTAAGAAGGAAATGAAATTTCACAGCAATGTGTATTTTTGTACATGCATAAATACGCAACTCTTTCAAATAAACGCTATACAAATGTGTTATCAAATTTATTTTCGTAAATATTCATATATATGAATTTTTTATGTATATTCGGCTCGATATATCTTATCATTCACAAACACCTATTTATCATCCACTTAGAGATATACAATTTGTAATTAGTCCCTTTTAATTCGCATGCATTCGACAACATAGCACAAATATGGGTCCGTCTGTTATTCTTTTTAATTATCCTTATCGATTGCATAGCAAGTACTGATAGATCTAATTAACTACTGATAATTTATTTATATAATTTGCTAAACTGCGACATTTAAACAAATTAATAGTTTAAGTTGACATTTACCCTAATTAAATTCTGCAAAATTAATCAAATTGTATAGGAAATGAAAAAATGTACAATATGGGTTTTAAAATTGCACACATATATATATATATATATATATATATATATATATATATATATATATGTACAATTTTATATATGTATATACATCAGCGGCAGAATTAACCGCCCATTAATTAATTAATTAATTAATTCGGAGATTTTTGTAATTCTGATTTTTTTTAAAGTTTTTAATATCGAAGTACATTTTGGAAAAGTAAACAAACACCAATTAATTGAAATTTTTTGTTTACTTTTAAAAAATTACACAAAAAACAGTTTTTGAAAATTTCGAACATTTTGATGCATGAAATTCCACTGAATCATATCCCACATACTGTATTCCCGCGCAAAACGGAGTCTAGCTGTTTTGTGATGCGGGCGAAGCTGTAGGGTTCGGTAAGGGCGTCTCGCTGAAAGATTATCTTCTGCCAACCTTCTTTTTACAGTTCGCTCGCTCACGTCCACATTTCTAACCTCAGCAAGACGATTACGGGCTTCAACGGCGGTACAAAACCGATCTCTTAAAATCGTGCTTACAACAAAACGATCGTCCCTCAAGGAAGTGCAGCGATGGCGGCCCTGACCAGGCCTTCTGGTGTAGCAACCCGTCTCCCGAAAACGCCTGATGGCATCTCTGTGACACGGGCAGTATTGCAGCATTACGACGTTAACTGTAACCTTCATCGAATAGAATCACAGCCTTGGCTACGGAGTTTGCGTTCAATGGCATTGTAACGAATTAAAAATTTTTTTGAACTTAACTTAAACCGATTTGAAAAGATATACATCAACACTAAACAAGTCTAATTAAATGTAGGTGTAGGTTTCTGCGGTCGTTCTCTAGATGTAGATCTCGGTTTCCGGGTTGGAACTGCGTCGAGTTAGGCGTAATTGCCAGCGTTTCGTCCACTGTTTCAAGGGACGTCTTCAGGGCAGGGCTGTACGTAGATGTTCGTCGTTTCGCAGTAGCTTGAAGAATGCTATGACAGAGACCGGCACAACTTATATAGGGGGGACAGGGTGTCAGATGGTGGCCTGCTATTGGCTGGGGATAATTAGCCAATATCATGCGTCACATGGGTGTGGTAATTCTTAGTAGAGTACAGTAGAGTTTGCCACGTCGGATGTACTGTATAGCCATCGTCTCTATTGCGATTGCGGGAATGTTTGTAAATTTCAATAGATTCACGGATTTTCCTAGGGAAATAATGCGATTCACGGGACAGAAGCTTGACATCTTTGAATAGAATTTGATGACCTGAGTTGAGTTTGTGCTCTGCCAGCGCTGAACCGGCTATATGTAACAGTCTAATACAACGTTCATGTTCGGACACTAGCACACTGACTGGCCGCTTAGTTTCGCCAATGTACACACTGCCACACGAACACGAAATGCGATACACTCCTTGTGCTTGGAGCGGAGATATTTTGTCTTTAACCGAGGGTAAGAGGTCCGAAACTTTAGAATGGGGTCTGAAGACAGTTTTGATTTTATTTCTATGTAGAACTTTTCCTATATGATCGGCGATACCTTGAATATACGGTAAGAAGGCGGTGCTGATGTTAGGATCGGCTTCACTCCGAGGTTTGGGGTTACGATGTCTCACTAAAGTACGGTGTATGTCGTGGGCGTTATAATTATTCTGGAGTAGGGTGTTAGAAACATGCTTAAGTTCGGAGGGCACTACCCTCCGAACTTAAGCATAACACGTATATTCAAGGTATCACCGATCATATAGGAAAAGTTTCTACATAGAAATAAAATCAAAACTGTCTTCAGACCCCATTCTAATGTTTCGGACCTCTTACCCTCGGTTAAAATCAAAATATCTCCGCTCCAAGCACAAGGAGTGCATCGCATTCCGTTTTCGTGTGGCAGTGTGTACATTGGCGAAACAAAGCGGCCAGTCGGTGTGCTAGTGTCCGAACATGAACGTTGTACTAGACTGTTACATATAGCCGGTTCAGCGCTGACAGAACACAAACTCAACTCCGGTCATCAAATTCTATTCAAAGATGTCAAGCTTCTGCCCCGTGAATCGCATTATTACCATAGGAAAATCCGTGAATCTATTGAAATTCCCTGCAATCTCAATAGAGACGATGGCTATATATTACATCAGACGTGGCAAACTCTACTTAAGTCTACTAAGAATTACCACGGCCATACGACGCATGCCATTGGCTCATTGTCCTCAGCCAATAGCAGGCCAACATCTGACACGGTCCCCCCTATATAAGTTGTGCCGGTCTCTCATAGCATTCTTCAAGCTACCGCGAAACAACGAACATCTACATACAGCCCTGAAGATGTCCTTTGAAACAGTGGACGAAATGTTGGCAATTACGCCTAACTCGACGCGGTTCCAACCCGGAAACTGAGATCTACATCAAGTCTAATTAAGTTTAATAAAAAAGAAATCGTAAATACACTAACAGTAAGCAAGTCAAATTTGAACCAAATTACTAATAAGCGTACGAATGACAGTAATACACAGGCAATGACAGTTAAACTTAATTATGTACTGTCAAAGTGTCATGTAATGTCAATTAATGTCGAAAATTGAAGAAAATCTCCAACAAAATAACAAAACATAGGGTGGGTGGTTAATTCTGCCGCTGAGTATATATATATATATATATATATATATATATATATATATATATATCTATATATATAATACTAGTTGTGTATAGTGACCAAGAGAAAAAGAGATGAAAGGTATATATGAATAATGCCTTCATACAAAAAATCGCGGTCCAATGTTCACGTAGTAACGAGAAAATTATTTTTCTTTATTCGAGTCCGGCCCTGTTGCAGTTAAATGTATGGGCGGCCATACGTGTATCACCACTAAAACCAACGTTGAGGTTTGCATTTTAGTATAGGCATAGTATTCGCTCTGGCTAGGTGCGTTTACAATGGCAGCCTATCCGAATATCGAATATAATGATATGATGATTTTAATTTATGGCGAAACAGAACAAAATAGTCTTGCGGCAAAAAAATTGTACGCGAATCGACGTCTTCCTTCGAGTAAGACAACTGCGAGAGCCGTGTATCGACTTCGGAATATGGTTCGAAGGTCGTGGCCTCAGAGTGCAACAAGCAGAAGAGGATATTTTAAGTAACGTGGAAGTGGATCGCGGCATAAGTACGCCAACCCTAGCACGGGAAGTAAGTTATCTCAAATTACGGTGCATCAAATTTTAAAAACTAATTTACTTCATCCATATCATATCCGACGCGTGCAAAGGTTACAAGAATTAGATTTCCACAACCACGAAAATTTTCACGATATACAACCAAGTTACTTTTATTTAAATAGTTAATTGACGAAGGAGATACTTGTTGAAACTGCATTATAACGCTAAGAAATAAGTAATTAAACTTTTAGTTTCAAAAAATTCTATTTATTATAAATATCACTACAATATTGTTTCAGTATTCATCCACCTGATGAAGCCATTGTATGGCGAAACAATATTGTAGTGATATTTATAATAAATAGAATTTTTTGAAACTAAAAGTTTAATTACTTATTTCTTAGCGTTACTTTTATTTAATTATATTTCCAAAGGTTGTTGACATATTCAATGTAAATATTATTGATATCGACAAAAAAATAACATCAGAATAAAAGAATCAAATGTTCGGCTGCTTGTATTGTATAAATCGTTTGCTAAACAAACAAAAATGTTCACTATTCATAATGTGTAACAAGTGCATGTTTAGAAATTCCAACGATTTTTTTGTGGAAGTCTAAGAACTTGAATCATAAATAGGCTCATGAACCCAAGTTTACGGTTTGCCGGACCGTTGCTTTACCACTTACGCCAGGATAGACTTTGGTTCAATTTTTCAATTAAAAATTTATATATATATATATATATATATATAATATCTTCGTGACCTTGGTATGATAAGGTAAACTTAATAAGTTTACCTTAGGAGCAGGTTTTCGTGGTTTTCCTTCTCGATTTGAGCGAATGCCGACAACTTTGCATCTTAAGTCGCTCCACGGGCGCATACGTAATAATAACTCATGTCTTGCTTTTCCCTGCTCTTCCCTGTTTTCTTTTTTGTGCTGATGTGGTCCTCTACTGGGTTGTAGCCTAGCATATGCGCTACCAAACTCTAGGGGGGTCTGCCCGTTGGGCAGTCAGGTGCCATTCCGCCTTTCCAGCAGGAGTGAGGAACCATGCTACGCGGCGCAAATCACGGCGCCGCGCAATGCACACACTACTAGGACCGGTCCTGAGCGGCAACCTGGCTAGGCTGCTGTTAACAGCACACACACGTTCGACGTGTGTGCATTGCCCCCGCTTCTGCGGAAATCGTTAAGATGGCACAAAGTGTGACCATCGTCGACTGAGGTAGCCACTAAGAGTGTTCCCTCGGTTGGCGATGAGCAACCCCGTGCAGGGTGCGCTTCGCTGGTCTGCGCCTTGCCTCGTTGGGGCGGGGGTCGGGCCGTCGAAGTACTGCTCGGAAAAGTAAAGAAGTTGCCGTGAAAGGGTTGGCGGCCCTACGCAACGGCTGGTTATCCGATCTCTCTAAATTTACGCGACCGGTCACTAAACACACACACGAGCGCACTAACATACAAAACCATACACTTACGCGGTCACACAAATACAAAATCTGCTGCCAGCAGCAACCAACACACAGGTTCATACCCAGAAAGAGACATAAGCTTCTAGCAGCGAACAACACATATTTTCACACCTTGCTATCTATTTTTTGGAATACTAAGGTATGATTTATTATTATTATTGGAATGTATCTTTGAATAATTTAAACCATAGCAACTTATTATTTGACATTTATATTCTGTCTTTTATATTTTGTATTCTCTTGACAAAGGCGTATTGCCGAAACATGTAGGGTTGTTTTAAATATATATATAAATATATATATATATATATATATATATATATAAATATATATATATAATAACTTCGTGACCTTGGTATGATATGGTAAACCTAATCAGTAGGCGATTAAAGGTCTGTATATTACTCCAAAATATATGTATTTAAAAAACTCTACATGTTTCGGCTGTATACGCCTTTATCAAGAGAATACAAAAATGAATGACAGGATATAAATGTCAAGTAATTAAGTTGCTATGGTTTAAATTATTCAAAGATACATTCTAGTAATAATAATAAATCATGCCTTAGTATTCCAAAAAATAGATAACAAGGTGTGAAAATATGTGTTGTTCGCTGCTAGCAATTTGTGTCTCCTTCTGGGTATGAACTTGTGTGTTGGTTGCTGCTGGCAGCTTGCGTCTCTCTATGGTGTGTGGTTCTGTGTGAGAGCGTAAGTGTAGGGTTTTGTATGTCGGTGCGTTCGTGCGTGTGTTTAGTGATCGGTCGCATGAATTTAGAGAGGTCGGATAACCAGCCGTTGCGTAGGGCCGCCAACCCTTTCCCGACAACTTCTTTACAATTCCGTGCAGTACTTCGACGGTCTGACCCCCGCCCCAACGAGGCAAGGCGCAGACAGGCGAAGCGCACCCTGTACGGGGTTGCTCATCGCAACTAAGGGAACACTCTTAGTGGCTACCTCGGTCGACGATGGTCACACTTATGCCATCTTAACGTTTTCCGCCGAAGCGGGGGCATAGCAGACACGTCGAACGTGTGTGTGCTGTTAACGGCAGCCTAGCCAGGTTGTCGCCCAGGACCGGTCCTAGTGGTGTGTGCATTGCGCGGCGACGAGATAGCGCCGCGTAGCATGGTTCCTCACTCTTGCTGGAAAGGCGGAATGGCACCTGACTGCCCAACGGGCAGACCCCCCTAGAGTTTTGTAGCGCATATGCTAGGCTGCAACCCAGTAGAGGACCACATCAGCAAAAAACAGAAAACAGGGATAGGCAGGGAAAAGCAAGACATGAGTTATTATTACGTATGCGCCCGTGGAGCGACTTAAGATACAAAGTTGTCGGCATTCGCTCAAAACGAGAAGGAAAACCACGAAAACCTGCTCGGACAACTAGACAGGAATCAAAACACGGAACAGTCATCATGATAAGCAAAAGTATATGATATTTAAATGATATTTAAATAACATAAGGTATATAACAAAAAAAAAAAAAAAAAAAAAAAAAAAAAAAATATATATATATATATATATATAATATGATGGTAAATTGTAGATCGTTACAAAATTAAATTATAGTATATACTTTTGCTTATCATATATATATCATATATATATATATATATATATATATATATATATACATATATAATTAATTGAACGAGTAAGCGGTCTGTCAAGTAAAAAACTCATTTATTTTACTCTCTATATTTCGTAACCATTCGTTACTTCTTCAGGAGTTCAATTACAGAGTTAATAGTAGACTAGCAAAGACGCCACTAAACATGTTAAAACTGATTTTCTACATTAAAACATTTAATCAACCAGATATTGGTTTCACGTCAACCTTTTAAAAACAAATTTGTTTTTAAAAGCAAATGTATAAAAATATGTACTTGACATTTTCATTTAGTATAAACAACTGTTTAAATTTTGGTTCTTTATGTTCAACAAGTTTGTGCCTATCCTAAAAACCTGTTCAATATTAAAATTGTTCCGCCACTGAGTTTCTCACGTTTCAATTAAAATATTCATGCAATATTCCTCAATTTATCTAACATGCATACTTGAAATATGTCCATAGAGACATTGCGATAAGATAAATATAGCATTTATATATGTAAGGTTATTTCATTAAAAAAAAAAAACTAAATAACATTTTACAATACTCTTTAAAATTTATCTTTTATTATAAAAAATATACAATAATCTTTAGAAATTGTTTATTTTAATCGTTTTATAATGTTTTTACAATTATAATGAACCTTATAAACTATAATTTTACGATGTAAGAGCCATTAATCAGCTGCTAGATAAAGTATTAGTAAGATCTCCGAGAAATCATATGTTAGTCACGTAAATTTATACTTTTTTTATTTGTATAATTACTAATAATGTGTAAATTACATGGTCTTTGACTTGAAAGTAAATATTGTTAGTAAAGGGAAAGTTTGTGTTAAAATTCCAGATTTATGTCACAAAATTTAATATTCTTGGATTCTACTTCTTAACTACGAAAGGACTTTTTTATATTCTTGAACTAATCATAAAAACAAAGGAACATAGCAACACTAAGAACAAGTTTTCGAAAATCTGTCGAATTATTTTCAATTTATATCAGAAGTAATATCACCCTCTTGTGATATTACTTCTGATAATATTCGCTGTTTTCATAGTACTGGTCGCACATAATCTTTGATATTCACATCAAGCGAGCTACAAAATTTGTGTTCTAGGTGGGTAGTGAGAGATTGAAGTAGACACATAAGGATATAAGTCACGTATGAGCTTCGAGAATTGACGAAGTGTCATTTGGAAATAATCATGTCAAATTGACAAGTTACGATTTAACCTATTAGTACCTATTACTAATAGTACTAAATGTAGGTTAGATCTCTTAATCAATCTAAGACATAACTGATTTAATCTGGAATACTTTTTTTGTGGCTCACTCCTTATAACCACGATTCTTACACAACTTACTGACCGATTGTAGCTTTCAATGAAACATTGTCATTCAAAGTTTGTTTTATGACAGCCAAAATTTTAGATGTGTTTAGTCTTTTAAAAAATCAATATTGCGTTGCACCAGGAATTAGGTCTTTATGTATTATAGAATTTTCCATTTACACGCTTTATCGACGCTGCTGTAACTTTAAAATAAAATGATAAAAACTAAACCAAATCTCGTGTGCCACCATAAAAAATGAGAAAATTAGAAGTTCTCCCAAAAGATGGCGTAGTCAAATCTCGCTTCCCGTCAAATCATCCTATTTGTTCTCAAACATAAGGAATAAAATGCGTAAGTAAGTGATTTTCGTCGTCTGAATCAGTTGTTGAAATATTTCAAACATTGGGTTCCGGAATATTACCGTCTGAGTGGAAAGAATGCTTTGCAAGCTATATTGATTTCAAAAGAAAATAAATACTTTGAAAAACAATAGGCTCGTTGGTTCAGGAAATATTTCCAGTAGCCATCGAATGCTTATTGTTTGTAACAAGAGATTGCATAGTAATAATTACCGGACACATCGGGTTGAAATGACGTCGTCATTATAAGGGACGATATAAACACTCTACAACATCTGTAAGTATATCACGCAGTTATTGAATGCATTATTGATCTGGCTAGCGAGCACATCTGTTCTCATCGAGAATTGCGACGTTTTTTGTTGGATATTTACAGTTAAATTTCTGCTTTCATGGGCGTAGATAGAAGCGTGTGGAATTTTAACAATTTAGTATATTTAGATTATATTTCGTAAGATAAATAAAATGCTGTGAGTTACTTTCTTGTTTTCATAGTTTTAACTGTTAATAACATCGTAATTCTTGTGATAGATCCTGTTTAATATCGTTTGATTGAATCTACTTCTCCAAATTATTTCAGTTTCAATAACTTACAAATACATTTTTAGTTTTCATTTATTTAGATCTAGAGCATTGTTTAAGTTACTTTTTCAGATATGTTATGGAAGAACGTCAAGAACGGCATCGTAAAACAATACCGAGTTGGATTGACGGTCATACTGATTATATGTCCAATGTCAGTGATTTCGAAATTTATTGAAAAATCTGTAAAATATCGTTAAAAAATTCCATGAAATCGCACGTACAACGTCACTTAGCATTGCAAACCATTGGAATCTGACAATTTTAACGAAGAACTCTGTGAAACTTTTATGGCGGCTAATATTCCATTAAATAAAAATCCACCTTACGCAAATACTATGTTTCTGAGTGCTACACGAAAGCAGTAGATCGCATTAGAAGCCATTTTTCAAATCAGTACCTCTGGATAAGTGCCGAGGAAACTATCGATATATTAGGACGCTGTGTGGTAAATGTTGTAGCTGCTGTACTACATCCAACTATTCTATATAACGCATATGTAATAGCAACAAAAGTTATAAATACAGTTGATGCGGAAACAGTTGCTAAAACCATTAACGAGAATATTCAAAATATACTTCATTCGGTCGACAGGCGCAAAGAAAAAATACTTTTATTTGTCAGTGACAGTGCTGCATATATGTTCAAAACAGGCAGACTATTATAGGAAACATATCCTAATATGCTGCATATTACTTGTATAACACATGCTCTCCACAGAATCTGTGAATATATCAGAGACACCTTTCCAGAAGTTGATAGACTTGTATCCGCTTTTAAAAAAGTTTTCAGAAAAGCACCACTGAGAGTAGCTCTTTACAGGGAAAACTGCCATTTTTATCACTGCCTCCCTCTCCAGTAATATCTAGATGGGAGACGTGGTTGGAAACTACTAGTTTCTATGCAGAGAATTTCTATAGTTTACAAAATTTCGTTGCATGTTTAAATGACGATGCTCGGAGTATTTCTGAGTGCTAGGAACTAACACAAATTCCACATTTAAAAAATCAGTTGGTACTTTCTTCAGGAACACACTGGAAATTTGCCAAAACTAATCACTTATTTTGAAAATCGAAATCTCAAATTAAATGATGGTTTAACGACATTAGACGTGGCTATTAATAATTTGAACACTTTGGAAATTTGCCAAAACTAATCACTTATTTTGAAAATCGAAATCTCAAATTAAATGATGCGTTAACGACATTAGATGTGGCTATTAATAATTTGAAAAGTATTCGAAGTGACTTTGGATGTGGCCTTCGGCAAAAGATAGACGCAGTGTTTAATAGAAATCCAGATTTAATAACATTGCGGCAATTGTGTATGGGGACAATGACTAACATCTAACTGCAAAATACGCGGAAATAAAAGAATATTTCCAGTATGCACCTATAACCAGTTGCGATGTAGAAAGGTCGTTTTCTATTTACAAGGATGTATTTCATTCAAAGAGAACAAATTTTACAGAAGAGAACCTTGAGAAAGTATTGCTAGTTAATATTAATACTCCTTTACTCAACTTGAACTACAAAATGAACAAATAAAAATGTATTTCATATGTTGTAGCCGTATATATACCCGTTTTATTATTGTAAGAATAATTATATAAATAAAATTAAAAACTTTAAAAATACAAATGTTCAATAGTACGCTCGTGGGCGATGAATCATCAACCTCTCGTGTCCGGTCTCAAGTAATAATAGTTAATTCAGCGTTTCACATATAAATAATACAAATAAACTCCATAAATTTTTAATTTACATTTAATGGTTGAAATAATATTTGAATACTTTTTTTATACGTAATACAATTAATTAAGATAAAATGATATTAATACGTATATAATTAATTAATAAGATAAGAATACTATTACAACAGAAAGTCAAGCTTTAAACTTTGAGGTGCACAAGCATTAAATTGACACACGTCATAACCCATTATTTTAGTTTAATGCAACAATCGCGTTATGCTAATTATTTATGAATGTTATATCGTTGTGACGGTTAACTGCTTCGGTTATCGACGCAGTCAAGCTAAACGTGTATTTATTGTTTGTTAACGTACGTTAAAATATTTCATAGCTATGTATTGGAAGTCACACATGTGACATTGGTATTTTTTGAAAAAGTGTTATATGTTTGATATAAATATATGAATATGGAGGATTCAGAGTCATCATTTATTAAAATATTTTTTTATACGTTATGTTAAGGACCGGATTATATGCAAATGTGCATATTTAGCATATAATATGCATTTATCCTTTTTAATGCATATCTGACAGAATGTTGTATATTAATGTATAATTTCTGTTTTTTTTTTTTGGTTCGCATATTTAAATAATAGCGAAAGCGTTATACGTACAGCAGACCGATTTTCATGTGGCCGGTGGGAGAATTTGTACGTGCGTCAAGTAAGGGTCAGTATTAGATAGAGACAGTATTCGTAAAAATGAAATGCAAACTCTTTGTGCGAGTCGTGCATTGGGACGTAGTAAGGGATAAATTCAGAAAATCACATTGTTGAACATATTTATAATGGTTTGTATTTCACTAAATTAAGGCAAATAAAAATAAAATAAAACGCATAGTTTCATGTAACATGTTTAATTAAAATGTCTTACCTTACCTACTAGCTAATAGCGTACTAACATCACATTAAGGGGATGACTGAATAAGATTGTTAGCTACACTTAACGGTAGAAAGGCTTAGGATTAAGTAAAACTAATTTGGATAATTAACTGAATTATTGGCAAATGATGTTTATGCTAATCTCTTTCTCATTATAATCACATTGTAAACTTTCGATATGTACAAAAGAACAGTATATTCTTCAACGAGCGTAGGCGAGTGTTTGTAATAACATTATTTAATAGCCGTGGAGAAAAGAATAGTATTAATACTAATATTATTGGAAATAACAATGAAAATAATAATTACAATAAGAAATAATACATAAATACTCAAAAATAATTATAGGAGAAAACAATAATGAACAATAACTAAGTTTCAAAAAAATTACGGTAAATTATACATATAATTATATAAAAAGTTATGCAGAATCACTATCACTGACTTCCTCTTCGCTCTCCGATTCAGAGTCTTCACCCAAATTAATAATGAACTGGTCTGTAACTTCGTCTATGAAAGGTTCCGCTTCCAAAAACTTTTGCTCCCACTTTATCGCGTGGTCACAACATTTATTCCATTCAGCAGCACTAAATTCATCAAAAAAGTTATCACATAACTGTTGAACATATCTAATAGTGAATGATACATTTTTTTGTGCCACATATTGTTTAAGAGATGCCCATACTAACTCAATCGGATTTAAATCTGGGTGGTATGGCGGTAATCGCAAAACACTATGGCCACGTTGTGTTAACATTTCATCTATCTCGAACGTTTTAAATGTTGGCTTATGTACTTTAATAATATGTATTATATAAATCGGGCTTGAGCATGTTATTGTCGAAGTAAATATTTTTGGACCTTAACCAGTCTATCATAACTGATTTCCTGCTATTAGAATTCGGTGGTTTATCTTTTTGGACATTATGATAAGGAGCATTGTCAATTACTAGGACAGACTTTGGAGGCAGGTTTGGAATTAATTTTTCTAACAACCATTTTTTGTAATTTTCATAATTCATCTCGTGATGATAATCTCCCGTTGTGGTATTAGACTTAAAAATCAATTTAGCATTCGGAATGAATCCCGTCTCGCAGCCAGCATGAACAATAATTAGTCTTAGACCTTTTGATATAGGCCTTGCTAATCCTTCATTGGAATTGTCACTCCAACAAGTAGCCGCGGTATGAGAACTGTGGATGTAAGTTTCATCCATATATATAATCGGTCTTTTTTCATTTCTGTAGCTTTGAATGGTACGCAAATAAGACACTCTTAACTGACGAATGTCGTGCTTTTCCATTAACAACTTTCTGTTGGTTTTTGTTTTTCTCCAACGAAATCCCATATCTTTTACTACTTTCCGAAGAGAATCTATTCCTCCAGTGTATCCTGTTTCTTCAAATTTTCTTAGAATGTTTGGCATTGTAGGCACAATTTTGTCAACAGTAAAGGTATTTAAAATTATTCTACGCAGCACACCTTTATCTGCATCGTCTAAGTCGGTTTTGGGCTTGGTTTTTTTTTTATTTTTCTTTGGCGATGTAAAAGATGAACCGGCACCTGCGTTTATTTCACTTTTTTCTTTAACAATCCGTCTAATACTTCTCTCAGAAACACCCGTTGCGGCAATAACGCGTTCATATAACTGATCCAGTGGAATTTTGAGTACTCCTGAAGTTTTTTCTTCTTGCATATATTTAAATACATTTAAGATCACTTCACGAGTTTGACTGTGTAAAACACATTTATTTAATTTACTTTTAAACTCCATTACTCACTACCTTAATACGGCACTGCACTACTGTGTTTATCGCTTAAAACGATGTAAAACACTGAATGCCGGAGGTTCCCCTACCTATGAATTTCGTGCGCATCTCGAGGGCGGTACCTCTAACCGGTCACATGAAAATCGGTCTGCTGTAAATTGTAAAATACAGTTTTTTTATTTCACCAACAACGTCGGCTTTTTCTTTCTTCCAGTTGTGTGACACCCGAGCAGAAAAATTTGGAGGGCGGGCAGTAAATAGCAACTTTCGAATTTCCAACCCTTTGCCTAAATAATGTACAGTAAACGCTGAATAAGATGGCGAGCGGTTGAGGATAGGCCGCAGTCGTGCTTAATCGTTTTTGAAAACTTGCACGCCCGCTTACTTGCAACTTTATGCAAAACCAAATACAAAGCGTCCCACTACTTCTAATATATGCGCGGACTTACTCCCACCGCTCGCCATCTTATTTGACGTTTACAGTCCGAATTCTCAGTTCGTATAGATTGTGAATAGTAGGAATTCCCGGTTTTATTTTTAATAATAGGCAAGTGCACGGGTAAGCATCAAGAATTACCTTAAAGTGAAGAGGACAAGGGCCACTTTGTGTTTACCCCGACTGTTAACAGCGATAGTGCAGCATTATACGCGTTACACGCTAAAGCTGTTTATTTAAGATATTATTAAAGTGCAGTCATGAAATTTTAGGAAATTGTGCGTCACTTTGTCTAATTTAAAATTTTCGAGATATTACAAAGAAGCTCTTAACTTAAAAGCGACAGTTCTACTTCGTTCAGCAAAGACATTCATAAAAAATGCAGTTTTGGTATACGTGTGTGGTTTCATTTAAAAAAGTAAGTCAGTGCTTGTAAAGTAGTTTGTGCGCTGGCGTTTGGCACTTATTTTCGAACCACAGGTTGTAAGTCTGTGGGGAGACTTATACAAATACAAAGTCACTTTTACTATATACAAATTTAATTTTATTCTAAAAAACTGTGCTGGCGATTGAACACTTTGTTGATATTTAATATACAGTACGTGATGCTTGTTTCAAATGTAACGAAGAACTCATCCTTTTTCCAGCAACTTCCTAACAAGAAACATTGGTAGTTCACTTTAGGGGTGCGCACTTTTCTACGAATTTGTAGAAAGTGCAGTACTGACGCGTTCCTGGACAAAGGCCGATTCTCCGAACAAATAAAAATATAAAAATGTACAGAGACATATATATTTAAAAAATATATTTTTCTGTGCCGCTGAGGGTAAAAATATGTTTACAATAGCTGGTTGGAAAGCCCTAACGGCAAATGAAGAACGGCAAAAATTCTTAGAAATATAGAACAAATGTCCTCAAATATTATAAAGTTTTAATGCGTAAAAATTGTGTACACACAAGTAAAATAATATTTGCCTTCAAACGAGGAGTCACCCAAACAATCGTAAATACGAGTGTACAGCGAAAACATTTGTTCAATCATGCCGAAAGGTAGTAGTGGTACATTTAGCTTGTATCAAATTATAAGTACTTATTTTAAGCTTTTTTATTGTAATGTAATGTAAATTTAAAAAAATACAAATATTTCGTGACTTGCAAGTAACGGTTAATAATAAAAAATTATTGACAAGCATTTCCAAGATTAGTGTTGAAATTTTATATTATTCTCTTCAGATCCCCTGTGAAAAAAACTTTTAAGTAGACCAACATATCAAAACACTTTCACAAGCTGCCAAATTGAAAAATTGTAAAGTAAAGAACCAGTCAATTTTATAATGTATTGAATTTGGAACAAAGAAAACCGACCATGAAGAGTTATGTCGCGCTTTAGTTAATGCTGATATTTCCCTTAATGAGTTGAATAATACAAACTGTAAATCGTTTCTTAAAAAAATATTGTACACATAACATTCCCGATGAAAGTATCTTAAGAAAAGATGAAGTGGTTAGTACTTATATCGACACAGGAAACAAAATAAGAAAATTAATCGGAGACAATAATTTTTATATAGTAGTCGATGAGACAATGGATAATGCTGGGCGTTAGATAGCTCACCTTCTGATCGGAATCTTGAAGGAAAATATATCTAATAGATCATATTTAATTTCCTCAAAGCAGCTTGAAAGGGTAAACAATGGAACAATTTCAAGATTGATTCAAGAAGGATTAAGTAATTTTTTTGCCTGAAGCAGTTTCTTTGGAGACAACATTACTTCTTGTGTCAGACGCGGCACCATATATGGTTTGAATTGTGTATAATTTGAAGGTGGTCTACTTCAACCTACTTCATGTCACATGCCTTGGTAGAGTACCTTGTAGAACTGTAACAATGTCCAACGATGTTTAAGAGAAACATATAAGTTTCTTGCAGATACTTCTGAACGTCCCGTGCAACAATAATTTGCTAAAGAACAATACTTAATATGGTTGATGCTTAACCTCCTACTAATGTCCAAAGAATATCCAACAGACACAACGTAGGCTGCATGATAGTTTGGAGAACTTTACACAATTTCGGTTTGTACGCGTACCATATCTTACCTTTACAAGTTTTAAAACATGTTGACTACGCATCAATACTTGAATTTAGTCGCTGCTTAGTGAGAAATCGAAAGCTCTGTCGGCAAATTGTTTAGTGATGAAGCCTCCTTCACTCGAAACGGCATCAATACCACCAGGATTGATGGGGAACTAGGGAAACCCATTTGCAAGATATATTTTCGGGGAATGCTTGGTGTGGTATTATTGGACCATCTCATTGGTCCGTTTATAATCGAAGAACGTCTCACGACCGTTTACGTTTCTTGGAAACGTTCTTCCAAGCGTTACTGAATAACGTTCCTCTTAATGTAAGACGACGAATGTGGATACAGCTTGATGGCGCATCTCCACACTTTGGGGGGACAAATAACAGATTTTCTTAATCAAAATTACATGAATTGCTGCATTGGAAGAGGTTCAGCAGTTACAGCAAGGTCACCAGACTTAAATCACCAAGATTATTTTTATGGGGAAGGCTGAAAAAATTGGTTTATGCAGAAAAACAGAAACAGAGTACAACTAAGATTATGGGTGTCGCAGAAACTATTCGTGCTGATCCTGAAACTGTTACCAGAGCTTTGTTTTCAGTTTTATGACGAGCTAGACTACGTATGTATACAGCAATTGGGTGGAAATTTTGAAAAACTTGTAATAACTAAAGTAGGACACCCATTTCTACATATTCAATGTAACGCGTGTAAACACGTCCTCATTAATTGTTGCATATTTCTCATTTAATATTCTCACGGGAACTGCGTACTTTTCAGTACTAGCAATAAACAAACCTGGAGCTATTTCTTCCGGTAATACCACACAGTCGTTTTGCGAGTTTATTTTAAATCGGATAACAATTTCGTATCAGGGAGGTATATCAGTCATTGTGCTATATTCTTACTGTAGTGGCAAGGTCATTTGTTGACCTTTTATTAATAACGTCAGTAGTTCTCGTAGTCTAGGATTGCTTTTTGTTTGTTAGTTTGTTACTGTCAGTTGTTCTTGAAGTTTGTTGCTTCAATAAAGCGGCTTCTTTCTAAATCAGAGATTTTTTGCAGCAGTAGAAAATACCTGCATTAATAGGACTATATAAAACTTCGAGTGCTTGTAGCGTTTTTAGACATTTTTAACTTGAAAATTGCTTCAGTGACACATTCTTAAGCTGTGGCCGTAATGTTATAGGACATATATACATACTGCTATAGACTTTTCCCCGCAAATATTTTGAAAAGTTTATTATTTAGGAATGCACATTTATCTTGAACTTGTATATATTTTTGACTAGTGTAGTTGAAGCACGCCGTTTGCTTTGCTGTGGACGGTTGTAAAACTGTAAAACTGCTTTTTTATACGGAGCCGTTTGGCTTTGTTGTATCCGTATCAGACATAAATGTAATCTGAGTGTAGAAAGACGTGTGTATGAGAAGATAAATTTTTATCTTTGTTCAGTAACTTCGTGATTTTTGATTTAATTGTGGTTGGTGTTTGATTCATTACCGAGATTTATTTACGAGTTAGTTGATCTTGTAATTGTTTAATTTTAGCACGCTTTCTAGCTCAAGTGTCTCGAGAAAATATATATATATTTTTTATTTTACGTAAGTAAATTATATTATTCTTATTACACTGACCTACAACCATTTTGGTGCTGGAGATTTTAGACCCGATTTTAAGTATGTCTTACATGGCGATATCAAAAATGTTACCCGTTTTCTTCTGTCAGCTCTAGTTCCCGAGAAAAAAAAAACACAATTCACGAAAAAAAATATATTTTATTGACATTAAACATCAAGAAATTGTCTTTAGAGTGATTTTCTAGAATGAAACTGACTCGGGCAATCTCGCATGATTCCCCAGCAATAGTCAGCCATCATATGACTGTCCCACCTTCCTTGGTATCTATCCTCCATTGTTTTTAGGTCTTGGTGGAAACGTTCCCCTTGTTCTTCGCTTAGATTTCCTAAATTGTGTTGGAAATGATGTAGATGAGATAGTGTAATTTTATACTCATATTACAGCTTAAATCTTTGAATCGCACCAGAATTTCCTCTACTAGTTCTACATAGTTGTCAGCCTTATGATTTCCGAGGAAATTTTGTGCAACTGCTACAAAAGATTGCCAGGCAAGCCTCTCCACATCATTCATACAAGTCTCAAAATTAGTTGTGTCTTTCATCAATTTACTTATTTGAGGTCCATCAAAGATACCTGCTTTTAGTTTTTCAGTACTTAAACCAGGAAATTTGTGAGAAATAAACTGGAAACATTGACCATTTCTATCGAGAGCCTTAACAAATTGCTTCATTCGCCCTAATTTTATATGCAACGGCGGAAGAATGATTTGTTCTCTTGAAACTAAGGATTCATTTATAACATTTCTTTCCCCAACAACAAGAGCATCTCTCACAGGCCAATTTTTTGCAGTCCAATGGTGTGTTTTAGCTCGACTGTTCCAGAGACAAATAAAACATGGGTATTTAGTATAACCACTCTGTTGACCCAATAAAAAATTAACCATCTTCAAGTCGACGCAGATCACCCATTATGTTCAATATATTTTATTTTTTGTAAAAGATTTGAAATTACCTCATATTCTTCTTTTACACATATTGAGTGAGCAATTGGAACGGAAGCATATTTATTTCCATTATGTAGAAGAACTGCTTTTAGACTTCGTTTACTACTGTCAATAAAGAGACGCCATTCATTGGGCTGATAGATCGTTAAACCCATGAAAGCCAGCAAACCACTCACATTACAGCAATACACAAAATTTTCATCAGATGAAAAAAACTTCAATAACTTTCCCTCTCTCGTGCGATATGTAGACACTCGAACATCTGAGGAAAGACAATTTTTTTCTTTTAATCTTGACGCTAGTAACTCAGCACGTTCCTTCGAAAGATCTAAGTCTCTGATGAGGTCACTAAGCTTATTCTGCGAAAATGGCTTAGGATCTGATGTTATTCCGCAGTATTGAAAGTCATCATCTACTTGGGAAGAAATAGGTATTTCAGCTTCATCCTCCTGAGATTGCTGTACTACCTGGTGAAAAGTTGGTATTGGAACATTTTCTGAATGAGGAACAGGTCTTTGTACTGAAGAAATATTGGGGTATTTCCATTTATGGCGATTGTTTTTGTTGATGCCCACTATATTAATCATACAAAAGTAACAGTCGCCATAATGATTTTTTTGTTCTCGCCATATCATAGGCACTCCAAACTTCAAAGACTTACGTTTCCCTCTCTCCCATTGTCGCAAATGTTCAACGCATATTTTACAAACACTATGAGGCACCCACACTTTATCTTGGTGTAGAATTTCAATACCGAAGTAAGCAAAATACAAACGACGCACTGTGTTTGTAATCGATTTACGCTGATTTTTCAGTATGTATTCACCACAAACATAACAAAATATATCAGGATCGTTAACACAACGTCTGGACGTACTAGCCATAATGAAATAGTAACACAAACTTTATCGATGATATTGTAATAATGACTAGTTACGAACAAGACCATAATAAGACCGACAACAATTCACAATGAGGGTAGTAGGTAAACTAGAGCAGATGAGTTAAAATGACGTATGTCAATATACTGTACATTACCTACTTTATCGACTATTCAAACAAACAGAGATGCACCAAAAACAAAATTATTTTTTTGTAGGCCTGTTATCATTATTATTATTATTTTGAATGTATTGATTTGTGTATTTTTCCATTGTGTTAATTTTGATATATATTTTGCATTCTTAGTTATTTGAATTAAATTACAAAGAACGTTGTTTAAAATTTCTGATATTAAAAAATTTTCTATAATTTTTAAATTTAGTTCGCTTGGGATATCAAGGGCATATTTTTTTCATGTGATTTGCACATGCGTTATAGTTTGTTTCGGGCTGTCATATCAGTTTGTTTATTTTGTTTCTTGTGGGAGAAATTAAAAAGCTTCTTTGTAATTTATTAGTTTTAATTTTGATCGGTTGTCATTAAGGAAGTTTTTTATCGTGCGCTGCGGTCATTTCCGCACGATATTTTTACCTTTATAATATTGTTTAATGACGCAATATTTATCTTTATACTTCATAAAGATATTTTTTTTTCGATTTTTTTTATTTTTGTATTAAAGTTTCATTTAAAGTTTGCTGTCTGTGTATTTCAATTTTACCTTTCTTCATTTGTCCTTATAAGTAACTCAAAGACATTATAATTATAACGTTTGTCAATACTCTTTTACTGGCGCATTATAAATTTGTAGAAGAGAAAAACCACGTTTTCCGATTGGAACCCTGAAGGGAAAGCAGTCTCATTTTGAAAATTAACCGACTGAATATCCAAGCTGGACAGATTGGTTGTGAATAGTGGTATCATCAAATTCAAAACCACTATTCATAGCAATACGTATATGTATATGTATCGACTTTTTCATTAAAAATTCTTTGTAGATTTCTAATGTATGTACATACATTTCGAATGTGATATTCTTGTTCAATTTTGACCACTTATCAAAGTTCTCCTAAGCATACAAAAGCAAGACCCAAATATAGACACACGGTAGTTATAATTAATTCTAATTTAATAAACAAATCCCTACAGCTAGTTCTACAAAAACTCCGTGTCATTATGCGTACTAGTCGTTTTTATAGATTGAAAACATTTTCTTTTGTGTTTCGGAAGGTACGTATATATGTTAGTTATCTCTGTTTTTCGAAAGCAACGAACAGCTTCATTAGTTTAGTAGAGAACGGATGCAATATCCATAAAACGCAATCGGCAATTGGAATTGTGTATAACGTCGCACAGTATATCCCGGCGTAATTCAATGAAGTATTTGTTTGACTTACTCGGCCACCTGGTCTCGCAGCGATAACAATGGACAACTGAGCTATTGTATTCGGAGAATATAGTGTTTTTTAAAGTGTTTTCATGAGCGTAGATAGAAGCGGGGTTTTTACAATGTATTTTAATTATTAGTTTATATTTCGTAAGATAAATAAAGTGCTGTGAGTAAGTTTCTTGTTTTCATAGTTTTAACTGTTAATTACATCGTAATTTTTGTGATAGATCCTGTTTAATATCGTTTGATTGAATCTATTTCTACCAATTATTTCGACGTAAGAGTGTGCATTGAATTTCGTTCAGTTTCAATAACTTACGCACACATTCTTAGTTTTCATTTATTTAAATCTAGAGCATTGCTTAAGTTACTTTTTCAGACATGATATGGAAGAATGTCGAGAACGGCATTGTAAAACAATGGCGAGTTGGATTGACGGTCATACTGATTGTATGTCCATTGTCAGTGATTCGGAAATTTATTACAAAATCCGTAAAATATCGTCAAAAATTCGTCACTTAGGATCGCAAACACATCTGAACTCTGTAAAACTTTTATGGCGGCTAATATTCCATTAAATAAACTTAGCAATCCCACTTTAAAAATATTTCTTCAAAAATATACTGGTCGAAATGTTCCTGATGAATCAACTTTACGCAAATATTATGTTTCTAGGTGCTATACGAGAACAGTAGAACGCATTAGAAGCCATCTTTTTAATCAATACATATGGATAAGCGCCGACGAAACGGTGGATATGTTAGGACGCTGTGTGGTAAATGTTGTAGCTGGTGTACTACATCCAACTATTCCCTATAACTGATATGTAATAGCAACAAGTGTTATAAATAGAGTTGATGCGGAAACAGTTGCTGAAACCATTAAGGAGAATATGCAAAAAATGCTTCACTCGGACGTCACGTACAAAGAAAAAATACTTTTATTTGTCAGTGATAGTGCTGCGTATATGTTAAAAACAGGCAGACTATTGAAGAAAACATATCCTAATATGCTGCATATTACTTGTGTAGCACATGCTCTCCACAGAATCTGTGAATATATCAGAGACACTTTTCCGGAAGTCGATAGACTTGTATCAGCTTTTAAAAAAGTTTTCAGAGAAGCACAATTGAGAGTAGCTCTTTTCAGAGAAAAATTTCCATCTCTGTCGCTGCCTCCCACTCCAGTAATAACTAGATGGGGAACATGGCTGGAAGCTACTAGTTATTATGCTGAGAATTTCGATAGTCTAAAACATTTCGTAACACTGCTAAAGGAGGATGCTAGAAGTATTGGTGAGTGCAAGAAGCTCACACAAATCCCAAATTTAAAAAATCAGTTGTACTTTCTTCACGAACACTTTGGAAAATTGCCAAAACTAATCACTTATTTTGAAAATCGAAATCTCAAATTAAATGACGGATTAACCACATTAGATGTGGCTGTTAATAATTTGAAAAGTATTCCAAGTGACTTCGGATGTGACCTTCGGCAAAAGTTTGAAGCAATTCCTAATAGAAATCCAGATTTAATTACATTGCAGCAATTATGTATGGAGACAATTCCACAAAATCTAACGGCTAAATATGAAGAAATAAAAGAATATTTCCAGTATGCACCTATAACCAGTTGCGATGTAGAAAGGACGTTTTCTATTTATAAGGATGTACTTAATTCAAAGAGAACAAAATTGACAGAAGGAAACCTTGAGAAACTATTGCTAGTCAATATTAATACTCCTTTACTCAACTTGAACGACAAAATGAACAAATAAAAATGTTCCAATTATAGAAATAAAATTAAAAACTTTAAAAATACAACTTTTCAACAAATACATATGTATTTCGTAATTTTATAGATCACCACCCGTTTGTTTTCCAATTATATAAATAAAATTAAAAACTTTATAAATACAACATTTCAACAAATAAATATGTATTTCGTAATTTTATAGATCACGACCCGTTCGTTTTCCAATTATATAAATAAAATTAAATATTTTAGAAATACAGCCTTTCGCCAGTACTGCACTGGGCTTTGCGTCATGTGGTAAGCGTGTCCGTTCTCTATTCATTAGTATAAGTAGAATGTGTCGCTATATGTTCAATGTTTGAATGGGCAATGTGCGTTATGTTTTTCCTAAAGTATGAGAAAAAATCTATTACCTGTTATAGTTAACGATAACCGAAATAGATCCTGGAATTTTGAAAGCATTGTTCATAATTTAATTCCAATAAGTGTAAGATTATGAAAGATTTTTCCATAATTACAATTACGTATTTGTTGTTAAACAGAAAATTGTTTAACGACAAAAATAAATATTAAAATTACCGAATTACATTTTTGCTTATATTCCTTAAGCGAAGTGATTTTATCTACGCCCCTGGACAAAATTCCGAAACAATTAATATGCAGGTATTTACCTCTGATACTGGGAATTCAAAGTATTTTGCGATTCTTTCGTATAATGCTGGAGAATTAGAGAATCTAGATATGAAACCTGTCGGGCTTCCGTGTGCTAATTGACAGTGGAACACGATTGATGACGCCGGTTCTGTCGTCTGTTGAGGTACACTATCGTAGGATTTAAGTAAATCTTCACGGGTGGCAGGAATTGTATTCGGTCGCGCCGCGACCGAATTACTAGAAATTTTCGCTTTGTTCTTTTTGAACATTTTGTTCACGAATGTCAGGTAGCACTAAATCGATGGATTCACAAATTAACAACACGCACCGTTTGATATAAACTAAACACTAAACACATCTCAAATGACTCGGTTTTGATAATTCTAATCGTTATCAAATATCTACAAGATAATACGTGAAGCGATTCAGTTTCTTTACAGGTGTAAATATTTGACGTATCTAAGTAATAATGCGATAGGAAAATGTTAGGTTAAGGTAGACGTGTACCTCGAACTTAGTAGATACAGTGTATAATAAAAACGAAGGAAAAAGTATTGTGGTAAAATTTGTTTATTAACAGTTGTCAGTGGCGGCTTGTGCTAAAAATTTTAAGGTGTTCTGCAAGTTTTACAAAAAAATTTACCTTGCACGGGCAGTAAGAGGTTGTCTCCCATCGATCTTATCGTGCTTTCTTCGCCTTCCGCACTGAAGTAATGGATTTCTGGAACGATTGTCAATTGTCACACAAAAAAATAAGAGTCACTAAGCACTACTTTACTAACAAATTATTTCTTATAAATTAAATCTATTCTACGTTCTTTTCGATTTGCAAATTTTGTTATCACTTTGTCATTAAAATTATCTATTTCGGAGATAAACTTTTTTTCGATCGATAGCATGGAAAGAGATGTTATACAATCTTCGGTCATTGAATTTCTGAGAAACGTCTTAATTCGATTTAGTGCTGAAAAGCATCGTTCGGCCTCTGATGTTGTCATGGGAGTTGTTATTACAATTTCTAATAATTTTCTAGTCTCCTTCAACGTATCTCCCAGATTGTTTTTTATTAAAAATTTTAGAAGAGGTAGTGCGCCTTTTAAAGATCTACAATCAGTTCGTGAGTAAATAACAGACAATTCAGTTCGTAATCTTTCTTTATCAAGGGTGGGATAATAGGAGCATGCGGAAGTGAGTTTGTCCTCAGGAAATTTACTGCAATACTCTCCAAAGCATTCCGAAAAAAAAGGTGATGCCACTACTAGATGCTCTTTAAAATGAAATCGATCTTTTGCACAATTTAGAATAACATCACACACCTCTAAAGCCGAAATTCGATGATTAAATCTGCTGTTATTTGGACGTTTGCGTTTTTCTGGTGGTGGCTCATCGCTTATTAAATCTGATGCTTCACTTATGATGTTGTCAATCTTATTTCGAACTTGGCCTATACTGCGTTCAAAATTTTCGATAGCGTCTTTTACTAGAGTGGGTTCAATTTTTCTTTGCTGCAATTGATTAAGCAGGATATCTACATGGGGCATTACATGATGGAAAAAAGTCAGCCAAAAATTGAAGATCGGATCATTTAATGTACGGCGAATAGAGGCGGCTGCACTACAGACTGTGTTGTTGGAGAATTGTTCTTCTATTTCTTCCATACACTCAATGAGAGAGGCCCTATTTTCGTACACAACATTAATGGTCCTGATATTAAAATTCCAACGGGTTGTAGCGCCGTGGGGGATCCTTCTGTTTACAATCTTGTTTAACACTTCTACTCGTTGGGGTGAATTATTAAAAAAGCCGGGAATGTCTTGTAGATTTCCAAAAAATACACGTACTTGCGAATTTGCAGAAGCAGCTTTAGATATAATTAAATTTAATTGATGGGCATAGCAATGTACATAGTGCGCAAAAGGATACTTTTTTTTAATCAATGCTTGAACGCCTGCGTGTTGTCCGCTCATCACCGCTGCTCCATCGTAACTCTGTGCATTCAGTTTGTTAGGTGAATTTTGAATTAAAGCATCTATGACACTTAAAATTGTTTTGCTAAGTGTTTCTGCATCACATTTATCAGGAATGACGTAGTTCCAAAAACGTTCAATTGGCTCACCATCACGAACATATCTAAAAATAACTACCATTTGAGTTTTTGCAGCAACATCCGTTGTTTCGTCCGCCATGATCGCCAAAAACGGTTGTTCTTGGCAGACTTCAAGTATGCACTGTAACAGATCATTCTGTATTTCTTTGGAAGTGCCTTTAAATACCGAACAATTTTTTAGGTGCTCACTTAGAGTTGCATCTAATTCAGCCGAAAAATTAATAAGTCCACGAAATATCCCCGGATTCTCGGAAGTATCGCTCTCATCATGTCCCCGAAGGGCCAATTCAAAAGCTCCACAAAATTTTATACAATTAATAATTTTTGATAAAATATACCGATTCTTTGACACATTTTCATTATGTCTCTGTATATTTACCCAATGAGCAGAATCTAGTTGAGCCATAATATTAGTTGACCCTAGAAACGCAAATTCCATACAATTATGAAGATGGCTTTTAGAATTCCCATGTCTTTTTATTTTCAAACTCAAGTGCTCTAGATCCGTGACCCCTATTTCCGTCCAAGCTTTATCGCCACCAAAAAGTAAACAGGGAAAACAATATAAAGCATTTTTTTGTTGCATCCACAAATCCATTCGTTTTTTGAATAAATATCGCTACTAAATTTACGTGTATAATTTTTCCCTCTACTTACACCAGTTTTTTCAATAGTGATATCTACTAATGGCCTACCATTTGCTTTTAATTCTATCTTTTCTTCGTATGAATATTTAAAGAATCTCCTCACATTAATTAAATTAAAGACCACCTCCATAATACACAGAGTTTATATAAATTGTCAACAATACACAAAAACAGAAGCACGCGCACTCTAATATTATTGTTTTTACGTTAAACTCGCCGCACCGTAAAAAAGTCGCGAAAATATTAAATATACCTAATCATATCGCCCTCCGCGCTGGACTAAATGCAGCGAACAGGCCTGCTAAAATCATGCATTGGTTTTAAACAGCCGCGGTGGAGCGGGGTGCGCGCGGGTGTTTGAAAGAGCTCTGAGAGCACGTTCGTATGGACCAGATAAGGAATAAGTGAGCGATCGCGCGAATTAGGTTGGCTATTCCACTGGTCGCCTATTGAATATTATTTGATAATAACCGGCGTTAGTGTTGGAATTTCGGAAGCGAATATCTCGGCTTCTACTGGTCGGATTTTGATGATTGAGGTGTCAAATTGTAGGGTTTGATGTCCTCTACAGGATGATGTAGAAAAATATGCAAATTTTTTGATATACAGGGGGAGAATTTTCACAACAATATGTTATGCTTTTATAAACATCAGAAATGTCGGAAAAATTATGTAAAAGAAAACTAGTTATAACTAATACAGGTTCGCCCGCCCAATTTTTTGGGAGCTCTGCAGCACTGCAGCGCTTATGCGCTAGCTGCCACTGACAGTTGTTATTAAAATCTTGCGGATAGAACAGTTTTTACATATTTATAGCAAAATTTCTATAAACTACATGTGATTTCTTTTCCGTAACGGCTGCTTTTAATTTTGTTTGGTGAATCATTAACAGCAAATCAGGCAATAATACTGGACAACAGCCAAAATGTATCTAAAGTAAAATGGACTAAATCTTACTATTTTTGGTGTGATAAAACCGAAAATAAACTTATCTTTTTAATATTAGTTCAGGTTTTAGAGATACGTGATGTCATGTGTCCCTATATATTAACACTGTAACCGCATGTCTGTCTTGTACTAAACAGCCCATATATACAAACAAATGACAAACGCGACTATCGCGAATATTATGAAATTGAATAGAAAATTCTCGAATCTTCTCTAAAAATCTAGAAGCCGTATTTGGGTATATAAGCAGTTACAAAGCGGAGAGGTTAGCGCTCATTCTCACTGCGATCTCTGTTCCAGCAGTATTGTATTTGAGAGCACCGACGACGATACATCGTCACATTCTCACTGCAATATCTGTTCTCGCAACATCGCAGTTGAGATCATCTACGACGATAAAACGTCAAGCGACGCCGGAAGAAATGGCCGGTCGAATTATTAATATAACAAACCTTAAACTAAATCCGAACTTCGTTGAACTCTGGCCACCGGAATTACTTCAACAAACGCAGGCGATAATCGACGAAACGCACAGCGAAAGCGGCGAAATTCACAAAGAAACCGAAAACAGACGAAACAACTTCAACAATCGAAATAAAAAATTCGTACGACGTCCTCGAAAACAAAACCGAGGAAAAGATGGAAGAAGAAACCTCCGAACACACTCCACAACCGTCAACATCGAACAGCACACTCAGGGTAAGTGATAAGACACACACTACACTTAACACAAAAACTGAAACAAAAAAAACACACAAAATCGCACCAATTATCATAATCGAAAAAGACAAATGGACATACATACGACAATTACTTAAATCAAACAGCATTAACACAGTAGAAAACAATATGGTGAAACCAGGAATACACATCGAACCGACAACAGACGAAGACTACCGAAAACTCAAACACACACTAGACAACGAACAAATACAATATTACACTTTCCAATTAAGAAGTGAAAAGACACTAAAGGTGGTGATGCGTGGCATTCCCACCTTTATAACAGACACTGACATTACAGACGACTTGACAGACCAAGGATACCCGACTTTAAAAATTAAACGCATGAACGGCAAACACGGAATACCAGCACCTCTTGTATTAATCGAACTGACGAGACAATACAAGTCAATCTACAACTTACGCGACTGCTGCGGACTTGCAATCAAAATAGAACAACTAAACAAACGGACTGACATTATACAATGCCACAAGTGCCAGACTTTCGGACATCACCAACGGAATTGCAACATAAACTACAAATGTATGAAATGCGGAGACGGACATTCGACACATCTATGTACTAAGACAAAAACAACCCCACCAAAGTGTGCAAACTGCGGTGGTCCTCATCTATCCACTTTCATAAACTGTCCCAATAACCCAAACAATCCTACAAATAAAACCACACCTCAACCTAAATACGTACCAGCACCACCCCCAACAAGTAATCCATGGACACAAAGACAAAACAAGACAAAACTTAACACAGTTGACGAATTAGCACTTGCCTTAGGCAATATGCTAATAACACTACACTCGACTAACGCAACAAACGAACAAATACAACACTTCGTTACACAGACACAGACAATAATAACACTATACAACAAAACACATTAAACACACACAACTGAAACGCAAAAAAAAAAAATGTGATGACCAACAAACAAACACACACGACTTAAACGCAAAAACGCGACTGACGCACAGACTGCACACACAAAACACATGACCGCACAAAAACAAACACAACAACGCACGATATTAATCAGACACAAACACATCACAACCCTGGGAGATACATAACAACGGAGTGGAAATGGAGGCAATCTTCGACCACGATTCAAAATTCAAGGACTCATGAAAGATACATCGTCAAGCGAACCCGGAAGCAATGGCCGGACGACATACTATTATTACTAACCTGACGCTGACACCCAGTTTCAAAAGAAAATGTACTCCACAACAACTTGAGGACGCGGAAACCATAATTTTTCAAACCGGACTCGAAGAAGATATTCAAGATCTTTTGCACAAATCACCGCAAATATTCATAGTAAATCCCGACGAACCGACATTAGAATTACAAGATATAGTCTTACAAGATTACGAACTGCCCAAAGATGATATAAGCCCAGAAAACCCGCTCAAAAAACAACCGGAAGAGAATAATCCAAACTTAAGCAACATCCAATTCACAAACCCGACGAAAACATCAAAAAAACAGAAAACCGGCCATATAAGCAGACCAATCGAAACAAAAAACTCCTACAGTGTCCTCGAAAAAACTAACGCCGAGGAAAAGATGGAACAAGACGCAACATAATTCACTCCACAACCGTCAACATCAAGCAGCACACCCAGGGTAAGTGACAAAACAAACACCACACAAAACACAAACACCGAAACACGCAATACACAAGACAAAATCGCACCAATAATAATAACAGAAAAAGACAAATGGGCACATATACGACAAAATACTTAAAACACACAACATTAACACCGTACAAAACAAACTTGTGAAACCTGGTATTCACATCGAACCGAAAACTGACGAAGACTACCGTACACTTAAACACATACTCAACACAGAACACATACAATTTTACACGTTTCAATTGCGAAGCGAAAAGACACTAAAGGTAGTTATGCGAGGCATTCCTACCTTTATCACTGACATAGACATTACAAACGACTTGACTGACCAAGGCTACCCGACATTAAAAATCAAACGTATGAATGGTAAACACGGCATACCTGCACCACTTGTATTAATCGAACTGACGAGACAATACAAATCAATCTATAACATACACGACTGCTGCGGACTCACAATTAAAATCGAACCACTAAACAAACGGACAGACATAATACAATGCCACAAATGCCAGGCTTTTGGACACCATCAAAAAAACTGTAACGTAAACTACAAATGTATGAAATGCGGAGACGAACACTCAACACACCTATGTACAAAAACGAAAACAACCCCACCAAAGTGTGCAAACTGCGGTGGACCTCACCTATCTACATTCATAAACTGTCCTAACAACCCAAACAGCCCTGCAAACAAAACCACAGCCAAACCTAAATACATACCAGCACCACCCCCAACAACTAACCCCTGGACACAAAAACAAAAAAACACAACACCTAACACAATGGACGAACTAGCACTTGCCTTAGGCAATATGCTAATAACTTTACACTCTACAAACGCAACAACACAACAGATCCAATACTTCGTAACGCAAACACAGAAAATAATCACACTTTACAACAACAAACATTAAACCATACACATGACTGAAACGCAAAAGACCGATGACCAGTGACTTAAACGCAAAAAAGCGACAAACACACAGACTACACACACGCAACACAGGACCGCACAAAAACACACAACAACACACGATTATTTATTAATCAGGCACAAACACGTCACAACCCTGGGAAATACGAAACAATGGAGTGGAAATGGAGGCAACTCCGACCACAAAACAAAATCCAACGACTCATGAAAGAAGGAGAGGTTAGTCAGTCGAATTTAGTGAGTCGAATCGATAGTTGACATTGTAAGATGTCTCGAAAGTATGTAAACAATCCAGATCACTTCTGTTATGTTTGTGGTGAGGCGACTTTTGGGTCTCAGAAGCTATTACACAATTGATAAAACAGGCATATCAGCTTTGTTTCGGTTGCAAAATAGGGGATAAAGACAAACATTGGGGGTCGTACATCTGCTGTAGTACATGCGCTTCAAGTCGAAGAAACTGGTTAAATCATAAAGAAACGATCTATGCAGTTTGCTGTCATAAGAGTCTCGAGAGAGCCTACAAATCATGTTAATAATTGCTATTTTTGCATGATACCTTGTGTTGGGCAAGCAAGAAGAAAAAATCGGTTATGTTTGCCGACTACTGTTGGACTCTCTGGGATAATAATAGCGGTCGGTGTGAAGTGCTAGCCACGTTACCATTTTAGTGTACGGAACGGCTCAAGTTGTAATGAGCCTGCCATGCTACCTCAAAGGTAGTATTATTATTAACTTGATTAATTATTCGAAAATAAAACACTTGGCTTAGTTTCACAACTTCTTCAATTAGATACACTAACAATTGTTTCGGCTATTAGGCCATTATCAAAGAGCTATCTCAAACGTGTATGGGTCTTTGAATTTTGTTCTGTGGTCGAAGTTGCCTCCACTTCCACTCCGTTGTTTCGTATTTCCCAGGGTTCTGGCGTGTTTGAGTCTGATTTAATCGTGCGTTGTTGTGTTTTTTGTGCGGTCCTGTGTGTATTGTGTTTGTGTAAAGTCTGTGTGTCAGTCGTTTTTTTGCGTTTTTTTTTTTTGCGTTTCAGTTGTGTGTGTGTTTAATGTTTGTTATTGTAGAGTGTTATTATTGTCTGTGTTTGTGTTACGAAGTATTGTATTTGTTCTTTTGTGGCGTTTGTCGAGTGTAGTGTTCTTATCATATTGCCTAAGGCAAGTGCTAGTTCGTCAACTGTGTTAAGTGTCGTGTCTTTTTGTCTTTGTGTCCATGGATTTGTTGTTGGGGGTGGTGCTGGTATGTATTTAGGTTGAGGTGTGGTTTTGTTTGTAGGATTGTTTGGATTGTTGGGACAGTTTATGAAAGTGGATAGGTGAGGGCCACCGCAGTTTGCACACTTTGGTGGGGTTGTCTTCGTCTTTGTACATAGATGTGTAGAATGTTCGTCTCCGCATTTCATGCATTTGTAGTTAACGTTGCAGTTTCGTTGGTGATGTCCGAAAGTCTGGTATTTATGACATTGTATAATGTCTGTCCGTTTGTTTAGTTGTTCAATTTTGATTGTAAGTCCGCAGCAGTCGCGTAAGTTATAAATTGACTTGTACTGTCTCGTTAATTCGATTAGTACAAGAGGTGCAGGTATTCCATGTTTGCCGTTCATCCGTTTAATTTTTATGGTCGGGTAACCTTGGTCTGTCAAGTCGTCTGTAATGTCCGTTTCGGTGATAAAGGTAGGAATGCCACGCATAACTACCTTTAGTGTCTTTTCGCTTCTTAGTTGAAATGTGTAGTATTGTATCTGTTCGTTGTCTAGTGTTTGTTTAAGTGTACGGTAGTCATTGTCAGTTGTCGGTTCGATGTGTATTCCTGGTTTTACTAGTTTGTTTTCTACAGTGTTAATGTTGTTTGATTTAAGTAAGTGCCGTATGTGTGTCCATTTGTCTTTTTCGATTACTATTATTGGTGCAATTTTGTGTGGTTTTTGTGTTTTAGTTGTTGTGTTATGTGTACTGTTGGTTTTGTCACTTACCCTGGGCGAGCTAGTTGATGTTGAAGGCTGTGGAGTGAATTCGGAAGTTTCTTCTTCCATTTTTTCTTCAGTTTTGTTTTCGAGGGCGTCGTAAGAATTTTTAGTTTCGATAGGTGAGGTTGTTTCGTCTATTTTTGGCTTCTTCGTGAATTTCGGGTATATAAAGTCTTCTGCGGTTTTGATTTCAGTTTGCATCTTGTTCTGTGTTCGGTGGTGTTTTTTTTCTTCTTTGAGCGGTTCGGTGCTTTTTTCTGGAATCCTGACTTGTATTTTTGGCTGGTTTGGATCTACCATAAATATGTTTGGCGATGTCCGTAGAATGTGCTGGATATCTCGTTCGTTGGACGTTCGGTCGATTATCTCGAATGTCTCTTCTTTTAATTCCTGTGACCAGTGGATCGTGGTGTTTGGATTTAGTATTAATTTTGTTAAAGTAACAATTCGGCCGGCCATTGCTTCCGGCTTCGTATGACGGTATAAAGTCGTATGTTCTCTCAGCTGGTGTACTGCTCGAACAGACGACGCAGTGAGAATGATCTCAAACTAAAACTTACTCTACTTAAGGTTAACATATATACCTGTGTTCCTTATGGGTGGGAGAATGTGGGTAATTGATATTTAAGATTGTATCGATATAGGGGGTATTTATGAATTCTAATTGCGTGTTTGTGATCACTCGATTTTGTTTTTGGGCTTTTTTAATTTCAAAAATCTCTAATATATTTAACTTTTTACTTTTTGCTACATTATGAATGAGGTTACAGCTCTTTATATCGGGTAAGTGGTTCTGGTCTATACAATGTTCCGCGAACCCTGTGTGTTTAACACTATATTTTATATCTCTAATATGTTCAGTTAACCGTTTATTAATACCTCTGCCACTCTGTCCGATATAAATCGCTTCACAATTCTGGCATTTTATGGAATATACTCCTGATTTCTCTAAGTTATCTATTTTATCTTTAGTATTATTCAACAATGTACCTAAATTTACTTTGTTTATCCACACTATGTTAATGTTGAGTTTCTTTAGTAATTTGTTTATTTTCTGTATTATGGGAGGGATATAAGTGATTACATGCCAACTAGGTTTCTTTAATTCATTTATTTCTGGGTATAACAATTTTTGAAGTATTTTCCTTTCTTTATGTTTTATCAAATTATCGATGATATCTGGGTTGTAGCCATTATTTTTTGCTATTATTTTAATTGTGTTTATTTCATTATTAAAGGCTTCCTTATTTATATGTTTTATTTTCGAATAATTAATCAAGTTATTACAAGAATGTTTCACCAAGAAATATCTGCGAAGTCAACCAATGAAAAAAAAAATTATTATTATTATTCACAAAAATATTTTTAATAATATAAAATATTATTAAAAATATGGTGTGAAGAACACGATACAAGTTCATTATTAACATTTATGTGAAGGTATCCTTCTCCAGAGACGCAGATACGTATTTCATCTTTCTACAGATTCATCAGTACGCCCCTGCTGGAGAATACATTCACAAAAGAACAACTTCGCTATCTCACAGAAATTATTAAGACCGAGCGTAGAAGAACTTTCAGCGCTGCATATTAACAAATTGCCAAAAACAACTAGCTCTGTCCACATAACAACTGTAGAACTAACAAAGTGTTTCCATCAGATGGCGCCGCCGTATCTCTAGAAACTGTATTATCGTGTCTTTTTTTGTGAATACATCTTAGCGTGTTTTAAACTGCTGTTTTTAGTCTAGGATTTAGATATTCAAAAAATGACGAACAGAAATTTTTTTAATATCTTTCGTCTTTCGTCATTTGTTTCGCTTATGAGGGCGAAGAATTTAGGAAAATATTTGGGATTCTAGATTCTGTATAATTACACTTTCCATTTTTAATACGTTGTTTTTTTATTTCAAGGATACTTGGTATATCTATATTTAACTTATAATTATTAAAAGAAGCTGCTAATGATACCCATGTGAAAGTGCATATTATTACACTGACAAAATAAAATATAATTTCGATGAAAATCTTGGAAACGTGAGTGAACATTAAATATTGTATAAAAATCTCTAGACGAAGGAAACTTTGAAATATTGTTAAAGAGAAAGTTCTTCAATATTTCTACTTTTTTAGTTCCATAAATTTTAGATTTCATAATAAACGACTTTAATACGATGCTGTTGCCGATTTTTAGTGTTAAAAACCTAATTAATTATGTATAAAACTCGCCTGATTTTGTGAAAGTTGTAAATATGTTTGCATAAGATTACATTGCATTTTGGAACACTTTTTACTTGTTTATTTGTTAAATAAAAACCAAATATAACATAATCTGAAATCAGATTTTATTTTAAATTAGCAAACACTCAGCATCCACTCAAGTAAAAACTTGGTTCTGTTGTAAATAGTATTTAATGGACTAAAACAGTATTTTATTGAGTATTTACGAAATTTGAATGGGAGAAATGGGAATATTGAGAAATTCAATGATATTCTCACATCTTCAATTCTTCAGATCCTACCACGTAGTGGTCGCTGCTTGAGGCCCCCGCTCTTGAAATACCATATCTTGATATTACAGATCTGTCATGTTATTGGATATCCCCTCCCTCTGTTGTATTTGATTTTTCATTCTTTTATTAAAATGCTTTGGGATTTACTATACTTTTAGTTATTACTAGAGAACGGATGCAATTTCAATAAAACGCATTCGGCAATTGGAATTGTGTATAACGTCGCACAGTACATCCCGGCGTAATTCAATGAAGTATTTGTTTGACTTACTCGGACACCTGGTCTTGCAGCGATAACAATGGACAACTCTGCTATTGTATTCGGAGAATATAGTGTTTTTTAAAGTGTTTTCATGAGCGTAGATAGAAGCGGGGTTTTTATAATGTATTTTATTATTAGTTTATATTTCGTAAGATAAATAAAGTGCTGTGAGTAAGTTTCTTGTTTTCATAGTTTTAACTGTTAATTACATCGTAATTTTTGTGATAGATCATGTTTAATATCGTTTGATTGAATCTATTTCTACCAATTATTTCGACGTAAGAGTGTGCATTGAATTTCGTTCAGTTTCAATAACTTACGCACACATTTTTATATTTCATTTATTTAGATCTAGAGCATTTTTTAAGTTACTTTTTCAGACATGATATGGAAGAATGTCGAGAACGGCATTGTAAAACAATGGCGAGTTGGATTGACGGTCATACTGATTGTATGTCCATTGTCAGTGATTCCGAAATTTATTACAAAATCCGTAAAATATCGTCAAAAATTCGTCACTTAGGATCGCAAACACATCTGAACTCTGTAAAACTTTTATGGCGGCTAATATTCCATTAAATAAACTTAGCAATCCCACTTTAAAAATATTTCTGAAAAAATATACTGGTCGAAATGTTCCTGATGAATCAACTTTACGCAAATATTATGTTTCTAGGTGCTATACGAGAACAGTAGAACGCATTAGAAGCCATCTTTTAAATCAATACATATGGATAAGCGCCGACGAAACGGTGGATATGTTAGGACGCTGTGTGGTAAATGTTGTAGCTGGTGTACTACATCCAACTATTCCTTATAACTCATATGTAATAGCAACAAGTGTTATAAATAGAGTTGATGCGGAAACAGTTGCTGAAACCATTAAGGAGAATATGCAAAAAATGCTTCATTCGGAGGCCACGTACAAAGAAAACATACTTTTATTTGTCAGTGCTAGTGCTGTGTATATGTTAAAAACAGGCAGACTATTAGAGAAAACATATCGTAATATGCTGCATATTACTTGTGTAGCACATGCTCCCCACAGAATCTGTGAATATATCAGAGACACTTTCCGGAAGTTGATAGACTTGTATCAGCTTTTAAAAAAGTTTTCAGAAAAGCACCATTGAGAGTAGCTCTTTTCACGGAAAAATTTCCATCTCTGTCACTGCCTCCCACTCCAGTAGTAACTAGATGGGGAACATGGCTGGAAGCTACTAGTTATTACTGAGAATTTCGATAGTCTAAAACATTTCGTAACACTGCTAAAGGAGGATGCTAGAAGTATTGGTGAGTGCAAGGAGCTCACACAAATCCCAAATTTACAAAATCAGTTGTACTTTCTTCACAAACACTTTGGAAAATTGCCAAAACTAATCACTTATTTTGAAAATCGAAATCTCAAATTAAATGACGGATTAACCACATTAGATGTGGCTGTTAATAATTTGAAAAGTATTCCAAGTGACTTCGGATGTGGCCTTCGGCAAAAGTTTGAAGCAATTCTTAATAGAAATCCAGATTTAATTACATTGCAACAATTATGTATGGAGACAATTCCACAAAATCTAACGGCTAAATATGAAGAAATAAAAGAATATTTCCAGTAGGTACCTATAACCAGTTGCGATGTAGAAAGGACGTTTTCTATTTATAAGGATGTACTTAATTCAAAGAGAACAAAATTGACAGAAGAAAACCTTGAGAAACTATTGCTAGTCAATATTAATACTCCTTTACTCAACTTGAACGACAAAATGAACAAATAAAAATGTTCCAATTATAGAAATAAAATTAAAAACTTTAAAAATATAACTTTTTAACAAATACATATGTATTTCGTAATTTTATAGATCACCACCCGTTTGTTTTCCAATTATATAAATAAAAATAAAAAAAAAATAAATAAAATTAATTAATAAATATGTATTTCGTAATTTTAGATAGATAGATCACCACCCGTATGTTTTCCAATTATATAAATAAAATTAAAAACTTTATAAATACAACTTTTCAACAAATAAATATGTATTTTGTAATTTTATAGATCACCACCCGTTCGTTTTCCAATTAGATAAATAAAATTAAATATTTTAGAAATACAGCCTTTCGCCAGTACTGCACTGGGCTTTGCGTCATGTAGTAAGCGTGTCCGTTCTCTAGTTATTACATTTTGGGCAAAAATGACTAATTTTGTGGGTTGTCCTACTCGTGAGCATGCAACATATACACTGATGGAAAAAAGTGACGAGCACACCCTGTATAATCTGAACGTGTCAAGATAAATGCGTAGATTTAGCGGAGCATTAAGGTTTCCTCTAGACGAGTTTGCGCAGCGAGTTTTGACTTTTTCTCTTGCCGTGGTGGAAGCGGTGGTTCGCGTTATCAGAGTTTGAGCTAGGAATGGTTGTGGAGATGCACATGACAGAAGTATCCTTCCGTGATATCGCGCGCCGTCTCGAGCGGTCATTATCGGCAGTGCAGCGGGCATGGCGAGAATGGATGGAGCAAGGACGTACGCGCCTTCAGCCGCGAGGATCGCGCCCTTGTGCACAGCGCGTCTTCCTCAAGGCAACTTTGAGCCGTTCGGCCAGCAGGAAGGGAAGGCGTACTCACTACGCGAACTGTACGGAGGCGTTTGCTAGAAAGTGGACAGCGAGGGCGCTGTGCGTTGCAGCACACGGCACCAGTGGGTGGCGGCTAGACATCAGTGGGTTGTCGAGTGGAGGCACATTTTGTTTTCTGACGAATCAAGATTCGAATTGAGCACCGGTGACGCGCGAATTTTGGTTCATCGGAGACGTGGTGAGCGTCACATCGAGGAGTGCATTCAACCACGCCCTATTCACCGCCAGCAGGGTATTATGGTATGGGGTGCTATTACACATGGTGGACGTACACGTCTGTTGCGTATACAGTATACGATGACGGCTCGCCGCTACGTAGATGAGGTGCTACGGTGCTTCCCTACGTTCGACGGCGCTCACGCCTTCTATACATGCACGACAACGCCCGACCGCACACTGCACGTGTTGCCCAGACCTTTGTTCTTGACTATCTTGTGCAGATGTGACCGTTCTTCGACCACCGGTGTCTTTAAATGTGGCTTATTTAAATTTCTCTAAGTAGTTACGGCCCCGTTCAGGTTTTTAATTTAATAGACACCTCAATTAGTCGCGCTGGGCGATTTCTCCTTGGGAGGATTTTGGTGGTTGATTGAAGAACGCGTCGACAACTAATTAGAGTCTCTGCAATTCCATCGAAAGATACGTTTTGGTATATAATTTGAGTTTCACTTAATGTTCTTTTGCTTATTCACTATTTGATTTCTTAATTTAGATGGTCCTACCTACGGACGAACATTAGTCATCAAATTACCGTCTCTTGTGTTACGCCGTTACGCTCCAGCGTGGACATCCATCGTAGGAACGCACTAGGGATCCCCGGACTATTCAGATAAGCGATACCTGTCAATAATTAACGAACCGTGATTTTAAATCTTCATTTTCCTACATATATTCTTAAACATTTTATCTAAAAATACATTTGCTTATTATTAATATTAAAATTCGTACAGGTGTTTCTCTTGTGGTAAGAAATAATCTCTTTCTTTCGCTTTGTTTTTTTTTTTGGGGGTTTGCTTTGGGTTTTTTTTGGGTTTGCTACACAAAGATTTCACTTCGAAAATGCCTAATTGACTGCATCTTTTAGTGCAATTCATATGCGTATCATTTAGTAATTTTTACGAGCTTAATTTTGAGTAAAATTATTCATTTTAAATTTAATTATTAGATTGGATTTATTCCGCGTATTCTAGTGGCCATGGAAGAGAACCATATGCGGATGCTTCCATGGCCGGCACGTTCTCCGGATCTCAATCCGATCGAACATGTCTGGGATATGATCGGTCGGAGACTTCAACGTTATCCGACTCCGCCAAGTAACGTTGAGGAGCTATGGAGGCAAGTTGAAGCAGCACGGTTGGACATAAATTTCAATTTATCCATACCGTGTCACAGCAGTACAAGAATTGTTAGAAATTGATTACCCACGTAGACTACAGTTTTGTAATTGGTTTGTAAATATGAACAATAATGGAGAACTTTCGCAAAAAGTCATCTTTACTGATGAGGCATGGTTTTATAAAACGGGATACCTAAATTCACAAAATACAAGAATTTCGAGTAGTGAAAATCCACATGTAATTAATGGAGAATCGCTACACCCAGAGAAAATTGGTGTTTGGGCAGCGATAAGCCAAAGGCGAATCATTGGACCAATATTTTTTCAGGGAACGTTAAATGCTCAAAGTTACCGTACGGAAATTTTACAACCATTTGTCAATCAGTTGCATGATGATGAACTTCAAAATGCATATTTCCAACAAGACGGAGCACCTTGTCACTGTACTGCAGAATCTTTGCATTATTTAAGAGAATTTTTTGATGAGCGTATAATTAGTCGAAATACTGAAATTGCCTGGCCTGCACGTTCATGCGATTTAACACCTTGCGACTTCTTTTTGTGGCCTTGTCTAAAAAATAACATATTTCGAACACTTATATTGAATTTTAATGATATGCTACAGAGAATCGAACAGAAATGCATGGAAATTAATAACAATCCAGTAATGTTGCAGAATATCATCAGAAATTTTGAACGGAGGATTTTAAAGTGCATTGATTTTGAAGGACAACATTTTCAACATTTGTTATAGTTTTCAATAAATACCTATTATTTGTTATTTATTTGTATGTATGAAACTGTCAAAATATACGACTTCGTAGGTTAAGTAGTAAATATTAATTTACGACATATGTACTTCAAAATGTTCTCAGTAAATCGCATGCTACTAGATTGACTTTTCAAATGAACACTTGTTAATACACTATACCAGGGGTGGCCAAGAGGTCGACCGCGGTCTACCGGTCGACCGCGAAGGCGATTTAGGTAGCCCCCAAGGGATAAATAGATAACCTGAAAAAGAAGACAAAAAAAATCAAGTGTATTCGGGCCAATAACTACCCACGCGCTTTGGTCGTAGCGCAGTGCAAGTTACGCCATCTAGTTTCACTAGGTAGTACTAAGTGCCTAGAACAATATCGACGGCGGCGATGGAAGATTCGTGAAGACGCGCGAGCGAACGCTGTGTGGGTTCGCGAGTTGTTTCTCGAAATTTCTAGATGTCGCTAATCCCATCATATAATATAAATAGCTGGCGGAAGCCACAGCCAGTCAGTTTGAATTCGGAAGCGATACGAAACGATAAAAAGTGCGTGAAGAGTCCTGGACTGAGTGCGTTTGGACAGACGTATGCGTTGTGACTGTGAATACCGAACTCTCGGTCGACATCGTTCGTTCGTTCGTTCCTCACGTGAAATTCGTCAGGCAGCGGCGTAACAATACTAAGTAACGTAGGGACCTTTGTGAGTTTGTGACTTTTATTTAATCAAAATGAGTTTGCCATCTGGTTCAAGTGCAAAAAAAAAGTAAGACTTACCATTATCACAGTGAGTGGGAAGAAGATTTTTTTTTCGTTATGGTCAACGACAAATGTGTGTTTCTAATTTGTAATTCAAGTGTAGCATTACCGAGAAGAGCAAATGTGGAAAGGCACTTTAAAACTACACATTCCAAATACACCACAGATTTTCCATTTGGCAGTGAAATTCGTAAGGTAAAAGTACGAGAACTAAAAAGCAGCTTAAGTGCGCAACAATCTTTTTTTACGAAACCAGACTTGAAATCAAAAGCTGCTACACTGGCGTCATTTGCTGTTACGGAAATATTGATAAAACGAAAGAAACCTTTTGAAGATGGAGAAATGATCAAGGAAGCCATGCAGAGAGCTGGAGAAGTACTGTTTAATGACTTTAAAAATAAGAAAGAAATTATTTCAGCCATAAATGCCATTTCTCTGTCACGAAACACTGTGATGCGACGAAGTGAAGCCTTAAGTGGAAATTTGGAACAATTGCTTAAGGAAGACTTGCAAAAATGTAGTTTTTTGTCAGTACAATTCGATGAATCCACCGATGTGACGGGCACTGCTGAATTGTGCATTTTCGTGCGTCTAGTTTTTGAAGATATGACGTCAAAAGAATTATTGACGATGATTCCATTGAAGGGGCAAACAAGAGGTGAGGATATCTACAGATCTTTTAAAGATTTTGTAGAAAAAACTGAGTTTCCGATTCACAAAATAGTTGCTATTACGACAGATGGAGCACCCGCTATGCTGGGACAAAGAGTTAGTTTTATTTCATTGTGTAAAAGTTTCACCAACTATCACTGCATCATACACCAGCAAGTTTTGTGCTCTAAAATTCTTGACTCGGATATTATCATGAAAATTGCCTTTAAAATAGTTAATTCTATTCGAGCCAGAAGTTTGCAAAGGCGTCAATTTCGAGCTTTACTTGAAGAGACTGAAGCCGAACACTCGGATCTTTTGCTACATACAGATGTTAGGTGGCTTAGCCGTGGTGCTTTTTTGAAGAGGTTTCGCCAATTACTGACAGAAATCAAAACATTCATCCATTCGAAAGAAGAAAATGTACCTGAACTTGAAAATGAAAAATGGCTCATGAAGCTCGCCTTTCTTTGTGACATAACGGAAAAACTCAATCAGTTGAACTTAAATCTTCAAGGAAAAGAGAGGAATGTGATTGATATGACAACTTTGATTAAAACATTTAAAAGTCAAATTCAAGTGCATGCATCTCAATGAAGACGAGGTGAACTAAGAAACTATAAAAACATGGAAGAAGAATGCACGCACAACTCAAATCGGGACTTTGAAACTTTCGCCAGGCAGCTGGAGAACTTGCACCTGGAGTTCGAAAGAAGGTTTTTGGATTTCTTCGCTCTCGAAGAAGTGCAAGTTTCATGACATTCCATTTTAATGAAAGCAATGACCTTCACAGCTTGACTGCAAAAATCGGCAAGTTAACTGATTCTGAATCTGTTGCGCTGGAAGAAGAAATAATTAAAAGGAGATGCGACATATTTCTGAAAGCAAGAGCATTTGGCAGTAATACTGATTTTTGGAAACTGATTTGCAAAGAAAAGTTCCCATGCCTAAGAAAGGTTGCCTTATATTTGACTTCGTTTTTCGGTTCCACCTATCTTTGCGAATCGACATTTTCTACTATGAATACAATAAAAACCAAACATCGTTCTCGTTTAACAGATGCCCACTTAACTTCCTGTTTGCGCATCGCAGTTACTTCCTACACTCCTCAATATAATAAACTTGTGGAGAATATGCAGTGCCAAATATCCACCCAAAAACCTAATACAGAATGAACATTATGTATTTTGTTTTCAACGTATATAATAGAAAAATACTTACTAACTTATCGCTAAAATGTTTTATTTCTCTCTTGTAAACTCTACCTTAGAGTCGCCCGCAAGAAACATTTTTGAACACAAGTAGACCTCAGATGTCAAAAGTTTGGCCACCCCTGCACTATACTATATGCTACGCTCTATAATTTGAAACAAACTTTACTTCTAAATCATTGTTCTTACGTAGTTCGGCTAAAAGTTAAGGTACTGGCTACGTACTCATATTTTGCTACTATGAAGAAGGGGTATTACATACTTTTATCGAATATATGCAATCTCTATCGTTATAACTAATACACACCATGAAGAATTGTTGAAAAATAAGTAGACCACCACCGTTAATTACGTATTCAAGACACGATATAATGGATAGACGACAATACCCTGCAAAATATGTATATTCCTAAGACATAAAGTGCAGTTTTCAGAGTATACATATATTTTTCTCTTCTACGGAAAGTATTTGTTTATTTTACGTAGAAGTGCCGCACCTATTGCTGAACGTTAAATACAACTTAGAATTTAGAAAAATCTAGGTCGTTGGAACATTGCAAATGTCTAATATATTTTTTGTTCTTCATTTCATTTATTTGTATAAATATACGTTTCAAGTTTTTTGATTATCACTGAATACTAATTTCCTTATTATATGCAATAAATGTGCTTATAAAAAGCGTTTTTAATACTAATGCATACGTTTTGTCGTTTTTAACTTTGATCCTCTTATCGACATTTCAATACAATATGATGAATGACTTGATACGTACCGTGCTTTCAAAAACTTTCCTAATTAGTGTAGACTGTTTTTTAAGTATTTTCTTGATGAAGATTGACGACACTGCGACGTCTTTTAAATTGTACTTTAAATTGTGACAGCTGTCAGTGACAAATTTAAATTAGAAAACCTTATATTTGATTGTATTATTGTATTATTAACATGTTAGAGTTACAACACAAAAAGTTTATAATCGAAAGTTACTTTAGAACCGGTTGAAAATTAGATAATGGAGAATGGATTTATTCCATTAATCATTGCTTGCATAATTGCCGGCAACAGTTTCCTTATATGCCAGCTACTTATGTACAGCTGCTAAGTCTGTTCATGCTTCCATTGATAAATTTCGTGAAACAGGGCCAATAACTTGTAAACCCGGCGGTGGAGCACCTAAAAACGAACCAGAAATTTCATAGAAGATTCGACGTCGAATAGACAACTCACCTAAAAAATTAATTGCAAAGCCTTCGTCAGAAGTGACTAGCATGCAAGTACATAGATGGAACCATCTAAACAACAACTTGCGCATAAGTATTTATTTGAATGCATAGACAAGAAAAGTTCGTCGACAACCAAGTTTTAATGCAACAGTAAGCAGTTACATGCAAGAAAGACAACGTGTAAACGGGTGCTTTCACGTAAGTGATAATAAATTATAAACAAGTTTTGTTTTGTGAACAAATATGAGCTAAAAATCCGTGAAGAAAGTAAAGGAAGTTGGAAATCTGAAATAACAATTAATTTTTTGGAGGCCCATGAAGAGAACTCGTGTTTATGGAATGTCCATAGTAAAGAATTTAAGAATAGGGAGTTACGCGAAAAGGCCTAGTAAATCTGTCTGAAGTAATGAACATAGAGAGATTTGATTCTGGCGCAGTGAAAGCAAAAATTCGTTCCATTAAAAATGCACACCTTTGTGAAAAAACAAAAATTATAAAAAGCAGAAGATCTGGTATCTAACCCATATCTTTTCTTTTATCTTTTAGTCGTTCTTCTAAATCGATTATTATATCTTGGAACAAACTTTTTGCAACTATTTGGTAGGCGGCACTTAAACGTTCATTTGACATGTTGATCGCGGCTTCTACACAATGACACCGGTGCATTAAATAATCACGTTACGTGGAAACCTTCATTGTCACGCAAGATTACTTGCGCGAGTAAATCCATGCACGTATAAATGCGCCCTTAAAGTTGTTTCCATATATATAATTGTTTCAGCCTTTACTTGATGAAATTCCATTATAACTACTACGTGACTATAAATGATTGTAACAAATATTTACTTTGGCAACACTGAAAAATTGGCTAGCCTGGTTATTCGTATATAGGTACAACTTTGTAGGTTATGTCATTTGTATCATATGGATGCGTTAAAAATCAGGTGTGCTAACATAAAATTACAGAAGTGTTTCCAACTTAAGTCGAAAATTTAGAATCATTTATAGTCTCGTTGTATTATCAGGATAAAATAAAACAAATTTTAATGAATTTCACTTTTTAATTAACACTGTAACGGTCGTTTCGCTCCAACCTGAGCTTCATCAGACATATAACTAACTTATTTACAAATTTTTTTAACACAAGTATACGGTAATAAACACATGTTTTATTTTAAATAGTTGAAGGAATGGGTACTTTTTATTACTAAAATGTCTATGTACAAAACTTTCACTACGGTTTATACAATACATACTGTTCTTAAGTAATAAAACTAGGGGTTTACATTATATTACAGGGAGGTAAAGAAATTCAATGGAAAAATACAATATGTGACTGTCTGAATATCAAATAAATAAATTGAGTAAGGGTGAATTATTCATTTCTAATTGATCATTTAGGATCTTGTCGGTTTTCTTTAATTTATTAATTTCAAGTGACTCTAATAAATTAAGTTTTTTGCCCTTATTTTCTACGTTTAATATTTTAAATTCTTTGTTAAAATTGTGGTTCGTTGAATTAATATGAGACGCATATGAAGAGTCACCTTTATTATTTCTAAATGAAGAAAAATGTTCTTTGATGCGTATTTCAAACGATCTGCCTGTCTGTCCGATATACGTCATAGGGCAACTACCGCAGGTTAACTCATAGACTCCTGACTTTTTATTGTTGTTTGTTAAATCTTTATTGTTTTTTATAAATTTGGATAAATTGTTGTTAGTTCTATACGCTGTATTAATGTCAAACTTTCTTAAATATTTACAAATTTTGTTTGTGCTTGAAAAGCCTATAAACGTGATCATTTTAAATTTTTGGGTGTTATTATTTAATATTGGGTAAACTTGTAATATGGCTTTTGTAAGGAGTATTTTATTTAAAATGTTATCTATTATATTCCTTTTATATCCATTGTTGATAGCTATTTGTTTAATTAAATTGAACTCTTTCTCGAAATTTGTTTGGTTCAACGGAGTATTGATTAATCTATGTATAAGACTGTGATAAGCCGCTAATTTGTGTTGTATCGGATGGCAAGAAGTGTTATGAATAGTTATATCTGTAGTTGACGGTTTGTGGTAAATTGCAAAGTTACATTTATTGTTAATTCTAGTAATCGTTAAATCGAGAAAGTTAATACTATTATTTGTTTCCTGTTCCATTGTAAACTTAATATTGTGATGATGTGATGCAATGTATTAATATAATCAAATAATAAACTTAATTGTCTCTTTGTTGCTATGAAACCTAGTACATAATATATCATCTACATATCTGTACCAAAATAATACATTTTGAAAAAGAGGATTTTTTGAAATAGAATTTTCCAGATGATCCATAAAAATCTCAGCTAATAACGGACTTAGGGGATTACCCATGATTAAACCTTCTTTGCAAGTGTATATGTTTTCATTAATTGAAATTGAAAGTAATTTTGTTCTATGTTCTATGTTTAGTAAATCAAGAATTTCATTAATAATTATTGGATTTACATTATTTTTATGGAGAAGATCTTTTACTAAAATAACCGTTTTTTCTGGAGGGATACTAGGGAATAAATTTTGAACGTCAAAGGAAATGAGTTTTGTGTTAGACGTTAAAGTAAAGTCTTTGATTTTGTTTATTAGTACATATGAGTTTTATCAAAGACTTTACTTTAACGTCTACAGTATTGAATAAACCGTATAAACCGTGTAAACCAGGCGCGGCTCGTGATGACGTATTTTGGTTTGCAGTACAATGATACGAGTGCCTCGTGTGTTTTCGGTGTTTACTAAGCAAACGTTACATTTAGTACACGAGAATACACGAAGCACTCGGATCATTGTACTGCAAACCAAAATACGTCATCACGAGCCGCGCCTGGTGTAAACAGTATAAACCGTGGTGAAAGTTTTGTACATAGACATTTTAGTAATAAAAAGTACCCATTCCTTCAATAATTTAAAATAAAACATGTGTTTGTTACCGTATACTTGTGTTAAAAAAATTTGTAAATAAGTTAGTTATATGTCTGATGAAGGTCAGGTTGGAGCGAAACGACCGTTACAGTGTAAATTAAAAAGTGAAATTCATTAAAATTTGTTTTATTTTATCCTGATAATTGTTTCCATATAAAAATCAAGCATTGTTTTAACTCACACAGGTACATTTTGGTACAAGAACACAATACTGTCAATGGTTTTTACATAACATAAATAATGACAACATCCTTGACAAATGCTTTTTTCTGATAAGGCGTGGTTCCACCTTTCTGGCTATTTAAATAACAAAATATGAGAATGTGGTCGGTAGAAAACCCTCACAAATTCATAGAAACTGTATTACATCCACAAAAAATAGGCGTCTGGCTAGCAGTTATAATTGGGTTTATATTTTTTAACCAAATCGTAACTGCTGAAATGTACCAAAATGAATTATTACAACCTTTTATTAATCAACTTCATGATGACGAACTTATAGAAGGATTTTTTCATCAAGATAATGTACCGGCACACAAATCTCAAAATTCAATAGCTTTTTTGCAACAACTTTTCGACGATAGAATTATGAATTATCCTCATCTCTAATCAGAAAAGATTTTGAAAGCATGGTGGTAATGTATATCGTGCGTTCAAAAACAATTGCCTCTAGTGAGACATGATTTCTAAGTATCAAAAAGCATGTCGTAACTTTACTAATATGAATTTCTTAAATGACAGTTACATCTAGAGAATACAACCCCGAGCATGTTTTTCATTACGGGATTTTTGAAGCGTAATCCGGGGGTCCCGGGATTAGACTATGTGGTTTCTAATTGAAAAAAAAATGAAAAAAAAACTTAAGTAATTTCTTAAAAATTATTTATTAATATTGTTGCACAACACAATACACAATACCGCCTGATTCTGAGCAAACGCAACGATCCGAACGTATGAATATTTCTCCCGCTTCGAATACAATTCCCCTGAACGCGTTAAGCCAATCACAAAACAGTCTGTTGCTAAACCCCCTCCTCGCGCCAACTTAATTGGCGCTTGCTATATGTATGACATCGATATTAAGCCAATCACAAAACAGTCTGTTGCTAAACCCCCTCCTCGCGCCAACTTAATTGGCGCTTGCTATATGTATGACATCGATGTTGACGCGCCTACATTCGTGTGCTAGTCTTTGAGACGAACACACGTATATTGCATTTAAACAGACGACGGTAACCGTCAAAGCGAACCCGGAAGCAATGGCCGGACGATATATCACTTCTACGATTACCAACCTAGCGCTGAATCCAAGTTTTAAAAGAAGATGCACTCCGCAGCAACGCGAAGACGCGCAAACCATTATTAACGGAACCACGGAGGAAGAAGAGATTCAAAATCTATTAAAAAAACAACCGCAAACATTCATCATAGATCCCGCCGAACCAACGGTAAAAATAGAAATACTAGAATCGCCCAAAGAGGAAACAAGTTCAGTAAAACCGTCAGAAAGCAAACAACAACTCATAGATCTATAAATCTAAAGAAAACAGCAAAAAACAGAACACGCAAGCACACCAATAGAAACAAAAAACTCGTACAGTGTCCTCGAAAAAACCAACACCGAGGAAAAAATGGAAGAAGAAACCTCCGAACACACTCCACAACCGTCAACATCGAACAGCACACCCAGGGTAAGTGATAAGACACACACTACACTTAACACAAAAACTGAAACAAAAAAAACACACAAAATCGCACCAATTATCATAATCGAAAAAGACAAATGGACATACATACGACAATTACTTAAATCAAACAGCATTAACACAGTAGAAAACAAAATGGTGAAACCAGGAATACACATCGAACCGACAACACACGAAGACTACCGAAAACTCAAACATACACTAGACAACGAACAAATACAATATTACACTTTCCAATTAAGAAGTGAAAAGACACTAAAGGTGGTGATGCGTGGCATTCCCACCTTTATAACAGACACTGACATTACAGACGACTTGACAGACCAAGGATATCCGACTTTAAAAATTAAACGCATGAACGGCAAACACGGAATACCAGCAGCTCTTGTATTAATCGAACTGACGAGACAATACAAGTCAATCTACAACTTACGCGACTGCTGCGGACTTGCAATCAAAATAGAACAACTAAACAAACGGACTGACATTATACAATGCCACAAGTGCCAGACTTTCGGACATCACCAACGGAATTGCAACATAAACTACAAATGTATGAAATGCGGAGACGGACATTCGACACATCTATGTACTAAGACAAAAACAACCCCGCCAAAGTGTGCAAACTGCGGTGGTCCTCATCTATCCACTTTCATAAACTGTCCCAATAACCCAAACAATCCTACAAATAAAACCACACCTCAACCTAAATACGTACCAGCACCACCCCCAACAAGTAATCCATGGACACAAAGACAAAACAAGACAAAACTTAACACAGTTGACGAATTAGCACTTGCCTTAGGCAATATGCTAATAACACTACACTCGACTAACGCAACAAACGAACAAATACAACACTTCGTTACACAGACACAGACAATAATAACACTATACAACAAAACACATTAAACACACACAACTGAAACGCAAAAAAAAAAAAATGTGATGATGACCAACAAACAAACACACACGACTTAAACGCAAAAACGCGACTGACGCACAGACTGCACACACAACACATGACCGCACAAAAACAAACACAACAACGCACGATATTAATCAGACACAAACACATCACAACCCTGGGAGATACTTAACAACGGAGTGGAAATGGAGGCAATCTTCGACCACGATTCAAAATTCAAGGACCCATGAAGACGCGCCTACAGCATTCAGGGGAATTGTATTCGAAGCGGGAGAAATATTCATACATTCGGGTCGTTGCGTTTGCTCAGAATTAGGCGGTATACTAAAATAAAGAACAAAAAAGACAATACAAAAAACTATTTAGAATTTCGAAAATACAATCGCAGAAATATTAAGGCATCCAATGTTTGACTTCCAAGCCTGCTTCGTAGTTTATTGCCAACATAAGCAGCAGCTGAAAACGCTCGCTCAGGTTCTACACCGGTTGGAAGAATAGACAATAGATATTTATATGCTAATTCTAAGTGATTCCACGAACTCCTCCATTTTCGAACAGGCTCATTTCGCGTCTAATACTATTTACCAACCCCGATTCATTTTGTACTTCAGGATCTGGGGATTCCATGCTCTTATTAATTTCCAACTGTAGCTTTTCCTTTAGTGTCAATTGGGGTTGGGAGGTTTGTTGAGTTGGCTCATCATCTGTTTGTGATCCTGACCTTTCTTCCTCTTCCGTGTCATCTCGACTATTTAGTCTTTTAACAATACTCTTTATTTGCGTCCTCACTAAAGTCTGTGTAGGAACTGGAAATAACTCAATCCATTCCAAATCCGATAATAATTGATTTTCATCATCTTTTCGTGGATTTTGTAAATAATTCAACACGCCAGTTAAATCATCATTTCGTCGTTGCTTTATACGTTCCACTAAGAATGTTTTAATTTTATTGGTGAGTGCCGAGTGTTGAGGATACATGCAGGATCCTTTCATATCACTTTAATATTAAGTATTTTTAAATTAATTGAAGAAACGATTAGGTTTCGATTAAGTATAATAACTAACCATTTTTAATTTAAGTCAAATTAAATTCAGTATGCAGGCTCATGTATCACACGGTATATGTCTTACGTTTATCATCCGCGGCACACCATATTTACATAAAGCGGTTGGTCCGATCCGGATAATCTTAGGTACACGAGGTCAAATTTATATTCTTTTGCCAGCTTCAAACTATGTATACAATCAGGGTCTGGTTATATTGCCTTTAGGAACAATACTTAATACTTTCTAGTTAAATTTAGGACAATACCAGTATGCTAAGTTCGGAATGATGTCAAAGATCTTTTATTACAGTATTTCGATTCCAGGTACCTACATCAATTGTATCTTGGTAGTTCAAAGAACCTCCAAACCATTTGGTTTTTATTGTCTGAACTTCCCAGATTTTGTTAAATGGTGAACTGGTGAATACGTTTATAATCGCTGGTTTATTATGGCAATGCAATATATTCTATAGTCAAAGAAACTCACCGACAGTTTTTCCCATATTTTAATTTCAATTGAGAACGCCTCTTTGAACATTTTCTACCAATCATGGTATAGTGGGGATTTTGAATTATTCATTTTGGAGTTTTCCTTATTACAAAAATCTCAATCCAAGTCAGTCTTACCTACAAGTTTAACACACAAACAAGTTCTTTCGCGTTTATAACTTTATCGGGGTAAACTCCTCATTTCGAGTAATCAAAACTCTCATCAGAGAGTTAATTTGTCTCAACATAGACATTCATCTTATTCATTTAAGTATAAGTTTCTTTTATATATCATCAAACTTAAAGTCATTCAAACAGTGCCGATTCAATTAATTAATTACAAGACACAAAGTATCACAACAGTCATACTCAGAAGATAAATAGCTTAAGTTGTTGTATATTTAAAAATAGGTGTAATTAGTGTAAATAAATATATTCAGATCAATTGCATTTATTCAAAAACTAACCTTTCACCGAAGAAAAAACAAGAAAGCGTATACAAACTTACACCTTGTGCGCGGTGAGTCAATCATAAATCGAGCTGTAATCAAAGGGAACGAGCGGCGAAGCATCGTCACCACGGAACCGGAACAGCCCGTCCACCGAGTTTTGCTAGACAATTGTTTTATAAGAAATTTCAAAGCGGCATCAGCTGTGCATAAATTAGCATCTCGTCGACAGATTGCTTCTACTGTTAATTTAATTGGGGTCAGCACATTTAACAATTTTATTTACCAAGTCAAAATCAGCATCCTCTAAACGGATTGGATGATTGAGATCTATAAGAGCTTTTTGAATGCAGGTTTTTAAAAGAGAAAATCGTTCCAACATGGTTAAAAGACTATTCCATCTGGTTTTACAGTCCAAAAGAAGTAACAGCTCTTTTTCATGTTCAATCTACACATATTTTTGAAGTACTGTTTCATTTTTCAATGGTGATATTTTGAAATACACAACAACTGTGCGGATTTTCTTTATCAGCTCATTAATGTTTTCATCTTTCGTTAACTCTGGTATGTGTTCTCGCGCAAGTTCATTTTGTGACATTAAGATTAAACCTGAATCTGGACAGTCTAAGTCTTCTAAATTGCCATCATCATCGCTATCGTTCATATCATCAGCAGGCACAGCTGGTTCATTTATAGTATCATCTGAGTATGAAGTAGGGGCTGTCTTGCCTGTCTTGAAAATAATTCTTTATTTTATAAAGCACATCACAGACGGCCAAATTGATACCATGTGCGAGACACAGTTGTTGTTGAGTGCAAACAAGCTGTTCCACCTTTATCATAACGTTCGGTCCATCGGCTACAGTGCACGATATCAGTTTCCAGGGAAATATCAAATTTACTCAGACGCTCTTTCAACATACGAAGACAATTTTCAGCCGTCATACTTCCATGAATAGGAACGAGTCCTAAGCTCCAAATTGTTTAATATGAATGAACGTTGACAGCCATGTATCGTTTATTGGACGTTGGTATCCACTCGTCGAAAGATAGACTGAATCTTTCACCTGCACTTTTCAAATGTTTTAATTTTGCAGTTACTTGCTTTCTGATTTTTTCACTGTAATTCATAACACGCTTTCGAATTGTGACGGCTGATTTTGGTAAATCCGTGTATTTCGCTAAGAGCAATTTTCACAAATCGTCTGAAGTTATGAATACACTGAATGGAAATTTATCTAATACAATCATTCTTGCCAAAACATCATCCAGGCTATCGTCGGCACTTTTAGTAAAATAATCTATTAACTTTCGTTTAGCTGGCGGGGGTGCTGTGTTTAGATTTTCAGAATCTTGACTTGTTGAAGCTGTTACGATTAACGATTAACGTCAACTAAAATCTTAATGACATGTTTTGATGACAAATGTGTATGTAATTAGTCGACCCACCCAAACTCTTGAGAATGGCAGGGCATCGTTTACATTTAGCACTATTCCCGTGTTTCGCAACTAAAAAATAACTCCACGCTGACGACGTATCACTGTTTTTTTATATTGAACAAAGTCTCCCGCCATTTAAAATAACTTTTTCAGATAATTGACTTTTAAATTTAAGTGACGTAACCTGCGTAACCTTGTCGCTGGTAGAATAATAAATAGAGAACGGACGCAATTTTCATAAAACGCAATCGGCAATTGGAATTGTGTAAAACGTCGCTCAGTACATCCCGGCGTAATTCAATAAAGTATTTGTTTGACTTACTCGGACACCTGGTCTCGCCGCGATAACAATGGACAAGCCAGCTGTTGTATTCCGAGAATATAGTGCTTTTTAAAGTGTTTTCATGAGCGTAGATAGAAGCGGGGTTTTTATAATGTATTATTTATTAGTTTATATTTCGTAAGATAAATAAGCTGTGTGTAAGTTTCTTGTTTTCATAGTTCATCTGTTAATTACATCGTAATTTTTGTGATAGATCCTGTTTAATATCGTTTGATTGAATCTATTTCTACCAATTATTTCGACGTAAGAGTGCATAGAATTTCGTTCAGTTTCAATAACTTACGCACACATTTTTAGTTTTCATTTATTTAGATCTAGAGCATTGTTTAAGTTACTTTTTCAGACATGATATGGAAGAATGTCGAGAACGGCATTGTAAAACAATGGCGAGTTGGATTGACGGTCATACTGATTGTATGTCCATTGTCAGTGATTCCGAAATTTATTACAAAATCCGTAAAATATCGTCAAAAATTCGTCTCTTAGGATCGCAAACACATCTGAACTCTGTAAAACTTTTATGGCGGCTAATATTCCATTAAATAAACTTAGCAATCCCACTTTAAAAATATTTCTTCAAAAATATACTGGTCGAAATGTTCCTGATGAATCAACTTTACGCAAATATTATGTTTCTAGGTGCTATACGAGAACAGTAGAACGCATTAGAAGCCATCTTTTAAATCAATACATATGGATAAGCGCCGACGAAACGGTGGATATGTTAGGACGCTGTGTGGTAAATGTTGTAGCTGGTGTACTACATCCAACTATTCCCAATAACTCATATGTAATAGCAACAAGTGTTATAAATAGAGTTGATGCGGAAACAGTTGCTGAAACCATTAAGGAGAATATGCAAAAAATGCTTCATTCGGACGCCACGTACAAAGAAAAAATACTTTTATTTGTCAGTGATAGTGCTGCGTATATGTTAAAAACAGGCAGATTATTGAAGAAAACATATCCTAATATGCTGCATATTACTTGTGTAGCACATGCTCTCCACAGAATCTGTGAATATATCAGGGACACTTTTCCGGAAGTTGATAGACTTGTATCAGCTTTTAAAAAAGTTTTCAGAAAGGCACCATTGAGAGTAGCTCTTTTCAGGGAAAAATTTCCATCTCTGTCTCTGCCTCCCACTACAGTAATAACTAGATGGGGAACATGGCTGGAAGCTACAAGTTATTATGCTGAGAATTTCGATAGTCTAAAACATTTCGTAACACTGCTAAAGGAGGATGCTAGAAGTATTGGTGAGTGCAAGGAGCTCACACAAATCCCAAATTTAAAAAATCAGTTGTACTTTCTTCACGAACACTTTGGAAAATTGCCAAAACTAATCACTTATTTTGAAAATCGAAATCTCAAATTAAATGACGGATTAACCACATTAGATGTGGCTGTTAATAATTTGAAAAGTATTCCAAGTGACTTCGGATGTGGCCTTCGGCAAAAGTTCGAAGCAATTCTTAATAGAAATCCAGATTTAATTACATTGCAGCGATTATGTATGGAGACAATTCCACAAAAACTAACGGCTAAATATGAAGAAATAAAAGAATAAATTCCAGTATGCACCTATAACCAGTTGCGATATAGAAAGGACGTTTTCTATTTATAAGGATGTACTTAATTCAAAGAGAACAAAATTGACAGAAGAAAACCCTGAGAAACTATTGCTAGTCAATATTAATACTCCTTTACTCAACGTGAACGACAAAATGAACAAATAAAAATGTTCCAATTATAGAAATAAAATTAAAAACTTAAAAAATACAACTTTTCAACAAATACATATGTATGTATTTCGTAATTTTATAGATCACCACCCGTTTGTTTTCCAATTATATAAATAAATTTAAAAACTTTATAAATCCAACTTTTCAACAAATAAATATGTATTTCGTAATTTTATAGATCACCACCCGTTCGTTTTCCTATTATATAAATAAAATTAAATATTTTGGAAATACAGCCTTTCGCCAGTACTGCACTGGGTGGTCCGTTCTCTAATAGAGAACGGACATTCTTACCACATGACTCGGCGTAATTCAATGAAGTATTTGTTAGTCTTACCCGACGATCTGGTCCGTTGCGATTACAATGGACAACACAGCGATTGTATTCCGAGGATATATTCCATTAAACGCAATCCGCAATTGGAAATGTTTATAAACTTCGCCGAGTACATCCCGCCGTAATACAATGAAGTATTTGTGTTTGATTTTCTCGGTCACCTGATTTTTCGCAGCGTTAACAATGGACAACGGCTATTGATTCGGAGAACTTAGTCATGTGGTAAGAATATCCGTTCTCTACTTATTACATAAAGACAAAAAATCAACCTTAGGTACGCCGTACGATAAAATAACTACACAGGTACAGCCCAAATTATATGTAACTTAGAAGGACTTCCCCGCCCGGCATACTTCAATACAATACTGTTAAAGTAATTCCCCAACGGGCCAACAGGGGAATCACCCGATCACCTCATATGATATATCATAATATTGTTGCGAGGGATTCCCCGTCGGGGATTCTCTGTACGAAAGTATAAATACGCTTATTAGGATTTACTTTTTTCATTTATTAATGTAATAAGTGCCCTTAATATAATCTAGGTAAGGTCATTGTCAAGGTGCAACGGACTAGGGAAAGCAAACTAGCAATCCCATAAATCCCGAGATTAACCAAGTACAGTTCCGAGATTTACGGGATCCCGGCCGGGATCTCGAAATCCCGGGATTCGAGATCTCGAGATTGTATTCTCTAGTCGCCACATACCTTAGAAAACTTACAAGTCATTCTCCTCGCATGGGGGATTATTCTCCAAACAACTATTTACCACTTGATCGATAGCATGCCCAGGCGAATGGAAGCAGTTATAAGAGCTAGAGGTGGGTCTACATGCTACTGAATTTCAATTCTTAGGATTTAATTTCACTTTCAACTTTTTTTTTAAGTTTCTTCGACACCGTCATTAATCTGACATTCATGTTACGTTCTGTTATTTGTTAATGTTACATAGATAGTATAATTTAAAAGTTCGAATAAATAAAAGTAATAAAGACAATTGTTTCCGATGCGTTAATTTTGTCCATTAGTTTAAATATGACCCAAGAATTTTATTTATAGATTCATACGCAAATACTGACAACTTAGTAAATGAAACGTAAGTAATTAAGTATGTTATGCAATTTTTTATTGCAATTACGTTTAATTGTTCGTCTCGATTATAAATTATTGCATATTTTTAAAAATAACATCAAAACTTGTAATGAAATCGAAAACTTTTTTTCGCCTTCCGTTTTGCGTTAGACTCGCATTTGTCAGGCTTTAACAACAGGATATTGGAATAGAAAAGAAAACTTATTATTACTGCTTTATTGACTGCAGCCAGATGTCAAGGTTAATGGCTAGAGTTATAATCTTCGTAGACGTGTTAGCTGCAATGATGTTCGCTTTAAATCGATAATTGCTTGGTGTCCAAATTATTACTTGTTAGATTACCATTGCATCGTAAATAGATTTTTCTTATTTTAAGTATTATAATTATTTCGTGAAATATGGCTGGGTTCCTTGCATAGGAGTAAACTTTGTAATAATGGCGTACCATACAGATAGCTATAAGAAATAATTGGTTACTAGGAAAAATTCTAGGTAGGTAATTGAACAGTCTTTAGATTCTTATTTGTTTAAAAATGTATTTTAAATAACCAGAGAAAGTGTTGTTTTGTGTGTTAACGTTTAAATTAGTAAATCAAGTCATGCTTAAGGAAAATATATGATTAAATATGTAGAAAATCAACATATCTAATTATTAAAGTCCGAACTAAAAGGCACAAAAAAAAAACAGAATAATCTGTTGTTCTCGGGAGTAGCAGTTTTTTTAATAAAAGTTTTGTTTGAAAATGTATTTTTAATGAAAATAAAATGTTATTAGGTCAATGGCTTTAGAGATTAGTAGTTTTCTTTATACAGGGTGTCCAGAAACTCTCCTGACAAACGAAGACCGGAGTTTCCTCAGATAATTTTAAGACAATTAAACCCAAATTCACCTAGTCCGAAAATGCTTCCTAAGGGAGCTAGAGTTCTTTGAAGATGGCGCCTTGTATTTATTTTTTTTTAAATTCCTCCAGAACGCTTCTATTTAGAAAAACAAAAACTGGTATGCTTATTTATCCTCCAGAGATGAATCGATTCCATCAATTGCGAATTTCTAGTACCGGTCATAGGCGTCCGTTTTGGGTAGGTCAACGGTTATTTTAAGGCATAACTTTTTTGTCTTTAACTTTTAAGCATTTGTGACACTAGATTATTAAATTTTCAGGTATTCCAGTACTAAAAGGTACTCTTACTTTAAGTCGGTAGGATACACCGTTTTCTAGAAAAATCGATTTGTAAATTTTTCGTTTTTTCTTCAATAAAGTTCAATTTTTTATTTTTTGCAATAGTTAGCTCTGAACTGCCAACAGAAGTAAAACCTACGTTTTTCATTGTCAAATTGTTGTCAGTTCGCGAAGTTTATCTTTTCATTTACTTCATTACTTTGTGTTATTCAAACACAACGATTTCAATTTAAAAAAAAATGGTTTCTGCTAATGAGGAATACGCCGATATGCATTTAGTTTATGGCGAAATGAGGTGTAACGCTCGAGCGGCGCAACGTAGATACGCTGAAAAATTTCCCAATCGTCAGCATCCCACTCACTCAACATTTACAGCTCTTCATCAACGATTAAGAGAAACAGGTTCAGTGGTCCCAAGAAATAATGAAACAGGGAGACATAATGATGTAACAGCAGAACATGAAGATGTTATTTTAATGGAAGTGGAGGAAAATCCAGAAATTAGCGTTCGAAGACTATCTGCCATGTACCCCACAATTTCAAAATCTTCCGTAGGAAATATCTTACACAAAGAAAATTTATATCCTTTTCATTGACAAAGGTGCAAGCACTGCTAGAAGGAGATTTTCCTGCTCGCGTAGAAATCGCTAGATGGTTACAAAATCAGAAAAATCAAGATGAAGATTTCTTCAGAAACATTTTGTTTGGTGACGAAGCTACATTCTCAAAAAAATGGAATTTTTAATGTACATAATGCACATTATTATTCGTACGTTGGTGACAATCCCCACGTTGTTCAAGAATTTAAGCATCAGCATAGGTTTAGCATAAACGTCTGGATAGGAGTAGTTGACGATTATCTAGTTGGACCTGTGGAATTACCTGCTCGTTTAAATGGTGCTGATTACTTACATTTCCTGCAAAATATTTTACCTGATTTGTTAGATGAGGATATTCGGCAAAACTTATGGTTTCTACAGGACGGCTGTCCGGCCCACTTTAGCAGGAATGTACGAGACTTTCTAGATAATAACTACGAAGACCATTGGATTGGAAGAGGCGGTTCAGTTGCTTGGCCAGCAAGGTCGCAGGATTTGAATCCTTGCGATTATGTGTTTGGGGATACATAAAAGCATTTGTTTATTCCGTTCCGATACAAAATCGCGCACAACTCTGGCTAAGGATACAAGATGCTTGCAACGAATTTAGAAATAACTTTGGAATTTTTGCAAGAATTCGGCGTTCTCTAAGCAAAAGGGTAAACTTATGCATAGAGACTAATGGTCATCACATCGAGCAACTTTTGTAACAATTTACCTTTGATACTTGTTCTTTTTTTGTTAGTTTCGTTCCATTGTAATAAATAACTTGTTTTTAATTTATTAAATTAATTTTCATCCATGCCTTGATAGTCCAAGCCAACTTCGTCGCTAAAAATAAGTAGGTACATAATAAATTGAACTTTAATGAAGAAAAAACGAAAAATTTACAAATCGATTTTTCTAGAAAACTGTGTATCTTACCGACTTAAAGTAAGAGTACATTTTAGTACTGGAATACCTGAAAATTTAATAATCTAGTGTCACAAATGCTTAAAAGTTAAAGACAAAAAAGTTATGCCTTAAAATAACCGTTGACCTACCCAAAACGGACGCCTATGACCGGTACTAGAAATTCGCAATTGATGGAATCGATTCATCTCTGGAGGATAAATAAGCATACCAGTTTTTGTTTTTCTAAATAGAAGCGTTCTGGAGGAATTTAAAAAAAAATAAATACAAGGCGCCATCTTCAAAGAACTCTAGCTCCCTTAGGAAGCATTTTCGGACTAGGTGAATTTGGATTTAAATGGTCTTAAAATTATCAGAGGAATCTCCGGTCTTCGTTTGTCAGGAAAGTTTCTGTATAAAAAATGTATATTTGGTAAAAGTAAAATAGTATTAATTAGTTATAATAATTTTTGTGTTGCTTATCCAGTTTTTATGCCCCTTTTGGAATTTTATGCCTTATTAAAAAAATATGCTTTTTTGGTCAAAATTTTATGTTTTTTTGGTCAATATTTGGTGCCTTTTAATCCGGTCTTTACTAATTATACTTCAAAGCAAATATTGACAAAAATTTGTTTTTATTGCTAAATTTTTGCTTGCGAATAAAAGATTCTTTAGCACATAACATAATACTATTATTATTATTAGTAAATATTTTGGGTATAGCGGAGATCAAGTCTGCATTCGATTGTCCCAAAAATAATGATTGAGACATTTAGAGAACATTTGGGGAATCAATTTATCCTAATAAAGTTTTTGGCGCAAAGCTACCGTTAATCTACAAAAAAATAAAATACGTTCAAAATTACTACTAACCTATTACGTTACGTTTTCGCCCAAATACACATAATTTCACATAAAACATCAAATTTTTTGCCATTGCAAGGTATTTTTGATTCATCCTAATGCCATTTACTTTGATATTTTCTGTGTATTCGCTTCAATTTTGCAAATAAAAGCAATTACTACAGAACCGCCAATTTGTGTGTAACAAATATGTATACATATTACTGTTCAGATATATTCTCAACTGTTTCTCTTAATATCATTTTTAACAAGGAAAGATATATAATTTTTTTTGTTGAGTTGGGTTAGTCTGGATTTGTTTAAAAAAAAGTGATTAACACCGAACTTCAAGGAATAAATAATTATAAATTATGAACTATATAAATTTTTGTTAAAAAATGACAAAATGGAAGACAACATTGAGATATATACGAACAGTAAGTTTTTCTTCGGCAAAATTGGCTGATCTGAAGCAAATCATTGTTGACAGATCGTTCCTTTTGACGGTCAAATTTTCAGTTGCGTTTATTTGCAAAATTAACGATCAAGTGTATTTGAACAAAAACGTAACACATAATAGGTTAGTAATTTTTAACGTACTTTATTTTTTTTTATAGATTAACGGTGGCTTTGCGCCAAAAACTTTATTAGGATAAAATGATTTCCCAAAGGTCCTCTAAACGTCCAAATAATTATTTTTTAAAAATCGGATGCAGAGTGTATCTGCCCGAAGTCCAATATTTTATTTAATTTATATTATTTATTTGGAATTTATTTAAAAAATACCATACAAGATTTTAATCTTCTCACTTAAAACTTGATACCTGCAACACAATTTCGAATGCAACTGAATCACATACCTCTGATACTGGAAAATCATAATTTTCAGCTATCTTTTCATAAAGTTGTTTGACATTGGAGAAACCGGATATAAACCCTGTGGGACTTCCGTGTGCCAATTGACAATGAAAAACAAGTTGCGGTCTTCGCACTGGCGGACTTGGTTCGCGATTATACATTTTCGATAACTGATTATTGTTCTCGTACAGATCGGCTGGCGGAGTCGACGGCGTCACCGCTTTCGGTCGACTTTTTTTAAACATTTCACACAACTTATTCGTAGAAAAAACGTTATCAATGGAAAACATTAATTTTACATTATTTATTTTACAATCACATCGCAAACGTCTTCGTATCGTTCAATAATATCGCGTTATCAGCTTGTAAAATAACGTTTACCATTTTTAATTGTCATCATGTTTTCATTTATTTTACCGCCGCTATGTAGATAAAATGCGCTCAGTGACAAGTATACAGCTGAGTTCGCCGGTCAACTGAAGCGGTTTTCCGATCGGTGGAAGGTGGTTCAGAGTATGTGAAAAGGGGATTCTATTGGGTTGATGTTCACCGAAAGAACTCGATATTTTTTTCCATTGAACTGGTTCGCCAGGGACTGAGCGACAAAGAACGACAAAGTTGTAATTATGGTTGTAATGGCAATCACTGATTTTACGAATTCTAACGAATATCGATATACAGTCGGTGGTCATTAAATTAGCCAGCAACATGTTATTCAGTACCTAAATCAATAAAAAATGCAAAATCTATACAGTTCGTTGCATAAGACACAACCGATTGGGAATATTTGCTTAAATGTGATGATTGTGATCTATTGTACAAAATAATCAACAACAATTTTACTCAATGTTTACCTCGAAATCGCTTGTTTCTTTAAATTATTTAAGTCTAGAGGAATAGTGGGCATAAAATGTATAAACATACGCTTAAAGAATACCGAAAGCTTTTAAATCCAGTACTGGGCGGGACTTTAAAACTAACGCAAGTGACCCGTATCTTTATGTTCAAATTTTAGGAGTGTAAAGTAGACTTTAATTCAAGTAACAAAAACGCAAAACTTGTATATCCATTTTTATTTGTTTCAAAGTTACAAATCTATGAATGTGATTGTCAGATCATGAAAAAAAAATGTAACCCTAAAGTCAATATAAACTGATTTTATTTAAAAAAGTTCAATTAATAATATATTCGAAATGACCACCTCCTTGTTGAATGCAGGCTTGTGCCCGTAAGCCAACAGAAGAAGTCCGAATTTCATACTTGTTTTGTCGGATTTGCTCGGCAGCCAGGTGAATACGATCCAATAACTCTTTTCTTGTGTTCAAAACTTGCGCGTAGACTAAAGTTTTCATGTCATCAGAAAATCCCAAAGCTAGACGCCCATCTAAATTTCAACATGAATTTTCTATTAACGTTTGGGCGGCCCTAATCGATGACTTGTTGATTGGTCCTGTTGTTCTTTCTGGGAGGTTAAATGCGCACAATTACTATCAATTTCTTATTGACGAACTGCCAGGTCTCTTAGAGGTGTCCCACTGAATGTTCGCGAAGCATGTGGTTTCACATGGATGGGGCACCACCACATTTCGGTATTGCTGTCCGAAATTTGGTTAACGTCAATTATCTAAGATGGATTGGTCGAGGTGATCCTGTTGCATGGCCACCCAGATCACCCGATCTTAATCCCCTTGACTTTTATTTATGGGGGTACATGAAAAATTTAGTCTACGCGCAAGTTTCGAACACAACAGAAGAGTTGTTGGATCGTATTCACCTGGCTGCCGAGCAAATCCGACAAAACAAGTATGAAATTCGGATAAGTACTTCTTCTGTTGGCTTACGGGCACAAGCCTGCATTCAACAAGGAGGTGGTCATTTCGAATATATTATTAATTGAACTTTTTTAAATAAAATCAGTTTTTATTGCCTTTAGGATTACATTTTTTTTCATGATCTGACAATCACATTCATAGATCTGTAACTTTGAAACAAATAAAAATGGATATACAAGTTTTGCGTTTTTGTTACTTGAAATGAAGTCTACTTTACACTCTTAAAATTTGAACATAACGATACGGGACACTTGTATGTATATATATTCGATGTTAATAAGTACCTAAGGTTTCTTATTTATTTTATTGGCCGTATAATCATACTAAATATAAGTAAGTAATTCTTTTGGTTTTAGCGACCTTTAATGAAATAAAACAAATCTATTTATGAATACGACGAATTCCGAACAGATGTTAAAAACGAAAATGAAATTTTTAAAACAAGTCAAGAGCATAATAAAAAATCAATTCATACAAAAACGCAATGAAAAAGTCCGTTAGGTTCACTTACAGAAAGGAGCACACAAAATATATCAGTTTGAAACACACATCCCATTAAAATACAATTATGAAAAGAAAAAGAAAAAAGTGTATAATTTTAAGATAGTTGAGTTCATGGAAAGCATTTATTAACTAATAGAACAATTGGTGAGTTTAGTTGTACAAAAAATTTTCATATAAAATATTATTAAAAACAGAATTTCTTGTTCCTTTACAGTTTATACTTTATACGTATATACAAACTTGACAAAGATTAAAAATTAATAAAAGTCGATACGTCGTATTCATAAATAGATTTGTTTTATTTCATTAAAGGTTGCTAAAACGCAAAAAAATTACTTGTATTTTCAATCTGTTCTTAGGAGCTAAGATTGTTTATATACAAATTTGACCCACTTTGAACCCTTGCCCAGTGTTCTTGCTTCCGAAAAACTGATTTTTTTCATCCAACTGATGAAGCCATTGTATGGCGAAACAATATTGTAGTGGACTCACAATAACATTTTTGAAACTAGAAGTTTAATACTTATTTCTTATCGTTAAAATTCATATTTCTCGATACCTTTTTCTTTTGATTTTTCAATGACATTTTTAAACATAGATGTAACAAGAAAACAAACACAAAAACATTTCAAAGAAATTTGAGTACATAATACGTGTTTCTGTCTCAATAGACTTCGTCATTAGATGACGAAGTCTATTGAGAGAGAAACACGTGCCTTTGGCTGAATGAAGTAAACGTTGGAAAATACGAGGTGAGTGACCATGTGTACAGATACAAATATGTGTAATGCATATCTGTTTTATTTGTAGAAAAATATTTAGTTCTTAATATTAAAATTGTTATGTGTAATTATAACTAGAAATTGTAAACGATAGAGTGATCATTTTTTGCAATTAAACAAAATTAGTACCTACATATGTGAAATAAGTATTTCTTAGTATTTTCTGTTATATTCCAAAATAATTCTAATTGAAAGTAATATAAATAATCATATTTAACAATATTACATTTAAAAGCACCATATATAAATAAGGCAAAGTAAAGAACAAAGACATAAGCACATAAGCTCTAAGAGACAAATTGATACATAAATAAGAACTTCACAATATTTTTTGTTCTTCACATTTATCATGTTCGTTTACATTATGTTCGTTTACATTCATTCTAAAGAAATAAAAATAAAAAAGAGGAATTCGAGAATTAGAAAAATTTAAAAGATATAGGAATATAATTGCCAGAAGAGATAAATATACAAAAAGGTTTTAAGTATATCTATACGTTGTGCACGTATAACGCTTTTGTTACAATTGAAACAGACATGTAATAAACATATCTGTAACTTGTGTACAGTTACAGATATCCATGTGTACAGTTACAGATATGTTTATAACATGTCTGTTTCAATTGTAACAAAAGCGTTATACGTGCATAACGTATAGATATACTTAAAACCTTTTTGTATATTTACTGCCATCTGGCTAGTTGTTAATGGACTACACCGATATACGTATTTTTTCGTTTTTTGGTACCAGCATAGCTGGTCGAACGAAAGGTCGCCTTTTCCGGCAAAGTCTCTTTCGTCCGTCAGATGTCACTTATTAAATAAGTGCCACCTTATAGGATGAAATTTGCTTTATCTTGTCGGCGATTTCAGTTTTATGTATATACAGATACAAATCTATTCATAAAGATTTGTATCATTTGTATTACATTGCTTCACTAGCTTTACTGACGACGCCTAGATGGCAGAAACACGTGTCTTAAGCAGAAGTAAATGCTGAAAATACGAGGTGTATTCTCCATGTGTACAGTTACAGATATGTTTATTACATGTCTGTTTCAATTGTAAGAAGAGATAAATTCTAAATAATTGCAATAATTCATATACGCGCGCCATCTTTATTCCAGAAATATTATTGCAACTTGGTTAGTTCATGTACATTTACAGTTTCACATTTTTATTTCACTATATAAAGTTTCTCTGAGAAAAATAATACACAAATATTACGTTTATAGTAAAATGAATTAGGTATATTTTGCAATTTAAATAATAATGAAAAATTATAGTCTTAAGTAATTGCTTTCGTCACCAAACAATTTGTTTCTAGATTTCTGTTTGTCGTAAGCGTATTGTTTTTTAGAAATTATTAATTAGATGGCGCTATTTAATGTGTGCAAGAAAGATGTATTTTTAACAAATATAACGGGTGTTCAGAAACATTCGAAGTCAAAGTAGTTCTTGAAAATATGAAGTCATGTCTAAGATAGATTGATTTTTGACAGACAAGAGTTGACATTTAATAATTATTACAAGTCAGATACTTAAGTAAAGATATACGATTTTTTGTTCAGAGCCCACTTGACTTCGAATGTTTCTGAACACCCGTTACAAATTTCAGAAGTTTTATTAAAATAAATATTTTCAGTTAATAATTTTGTTACCAGCGCTACTACACAAATCCATAGGACTTCAATATCAATTAGTGGTACATTTCATTAGTACATATCTGTTATCTCATTATAATTAGAGCTGAGGATGTTTGCGGTATAACCATGGTTATATCATGTAACCATAGTAAATTACTATGGTTACATGATATAACCATGGTTATACCGCAAACATCCTCAGCTCTAATTATAATTGATATATTCACCATCTGGCTAATTAATTGATAAAATAATAATTTCGTTAGTTTTAATTATGAAACAGACATGTAAAAGATTTACATATCTGTAACTGTATACTTGGACAATACCTGGTATTTTCGGCATTTACTTCTGCTTAAGACATATGTTTCTGCCATCTATAGGCGTCGTCAGTTAAGCTAATGAAGCAATGTATACAAATGATACAAATCTTTATAAATAGATCTGTATCTGTATATGACATTTAGTGTATGAGTCGTTGAATTTTATTTCGTGGTCGAAGATTGCCTCCATTTCCACTCCATTGTTTCGTATCTCCCAGGGTTGTGATATGTTTGAGTCTGAGTAATAATCGTGCGTTGTTGTGTTTTTTGTGCGGTCCTGTGTTTTGTATGTGCAGTCTGTGTGTCAGTCGCGTTTTTGCGTTTAAGTCATGTGTGTTCGTTTGTTGGTCATCATCACATTTTTTTTGCGTTTCAGTTGTGTGTGTGTTTAATGTGTTTTATTGTAAAGTGTTATTATTGTCTGTGTTTGTGTTACGAAGTATTGTATTTGTTCGTTTGTTGCGTTTGTCGAGTGTAATGTTATTAGCATATTGCCTAAGGCAAGTGCTAATTCGTCAACTGTGTTAAGTGTTGTTTTGTTTTGTCTTTGAGTCCAGGAATTAGTTGTTGGGGGTGGTGCTGGTATGTATTTAGGTTTGGGTGTGGTTTTGTTTGTAGGGTTGTTTGGATTGTTGGGACAGTTTAAGAAAGTGGATAGGTGTGGGCTACCGCAGTTTGCACACTTTGGTGGGGTTGTCTTCGTCTTTGTAGATAGATGTGTCGAATGTCCGTCTCCGCATTTCATGCATTTGTAGTTAACGTTGCAGTTTCTTTGGTGATCATTCTCACTGCGACCTCTGTTACAGCAGCAAAGCAGTTGAGAACACCGACGACGATACATCGTCATACGAACCCGGAAGAAGTGGCCGGAAGATATACTACCAAAACTATTACGAACTTAGCTCTGAGACCCAGCTTCAAGAGAAGATGCACTCCGCAGCAACGCCAGGACGCGGAAACCATCATCAATCAAACAACGGAGGAAGAGGATATTCAAAACCTCTTACTAAATTCACCGCAAATATTCATCGTTGATCCCGACGGGCTGACGGCAACATTAGAAATATTAGAATCGCCCAAAGCAGAAGCAAGCCCGGTAAAGCCGCCCAACATCAACCCGGAAGACAGTGATCCAAACAACTTCACCGTCTCAATCACAAACAGTTACATAAATCCGAAGAAAACATCAAAAAAACAAAAAACCGAACACGAAATATTTTCGTGTTCCAATTGAAATTGAACCAATTGAAACAAAAAACTCATACAGCGCACTCCAAAAAATTAACGCCGATGAAAAGATGGAAGAAGAAACCGAACTCACTCCACAACCGTCAACTTCATACAACAGCACTCCCAGGGTAACTGATAAGACATACGCTACACAAAACACAAAAACTGAAACAAAAAAAACACACAAAATCGCACCAATTATTATAACCGAAAAAGAACAATGGTCACACATACGACACATACTCAAAACACACAGCATTAACACCGTACAAAGCAAACTCGTGAAACCAGGAATACATATCGAACCGACAACTGACGAAGACTACCGAAAACTTAAACACATACTCGACAATGAACAAATTCAATTTTACACTTTTCAATTGAGAAGCGAAAAGACACTAAAGGTAGTTATGCGTGGCATTCCTACCTTTATCACCGAAACTGACATTACAGACGACTTGACGGACAAAGGCTACCCGACAATAAAAATTAAAAGGATGAACGGCAAACACGGCATACCGGCACCACTAGTATTAATCGAACATGACATTTAGTCGAAACCGCCTATTAGATATAGCAAATCTCATCCTATCAAGTGGCAATTATTTAATAAGTGACATCTGACGGACGAAAGAGACTATACCGAAAAAAGCGATCTTTCGTTTGACCCGCTAAGCTGGTACGAAACGAAACAATACGGGTAGTCCTTCAAAAACGAGCCAGATGGCGGCTATATCTAATAGGCGGTTTCGACTAAATATCATATACAGATACAGATCTATTTATAAAGATTTGTATCATTTGTATACATTGCTTCATTAGCTTAACTGACGACGCCTATAGATGGCAGAAACATATGTCTTAAGCAGAAGTAAATGCCGAAAATACGAGGTATTGTCCAAGTATACAGTTACAGATATGTAAATCATTTACATGTCTGTTTCATAATTAAACAAAAGCCTTATACGTGCATATTAACGTATAGATATATTTAAAACTTTTTTTGTATATTCGTTAGTTTTGTACACGGAATAAAAATGAATTTTGAAATGTGTTACATTTTCATAAAATAAGACATGTTGAAAGTATATTTCTAAAATGTTGTTTTATCAAAAATGCTTTAGCTTGCTTTGGTTTAGAATAATGAAAACAGTTTAATTAATATTTAATATTTACCCTCCATGATTTTGGCAATATCCAATATCCAAACCAAACAAATTGACCAAATGGTTCTTATGGTTACGTAAATACAGTTTACTACTATTTGTTATCACGGGTGTTCAGAAACATTCGAAGTCAAAGTAGTCCTTGAAAATATGAAGTCATGTCTGAGATAGTTTGATTTTTGACAGACAACAGTTGATATCTAATAATTATTACAAATCAGATACTTAAGTAAAGATATACGATTTTTTGTTCAGAGCCCACTTGACTTCGAATGTTTCTGAACACCCGTTAAATAACGGGTGTTCAGAAACATTCGAAGTCAAAGTAGTCCTTGAAAATATGAAGTCATGTCTGAGTGAGATAGATTGATTTTTGACAGACAACAGTTGACATTTAATAATTATTACAAATCAGATACTTAAATAAAGATATACGATTTTTTGTTCAGAGCCCACTTGACTTCGAATGTTTCTGAACACCCGTTATATTAATCTACAGTTTTAAATTACTACACTTTTTTATTTACACTCGTAATTAAGTTATTTTTATTTAGAATCAATTTATAATAAAAATAAATTGAAATTTATTTATCGGCTGTATGATATATTCTTTTGTTATTATCATTATTTGAAATTATAGTTCTTAAAATTATCTTCCTAATTTGACTAAGATATGCAACTAATCATACAAGAAAATACTTTAGTCCTTGTTACTTAGAGGGCGCCACAAACAAATTCTTTAATTTTTTAGCGTTTTGAATATAATAAATATTTAAATGTATTTTATTTATGTATACTAAAATCCCAATCAATGGATATAAATAAATACTAATATTATAGGTATAACATTTATTTTAGAATTGCAAATAGTATTAATAAATTGTTTTTACTTGTTTCTACTAATTTTATATTTGTATATTCGAAATATAACACAAAGAATTTAAAAATATATTTTCTTTCTAATTGTTAAATATGCTTAGCAAGTAGATAATAAATAATGAATCAAAGTTTAAAATTGATGATTTTGTGCATAAGGAAACAAATTGTTGGGTTCACGGTAGCCATTACACAAATAATATTGCAAAGTGAAAGTACTTATATTAAAACTTAAAAGAAAATGAAAAATAACTTATTCAAATTTGTCTCTTTTGACCTTGTACCCTACTACAAACAAGTTTATCGTATCACATTTTCAAAACATAATTCAATAAAATAGTCGTCTTGTCGTTGATTCGTATGTAGTTACCATTATAGGTTAGTACCACAAAGTGTTGTGAGAATCATGTTTAGTGCTGTATATTTTACGTTAAATAGAGGTGTATTAAGTGTTGTAAATCAATCCGGTACCACACATTATACTAAAGATTTATATAAGGTACGGTTACTTATTACTGCGTAACAAAAATCGCCAATATAGCCGCTTAAGCATTAATATCTTAGCAACTGTTGACGTTTATAGGTTAAGTTAAACTTCAAAATTGTAATAAATATAGAATCACCACTTTGGTTAGTTTTGTGTCTAAATTTAAATGGTTTATTATATATTTTTTTGTGACGCAAAATGTCTAATATTAGTATATTTAGATGATAATACTGTATTGCCTGCAGTAATAATATAATTATGTTATAAACTGTTTATTTTTCTTTTCGCAATCAAACAGTAAACCTTATCCTATAAGCCTGAAAATGAGTTTAAATCAAGATTATATCTAGAATCCTCAATCATTTGTATATTATTATCTAGATAAAATACTCAGTCGGTTTTAATTAATTATTGTTGTCTAATATATTTTTCAAACAATTACGTATTTTCTTGTCGATTCAAAAGAGATGGACATTTTAAAATTAATACAAAGATCACTGTAGTGATTAAATCTTCATAGAAGTCAATTACTTTATGAGTAAAAATAGGCTCTAGTTCAGCTATTTGCGATCTTTTCTGCTTGAAGACAAATTTTTAAATAAATGTAAACTATAATTATTTCAAATTTAAAGAGCGTACTTATTAAATTTGTTTACAAAACAGATGTTAAAACGATGTAATAAAATTGAAATCGCAATATTTGCTGTAGTTTTGCTTGGTTGTTTTTTTAAAGCGCAAATCATGATAACGCTATTATAAGTAACAGGTTGTATAAATATTCATGTTTAGAAAAACATTATTATGCATGAAGAACTAGTTTTTCCTCTAATATTTCTAGATAGTATCATGTAAATATTCAACTGCGTCTTCGAAAACACGTTCGAAAATTTATCCAAATGCACAAGAAGCAGTTAAAGACATTACAGATGGAAGCAAAATATTGGTTGGGGGTATATGAATAACAAATTCATCATTATAGCATCCAATAAACTATGTGCATTTTATAGGTTTTGGATTGTGTGGTATTCCGGAAAATCTTATAGCAGCTTTACGAACACATCCGGCCAGCAATTATACAGTAGTTTCGAACAATGCGGGCGTAGACGATTTTGGTTTAGGTCTTTTGTTAAAAGATAAGAAAGTTAAACGTATGATATCATCTTACGTTGGTGAAAATGCCGAATTCGAACGTCAATTCTTATCAGGTGAATTGGAAGTAGAATTAACACCTCAGGTACATCCCAATTGGCGTATCATATTTTTTACCCTGTAGTTTGTTCTAATCAACTTTAGGGCACATTAGCAGAGAGGATTAGAGCTGGAGGTGCCGGTGTTCCAGCTTTCTTTACACCAACGGCTTATGGAACTCTTGTTCATGAAGGAGGCGCACCAATTAAATACAATAAAGAGGGAAAAGTCGAAATTGCTAGTTTGCAAAGACAGGCGCAGATGTTCAATGGAAAACCGTATATCATGGAGGAAGCTATAACGGGAGATTTTGCCTTAGTTAAGGCATGGAAAGCAGATCCACTTGGTAATTTATTATTCAAGTAAGTGTATTGCTTTGCTAAATATTACTTAGATTGGTGTTAGTAGTAATTCCCAACATTTTTTTGATTCTTGGAGACCTTGCTGAATCCAAAGTTTCTCAAGGTGCTTTGTGTTAAGTTGTAACAAGTAGGTATACTTTGCGAAATAGGAAACGGCTTTTTGTAACTATGCAGGTAGGACTGGAAAATACGGAAGTAGTTATGAGGGAGGAGTGTTCGAATTTTGTAGAGGAGGCCAGTGTGCCAAACTTAATCGAAGGCTTGTGATATATTTAAAAATGCCGCGGAGCAATACAAATTATCTTCAAGGTCTTGTTTGATTTTTTTTTTGGTACACGATGTATTTGCTCTATAATCGCATGTTGTGGTCTAAAGGCTGGTCCAAAAGGGGTAATCTGGCGCTCTTTCAGTACAGGTTCCAATTTTTGCAACAGAAGTTTCTCAAATAATTTTGATGGAATAGGTAGTAGGCTGATGAGTCTGTAAAACTTGACACTCTGTAGATTTACCAGGTTTTGGTATAAGAATGATTTGTGCCACCTTCCATTGAGCTGGGAAATAGTCTGCTCTTTAAATGGCGTTGGAAATTTGCACTAAGTATCTTAAACCTTTTGTTGATAGTTCTTTTGGAATAGTGCTCGCAATTAACTCATATACAAGTGATTTTTTTAAATTTAGAACTCTATTAATTGCATTTTTAACATAGTTTATTTTCAAATTAACTAGAGGTGGCTCGAGTTGATAAGGAGATTGTAGAAGGCAGTGGCGGCTCGGGGTGGTTCACATAGGGAGTGCATAATTTCAGAATTAAAAAGTGTAATACAAAAACGCTTACCCAATCCTTATAAATTTCACCGACGTACTGTTCCAGACAGGTACTGTTCATTGTAGAGTTTGTTTTGAGGGAATAGTAAATATTACAGTACACAGTTTAATTACATCTGACGATAAACGAAGTCCATTTTACGTGTGTTTGACTTGCAGAACAGTTCTATCACTTTTTCATTAAAGTTTGGGAAATCATTTATACATTCTTTTTCACAAGATAACATAGTAAGGGCATTTAATCTCTCTTCTTTTATTGTATTTCTCAGGAAAGTTTTTATTCTCTTCAGCCGTGAAAACTGGCGTTCCGCTTCGGACGTTGTCATTGGGATTGTAATGACAATTTTTAAAAGCGTAACAACTTCATTAAAGGTGTCGCTTAATCCATGCAGCAGAAGACCTAGCAGACCTACAGCACCGACTTCTATATTTTGCCTAAATTCTTCTCTAGAATATAGAACGCTTAATTCAGTTCGTAGTCTGCTTTCATTGAGGCATGGATAAAATTTTACTGCTTCTTTAAGGCAATCTTCCGGAATTTTTTTTTGAAAAGAGGAGAACTGTTTAAAAGAAATTAAGTTTGCTAATATTAAGTGCCCTGTATACCGAAATCTAGTTTTTATTTCTAGCAAAATAATATCGCACACTTCAATAGTTTCCCTCCTTCTTTGGCTACCATCAGTTACTCTTCGCCGCTTTGATGGTCGAGGAGTCAGTTCTGGGTCATTTTGTTTAACCAACTGATTATCTGTGTCAGCGATTTCGGTTCGAATTTTTCCAATAGCACGTTCAAAATTATCTAAATTATTCTTGATTTTTAATGCATCTGTGTTGAAATTTTGTAATTGATTAAACAATATGTCCACATGTGGCATAATTTTATGAAAGAAAGTAAACCAATAGATAAAATTTTCCTCCTCTAAAATTTGCAAATTGGCACTAGCTTGATGAATGGTAGTTTGTAAACTAGCTTCTCCCTCGATTTGTTCTAGAGCTTCAATTATTTCTTCTCGGTGCTCATATATTGTATTCACTGTCCTAGAATTGAAGTTCCATCTTATTTTTGAAGAACGAGGTAAGCTTTTTCTCTGAAGGAATTCTTCCAATCTTGCAGCTCGTTGTGGTGAAGTGGAGAAAAATGTACATAATCCCGTCAGATTGGCAAAAAAATTCTGCAATTACTACTGCTCGATGTAGCATGTGACATAATTAGATTTGTCTGATTTGCATAACAATGTACAAAATTAGCCCTTGGATACTGGTCTTGGACATGTCTTTGCACGCCGTTAATAGCACCACTCATGACTGCTGCCCCATCATAGCTCTGTGCAATCAGTTTTTCTGGGTCATCAACAAGCAAACTAATTTCGTTAAGGATGGAGGCAGATAAAAAATTAGCATCATGTCCACTAGGCAGAAGAAATTTCCAAAATATTTCGACCGGTCTCGCGTTCACAATATATCTTAAAACAACCACCAACTGAAACTGATTGGGCACATCTGTGGTTTCATCAGCTATCACAGATATGAAGTCGGTTGCTTTAATTTCACTGGCAACTTGTTCATGATACACGTTCAACATTGCATCAAGCAGCTCATTCTGTATCGTTTTTGATAATCCCTTAAAAGCCGGTGCTGCTTCGATGTGATCTCTGAGCGATTTATCCAATTCTGCCGTAAAATTTATCAATTCCCGAAAAATGCCCTTGTTATTCGACGTTTGCTGTTCATCATGACCCCGAAGTGCCAGTTCAAACGCGCCACAAAATCTAATGCATTTTATTATTAAATTTAACACATGCCTATTTTTTGTTACCTTTTCATTGTGTTGTTGAATTGCTTTTCTATATGAGGAATCTAAAACATTCTGAATGTTATTTTTTCCTAACATTCTTAGACTAAATATATTTTTCAAATGCCCTTCGGAATTTTCATGTTTAATAATTTTAGCACTAAGATGAATTAAGTCTCTTATTCCGTTCTTTGACCAAGACGGTTCACCACCAAACAAAAGACACGGAAAACAAAACAAAGTATTTTTAATTTCACACCCACAAATCCAGTCATTTTTCTGATAAATATTCATTTTGAATTTTCTTATAACGTCTTTACCTTTAACAGATTGTTTATTTTCTAAACATAATTGAGGCATCGGCCGTTTAAGATTTTTTACTGCGATTTTTTCGTTATACGTTAACCGCGAAAACGCGTTGTTCTGTAAAAAATACCGTATTCATTGTAACAACGCCCGAGAGCAGTCTGGTTCAGTTGCTCCAACGCTATGTATTATACGACATTGAAGTACGGCAAAATACAGTTCTCCCCACCATCAATGTAATGTTAATGCCTTAACAGAGCAAGAGTCGGGCTTTGCTCAGTATATCTGTGACGACGATCGGTATATGTACGTTGTTAGCGTGCCACGTTCCTCGTCAATAACTATGAATACATAATATATATAATAAATAAATACTTTCACAGTTAGTCGCCGCTTGGTTTGTTTTGTTTTATAATTCCAGGGGGTGCAATTGCTCACTTGCTCTCATTAAAGAGCCGCCACTGGTAGAAGGCGATATATTTCACTATTATCATCATCATCGTTTTTAGAGGTGAAAGGTTGAAATACTTTGGTTAAATAACTAGCAAGGACTTGGGCTTTTTCGTCATATTGGAACATAAAAATTAAATTTTCGGATAAATATTGAAAATGATTTAAACAAAACACTTTAACACCTACGTGCAAGTAAATACAAACGGGTGACTATATATGATATGAATTTTTTCTCTTAAGCTGGTAAAATTCTCTATCTTTATGTTAAAAATGATTTATTTTTAAACAGGTAAATAAATAAAACAATTTGCTGCTTTTACTTTCAAAATGGTCTTTATACTGTCGAGTAAAATACATTTATTGTGATGATTCGATATATTTAAAGTAGTTGACTTAATAAATTTTTCGAAATGTATTCAGAACAACTTAAAATAAATATCGTAACTTTTCAAAACACATTGTTAGAATAATCAAACGGTTTTTAAAACACTGGTAAAGTGGCTAAAGGTAAATCTAATAGTCGTCCCAATGTTGCTACACCTCATATTTTGGAAAATGTGAATAAAATAATAAAATAAAATAAAACAATAACTTTGTTATACCACTTTATTCACATGTAATAGTGACCGCGGTTTCGACATACAATGTCATTATCAAACTGCAAAAGTTACGGGCCTACATAGATCTTATAAATGACACAAAAATATATGGGGGTGGTTTATGATGTTATTTAAAATTACTACTATATACTTAACTATTATATACAACATTGGAAAAGAGGTGTATATATCAGATTCAACTGGTCGTTAAGAACAATATCTATTGTGTTGTTTCCGCTTTTAAAAATTTCAATGGGCTCACCTCTAAGTCCTCTATTAGCTGAAATTTTCATGAAGCATATTACAGAAAAAATTCTTTCATCACAACTAGGTAAAAAACATATTAAATTTTGGTATCGGTGTGTAGACGACATCCTAGCTTGCTTTAAGGGTACTCATAGACAACTACAAACATTTCTGAACTACATAAATTCAATCCATTCTGATATCAATTTTACAGTAGAAATAGAAGAGAATAACAGTATTAACTTCCTGGATTTAAAATTAAACAAATTAGATCAGAACTTAAAATTTGATATATATCGTAAACCTACTTTCACTGATTGCATTATTCCCAAAGATTCACTACACCCTAAGACACACAAACATTAATTTTTTAATTCTATGATACATAGAGCATTAAATATTCCTTTGTCTAATGAATCTTTTGTTCGTGAAATCAATACTATAAAACAAATAGCGGCGAACAATAGTTATAAAAGTAGCGTAATTGACAGTATACTAAAGAAAAAACAGTTACAAGTAGCCCTTAGTTTAGTATATCCTAAAGATAGTGCTAATTTGAAACAATTTGTCTCGTTAACTTACTTCGGTAAAATAAGCTAGCAAATTGGAAATATAATTTCAAAAAATAATAGTAATGTTAGTATAGCTTACAAACCATATGTAAAAACAAGTAATTTCATTTTTAACGCGAAACCTAAAACAGATATCAATAATAAATCAGGAGTGTGCAAATTATATTGCAATGATTGTAAAAGTGTATATATAGGTCAGACTGGTCGAAGTTTTATTATACGGGTAAAAGAACACATGAGGTCATATAAACTAAAGAAGACAGATTCAACATTCGCAAACCATCTTATTACAGAAAGGCATACATTTGATCATCATAAAATATTGCATTTGGCCGAGAAAGGTCGTAAATTAAATCTTTTAGAGTCACTTGAAATTTTGAAAAGCGGAAACAACACAATAGATATTGTTTTTAACGACCAGTTGGATCTTATATACACACACCTCTTTTCCAATGTTGTGTATAATAGTTAAGTATATAGTAGTAATTTTAAATAACATCATACACCACCCCCATATATTTTTGTGTCATTTATAAGATCTATGTAGGCCTGTAACTTTTGCAGTTTGATAATGACATTGTATGTCGAAACCGCGGTCACTATTACATGTGAATAAAGTGGTATAACAAAGTTATTGTTTTATTTTATTTTATTATTTTCAAAATGAATTACCACAAAGTTACGGCTACCACTATTAATTTTCTTGTGAATAAAATTGTCGAACAAAATCCTCATATTTCAGTATGTTGTCTATTGCAACTATGTACTAAGTAAGCTCTACTTAAAAATTAATCTCTTCTTTTGATATTTTCTACTTCTATTCTAGAACTTTCTTATGAATCCGCTCGCAAGAACCTGAAAAAGCATGCATCTAAATTTTGAATTGTTCATGAAATTCACCCACCTGATTTTTTGCAACGAATCCATTTTGCCAGTGGTATAACGATCATCTGTATAATAACATTGACCAGCAACATATTACTTTCTATTCCGATAAAGCATGGCTTCACTTGTCTAGTTATGTTAATTCGCCGAATTATTGAACTTTGTCGCAGGTGATGCACACAATTTAATCGAAGTACAATTTTTCTTCGGCAATGCAGAAGCCGTTAATCAAAACTTTTCTTACTTAGTTTAAAATTGTTTGACGTGTTAAGTCTCCTATGTTTTCTTACTATGTTGGAATGATGTCTAAACTCATATTGCATTAGAGTAGCTGTATCACCATTTAAAAAAGAGTTAACTGAACGGGCTGATACTTGTTGAAACTCTATTTTAAAGTAATAAAATAAGCCAGAGTAGTTTCAAAGTTTTTTATTGTTCACAGCAATACTGTTTCGCCAAACTATGGCTTCATCAGGTGATTATAAATTGAACAATTTTACATATATTTCTTTTACAGAAATGTATGGGTATATTCTACGTAGGGGTGTATTATACAAGTGTCCCGTATCGTTATGTTCAAATTTTAGGAGTGTAAAGTAGTTTTCATTTCAAGTAACAAAAATGCAAAACGTATATCCATTTTTATTTGTTTCAAAGTTACAGATCTATGAATGTGATTGTCAGATCATGAGAAAAATGTAGTCCTAAAGTCAATAAAAACTGATTTTATTTAAAAAAGTTCAATTAATAATATTTTCGAAGTGTCCACCTCCTTATTGAATGCAGGCTTGTGCCCGTAAGCCAACAAAAGAAGTACTTATCCGAATTTCATACTTGTTTTGTCGGATTTGCTCGGCAGCCAGGTGAATACGATCCAACAACTCTTCTCTTGTGTTTGAAACTTACGCGTAGACTAAATTTTTCATGTACCCTAATAAATAAAACGTCAAGGGGATTAAGATCGGGTGATCTGGATGGCCATGCAACAGGACCACCTCGATCAATCCATCTTGGATAATTAACGTTAACCCAATTTCGGACAGCAATTCCGAAATGTGGTGGTGCCCCATCCATGTGAAACCACATGCCTCGTCGAACAATCAGTGGGGCATCCTTTAAAAGACCTGGGAGTCCGTCAATAAGAAATTGAAGGTAATTGTCCGCATTTAACCTCCCAGGAAGAACGACAGGACCAATCAACAAGTCATCGATTAGGGCCGCCCAAACGTGATTTTCTGATGACCACCTGTGCAGGTTTCTCAGATTTGTAACACCACTTCTCGTGAACGTAGATTCATCTGTCCAGAGGACTGTTCTGCAGAAATTAAAATGAAGGCGTGACTGTCTTAATATCCAGGTAGAATAAACTAGACGAGCATAGTGGTCTGCCTTAAGCAAACCGTGTCCCCTGCGATAGTGATATGGATATAAGCCCTCACGTTTTAAAATTCGCCAAACTGTTGTTCGTGGCACTCCTAATTGTCTACCGATTCGACGTACACTGAGAGTTGGATCCCTTGTAACAATAGCTACTGTTTCTTCCTCTGAGTCTGGTGGCAAATATACTCCTTGGTCGAAAAGAGAATAACGCAGTGCGCATTCCCGAAATTGTCTGTGTACTTCCAGAAACGTTCTGTAATGAGGAATGCGTCTATCGGGAAACCGATGTCGGTATTGAATAACTGCTTGACTTACGCTGCAGTTATAGTAGCCATACACAAAATGCATGTCCGCATACTCTTGAGAAGAAAATCGGTAAGGCATTTTGAATAAAGAAAACGTGTCCACTCACTAATAAGCTGTTGTATGAACTGAAACGTAATATAATCCTTTACTAAAAAATGCAACGTTAACAGTCATCTGAACATTTGTTTATTGTACGATATTCATGGTTCAGCACTTACGAAATAAGTAAGAACCTTCTTTATCATAAATCAATTTCCAGTACTCTTTTCTGTAGATCTCCAAGAAATTACTGTATGCACTACTTTTTAAATAAAATCTGTTTGTATTGACTTTAGGATTACATTTTTTTTCATGATCTGACTCAAATTCATAGATTTGTAACTTTGAAACAAATAAAAATGGATATACAAGTTTTGCGTTTTTGTTACCTACTTTACACTCCTATAATTTGAACATAACGATACGGGACACTTGTATAAGTAGTAGAGGGGAATTATTGAATTCTGTTTGTTCATTTAAAACTGAATCTGATTTCCTATATCTATTTATTGCTATATTTTCTAACAGATTAAGTTTTTTGCCTTTATCTTGCACATGCAGAATCTTGAAATCTCTATGAAATTTATGATTTGAATCTAAACAATGGTTTGCGAAAGTTGATTCCGTCTTTTTGTCTTTGTAACTTCTTTCATGCTCCTTGGTTCTAACAACCCCTTGATCGCAACTGAATATGTATTGTTGTACAAGTCGATTATACAAATACCCCCTCTACCGGCGTACGTTTCTGGTGCCAATTTTAATTCGTCTAACCAATTCTGCCGCATACTCTTCAAACTAATAAATAATATCATTAATTATTAGCGATTGTTTGAAATTTATAGTTAAATAATTCAAAACTGTTCTGTTTAATTTGTTTTTATATAGTAAAGCCGCGAGAAATTTCAATCCAGCCATGGCACGTGCAGCAAAGACGACCATAGTGGAAGTAGAGGAAATAGTTGGAATAGGCGATATAAAACCAGACGAGGTGCATTTGCCAGGCATTTTCGTTCATAGAATTATAAAAGGAGAGAAATATGAAAAAAGAATAGAGGTAAAATGCTAGCGAAGAAATATCAAATGCGCAAATGGTATTAAATATTTATAGGATTTACTTCTTACAGCGAGTTTCAGTACAAAAAATAAAAGACAACAGAGCCTCCGTAGTTAAGAAGAATCCAGCTGCCGAAATGCGAGAGAGAATAGCTAGGAGAGTCGCTCTTGAATTTAAAGACGGAATGTATGGTATCCTTAAAATTAGATCTCATTTTTGGGACAAAATTTATATAATTTCAAGATTTTAATTACTATTTTTTGTTAATATAGGATCCTTAATTTATCTCAAGCTAACCTTGGAATTGGAATGCCCATGCTTGCCTCTAATTTTATCCCAAATAATGTTGAAATACTCCTACAATCCGAAAACGGTATCCTTGGTTTAGGTCCTTTCCCAAGTCCCAATTGCCTTGATGCTGATCTTGTTAACGCAGGAAAAGAAACTGTTACAGTTGTCCCAGGTGATTGATATATTACAACAATTTACGAAACTTTATACCGCGTTCTTTTTTTATCATTACACATACATCGTCCTGTGTGTAGAGTTAAAATAAAATAAAAGTCAGTACATTGGTGGCATAGTAGGCAACCAGTTATACACCAGCGATGTATTTTTCCAATTGTCAAATATTTCTGATTTTTCATTCATACTTAAATCTTAAATTAAATAAATTTTATTGAAAAATAGATAATTTAAAACAGTTAATTATCCCAACAGGCGTATACCTTGTGCGAAGACAATTTTAAATATTTTTAACAAATTGAGAGATGCCAGTTGTTTTCTAAATTCCCACAAAAAAAATAATAAAACCAATCAAGTGTTAACAGAACACATGAAACTGAATATCCTGTGTTATGTAGATGAACGGTCTGTAGGATCGCTTTTAAATGTAGCCAGGCATTTTGGAGTATCGTATAGTTCAGTGTTCAAAACCTTGAAATAATTCAAATATAAGCCATACAAGATATCAAACCAACAACAGCTTTCGAGGAAGATAAAGTAAAACGAACTGATTTTTGTGATATAATGTTTAATTTGTTAAATGAAACCGAAGAAATTTTAAATAAAATGATTTTTACTGATAAAGCAAACAGTTCCGTAATAGATTTAATGAGTTTCGTGTACATTCTATATGTATTTTTTAAAAAAAGGTATATAACCCCTTACCACAATTATTAATCGTATCCTAAATACGTATTTCGACAACTAAGTTGTCATCATCAGTAGGTAAAAACCACTAATTAAAAGTCGCACATGGGGCACAGTAAAGCTAGCGAACCGCTTACGCAAACAACTACTTTACACCGCGTCCACGTATAGACTAAATTTAACATGCGTATCTAAACTACGAAACGGTCGCAAAAGTCACTTACTTCTAAGGAAAAAAGGTCTACCCATATGTTTAGTCCGAGTTGAAATATGTCGAACGCAAGGACGGCAAACATTCCTATCTTAAGGGAAACGGCATAAAATATGTCCGAATAACTTCAATTTTAAAAAATTTTTCTTTAAAAAAAAGATTTCATTAAAAATATTGCGACATACAATGGCTTTGACATAGAAATAATCAATACATTAATTAGAAAAACAAAAATTAAAAATACAATCCGCGAATCCACAAGTTTGATATCTCAAAGTAACCAGGAGAAAAAGTACATGTGTTTACCATACCACCCCGTCACGAAAAACATTAATAAAGTTGTGAAAGAAAGATGTCTCCAGGTAGCCTTTCGGTCCGAAAACACTATCAAAAGTCTCCTAGGGAATACTAAAGATAGAGTTAATTTCAATTCGAAATCAGGTATATACGAAATTAGTTGCGAGGATTGTAATTTGAAATATATAGGCCAAACTAAACGACCAATAATAACCCGTTTTAAAGAACACATATCACATATTAAATACAATAGACCGGATAAATCAAATGTCGCCAACCAAGCTTTGAGCACACTGCACAACGTATCGATTAAAGGGTTGAAGTTGGTCAAAGGAATTAATAAACCCCACGAACTTAATGCTTATGAAAGTATACACATCGCGAAAAATAAACATAATTCCATGAATAGCGATAGATCACCGATTCCTTTCAGCTGTCTCTTTTCATTTTTATTACCATAAGTGTGTCATCGTCGTTTTAAAATTGAAGTTATTAGGACATGTTTAGTGCCGTTTCCCTTAAGATAGGAATGTTTGCGACCGTTTCGTAGTTTAGATACGCATGTTAAATTTAGTCTATACGTGGACGCGGTGTAAAGTAGTTGTTTGCGTAAGCGGTTCGCTAGCTTTACTGTGCCCCATGTGCGACTTTTAATTAGTGGTTTTTACCTACTGATGATGACAACTTAGTTGTCGAAATACGTATTTAGGATACGATTAATAATTGTGGTAAGGGGTTTTATACCTTTTTTAAGTTTTTACTTAACCACAGTCTCCACAGAAAGAATTTATTCTATATGTATCTAAATAATTTCCCTTTGAATGCTTAAACATTCAATCTTTAATAGTTAGGAAGCATAGTAAGATGAAATCTATTTAATTATTTTTTTAGCTAATAGGAAAAGGTTGGGTGTAATTTTAATAAAATAAATACTTAGGTTACTCATTAATATTTTTAAAATTTTTATTTAGGCACATTATCATATTAACATTTTTCGGTTTTAGTCTTGCACCTTTGTTCTATTATTAAACGAGCTGTACTATACACTCTCACTTTCTGCTCAACTCGCTAGAATACAGAAATATTTCCTAGTACAATATTCTAAGAGTTTCAGCTCCATTCCTGTTACCTAAAAGAACACCCAAATAAAAAATGCAATTACCCTTTTTTTTTAAACTTACCTTCCAAAATAAAACAGGATCTACGTCCGGATTTGAATTTGGCCTTTCGAGGTATTTATTTTATTTAGTTATTATTACATCCGCTGTAATTGATTTTACATTCTCTTATTCTTTCTTGCAAAAATCCAAATAATGAAAATGACTTTTGATGTGGACTAATGTCTGTTTCGATTACAGGCATATCTTCTTTATTTTCAGTATGTATTTTCTTCATAATAAACATTTCTTCTTTTAGAAAAGAAGCCGCCCCAGTAGCATTTTCAGTACTACGAAAACCTTCTCTTTTAAATCGAGGGTCAGAAATAGTTGCTACTCTAATAACTAAAGGCCGGATTATATGCAAAAAACACAGAAAATATGCGCATAAATATGTAGATGTTTTAGCCTAAATATGCATTTGTTTATGAAAAATATGCAGGTAAAAAAATACGAGGAATGTTAGAAAATGGAATACTGTAGAAAAAAAATATTCTATTATGTTTACTACAAGTTTATTTAGAATATTTTACAACATAATTAACTATGAAAACAATTTACAATCACATATTTCTCAGTTTTCAACAGAAAAATTGTGACGCCTGTCTGAAAACATGTACAGCTCACCGATTTTGATGTGGCCGGTTAGAAGTACCGCCCTCGAGATGCGCACGAAATTCATAGGTAGGGGAACCTCTGGCATCCCTTATTATCCCTTACTACGTCCCAATGTACGACTCGCACAAAGAGTTTGCATTTCATTTTTCCGAATACTGTCTCTATCTAACACTGACCTTACTTGACGCACGTACCAATTCTCCTACCGGCCACATCAAAATCGGTGAGCGTATTTATATATTGAAAAGGTTCGTTCTACGTCGACGCTTGTTATAGGAGCATATTTCAAATTAGAAATATCATCTATTGTCAACTCAATATTTTCTACTGAATAACCACACAAGATTTTAGCAATGTCCTTTAGCTTTTTAAAACCCTCATTTTTTCCTATTACATTTAAAAGTTTTTGATACACGGACTGTCCCAGTCCTTTAACATCAAAACATGACTTTTCAAATTTGTTTATTATTTCAACGCTCTCGATTATCGACATAAATTGTTTTTCCAACTGCAATATAGAAGTGGAAATAAAACTGTAATTGGCTTTAATAAACGCCAATTGTTGAGGTATTTCTTTACACGAATACACCATTTGGGCGTCTATCACAGATTGTGCATCTCTATCAAGACCCATAAATAATTGTCTTTGTTCCTTAATAATAATTTGCATGAGAAATAACAGCCTCCAACCACGTTCCCCATCGAGTGATTACTGGTTGATGAGGAAGCAGAAGATCGGGTAGATGTTGTTTGTAAAACTGAACTCGTAATGGGGCCTTTAAAAATACTCTCTACTAATTAAAGTATTTACTAAGGGAAAATGGTTTCTGACTTCTTCTGCAACACGATTTAGTCCGTGCGCCAAAGCAAATTGTGAATTAAATTTGGGTAAAAGATTTTCAAGTTGAAAGCTGTCTTCACCATGTATGGTGCAACATCCGTCAAAAACAATAGAATTTTCTCTGTTGGAATAGATTCCGGTAACTTGAAAGTTGCCAGTTCTTCCTGTATAAACCTTGTTATTGTCAAATTATTTGCCTTTTCCAACTGTTTGGATGAAATTAAATAAAATTTTGCTGGAACCGATACGTCAAGGATACCAATCATTAAATGAACTATGTATCGGCCCACACTATCAGTAGTTTCATCAACGTATATATAAAGATAATTGTTTGCAACAACATTCTTAATGCTAGTCAATGTTTCTGCATAGATACAGCGAATATATTTTTTTCTTAACGTGCTCTCGTCGGGAATGTTATATTTGCTGATGTACTTTTGCAAAAATAACTTGACATTTAAATTGTTTAATTTATGTAGTGGAATATCTGCCGACACAAACATTTGACACAAATCTTCATTAAATTGTTCTTGTTCCGATTTTTTGGAAGTTGATGGCAAACATTGCGGTAATGTTTGCTGAGTCTTAAAAACTTAATTAATTAATTAATAAGAGGAAATAAACTTAAAATTTTCCTCACAATCTTGCAGCATGCTACGCAAAACACTTTTTCTCCATCCCAACGCAATTCTGAATAAGGCGCAATCCATCCAGGCACAGTCGCTATTTTCGGCATTTTTGCTGTTATACGAGCCCTAACAACTATATGTTCGTACGATGTACGAAATGTTAGTAAAATGCAGTTATGTTTATTTTAAAATGTTTTTTTCGTCTTCCCAATCTGAAAATTAAGGCAAATACCCTTCATTTAACAAGAAATTCGATTGTAATTGATTATACTATTTCATTTTGCTTAATTTACGGAAGACAACAACAAAAATATAACAAATTTGCTGACAAATAAATATTCGGACGATAATCGTTATTGGCTTTGAAATTAGTATTATGAACGCGTTGATTGATAAATAAAGTGTGCTTTGATGAATAGTTGTCAGTTAAAGTCATGTTCGCCATTTTGTGTAATAAGAAAATGACGCGTGGTATCGCAACTAATAAAAAACTGCGAGAAATTATAATTTCACAGTATTACAGAGGTAAATCAATGCAAAAAATTCCAAATGACTTAAATCTTGCCAAATCTACTGTCGGAGATATTATAAAAAAGTTTGGCGATACAGCTAGTATTGATGTTCGCGGCAAAAGTTTAGGCCGACCCCGTACTATCACTGAAAGGGAACGTCGTGCTCTGGTCAAAATTTGCAGAAGAAATAGAAGAGGTGCCTTGCGGCAAATACAAGCCCAATGGAATCATGAGATAAATTTAAACGTCTCCAGGGAATGCTGTAGGCTATGGTTGCATAAGTCTGGTTACAGTTTTTATAAAGTAAGTTTATAATTTTGCGTGTTACAATATGGAAACAAATGATGTTCTTTTATCCACTATCTTTATAGGCAAAGGAAAAGCCATTATTAACGACTATTCAAAAGAAAAAACGTTTAGATTGGGCAAAATCCCAAAAATCCTGGACAACAGAAATGTGGAGTAATGTCATATTCAGCGACGAATCTAAATTTGATGTGTGCGTAGGCGATTTTCGAAAAAGAGTCATTCGTACAAAATCTGAAGCCTTTCATAAGGATTGCCTAAAACGTACTATAAAATTTCCAAAAGGAGTTATGATATGGGGGTGTATGAGTAGTAAAGGAGTTGGTGAATATGAGTTCATTGATGGCACTGTAAATGCAGAAAAGTACCAAGATATTTTATCAAGAAACCTTGTCCCAACAGCATCTCGATATTTTGGAAACGAAAGTTATATATTTCAACAAGACGGTGCAGCCTGTCACACTGCGAAAACAACAAAAAAAATGGTTTGGTGACCATAATGTAAAAGTTTTATCGTGGCCGTCAAGCAGTCCCGACTTGAATATCATCGAAACTTTATGGCATCAGATGAAAAAGTCCTTGCGTAATGATCCTCAACGTACACTTCCAGCATTAAAGACTAAAATTACGCAAATTTGGAACTCTTTCACTCCCGAATATTGTAAAACTTTAGTAGATTCCATGTCAAAACGTATACAAGCCGTTATTGCTGCAAAAGGTGACGTTACCTCTTGTTAATGTTATAAATATTCAAATGCGTCCGAATATTTATTTGTCAGTAAATTCGTTATATTTTCTTTGTAATGTTGCGTAGTTTATGCAAAATAAAATGTTAATCAATTACAATCGAATTTCTTGTTAAATGAAGGGTATTTGTCTTAATTTTCAGACTGGGAAGACGAAAAAAACATTTTAAAATAAACATAACTCAGTGGCGGCTGGCGCATAAGCGCTGCAGTGCTGCAGAGCTCCCAAAAAATTGGGCGGGCGAACCTGTATTAGTTATAACTAGTTTTCTTTTACATAACTTTTCCGACATTTCTGATGTTTATAAAAGCGTAACATATTGTTGTGAAAATTTGCATATTTTTCTACATCACCTGTAGAGGACATCAAACCCTACAATTTGACACCTCAATCATCAAAATCCGATTAGTAGAAGCCGAGATATTCGCTTCCGACACACTAACGCCGGTTATATCGTATATACTATATTATCAAATATACAATAGGCGACCAGTGGAATAACCAACCTAATTCGCGCGATCGCTCACTTGTTCCTTATCTGGTCCACACGAACGTGCTCTGAGCGCTCTTTCCAACACCTGCGCGCACCCCGCTTCCCCCGTGACTGTCTAAAACCAATGCATGATTTTACCAGGCAATATTCGCTGCACTCATTCCAGCGCAGAGGTCATATGAATCGGTGTAGGTATTTAATATTTTCTTTTCGCGTGTTGTTTTCTGTGCGGCGAGTGTAACGTAAAAACAATAATATTGTGCGCGTGCTTGTTTGTTTTTGTGTATTGTTGACAATTTATATAAACTCTGTGTATTATGGAGGTGGTCTTTAATTTAATTAATGTGAAGAGATTCTTTAAATATTCATTCGAAGAAAAGATAAAATTAAAAGCAAGTGGTAGGCCATTAGTAGATATCACTATTGAAAAAACGTGTAAGTAGAGGGAAAAATTATACACGTAAATTTAGTAGCGATATTTATTCAAAAAACGAATGGATTTGTGGATGCAACAAAAAAAATGCTTTATATTGTTTTCCCTGTTTACTTTTTGGTGGCGATAAAGCTTGGACGGAAATAGGGGTCACGGATCTAGAGCACTTGAGTTTGAAAATAAAAAGACATGAGAATTCTAAAAGTCATCTTCATAATTGTATGGAATTTGCGTTACTAGGGTCAACTAATATTATGGCTCAACTAGATTCTGCTTATTGGGTAAATATACAGAGACATAATGAAAAAATTTCCTGAGGACAAACTCACTTCCGCATGCTCCTATTATCCCACCCTTGATAAAGAAAGATTACGAACTGAATTGTCTGTTATTTACTCAAGAACTGATTGTAGATCTTTAAAAGGCGCACTACCTCTTCTAAAATTTTTAATAAAAAACAATCTGGGAGATACGTTGAAGGAGACTAGAAAATTATTAGAAATTGAAATAACAACTCCCATGACAACATCAGAGGCCGAACGATGCTTTTCAACACTAAATCGAATTAAGACGTTTCTCAGAAATTCAATGACCGAAGATCGTTTAACATCTCTTTCCATGCTATTTATCGAAAAAAAGTTTATCTCCGAAATAGACAATTTTAATGACAAAGTGATAACAAAATTTGCAAATCGAAAAGAACGTAGAATAGATTTAATTTATAAGAAATAATTTGTTAGTAAAGTAGTGCTTAGTGACTCTTATTTTTTTGTGTGACAATTGACAATCGTTCCAAAAATCCATTACTTCAGTGCGGAAGGCGATGAAAGCACGATAAGATCGATGGGAGACAACCTCTTACTGCCTGTGCAAGGTAAATTTTTTTGTAAAACTTGCAGAACCTTAAAATTTTTAGCACGAGCCGCCACTGACATAACTGCATTTTTCTAACATTTCGTACATCGTCCGAACATATAGTTGTTAGGGCTCGTATATCACAACTCACAAGTTTACACTTCGAAAAGCCAACGTAAAATGACGTTTGAAATAAAATTACTTTCGAATATGGCAATAAATTTCTCCGAATAGTAATGAAACACATATACTCTTAATTTTCTGGTAAAATGTATTTTTGTATTTATTTAGAAGTTTTAAGGTATTAGCTTTTCCTGGAATTTTTTCTCGGTCTGGATGTATGGGAAGAGCATTAATAAATTCTTGTAGACGCTTATCGGAAAAGTAACGGGAAGAGGCTTAATAAAATGCTATTTTTAATTTAAAGAGGGCTGTTTAATTTTTGTTTGTTTGTTACATCCACGACATATTTTTAGTCATACCTATAATAAATTTGATTTAGTAAATAAATAAAACTCGGATACTTCAAATATGCAAAAATGTTGAATTACTACAAAATATGCAAATAATGTACAAAATGCATATATTATGCAAATATGCAAATTTATACAAACTCCATATAATCCGACCTTTACTAATAACTGATCGTCCTTCATATGAAAATAGCCTTGCTTTAACATATTCCACAAGTTTGTTGCATAAGTCTTACCTTCTTCAATTTTTAATTCAAGTAGTGCTGCTGTCAGATAATTGTACAGTCCAAAAGTTATTGTGCTTATTAGAGAAATAGTAAAATATTTATTACCTACAAGAATTTTCCACTACTATTTTTTAAGATTTTTAATTTCTCCATTTTATAAAATCACTTATTCGTAAGATACCACGACGTGTTATTTGTTGTTATAGTGTTACTGAAATGCCCCCAATACGTGGGTTACGTTCGGTAAGTCATTAGAAGTATGATGTACCTAATGTGAGAACATTCTACAATGCTACAATTTCATAAAATGGTAAAATCTATTTGTACTTTTTTGTTACCAACGCTTTTATATTTTCTACCTTTTTTGGTACACTAATTTTATTATCTTAGATATATTTCATCGTTGAAGAAATTTAAGTTTGAATGAAAAATACGTCACCAGTGTATAACTAGTTGCCTACTATGCCACCAATTCATTGACTTTAATTTTTTTACCTCTACACATAGGGCAATGTATGTGTAATGATAAAAAAAGGAACCCAGTATAAGAAAACTAATTTTTTTAGGTGCATCGTTCTTTTCTAGTGACGATAGTTTTGCTATGATTAGGGGGTATGAATTAGTTATAATTTGAATTATGCAAATTATATTTTCACTATTTATTCGCAGAGGACATATCGACATCACCATTTTGGGAGCTATGGAAGTATCGCAATATGGAGATTTAGCAAACTGGATGATTCCCGTGAGCGATATTTTATAAGGAATTATTACTAAACCTGAACAAAACAAAGGGAAAACGACATTATGTGTGTTATATATTATATATGTAACAATCCAAACAAATATGTATTTTTCCCCACAAAGAAAATTTCTGTAAAATACCGCTTTTAAATTGAATACTTTTATTGTGTTGTGATATATCAATATTCAGACACGTAATCCGAATTGAATGGTTCTACTGTGCCGTAGATTACGAGTCTGAATATTAATATATGACAACACAACACAGTAGTATTTTACAGAAATTCCATTTGTGGGAAAAAATATATTTACCACAAGTTAGATACAATAATGTCGTGTCCTATATCCTTTCGTTTGTCCAGGTTTAATTATTACATGTTTAGCACCCTTGATAATTGTAGGGAAAACTAGTTAAAGGAATGGGAGGTGCAATGGATTTGGTAGCTGCTCCAGGAACTAAAGTGGTGGTCTGCATGGAGCATTCAGCTAAGGACGGTAAACATAAAATTTTGGAAAGTTGTAATCTCCCATTGACTGGAAAGAATTGCGTTAATACGATAATCACTGAAAAGGTACTTTAAAAAAATTTTTGCAACATTTGTAAACTCCACAGTGATTTCAGGCCGTATTTGAGGTAGACCCAGAAAATGGATTGACGTTAACGGAACTTGCTGATGGTGTGCAAATGGAAGATGTTCTAACTTCAACCGGCTGTACTTTCCAAGTATCACCAAATTTAAAACCCATGGGTCAAGTCGAGATGTGAAACTGAACAAAATTCAATCATATACTATCTTTATAATCTGATATATTGCATTAATTTGTTCTTTTTACAAAATAAACTTAGTTTCCTATTCTAAAAGAATAAATAAATTATTGCACACATTACACATCCTATTCCCTAAATTTAGCTTTTACAAAAGCTGGCAAAGGTATTAAACACAAAAACAAATTAAACACAATAAAACCAACTGCGAATGCGAATGTTATTCCAATATTCTTTTCTTTATCGAAGAAATCGATGAATATTAAGTCGTTGGGGCCTCTGGTGTAACGTTCGGCTAAAAATGATTGACCTTGGGCGTATCTGCAGTATTGATCTGTTAGACTGTTGAAAGTTGCGGTTTCTATTAAGCTGATTTTGGTGCAGTTGATTTTTGAATCATAAGGTAAGGCCTCCATCAATGCTGGACTTAAGAAGACCTTCCTATTTAAATAGGCCGATGCGTAACGAGCTTGGGTAGCATAAGTAAGATAGTAAAGCCAGTCCTGAAGTCCTTTGATTGATCTACAAAAAAAAACAAACTGTAAAGGTGTTGATCCGCATTGCCTATACGCGAATTTGCATAAATCCGATTACAAAGAACATAAATTGTTGCTTCACTTCTGACGCTTTTGAAATGCGTATGTGGTAAATATACCGCGAAACAGTGGCGGCTCTTTAATGAGAGCAAGTGAGCAATTGCACCCCCTGGAATTATGAAACAAAACAAACCAAGCGGCGACTAACTGTGAAAGAATTTATTTATTATATATATTATGTATTCATAGTTATTGACGAGGAACGTGGCACGTTAACAACGTACATATACCGATCGTCGTCACAGATATACTGAGCAAAGCCCAACTGTTGCTCTGTTAAGGCATTAACATTACATTGATGGTGGGGAGAACTGTATTTTGCCGTACTTCAATGTCGTATAATACATAGCGTTGGAGCAACTGAACCAGACTGCTCTCGGGCGTTGTTACAATGAATACGGTATCTTTTTTTACAGAACAACGCGTTTTCGCGGTTAACGTATAATGAAAAAATCGCAGTAAAAAATCTTAAACGGCCGATGCCTCAATTATGTTTAGAAAATAAACAATCTGTTAAAGGTAAAGACGTTATAAGAAAATTCAAAATGAATATTTATCAGAAAAATGACTGGATTTGTGGGTGTGAAATTAAAAATACTTTGTTTTGTTTTCCGTGTCTTTTGTTTGGTGGTGAACCGTCTTGGTCAAAGAACGGAATAAGAGAGTTAATTCATCTTAGTGCTAAAATTATTAAACATGAAAATTCCGAAGGGCATTTGAAAAATATATTTAGTCTAAGAATGTTAGGAAAAAATAACATTCAGAATGTTTTAGATTCATCATATAGAAAAGCAATTCAACAACACAATGAAAAGGTAACAAAAAATAGGCATGTGTTAAATTTAATAATAAATTGCATTAGATTTTGTGGAGCGTTTGAACTGGCACTTCGAGGTCATGATGAACAGCAAACGTCGAATAACAAGGGCATTTTTCGGGAATTGATAAATTTTACGGTAGAATTGGATAAATCGCTCAGAGATCACATCGAAGCAGCACCGGTTTTTAAGGGATTATCAAAAACGATACAGAATGAGGTGCTTGATGCAATGTTGAACGTGTATCATGAACAAGTTGCCAGTGAAATTAAAACAACAGACTTCATATCTGTGATAGCTGATGAAACCACAGATGTGTCCAATCAGTTTCAGTTGGTGGTTGTTTTAAGATATATTGTGAACGCGAGACCGGTCGAAAGATTTTGGAAATTTCTTCTGCCTAGTGGACATGATGCTAATTCTTTATATGCCTCCATCCTTAACGAAATTAGTTTGCTTGTTGATGACCCAGAAAAACTGATTGCACAGAGCTATGGTGAATAGCACCACTATGAGTGGTGCTATTAACGGCGTGCAAAGACATGTCCAAGACCAGTATCCAAGGGCCAATCTGACGGGATTATGTACATTTTTCTCCACTTCACCACAACCTGCAAGATTGGAAGAATTCCTTCAGCGAAAAAGCTTACCTCGTTCTTCAAAAATAAGATGGAACTTCAATTCTAGGACAAGGAATACAATATATGAGCACCGAGAAAAAATAATTGAAGCTCTAGAACAAATCGAGGGAGAAGCTAGTTTACAAACTACCATTCATCAAGCTAGTGCCAATTTGCGAATTTTAGAGGAGGAAAATTTTATCTATTGGTTAACTTTCTTTCTGCAAGTCAAAGACACGTAAAATGGACTTCGTTTATCGTCAGATGTAATTAAACTGTGTGGTGTAATATTTACTATTCCCTCAAAACAAACTCTACAATGAACAGTACCTGTCTGGAACAGTACGTCGGTGAAATTTATAAGGATTGGGAAAGCGTTTTTGTATTACACTTTTCAATTTTGAAATTATGCACTCCCTATGTGAACCACCCCGAGCCGCCACTGCCGCGAAATCAAAAATTATGTTGATAAAGGATAGCCATGGAATGTAAAACGTCCGTTTCAATTTATATCATACTGACATTTGACTGACAAAATTTGTAAATATATGTTTATCTAAAATGATTTACATATTTGAATAACATTTTATTAAAAATTAATAAACAAATTACACTAAATGTTCGAAATGACTCCCGCCTTCTTCGATGCACACGTTTACGCGCCTATGTGGCGTTATGTTTGCACATACTTCAAATAATCTTTTGTTGCAGTTCTTGCAAATTATGTACAGGAGTTCTGAAAATTAAATTTTTGCAGTAAGGGAACACAAAATAGCCCATAATAGTCAAACCAGGTGACCTCGGAGGAAACTCAAGTTGCGTATGCAAACTTATAAGTCGATCATCGAAAAACTCTTGTAGAAAGGCTATAGTTTCTCGTGTCGTATGTGCTGTTGCACCGTCATGTTGGAAATAACCATTATGAAGTTCATCGTCGTGTAGTTGTTGAACAAATCAGTCAAAATATTATTTCGGTACCTCTCTACATTGATGGTAAAATTTAAAAAAATCGGCCCAATTATCCTTCTACGGGAGGCTGCCATCCAAACACCAATTTTGTGAGAATGTAGTGGAGATTCAATAAAAAAATGCGGGTTACCAGTGCTCCACATTTGCATATTTTGAGAATTTATGTACCCCGAAAGATAAAACCATGCCTCATCGGAAAAAAATGTCAAGTTTAGCAGGTCGTTATTGATTAAATTGTTGACGAACCATTGGCAGTACGCAAGACGTCTGGGGTGGTCTGTTGGCAAAAGAGCTTGATATGATTGCATCTTAAATGTATGCATGTTCAAGTTTTTCTTTACAATGGTTCGGCATGTTCCATAAGAAACTCTAATTTCTTGGAATGGGCGTCTCAAAAATTTTGTGGGGTTCTGTTCCATACGGTTACGAACGTCAATAATTACTTCTTTTGTACGAATAGTTGGCCTACCAGCACCTTTTTTATGAGTTACAGATCCAGTTTCGTGAAATACACCAACACTATGTGCAAGGCACATATAAAAATCTTGCTCTACTACTGCGAAATTTGGGAAGTGTTCACTAAAATTATCCTAACATAAACGCTTACTGTATTCCCAAATTCCATTAACTAGCACACCTGTTCTATCATGAAAGTTTTGTGTGCTGTAGTGTAAATCATAATTGAAAAACTATAAGATGTCGGAGAGAAATATATCGACAAATACTAATGTCAGTATGACACTAAATGATATAACTTAAGACAGACGGTTTTCATTCCATGGCAAACCTTTATCAATATAATTTTTGATCTCGTGGTATAATTTCTAGTTTCGGGTCTTTTTATTTCAGTCATTAAACTATACATACCTTAAGATTCCGCTGCTTAAAACGATGCAGACACTCGTAATGTAAATACTACAAATAGCTGCGATGAGGTGGTCTTTGACTATCAAAAGTATTGCCATAGTCTGTTGCTCACTGAATAAGTAGCAAGCCCAAAGTATCAATCCGAAAAAGAAGAACTCTAATGGATCGTCAAAACTTCCGATTAACCTATAATAAATTGATAGCTTCAGAATAGGTAATAATTATCTTTAAATAATAAACACTTACGGGTAAATAATTGCACTTGCGGCTAACACAGAAAAAAATGAAAACGGTATAGATACGAGATTATATGTTATTAGAAACAGAGGTCCCCCATAAGTCCCTTCTTGAGATTCCTGATAGTATCGTGTACGATATATGGGATCTAAAATGCACAACATTGGTCAACCTACTCATATTAGGAAAAAGTTTGAGAATTCTTCACTTTCATTATCGTTAACATTTTAAAATCTCGTGGTAGATGTGTCAATTTATATTTAAGATTTTAATAATAATAACAATAAATAATTCAGGCTTAAGACCTCCAACAGCTTAGCATGCGCAGTGGTAACTCACTGTCTTATCGTGTCAAGGGTACCACTTAATATATGAGCGGCGATGGTATGAGAAGTACCCGGAGACAGATTACACATTGTGTCAAAATCTACGAGGTGCATTCAAGTTCTAAGGCCTCCGATTTTTTTTCTAACTAACTACTCACCCGAAAACGATGAAACTGGTGTTACTTCTCGACGTAATCTCCCTGCAGACGTACACATTTTTCACAACGTCGACGCCATGATTCCATGGCCGCGGCGAAGGCTTCTTTAGGAGTCTATTTCGACCACTGGAAAATCGCTGAAGCAATAGCAGCACGGCTGGTGAATGTGCGGCCACGGACAGTGTCTTTCATTGTTGGAAACAGCCAAAAGTCACTAGGAGCCAGGTCAGGTGAGTAGGGAGCATGAGAAATCATTTCAAAGTTGTTTTCACGAAGAAACTGTTGCGTAACGTTAGCCCGATGTGCGGATGCGTTGTGTTGATGAAACAGCACACGCGCAGCCTTTCCCGGACGTTTTTGTTGCAGTGCAGGAAGGAACTTGTTCTTCAAAACATTTTCGTAGGATGCACCTGTCACCGTAGTGCCCTTTGGAACACAATGGGTAAGGATTACGCCCTCACTGTCCCAGAACATGCACACCATAATTTTTTCAGCACTGGCGGTAACCCGAAATTTTTGGGTGGCGGTGAATCTGTGTGCTTCCATTGAGCTGACTGGCGCTTTGTTTCTGGATTGAAAAATGGCATCCACGTCTCATCCATTGTCACAATCGACGAAAAGAAAGTCCCATTCATGCCTTGGTTGCGCGTCAACATTGCTTGGCAACATGCCACACGAGCAGCCTTGTGGTCGTCCGTCAGCATTCGTGGCACCCACCTGGAGGACACTTTTCGCATTTTCAGGTCGTCATGCAGGATTGTGTGCACAGAACCCACGGAAATGCTAACACTGGAGGCGATCTGTTCAACTGTCATTCGGCGATCCCCCAAAACAAGTCTCTCCACTTTCTCGATCATGTCGTCAGACCGGCTTGTGCGAGCCCGAGGTTGTTTCGGTTTGCTGTCACACGATGTTCTGCCTTCATTAAACTGTCGCACCCACGAACGCACTTTCGATACATCCATAACTCCATCACCACATGCCTCCTTCAACTGTCACTTCAACTTCAACAATTTCAATTGGTGTCACACCACGCAAATTCAGAAAACGAATGATTGCACGCTGTTTAAGTAAGAAAAACGTAGGCATTTTAAGTATCTAAAACAGTTCTCATTCTCGACGCTGCCGCTACAATTCCATCTGCCGTACAGTGCTGCCATCTCTGTGACGTATTGACAACGAATGCACGCTCATTTTAACACAATGCACATGCTTCTATCTCTTTCCAGTCTGGCGAAAAAAAGTTGGAGGCCTTAGAACTTGAATGCACCTCGTACATTACCAAATGTGAGTGCTATTTTTTAGTTGATGTGCTTAAAACATTTGTTTAAAAATTAAATTTAAATAAGCAATCATACCGGGTTACTACAAAAGAATCATCGGGTGTGAGAAAGCTATATTTCAGAAAGTATTATAGATAGAATAGTAAATGACATGTCTATAGTCAGCGACAACCTTCAAGTTTAGAACGTGTGCCTAAACATGCGCATACCGAAGCCAGCACGCAGTATGCAAAATGGCGACGATTCAACAAAAAGCATTTTGCGTATTAGAGTACGCGCGATGTTTCTCGCTTGTTACGGTGCAACGTGCGTTCCGACGGCAATACGAAAGTGATCCTCCAGGTCAGCAGATCATTCTACGATGGTATCGAGAATTTCAGATAACAGGTTCACTTACTAAACGTAAAAGCACCGGCCGCTCACGAGTCCCTGAAGCAACGGTGGTTGTGGTTAGACAATGCTTCGTGCGTTCGCCACAACAATCTACCAGTGGCGCGGCCGTGCACCTGGTATTCCTCAGCAAACTGTTTGGAAAATTTTGCGGAAGCGTTTGCGATTCAAGTCGTACCGTATAGGTACGTATGGCGCAAAGTTTACGTCCAGACGACTATGTCAAGCGAACCGAGTTTTGTTGTGACATGCAGACAGCAATAGAGGACGACGAATTTGCTAACCGTCTCGTGTTTAGCGACGAAGCGACATTTCATTTAAGTGGCAAGGTGAACCGCCATAACATTCGCATATGGGGTACGGAACCACCTCATGTCATTGCGCAACATGAAAGGTATTCTCAAAAATTGAATGTCTTCTGTACTGTATCCAACACAAAAGTGTACCGTTTTTCTTCCGTGAAAAGCTGTGACCGTGATATCCTACCTCGATATGTTGCAATTGTGGTTATTTCCGCAACTGACAAATGATTCAAACAACTTTATATTCCAAGATGGTGCTCCGCCTCATTGGCATAATGAAGTGCATCGGTATCTAAAAGAGGTGCTACCTCAACGTTGGATAGGCTGTTGTGCTGAAACAGATGTGGCATTGTACGCGTGGTCTCCCAATTCTTCCGATCTTACCCCGTGCGATTATTTCTTTGGGGGTATATTAAAGACAGGGATTACGTACCACCATTACCTACAACACTTGAGGAAGACGCATTACTGCTGCTGTTAACAGTATCGACCGAGACACCTTGCAGCGTGTATGGACTGAACTGGACTATCGTTTGGACGTTTATCGTGTGATTCGAGGAGCCCACATTGAACATTTGTAATGATATGCTCACAAACTTGATTATTTTCATGTCATTTACTATTCTATCTATAATAGTTTCTGAAATATAGCTTTCTCAAACCCGATGATTCTTTTGTAGTAACCCTGTATTTTAACGTATTTTCGAACTAAATAATTTCGTAAAAATTTCAATATATTTTCGAATTTATAACAAGTCATATTGATTAATATGTAATACAAAAAGTCTCCGAACTATATTAAATATTTTTTTAATATTTTGGGAACTGAAATAAGCTGGCAACATCTCAACATCACTAGCAAAAATTGGTGATTACAATTTCGTTCTTGATACAATGTATCTCTCAGAAAGATGTTAAGTAAATTCAACCTTCTCAACCTATGTCTTGAAACAATTGGACTTTATTATGCCTTTGTTTTTTATATAAGTTTGAAATTGTAAGTACTCTGTTACTACTATTTTTCCAAATTATTATATTTGGAAGATAGCTAAACTTTCTGGTTTTATTTAGATTTTTATTTATTTGTCCAGAGCTTGTCCCAGAAATTTCAAACTAGAGATATATACGAGAGTGCTTTGATTCACACCTGACACACTTACAATAGAAAATTGGCAAATATCGTGCTTTTATTTTTCAACATAGTCTTCATTAAGGCTAACACATTTTGCCCATCGATGTTCTAGCATTTCTACTACTTTTCGAAAAAAACATTGTTCAACCTCTGCAAACCACTGATTTACCGCACATATCACATTATTATCTGACGGAAATCGTTTACCACGCAAGTGTTCAATAAATTTTGGAAACAATTGGTAATCGCTGGGGGTCAAATCTAGTGAATATGGTGCATGCTCAACTAATTCGAACCCTGCTTGAGCTATTACAGCTGTTGCAATGACCGACCTGTGACTGCGTGCGTTATTTTGATGCAAGAGAACACCTTTGCGCAACTTCCCTCAACGTTTTTGTTTTATCAAGTCACGTAATTTGGAAATTGAATTGGCATAATAAGCACCTGTAATTCTAGCCCCCTTAATTAAAATTACGCCTTCGGCATTTTAAAATACGAATAGAATAACCTTCGCTGCTGAAGGTTGCATCTTGAATTTTTTCGGCGGTGGTGAACCTTGATGTGTCCACTTCTTACTCTGTATTTTGGTTTCTACGTCATAACGATGAACCCAAGGTTCATCCATTATCACCAATCTTGCAAAAAAATTTCTTTGTCGTGTCTATACGCATTAAAAGACGACTGCAAATGTCTTTTTGAAATTACTTGTCTGCATCTGTTAACATTCGTGGTACCCATCTTGCAGACAATTTTTTTATGTTCAACTCGGTAATAAATACATTATATACCTCTTGGATTGGGAGACCTGTATCTTCAACTTTTTTTTGTCGATCTTGTAGTACGAGATCATGGATTTTTTTAACACTTTTTGGAGTAGTGACAGTTGTTGGCGCTTCACCTGCATGTTCGTCTGTACATAACTGTCTACTACATTTAAGCTCACGACGCCACCTTTAAACTATGCCATATGATACTGCAGATTCCTCTAATGTATCCACCAAATCTTGATGAATTTGAGTTGGGGTCGTCTCTTCTAAACGTAAGTATTCAATCACCGCTTGTTCCTCGACGACGCATTTTGATACTGATATGTGACTCTCTCGATATCGGGCGTCTACTGTGGGTACGCTTTAACTTAACAGGTTCAGGCTTGTAGGTTTTTAGTGTCTATACATAGCAAGTTACGATTCGACGTGAAGATAGATAATTGTTTAATTTTATAAATGGGTCAGGAGCGGAGCTAAGGAGTCAGCCCTCGTATACAGGCTGATTCATTTTCGGCCCTCACCATGGGATCTCGCTTATTATTGGAGATAGAGTATAGGTTTAAATTTGGCAAAGTTGTTAAATTTTGTGTTTGTTATAAATCCGTAAAGAAAATACACCTGTGACAAATGACCTTCGTTATTAAAAAAAAACGCGAAAACCCCATTTTTTTCTTTTACCTGTAGCACCGATGTTTGGCCTTGTAGATAAAAAATAAAAACACATCCTCGTGGCCATTTCTAAATCTCTATCCAGTGGTGTACTCTAAATTTTTATACGACGTTTCGTTTCTTTCTGGCCATCATCAACTATCTAATTTCTTATAGGCGCCATATTGGATTTAGACATCTTCAGAAATAGTCTTTTTTTCTGATTTCAACCATGTACCACATGCTGTCTAAAGTTTTTGACATTAGCTTTTATTTGGAAGAATAAATTACAAGATTAAATAAGGTAGCCATGGAATTTCAATCTGTCAAACATTTCATTTATTGTTCATTAATAATACAAAAATGTCATACACTAACGAAGAGAAACGAGATATGATAAGTATTTTTTATTCTTCGAACCGAAATTCAACAGTAGCGAGTACAAGATATCTACAATTATATCCAGAACGACAACAGCCTCATCGTACCATTTTTCTAGTTCTCGACAGAAATTTGGTCGAGAATGGATCGTTTACTAAGCCGCGTAATGGTCAAGACAACAGGAATTTAAATGAAAATCGACAAGATATTTTACAAATGGTAAATTAAAAGCGTGTTTTCAAATTTCATGTTAATCTTGTATTTTTATAGATAAATAATAATCCATCAATTTCTACACGCGAAGTAGCGTCAGAATTAAATTTGTGCCAGTCAAGAGTTTGGAGAACTTTACATAAAAGTAGGTTTAAACCATACAGGATCCATGTTAGTCACTCTTTACTGCCTGGAGATAATTTGAGAAGGCTAGAATATTGTAAATGGTTAATGGGAAGGATAGAAAATGACGAAAATTTTTTAAGCAAAATCATCTGATCAGATGAAACAAAATTTACAAATTCTGGAATGTTCAACAGAAATACGGAGCACTATGTAGGACCAGTTATGTATGAAGAACATTTAAATGGAGAAAGATATTTAAACATTTTACGTACATACGTATCTGACTATCTTGACGACAATATCCCATTAAATCAATTACAATATTTATGGTGGCAACAAGATGGCGCACCAGCACACAATGCAGCTGTTGTTAGAAATTTCTTAAATCAAGAGTTTGCAAACCGCTGGATTGGAAATAGGGGAGTTGTTGAATGGCCTGCGAGATCACCTGAATTAAGTCCGCTAGATTTTTTTTTATGGGGATATGTTAAAAATAATATTTATAATGTAGATGCGCCACAAAACATTGAAGAATTACGAGACAGACTTCAGAATGCCTTCGATGCAGTTCCTAGAAGAACTATACAAATGGCAGTACAAAATGCCAGAAGGCGTGCCCAATTGTGCATTACCGAAGATGGCCAGATAATTGAACATTTACTGTAATTGTTTATTTACTTTTCTATGTATTTTTATTAATGTTTTTGTTATCTTGTACTCGCTACTGTTGAATTTCGTTTCGAAGAATAAAAAATATTTATCATATCTCGTTTCTCTTCGTTAGTGTATGACATTTTTGTATTATTATTGAACAATAAATGAAATGTTTGACAGATTGAAATTCCGAAGGCTACCTTATTTAATTTTATAATTTATTCTTTCAAATAAAACCTAATGTCAAAAACTATTGTCAGCATGTGGTACATGGTTGACATCAGAAAAAAAACTCTTTCTGAAGATGTCTAAATCCAATATGGCGCCTATATGAAATTAGATAGTTGATGATGGCCAGAAAGAAGCGAAACGTCGTATAAAAATTTAGAGTACACCACTGGATAGAGGTTTAGAAATGGCCACAAGGATGTGTTTTTATTTTTTCCCTACAAGGCCAAATGTCGGTGCTACAGGTAAAAGAAGAAAATGGGGTGTTCGCGTTTTTTTTTTTGAATAACGAAGGTCATTTGTCACAGGTCTATTTTCTTTACGGATTTATAACAAACACAAAATTTAACAACTTTGCCAAATTTAAACCTATACTCTATCTCCAATAATAAGAGAGATCCCCATGGTGAGGGTCGAAAATGAATCAGCCTGTATACAATGCTAGTTGCATATAGTGCTAAAGAAAAAAAGGGATGAAAGGTATATGTGAGTCCAATGTTTACGTAGTAACGAGAAAATGATTTTTCTTTATGCGAGTCCGGTCCTGTCACAGTTAAGTATACGGGCGGCAATACGGGCTTCCACTTATAATTCATCAGGAATTCTCTTTATCGACTAATTATATTGTTCTATTGGTATTTGTCAGTACCTCACACAAATTTAAAGAAAAAATATACGTAAATAATTTCATACAAATAATTAAAAACCAGTTATCTATCCCATTGGACACGTCATGGACATGCTACATAAATCTTTTCATGATGATTTTTGTTTTATTATAAATAATTATTTTACTTTTAAAAGAAGTTCAAAGTATTTAATTTTAATTACATTTTAATTAATGCGGCATAGGTTTGCGACATATTCGACATAAAGGCTGTTATTGATATCCACAAAAAAAATATCGCTATATGTGTGGTCGAGTATGTTTATGTTTTCTTAAGAAAACAACAACATTTACTATCTATGAATAGGAACTTATGTTAAAAGTATCGTCCGGAATTTTATCGATTTGTTTTGCAAGTCAATGAACTCGAATTACAATTGTATTTCGGTAAATATAGAATAAACAAAGATATGGACCGATTTTAACTACATTTTGTCTCTAAAAATTTGGAAATTTTTGATGAAATTTCTTTTTAGTTTCAGTTAGACATTTATACATATTCCTCAGATTCGTATAGCTTGGTCGGTATTCAGCCGTAACCCTGTGTACACTTACATATGAATATAGTAATAACGATTCCTAAATAATAAACTCCAGCTAGACTGTTCAAAATCAACCCACTTCGGGTTACGAAAGTGTGTTGATAGTTTTTCATCTCGTGATAAAATAACCAAATTAGCAAGAAATACAATGGAACCAGGAATAACCTCAAAAACATTTGCTTCATTCCAGATTTTCGTAAACCAAATGTAGCTGCCAATAATCTCCTGGAAAAATGAAATGGTCTTGTTATCTTTAATGAAAATATATTTATTTTTCAAATAATAATATAATGTGCATATGGAGTTCAAGATTTTATTTTAAACTAAGACTTACAGATATAAAAACCAGCCAACGTGGAACGATGAAGGTTTGCTATGTAGTATTGGCATCTTATTTCCATGTCCCATCAGGGTTCCGTGTTCCATTCCATGATTTCCGACAATCGAACTCTTCCGATACAGACCGCCTTCAATTTTAAATTTTTCCACCAAAGCAGAGATTTGATTGTTACTCTCCATAAATCGTTCTCTAGATCTTCGATCAACAGTGGACAGACAAACTAAAATTGACAATTATAAGAAATGAATTTGAAGAAAATAGTGTGCATTTACGATAATACATTAATGGATTTTCTAATTGCGGACAAGGGAAACCTATGGCGTTGAAATATTCCAACATTTGTCTTGTACCTCCTGTGTAGACTACGTCACCTAGGCACAAGTACAATACTCGTTCCAAGAACGGAAAGACGTCGGATCGTGGTTTCTCCATTGTTAATATTATGGCAGTACCGTACTTTTTAGAAGCGTTTGATAAGATGGATACTACCAAGTAGGTGTTTAATGGATCTAAATCCCACGTAGGTTCGTCCAATAACAAAATAACTGGAATTTAAGGGAAAGAATGTTAGTCTGATTTTTAATAATTGCTTTTATATCTGCTATAGTTTTTTGGTCCTACGTTGGAATTATCAGTACACCTTTAGTCCAAAATATTAGACAGTCGTTAAGAGATTAACGAATACGCGGGCAATTCAAATTTGATCTGAATTTTATTTTTTTTATAAACATAATTGAAGAGATACTGCAAAGCGGTTTTATATTCTTCAAAGTAGGCATGCTAGCTAACGCCACAAACAACTGCAACTTGATTGTGTCAATACTGCTCCCATTCGTTCTATGCTGCAGCAAGATATCTGATATCCGGCGGGGTAATGTTAGAAAGAATCGGTAACCAGAGATTAGTGGTGGTTCTAACAGTACCGATGACGATTTTCATTGTATCATTAAGATGAATATTTACTAGCTTGGTATGAGAGCTTCAATACCAGACAGCAGCACAGTATTCGGCAGGAGAGTAAACCAGTGCAATGGTTGCCGTTCGCAAAGTACCTCATTCACTCCCCATGAATTGCTGGCAAGGTTATGCATTATGTTATTGCGGGTCTTCACCTTTTATTAGTTTTATAAAGGTGCTGCTTGAACGTCAGAGACCGGTCTAACGTAACGCCCAGATATTTAGGGTGAGGGTCGTGATTGATTGATCCGACTACCACCAAATTCAATGCCAACAGAGAATTAAGCTCTCTGTTAGCTTTCCTGTTACACAAACGAAATGCACATGATTAGGATTTTAAAGGGTTTGGTTGTAAGTACCATTTCTTATAATATTCGTCTAAACCTTGCAGATCTTCAGCAAGTTGTAATTCTCCATTCTCTAAATTCTTGGTTTGGGTGCATAAACCAAGGTCGTCTGCATTTAGAAATTGTGAAACTGTTGAACATTAGCGGAGCTGGAACCGAGCCTTGAGGAAGGCCATGCTTCAAAGGTTTGCCATTACTAGTACGATTGCTTGCTAGACTGCGATTCGGCTATTGCTCAGCATTTTCTGGATAAGTTTGCTTAATTTAGCACATGGAATGAGTTTTTGGAATTTAAAAATCATTCCATTCTTCCAGACTGCGTCATAGGCACTGGAGAGATCAACAAAAGCAGCGCATGATTTCAGGCCCTTCTGAAAACCTGTTTCAAGATGCGTTGTTCGCCAAGACTTGATAAAAGCAGATCCTTCCCATTCTGAAACCGGCTTCCTCCTTTTTAATAATCTCGTCGACTGTGGGCGTCATTCTATTGTAGATAAACCGTTCTAGAAGTTTATAGCAAACAGATAAGAGAGCTATAGGTCTGTAGCTTCCGGTATCTTCTGGGGACTTACCAGGTTTTAATATTTTTAGGATTGTTGCTTTCCGGAAAATGTTAGAGAGGTCTCCAGAATCTAAGATATTGGTATAAAAGTTTTTCAAGTATTCTCGGGTAGCCATTCCAAGATTTTTAATGAATTCAGGAAAGTCATTGTCTCACCAGGAGCCTTTCTTAACTTGAACCGGGCAATGGCCTAATTGATGTCTTCAATAGAAAAAGGAGATGATAATATCTCTAGCAAAAGCTCTGTCGACAGATACATTATTTGAAATATTTCGGAGTCTTTTAACTATAAGGTTGGGGTCCATTGCCGAAGTTTGTTTGTTTGGGGGGGGGGGTAATACAGCCGAACCTAGTTTTCTATGCAGCGACCAGTTTTCTCTACTAAAGTAAGTAATACTCACGTTTCCGGTCATTTCTCTCCATTTACTCTTCCGCGCCTCATCTAGTTGACTAGTAATGTGTCGATCCGGATGGATTCGATACAAAGGAAGGAATCCATCCGTGGAACGAATTGGAACGAATCCTAAATTATAACTGTATGTCGTTCCTCTATTTCGTTCCACCGAGATTATTCGATCTAAATTGTCGGTCTTTCCACATACTTGCTTACTAAGATATAAATGATAAATGTATATATTGTCCACGTATTTTTTCATAATGTAAACAAATCATTGTTTATTTTAACGTTGGGCTCTTATCTACTCCATTAATTGTCGCTTCTTTCAATAGTAAAGATTAGTAATGAAATATGTATATTTTAAATTTGTATATTTTGAATTTATAGATTTGTAGTGTCTGCTATTATTAGAATTTACATAAATATTATACATATACATATTCATGCAGCTTTTAAATAAATAAATAAAACAAGCAGGTAATTATTCCGATCCAACAAAACTAGATCGAAATGAATGTGTCAGCTCCGATCGGCATTTAACATTGTTTTACATTGAGGTTGTTATAATCGTTTTCTATAGGTTGTTACAGTGTTATATACGACTTAAAAGATGCGGTCTCTTAAGCACACGACAATGCTTGCTCACATACAGCCCAAGGTTGGAAGTACTGCCCCCCTCCCATATAGTCGGAACTTCTGAGTAACAACCCTTCTAAGTGTCAACCAGAAAAAAATAAAATTCATGTCAAATTTGATTCACGCTCGCCTTTAACAAAAAAGAGTTTCGCCATTGTATAGATTTATTTACCAAATTTTCTTTAAATTTTCAGTAAATGGACGTTTAAAATTTACCTGGATCTTTAATTAATTGTATTCCAATCATCAGTCTTCTGTACTCGCTTTGCGTCAAATATTCTGTGCATCTATTGGCGACTTGCGACAAAGCTAAATCTGCCATGACTTGTTTAACTTTCGATCTTTTAAGGTAACTTGATATCTAAAAAGAGAGTTGATAAATGTTTCGTAAAAGACGTGTTTGTATATTTACCTTCGTGGGGGTGTAAAATAATGTTTGTTCGACGGTTAAGCCTGATATTAGATCGCATTTATGCGTCACGTAACCACATCTTTGTTGAAAAAGACACAGTGTCATTGGCTGATTGTTTAGGAGTATTTGCCCTCTGGTCGGACCTTGAACTCTTCTTGATATTACATCCAGGAGAGCTTTCTTTCCACTACCTAGCAACGAGTTTTTTTCGTAAAATTATAAGCATTTTTTTAAGGTTAATTACTCAAAATTTTATATAATTTTCAATTAATAAATACGAAGATGATTTAATGGAAGATGAGACTCGCCTATCAGCGTTTGTTTGTGAAAAGAATGGTATATTTTCGAGTAGCTCCAATCACCCTATATATATATATATATATGTATATATATATATATATATATATGTATATATAATATATATATATATATATATATATATATATATATATATATAATATATATGAAGGTGTAGTTTCTCGGGTTCTTGGCCGCGTGTGAGTTTTGTCCTGAAAAGGACTATTTACTCTACGTTACAACGAGATCGCACTCGTCATTTTCAGGAGCTAGTCGCTCTGTCGCTGGTTAGAGCTGGAGATCGTCTAATGTGCGCCTTTTTATATATGAGTCCTTTTAATTTTGTTTTGTGGTCGAAGTTGCCTCCATTTCCACTCCACAGTTTCGTATTTCCCAGGGTTGTGACGTGTTTGTGTCTGATTAATAAATAATCGTGTGTTTTTGTGCGGTCCTGTGTTGCGTGTGTTTAGTCTGTGTCTTTGTCGCTTTTTTGCGTTTAAGTCACTGGTCATCGGTCTTTTGCGTTTCAGTCATGTGTGTGTTTACTGTTTGTTGTTGTAAAGAGTAATTATTTTCTGTGTTTGCGTTACAAAGTATTGTATCTGTTGTGTTGTTGCGTTTTTAGAGTGTAATGTTATTAGCATATTGACTAAGGCAAGTGCTAATTCGTCAATTATGTTAGGTGTTGTATTTTTTTGTCTTTGTGTCCAGGGGTTAATTGTTGGGGGTGGTGCTGGTATGTATTTTGGTTTGGTTGTGGTTTTGTTTGCAGGGTTGTTTGGGTTGTTAGGACAGTTTATGAATGTGGACAGGTGAGGACCGCCGCAGTTTGTACACTTCGGTGGGGTTGTTTTTGGTTTTGTACATAGGTGTGTTGAGTGTTCGTCTCCGCATTTCATACATTTGTAGTGTACGTTACAGTTTTTTTTATGGTGTCCAAAAGTCTGACATTTGTGGCATTGTATTATGTCTGTCCGTTTGTTTAGAGGTTTAATTTTAATTGTGAGTCCGCAGCAGTCGTGTATGTTATAGATTGATTTGTATTGTCCCGTCAGTTCGATTAATACAAGTGGTGCAGGTATGCCGTGTTTACCGTTCATACGTTTAATTTTTAATGTCGTGTAGCCTTGGTCAGTCAAGTCGTTTGTAATGTCTATGTCAGTGATAAAGGTAGGAATGCCTCGCATAACTATGTACCTTTAGTGTTTTTTCGCTTCTTAATTGAAACGTGTAAAATTGAATGTGATCTGTGTCGAGTATGTGTTTAAGTGTACGGTAGTCTTCGTCAGTTTTCGGTTCGATGTGAATACCAGGTTTCACAAGTTCGTTTTGTACGGTGTTAATGTTATGTGTTTTAAGTATTTGTCGTATGTGTGCCCATTTGTCTTTTTCTGTTATTATTATTGGTGCGATTTTGTGTTGTGTATTGCGTGTTTCGGTGTTTGTGTTTTGTGTGGTGTTTGTTTTGTCACTTACCCTGGGTGTGCTGTCTGATGTTGATGGCTGTGGGGTGAATTCGGTTGTTTCTTCTTCCATTTTTTCTTCGGTTTTGGTTTCGGGGGCGTCGTATGAATTTTTTGTTTCGATCGGTATAGTTGTTTCGTCTGTTTTCGGCTTCTTTGTAAATTTCGGGTATATAAAGTCATCAGTTTTGTTTTCAGGTTGTTTTTTGTTCTGTGTTCGGCGGTGTTTTTTTTCTTCTTTGGGTGGTTCGGTATTGTTTTCTGTTATCCTGACTTGTATTTTCGGTTGATCCGGGTCTACAACGAAGAAACTCGGTGATGTCTGTAGAAGTTGTTGTACGCCACTTTCGCTGTGTGTTTCATCAATTATTGCCTGTGTTTGTTGAACTATTTCAGGTGGTCAGAGTTCAACCGAATTGGGATTCACTATTAATTTCGTTAATGTAATAATTCGCCCGGCCATTTCTTCCGGCTTCGCTTGACGATATTTCGTCGTAAGTTATCTCAACTGGAATACTGCTGGATCAGAAGATGCAGTGAGAATGTTGAATGGAGATCGTCTAATGTGCGCCTAGGTATGAGTCCTCTTGATTTTGTTCGGTGGTCGGAGTTGCCTCCATTTCCACTCCAATTTCATTACCCGGGGTTGTGTATGTTTTGTGTTATTATGTGTAGTTGTGTGTTTGTGTGTTACGTTTGTTTATCCTATATGGAATGCTGTGTGTTTTGCTACATTTTTGTGTGTTTGTGTTGACCTCTGTTTATCTGTTAATTTTTGATTTTTTTCGCGGCTATTTGGATATCGTTATCCTCTGCGCGTCTTTTAATTTGCTTAAGTCCGTCTTTTTTAATTAGTCTCCGTTTTGGATTTATTATTTTTCTTATTGTGGGGTTTTCGTGTGACTTTATTGTTTCTATTGTTTTTAGTGTTCGTTTGCATATTATTGTTTCCAGTGTTTCGAGTTTCGTCTCTTTATGTATCTGCGCGTTTGTCATGTATCGCGGTGCATTTATCGCGAGTCTAATTACCTTGTTTATTTTCCCTTGTACCGATTGTCTTTGCTTTTCGCTGGCTTGATGCCATATTTCTCCGGCATATGTTGCGCCCGCGAGTATTATCGTTTTTATTATTAATATTTTATTTTCCAGTGTTAGTTTGCTTTTGCCGTTTAGTATCGGGTACAGTGCGTGTGTTGTGAACCCTATTTTTCGTTTTAATTCTTTAATATGTGCCGTGTATGTTAGTTGTGAGTCCATTGTGACCCCGAGGTATTTAACTTTTTCCTGCCAGTGTATTGTGTGGCCTTCGAGTTTGACTTCGTCCGGCCTTTTGTGTCGTTTTCTGTGTTGGAAGTAAATTGCCGCGGTTTTTAGTGGGTTAATTTTAATTTTCCATTTGTCGTACCAGTCCTTTAGGAGGACTAGATTGGTTTGTAACTGCTTGTGTATGTACGATGTTCGTCTGCTGCTTATGTATATAGCGGTGTCGTCTGCGTATTGTGCGATATTACATTTTTCTATTGTGGGAATATCCGAAGTGTATATGTTATACAGGAGCGGTCCGAGAACGGATCCTTGTGGCACTCCTGCTGCTATGTGTTCGATTGTCGATTTTTCATTTCCGATTGTGACATTAAATGTACGGTTCTTTAGGTAATTGTCGGTTATTTTTATTAATGTGTTTGATATTTTGTGACGTTTCATTTTGTGTATGAGGCCGGCGTGCCAAACCCGGTCGAAGGCCTTTTCAATGTCGAGAAAGATTGCGCCCGTTGATGTCGATATGTTCATTTTTTCGGTTATGTGTTCTGTTAGTCTTAGTGCCTGTTGTGTGGTAGAGTGGTTCTTCCGGAAACCGTATTGAAAATTTGGGATTATGTTTTTGTTTTCGACTTCGTTTTCAAGTCTTGTCTGTATTACGCGTTCTGCCAGCTTACTTATTGACGGAAGTAAGCTTATTGGCCGGTAATCTGCGGTTGTTTTTGTTGTTTTTCCAGGTTTGTGGATCATTATTATCTGCGCGTGTTTCCAAATCGCGGGATAGTGTCCGTGTTTTATTATTCCGTTTATTATGTCGGTTATAATTTGTATACCGGCTTTTGGTAGGTTTTTTATTGCAATGTTAGTTATCCCGTCCGCTCCCGGAGCTTTTCGGTTTTTAAGGTTTTTAATTATTTTTTCCACTTCGTCGGTATTTGTGGCGTCGATTTCTCCATCTGTTATATCGATTTTTATATTTCGTTGCCGTTCAGTTTGGTTTGTGAATGTGTTATGCTTCGGTATTGTTGGGTTCGTTTCGAATTGTTTCTTTAACGCGTTCGCGAATTCGTCTGTTTTTTCTTTATCAGTTATTGCCGGTCCGTTTGCTGTTTTTAGCGGTGGAATTTTGTTTTTTTTGTTTGTTAGGGCTTTTGTCATCTGCCAGAGTGTTTGATCTTGCGTGTTAAGGGATTCAATTTTGTTATTCCAGTTTTTATTAAAGTGTTCGATCATGTCAGATTTTATTTCATTTGTTATCGCGTTTAATTTTGTTTTTATTACCGGATTTAGCGTTCTTTTATATTCTTTGAGTATGTTTTTTTTGAGTCGTAATTTTATTTTTAGTTCAGTCGGGATGTTAAGTTTTGTGTCGATGGTTTTAGTTTTTGTCGTTTGTGCTATTGCATTTTTTATGTCATTTTCCAGTGTGATCACTGCTTGATCGATGTCTTTCGCGTTGTGAATTTTTACTGTTCTGAGTACTAGGGATTCTTTAAATTTTCCCCAGTCTGTCTTATTAAATGTTTTTTTCGTTCTAGTTGTGTCCATGTCAAGCGTTAATATCACTGGAAAATGATCTGAGGAGAGGTCGTTTATAGTTTCTATTGTATGTGTTGTGGTTATGTTTTTAAGTATTGCTATGTCTAAAACGTCAGTAGTGCCCGTTGGTATGTGTATGTGTGTGGGTTCTACAGGCCCGATTACATTGAGGTTGTTGTCTTGTGCTATTTTCTTTAGTTTTTTACCGTTTTTATTGGCTACTTTCGAGTTCCAGTTTTGGTGTTTCGCGTTAAAATCTCCCGCAAATATTGTAGGTGTGTTTTGATTGAAGATAGTTTGTATGTCTGATTCTACTATGTCTAATCCGGAGGGAAGATAACTTGCATAAAGGTTTATCGGTCCCCTTTTTGTGTTTATTTGTATGCCTGTGTTTTCGATTTTATCGAGTGTTTTGTATTCAAGTTCGCTGTGTTTTATTGTTTCGTGTACGAGTATAGCGGTTCCGCCGCCTTTTTGTACCGGCCTATCGTGTCTGTATGTTTTGTATTTTTGTATTTTTAATGAGTGACTTGGTTTTAGATGTGTTTCATTTAGCAGTATTACGTCTATTTGGTGTTCGTCTAAAAATACGTGTAATTCATGTTTTTTGTGTGTTATGCTTTGTGCATTCCAATAGGCTATTTTAATGTTGTGTTTGTGATTCATTGTCTGCGTGCGTGGAAAAGTTTTGTAAGTTCGTTTGTTTGTTCGAAAAAGCTTTGTGTTTGTTGGGGTGTAGGGTTTGTCGAGCTAAATGTTAGGAATAGTTTCCCAATCATGAGTGCAATTGTGTCGTCAGCTTTTTCGTGTGAGTTAAGTGTTGGTTTTGGTGTATTTTCCCGGGTTGTGGGTGTGGGTGTGGTTGCGGTGATGTTATTTGTCTGTTGTCTTTGAGTCCACGCGTTGTGTTTTGGTAGTGGTGCTTCTATGAGTTTGCGTGTTTGTATTGGTGTGTTTATTGGGTTATTTGGATTCTTTTTGCATGATAAGCTGAACGAGAGGTGAGCTCCGCCACAGTTTGCGCATTTAGGGGGGGTGGTTGACGGCTTTGTGCATTCATGCGTCGAGTGTGACTCTCCGCACTTCATGCACGCGAAATTCACGTTGCAAGTACGCTGTTGATGACCGAATTTCTGACATCTGTGACACTGTACGATGTCTGTTCTAAGTCTGAGGGACTCTACTTTTACTTCTAATCCGCAAACTGTGTGGATGTCGAAAATTGACTTGTATTCTTTGTCTATTTCTATTAAAATAAGGGGGGCTGGAAGGCGGTCTTTACCGTTCATCCTAGTGATTTTTGCGATCGGATAGTTTCTAGAATCTAGATCGGCTTTGATGTCTTCGTCGGTTAGGAATTGGGGTACGCCTCTGATGACGATTTTTAATTTTTTCTCGCTACGGAGTTGGTATGTGAAAGATTGAATGGCTTTTTCGTTGAGAATTCGGTTGAGATTGCGATAGTCTTGTTCTGTTGTTGGAGTGATTTGGACTCCGGCCGGGACGGACCTACTTTGTGTGTATTGAATGTTGTGTGTTTTCATTAGATCTCGGACTCGATACCATTGTGTTGGGTCAGTGATTGTAATTGGGGAGATAGAAGGCATTTTGGGTAATTGGATTGTGTTGTTTGCTGTTTTTGTGTTTGTTTTGTGCTGTTTGTGTGTGTTTGTGTGTTTTGTGATGTTGGTACTTACCCCGGGTTTCTCTGCGGAGGTGGAGGCTGTCGGTTCTTCTTCGCTGCTGTCCATTGGCGTCGTTTCTTCTTTCTTCGTATCTTCGTCGATCGTGCGGAGTGCTTCGTACATGTTGCTCGTCTCTATTTCCGGTGATTCTGTTTTCTGTCGTTTGTTGGATTTTCGTGGTGGTTTTTCGTTCTTCTTAAGCTCGTTCATCTTTGTTTCGAAGGCGTTGTGCATCATCTTCATAAAGTTCTCCATTGTCTTTTGCAGTTCATCGTAGGTGTCAATATTCTGCAATATATCCATTGCTATACGTTGGCCGTTGTCGTTGGTGCCAGCCATTTCTTCTGGTTTCGCTGTGTTGTGGAAAATATATTATATTATAATATAATATAACGGTTGATGTATTCTATTACTACCGATGTGCTCAGAGCAATCGATAGCGTGCGAAATGATGTGCGCCTAGCACTACCTCTTGTTATATGCTGCTGTGTCGGGAGGGGGCGTCCCACTATTGACGTCATGCGTGCGCGACTTCGTGTAATTGGTCCGAGTGCCTGTAAGTTCCCTGGTCGGTCCGTGTGTCTGTGTAGGGGTTGCGATCTGTCGGGATTTGGTTGTGTTTTTATCTGTCGGTGAACTAGAAGCGGTTTCCATGTATGCGGCAAGGGCTGGCCGTCATCACGTTTATTTAAGCACTTAGGACGCTTTTCTATTTCTATCGTTTCTCTTGTAATTCTCGTCGTTAGGTTTTTACTTTTGGCGTAGAGTAAATAGTCCTTTTCAGGACAAAACTCACACGCGGCCAAGAACCCGAGGAACTACACCTTCATCATACGTCCGCGAGAACATCAAGAGTAACATATATATATATGTATATATATATATATATATATATATATATATATATATATATATATATATATAAGTGTTTAGATAATTTCTTAGCCGTTCATTAAATATAACATTTGATAAATTATTGGAGTTTTTCGGCTTTTTTATATGAAATATTATTAAAGTGGGGATGTAAACATTGCTGTCTACAAATTACAAATCAAATCATACGAAATTTTTTATTTGAAAAATATGGTCTACGTTGGGACTCGAACCCAAGTCTACAGCTATCCGGGCTGTCGCCTTTACCACTAGGCCACAATAGACCCAGGTTCAAGCCATATAGAAATGCATTATAAAGTAACATTATAATGCATTTCTATATGGCTTGAACCTGGGTCTATTGTGGCCTAGTGGTAAAGGCGACAGCCCGGATAGCTGTAGACTTGGGTTCGAGTCCCAACGTAGACCATATTTTTCAAATAAAAAATTTCGTATGATTTGCTTTGTAATTTGTAGACAGCAATGTTAACATCCCCACTTACTCTGCAATTACATACATTCTAATTTAATATTTGTAAATATTTCATATAAAAAAGCCGAAAAACTCCAATAATTTATCAAATGTTATATATATATATATATACAGGGTTAGGCAAATGTATGGATCCATTCGAATATCCTTGACATGGTTACTTAGATTTTAATAAGACCTTCCACAATTAATTTAATGCAAATCGTAGATTCGATGAGTATATTTACATCCGAATCAGACTTCCGATTTATCCGGAAACGATGTTAACTTTTTTTTTTTTTTTTTTTTTTTTTTTTTTTTTTTTTTTAAGTATATTTTTACGAATTTTAATAGAGCTCTGTATATATGATACTCGTTATATCGTGCGTTCAAAAAAAAAAAAAACTGCCTCTAGTGAGCCATGATTTTTAAGTAACATCTAAAAGCATATCGTAACTGTACTAATATGAATTTCTTAAATGACAGTTACATCTAAATGACAGACGGCTTTAGAAAATTGCAAAGTTAATTGCTAGGTTATAATCTTCCTGTCATGAATAAATAAAATTCCGTGGATCGTTTTTATTAGATGACAATAATGATATCATTCGACAATTCAGAACGATGCGGTTAAGTTACGACATACCTAAAAATTTCATGGTCAACTCTGAGGCTGTTTTTTTGAACGCACGATAGATACTACGCTCATGGCGCACAGCGAAATATTCGCTTCTTGAATTACTATGCATATAAATGAAGTGTTTTAATAATTATCTTTTCTTGGCTTTAATGATAAAAGGCGATAATAGCAGCAACACTATTTATTCTAGGAGAACTTACCTTTAGATCCTAATACTGCAAGAACTTCTCCAGAATGGACTGTAAGTGATACATCTTTTAAAATTACACCTGTTTTTATGCTGCCTACAACCCTTTGCATACATGAGCTGGGTTCGACCTGAAATTTCATATTCAGTATTATTTGTATCGGACATACACTGAAATCCTTTTCTTAAGGTATTTTTTTGTTTTAACAATTAATTCGAGGTTCTTCTTTAATTTTTACACGTTGATCAGTTAATTGAGACTTAATAGTTTTGATAGTTGAAATTTGTTTAAAGTACTTTGAGACGAAGACAGAGATGTTGAGCAATATGAAATAAATAACGATAACTGTGACTCGATGACGGACAATATAAACAGTAGCATTAAAAAGAATCATCTGTTAGCTCAAGTTAAGCAAATACTGTTAATTGTGTAATGGGTGATTCATTTAGAGATACTTTTTCCAAAAGCAAAGAAAAAATGAAAAAGGCAAATTTATTAAAGAAACTTGATTATCATACAAAAGAACCATTCTTTACAATTATTTTTTAAAGATTATTTCTCTTAAATGTTGGCTGCGACTGCGGTTAACGTAGTCTATTCTGCTGTTCCAATTTTCAATGACGCGTTCTAGCATTTCGAGTGGTATTTGTCCAATGACCCGAGTAATATTGGCCTCCAATGCCTCAATTGTAGTCGGTTTATCCATGTAGACTTTAGACTTCACGTAGCCCCACAGAAAAAAGTCTAATGGTGTGATGTCACAAGATCTAGGCGGCCAATTTACTGGTCCGAAGCGTGAAATTAAATGTTCACCGAATCGTTCTCGCAGTAAAGCCATAGTTTCACGAGCTGTATGGCTAGTGGCGCCATCTTGTTGGAAGTAAATGTCTTGTAGACCACGGGTGTCAAGTTCAGGCAGCAAATAGTCCCTTATCAAGGCGCGATAACGGTCGCCATTCACAGTCACATTCCGGCCGGCTTCTGTTTTGAAGAAATATGGATCAATTATTCCACCGGCCCATAATCCGCGCCAAACAGTTGTGTTGTCTGGATGTAATGGTAGCACTTCAATCTCTTCAGGTTGCTCATCGCCCCAAATACGGGCATTTTGCTTATTCACGTACCCATTAAGCCAGAAATGGGCCTCATCGGAGAACAAAATTTTTGTCGAAAACAGTGGATCTTCTGCAAGTTTATCAAGAGTCCAACGGCTGAAACGGAAACGATTCGGAAGGTCGGTCGCCTTTAGTTCTTGCACTAGTTGAATTTTGTATGCTTTTAAACCAAGATCCTTTCGTAAAATACGCCAAGTTGTTGCATACGACAAACCAAGCTGTTGAGAACGGCGACGAATTGATTCTTCCCGGTCTTCGCGTACACTCGCTGCTACCGCCGCTATATTACCTTCACTACGTGCTGGATGAGGTCTATGTGGTCGCGTATTATCCATTATTGTAAATTGAGTTTCAAACTTATTGATGGTATAGCGAATTGTGCGTTCGGTAGGCCGATTATGTGGCCCATATGTTGCTCTAAGCGCACGATACACATTCCTTGTAGAACGCCCATTTTCGTAATAAAGCTGTACTATTTGTAGACGCTGTGCCGGGCTAAGTCTTTCCATTACGTAATGTCAAATAGTACAGAACCAGAATGCGCAGTCCGCTGACGCGTCGCATGCGCGCTCAACCATTAAATCTCCACCTAAAAAAGTACCTCCAAATAAATCACCCATTATAATCATTTAGAAGAAGAAAATGCGAAGTTACAGAAAAGGCCATTATAGAAAGAATGTCATAGTTAACTGGTGTCTGCCGCAGCACAGTTTATAATATAGTGAAGCATGGCATTACGGAAAGAAGAGTTAAAAGTGACAAGGAAAGTACCAATTTGCGACGTTGATATCATTCGATGAACAATACATAGTATATACAAGCAGGGTGAAGTTGACACATTAAATAGCTTATAAAAAAAATGAAAGAAAATACTGAAATAAAAGACTCTAGAACAACAATATGACAAACATGAAAGTAAAATGGTTTCCGATTTGGGATAATAGACAAACGATGTGTTTTAATGGAATCACTGAGGATACAAAAATTACGTCAAGAATAATCGATGTGAAAAATTTCCGAGATAAATGGTGGTTTATTTGTTACGTAGACGAAACTTGCTATGACACTCACGATACCATAAAAAAAGGTTGGATTGATGATTCACAACCATGTTTATTAGATGTGCCCCCTTCCAAAGAAAAAATAATTATTATTTTAGACCCTGGTTCTGAAAGCGGTTGGGTCGTCGAAGTCTTACTTTCGACAAAAAACATAAAAATATTGTAATGTATTTGTCTTTCTGGGTTCTTTTAAATAAAACTAACAGTAACTTAAATACACACTATATTAACAATAAAGCGCACTAAATAACAATTTAAAAAACTAACATTTATTTCACAATATGTATTTATATATGAGTATTTAAATTTATATAATATCACACGACGCCGATTACTCGCTGGATGAATGGCCTCCCTCCATTTCAAGTTCTTACATAGTATAGCTTATTCTAGGGCCTTCCAGAAGCTCTTTTCTAGGACGTACGGGAGGGAGACTTGATGACGTATTCAGCGCATGATACCGCTCGCTTGATGTGCCGGATGACTCACATCACAATATGTTATCTAGACTATTACAAGGATATGACAGCACCGTTATTTGAAGAGTGGCTTCAGAAAAATCTCTTACCAGTATTACTCGAAAGAAGTGTCATTATCATGGACAATGCTTCATACTATTCACGACAGGTGAAGAAGCGACCAAATTCGAACAGTATGACGGCTGAAATATCGGGAGTTTTTCCAAAAAAAATGTGTTTATTATGAAGATAGCTTCTCAAAAAGTCAATTATTAGAAGTCTTTAAAACTTTTGAAAAGGAATTCCTTGTAGATAGTACGACCACGGTCGCAGGGCACACTGTTTTACGTTTGCCGCGTTAATTTTGAATCAATTTAAAAAATATGTTCGCCATACTAACAATCGTACCAAATTTTGGGAAATAGCTTTAAATCGTATTCGAGAAGCGACTATATTGCATTATTGTTAATATTACCAATTATTATGAAGAAATGCTGTTATTATAAATGGGTAATTACAGGGAAAGTCTCAATTAGAACTGTATCATCAATATGTCTTTAATCACTAGCTGCTTTCCATTTGAGCAAAAGTACGATATCTGTACTGTTCGGTACAGTATGGTACGCGTACCAAGTGTGTTCCATTTGCCGAACCCGGAAATTATTTAACCGTACAAAAATACCTCCCCCTTTCCCTTGACTTACTAGCTTATATTTTTGGGACGCTTGGTGCGGTTAGGTACGGTAGCACATCATTGGTTGGTTTAAGTTATCGTACACGTGTTTGACATTTAAATCTTTTATCAAACGTGTTTAAGTAAATAATACGAAAATGAATCCTAATAGCTTTAAACCAACAACTACGCTAATTTTAAGTGATGAGCAAAAGTCATTTACGCAAAAAATAACTATTAAAATTTAATTTTAAATTAATAAAGTTAAGAACTGACAACTAAGCAGTACTGTTCTTGAATTTTGAATCAATGTTCCATTTGCCAGTAATCGATACGCATCAGGTACGCGTACTTTTGAGTACGGTACCGTATCGTTCCAACTCAAAAGGAAAGCAGCTAATATTTGCTGTCAAACATAATAGAATTTATTTTTTTTGTTTACAAACCGATATTGAAAATAATAGTATTTCATAGTTTGCTTCTATTTACAATAACGCATTACATTTATATGTATGTACACTTGTGCTCATAAAAATTGCATACAATACTTATAGCCGATTTTTGTAATATTTTAGTTATGTAATACCAGTTGTTTCAAATATTAGCGACAGTCGCCGAATGTCAAAGTGATATTTGTGTACGGCCTAAAACCGCATTTACACAGTCCAATAGTAAATGTATGCAAGTTTTATGAGCACAAGTGTATATTTATAATGAACCCATTTTATATTTCTGCGTTTATATATTTTTAACGTATCAAGAACTCATGGTTATATAAATTTATCTTTAATTGTTGTTTAATTTCTAAATGATTGCACGAATATTATAAAATACACCTAGGGTATCTGAATCTCATTTACATTATCATTACCGATCGCATTGCTATAATAATAATAGATAATAATAATAATAATAGATATATTTGCCCAACAGATATATATCTAATTACAGGACAATACAAGAATTTGATAATACAGTTCGTGTGTTACATATACTTAAAGAAGGCAGAAGTAAATAACAAGTGGTGTGAGGTGGTTGATACAATGCTATACGATAAAGCTATTGGGAGTGTGTATATTAGTTAATAGGATGGGTAGGGGGGTGGAAAATAGATCAATACTTTTGTTGGCTGTGAGAATTTCATTGCAAATGGTACACATTGAATAGATTGGGGATTTCCGCAAAGTATTAGTTTTAGGAGTTTGGCAGTATAATGCGGTGTACGTACGCGCGGAGCGCTGTGGTGTCGCGAAAGGCAGCTTACTTAGTAGTTTGGGGGCATCAATGTTATTGTGTAGTAAGTTGCAGAAGAATGTAATGCTGGTTAATTTGCGACGGTGTTCCAGTGAATCGAAATGAAGTAATTGTAGTAAAGTAGTATGATCGTATCCCTGCCGTGGGTGTTCGCCATATTCTTTAAAATGTAGATATTTTAAAAATCTACGTTGCACTTTTTCAATTGACTCAATATGAGTTGTATATATAGGTGACCATACCAGTGAGGCGTATTCTAATTTAGATCTCACGTAACAGTTGTATAACTGAATAATGGTATCAGTAGACGTGAAGCTTTTCGAGTTGCGTATAACAAACCCCAAGGTCTTGAGAGATGTAGACGTCACGTAAGATATGTGTTCCGAGAAGGACAATTTGGAATCGAATACAACTCCCAGATCTTTCACAGTCGAACCCCGATTCATACATGTACCGCCCCACTGGTAGTCATACACTATTGGTTGAGACTTACGAGTATAGGTAAGTATATTACATTTTGGCACATTCATCGCCAGCTTATTGTTATGACACCAGGCAAGAAGTTGGTCAATATCCCCTTGCAACTCAATGCAATCCTCCATTGAGTTAATTTCCTTGTATAGTTTCAGATCGTCTGCAAATAGCAGCTTCTCGCAGGCAATCGCGCCACAAAGGTCGTTAATATAAATTAAAAATAAAAGTGGCCCCAAGTTACTGCCCTGTGGTATTCCCGATGTTGGACAGAATATTTTAGAGGAATGTCCACGATATGTGACCAACTGCCGTCTGTCGCAGATGTAAGACCTCATAAAGCAAGTCATGGATGGAGAGAATCCTACAGCGTCAAGCTTCTGTAATAGCATGTCGTGATCTATTTGATCAAAAGCCTTGGTGAGATCCGTGTACACGACGTCAATTTGTCCATTGTTGTCAATGGATTCAGCCAGCGTTTGCGACATAATTGTTAAATTAGTAACTGTCGATCTCCTATTGATAAAGCCATGTTGATCTTCAGACAAGTGGCATCGAACACTGGGAAAGATATAGGTATACAGACAGATTTCGAATACTTTTGCGAAGTTATTAATAATTGCTATGGGTCTATAGTTCTCTAGCCGGCCTGTGTCGCCTTTCTTATGAACAGGAGTGATTCTAGTCACCTTCCAGCAATCCGGGAAGGTATTGGTTTCTAACGACAGATTGTGAAAAGATAAGTTAATGGATTCGCAAAAAGGTAAGCACAATCTTTAATTAAGAAACTTGGTATATTATTGTTGCCCATTGTGAATTTATTTTTCAGCTTCTTCACTGCTAATAATACATCCGACTGTTGGAGTACTGGCCTGCCCAGCAAATTACTGTCTATTTGACGCAACGTTGGTTTGACAGCAGACGAAGAAGCTCCGTATGTGGACTGGAAGAAGTCCTGAAAGGCCTGAACGATGGCCTCTGGTGTGGAGTACGATATATTATTGACGTCGCTAAGCGTTTCGGGAATTCCTGATCCTGCCTTTTTGGAGGAGATGAAGCTCCAAAATTCTTTTGGATTTTCCTTCAACTGCGATTGGATTTTGGCTGGATAGTTTTTGTATAGTATAGAAGTATTCGTTCTAACTTTATTACGTAAATGTTTGAACTGTTGGAGATCATCGGGATTCCCATACTTTTTATATCTCAATCGGTAGGTATGTTTGAGCCTTAAGGTCTTGATATGTTCATAGGTAAACCAGACTGGGTAGGAATGAGTTTTAGTTTCTTTCTTTAATGGGACGAAGGCATCTAAATATTCATAAATTTTTGCATAATGGTAATGGTAATGGTACATACCATGCCTTCGATTAAATTTATGATTTCAAAATAAATTTGGGAACACTATGAAACAGTAAGGTTGTTGGAAAGTCAAAGTTTGACAGCCGTCATCTGACAGATTACAATTTAGTTGTGTTACAAATTCAATCTAATTTCTAGTGAAATGTTTTAAATAAAAGACATTTATTTACGGAAATGCGTTTATTGTAAAACACTACTGCAAAGTTCTTCAATTGTATGTTGTGGCGCTCCCCAGAATTGCGAAATCTGGGGACCTTGGAGGAAAATTCACTATTCGATTATCAAACGAGCACGTATTCGTTGAGCCGTATGTGGTGGAGTCTTATTGGAAGAATCTTTCTGTAATTTCGTCCAATAGGATCCTAATAAGACATGTCGGTATCTTTCAGCATTTATTGTTGCATTAAAAAATATTGGTCCAATGATTGGCCTCCTTAACACCGCCAGTCAAACGCCAATTTTATGCCATTACATAAACACCGTTGTGTTTCTACAAATTCATGTGGATTTTCTGCAGACCATATTCTCATATTTTGTTTGTTTAAATATCCCGCGACAGATGAAACCGGGCCTCATCAGTAAAGAAACATTTGTTAAGAACTTAATCATCATTTAAGTTATTCAAGAACTACTACGATAGAAGAACCGAGTACCGGTTCTTCTATCGTAATCAACGAGACGAAGTTCATGAACAGTTTGAATTTTATGTGCATATAATTTTGAATCTTTTTTTAATAGCGTGGCATGTTCCAACTGATAACTGAACTTCTGGCGACAGTTTCACAATTGATTTCTTTAGTGAGTTTTACATTCTTTTATTGTAAATACAACCACAATATTGTTTCGCCATACAATGACTTCATCAGGTGGATGAAATACTGTATTTCATCCACCTAATGAAGCCATTGTATGCGAAACAATATTGTACTGTATTTACAATAAAAGAATTTTTGAAACTAGAAGTTTAATTACTTATTTCTTAGCGTTCTAATGAAGTTTCAACAAGTATCTCCTTCGTCAATTAACTGGTTTTACATTCGATGTCGAAAATCTTCAATGGAATCAGTAGTTCTTTTTTTAGGTGCTTCGTTCCCGGATTTGCGAAATACCGTCCTAGTTTCATGAAATCTGTCAACCCAACCATGAATTTGACTAGCCAGTTGTTCATACGTGATTTCAAGATTAGGGAACTGTTGTCGAAAATTCTGTATACATTGATCAATTGCATAATCTCACTGCCAATTTACTAATCTACCAGTTCTAAAATAACTTTCAACAATAAAAAGTTTATGTTGTAGTTCTAATATGATAATAAATAATCTAATTGATAAGACAACTTTTCAATAAATTGACTTAACTATAACAGTTGTCAAAATTTGACTATGTCAAAAAAAAAAACTATTCCATTAGTGTTCCCAAATTTATATTGATATTTAATTGAAGGCGTGGTATTTTTTTCTATGTAGTTAAATTAAAATAAGTTGAAATGAACATTTAACATTTTATACGAAAACAATTCTAGTTTTGCATTATCTCGTGTTGTAAGAAGAAATGTGTTAAGTTGTTAAAAACCTATTATAGAGAGATGTTTTGCTAAAAGTATAAAAAGCAAACAAATCGGTGATAGATTATTTGAAAATTAAACTAAAAGTATCATTATCTTTCATAACAGGATATTACTGTGTATATGGTTGATTTGATATTAATTTCGATTTCAAAAGTTTTAATGTATTTTCTGAAGATTTCAATTTAATATATGCAGTTTATTTTATGGATGTAAACTTAATATAATGTATAGTCATATTAGGTTTCATATTGTTTTAAATTAGTGATTCTCAATCTTGGGGGTGCTTTACCTAACCATGAGAATTACTGCGTTAGAAGTGGAGCACCTCGAAAGTTTAGAATCTTTGCTTCATACAATATTTTATATTTTAATTGATTTTATTAACCGTGGCCAACAAAGCGTAGCTTATATGAGTAAGAAATGGGATAAAATACAAAAATTATTCAAGTCTGATAAAAGAAAAACTTTATCGTGTTTAGAGTTGTTCTGTTTCCTTCTTATAAAATAAATTTCATTACTGTTTCTGACTTTTTGCAATAGCAAAGTCTCATGAGATTAATTCATTGAACATATTATAAAGCGTTTTATTTTTCATTTGCTCTCTTAATACAATTAGCTAGCAATTTGTTAGAATAAACATCGACATACCTGTCCTGTATGAAAAACATTACAAAGTTCCAACATATAGTCACTGGAAATCATGTTTCTCTACTGTAGATCGATTTCTATTAAATTTTATTAGTCGTATTGCAACACTAAGTGAACATATTGTACGTATAACTTGTAAACAAATAAATAGTCTTTGAATGTGTCGTGCGTCCAATTACGGCAATAGGCAAGTTACTTTTACTGGGAGCGCTGCGAAACTACAGGTTAGTCACTTGTTGCTTTTGTGAAACGCAGGGAAACTAGTTTTGATATTCACGTGAGATAAAATTCTCACTATATACGTAGATCGACATTACTTTCCATAACTGTAAGGTAAACTCTGGGCCAAAAGTTTTTGTTCCCGATAATGTTATGGTTCGAATGTACATATTTTGAAGTCTGAAGATCTAATTAAAGTGAAAATAAGATAATATTTAATTAATGTAATTAGCCTTATTATTTAATGCATATTATCAGTATCTAACAAAAGTTTATCACAAAACAGTACTTAAAAATAAATTTTACTAATTTTAATTAAACTGTTAATTTATTGCCAAAAGGAAACGGAAACATAACATCAGCATACAAAAAAGGTTTAAGTATATCAATACGTTAAGCACGTATTACGCATTTGTTACAAATGAAACAGACATGCAATATACGCATCTGTAACTGTACACATGGACAATAAACCTCGTACTTTCCAGCATTTACTTCTGCTTAAGACACGTGTTTCTGCCATCTACTATTAGGCGTCATCAGTTAAGCTAGTGAAGTAAATAAAGCTTAAATCGCCTATAAGGTATAGCAAATTTCGTCCTATCAGGTAGCACCATATAATATAGTGACATCTGACGGACGAAAGAGACTATGCCGAAAATGGCAACCTGTTTCATTTGTAACAAATGCGTAATACGTGCTTAACGTATTGATATACTTAAACCTTTTTTGTATATTGGCATCGTGTTAATGGACTTACACCTATATACGTATTTTCTTCCCTTCTGTACCGGCGTAGCCGGTCAAGGGAAGGGTTGCCATTTTCGGCATAGTCTCTTTCGTCCGTCAGATGTCACTATATTTTATGGTGCACCTGTTAGGACGAAATTTGCTATACCTTATAGGCGATTTAAGCTTTATTTACTTCACCAGCTTAACTGATGACGCCTAATAGTAGATGGCAGAAACACGTGTCTTAAGCAGAAGTAAATGCTGGAAAGTACGAAGTTTATTGTCCATCTGTACAGTTACAGATGTGTATATTGCATGTCTGTTTCATTTATAACATCAGGAATTTAAAATAAAATAAAAAAAGAAGTTTGTTTTATACACACTTCCTAGAATTTAGGTTAAGTTAATTTTTAGGCATTTTTTATATTTTCGGGTGTATAGAAAGAATAATTTTGTCTTTTGGCACATGATGTACTATCGTGAGCAATTGAAAGTAAACGCACTATTATAGCTGCGTAAATTTTACCAAATTGTCAAGCTAATGTCATTTATGTTATGATTAAATGCTGACACTGACACTTCAAAAGTACCTACTGTATAAATTAGATAAATTTTGAAATTTCGACATGCCAACATAATAAAGTGTTAACTTTCAATTGCTCACGATAGTACATCATGTGCCAAAAGACAAAACTGTTTTTCCTCTGCACCTGGAAGTAGAAAATATGCCTAAAAATTAACTTAACTAAATTTTGCATATACATATACAGCTAACCCCCGTATAACACAGTATTTCTAGAGCATGGATTCATTGTAACACGATTCGAAAATTTTGGAACATCCCTGTATAACACGGTACTTTTACAGTCTCCAAAGCTCTCGAATTTTCAGAATTCAGAATTTCAGAGTTTGCTCCATCTGTTCCAGACTTTTCTTGAAAGTTCTAGAATTTTCCAGTAATTTCTTTTCTAGATTTTTTTCGAGTATTCTAGAAGTTTCTAGGTTTCTTTCTTCCATATGTGCTTGCGAATCTATTAGACGCTGTTCCAAAGTTTGTGAATTGTCTATTGAACGTTGTTCCAAACATTTCACACTGTCCATATTCTTCTGCTCCATTTGTTGCATTTGAATTTGCGCATCCTCTATTAGTCCTTGTTCCATATTTTTCGCACTATCCAGATTCTTCTCTCCATTTGTTGCATTTGAATTTGCGCATTCTCTATTAGACGTTGTTCCATATTTATCGCACTATCCAGATTCTTCTGCTCCATTTGCTGCATTTGAATTGCGCATTCTCTATTAGTCGTTGGTCCATATTTTTCGCACTATCCAGATTCTTCTGCTCCATTTGAATTTGTGAATCTATTATTCGTTGTTCCATTTTCATCAACAGCGATTTCACGTCAGCATCTACGCCTGGAACTTGAAAGACATAATTCTCTGGATCCTTCCCTTCTTGGATCAACACGTCTCGAAGTCGTTGCTGGAGGATTGCCTTTTTGCCGGTTGTATCCTCATCCCTCTCCTCTAATTCTCGTTTTAAATCAGTTATTTTTAATTCAATGAGTTTTACTTTATTCGCATCACGATATTTAAAATAAACGTCTTTTCGCACTGTATATTTTTTTAAACGAATATTTAATTAACACTTAATTGTCCACTTAGTACGTTATTTATTAATTAACTCACACCGGACACCACAGTAATATACTTGTCTTTCTGATTGTAAAATGTTTTCGGGGTTCTTAAATAAAACAAACGGTAATTTAAACACACACTATATTGACAATAAACACGGTATACATTAAATAAACAACTTAAAACTACAACTAACTAAACAATATTTATTTACACAGAATTTATATGAATGTTTATTTATTACAAGATCAACTCGACTCGGCGACTACCCGTTCAATGGGATAAATCCGTCTTGCGTGTTATTTATATTCACGGGAGAACTTCTCGCATATTCGAGAACCTCTGTCTAGATTTTTGCCGATGCATCAACATCTTTTGAGATGATGCCAGGCTTAACGCATCGTCGGATGAATCATCATAATATAAATAAAATTAAAAAGTTTTTAAAAATACAAATTTTCAATAATATGCCCGTGGGCGATGAGTCATAGTCCTCTTGTGTCCGGTCCCTAATAATAACTAACTAATTTCATGTACATAATTCCACTATAAAACTTAATAAAAGGGTATTTATTTTATTTGCTAATATTCCTAGACACGCCCATTCAAACGCGATGCTTAAGAAACTGCCTATATAAGCCGTACGCTGTAGATATCAAGCATACCAGGTTGTTCATTGGTGTGGATACGTCGTCCTTCGCTAACGTCAGAATTTGAAATCAACATAGTGCGCTTTAATTAGTAATATGTATTAGGTAACAATTTAATATATAATATTAAAGTTTAATATTAAACTTTTTTATTTTTATACCGTATTTTACTTGGTTCACGTAGGGGAATTTGTGCTTCCCCAGCTTCCACAGAACAAGAAAATCAATTGATGATATAAAGGGACAGTAATTTGACAAAAATAGAATTCCATTAAACAAAGGCAGCTGTCGTTAAAAAAAATAGAAATTCATTTAATAAATAGTGAAACACAATTGACAAATGCGGAAAAACAAAAGAAAATGACTGTGATGACGGAACTCCAAGACACTCTGTATACAATCTACGCTTACTACATAATTATCACATAATTACTAATAAATCATAAAATTGTCCCTACGTAAAATTAACGTCATAAGCTTATTTAAATATTGACGACCACCTACCAATCAGGAACAATAAAACTGAATATAACGGGATTACGTCATCGGTGAATATTGCACAAAAGGATATGTGCTGCTATAAATATATTAATGAGATCTGTTTATAAACAACTGGACAAATGTCCTTGATAAAAAAAATGCAATGACAATAATAACAAACCTAAAGAATTCTAATAGAACGCCGCGATTTTTGCGTCGACTATACTTGAATGTTTTTGGATCACATGCATAGTGTGCCAACATACTGAAGCTTAATCTAAAATGACCAATAACTAGAATACCTTGCACGTAATATTTGTACAACATTAGTTTCAGAATTCCACGTTTCACCTGTTGGATATTTAAATAAATATTCGCATAAAGATATTTTTTAAATAACTATATCCAAAATAGAAAGTATTTTAAACATTTACCACTAGTAAATTTAAGAGTATAAGGTTGGTAGTGAATTCTTTAATGTCAGATTTACAGATACATAACAGTTTGTAGTAGTGTAGAGACAGTATGTTGTATTGGATGTGATGTTTGAGGCGGCATTTGTTTAAAAATATACTCTATGGATTGTAGTGACTTATATTAAAAGAATTATTACTTATTTACTAGTGGGTTAATATTTTTTTTATAAATGTGAAGTGATCGATAGTGGTTTATCGAAAACATTTTGAAAAAAAAAATTTAATGTGTTCTTTAGAATAATGCAAATGAATTGGTAAGTTATATGATGCAAATAAAGATGATTAGATTTATAGCATTTTTGGCACTAATTTAATTGTGTTATAGTTCATATAAACTATTTACTATCACGCTATATTATTGCAAGTTAAAGTTACAGTTATGTGTCGTGACCATACGCTCAAATCACCTAGGAAGTTGTATATATTTCTGAAATACAAACTTAAAGTAATTGTTTTTTTTTATTTTAATAGATGTTAAATATAGTATATACACAGGTACAAAATTTGTTGCTATCAATAGTGAATTGGGTTTATTTAATATTAATATTTATAATGCAAAATTATTGTTTACAAAATTTTATTTTAAATTACCTAATGCAACTTATGCATGTGGATACAATTCAGTTTAAAATTTTGTATATAATTATTATGTATTAAAATAAATCTGAATTGTTTAATATTTATTGCGTATTGTTTCTATGCTTAACATAAACTAAACATAAAAGGTTTATTGCTTTCGAAATGAATGTACAATTTTAGTTTTTAAATTTAAATTATGCGCGATTTTGCAATTTATATATGTAACCTGATAATTTAATAAACAATAACTTTTTTTGTAACAATTCTGTAACACAATCTGTCTAAATTGACACAATAAATGGTTCTTTTACTTAGAGTAACTTAGTTATACTTAGAGAATACAACCCCGAGCATGTTTTTCAATGCCGCGATTAAGGGATTTTTGAAGCGTAATCCCGGGATTAGATTATGTGGTTTTTAATTGGGCTCAAATGAAAAAAAAACTTAAGTAATTTCTTAAAAATTATTTATTAATATTGTTGCACAACACAATACACAATATACTAAATAATATACTAAAATAAGGAACAAAAAAGACAATACAAAAAACTATTTAGAATTTCGAAAATACAATCGCAGAAATATCAAAGCATCCAATGTTTGACTTCCAAGCCTGCTTCGTAGTTTATTGCCAACATAAGCAGCAGCTGAAAACGCTCGCTCAAGTTCTACACTGGTTGGAGGAATAGACAATAGATATTTATATGTTAATTCTAAGTGATATCCACGAACTTCTCCATTTTCGAACAGGCTCATTTCGCGTCTAATACTAATTACCAACCCCGATTCATTTTGTACTTCAGGATCTGGGGATTCCATGCTCTTATTAATTTCCAGCTGTAACTTTTCCTTTAGTGTCAATTGGGGTTGGGAGGTTTGTTGCCTTGGCTCATCATCTGTTTGTGATTCTGACCTTTCTTCCCCTTCCGTGTCATCTCGACTATTTAGTCTTTTAACAATACTCTTTATTTGCGCCCTCACTAAAGCCTGTGTATAGGAACTGAAAATAAGTCAAGCCATTCCAAATCCGATAATAACTGATTTTCATAATCTTTTCGTGGATTTTGTAAATAATTCAACACACCAGTTAAATCATTATTTCGTCGTTGCTTTATACGTTCCACTAAGGATGTTTTCATTTTATTGGCGAGTGCTGAGTTTTTGCTAGACAATTGTTTTATAAGAAGTTGTTTTATCAGCTGTGCATACATTAGCATCTCGTCCACAGATTGCTTCTACTGTTAATTTAATTGGGTTCAGCACGTCAACATCGTTCCAGCATGGTTAAAAGACTATTCCACCTGATTTTATAGTCCAAAAGAAGTGACAGCTCTTTTTCATGTTCAATCTTCACATATTTTTAAAGAACTGTTTCATTTTTCAATGGTGATCTTTTGAAACACACTACAACTTTGCAGATTTTCTTTATCAGCTCTTTAATGTTTTCATCTTTGGTTAACTCTGGTATGTGTTCTCGCGCAAGTTCATTTTGTGACATTAAGATTAAACCTGATTCTGGACAGTCTATATATTTTGACGTGATGGATTTCTTTGATTATTTTTCTCGTAATCAGTGCCTTAAAATTTTGTCGGGAACGCTACACAGATCTTAAAAGGGGAAACCATTGTAGACCTGTAATAATGTATTGGGAATATTCATATGAATGACAATTACCTAACGATGATGATTCAATTTTGATCTGCATTTTATTTTTATCCGGTCGATACAAACTAGAAATAAGTATTATATATACATCATTTTTATAAGTAACAACCCTTCTTTAAAATATACTTGCACCATTTTTTGTATTTCCGTTGATTTCCGTTGACGACATAGTCAATTTTTCACCGCATCCCTCAGTTTTCCATTAGAGTCAAATTGCTTGCCTCCCAAAAACTTTTTTAGTGGCTCAAAGAGGTCACTTGGGACCAATTCCGGACTATATGGGGGTGAGGCAGTAGTTCCGAATCCAATTTAGCCAATGTATTGTTCGGTAGATGGGCTGTATGTGGGCGAGCGTTATCGTATAGGACAATAACGCCCTTGCTTTCTGTTCGTATGATCTTAATGAGAAAAACCTCACTGTAATAAGCTGAATTAATCGTTTTTTTCTTCAAGAAAATCGATGTAAACTGGTTCAATAGCTTCCCAGAATACAGTCGTCTTCACTTTTCAAGCCGATGGTTGTGTTTCAATTTTTTTAGGCGGAGGTGCGCTTTAGGGACGCCACTCTATGCTAACATACTTGCTTTCTGGGATGTAATGGTGTACCCAGGTTTCATCAATTGTTATGATACGTCACAATAGGTATTCCCTTCATGCTCGTAGGGAAGCCGGAGTTCTCTGCAAACTTGAAGTCGTTGCCACTGTGTTCCGCGGAATGTTGTTTTGGAAGCCACCTGGCACTAACGAACACTACTAATTGGTAGTGTTTACAATCCTACCAATTTACTTCATGGATATTCGTCTATAGTTCCACATCAGTTGGTTAACGTTTTGAATGTTCCTAAGATTCACAGCAGATGCTGTATGGGTATCTTGCGAAGAAGAAATTTTTTAACTAAATTGCTCTATCAAAAGTTACAAGCGATATGTAGTAATTTTTTACCACCTTGTATATTGTATACAGGCTGATTCATTTTCGGCCCTCACCATGGGGATCTCGCTTATTATTGGAGATAGATTATAGGTTTAAATTTGGCAAAGTTGTTAAATTTTGTGTTTGTTATAAATCCGCTAAGAAAATAGACCTGTGATAAATGACCTTCGTTATTTAAAAAAAAACGCGAAAACCCCATTTTCTTCTTTTACCTGTAGCACCGACATTTGGCCTTGTGGAGAAAATATAAAAACACATCCTTGTGGCCATTTCTAAACCTCTATCCAGTGATGTACTCTAAATTTTTATACGACGTTTCGTTTCTTTCTGGCCATCATCAACTATCTAATTTCGTATAGGCGCCATATTGGATTTAGACATCTTCAGAAAGAGCTTTTTTGTCTGATTTCAACCATGTACCACATGCTGACTAAAGTTTTTGACATTAGGTTTTATTTGAAAGAATAAATTATAAGATTAAATAAGGTAGCCATGGAATTTCAATCTGTCAAACATTTCATTTATTGTTCATTAATAATACAAAAATGTCATACACTAACGAAGAGAAACGAGATATGATAAATATTTTTTATTCTACGAAACGAAATTCAACAGTAGCGAGTACAAGATAACAAAAACATTAATAAAAATACATAGAAAAGTAAACAATAAACAATTACAGTAAATGTTCAATTATCTGGCCATCTTCGGTAATGCACAATTGGGCACGCCTTCTGGCATTTTGTACTGCCCTTTGTATAGTTCTTCTAGGAACTGCATCGAAGGCATTCTGAAGTCTGTCTCGTAATTCTTCAATGTTTTGTGGCGCATCTACTTTATAAATATTATTTTTAACATATCCCCATAAAAAAAAATCTAGCGGACTTAAATCAGGTGATCTCGCAGGCCATTCAACAACTCCCCTATTTCCAATCCAACGGTTTGCAAACTCTTGATTTAAAGAAATTTCTAACAACAGCTGCATTGTGTGCTGGTGCGCCATCTTGTTGACACTATAAATATTGTAATTGATTTAATGGGATATTGTCGTCAAGATAGTCAGATACGTATGTACGTAAAATGTTTAAATATCTTTCTCCATTTAAATGTTCTTCATACATAACTGGTCCTAAGAGACGATTTGCCAAAATACCCATCCAAACGTTTATTCCAAAACGATGTTGTGGTCTTCTAGCCCTGTTTTGTCGGGGATTTTGTACTGCCCAATAGTGCTCCGTATTTCTGTTGAACATTCCAGAATTTGTAAATTTTGTTTCATCTGACCAGATGATTTTGCTTAAAAAATTTTCGGCATTTTCTATCCTTCCCATTAACCAATTACAATATTCTAGCCTTCTCAAATTATCTCCAGGCAGTAAAGAGTGACTAACATGGATCCTGTATGGTTTAAACCTACTTTTATGTAAAGTTCTCCAAACTCTGGACTGGCACAAATTTAATTCTGACGCTACTTCGCGTGTAGAAATTGATGGATTATTATTTATCTATAAAAATACAAGATTAACGTGAAATTTGAAAACACGCTTTTAATTTACCATTTGTAAAATATCTTGTCGATTTTCATTTAAATTCCTGTTGTCTTGACCATTACGCGGCTTAGTAAACGATCCATTCTCGACCAAATTTCTGTCGAGATCTAGAAAAATGGTACGATGAGGCTGTTGTCGTTCTGGATATAATTGTGATATCTTGTACTCGCTACTGTTGAAGCTTCGGTTCGAAGAATAAAAAATACTTATCATATCTCGTTTCTCTTCGTTAGTGTATGACATTTTTGTATTATTAATGAACAATAAATGAAATGTTTGACAGATTGAAATTCCATGGCTACCTTATTTAATCTTATAATTTATTCTTTCAAATAAAACCTAATGTCAAAAACTTTAGTCAGCATGTGGTACATGGTTGAAATCAGAAAAAAAGACTCTTTCTGAAGATGTCTAAATCCAATATGGCGGCTATAAGAAATTATATAGTTGATGATGGCCAGAAAGAAACGAAACGTCGTATAAAAATTTAGAGTACACCACTGGATAGAGGTTTAGAGATGGCCACAAAGAAGTGTTTTTATATTTTCTCTACAAGGCCAAATGTCGGTGCTACAGGTAAAAGAAGAAAATGGGGTTTTCGCGTTTTTTTTTTAAATAACGAAGGTCATTTGTCACAGGTCTATTTTCTTTACGGATTTATAACAAACACAAAATTTAACAACTTTGCCAAATTTAAACCTATACTCTATCTCCAATAATAAGCGAGATCCCCATGGTGAGGGCCGAAAATGAATCAGCCTGTATAATACGAAATATTGTGCATAAAAAAACGAAAATTTACCATGCTATGTTTTCATATCACAGTCATAAATTTTAGTAATTAATGCCCTAGTAAAACAGACCGTAATATAATATTTTCAACACTAACAAGCTTAGAGCCTGACACACGTGCTTGCTGATGCATCTTAAAATTCTAAACGCTTGCCAAAATATATTAGGGTAAACCAAACAGTGTTTTTTAAATTTTCCAGTCGCCGATAAGTGATAAAAAGCCCCGTAATACAAATAACTCTTTAAACACTAACAAGTTTAATGCTTGATGCCCTTTAAATTCTATACACACGCAAAAATATAACGAGTAGACGAAGTGTGTTATCGATGGCATGTTTGTTTAAAGTAAACATAATCGGTCGTCCACTTGAATTCTTTTTCTAGATAGGTCAGCGTGTTTTTTAAATTACACGTTAGTATTATCTTAACCTATTGATTAATGACCAGTGTCTCTAGTAATATCGAATAATTTTCACCGCGCTTTGATTTGGTCGCTTTATGCCTTCCACATGTACACACAATTACGGCGCGGGCCTGCAGTCAAGACTTGTATCAACGAACAATTCACCGAGAAAACATCTAGCAAGAACTCATAAAGCATCGAGCTAGACGAAAACTCGGCATTCGCTTAGATATTCAAAATAAACTTCATCATCAAATAAATAAAGAGTATCTTTTATCAAATAATTAATAGTTGCGTACATAGTAGAATAACATGTTTTAGTAGGAAGCTATCATATTCATCAAGAAAGTTGACATTGCAATCTTCGTCGTCACTAATATTTAGGTCATCACTATCTTCATAGATGCGGGAAACTGTCTTCGAGTTCTTTTTGGTTTAACACTTTTTTTTAGCACGTTTTGACATTTTAATTTACAAAGATCTCTCTTCCGCAGTCGTGATTTACACCTGAAACAAGATTTCTGTCGCCGGGCCGCCGAAAGACTCCCCACAACAAATCGCAGAAAATAATATTTTGGAAAATAATTTGAAAAACGCGAACTTGTGGTTGGGAAACACCCGGTGTCGTACTTTAAGGGTTAATAGCAAATTTTATAAACTTACTTTTAGTAATTGTATCTTTATGTAATAATATGTGATAATATTATGTTATAATAACGAGAGGTGTTAAAACACTTTTATACGACTATTAAAGAAATAATACACATTAATTCTTCTTAATTAAAATTTAATAATACCACAATTAACGACAAACAAAAGTTCGTGTTCTCACTTCACGTGCAGATGCAGAGGAGTGTTGAATAGTTTCTTCATACGATCAGTGTAAAGTTCTCATAATTTTATTTACAATATTATTGTAACATAATAGTTATACAACAATAAAACCACATATGTTGGATGTGGTAGTGAACTTGAGAATTTGTTGCCAGTACCGTTCCATTTTGTTTCTTTATTCCATTCTTATTACGATGGTTTTTACAACTACTGTTTTTCCTGTTCATTCAACGTGTTAACGAAACAATAGTAAAAGAAACGTAATTTGTTTCTTATTATAAATGACGAACCAGTTCAAATTACGCAGAAAATATTAGTTAATAATTGGTGTTAATGAGACTGTAAATACCTACGATTAGCATATGGTGTTTTATGTAGGTAATTGTTTTAATATAGGCATACAGGAATAGATATCTAGTAATTGAATGTAAATTATATTTGCTATGAATAAATTATAATTTGTTTCGTTTCTATTTTGTTTTATTGATTCTTTCTCTTTCAGTTATATTAGATCGATTTTTCTTTTCGTGTACGTTCTATCTTTTGGTGTAGATCAGCGTTTCTTAAACTGTGTTCCGCGGAACCCCGGGGTTCCTTGGAGATCACTCAGGGGTTCCGCGAAAGTTACGTGCTTTTTTTATAACATTCAAGGAAGTAACATAAAAAAAGTAATAAAAATTTAACGGCACAACTAAATTCCACTTACTAATCTGGATAGTCGGTGCAAATGCGACAGTCCGACGTCGCAAATAGTAACGGCGCCGTCGGGACAATTTTTGGTATTTAAAAGCAGCCGCCCTGGTATAATCACGGGAAATCCCGGTATCTTTGATTACCCGGCTCAATTCTTTATTGATCATTATCATTACATTACACTGCGAGTATCCGGGGGGCATAATAGTCACTTGCCGATGTGTGTCTTATAAATAAAGTGTTTGAAAATTAAAATAAAGTGATTGAAAGATAAATAAACTGATTGAAAGTTATTGATAAAGTGATTTTGTTTATTGATAAACTTTATTGGTTCTGTCTAAAACCAATTGTTTAAAACCAAACTGTCTAAAAACTGTGTTAAAACCTAGAAATTGTAATTGTTTGTGTTTAATATTTCACTGTTAAAAATAATATCAACGTAAGTAACCTTTAAACTTTATTCGGTCTTAAGGGGGAGTTCTCATTTTTTGAATAAAAACACGACGATTTTTAATAATTTTTTTAAAGATTGGTTTTTTATATATAGAAACTTTTTTTAATGCGTTACGCATATCTTTGCAAAAACAAATTGTGTTTTAATTTGCCATAATTTGCCTCTGTAGCAGAGGGCGTTAAAGTTGACGCCCGAAAAACGAGATACCAAACGGTAGCAAAGATTACTTCTGTTGAGTAAAATAGGATCTTTTCAAAAAATTAAAAATTATAAGAATGGCGCGCATTTTACTAAAAATTTGAAAAAACGACTTTTTTAGATTAAGAAAAGTGGAATTAAAACTGAAATATAGCATTTTAATCAAAGATCCTAGTTTGCCCACTGGTGTACACGTTTACAAACATAATACAAAAAGATCTAGATCTAGATTGGTCAATTAGCGTCTGAGAAATTCTTGTTACCGATTTCAGAAACATCATTTTGGGAAAAATTTTTTATACGGAGCCGAGTACTTACTCTAGACTTATTCTAGACACATATAGCATTAAGATAATAAAATAAAAAACTTTTTTTAATTAAAAAATGAGAACTCCCTCTTAAAAGGTAACTGGTGCTGTTATTTTTGTCTTAAAACAATTTTCGATATTTTGTTGCAGGATGGAGAGGTGGCTTAAAGAAGGCACTTTAAAAACGTTCTGCTGTAGAACTTGACTCTTCTGTTTCGGACCCAGCAACTAGCTCTTTTGCTAAAGATAACTGTGATAATAATAAAAGTGATGCAACTGAAATCGCCACAAACGAAATTAGGCCAGTAATGGCCTCTACTAGTAATCAACCCAGAGCAATTACTAAAAAACTAAGGAAATATGATGAAAGTTATATATGTTTAGGATTCATGAACGATAATGATAATCCTCAGTGTGTCTTTTGCTAAAGATAACTGTGATAATAATAAAAGTGATGCAACTGAAATCGCCACAAACGAAATTAGGCCAGTAATGGCCTCTACTAGTAATCAACCCAGAGCAATTACTAAAAAACTAAGGAAATATGATGAAAGTTATATATGTTTAGGATTCATGAACGATAATGATAATCCTCAGTGTGTTATATGCAACAAAGTTCTACCAAATAGCCCTATGGCTCCAGCTAAAATGCGTCGTCATTTAGAATATGTTCATGGCGAGCTTAAATGTTGAATTCTTCATTCGGAAGCGTGACGAACTTTTAAAATTAAAAACGGTTATGGTTAAAACCACAAAAAAGGTGAATGAAAAAGCAAGTGAGGCTTCTTACTTAGTCAGCTATCTGATAGCTCAACGCGGTCAAGCATACTCAATTGCGGAAAATCTTATTAAACCTTCATGTATGGAGATGGTAATGTTGTGTTATGTGAAAAATCTGCAAAAGAAATGGCTAAGATTCCACTTTTGAATGACACGGTAGCTCAGCGCATCAGAGATTTAGCAGCCAATATAAAGAATGAACTTACTTTTCGTCTCAAATCATGCAAATTTTCATTACAAATGGATGACTCAAACGATGTATCTGGACTCGCAATATTAATTGTAATCGTTAGATATCGGCACGATAACGCATTATTGGAAGATCTTCTTTTATGCAAATCTCTACCAACACGTACTACTGGAGTCGAAATATTTGGTCTTCTAAATTCTTTTCTTGAAGAGAATAAAAAGGGACAACTGTATTGATATCTGTACCGATGGAGCAAAGGCCATGAGTGGCATAATTAATGGGGTTGTACAGCTTATTAAAAATATAGCTAAAAATTGTTCTAGTAGCCACTGCATGATCCATAGGCAGGCACTTGCTGCTAAAAAATTATCCCCCAGTTGTAAGAATGCTCTTGATGAGGTCATCAAAATCATTAACTTCATAAAATCTCGACCGCTAAATAATCGTTATTCAAAATACTCTGTGAGGAGATTGGAAGTGTACATACATATTTTCTTTTACATACTGAAGTCAGATGGTTATCTCGAGGAAAGATACTAACCCGTTTTCTTGAGTTAAGGGACGAGGTGCATGCTTTTTTTTAGAACACAATTTTGAATTGAAAGGTCGATTATTTGATAGAAATTGGTTACTTAAAATTGCCTATTTAAGCGACATTTTTACAAAGATAAATGAACTTAATTTAACCCTCCAGGGCAAACAAGTAAATGTATTTATTGCCCACGAAAAAATTATTCCTTTCAAGAAAAAAAATAGAATTTTGGACAATTTGTATGCGCTCCAACGAGTTTGATTGTTTCCCAACAATAAAAGGCTTTTTAGAAGAAAAAGGGGTTGAAATGGCAGAGGCATTTATTGAAGAAATTATTTAACATCTGAAAGGATTGAGTGAAGCTTTTAATAAGTATTTTCCAAATGAACAGCAGATTAAATATCAAAATGAATTGTGGATTAAAAACCCATTTATTTTCAATGCACGACCTTCGACCATGTCAACGGAAGAATACGAAACTTTTATTGAAATGACATCTGATTCATCATTGCAAAATAAATTTAAATTAATGCCATTAACGGAATTCTGGTGGAGTATAAAAGATGAATATCCTCAATTGTCGCAAAAGGCCGTGTTGGAGCTTTTACCATTTGTAACCACATATATGTGCGAAACGGGGTTCTCAGCTTATTTGTCGACAAAAACTAAATACCGGTACAGACTTGATGCCGAACCTGACATAAGAATTCAACTTTCATCAATTAAGCCTAATATTAAGTATATTTGTGATAATAAAAAGCAATATCACGCATCCCATTAAAATTAAAATTTTGTAAAATTTTGTATTAATTTTTGAATTCCTTTTTGAAGAAAATAAATATTTTTTGAAATAATTGTCATTTTTTTTGCATATAATACATTTACAGAATGTTACATTAAAAGCATACTATTGAAACAAACCAGGGGTTCCACAATAAAAGTGACTACTAAAAAGGGTTCCACTTATCAAAAAGATTAAGAAACGCTGGTGTAGATATATTTAAAGTTGAGCTTGTGTTGTTAGTTTCTTCTTTATATTTTTTTGTTCATTAATATTCTGTATCGCTCTTCTAATATCCTTCTATTTAATACCTCCTTTCTTTATTGCTATCTATACTTTCCATTGTTCTTCGGTTGTGTTGCTGGGTCTTTCACTCTTCTTTTTACAAAATTTTTCGCTTCGTATATATCATTGATGACGTGCACGTCTTCGAATCGTGAACGGCGTTTAGCACATACGTCATCACAAAGCTGCGCAAATAAAAAGTGCCAGGGCCGTAGGTGATTTCGAGAGCAGAGGTATTAGGGGTGGTTTTTGAAAAACTTTATAATTGTGAAAATTATGTTCTTTCATAAAACTACAATATTTCTAATGAATTTAATTGGTAATATTGGTGAAGCAAATTATTATTTACAGAAGTATTAATGTGAATTTTTAAATCTACCTTGTTATGAATATTGCTGGTAGTATAATTTAAATAAAATTAATATTTTTCGCTTCATAAACTTTCTTACTTTAGAGAATTATTTTACACTCAGTGTAGCAGTTAAAGTTTATTTTATATTTATCAAATCAGAATGATTATAATTTGAAATAGATATTGGGTTATTTCAAGCTACAATAAAGATACATATAAATATTTCATGTTGTCTAGAGAGTATATTGTTATAATCAATACAAGTTAACATCTGTAAAATGAAATTATTTAGGAAAGTTTATTTTTGTCAAGTAATATTACAATACATATTGCTGTGTACTTTGATTTTCAAAAAGGGTGCCAATATGTTAAATATGAATCGTTAATTATTAAACATGAATCATCATACACACATTTTTGTATTTTTAGACTCTTAAAATTGCTCTCAGGGTTTTTGTTTTACAAAAAGGGTTCCTTGCAATTAGGCTTAGCATCTAATGTAATAAGGAGAGAAATAATACGATAGCATGTTAAGTCTACATACATTTATTATTCACACTTTGTCAAAACATACATTAATATTCAATTGTATTAAATATCGTCAATTATTAGTAAAACATAGTACGCCAATCTTATATCTTGTCAGATAATATTCACATTTACATAGATTTATAAATAAAATTTTGAAGATTTAAATTCGAATATTAATATTTCAAAACACAGCTGTGTATTACTTTAATAAGTACAATAAAATTAAGATAAAAAATGATTGTTATTATTTATACTAAAGGTTTTAGATCTTTTGATTGGAAGTCAAATATAATGAAAACTAGCTCCGCTAACCTTTTTTTATTAAAGTCAGCTAAATCTCCAGCTTCGTTGAAAACTAGCTCCGCTAACCGCATTAAAGAAAAATTAAGTTTTTTTACCTTGTGTATCAGGTTTATTAAAAGTGAATTAATAATTAACAATTTCAATTAATTGACCTTCTAACAAAAATCGATAATTATAGGTATTAAAAATAGTATTCTTATTAAATATCCCACTAGAACAGTAATCATTAGTAAAATTAATAGGGCATGTTTTAAAAGCAAAAAGCCTATTTCTGATTTACAAGACCAGTACTTTGGTTAAATTATTAAACGAATGTTAATTTTTTGTCTGTTATTTTCTATTGTAATATATAGAAAATAACAGACAAAAATGACCAGTGGGTTTTTATACCCTACAAGATGCTAAAGCATGAAACAGTGTTTTTATTTAAAAATGAATAAATTATAAAGTTTGTCGATTTAATAGTATTAAAGGTTGATAATATTACAAAAGAAAAATGTGTTATTTCATATTTACGTGGCGAGACTTTACCCTGCTACATAAAATCGTCAATAACACACGATATATTTTAATTAGTATCTCATATATTTAACGAGAGTTTAAAATTTCGAGTTCTAAACGCAGATATCCTTAAATGTTCGTGAGATTTTTTTCCCTACCTACAAGTTTAAAGACAGCTGTATATTATTATCAGTTTTAATACAGAAATTGAAATTGTACACGCTCAAATAAGATGTCCACATAAAACAAATAAACTTATAAATTTAATTTTAGTACTTCAAAGTCTGGAGTGTCTTTGTTACATAATTTACCTGTTGAATTTATTATTATATTAAACAAACTAAAGTTATAACTTCCTTTAAACTAAAAATATAAAAATTCTGAAGACAAATTAAATTCAATACAATATACAAAGCAAAATTTTATTTTGACCACCGCTTGAGAACGATATTTGATAACTGTCTCTCTCCTTGAGAAATTTTCTTTATAACGGGTGTTCAGAAACATTCTAAGTCAAAGTAGTCCTTGAAAATATGAAGTCATGTCTGAGATAGATTGATTTTTGACAGACAACAGTTGACATTTAATAATTATTACAAATCAGATACTTAAGTAAAGATATACGATTTTTTGTTCAGAGCCCACTTGACTTCGAATGTTTCTGAACACCCGTTATATGCCCCGTGACGTCAATTCCTTTTCAAATACATTTTAAGTTAAAATATTCTTCAAAATAATATTCCATATTTAGAAACTTTCGTTCTTATACTGATGTATGTTTTCTTTAATATTTCTTTCTAATAATGTTTCATATTTTAAATGCGTTCTTATTTTCAAGTGTTCCTTTTTTTACCGTCCGACGCCGTGTTTTCTTTACAATTCAGGTTATCTTTGTTTGAAATTTTACGTACATCGTAACTGTTAAAAAAAGCAATATATATTTAAAAAATTTTGCAAAATTCAAGTATTGATTATGAAGCTTATTTTAACCTAAAAACATTCTTTTCTAAATTGATATATATATATATATATATATATATATATATATATATAGCATGATTTAAATTCTAAGTTATTAACAATTATGAACCAGAACGTAATGAAGTATAATAATTTACATGACATTTTGCATACAATATAACTTTACTAAATCGACACAGATGTGTTTTTCTTAACACGACCTGTATCGTTGCATATAAAAACTTATATATAGAAAATAACACGAAACTTTACACAAAAATAAACCTTGAGATTTGTTTTATCTAATGTTTATACAGGGTGTATTCAAAATTTGTTTTAAACTTGTTTTAAAATTTTTCATTATTGTTTTCAATTTTATTTAATTACTCAATTTATCTTGGTTAGAAGAGAACACAGCAATATGCAATAAAAACAATAACAGTGTAATACATGTATGTTAATACCAGTATATATATGTGGTATAAAAATGTAACAAATTGTTCTATTTTTTAAATATAACTTAATCGTAAGCTGCACGCAACTGTTATACAAACACCCCTAAACTGGATCAGATGGGATATAATGAACTCGACCAACACTAATATGTTCATAACGCATTATGACGTCTGTGCTATTCTCTAAATGTCTTCACTATAATTCTGCATTTACTTTCAACGAGAAAACTTTTCTCACATAGCTACACATTGTTTCTGTATATACAAGATCATGTATGTAAATAAAATAACCAAAAAGTACATATGTGTTTTTTTAATATAATATATTAAAAAATAATAGTTCTCACGGCCTTACAATCTGTGATTCAAAAAAAGGTGAAAAAACCCGACGCACAAAAGTCTATAGTATGTGTTCATCAGCCGTGTTAAGATTCTAGCAAAAACTTTTACGATACGGGCAGAAAACTGTACTGGTACCTTAGTATTTTTTCTTTTCAACTTTTCAATCACCACTCTTAACTACGGGTCGGAGAAAAATGTTCTTTTTTGTTTTTTTTTTTGGCGGAATTTGGCGCAATTTTTGTTGTAATACAACGTCTGAATAATGTACTGAACTCTTTCTTCGTTAATAGCTAATTGCGGAGCAATTTTATCCGACGATTTGCTTGAATTAACTTGGCTTTGATTCCTCTCATACGTCACTGGTACTGATCGACTTGATATCTTTTCATTAAACACCTTCATTTCGCCTATTTGTCTAGTTTCGCACCTCGAACCTTTTGGCGAACATTCTTCACTTTCATACACTCTTTGCCATAAACAGCTTTCAAACGCCTGTAAATTTCGTTTTTTCGATGGACGCGTGAAAATTCTATCACATGATAAATGACACTGTTGCTCAACGTCGGTGCACAGGAAAATGAAACTTTGCATGCTATGACGTCTTGCAGGTTAGAATTTGTTTCTATCCCTACTGCTAACATAATGGCGTTGTTAGAGACCTTATATACCAATCCCCCTCGTATATACATTGCAAATACATTGTCTCCTCGTATACGTTGAAATGCTGATCTAAATTGTATTTGGTATCATAATAATCAGAATGATAGATTTAAAATGTACGAATATCGTTAAATATGTTTTCGTCACACCTACTGCGTAAGTAAACAATTATGACACCTTTTTTTGAAACGTAAGTGACACTTTACATACCGTATTGACAGTTGCTATGGTAGCGGGCTGTAATATTTATTACGACCCTAGGGAAATAATAGCAATATTAGAAAATTTATGACAAATTTATTTCAAACATGATTAATTAACATAACTAGGAAAAATAGAATCTTGTACAAAAACTTATGATTTTGTAATATTAAATGTAAACGAACAATTAGAACAATTAGCTATCTGAACAATAGAGTCTTCTTTCTTACTAGGCAAGTTTATATTTTCAATAATGTCAACATTATTAATGGTTGGATTACTAATGGAATCATCAACTTTCTTCTCATTTTTCTGTATCACAGTTGAGCAAACAGCCTCTGTAATATTTTGTTTATATAAAATTCGGTCAGCTATCTGTACTTTATTTATCATTGAATCGGAAACATAGCTTTCTGCCACGGTAGAAGATTTCCATCCGCCGTGTCTTTTCAGACCAAGAACATCAATTCCTGAATCGGCTAATAATGTTGCCGAGGTCCTTCGAAAGGAATGTCCGGTGTAGGTAGTGGGGTTCTCCGACGACAAGTATTTTGCTATTTGGCTAGGAATTTTTGCGAGAGTGTTTTTTCCTACAGGCTGATTTCGACATTTACCAAAACTGTACTTTAAGAAAAATCTATCATTGGTAATATTTTCTAATCTCAGACCAATGTATTTTTTAATAATTAGCATAAAATTAATTGGATATTCTTCCTTCGCAATAATTGTAAAAGAACGTTTTAATCCATTTTTAGTATCCGGTATTTTAATTATTATTACATCATTTTTATTTTCCACATCTTGAATTTTCATTTTAACTAGTTCATCTTTCCTACAAGCCCCAGCAATTCCCATAATCATAACAACCTGCAAAAAATTAGTATAGAATGAACACGAATTAAAAAGAATCATTCTGTAAACTTACCTTCATCAACAAATATGTATCGTCGGAAGCTTCAATAAGAAATTTATTCATTTCCTCTCTTGTAAAGATACTAGACTTTTAGTCTTAAAACCATCATTTTTACGCTTCAAAAATCCTTTCAATTTAGGATATTTTGAAATATCTTCATTTTCGTTAATAAATATGGTAGTTTTTAACATGGAGTATTCACATCATAAACTGTTTGGTGATTTTAACTTCATAGATCTATCACGAAAATATGCCAGCATTACACTTTCTGAAATACTCTCCACATACCTCTGGTGACACCCATCTTTGAACATTTTATAGGTTTCATTGTATCTCTTTTTATATTTCTCCGGCAAAATCTCAGTACAAGCTATAATAGCATCCATCTCTATTTGATTCATGTTTATAAATTTTATTTAGAAAGAAAAACTTTTGAAAATCTATTGCATATCCTTTGACATTTATCAAAAATATAAATTTATATCGACACAAACATGGTTACCATAGATACGACAAATATTCCTGACTTGATGTTACTAATGTGTATACATATAGTAAAAGTAAAGTGGAAAATCATTCAAATTCGTCTATTTAAAAAAAACGTAGGTATGACGAAAAATCTCATATGCACCACGGTTCGTACAGTACACTTTCATGGTCTCGAATACATGCAAACCTCGACCCTACGGGTCTCGGTTTGCAATCGTATTCTCGACCATAAAACTGTACTTACGAACCTAGGTACATAAATAACTATTAATTATATGATAAAATTTAGAATCCTTGACATATTATTAACTTAATATAAAGGAGTGTATCAGGCGTCACAGAGATTGCAAATATTCAACACTCAGCTAATTAGTGTCACTGGATTAATTCAAATATGTTTAGTACATTTCGATAATCGATTGAGAGTTTAATCGCATTCCATTTCAAATATGTACATTATATACACTAATTTGCATATTATTTACGATAATTTTAAATAAGTAACATATTATTATGTAAGAGTTCACAGTCCTAACGTATTGCTATGGATTTTTATTTAATAAAAATTAAAATATTGTAAAGGTTTGTCTTTTCGGGTTCTTAAATAAAACTAACAATAACTTTAGACACACACTATATTAATAATAAAATGAACAACAATATAAAACTAACTATTAACAACAATAAGCACATTTATGTATTTCTATTTATGTAACTATATTTATGTTTACTCGCCGCGAAGCTCGGGTATTCCATGTCCCATCTCTTCTTCGACGCGGCTTTTATATCGTGGTGAATACTCTTCTAGAGCGTTCTCGTAGGCCTCGAGAAAACACCAGAGGTACGACGCGTGACGCGTTATTGGATGAGTCATCACAATATTTAAAATAAATTTAAAAAAAAACCGAACTGTATGTTGAAAATGTATTTAAATGTGCGAAGATAAAAACTATAGACCGAGGTCAATTCAAACTGGGAGACCAAAATTATAGCTTGAACTAGAAGGTTGTTTTGAGAAATATAATTAAATATATTTAATTAATTCGGTTAATTGTTTCATAAGTGATTTATAGATGTATTAGAGAGTTGTAGAGTTAAATTCTCGTATGTTATTTGATGTTTAAAATGAATATGCATCTTCTTTGTTCTTCGTCTCCATTATAATCTTGTAAGTAGATATAAATTTTTTTTATGATATAAAACATAAATTAAAATTATAAGTATATTTCTATTGTATCCAAGCTTGTAATTAAGTGATTTAATAATTAGAAATATAGATAATAAAGCTTACTATTAACATTTCTATGTTCATTATAATTGAAAAGTTTGTTCGAGAGGATTAAAGGTTTTTTTTTGTGCGTGTCGATTGAACACGTGTTAATTTTGAACGTGTATCAGAATTTGATTATACAGTGTGGTTCTCTGGGGAAGAAATTAATAGTAAACTTGATTATTTTTAGATAAGTTTGTTCGGAGTCATTAAGAGGAAGTTTTCCATTCCTTTAGCTGTCAATTTTACAATAAATGTTTTTACCTCATGTATTTTTGTATAATACAGTATCTTTATATTTTGTAAAGATAGATTTTTTTTAATTTTTTTTTATTTTGTATTAAATATTCAGTTTAATTTTATCCTGCGTTTCATTTAGTTTACTAATGCCAATATTGCTGTGCTAACTTAACTTATAAAAGTAAATAAATTTTTGTGAACATTTCACTGGCTACTAAATTAATTCGCAGACACGACTTTCCTAAGCAGAACCCGAGAAGTTAGAAGTCTCATATTTGAAAATTCACCGGTTGAGAAACCTAATTGGGAAAACTAGTTGTGGATGGTGGTCTGTTAAATTTTCAAACCATTATTCATAGCAGTATGTAACTACATGTATAATTTAATAACGCGTTGTAAATTAGTTCTTTTAAGTAAGTTTAGGCGTTCTATTGAATTAATAATCATATAAACAGTAAACACAAAAGGATTATCGTTATGTTAACTGTACCAGATGCAAATAGTTTTTTTTTAAGACGGTCTTAATATGAAGCCGTTCGACGCTTTATATTAATGAGGAGAAACTAAATGAATAAATCACGCTAATTGACGAATTCGCTCAACTACTTGCGCAAATTTCAAGGTATTGTGGATTTGTGTGTACGCTAAGCATTAGAAAAGTTTGTTAATAGTTTTCATATTTTTGCAAAATACTTTCCAGCATTTTAAATTCATTTTCTCATAAGACAAAACCAATCATTAAAATTATGTTTCCATTTTTTCTGGGGATCAGAAATGCAAGGATCATCCCACGCAGTTATTATCTCACCATCCTTGGCAAGACGTTGACATTTCAACTGCTTTTGTAATGAGAACGAATTAATTAGTCTTTATATTATGTCAAATTAACACCTATTTCGTTCAGCATCTATTTCCTTTAGTTCATTTTGAGGTAGAGCTGGAGTAAGTCTAAAAGCTTGATAGTAAAGTTGAGGGACTTTAGTAGAAGAAGATCCAAGATGAATGTCTAGATTACACACAGATTAAGTATTAACTGTGCTGCTGTTCAGTATCATTTCCATGATATAGGTTAAAAAGGTTAAGTTAAAAAGTTAGATGAATAAGTTGATCGATTGAATTGTTGGGGCTGGGGCTAGGGGATTGCAAAAAAAAATCAAAGTGCGATACACCAAATCATCGATGCATTGAAAGCTTAACATCGATGTTTCGATATATCGAAAAAAAACATTGTTTTTTTTCGATTTTTTGTGTATTTAGGATTGAAGCTTAAAATGGAAGAAAAGAATTAATATTTGAAAAACATATACCGATTCGAGAAGTAGGAAATTTCAAGCGAAGATGGGGCCAATGTTTCAGTAGACGTTTAGCGGTGACAGTGACTGTCACCCAAGGATTGTATAAGAACATAGGATTGCTCGATCCCGCAATATTTTCGCCGCGTAGTGGGGAGCCATGACGTCACAAACGGACCAGGTTGAACGCGTTCACTACTGTAAAGCACCTTATAAAATGTGTTTAGCTACTACAACAATTAATTATCGAGTTATATTAGTGCTATTATTATGGTATATAATATTTCATTTGATAATAACATATCCGTCAGTGTACTGTTATAAATATAATACACGTTTTTATTGCCATAAGGTTATACTTTGGTTTATAATTTAAAAAAAACCTTTTCCAACTTCAAATAAACACATTTATTAGGTACATAAACATAAATAAAGAAAGCCGATGAGCATGTATTCTCTATACAAAGCAAAAAATATATATTTTTCAATTAAAAGAGTCAGTATATAGCAATGTTTTATTACGCAGTAATTAAATAAAAACGAATCAAGTAGTGGTTTTTCGCATTTTTTTAGCTAGTGTTCGTTGAGTGTCTGACGGTGTACTAGTAGAAAGCTTACGTTTACTCGATTTTGTAGCATTGTCAAGGGTTCTTTTTGTATTTAAATAATTCATACGGATAACAGTTCTTAATTTACAAAATAATTTTATAATAACAAAGCACAAATTTTCTCGCTTTTTAATTTTTAAAGCTAGTCTTTTAACAACCAGTGTTTCTTTCCGCAGTTTATTATCGCCATGATATATCTCAAAATATTTGTTCCACTGTTTAATGGTACTTAAGAAATCTGTTGGGGGCTTAATAAGACCACCAAAAGAGAGCTGTTGTACCCATGAGGGTAAATTGTAGGCGTGATCGGCTTTAATTTTATAAGTGTAATCGCCGAGTTGGGGATGACTGTTTAAATTTCTTCGCTATAAAACCAGCAATGTACTCAAATGCATCGTCCGTTGTTTCTGGTGATTTTGCATCAGATATTTCTGAAATCCCTGATGATGAAAACGAGCTTCCATTGCTACTTTGAGTTGCATTGCTGTCAAACTTCTCTTCCGGTAATTCAAGTGAAACTTTCGCTTGTTCCAAAACTGTGGCCACTATATATTCTTCAGGAACAGCTTCTTGTGTGTTCACCTTTAAAAAAAGTATAGCTATGTAGATAGGTACCTATATAATACTAGGAATATATAAAGAATTAATAAACACATTTTATGTACCTGTGCTTCTAAAATACCAGGATTCTTCCCAAGAATAATCATTCTTATTCTTTTGATGGCTTCCAATGGAGATGGATGTTCATTCGGCCCTCGACATCTAAGCTGGAAGAAAAAATTCTCCAAACAATCCTGATTAAGTTTATGAGTACATATATAATGTACATCTTCAAATTCGGTCTTCAAATCTCGTAAAAGTAGTTTCAACGATTCTATAGAAATTATTATTCCTTTCTGAAAAATTTGCAAAGTGTTTTTTCCTTCAGCTCTCATGTCAAATATTAAATCTCTAACTTTATTTAAGTGTTGTTCTTGGTCCTGTAAATAAATTCCAAAAGGGGCTTTCATAGGGTCAGGGCCAGGAGATCTATTCACATGGCTATTAAAAATATCAAACCAAGAATTAATATTGTCTATGAACATTCCGACATCTTCAGCAAGTTTTTTATCAGGGCCTGGTTTGTATCGTAATAATGCCTGGGCGGTCTTATGTGATAACAATTCAGCCGCTAGTCTTACATTTTGTCTTTTACTCTTTTCAACTGTAATATGCTTTTCAGAAATTTTATAACAGGAATTTACTTCTACATTGGTTAATTCTATCAAACTTTCTAAAGGTTCTTTTCTTATATCTTTCTTTCCAGCACTTCTCAATATAAATCCTGTGTCCAAAAACCAATTACGGAGAAGTTTCAGTAAATGGGGAGCATCTGCGAAAACATAAACATTTTTCTTGGTTTGCGGATGCTCGAAATAGGTCTTATTTATGTCAACGGACAACGCTTTCCAGAGACCAACATTACTGCTTCCGCAATCACTTACAATTGCAACACAGTTATATGATATATTATGCAATTGGGTGATCAGATCCATTAACACATCCTTTGTCATCTTTTTGTCAAAGTCTAGATAGATAGGCTGTTTCCAAGTAGAAAATAAGCTTCTAACCATACAGACTTGCATTAAATTGTAAGGACCTAGCACCTGATCTTCACCAACACAATACTCTAAAGTGGTTTTAACTTTGACTTCATCAAAAGAAATGAATACAGTTTTCTCTCTTGCAGACATATTTTCTCCTGCTATCTTTAGAAAAGTTAGTACATCTTCTAAAACTCCCGGCGTTATTCTGATTTTTGATGCCCACTTTCTCAAAGATGACAACGCTGGCAACGGAAAATTAAGTTTAGTTCGCAAAAATATATAGCATTTCTTGCTGAGGTAACGAATAGTAAAAGCAACTGCAATCTCTTCAGTAGTCCAATTAACGCGTTTATTTTTGTTTAGAAGAATAGAAATTTGATTTTCTGTTAGAAGTTTTCTCAGTATTTTTACCGTTTCCTGTTTTTGTGCAGGTTTATCTTGCTTGTTCTTTCTTCTATAGTATAAAAGTTGTTTTCTCTGCAAATTCAATTTGCGTTTCATAATTTCCATCTCTGTAGATAATTTAGTGTGACTTTCACGAAGCTCCGCATATTGTTTAGATAATATATTTTCTGCTGGGACAGTTAAAGGCTTATCGGTTTTAAATTCTGCTGTTGAAGACGCTGTTGACAGCTCACTTGCCGCTAAACATGAAGCTATCGATTGTTCGGCAATCAATCTATTTACTTCTTCTTTCCTTTCATTTTCCTTTTTTCTTTTTAAATATGCTTCCCCTCTTGTCGCAACTTTCTTTATATCTTTGGACATTTGTGGAAGATTTACACTAGGCACAGCAGTGTATTTAAGCTGTTTTCGTACAGGTAACTCTAGCAATAATTACTATGTATTAGAATAATTTATCTCATAACGTATAAATACATTTATTACCTAATAATTCGTTCCGCATATCACGTTCATAATCGTTTGCACTAAAGTGGATTGAGCAAATTTGGCTAGTATTTGGATTCCACTTATCTGCTCGTTTGCAGCGCCTTATCCATTCTTTACGGACAGTATCGGATACGAAGTTTGTCGCCTTTGGAAAGTTGTGATAAACGATTTCTCTATTGGTAATTTTCGTAGAAATACGACTGTTATTACAGCCAACTACCGCACAACGACGTCCCGGCATTTCAGTCGCTAATTTACAAAGGGTAACGGCGAAAACTAAATTAAAACACTTTACTTTAACTCAAGAAACCCAAGACCTCAACTATTTATCGGTGCGACTGGTCCGTTTGTGACGTCACAGAAGGCGGAGTCACGGCTCGATGCGAACAACACTGCCGGTATAGGGATCTGGCTATCCTATGTTCTTATACAATCCTTGACTGTCACCGCTAAACGTCTAATGTCAAGACAGTCGCATATCAGCTGTGCTTGAGAATGTGAACGAAGCCGCACACGTGTTTTTTTTTTATTTGTTTGTAATAACAAGTGTTCATTTGAAAAGTCAATCTAGGTGACTTTGAAATTTTGATAGAATAAGACGCAAATATATTAGTATGTGTTTGTTGTTCCGTAAACGTAAATCCAAATGACATTTGATAATGTCAATCACAAATATAAGTTAGTGCATAAAATAATCGTGCGTCGATTCTGGTTTAAATAAATTGCTTCTCAGTTTTAAAATGGCTTTCACTTTAGAACATAAAATTTTTCTAGTCCAGGCTTATTTCGAAGTGGTAATAAAATTGATGGTTTATGGGTTTATTTAGTTCAAGATTGCATGGTAGAATTTCAAGTTGAGTTTCCACATTTTGTAATAGATTCTATACAATTTAAGAATACTTTGGATAGAACTTTAAAACTTTCTACTGAAACTGGTAGTCTCTTAAGAAAATCAGGCAGCGGAGCAGTTAAGAAACGTACACCTCAAGTTGTCAATCGTGTTGAAGAAATAATGGAAAATGAACCACAAACATCTGTTCAACATTTGAGTCAACAAATAAACCTTTCTGTTGGTACAACTCACAAGTTATTAAAAAAAGATATGCAACTTTATCCATACCGTGTCACAGCAGTACAAGAATTGTTAGAAATTGATTACCCACGTAGACTACAGTTTTGTAATTGGTTTGTAAATATGAACAATAATGGAGAACTTTCGCAAAGAGTCATCTTTACTGATGAAGCATGGTTTTATAAAACGGGATACCTAAATTCACAAAATACAAGAATTTGGAGTAGTGAAAATCCACATGTAATTAATGAAGAATCACTACATCCAGAGAAAATTGGTGTTTGGGCAGCGATAAGCTAAAGGCGAATCATTGTTTTTTGCTGTCAGTTGTTTCGTCCACACATAACCACAGTTTTTTATTTTTCAGTTCGGCTTTGATTTTATTTTCAACCTGTTTACGCACCGATTGTAAATTCCTTCGTAACGTTGTCGTGCTCGGTAATGTTTGATTCGCTTATTTATTCCAAAATGAAATAAATGAATCATTACTTAACAAGGTAAACGGCAGTGTAAACACAATCATAATTTTGTTATTATTGTGCTTCGAACTGCTTACGTGTTCTTTATAATGTGTTTTTGACCAACACGTTAGATATGTATTGCACACTAAACATTTAATTTTTGAGCCATCGTATATTAAGTCCGGGAAACCATAATAAACTTATTCACTTCGTCTGACAACGGTCGTTTTCTCGATTATGTGTCGACGACATTTTATTACGTATGCTTACACTTACATGCAGTCTAAGCAAGTACCAAACACATACTGAATGCTTTTTATTAGTTCTGATGCAATACAATCATCCTCACATCGGCGCACATGGCGCGCACGGAAATTGGTCTACTCTAGTTATTACTATTAGTTTTTTAAGTGTATATAGTGTATTTTATGTATTTGTTAATATACTGTGTGTTTAAATTAGCGTTAGTTTTATTTGAAAGAATCCAGAAAGACACATATTTTACAGTATTATCCTAATATTAAATTTTCCTCATTGTATTCTGAAAAATGTTTACAATTCATTTAATTAGTTTAAACTCGATTAATTTTTAGATATAATTTCTTTTTTTTTATCAGGAAAAGACTTTAAATTGAGTAATTTTTATTTTTAAGTAAGAATTTGAATGATCGAAAATATTTTTATGCTAGATTAACTAAATATAAATATGTAATATACGTATATGTGTACTGTAATTAAACAAACTTTTTGTAATTTAGCAGTATTAAATTATATTAAAAAGTGTAATACTGTACGATTACTTTATTATTGCGTAAATTATACACATATTCTTTTCTTAATTAAACAAAATTTACTTTCTCCATTAGTTGTAAAAAAAAAATGTAAATTCCTGAATTATTATTACTTTCGTTTAAGTAAACAGTATTGCAATATCAAATAAACACTCTCTTTTTGAAAGTAATTTACTAGTTGTTATTAACAGTTGCAAGAAAAAACTTACGAAGACTAAAAACTCGTGCATGTACACTAATTCGAATAATAACACAGGCATTTGAAGTAATTTACGCTAGGTGTAGCATAATTTAAATAAATTATTTTCTTACAGTTTCCCCGATTTCATAGATATGTGCTAATTTTAATTTTTAATCCTGTTTGTATATTTATACCTTCATAATATATTCTATATTACGTGAAAACATCGAAAGTACAGTTAGAGAATTAATATTAATATTTAGTATTGTTAATGCGTAACCTACGAATATTTATTTTAAGAGATGTTTTGGTTTATACGTAACCAATATTTAATTACTTTTTAATTCATCATTTCAGACTTTCCACTCAAATTTGCTATAGATATTGAGATGGCAGACAAAGCATTAATAAAAGATATTTAACCCATGGTTTGGTTTGCTACCCCTGATACTAGTGGCGGCTCGGGGTGGTTCACATAGGGAGAGCATAATTTAAAAAATAAAAAGGGTAATACAAAAACGCTTACCCAATCCGTATAAATTTCACCGACGTACTGTTCCAGACAGGTACTGTTCATTGTAGAGTGTTTTGAGGGAATAGTAAATATTACACTACACAGTTTAATTACATCTGACGATAAACGAAGTCCATTTACGTGTCTTTGACTTGCAGAACAGTTCTATCACTTTTTCATTAAAGTTTGGGAAATCATTTATACATTCTTTTTCACAAGATAGCATAGTAAGGGCATTTAATCTCTCTTCTTTCATTGTATTTCTCAGGAAAGTTTTTATTCTCTTCAGCCGTCAAAAATGGCGTTCCGCTTCGGACGTTGTCATTGGGATTGTAGTGACAATTTTTAAAAGCGTAACAACTTCATTAAAGGTGTCGCTTAATCCATCCAGCAGAAGACCTAGCAGGCCTGCAGCACCGACTTCTATATTTTGCCTAAATTCTTCTCTAGAATATAGAACGCTTAATTCAATTCGTAGTCTGCTTTCATTGAGGCATGGATAAAATTTTACTGCTTCTTTAAGGCAATCTTCCGGAAATTTTTTTTGAAAAGAGGAGAACTGTTTAAAAGAAATTAAGTTTGCTAATATTAAGTGCCCTGTATACCGAAATCTAGTTTTTATTTCTAGCAAAATAATATCGCACACTTCAATAGTTTCCCTCCTTCTTTGGCTACCATCAGTTACTCTTCGCCGCTTTGATGGTCGAGGAGTCAGTTCTGGGTTATTTTGTTTAACCAACTGATTATCTGTGTCAGCGATTTCGGTTCGAATTTTTCCAATAGCGCGTTCAAAATTATCTAAATTATTCTTGATTTTTAATTCATCTATATTGACATTTTGTAATTGATTAAACAATATGTCCACATGTGGCATAATTTTATGAAAGAAAGTTAACCAATAGATAAAATTTTCCTCCTCTAAAATTCGTAAATTGGCACTAGCTTCATGAATAGTAGTTTGTAATCTAGCTACTCCCTCGATTTGTTCTAGAGCTTCAATTATTTCTTCTCGGTGCTCATATATTGTATTCACTTCCTAGAATTGAAGTTCCATCTTATTTTTGAAGGACGAGGTAAGCTTTTTCTCTGAAGAAATTCTTCCAATCTCGCAGCTCGTTGTGGTGAAGTGGAGAAAAATGTACATAATCCCGCCAGATTGGCAAAAAAATTCTGCAATTACTACTGCTCGATGTAGCATGTGACATAATTAGATTTGTTTGATGTGCATAACAATGTACAAAATTAGCCCTTGGATACTGGTCTTGGACATGTCTTTGCACGCCGTTAATAGCACCACTCATGACTGCCGCCCCATCATAGCTCTGTGCAATCAGTTTTTCTGGGTCATCAACAAGCAAACTAATTTCGTTAAGGATGGAGGCAGATAAAGAATTAGCATCATGTGCACTAGGCAGACGAAATTTCCAAAATCTTTCGACCGGTTTCGCGTTCACAATATATCTTAAAACAACCACCAACTGAAACTGATTGGACACATCTGTAGTTTCATCAGCTATCACAGATATGAAGTCGGTTGCTTTAATTTCACTGGCAACTTGTTCATGATAGATGTTCAACATTGCATCAAGCAGCTCATTCTGTATCGTTTTTGATAATCCCGTAAAAACCGGTGCTGCTTCGATGTGATCTCTGAGCGATTTATCCAATTCTGCCGTAAAATTTATCAATTCCCGAAAAATGCCATTGTTATTCGACGTTTGCTGTTCATCATGATCCCGAAGTGCCAGTTCAAACGCGCCACAAAATCTAATGCAATTTATTATTAAATTTAACACATGCCTATTTTTTGTTACTTTTTTATTGTGTTGTTGAATTGCTTTTCTATATGATGAATCTAAAACAATCTGAATGTTATTGTTTCCTAACTTTCTTAGACTAAATATATTTTTCAAATGCCCTTCGGAATTTTCATGTTTAATAATTTTAGCACTAAGATGAATTAAGTCTTTTATTCCGTTCTTTGACCAAGACGGTTCACCACCAAACAAAAGACACGGAAAACAAAACAAAGTATTTTTAATTTCACATCCACAAATCCAGTCATTTTTCTGATAAATATTCATTTTGAATTTTCTTATAACGTCTTTACCTTTAACAGATTGTTTATTTTCTAAAGATAATTGGGGCATCTACCGTTTAAGATTTTTTACTGCGATTTTTTTATTATACGTTAACCGCGAAAACGCGTTGTCTAAAAAAGACACGGAATTCATTGTAACAACGCCCGAGAGCAGTCTGGTTCCGTTGCTCCAACGCTATGTATTATACGTCATTGAAGTACGGCAAAATACAGTTCTCCCCACTATCAATGTAATGTTAATGCCTTAACAGAGCAACAGTTGGGCTTTGCTCAGTATATCTGTGACGACGATTGGTGTATTTACGTTGTTAGCGTACCACGTTCCTCGTCAATAACTATAAATATATAATAAATAATTTGTTTCATAATTCCAGGGGGTGCAATTGCTCACTTGCTCTCATTAAAGAGCCGCCACTGCCTGATACCTAAGTAAATTAACACCAACAGAAGATACGAATTGCTCACTATGAAAGGCGACAAGAAAACTGAAACGAGTTGTTTAACACAACCCAACAATTAAAGAATTATCTTTAATTGTTGGGTTGTGTTGAGTTGTTTGTATTAACAAACAACTAGGCAAGAAGCGACAAAGAAAAAGCTTATGTATTCACAAACCATCTGCAACAAGTATTCCAACTATTCCCTTCTGAAGTCTCTAACTAAATAAGAAAAGAAATACAAAATTACATAAAGGCACCTTGTCAGATTGACCTTCCTTACCATAAAATAAACATCTTATATAAAAAAAAATAATCAAGAAAGAAATTGTTAATAACAAAGCGCCAGGTTTCGACTTCATCACTGGCAAAGTTCTCCGGAAATTGTCCAAAATAGGTTATAGTCTATTAACATTTATTTTCAATGCCATTCTTAGACTAAACTATTTTCTAGATAATTAGAAAATTGTTCTAGAATCTAGAAAGGAGAAATATCCTCAAGCCAGGCAAAAAGTCAGAAGCAGCTTCCTCTTACAAACCAATAAGTTTTCTACCAATATTTTCGAAAGTATTTGGAAAAATATATGTTTATAGAATATTAGAAATCTTACAGGTGAGGAACATCATACCAGAACATCAGTTCGGATTCAGAAATAATCATAGAACTATAGAACAGATCCATAGATTGGTAAATAAAATAAACAGAGATTTTGAAGCAAAAAATACTGCTCCGCGTCCTTCGTAGACATATCTCAAGCCTTTGATAGTTGTGGTATGACGGACTATTCTACAAACCGTAAACGTACCTGCCTCATTCTCACTATCAACTTCTAAGATCCTACCTAACTCAAACAAAACACCGATTTATATCCTATTTTATCTGGTGTCCCACTAGGAAGGCTCAATCTTGTTTTTACTATATACGTCTGACATACGAGGAATGTACAGTATTTACTGTCCCTGGTATAGTAGGCGTTGAAATAAACATTACACAACAACACCATTTATTCGTTGTTTATCTGTCAAACAAAGTGCCAAAGTTGAGTCGTGTAACTGTATTTGTTAAAAAGTTGTCTTAACTTAAAATAGAATATGCTCAAAGATTTTGAAAAATAGAGAAAAACGAACGTCACGCTGTCATTAAATATCTGCAAAAGAAAGGTTTAGTACCACAACAAATTTATAAAGATATTGTTAGTGTACTTGGGGATAATGCGCCTTCATATCAGGAGGTGAAGAATTGGTATCGAGGATTTCGATGTGGAAGAACAACTTGCAAAAGGTGCTGGTCGGCCCCAAACTGTGTGCACTCAGGAAAATGTTGATCGTGTCTGTGACTTAATTAAACAAGATCGTTGGTTAACTAGTAGACATTTAGCAGAGATAACAGGCTTTTCAAACGGTACATTTGGAAAAATTACTATTTGGGACTTCATTAGATGTCTGCAAGATGGGTACCCCGAATGTTGACACTCGAACAAAAGCGAGAGAGAGTCACGACTTCAGATGCGAATTTAGAATTGTTTAACAGTGATCCAAAAAAATTTCTGGATCGCTTTGTTACCGTTGATGAATCTTGGGTTCACCACTTCGATCCCGAGTCGAAAGTCCAAAGCAAGGAATGGCGACATCGAGGATCTCCACCACCACGTAAGTTTAGGGTCCAACCCTCGGCGGATCAGATTATGGCCACCATTTTCTAGGATGCCAAGGAAATTTTATTAATTGATTACCTGGAACGAGGACATACAATCACTGGCCAGTATTACGCTACACTAATTAATCAACTTGTAGACCCGTGGAATTTTGTTTCATCAAGATAATGCTCCAGTGCATAAGAGCTTTGTTTCCATTAAGTGCAATTAACAATGCAGGTTTTGAGCTGCTGGACCATCCACCATACTCACCTGACCTAGATCCTAGAGATTTTTATTTATTTCCAAAACTAAAGGAAAGTCTTCGGGGGACTAAATTTAATAGCGATGACGAGGTTATGACAGCAGTTGAAGAATTCTTCTGTGATAAAGACACTGAGTTTTGTTTTTCAAAAAGGTGTAAATATGATAGAACTTAGGTGGAATAAGTGTCTTCAAGTGCAAGATGACTATGTTGAAAAATAATATTGTCTTATATGTTAAGGACAATAAATACTGTATATCCCTCGTACCAACTACTAAGCTGACAACCGTAACAACATATGTCGACGATACAGCAATTCTTCCATTCCATATTGCCCTGTTATGGCTTCAATAAATCTTAAGGAAAACTTGAGACAAAATCTAAGACTGGATTACAAAATGACGTATGAGGGCCAACGAATCCAAATCTAAATATGTCACTTTTACATTGCGACGTGAAACTTGTCTATCCGTCAAAATCACGTTGATAGAACAAAATACCTAGGTATGCACCTTGATGGGCGTCTCACATAGCAGACACATATCTTTACAAAACGCAAGCTGTTAGGCATTAAACTAAGTCAAATATATTGGCTAATCGGTCATTATCTCTCGAAAATAAGCTGTTACTGTACGAAACCGTTCTAAAACCAATATGGACTTACATGTTTACAATATGTTTTTTTTTCGAATTATATTAAAAAGAACTATCTATAATTTGTATTTCATTTATATTTTATCCAATTCTTTTTATTTTGTAAAATAATCAAACTCCAATTTGAAATATATCGAACGAAAGATCGACAAACATTACCTCTCTTAGGAAAACGGCACTCAACATGTGTTAATACTTCAATTTAAAACGTTGACGACCCTTTTATGGTTCTAAGAATGAAAAGAGACAAGTGAAGGGGATCGGTGCTATATTTCCGTTCATGGAATGTTGTTTGTCTTTAGCGATATGAATGCTTTCGTAGGCGTAAAGATCGCGGGGGTTATTAATGCCCTTTGTAAGCTTTAACCCTTTAATCGACACATTGTGTAGTGTACTTAAAGCATGTTGGCAACGTTAGATTTATCCGGTCTATTGTATTTAATATGTGATATGTGTTCTTTAAACTGGGTTATTATTGGTCGTTTTGTTTGGCCTATATATTTCAAATTACAATCATCGCGACTAATTGCGTATAGACCTGATTTCGAATTAAAATTAACTCTATCTTTAGTATTCCATAGGAGATTTTTGATAGTATTTTCGGACCGAAAGGCAACTTGGAGACCTCTTTCTTTCACAACTTTATTAATGTTTTTCGTGATGGAGTGGTATGGTAAACACATTTACTTTTTCTCCTGGTTACTTTGAGATATCAAACTTGTGGATTCGCGGATTGTATTTTTTATTTTTGTTTTTCTAATTAATTTATTGATTATTTCTATGTCAAAGCCATTATATGTCGCGATATTTTTAATGAAATCCATTTCTATTTCATATCTCTCTTTTGTTAACGGAAAATTTAGTAACCGATTGACTAAGAAATTAAAGGAAGCTGTCTTATGTTGATAACTATGATTTGAATCCGCGATGATGAATCTATTAACATTGGTTTCTTTCAGGAAAATGTCGATTTCTATTTTATGTTTATTCCTAATCAGTAAAGTATCTAAAAATGGTATCCTGCCATTGTGTTCCTTTTCCACCGTAAATTTAATCGTCGGAAATTTCAAATTTAATTGATTAACGAACATGTCCAATTCGCATTTCCGTGTATCAAAAATCGCGAGAATGTCACCTACGTACCTAATCCAGACTCTCGGGAAATATTTAGCGTTATTTTTAAATTCTACTTCAAATTGGCTCACGAATAAATTGGCTATGAAAGGAGATAGGCCTATCTTCTTGCAGAGCTAAAGTTTGATCCCTTGTAACAATAGCTATTGCTTCTTCCTCTAAGTCTGCTGGTAAATTTACTCCTCGGTCGAAAAGATAATCACGCAGTCCGCATTCCCGAAATTGTCTGCGTACGTTCTGTAATGAGGAATGCGCCCATCGGGAACCGATGTCGGTATTCAATAACTGCTTGACATGCACTGCCGTTACAGTAGCAATACACAAAATGCATGTCCGCATACTCTTGAGAAGAAAATCGGTAAGGCATTTTGAATAAAGAAAACGTGTCCACTCACTAATAAGCTGTTGTATGAACTGAAACGTAATGTAATCCTTTATTAAAAAATGCAACGTTAACAGTCATCTGAACATTTGTTTATTGTATGATGTTCATGGTTCAGCACTTACGAAATAAGTAAGAACCTTCTTTATCATATATCAATTTCCAGTACTTTTTTTTGTAAATCTCCAAGAAATTACTGTATGTACTACGACACATGTTTATTTATTTTAGGATAACATTTTATTATGCGACGTTAACAATCACAGGCCTGTTATTGAATCGTATAACTTTTTTTAAAGAAAATTAGTTTGTATTGACTTTAGGATTACATTTTTTTTCATGATCTGACAATCACATTCATAGACCTGTAATTTTGAAACAAATAAAAATGGATTTACAAGTTTTGCGTTTTTGTTACTTGAAATGAAGTCTACTTTAAACTCCTAAAATTTGAACATAACGATACGGGACACTTTGTGTGTGTATATATATATATATACGTAATCAGTAAAATATAAAAACTCCCATTCTCCAATAAGACATGCAAAGTAGTTCTTCATTTTATCCTTTCGACGATTGAGTTTTTAAAATGACCTGGTAAAATATCTGTGCAGAATGTACACAGGTATATACTTTAGTATGGATATTCGTTTATGTATGTATGTATTTACAGAGGTACATATTTTTATACATATATGAAACTACTTTGTGAAATTGCATAAATTTCTACAACAGAGAACGGGTTTCTGCTGCTCCACATCCGCATTTAAAGATCGTATATACCCAATAATATCGGCTAACTAAATAAAAAATAAATTGCTAAATCATATTGCTTCACATATGACGCATATTAGTGTACGATCTACTCTAATCACATTAACAATGTAGTATTCTTTACCTGAAAACTAATTACTATGTTATTAAATTTGGTATTTCACTGTTTAACCACTTTAACTCATATTATGTACAAAATACTGATATGTTGTTCTACGAGAACAAGGTTGAAAGGTTTTTACGTTTGATTTTAATCGAATATTAATTATTTTACGCCAGATCTGTTCGTTAGTCTAATTTAAGACAACTCGAAGTTTTAGTCCTTCAAAAATAATAATATGTTTCATGTTATGCAAGGAAAAAATCTCTCGGAGTTTGCTTGTAAGAGTGTAATCAAGCGTACATTCTCCGAATACTGAATGTTATATAATAATAATAATAATGATATAATTCTGTAAGTATGTGCACGGAATGTATTATAAAAAGCCGATTCATATAAATCACAGTAAATACTGCAGGCTAAAGATATTGATACATATACAGTACCTGCTATAAATATGTAAGTGATATTATGAAATGTAGAAGAATAATGTACTAAATATTGGGTGCTGAATTCTCGGTCTCTCCGCGTTGGTTATTTGTCTTGTTGTCGTACATTCTCTCGACGTTTCGATAACACCACGGAGTTTCTCGTGATGATGGGTGAACAAGTATTATGTCTTAGACAGAATCGTGTGTTGATTTACCTAGCATCTTTCCATTCACAGAATTTTTAGAGCACAAAATGTATTATGCAATTCTTCTGAAACAATAGATTTGTATCCATAGGAATCCTCAGATTACTAATAGACTTAATGAAAGCAATAGGCAATAATTTTAAAGAAATTTGTAATTTATTGACAACACTAGATTAGATTAATTGAGGTAGCCATGGAACCTATTTCAATGCGACCTCTACAAATGTGTTATGGTCTTTTAAGTCCCGTTAGAGTATATTCTCTAGTTCTCTAGTATTAAAAACAATAAAGATAAAACAGGTAAAAATAAGAAGTCTGGAGTCTATAAGTTAATGTGTGGATGCGGTAAGATATATGTCGGTCAAACAGGAACAGGATTGTTTGAAAAACGCATTGCCGAACATCGTTCTTCGTTTAGAAATAAAAAACCAAAATTCCACTTATGCGAATCATCTATTAGAAGAAAACCACATTTTCAATAAAGATTTTCAAATTCTGCATTTAGAAAATAAAGGCAACAAATTAAATTTACTTGCAAGTTTAGAAATCAATAAATTAAAATACTCACAAATTTTACTTAATGACCAATTAGATTTAAATAACTCGCCTTTGTTAAATTTATTCACTTAAAATCTACTTAGACAATAATAGAAATGTACATTTAGTTTATTAAAACAAATTTTATGCGTAAACATGTTTAGTACCCTATAATATAACAGTTAGGGCCGACCAAATGAGCAACATTTTCTCACTACCGATAATACTTGTGTAAATTCATAGATTTCTTTAAAAACGTAAAATAATACCAACCTTCTTGATTTTATATATATATATTTTTTTAAAATTTAGTTTGTAACGTACTCTTTAGCTGTAAGTACCTGAGGAAGCCACTGTGCTGGCGAAACAATTGTCGTGTTACGATTAAATATTAAAAAGTGAAGATTTGAACCGTAGTTTTATTTCTATTTTAAATTATGGATCTTCATCAAGCAAAAGTCGAATCAATTCAATTTTATTATTCATACATTTATATTAAATGAAACTCCAAGATTAAATTTATTAATAATTATCTTGTAAATATATTAGTGTTAATTCAAACTAGTGTATTATTCAAAACATATAACATTCCGAAAATTCCTTCAAACCAGCAGCAATAACAAATGCATTAAAATTTAATAGCCAATAGCCAATAGCCGTGATACAATTAATGCATAATTTGATGTCATTTTTGGTGTAATAACGCCTCTATCTCTATTCGAATGCGATCTTTTAAGCTTTCAAGATCTTTCCGCCTATTTAGGTAAACTCTATCTTTCGTGATACAATTAAGACAAAATTTGATGTCATTTTTGGTGTAATAACGCCTTTATCTCTATTCGAATGCGATCTTTTAAGCGTTCAAGATCTTTCCGCCTATTTAGGTAAACTCTATCTTTAAGGTAGCCCCAAAGAAAAAAGTCTAGCGGAGTTAATCCGGCGAGCGAGCTGGCCAGTGTATTATACCTCTTCTACCTATCCATCGATTAGCAAAAGTGTTATTCAGAAAATGGCGGATATTAATTCCGAAATGAGGTGGGGCCCCGTCCTGCTGCGATTTATGCGATTTTTAAATTAACGATTTTTTTTTTAGAATTTTAACAGATTTTGAAATTTTAGATGTTTTTTAAGCTTTTTTACCGTTTTTAAATTAAACCAAGTTTGCATCACTGATATAATCGTTATAGTTTGTATTATTTTGTGTTTTTTCTATGCATAGGCGATACGTATGTATGAGTGTTGTGTGTGTATGTTATTATTTTAGGACATTCTTACCACATGACTAAGTTCTCCGAATCAATAGCTGTTGTCCATTGTTAACGCTGCGAAAAATCAGGTGGCCGAGAAAGTCAAACACAAATACTTCATTGTATTACGGCGGGATGTACTCGGCGAAGTTTATAAACATTTCCAATTGCGGATTGCGTTTAATGGAATATATCCTCCGAATACAATTGCTATGTTGTCCATTGTAATCGCAACGGACCAGATGGCCGGGTAAGACAACAAATACTTCATTGAATTACGCCGAGTCATGTGGTAAGAATGTCCGTTCTCTAGTTATTATTGAAAGAATAAACTGGGGATTTCCCTTCTTAATAACTGGTGTTTTTTTAAAATTACGGTGCAGTGTTTTTTCTGTGCATAGAAGATACGCATGTGTGTTGTGGGAATTGCCCTTTTTATTAGCTGGTTCATTTGTTTAATTACGGTGCAGTGAGTGAGTGATTCGAGTGCTTTAACATTTAAATTGAACTCAGTTTTAAAACTTCAATAAACATTTCACTTTGGGAAAAAGTAAGTGTAAAAATCATAAATTTTGGTGGCTTTTTTATTTGCTGAATGTTTGTTTATCATTTAGGATATAACAATGGAAAAAAATAAAAAAAAGAGACAAACGATATCCCTGGAAACAAAAATTGAAATTTTAGATCGCATTTCAAATGGAGCAAAATATACCTCACTTGGAAAGGAATATAAACTAGGGGAATCAACAATTCGAGCTATTAAAAAAAATGAGATTTCAATAAGAAAATCCGTAATTTTAGGCACAAAACTAAGCACTAAATATTCTTGTTACTCAAGAGATACGTTAATTGAAAAAGTGGAAAAAGCTCTCGTTATATGGATTGAAGACTTAACTAAAAAGAAAATTCCTGTTAGCGGATACATGATCACAGAATAAGCTTCAACATTTTATGAGACAATTAAAGATTCTGAACCGTCAATTTCTAGGCCAATGGATTTTACAGCAAGTAAAGGATGGATGACAAGATTTATTAAAAGAAATAACCTCCATAACATTCAAATTAGAGGTGAGGCAGCTTCAGCAAATGAGAGCGCTTGCGCAGCTTACCCAGAAAAATTAAAAAAAATTATTGAAGATGGAGGATATTGCCCAGATCAGGTATTTAATGCTGATGAAACTGATCTGTTTTGGAAAAAGATGCCAAGTCGAACCTACATTGCGAAATCAGAAAAACGAGCCAGTGGATTGAAAGCTTGCAAGGAAAGATTAACGTTTTTACTATGCAGTAATGCTTCAGGAGATAATATGTTAAAGCCGCTAGTAGTAAATAGGCTTTTAAAGCCACGAGCTCTTAAAGGTAAGGATTTGACTCGTTTGCCAGTTCATTGGATGGCAAATTCTAAAGCATGGGTGACAACTTCAGTGTTTACTGAATGGTTTCAAAAATGCTTTGTACCAGAAGTTGAATCTTATATGAAGAAAAAAGGTCTTGAATTTAAAGTTTTGCTGATTGTAGACAATGTACCCGGCCATCCTCATTTGAAACATCCAAACATTAAAGTCGAATTTTTTCCACCCAACACAACTAGCATTCTTCAGCCCTTAGATCAAGCAATAATTTCCACTTTTAAAAAATACTACGTAAAAAGCACTTATCAATTCATTTTAAACAAACTTGAAAATTAATCACTTACGTTAAATGAAGTTTGGAAAAAATTTACAATTTTGGATTGCATTATTCTGGCAGCATCAGCGATCTCTAAACTGCGACCGCAAACATTAAATGCTTGCTGGAAAACTACATGGCCAGATTGTGTTGCTAGAAGTACTGGTGGGGAAATATCGACACTGACTAATGAAATTATAGATTTAGCTCATCAAATTGGAGGAGATGGATTTGACTCGCTAAACCACGATGATTTAGAAGAACTTTTAGCTGAAGAACAATTAACCGATAACGACGTTATTAGTTTAGTTATTGGAACTGAGAAAAACGTGGATAGTGAAGACAGTGATTCCGAAGAAATTGTTGAACACTTCACTTCAAAAAAAATTGGTGATATCCTCAGCACAGTTAATGGTTTACAAAATCAAATTCTTAATATGGATCCAGACACGAAAGGAGCATTAAAGATTCAACGCGGACTGACTGATCTGTTTTCCGGATATCAAGAGTTGCATAAGCAACTTAAAAATTCAAAATCGCAAAGATTGATGACAAATTATTTTGCAAGAAAAGAAACAATTGAAGCCCCTAAAAATTCTTTGATCTCGTCCCCTATTCACAAGATAAATTCTAGTGATGAAAATGATATTTTACCATATGATGACAATATGATTAATATCATCTAGTGATGAAAGTGACGTTGAATCAATTCCAAAACGATGCAGACAATTATTCAGTGATTCAGATTAATCATACATATTTACAGAATTTTTCTGTAATTAATGAATTAATATTATATTTTTGTTTATTTTTTGTAAACGTGTTTTGTTTTTATTGTTTACGTAAATGAAATAAATATATTTTCCTTGATTTTTTTATGCGATTTTGTTTTGATTTTTTAATTAAAATTTGAATTTATGCGGTTTTTCAGAATTTTGGAACGAATCATTAGTTTTTATATGAAGCTAGAGTATCGTTTTATGCGAATTCAATTTATGCGATTTGGTACCTCGAGCATTTGTAGACTAGCTTATTGTCAAGTAATAAATGGATAAAATTTTGAGCAAATACCTTGATACCTGAAGATGTTTGAACAACAAAATTTATTTATTAAATGTTAATTTTGTTCCAATTTTAGTTTCTTTTATGTTTTTTTAATGGGGTTGTTCCTAGACATTTAAGAATTATTTTCGAAAATTTTCTTATGGACGATATCAAACATGTGCTGTCATTTGGGCGGTCGATCGGTCACTTAAAATCGCAGAAAAATTGGGTGATTATGAAAATGTGCATTTTTAAAGAACGAGATCGACGCGTTTCGGAATTTTTTCATCAAATCACTTGTTTCAATTTTGTTCGCTATATTTCATACTTTTTACACACAGTGTATATCAATCCACCTTCGTATTATCCTCCTAAATGCTTTAACTAAAGCCGGTAAAATACTAATATGACGTAAATCATATTGTAGATTGTTTCTTGAAGTTTTAGAAAGATTGTTGAAAAATTTTCATCACAGAATATTGGAGTCTCTTTCCGTAAAGTAAGAAGCCGTCTTGTAAATGCAACTGTCGACATAAAGCCTGCCTGTCCTCCAAGCTATGCAAGAAATCACGGAAATTGAATGATCGATGATCAATAAATTTGCTTTAAAAATAAAAGGTGTGCGGTACTGCCAAGGGGAAGCGGGGGGAATAATTTTACCGATACAACAATTTTACCGTTAAATTTAATAACGAAAGCATAAGTATAATGTCCTGGGGTCATGTTTGCGGCAGTTGTCGGATATTCGTTCTGTGAGGGTCGTGTAAACAGTTAAAGGTACATCTGCAGGTTAGGTGTAGTTTTGGAACCGTCAGCGTTAGAATTATTTGACAGTGTCGAATCTACTTATTACAAATTAAACAAAACATTAAAATTTAAGGCTTACAAAAAAGTAGTTGTTACATGTAATGATAATTATATACAACACAAACTGCTAATAAAATTCTAGTAGTCGTTCCCACGTTTAACGAAAGTATATTTGTATTTGTCAACGTTTAAGTAAGAAACGTTCTTTTCACAGCAAGCTTTAAAAACCAAATATAAGCCAGTAAAATAAAACAAAGAAACTTTAGAAATCAAGTAGAACTATACAAGAAATCTGGTTGCCTTCGAAAAGCCGGATTGTTTAACGAACAGTTGTGTTTTGGAAGCGAGGTCACGTATTTGGGTTTTATTTTAGATGTCGGGTTCTTTTGGAGCATCTGTAAAGCACAACAAATGAATATAAAATAACGACAACCAGAATAAATTGTTTCATAGTCAAAAAGTGTGTCAGAGATAAAGATAGCAGTTTTGGTAATTCATTTGTTTCTTTGCGATACCACCATGCTACATGGAGTTTTCGCTAAATTATTTGATTCTTAAAATAATTAATAAACACATTACTAAATTATATATACACCTAGAGGGGACAATAAATATTATTGTTAGATTTCATGAACGAAATGACGATGTGATATGCAATAGGATATTACAACTTGTAATAATTATGTATTATTATTATTTATTATTATCATTTTGATGCAATAAATGATTTACTACGGGTTCTAACTACAGTTATTGATTGTGTGTAAGATGTTTGCACAGCCCAAGAAATTTATATTGGCCGGTGAGTGTAAGAAGACGCCCAATAGATTTATTCTAATACTGAGGAGAGAATTAGTTCCGTTCGTTTTCTTGAAGGGTTAAATCAGGGATGCACAGACTTATAGGGAACAGGGGCCACTCGGGAAAATTATAAGCCAAGGACGGGCCACTACAAAGAACAAATATTTTTATTTTTAAATAGTATGAATTACTACAAATGATAAAAATAAAAAAAACATTCAAAAATGTTTGTTGTAATTATGTAATCGTAATGTAATCTAATCATTACAATGTAATATTTCATGTTTTATTATTTTGATGCATGACATTGCCCTAAAAATTTTGTTTATGTTTGGCTCCACAATTTTGCGTATGGCGACAAGCCACACGTAAAATTGCTTCCAGATTTTCATTTGCCAGACGGTTTGGATTTTTTGTTTTGTTAAGTTTCATCACTGAAAACGTTTGCTCACAAATATACGTCGATCCAAATAAGCTCGCGCATTTCAATGCATTTATTCGCAACTCTTTATAAGCGGTTTTGCCAACGCAACGGTAAAAGTTGAGTAAATTACCTTCATTAAACTTGTTTCGTAAATTATCATCAATTCTATCAATTCCAGCTGTATTGATTCCGGTGCATTTTCGGGTGAAATGTTGAAAGAATTGCTGAAAATGTCTAATAAAGGTTTAACTTTTTTGAAGTTAGAAAACGATCATGAAAAGCTTGTATTAAAATATACATTTTTTCAACATAAGCGAAATTGACATCAGTTTTATTGAATTTCTCCATAATTTTTTTGTAGTTCGGAAAATGGCTGTAATTGGCTGAATTGATTTGTGTCCTGAAAAGACTCAATTTGCATTGAAAGGACAAAACATGAGAGTATAGCGAAATCAATTGATCTTTGCCTTGGAGTCGCGTATTTAAGACATTCAAGTGATTTGTGATGTCTACAAGAAACGCTAAGTCACATAGCCAATCAGGGTTGTCGAGTTCGGAGACGTCCTTTTTCTTTTCCGCCAGAAATATATTGATTTCTTCAATCAAGTTAAGAAACCGCTCTAGTGACAACCCACGACTTAGCCACCTTACTTCAGCGTAAAACAGGAGATCACCATATTCGCTTTCAATATCCTCGAGAAATTGTGTGATTTGTCGGTGATTGAGACATTGTGATTTTATAAAGTTTACAGTAGGTAGGTACTACAACTTTCATCACATTTTCAAATCTCAATAATTTTGAACAGAGGGCCTCTTGATGTATAATGCAATGAAACTGCATTAATTCCTTGGTATCTATGTTTTTAGTTTGTAAATACTCTTTTAACGTAGTTATTATCCCAGAGTTACTTCCAACCATTGAAGGTGTTCCGTCAGTTGTAATTCCAGATAATTTCGTTAAATCCAAATCCATTATAGAACAAAGAGCTTTGAGCATGTCACTCCCCTTGGTTTGACTTGTCAAAAAACTCATACCAATCAGTTCTTCACTCACTTCAAAATTTTGCGTTACACCTCGTAAAATATTAAGAGTTGAGCAGTGGAACTTATATCTGTAGATTCGCCGAGTGCTATAGAAAAATACTCAAAACTTTTCGATTTCGTAGCTAATTGCTCTTCTATATTAGCTGCTAATGTGGTAAGTTTTCTTTGAACAGTCATCCGATTTAGTTGAATTTTCTCTAACCTCTTTGCATCTTTCGGACACATTTTTTTTGCGGCGATATCTAAACACTGCTTAACAAACTCACCATCTTTAAAAGGCCGATAAGTTTTCGCTATTATTCGAGATATTTGAAAGGTAACTTTAGTAGCTGTTTCAGCATCTTGAATTGGTTTTGTAAACATGGCTTGCTGGCCCATTAGTTCCCTTTGTAAACTGGAAATTTTTTGCGTTCGATTTTCGCCGGTTAATTCGGTAAAAGTATGATGCTGGGTTTCATAATGCCTTTTCACATTATATTCCTTCGGAATAGAAGCACTACTCTTGCATATTAAACAGACACTTTTGTTATGCGATGAAATAAAAAAGTATTTTTCGGTCCAAACGACTACGTTGTTTACTGGGGCCTGCTTTATCCATATCAAAATTGATATTATATTGTTACGTAGGCAGATGCCAAGTTCGAACGACGAAATATTTATTCTTCACAGATTACAATTCAAACAATATAACGTTCGCTTGTTTGTGGTTAAAACTCAACTGCCCCGATAGCGGGCGATGCGTTGTATTTATACGAGTTGCCTAACATCGAGAACTTACTACATTGTTCGGGGATAATACCGACGTGTTTCGCGAATCTTCAAGTAATCTAGTTTGTTCGACAGATTTCTAGTCTCGTAACAATATGCTTGGAACGACGAGGAGCATACCTGTCCTACGTAGTAAACCTGAACAAGAAAGTAGTAGGTACTTAAAGATACATATCTTACTAACAATTACAAAAGTTAGAATAAAATAAAAAGTTAAGAAATATTGATTTGAATGGATTTTTACCTACTTTTGTAGTTTTTCGAACAATTTTTAAAATTCGTTGGCGGGCCGCATAAATATCGACAGTCGGCCGCATGCGGCCCGCGGTATGTGCATCGCTGGGTTAAATCAACGGTGTAGTCTCAGACAGTAGATTATACGCTTGCATAAATTTAGGTTGAGAAATTTAGGGGTAAAGTACTTTGTATACCGTGTGAGCGCGTATTTTAAATATTTAGAGTGTTTTCAAAGTACTTTTATCGTTTTTATTACACTTCTTAATTCTTTGTTCGTTATTGATTTTCGACCTAAGTTTATAAACTACTTACTTAGCTTACCTAAATGTATCGTTTCTAAGCTCATAGTGAATGATTTATGTCATAAAATTTTTACATATTATTCGGAAAGGTTCATAAACCAATCTTACACCAACATATTGCGCTACCAGTGTCCAGTTATTTTCAAAGCTGTGGATGTATTTATAATGTTATTATACAGTATGTCTCCGGAATGAGTTCATAATACAATATGATCATTTATATTTACCCTCTGGCAAGCCATGAAATTATTTCTTGAAAATATCGTGTTGGTAGTGACAAATAAAATACATCTGTCATTATGTGTATGTTCTGATAAATAAAACTCATCTGTCATTAATGTATTTATTAATTGACACTTAAAAATGTTTACAATAAATCATAAAGTTTTTCTGATCGAATCATACTTTAGGAATGGTGTAAAATTAGAAAATGGAGAATGGTCGTACTCCTTGCAGCCTTGTATAGAAGAATTTCGGGCAGAATTTCCAAATTTTCCAACAACATATGACAGTTTGCGGCAATTAATTCAAAAGTCAGTGGTTAAATTCCGTGAAACAGGGTCTGTGTCTCGAAAACCAGGTGCTGGTAGACCACTAAAGCGGACAGTTGAAAATATAGCAGATGTTGAGGGACGAATAAATCAATCACCTAAGAAATCGATTCGTAAGCTTTCACAACAAACACAACTGTCATATGGGACCTGCCAGAGAATCCTTAAAAAAGACTTACAAAAATTTCCATACAAATTTCATTGCGTCCAAGAGCTTTTACCAATCGATCATGTAACCAGAGTTAATTACTGTCAGTGGTTCTTAGGTACGATTAATAACGATGACGTTCTTGACAAATCCTTCTGGTCCGATGAAGCATGGTTTCATTTATCAGGATATATAAATAAACAAACAATGAGCATCTGGTCTAGTGAAAATCCACATGAAATTCTTGAAACACCCTTGCATTCACAAAAAATAGGCGTTTGGCTTGCAGTTTCTCGTAGACGGATTATTGGTCCAATATTCTTTAATAATACGATAAATGCAGAACGATATCGTAATAATTTATTGCTACCATTTGTAAATCAATTACATGATGATGAGCTCCGCGAGGGATATTTCCAGCAAGATAATGCAACAGCCCATAAGACAAGAGAAACGATGGAATTATTGCATGAATTCTTTGATAATCGAATAGTAGACTTTCCACCACGATCTCCGGATTTAACAATTATGGACTATTTCATTTATCCACATCTACAAAATATAGTATTTACGAATCGTCCACATACAATTGAAGAACTTATTAATGCTATCCGAAATGTCTGTGAGGAAATTACACCACATAATTTAAGGAATGCCTTCAATAATATGAGACGTTGCGCTATGCATAGAAAATGAAGGAGCTCACTTTGAACATTTATTGTAGCTGTTTTTATTATTAAACTTTTTATTTTTTCAACTGAAACGTTTATATGTAATTATTTGTCAAAATGACAAAACCTAATCTGTCATTAGTATAAAATAACCTATATCACACACACGCTGCAAAATAAGTTAACTTAAATTATGGTACCAACTTAAGTTTAAAAAAGAAAAATGTCATTGCCTTCTAGAGGGTAGAAATATATGATCATATGATAGGTACAATGGACCAAAAATTTTCGAATATGAATTTTATATTTTGGGACTCCGCCTTGCTTAGTCTGAAAATTATTTTTTACTTTACTTTCGATTTTTTAAAATCAAGTAGGCCTTCACAGTTAAACAAAAATTATTGTCGTTTCAGGTAAAGTATCTTTTCCGTTCACATTACGCCAAAGTGTTACTTCAAAAAGTTGTTCAGAATGAAAAGTTAAGACGTTATGAAAATTTTCAGAATGATCAGCTTACTTTCATTCACTTCGCGTTTTTTTTTTGTATTATATGAACGAACAATCGTGTCGTAGTCAAGCAAACAATTATAATTTATCAGTCATTATTTTACATAAACGTCAAAACTTAAAACTTAAGTATTTGTACTAAACTGATTACTAGAGCCTGAGGATGTTTGCGGTATAACCATGGTTATACCGCAAACATCCTCAGCTCTACAGTGATTACTAAAGGCAGGATTATATGCAAAAACAAAACTGAAAATATGCCCATAAATATGCAGATGTTTTAGCCTAAATATGCACTTCCATATGAAAGGTATGCAGGTAAAAAGATGCAGGCGATGTTAGAAAATAGAATACTGTAGAAAAAAATATTGTATTATGTTTACTACAAGTTTATTTAAAACATTTTACAACATAATTAACTATGAAAACAATTTACAATCACATATTTCTCAAAGTTTTCAACAGAAACATTGTGACGCTTGTCTGAAAACATGTATTTATATATTGAAAAGATTCGTTCTACGTCGAAGCTTGTTATAGGAACATATTTCAAATTAGAAATATCATCTATTGTTAACTCAATATTTTCTACTGAATCATGACACAAGATTTTAGCAATGTCCTTTAGTTTTTTAAAACCCTAATTTTTTCCTATTACGCTTAAAAATTTTTCATTCACGGGCTGTCTCACTCCTCCTTTAACATCAAAACATGACTTTTCAAATTTGTTTATTATTTCAATGCTCTCGATTAGCGACATCAATTGTTTTTCCAACTGCAATATAAAAGTGGAAATAAAACTGTAATTAGCTTTAATAAACGCCAACTCTTGATGTATTTCTTTACAATTTCTTTCGAATACACCTTTTGGGTGTCTATCACAGATTGTGCATCCCTATCAAGATTCATAATAATTGTCTTTATTCCTTCATAATGATTTGCATGAAAAATAGCGGCCCCTAATCACGTTCCCCATCGTGTGATCGGCGGAACACCGGGTAAATGTTGTTTGTAAAATTGAACTTGTAATGGGGCCTTTAAAAATACATTCTTAGCACTATTAATTAAAGTATTTACTAAGGGAAAATGTTTTCTGACTTCTTCTGCAACACAATTTAGTCCGTGCGCCAAACAAGTTGTGTGAATTAATTTGGGTAAAAGATTTTCTAGTTGAAAGTGTATGGTGCAGCATCCGTCAAAAACAATACAATTTTCTCTGGTGGAATCGATTCCGGTAAGAAGAAAGTTGCCAGTTCTTCCTGTATAAACCTTGTTATTGTCAAATTATTTACCTTTTCCAACAGTTTGGATGAAATTAAATAAGATATTGCTAGAACCGATACGTTAAGGATACCAATCATTAAATGAACTATTGACCCACACTATAAGTAGTTTCATTTACGCATATATAAAGATAATTGTTTGCAACAACCTTCTTAATGCTATTCAATGTTTCTGCATAGATACGAGTACAGCGAATATAATTTTTTCTTAACGTGCTCTCACCGGGAATGTTATATTTGCTGATGTACTTTTGCAATAATAACTTGACATTTAAATTGTTTAATTTATGTAGTGGAATATCGGCTGACACAAACATTTGACACAAATCTTTATTAAATTGTTCTTGTTCCGATTTTTTGGAAGTTGATGGCAAACATTGCGGTAATGTTTGCTGACTCTTCTTCGCCAATTTCATCTTTGTTAGTTTTGCAGCACGAGATGGAGTTTTCATATGTTGGTCGACTTGGAACTTTCTCTCACTTGTAATTTGCAAAAAAAATATCACATCATCGGTTTTTTCTTATAAAATAAATGTTAGTAAAAGATAAAGGAATAATTAAAAACTTAATTAATTAATTAATTAGAGGAAATAAACTTAAAATTTTACTCACAATCTTGCACAAAACACTTTTTCTCCATCCACACGCAATTCTGAATAAGGTGCAATCCATCCAGGCATAGTCGCTATTTTCCGCATTTTTGCTATTATATATCACAACTCACAAGTTTAGACTTCGAAAAGCCAACGTAAAATGACATTTAAAATCAAATTAATTTCGAATATGAGAATAAATTTCTCCGAATAGCAAAGAAACACATACACATACTCCTAATTTTCTGGTAAAATGTATTTTTATATTTATTTAGAAGTTTTAAGGTATTAGCTTTTCCTGGAATTTTGTCTCGGCCTGGATATATGGGAAGAGCTTTAATAAATTCTTGGGGACACTTATTGGAAAAGTAACGGGAGGAGGCTTAATAAAATGCTATTTTTAATTTAAAGAGGGCTGTTTAATTTTTGTTTGTTTGTTACATCCACGATATATTTTTAGTAATGTCTATAATAAATTTGATTTAGTAAATAAATAAAACTCGGATACCTAAAATATGCAAAAATGCTGAATTACTACAAAATATGCAAATAATATACAAAATGCATATATTATACAAATATGCAAATTTATGCAAACTACATATAATGTGGCCCTTACTGATAACCCATTTATAGGCCCATACCTTTTTGACACTAATTTAGACCAACATTGCTATTTGGATGTGTTCGAAAACTTTTTTACCTACCATGGAAGTTATGAATTCAGAAGATTTTAATTTTCAATAAGATGGATGTCCACCCCATTCAAATCCTTTAATTACGAATTTTTTGAATCTGCACTTTCCTGCACTTGGACGACATGTCCAATACATTGGCCAGCGAGATCGCCGGATTTCACCCCTATGGATTTGTACTTATGGGTTTATTTGAAACAAAAAGTTTATTCATATGATCTTCATAATAACATCAACTTATTAAAACAAAAAATTAGGGATGCTGTAAATGATGTTAACCCATTGACCATAGCGAAAGTATACGATGATTTTAGAGTTAGGATAGAAAAATGTGCAGCTCTTGGAGGAAATCAAATAGAGTAATTTTAGTTTGATTTTTTTTTATATACTGTAAAAATTTGAATTTGAAAATTTCTAAACACCGTGTTTTTATCATGTAATCGTAAATAATAATAAATATTTTTTTCCTATTTTCAACTTCTTTTATCAAAGTAGGCGGATCATGCTGAAAATTTTCATAACGCTATAACTTTTCATTCTGAACAACTTTTCTGACATAATGTGAACGGAAAAGGTACTTTACCTGAAACGCCAATAATTTTTGTTCACTTGATTTAAAAAAATCGAAAGTAAACTAAAAATAAGTTTTGGACTAAGCAGGGCGGAATCCCAAAATAATAAATTCCAATTCGAAAATTTTTGGTCTATTATATCTATTATGAACTCGATCCGGAGACACACTGTATACTTAAACTTATAAAACTTTTTGATATAAATTCATTAACCGATAACGTGTTGTTATAATACAATTAAATTTCAACGTTTTGGTCTGAGAGTTTACATATATTCATGGCAAAATTTATGAGATATTAAGAGTACAATAAAGAAATTTGTTATATATGTATTTATAAATAGAAACACCTATATATATATATATATAATGTATATATGTATATTATGTACATGCTTGGGCGCATGTGTGTCTGTAAATATATACAATATGTTCAACAATAAATAAATTTCAATAGTGAACATGTCTAACGACTGAAGTGAACGGTTAAATTTAACCGTATTTTATTTTCCTAATGAACTAAACACATGCATATTATTTTTGTACTAAATTTTATCTACAGTATATAATTTGAGATAGTTTTCTACATAATTGTGCTGGTAAATTAGTTGGAGTATAATAAAAATTTTCTTGATTTGAACGTTAAAGTTATATGTACAAATATATCGCTCGAATGCAAGCCATAATCGCCTTCTAAATATTTTATCTGGGTGTGCTGAGGTATTTTAACCTTCTATTTCAACTAGACAGTTACTCAGTTTCTTAGTTATTGCCATGGTCCAGCGTCAACGAGTCGATATCATTTACACTGATTTTGCAAAGGCTTTTGACACTATAAATCTCCTTTGATCGCTAAGATGTCATTTCTCGATATTTCTATAGAAATAGACGACTTGATTGCTTCTTACTTCAACAGAACTTGCTATGTATCATATAATGACTTTACTTTGAATTCTTTCAGTCTCATCTGGTGTGCCACAAGGTTCCAACCTCGGACCTCTATTATTCAATATTTTTATTAATTATTTACTGCCTGTGATACCTTGCGATGTTTTAGCTTACGCAGATGATCTGAAAATATTTATATATCGTTCGAACGTAAACCATAATCGCCCTATAAATATTTTATTTGGTTATGCTGAGGTATTTGAACATCTGCTTTATTCTAAACTTACCTGAGTTTAACCTTATATTTCAACTAGACAGTTACTCAGTTTCTTAGTTATTGCCCTGGTCCAGCGTCAACGAGTCGATATCATTTACACTGATTTTGCAAAGGCTTTTGACACTATAAATCTCTTTTGATTGCTAAGATGTCATTTCTCGATATTTCTATAGAAATAGACGACTTGATTGCTTCTTACTACAACAGAACTTGCTATGTATCATATAATGACTTTACTTTGAATTCTTTCAGTCTCCTCTGGTGTGCCACAAGGTTCCAACCTCGGACCTCTATTATTCAATATTTTTATTAATTATTTACTGCCTGTGATACCTTGCGATGTTTTAGCTTACGCAGATGATCTTAAAATATTTATATATCGCTCGAACGTAAACCATAATCGCCTTATAAATATTTTATTTGGTTATGCTGAGGTATTTGAACATCTCCTTTATTCTAAACTAAACTAAGTTTAACCTTATATTTCAACTAGACAGTTACTCAGTTTCTTAGTTATTGCCCTGGTCCAGCGTCAACGAGTCGATATCATTTACACTGATTTTGCAAAGGCTTTTGACACTATAAATCTCTTTTGATTGCTAAGATGTCATTTCTCGATATTTCTATAGAAATAGACGACTTGATTGCTTCTTACTACAACATAACTTGCTATGTATCATATAATTACTTTACTTTGAATTTTGTCAGTCTCCTCTGGTGTGCCACAAGGTTCCAACCTCGGACCTCTTTTATTCAATATTTTTATTAATTATTTACTGCCTGTGATATATTGCGATGTTTTAGCTTATGCGGATGATCTGAAAATATTTTCTAAAATTATTTCTGCTTCGGATTGTGTCAATCTTCAAAATTATATTGATTTTGTTAATGAAAATATGATTCCTCTGAATATAGAGAAGTGGGCCATTGTAACATACTCTAGGAGCAGCAATCCCATCACTTACTTTTAAGGAATTCAGATTTTATGCATTACTAAACAATCGGAAGTAATGGATTTAGTACAGTTTGATCCTCAACTGAAATTTTCTAGTCAGCCTCTCATACTATTAGCTTTGTAATTACATCTTGCAAGAACTTTTCGAAACTCTTAACACTCAAAGTTATATTTTTCCCCCTAGTTCGCTCAAAACTTAAATACGCGTCGGTTGTCTGGTGCCCATACTATTAATATCAGCAATCACAGAAAATTCAGAAAAGATTTATAAAGTATTTAAGTTTCAAAATTGATGGTATCTATCCGCCTCGCGGTCTTGACTATAATTCATTGCTATTGCGTCATGAATTTCGTTCATTGGTTTCTCGAAGAGATGTGGCCAGCAGTAAATTTTTAGTTCAACTTATTAATGACCAAATTGATACACCATCGCTTCTTTCCTGCTTCTTATAGTGTACCAGCAATTAATACGCGTTCCGCAAACACTTTTTACATTGATTATGCTTGAATAAATATATACTGTAAGACATCACTTAGACATATGGCAAGAAATGCGAAGAAGATTAATATCGATCTATTTCATTACTTTTTGTATATACTAGCATATTTCTTTTTAATTTTTAATGATTGTTCCTTGCATGTCTTTTGCTATTATTAATTTATATGTAAATAGCAAAAACATATCTCGTAAAACTGGGTACAGATGCGTTACGATATACTGCGGAAACGCTATAGAGTTTCAAAGACTTACCTCTGTAAGAGGATTAATGTTAAAAATGCAATTTAATTAGCCAGTACCCCGGCTACGGTCAGTAAAGACGGCGTGGGTTTTTTATTGAAACGCTAATTAGTATCCGACTATAATAAAAGAGGACAAGGGCGCTATCCTGAATTAAGATTAAATTGTAACTAGGGTTCATACGCCACACGCAAGACATATCACATAATATACCCACAAGACGCAATGTCTTGGATTTAAAATGGATTTAAATACAACATATAAATCAACAACGGCAAGAATACATAATACAGTAACAATATTTATTAAATACGGTTTCTCGAAATATATACCGGGTAGCGAAAAAGTCTGGCAACAGGGATATATTATAAAAAGCTTATTTCTTTCTCTTTTAAAAAATACTAATAATGTACCGCATTACTAAGGAAATACCACATAAAATCGAAGTTGTATTAATATTCTTATTTTGCATTATTATTAATTCACCCTCGGTAGATAGGAACAGAAAAAATATACAAAGTGTCAGAGTTGATTTAGTCTTAATAGTGTTTGATAGCTACAATGTTTAAAAGTAAATTAAGAATAATGGTGAACTTATCGGAAAAAGAACGAATTCAGATACTAATGCTAATTGGATATAGTGATAGAAGACAATTACATTTTTTATGTCTTTGACAATGTTTTTCATATTTCCTTAGTAACGTGGTACGTTATTAGTATTTTTGAAAAGTGGAAGAAATTAGCTTTTCTGTGATATATCACTATGTTGCTATTAAAAAAAAATTGACTATGGCGACGGTACACCAAACGCGACGGTACGTCACATAAATTTTATATGTCCTCTAGAAAATGCAGAATACAATCCCATTCATCATCCTAGAATTTTATAATTACAAGTTCATTCGTTAAAAAAATACCTTGTTGCCAAACTTTTTCGCTACCAGATATATATATATATATATATATATATATATATATATATATATATATATATATATACAAAATTTACAAATACAAATGTGTAAATATGAACTGATTAAACTTACAGGAAAACTTATAAATAAACTATTAAATGCAAATCTTAATATATGAAGTGAACTAGATTTATACGTGTCGCAATAAACTAGTAATAAGAAATAAAGACAAACCAAGAAAAGAAACACTATTATGATATGATACACTTACCTTCGATTGGACAGGTATGGGAAGGTCTTATTGCAATCCCGGCACTCGCCGACTGATTGACAGGTGTCGCCGAAGGTATGACCGTTCTTACATAGGGTGGTACCAAATCGTAGATGGTAGATTCGTTCCCTATTTAGTTATTCAAGTTAGCTCGTAACAGGTTAACTATTCTCTAGATCAGCAGCGGTTCTCAACCTTCTTAGCTCCGTGACATTCCAAATAGTAAATGTAAATAAAATTAATATTTCATGACTCCCCACCCTCTACCCACAGGAAAAATAACAGTAAGCTTTACTTTTACTAATTTAATTTTGATTGTAATTATGAATGTAAAAAATTGTTTAATATTATATAATCACATTGCACTAATTTTATACATTAAGAAAATACCGACAGGTATATGAATAGTTCATTAAAGAACAGAACATTCCTTAATGATTTATTTAGCAAAAATTATGGCATATATACAAATCTTATTTACAATTTAATTCCAACAGTTCTAAACATTTTAATTTTACATACATTAATTAATGGTAATTGAATATCGAGTACATTTCATCTTTGTTGTGGTATCGTTGATATAACCTACTTTGATTACGGTGTTTTTACAGATGCTTATAATGCATTTTAATGTCCTCATATTGTTACATTTTACTATATTTATGTGGCGGCGAGTTTGAATATTGGACTGGTTTATTTTAAATGCCTGACCTATGATTGTTTCTGTAGCAGCAGTTTGCTGAACTGATTTAGATTAAAATACCTGACTTGTAATTGTGACTTATTTGATTGCTAAATATAATACGTAACTATCTAATTTAGATTAATGATGTTCGTTTAATCTGGATTAAACAGTATAAAACATGTTAAACGACTATTTCTATTATTTTATGTCGCTGCTTTTATAGCGACGAGTATAAACATGCATGTATGATGTGTACATACATGAGCAATTTACAAGTTTCGACTTGATGTGTACGTGTTCTTTGTAATTCGGTCTCCTTTCATAATACTCTCTGCGAGAGCATGTTTGAACATGCTTGTGGATGCGTTTGAATAAGTCGTGCTGTCACCAATATAAAAGAGGCGCTTGCGATTGCATAACTTCAGTTAAGTTTCGAATGCGAAGCGCGCGCCTGATGCTTTCATTTTAATATGCGGTCAACCGTGAAACTTAATCGTTTTTTTCTTAAATTTCTTATGCGAAATGGATAAATTTGGAAAATACGGAGTTAACTACCTAGATCCAGTGATCCGTGAAAAGACAAGATTGTACAATGACAGTTATTTAAATTATGGTTTTACCTCATTGGATGAAAAGCCGCAGTGCGTTGTTTGCTTTCAAGTTCTCTCCGATGAAAGCATGAAGCCATCAAAATTAGTTCGATACTTGGAAACTAAACATCGGTTCATACACAAATCCTTGGACTTTTTCGAAAGAAAATTACATACCTTGAGAAATCAACGAACTACTATTTGTAAGTTAAGCCATACTGATAAAAGTGTACTTTAAGCATCTTATCTCGTAGCATTAAGAGTATCTAAGATGTCCAATCCAAACCCCATATAATCGCCGAAAATCTCATATTGACTGGTGCAATTGATATGGTCAGTGTTTTAATAGGCGTGGAAGAAGCAAACAAATTGAAAAAAATTCCGCTTTCTCAAATTCCCATTATGCATCGTTCTGGTTAAAACAATTAAAAATATTTCAGAGACCAAGAACACCACTTTAATAGGTTATGTTTACAATCCATCCATATGTACTGCGATTTCAGATATTTTCACCGACCTTTATACAAAACTCAACGTATCTATACTTTGGCACAAGTGTTAAGTTATACTGCAATATATTTCAAATTTTATTTAAAAATGGATACTTTATAACTAAATACACATTCGGGTTATTTAACGGTATAATTGATGAGCTAAAGTGTATTGTAGAATTGGCCTTAATTGAAGAATTGGATATGAGACTTGAATTTTGTTGTGGTCGGAGTTGCCTCCATTTCCACTCCATTGTTTCGTATTTCCCAGGGTTGTGACGTGTTTGTGTCTGATTAATGAATAATCGTGTGTTGTGTGTTTTTGTGCGGTCCTGTGTTGCGTATGTGCAGTCTGTGTGTTTGTCGCTTTTTGCGTTTAAGTCACTGGTCATCGGTTTTTTGCGTTTCAGTCATGTGTGTGTTTAATGTTTGTTGTTGTAGAGTGTGATTATTTTCTGTGTTTGCGTTACGAAGTATTGTATCTGTTCTGTTGTTGCGTTTGTGGAGTATAATGTTATTAGCATATTGCCTAAGGCAAGTGCTAGTTCATCAGTTGTGTTAGGTGTTGTGTTTCCTTGTTTTTGTGTCCATGGGTTCGTTGTTGGGGGTGGTGCTGGTATGTATTCGGGTTTGGGTGTGGTTTTGTTTACAGGGTTGTTTGGATTGTTAGGACAGTTAAGGAAAGTGGATAAGTGAGGACCACCGCAGTTTGCACACTTTGGTGGGGTTGTTTTGGGTTTTGTACATAGGTGTGTTGAGTGTTCGTCTCCGCATTTCATACATTTATAGTGTACGTTACAGTGTCTTTGTTGATGTCCGAAAGTCTGACATTTGTGGCATTGCATTATGTCTGTCCGTCTGTTCAATGGTTCGATTTTAATTGTGAGTCCGCAGCTGTCGTGTAAGTTATAAATTGATTTATAATGTCTCGTCAGTTCGATTAAAACAAGTGGTGCAGGTATGCCGTGCTTACCGTTCATTCGTTTAATTTTTATTGTAGGATAGCCTTGGTCAGTCAAGTCGTTTGTAATGTCTGTGTCAGTGATAAAGGTAGGAATGCCTCGCATAACTACCTTTAGTGTTTTTTCGCTTCTTAATTGAAACGTGTAAAATTGAATGTGTTCTGTGTTGAGTATGTGTTTAAGTGTGTGGTAGTCTTCGTCAGTTTTCGGTTCAATGTGAATGCCAGATTTCACAAGTTTGTTTTGTACGGTGTTAATGTTGTTTGTCTTAAGTATTTGTCGTATATGTGCCCATTTGTCTTTGTCTGTTATTTTGATTGGTGCGATTTTGTGTGTTTTGCGTGTTTCGGTATTTGTGTTTTGTGTGGTGTTTGTTTTGTCACTTACCCTGGGTGTGCTGTTGTTGACGGTTGTGGGGTGAATTCGGTTACTTCTTCTTCCATTTTTTCCTCGGTTTTGGTGTTGAGGGCGTCGTAGGAATTTTTTGTTTCGATTGATGGCGTTGTGTGGTCGGTTTTCTGTCTTTTTGATGTTTTTTTCGGGTGTCTGAATGCGTCGTTTTCGATTTTCGGTTCCGGTTGGCTCTTCTTCGATTTTACGGGAGGCTTTTCTTCTTCTTGTTTTTTGTGGGGTTGCTTTTTAACTCAATTTGAATCGTCGGTTCTTCTGGGTTAACCATTAATATATTCCCTGATTTTTGTATGCATCCTGGATATCTTCTTCGTCGGTGAGTTGGTTGATTATATTTTTTAAATCTTCAAGTGTCTTGGGTGAACATTTGTCCACGTATTCGGGGTTTATTATCAGGTTGGTTTTTGTTCTCGCTTGCCCGGCCATTGCTTCCGGCGTCGCTTGACGATGTATCGTCGTCTCGAACTATCACAATAACTACGTTGCGTTGTAGTCGAATCGACATCTGTGACTGTGTGAAGAATTGGACCTTGCGAAATCTATTTAGTTAGGGTGTTGGTAAATTGCCTCCCCACAGGTAGTAAGAGAAAGGGTCGGATTTAATCCGTCTTATAATTAGGTAAATTGTCTCCCAAACGTTTGTAATCATTTAGGATGAATTATTTTTAAGTTACTTATTAATATTATTTCTAATGCCTTTTTCATAGAGGATTAATCTTAATGATCTGTTGTAATTATCTGTTAATTACCTTATTATCGGTCTTCTTATGTATATATAAGACAGCATGTTGGTGAAGAATATTTATCAGTTAGATTTCTAAATTCATTTGGTTAAGATTTTTAAAGTTTTCCAACATGAATCCCAGTATTACTTTTAGTGAAAGGGGAAAACAGTTATTACTTTTAAACAAGTATAAATATGGTTTCCAAAAATGTTTAAAAAGTGGTGAAAAACGGTGGACTTGTACAAAGAAAACGTGCAAATCTTTCCTTCTTACCCTGGGCGAAGTCGACAACAATATAGTTGTTACAAAACATATTCAGGAACATAGTCATGACGCTGAGATAGAAAAATTACATCGTCAAATTGCTAACACGTGCTGCAAAAGGAAGGCTATCGAAGATATGTCTGAAAAACCTGCGAAAATTATACGTACTACAAGAAAATCTTCCATCAACGGTTACCACGGTTGATGAAGCTTGTATTAGAAGAAATCTTTACAACGCTCGTCGGAAAGAGCAGCCTGCATTGCCGAAGAGCATTGAAGATTGTTTCAGAATTCTGGAGGAGATCACAATTGAAACATGTAAAGGTGAACCTTTTATACTTACTAATAGTAAAATTTACGAAATAGTTGTTTTTTGTTGTAAATCAAATATCCAGTGTTTTGAAAAGGTGACACGAATTTATTTGGACGGTACCTTTAATTATTGCGCCCAGTTCTTTTGTCAATTGTTCACTATTCATGGGTATTACAATGGACATTATATTCCATTAATATTTTCGTTTTTGTCTGATAAACAAACATAGACATATTTAAAATTATTTCATTTAATTACGGATAGTTTTAAAAATAATCATATAAAAGTAGACATTTGGAGGTTGTAATTGATTTTGAAAAAGGTATCCACAAGGCTGTTCAACAAACTTGGCCGTTAGCAAAGATAATTGGTTGCCGATTTCACCTTTCACAATCTTGGTATCGCAAAATCCAAGAATACGGCTTGACTTCTTCATATAAAGATGAAGCTCTGAAATCGGAAAATGGTTACGAATGACATTCGCCCTTACTTTTTTAAAACCTGATGAAGTTAGCGATTGTTTTGTATTTGATTTATTATCTATTGCACCGGATTTGGAATATATTCGAAAATATTCTGATTATTTAATAGACAATTATGTATCAGAGAACTCTTTATTTCCTCCACATCTTTGGGCTGAAGATTCAGCGGAACTCACTCGCACTACCAATGCTTGTGAATCGTTCTATAAACATTTTAGCGATTCCTTCTACAAAGCTCATCCAAATATTTTTGTATTTATAGAAAAGCTTAAAGAATTCCAAACAGAAACTTACGTTAAATTACAGAGTGTGCATTTAACTGCTAAAATTCATAACGCGAAGGTAAAAAATCGCAAAAGATTCATTGCAAAAATGATCGAGATAAGCAGAATACACTTTATTAAATGTATTTCTTTCCATTGTGTAAGTATTTTAATTAACTATATTTAGAGATTGAACATTTTTTGTTTATTTAAGTATAATTTTAATATTTAAGTAATTGTAGATTTAAGGTTTATGTTACATCTTATAATTTATGTATTATATATTTTTGTTTAGTTTGTATTCTACATTTTTTCCAATAAATTCAAAATTTGAATTAACTATTTTTGTTTTATTATTTATCGACCGGAACCCAATTTACACATATATCTCAGGTACTTAAAAGTTGCGGGAGGCAGTTTAACTATTATTAATAGTTGCTCATTATCTCGGGAGGCAATTTACATGTACCCTTTAGTTAGGGTCATTTATTTTGGGGTTAATTATTCTATTAACACCATAATGGAAAATACACGTAGAAATGTCATTTTCTTTTTAATTATATTTTGAAACCATTCAAATAACCCAAGTGTATGAACATATGTGAATATAAAAAAATTAAGTGTTTACACATTGTTCAAAACTTCTTCTTAAAGTGGACACTCCTTAGATCGTGTACAGTCATACAAGAATACTTTCATCGCAAATTGTCTCGTTCAGAAAAAGAAGAAGAAGAAAGGTGGAGTGCTCTTGTTGGTCTTTATTTAAATATGAGCGTCTAAAGTGTTGAAAATATTTATAGCGTCTGTAATATACGACATGAAGATGTATGCCTACAGACATGTATATATATTGCTTTATTAAAACGGATTTATAATTTAAAAAGTCTATGATGTTGTCTAGACTAACGGATAAGAAACCAAAGTTGAGGTTTTCATTTATATGTACGAGTGTATAGGTACATACTATATATATATCACTTGTAATGTGTTCATTTCACAACGGGATGATTTAATTTTGCGAAGTCCATGTTTAAGATTGTGGAAATATTCTCCATCATGTTCGTACCTCTTATACGGATCTACATTACCACCTACTCGGTGACCATGCACAAGAGATGTTTTATTATTAAACCGCAACACCGCAGTAAACTTGAGTCACTAACCAGTCATCAACCTCCTCAAGGCCTTCTTCTTGCCCTTTCTGCATTGCCAACTTGACGATGAATAATAACTGACGTGTACCAGTGACCTCAGGGATGCCCGTGTGAGCGGTTGAATTCTTTTTAACACATTCTTGTTTCTTGTTGCTTTTTCTTTTCGTGGCATTTCAACAAAAGAAATATTTGGATTTCGACATTGCAGAATGTACCGTTGCGTTCATTGTTATTCAATGTAGTACCTACACATGGTAATACGTATATATACAAGTACTTTCAGCATAAAAATTTAAATTAGGAGCATTTCAATTTAATATCAACGGTGACTTATTTACGATGATGCTAAATGCATTTATTTGATTGAAGACGGGTTTGTACACATATGTACATACGTGCTGCAGTCATTATTTGTAGCGAACTTGACTTTCACAAATGGAACGTGTTTCTATTGTTTTATTAGCCTTTTTTAAACGAGCGCTATATTTTTTCTATTAGGAAAAAGAAAGTTTTTGGCGTTAAATTCAATGAAATTATTTTTTAAACAATATACAGAACGTGAAATAAAATCAATGTAATAACATCCTGGAAAAAATATTACGAATAATACGTTTCACAAATGACAAATTATAAACGCGATACTGACATTAAGAGCGTTGGTGCTATTGATATTAACAACCGAGTATGATTAATATTATTAAACGCAAGTCTAATTAATATAAATGCGATTGATTATAAGTTACAGTCTGGTAGGTAATAGATTTCATATTTCGGATCTGTAGTCTGTAGATATTAATATATTGGTTTTAATTAAGTTAAGACATCTTAGAGTTTTCGCTTCGGATATCTTGCTTTAGTTGCTCACTGTAAAGGCAAATCAAACAGTAAGACACAGTTTAAATTTAATGTTTTAAATAATAATGGGTGATCCAATTCGAGTTTCCTATATTGGCTACCGTGTAAATTCGACAGTTGTCATTAATGGCGCATGTTTCACACATCAAATATTAGCTAGAAACAACACATTTACGAAATGGATCGCCTAACCACCGCTTAACGCGTTAAAATTGTTAACTTATTTTACAACAATAAAAATTCTGTTCGAACTGTGTATCGACGTTGAATTTTGCATAAGGCTACACCCAAATCCGAAGATGACATTAGATTGACTGCCGAAACGTCGGATTATTCCAATCCTACAATCGATGTAAATAGCCCAAATAACTACTCAATTAACTCAAAAAAGGTATAAAATTCCTTACCACAATTAATAATCGTATCCTAAATACGTATTTCGACAACTAAGTCGCCATCATCAGTAGGTAAAACCACTAGTTAAAGTGTCGAACATGGGGGCACAGTAAAGCTAACACAGAAACATATACAACTTTACATGGCGTCCACGTATATACTCACTTTAAAATAAATACAGAGACTAAAAAACACCATTTGTTTATTTTCACGGCCTCGACTATTTCTACCTATTTTTCTAAGAACGGAAAAAGACAACTTAACTGTTTTTTTTTTTACAAAACAACACTCACATCGCGACAGTAATCGGTAATATTCCGCTTATCTGGTGAAAAGTTCTAGATCTAACCTCAGCATGCTGAAATGTTTTAATTCTCAATCAAGAAGTTTGTTGCTTCTTTGATTCGCTATTTTGAGAAAGTACGTTATAATGGTGGTCCAAAGGTGAAATATGTATATGCGTTAAAAAGAAGATTTGTTTTGAAAAAAAATGTATATCATATCATATATATATATATATAATATATATATATCCTTCAGAATAACATTTTATTCTTAATACCTTCCAAGACAAGACAAGACAAGAGAGAAGCATATGTAATGATGGTAAAACATAATTTTACGTAAGAATGGTTTCCGTTGAAAAAAAATTATCCTCGCAGAGCACTAATGGAACAATCTCATATTATTCTTGGTAGAGTAGTTTTTCTGGTGGGTTACATTAAAAATAAAAATGTGAAATATTTGTGGGAGCTGTTTTTGTAGATGAAGCATGGATTTTCCAAAATGGCACTATAGGTATTTCATGGCAAGATCAGAATGTTCAAAGTATCAAAGGACTAAAGTTGATGTACGATTAGTATTACAAATGTATAGCAGTTAATATATTATGCTTTCTAGATATATTATTGTTCATACTGGTAATCGAAAAGGTTTTATATCGCTTATATTTCATCCATCAAAAGGAAATGATTTAGACTATCATGGAGAAACAAATTCAAGTAACTTTCTGTTATGGTTTGAAGAACAGCTACTTAAAAATCTAGAACAGTCATCTCTGATTATCATGGACAATGCACCTTACCATAGTGTTACTGAAAAGAGTATCCTAACTTCTATATGGAAAAAGATTCATGTCATCTAGGGTTGGTTAAATGAAAATAAAATACAATATGTTGACAACTCTTTGAAACCACAACTCCTGCAACTTGTTAAGCAGTTTTTTTTTACTTCTATAATTAGCACTACTTAATTATTTCATTTAAATCATAAAGTGGCAGATAAGTTGGCTGAAAGTATGAACACAACGTACTTAGATTACTCCCATATAATTTTAAATGCAATGCAATTAAAAATGTATGGGGAATTGCGAATAAATATTACGATAATATAGGGATATACGGGGGAGGGGCAGATAATGTTTTGAGACTATGGCAGGATGCACTGCAACATGTAACACCAAAAATGTGGAGGAATTGTATCAACCATGCTGAAAAAATTATAGAAGGCTGGTGGAAATGGGACGTTGTGATCGAATTTATTATTTATTTTGATACAAGTGATAGTGATGATTCCGATTAATTTTAAGTAAATACATCAAGAATAACTTTTAGATCCAGTCTCTAATAATGCTGTGTGTAATTTTCTTGCTTTAATATCAATATATCTTAAAGCAAGTGGTTTCATTACTGCATTTGTATAAATGTATATACAGGGTGACCCAAAATGACCGAAGGGGTTTGAGTTCATTATAACTTCTTATTTAAGACATAATTATTAAATTTTTTTTATTTGAAATACAGTATATTAATGGAGAATATTTTTAATTTAATTATGAAAAATTATATCTCGCAAGTGGTAGCCATTTTCTGCTTCGCATATTCGTGCTCTTTCCAAAACATTTTCCATAACCTTTCGCAAAACTTCAGGTGTTATGTTGTTGATATCGTGGCGTATATTATTTTTTAATTGCTGTATGGTTCGAGGCTTATTAATATAGACTTTTCCTTTCAAATAACCCCAAAGGAAACAGTCTGAAGCGGTTAAATCCGGTGAACGTGGAGGCCAATTAAAATCGCTTGTATGGGAAATAATTCGTTCACCAAAGATGTCGCGTAAAAGAGCCATTGTGTCCCTCGCAGTGTGCGCTGTGGCTCCATCTTGTTGGAACCATACTTGCGGATGGATTTCCACGGCTGGCCTTAAAAAATTTTCCAACGTTGTCCGATATCTAACACCAGTGATGGAAACGGCGACACCGTGTTCATTTTCAAAAAAATATGGGCCAATTATCCTTTCCGACGAAATACCGCACCAAACGGTACACTTAAGTGGGTGTAATTCTCGCTGTTGAACTATTCTTGGATTTTCCGTAGCCCATATCCTGCAGTTTTGCCTATTAATGAACCCATTTAATTGGAAATGGGCTTCGTCGCTCATAATTAAATTATGAATAAAATCATGATTTTCTTCTGCTTTTTGACGAAAATAAATTGCATAATCAAGTCGTTGCTGGTAATCTGTCGGTTTCAATTGTCGGACAAGCTGAATTTTGTATGGAAACATTCTTATTGTATGCAAAATTCTCTGCAGCGACCCTCTTGAGAGGCCAAGTTGTGTCGAACGTCTCCTGGTTGATGTTTCCCCATCTTCCCGAATACTCTCCTGTACCCGTTCAATATTGTCATCCGTGTGCACCGTTCGTCGTCTGCCGGCACCAGGAAGGTTCCTAACTCCCCTTGTTCTCGAAAATTTGCAACCAGACAGTTTATTGTTGACTCTGAGGGTCCAGCCCGCACATTAAAATAACGACGATATGCACGCTGGTCAAAACAATGGATCGTTGATTTGAGAAATAAAGTTCAACGATTTTGGCACGTTGTTCAATTGTGTACTGTTCCATTTTAAATTCCCCAAGTCTTCTTTACAAAATACTGAAAACAAAAAAAAATTATAATAAAAAAGTTATAAGGAATTAAAACCCCTTCGGTCATTTTGGGCCACCCTGTATAATGAGTTTCGTATGTTTGCAATAGAATTAGTGCATTGATATTACAAAATATTTTCTATTTGTTGTAAATACATACTCTGTAGTTCAATATTCAAATAAATAGTTTCTTTATAAATTTTTTAACTTAATTTATTGAATTATTTTCATACATTATTTATTGCTGACTCTTATAATATTCGTGCTGTTTCTTATCTACTTTAATTATATGCAGTAAACCATTCAAGCAAAGTAATGCGATCTCTCTCCTATTAAGTGAATTCCAACGTGGGCACATCGGTATCAGCGGCAATTCCAGGATAGGTCTACCAAGAACAGCACCTAGGCACCTAGTCACCAGTCACTTAAAAAACATCGATGCTATGCACCGCCTGATTAAAGTAGATGGACATGTGACATCGTGAAATTGAGACATCCATGGGTATTTCAAGGACCTCAGGCCAAACAATTCTACTTGATGAACTGGATATGGAAAGTTAGTTTTCCGTTGGATTCCGCGTCTTGTAATCGAAGAGCAAAAGTTGGCTCACGTTAATTGTCGCCGAAAAACACTGAGCCGGTTCAATAACAAAATCTCAAAGAATCATGGATTTATTCCTATGAATTCGAAAATAAACGACAGTCAGCTGTTTGGGTATTTCAAGATGAGAATCCGACACAAGTTATCCGTTCGCGAAATGTGTCGAAAAAGATGGTCGCAACGTTTGTTTCAAAATCAGGTCAAAGCTACAATTCCTTTACAAGATCGAAGAACTGTTAATGCGGATTGGTACACAATCGTTTGTTTGCAAGAAATAATCGCTTTGCTCCGAGAAATCAACCCACAAGGGCGAATCACCCTGCATCATGACAATGCAAATTTGAACACAGCTGGAAAGACAATTGAGTTTTTGGAGCAGTAAAATATCCAATTATTTGATCATCCTCCGTATAGTCCCGACCTAAGTCCCAACTATTTCTTTACGTTCCCAAAAATCAGGAATGGAATGCGTGGTCAACGATTTCACTCATCGGAAGAAGCGATAGATCCCTTTCATAATGGCAATTTTGACTGTCCCAACTGAAGACTGGAATAACTGCTTTAACAATTGGTTTGAAAGAATGCAGAAGTGTATCAATTTTAGTGGAAAATATTTTGAAGAGCAATAAAATACTTTGAGTCGATCCACTTTTTTATTTTATGGCTGTATACATCACTACAAATTACAAATACATACATCCTTCAAGATTGTGAACTAAAAACTTTGAAGAACAACATTACATATCTGTATGACTCATACGCGAACGTTTTTATAGTGGCTAATTATAAATTGTTTACAATGCTTAGGATGCTTATGCACCTATTAATACAATCTTTTTCCTTTTTTATTAATTTAACGTATTTGGATATATTTTAAAGTATGTATTAGCTGTCTGCGTCCTTAATTAATAACAATATTTATAGCATGATATAGTAATTTTACTGTGGGAAAATGCATGATTCATTTCAGTGACTAATTCCGTTCATAATTATACAGGGTGGCCCAAAATGACCGAAGGGGTTTGAGTTCATTATAACTTCTTATTTAAGGCATACTTATTAATTTTTTTTAATTTTAAATACAGTATATTAATGGAGAATATTTTTAATTTAATTATGAAAAATTATATCTCGCAAGTGGTGGGGCCATTTTCTGCTTCGCATATTCGTGCTCTTTCCAAAACATTTTCCGTAACCTTTCGCAAAACTTCAGGCGATATGTTGTTGATTTCGTCGCGTATATTATTTTTTAATTGCTGTATGGTTCGAGGCTTATTAATATAGACTTTTCCTTTCAAATAACCCCAAAGAAAACAGTCTGAAGCGGTTAAATCCGATGAACGCGGAGGCCAATTAAAATCGCTTGTACGGGAAATAATTCGTTCCCCAAAGATGTCGCGTAAAAGAGCCATTGTGTCCCTCGCAGTGTGCGCTGTGGCTCCATCCTGTTGGAACCATACTTGCGGAAGGTTTTCCACGGCTGGCCTTAAAAAATTTTCCAACATTGTCCGATATCTAACACCAGTGATGGAAACGGCGACACCGTGTTCATTTTCAAAAAAATATGGGCCAATTATCCTTTCCGACCAAACACCGCACCAAACGGTACACTTAAGTGGGTGTAATTCTCGCTGTTGAACTACTCTTGGATTTTCCGTAGCCCATATCCTGCAGTTTTGCCTATTAACGAACCCATTTAATTGGAAATGGGCTTCGTCGCTCATAAATAAATTATGAATAAAATCATGATTTTCTTCTGCTTTTTGACGAAAATAAATTGCATAATCAAGTCGTTGCTGGTAATCTGTCGGTTTCAATTGTTGGACAAGCTGAATTTTGTATGGAAACATTCTTATATATGTATATATATATAATCGAGACCTTTTCTACCATAAGGTGTAAAGGTTTACTTTCTCTAATGTATGAATTTCTTCCACTTCTCCCGGCCACTGGCCTCCTTCATAGCTTCTCCAAATTCTTTGTTTCTCCCCTTCAGTATTTCTGCTATCGCCATATTCCACGTTTTCCTTGGCCTGCCTCTGTCTCTTTTCCCGTTTGTTCTAGCTTGCCAAATGTTTTTTGTTGGTCTTTTCTCGTTCATTCTTACTAGGTGATCGAACCATCTCAGTTGATTTTGTTCAATTGTTTCAATGATTGATTTTACATTTAATTCCTGTCTTTTTAACTCATTTCTTATTTTATCCTTTCTTGTTACTCCCTTTATTCGTCTTAGATACTTCATTTCCATGGATTGGACTCTGCTTGTCATCCTTTTGTTTAGGACCCAACTTTCGCTGCCATAGGTGAGTATTGGTCTATATATAGTTTGGTACACTGTAATTTTTGTTTTCTGACTAATTTCTTTCTTTCTTATGAAGGCTTTACTCAGGGTATGATACACTTTTGATGCATTATTTATCCATTCTGTTATTTCCTCATCCATTTTTCCATTACTTTGTATCATTATTCCTAAATATTTGTGACGTTCCACTTGTTCCAATTTCTTTGTTCCTATCCTTACATTTATTCTTTGTTGCTTTCCTATGCTCATTATTTTGGACTTCTGTGTGTTAATTTTCATTTTTCTCTTATTTAATTCTTCTTCCCACATTTCCAAATTATCTTGTAACTGCTTTTCTCCTTCTGCACAGATCATAATGTCGTCTGCAAAGGCGCATTCTCCCAGCTTTACAGGTCTTAAATTTCTATATCCAATATTCACTTTCTTGGTTTTAGTGCTTATTTCTTTTAGTATGTCATCCATTATTACTATAAATAGCGCGGGACTGAGAAACATGGAAACATTCTTATTGTATGCAAAATTCTCTGCAGCGACCCTATTGAGAGGCCAAGTTGTGTCGAACGTCTCCTGGTTGATGTTTCTCTATCTTCCCGAATACTCTCCTGTACCCGTTCAATATTGTCATCCGTGTGCACCGTTCGTCGTCTGCCGGCACCAGGAAGGTTTCTTACTGCCCCTTGTTCTCGAAAATTTGCAACCAGACGGTTTATTGTTGACTCTGAGGGTCCAACCCGCACATTAAAATAATGACGATATGCACGCTGAGTCAAAACAATGGATCGTTGATTTGAGAAATAAAGTTCAACGATTTTGGCACGTTGTTCAATTGTGTACTGTTCCATTTTAAATTCCCCAAGTCTTCTTTACAAAATACTGAAAACAACAAAAAAAAAATTGTAATAAAATAGTTATAAGGAATTAAAACCCCTTCGGTCATTTTGGGCCAGCCTGTATAAACTAATTTTTCAATGTTATTAGTAGAGCTGAGGATGTTTGCGGTACGGCAGGACCGTATGTAGTGCATCCCCACCAGCGTATAAACACGATGCAGCGAAACACTTTAGTTAGTCGTGAACTGGCAACGTGATCGTGTGTTGTCTTGAGCTCTATTTAATAAGTATGACGGACGTGCCCAAGCCAAGAAAGCGCCCATTGTATAACGACGTGAAGAAATTTATCCGAGACTTTCCCGATTTGTATTATAATGGAGCAAAAGTGGTTTGTAAATTATGCGATAAACATTTACTTTGCTGGGACAAATACGACTGTAAAAGACATGTTGAAAGTGTACACCACAAAGACAAAAAAAATAATGTGCTGTCTAAAACGCAATTCATTTTCGATTTATTGACAATGCTACTCGTCTGCGATGTGCCAGTTCACCTGCTAGATAAAAAAAGCCTTTCACGACTTTTGGAATAAATACAATTCCAACATAAAGCTACCGTCACGGAGAACGTTACTCACCTATTTACCAATTGTACGTGAGGACATTGAAAACAGAATGAAAGCAGTAGTAAATGATAAACAGTTATGGGTATGTGTCGACGAAACGACAGATCGAAAAAAACATTCTATTGTGAATATTATAGTGCGTGTACTAGATCCTGTCAAATCAACATTTCCCATTTTATTAGCCAGCAAAAGATTGGAAAAGTGCACTAGCGAAGTAATTACGAAGGTAGTGGTCGATACGCTACAAAAATTTCAAGTTTCAATTAATCAACTCCTGATGTTTATGAGCGATGGTGCTGCGACAATGCGTTCTGTAGGCCGTTCTCTTAAAGCAGATTGTGAGAGACTCTTGCATATGACATGTAAAGTTCATGCTTTACACCTTGTGGCACAAACTATTCGGCAATGTTATCCAGAGGTGGATGCATTAATAGCAACCACAAAAAAAGTGTTTCTAAAATCTCCCAAACGAATTCGAGAGTTTCACAGTCGGTGCCCTGGTATTCCCGAACCACCAGAGCCAATCCTTACACGTAGGGGAAGTTGTTTAAAGGCGGCATTTTATTATGCCAAGTATTTCCAACAAATAAAATCTGTGGTTCTACAATTCAATCCTGCCGAAGCTGTAGCCATTAAGGAAAGCCAGAGACTCTTTCAAAACCCTTCCCTTGATGCAGATTTACAAACTATTTATAACAATCATATAGTTAGCGGAGTCACTGCAAATACTGGACGATGTACACGCCCAGCTATGCGCAGTAAATGACAACAAAAATGTTAATGTAATAGAAAAGTTCGAGAGTGTGATAAACAATGATTTTGATTTTACCAGATTAAAACAAATTAGTAATGGTGCAAGTGTAGATTCGGTTTCTATCTATAAAGATTATTTTAATTGTGCGTGTGTTACATCCGTAGATGTCGAGCGGTCTTTCTCAAAATATAAAAAAATTTATTCATCACGGCGTACATCGCTCACCGCTACAAATATGAAAACGTATCTAATGCTACAAACTTACTGCAAGTCTTATCCACTTGGCGCTATGCTATAATAATCGTAAATAAGGTAAGTGTGTTGTTTATATACAGTACACATAACTGACATACCTAAGTGATATAAATAGCGAATGCATGTAAAGCAATAAAATCACGCATGCATCACCGATCGAAACAAGGTCATTATATTCGTGCGTTTAACTGAATACTATCCTGGCACACCGCAAACATCCCCAGCTCTAGTTATTAGTCGTGTTCTGTACATTAAGCTGTAGAACCATTCTTGATATGTGGTAACACACGCGTATCTATAATCTCCTTTCGGGATAAAAGGAAATGCACTTAAATAAATAGTTATGTAACCGTTTCAATTCTGAAAACAAACAAGTAAGTTAAATGACTGCTTATTTACTGGTAATTACAATTCTGACCGTTCTAAATGAAAAAAAAAAAACGGTAGTTGTACGTAATCACATACGAAGTCCACTTACTTTCAACGTTTTGAAAGTTAATCAGTTTGATTGTAATTAAGATTCAAGAGATTGCGAGTGGAAACGTTAACAATTAAAAGCATTCACTTTATTAGCATAATATAATTAGGGGGGTGTTAAGGAATACTTTGTGGAGTAAAAAAATCGAAAAAAACGAAAAAATGTAGGAAATATCTTTCTGCTGAACGAGTAGTAGTAATATTCGATTATGATTTTCTTATCTGTGGTGTATGGTTTAATTGGCTAAATCATTTTTTCCCTTAGTTTTTTTTTTTATTTTCCCACCGTAAATATGAGGAATTGATTACTTACTTATAAAGAGACATCGTAAAAAAATTTTGTCAAAGGTAGCAGCTTTAACAAAATCTTTTTTGGTAGCTGTTGTAAAATTTCCCTCAGAATACGCCTATAGGTGAATCCTGTGTAAATAATTGACCCAATCAATCTTCAATTCAAAGATTAGTTAGAAAAATTGAAGGAACTGGTTTTGTTATTGATTAACCTAAAAGTTGAAGATCAAAAACTGTGCACACAAATGAAAACATTGCTGCTGTAAGTGAAAGTGTTGAAAATGAACCGACAACGTCAATTTCACGTTGCTCGCAAAAATTGGGCATATGTTATGGTTCTTTATGGAAGATTTTGCATAAAGATTGCATTCACACGCCTACAAAATTCAATTCATCCAGGAGTTGAAAGAAAGAAACTATTTATGTCGTATTTTCGGATTATTGAATGACGAACGACAAAACTATTGTTTGCAAGCAAAACTTTGTTCAGTAATAAAGCTCATTTCACAATGGATGGATTCGTCAATAAATAAAAGTATCTGGGGTGATGAAAATTCTCGTGTTATTCATGAAAAATCTCTACACCCACAAAAAATTACTGTTTGGTATGCATTTTGGACAAATTGTCATTGGACTATTCTTTTTCGAAGATGACGCCAAAAATGCTGGTACAGTAAATGATGAGCGATACCAATAAATGTCGAGTGATTTTTTTTATGGCCACAACGGACTCATATTGACGTGTCTGAGGTCTATTTGCAGCAAGACGAAGTTACATGTGACAACTCTAAATAACATTACGTTTTGCAATTCACAGAATTGTAACTCTTTAGCGGTTCACTGCCAACAGCTTAACATCTTAAGCCGCTCCACGGGCGCAGACATAATAATAACTGATGGCTTGCCATTCCCTGTTTTTGTTGTCTAACTATTTGTAGAATGCAAAGGCATGATTTATTATTATTAAACTGGAATGTATCTTTGAATAATTTTATTCATGACAACTACAGATGTATAAGTATGACATTAATATTCTGTCATTTATATTTTAAATTCTTTGAAAAAGGCATCATATGCCGAAACATGTAAGATTATTTTACATATATACATTTTGAAGTAAAAACAGACCTTAAATCGCCAACTAATTGAATCTACCATAACATACAAAGGTCACGAAATAATTATCTATCTATCTATCTGTATATATATATATATATATATATATATATATATATATATTATGATAATACTTGCTATTTGCTTCTCGTTGTATCGCAAAAAACAAAACAATGACGATTAAAGAAATGAAAATAAATAATTATTGTAAACGTATGTCGATGATAATATGCTATTACATTTATAATGATATCGGGGTCGGTACTACCAACAATACGGTCAATAAACAGATCAATTAAAATGTCTTCGGGCACAAAATTAATCCAAGATTCTTTTAGATAAAAAGAATCTTTTTAAATAACATAAACTATTTATTTACTATGTGAAATTAGATCTGATACATTTATTTACAACTGTGGCTATTTATAATATTATTGAAAACAAATTTTATTGTTTATATTTCAGATATAACAAAATTTATGAAAAGAAATAAAACCTATGCAAGAGCTTTGAATTTAAGAATTGAGAATAAGTGACTATATTAAATAAAACTGGTAAACGATATTATTGAACATTTAAATGGTGATTTCTTGGTTTTAAATATTTTTAGTTTATCACTTACATGATTAGATTTATCGTGACAATACTAGGAGAAATTTGATACACCCGGATCAACTGCAATACTGCTTCTATTACGAAGAAAATTTCCAATTAGAATCCTAGCTATTGACGAATCTAGTAGTAGTTTGGAAGCAACCAATCCTAATCGTTATAAATGGATAAACTTCCTTCGTTACTAGACCAGTTAACAATAATTCTTCCGTAGCCAAGATATTATTTACAAAAATACACCATACGTATCAACATATAGTCTGATACTTAAATTTTGCTAAATTGCTAAGTTTTAACTCTGTAATTGAACTCCTGATGAACTAATTATGTAAAGAAATATAGAGTGATATAAATGAGGTTTTTTATTTTTACTGACCGCTTACCCGTTTAATTAATTTTTTACTAATATAGTACGGTCGATAATACTTACTAGTCTATATACAGTGTGGTCATAAAGTTTGGAACCAAGCTTATAACCGCATTATTTTACATTTTTAGAAAAAACGCTCGGACAGGTAAATTTTCTTTTTTAAAACGCCATCCTTTGACATTCAATTTTTTTCTATGACGTCATTGGTTTTCGAGTGATGACGTTATCAACACTTTCTTTAAATGGCAACCATATTATTTTTTTCTCGTCTTTGGTAGATCTTTATATCCACCAAATAGTGATATAAAACAATTGGTATGTTGTATCACAATTTTGTTCAAAAATTGATATAAATTTAGAAAAAAATACGAAAATTTTATTTTTGTACAATATTAAAATTAAATTAAAAAAAATACATCGGAACTTAAATTTATTGTAACAGTTAACGTAAATTTTCAAAATGGACCCCACCAACCAACTGACACTGTCCCAGCCGAGTGTAAATGCTTTGCGATCAATCTGCGTTATTCGCTCCAGGTCAAAAGAAATTCGTCTTCCCAATCGGCCAATTACTTATTAAAAAATCTTATTTAACATTAAATAGTTTCACAAAAAAGGGCCAAAGAAGTTTAATTTATTTAAAAAATTGACATGATGTGGCAGACCATTTCTTAATTAAAATTATCGCCCAAAAATTGAAGATTTCAAAAACTAATTAAGCTTACAAAATTTACTGAAATATGTAAGTAAGTTTTTTTCACACTTCTGTCTTGTGTGAGGACTTAAATATTCTTCTTGAACAAACCGGATCGTCAAAAGCACATGTACTCATGTTACTATGCAAAAAATTTACAAAAACAAAAACCGCACTTTTTTGCAAGATATTTCTTTATGACATTCTTGCTTCTTTTTATACAATTTATGTACAAAAATTTTAGTTTGAAATTGTTTCTATGGCGACAACATTGTTGAATTATTTACTTCTATTTTTGACGTTAAATTTTTGAGATATTGCGTAAAAATTGTTCATTTTCGCTAATATAAAAAATGGCACATTTATCTGAGCGAGAAAGAATCGAAATTTTAATTATGGTTGGGTATGGGGACAGACAAAGAACGCATGCAGAAGCATGCGATTTGTTTAACCATGAACACCCTGATAGACCTCCAATTACCAAGTCTACTGTGACAAAACTAGTTGGAAAGTTTACCGAAACTGGATCCGTAAAAGATCGACCACGGCAAGGTAGACCTCAAGTAGGAGAAGATGTGAAATTAAATGTGCTTCTAGAAGCAGAAGAAAGGCATCATGTTTCCATCAGACAACTTGCCTTAGCCAATCAGGTGGCTCACTCATTTGTCGTCAACTTATTTAAAAAAGAACACTATCGTCCTTACAAAGTTCAACTTGCACAGGAATTACATGAGGATGACGAAAATCGTCGACTGCAGTTCTGTGAAGACGTAATGTTACGTTGTGACCAAAATCCAAATTTCTTGGAAAACATCGTCTTCTCAGATGAAGTTACGTTCTGCCTAAATGGATCTGTTCACCGCCATAATTGCAGATATTGGTCGCAGAACAATCCGCATTGGACTCAAGCGTGTCATACCAGCGCAGAGGAAAAGTTAACGTATGGGTTGGAATGATTGGACGACGCATTTTAGGACCATATTTTTTTGAAGGAAATTTGACTGCTGTGCAATATTTAGAATTTTTAAGATTTGAACTGGTTCCAGCGCTCGCTGTTATTTTCCCAAATCAGGAGGATGGTGATGTACCCCATCCAAATATTTGGTTTCAACAAGATGGGGCTCCTCCAATGGATTGGACGGAGAGGCGCCATAGAATGGCCTACCTCGTTCTCCTGACCTGACTCCGTTAGACTTTTTTTGTGGGGTTATTTGAAATCGAAAGTGTATTTTAACAAACCGAACAATTTAGAAGATTTAAAAGATCAAATTCGCGTAGAACTTACACAAATATCCCTAGACATAATTGAGGCGAATATACGAAGTGTTTACACTCGGCTGGGACAGTGTCAGTTGGTTGGTGGGGGCCATTTTGAAAATTTACGTTGCAACTGTTACAATAAATTTAAGCTCAGATGTTTTTTTTTAATTTAATTTTAATTTTGTACAAAAATAAAATTTTCGTATTTTTTTCTAAATTTAAATCATTTTTTCAAAAAAATTGTGATGCAACATAACAATTGTTTTATATCATTATTTGGTGGATATAAAGATCTACCAAAAACGAGAAAAAAATAATATGGTTGCCATTTAAAGAAAGTGTTGATAACGTCATCACTCGAAAACCAATGACGTCATAGAAAAAAGTTGTATGTCAAAAGATGGCGTTTTAAAAAAGAAAATTTACCTGTCCGAGCGTTTTTCCTAAAAATGTAAAATAATGCGGTTATAAGCTTGGTTCCAAACATTATGACTACACTGTATATATATATATATATATATATATATATATATATATATATTTAGTGTTTATAAGAATTTTATTTTTCTTATTTATTTTATTGGCCGTGTCTTAATATTAAAAATAATAGACTTTTTATTGGTTTAGCGACCTTTTATTGAATTTTGATGTTTTATTCTACGACGTTTCGACTTTTATTATTATTCAGTCTTTTTCAAGTAACTAGAAACAAGAATTGTTAATTCAGTCTCACAAAAGCAAACACAGTTCTCATGTTTTCATTGTATTAGTTCTTGTTTCTAGTTACTTGAAAAAGACTGAATAATAATAAAAGTCGAAACGTCGTAGAATAAAACATCAAAATTCAATAAAAGGTCGCTAAACCAATAAAAAGTCTATTATTTTTAATATATATATATATATATATATATATATATATATATATATATATATATATATATATATATATCGTTCAATGATTAAAATCACTAAATTTAAAGCCTTATATTAAATTGTCATGTAAGAAATATATTTTTTTCAGGCGTAAGAATATTAATACGTTAAGAAAATTAATTGGTACTATTGCTGAAAGTTAAGTGAACGTTCTTGGTCGAGGTCATCAAGGAACGACACAAATTGGGCGTAATTGCAGACATCCTCTTACACGTTCATTGTATTTGATTGCCAATGCTTGTCGAAAATCGAAGAATCAGTCGATAATGAATGGCTTTTTATTAAAACCTCAGTTCCTTCGATGGATAATACAGAAGATGACCTTAAAATTAAAGGATGTCGTAAATTTAAACCGTATAGATTCCATATTATGCAAAATAAGTGATGTCAAATTCTATTGAAAACAAAGACGGTGTAGGCAATAAAGCAAGGTAAAAGATGTTAAAGGTGTGTACACCAGAAATGCATAAAATGTTTAGTGTCCTTGTTGTTCATCTTGTCTTGACTTTGTTGGAAAAGTACTTGTTATTTTAATATACCGGGTTCTTGTTTTATTATTACACATATATTTTTCCTATCTGTAACTGTAAAAAGAAAATTGTCAATGTAAAACGAACTGATTTTTGTAAAATAATGTTTAATATGGTAAATGATAACGCGGAAATACTGATGAAGCTACATTTACCGTAAATGGTGAAGACAACTCTTAGAACTTCCGGCATATATCCTATATTTATCCATTGAAAAATACTAAATTTCCTTTTCATTAATCCATTAGGTTCCTCCAAATGATTATTTTCTTTAGGATTACCTTAAAAGTAAAATTTGTAATAACGTGCAAATTGCACGCAACTTGAACGAACTGAAAGACCCGTAACGTACTGCATCTGATGGAATACACTCAGAGAATTTATTCGGTTGCTTTTAAGATCGCCTTAGTTACTGGTTATTTTTTGTGCCAGCGATTAATAGAACATTCTGTGTACGTTGTTACGTTATACGAAGGTTTCTGAAATTTCTGATCGCGTTAATACGAAACCATATAGTAGGATAAGTTACAATGCTGCTGGAGGGTCACTTGGTCACTTACATTTAAATTCTTTAATTCTGTTAACAAAAATTTATCTTGCGAGAAAGTCACTATTATTCGTGTTATGCATTTATAAATAATCATGCATATAACATCTGTGATCGTAACATCTGTCTTGTCGCTTTACCTCAGTTATAATTTATTACTGTGTATAAACATTATGTAAATCATTTATTACTTAAATCAAATAACAAATTGAAATAGTGTTAATTTTTTTCCTATGTAATTGCAATTCCATTTTATATTAACCGTAGGCTATGCACCTACCTTTCGCTTAAAACGTTTACTCTATTTTATGATACTAATTAATGACAACCAGTTCGGCAATTTATGTAAGATTCAAGTGTTTGTCATTACTTGAATTATTTACGTTTTGTTTCTGTAACAGAAACGTATATAAGATAAGAAAGTTTTTGCAGTTAGTTGCTATCTTCTTCTACATATGTTGCATGACATGTGTTGGACGTTGCATATTTCCATTTTTATTATTTTCTTGATTAAAATATATGTCACAATGATAATCTGATAGACATGATGCAGAACGTAGGTAAACCCATTACAAACCCAATCTAAGATGCGATTAACCTTTATAGTGATCTTGCAAATATCTTAGTTTTCTTCGGACCTTACGAGATAAGAATTTAGGCCCGGTTTCATAATGATACCTTAACGGAGAATTATCTAATTGAGAATTAAAGTTAATCCTGTCATAAACAGCCCATTAAAATAGTTGAGTTTACTAACAGGCGAGGACAAGTTTGTTAGCTAATTCAGCAGTTAAAGAAATTAAAGTTATGTTGACAGCCCTGAATTCATTTCCCCTAACTTTTTAACATGATTTAAGTTACTTGCTTGTTATTTTCTTGTTTATATTAATATATATTTTATATATTAATAGGCGAGGACAAGTTTGTTAGCTAATTCAGCAGTTAAAGAAATTAAAGTTATGTTGACAGCCATGAATTCATTTCCCCTAACTTTTTAACATGATTTAAGTTACTTGCTTGTTATTTTCTTGTTTATATTTCTTTCAGCTGTTTTGAAAATTAACCTAACTGACACATATTTGAAAAGTAAATTATTTTCCCTGTAAATAAAGAATAAATAAAACTTAATAAATCCTGCAAAACAAGTTCGTTCGTGCAATTTTAACAAGGAAGATGAATTATTGTCGTTAGATTTAAATATAAATGCTTGCTATGCGAATTTAATGGAAATTATTTCACGAAAAATTGATCATATTAGGAAATTAAGAAAAGTTAGATATGTGTAATATTTATTATAGTGCTTTACACTAAATAAATGAAGGGGATAAAAATGGACCCTGAATTTCAGTTTGTTATAAAGTAGTATCTAAATGTATTGTTTGTTATGTTTTTAAAAAACGAGTACTATTATTATAAATACATATTTTTAGATACGATTTTAAATTATTCTCGTTCAAATATATTTTTTTTCTAGGAAGATATTGTGCTCGTGATTGTCTAAGAATATTAAACAAAAAGTAGTATGAATTATTTTTTTTATGTTTTATTTATTTGTTATCCAAATGCATGTTTTTTAAACAAATAAAATTAGTGTTGTTGTTAAACTCTAAACACGCAGCAATAGACTTAAAAGATGACACTTGAAAAAGCGAACAAAATAGAGGTTAACTTAAACAGGCCATTAAATACATATACATATAAATAAACAAGTTTTCTGCTGGTATTCTTGCTTCTTGTAATTTAGTCATTAAATATAACTGTAAAGAATATCCACTATCACCTACCAAAATATATCTCCCAAAAGTACCATTTTGAAATTTTCTTTTTAAACTACTATTGTTAAAAATTGTTTGGTCATGAGTTGCTCCAGGCCAATGTGCTATAATATTTCTAATTTCTAATTTAGTACCCAGGTGAATCAATTTTTATCAATGTACAATCTATTGCACCTATTACTCTGGGAAACCTAGCTATGGCATAAAATTTCTCTGCAGCTCTTTCCATTTCAATAGCATTTTCATACATATTTATGTAACGAGCGCTTAGGGAAGCAATGGCTGTGGACACCCGTTTTATTATTCGGCATGCTGATTCTTTTGATACCCCCATAAAGTCTGCTACAGCTATTTGCATATTGCCAGAGGCGTAGTATCTCAACGTTAATAATAGCTGTTGCATTGGCTGTACGGATCCACCTCTATAAAACATTGTTGAAAGTTACTTCTAAAAAAAATGTATATATGGTCAGATAATACCTATTTATACCTATTTATATACCTATTTAATTAGTGGTTCAATTTCCTGTAACAAGGCTTGAACGGTTTCCTTCGTTAATCGGAAACGATCAAAAAATTCTTTTTCATTAAAACTACCCAAACAATCTTTTCATTCTTTATAAACTTTCCTTCTTCTAAATACAATATATTCATCCTCAGATGAACTCGAACTTGAACTTGAAGAGCTTGGATGATGCATATTAAAAAATGTGTCAAAATAAACTTTAAACAGGCAGTTAGGTATAGTGGTATAGACTCGAAAAATGTCACTTGTAAAAGCGAACAAAATAGAGGTTAACTTAAACAGGCCATTAAATCTTATTTGGTGTCATTAGTACTAACGGAGAATTAAAAGATAATTACGGATTATGAAACTGGTATTTTTATTTGAATTAGGAATTAAAGTTAATTCTCCCATTAATTCCATTATGAAACCGGGTCTTATAGTTATTTTCCAATAATGACTTTAAGATGGGTGGAACCCATATAGGCACAAAATCTGGAGGTATGAAATCGTGTGGTCACCATTTCGGCACCAAACTACCTGACCGTTTCATCTCGGCACTGTGCTACGGATTAGGACTAATGACATTACTTAACCAAATTACCTATCCAAGCTAATGGGAAACTGTTAAGAAGGACGTACGTAATACGTATACGTATAATATGATTTGTCACAAATTAATAGGATAATTAATGAGATTCAGTTGGTTGTTTTCCTGTTTTGAAATTTTTTAAAGTATCTACTAGCTATATTCTAACTTCTGTGGTGATAAGTTGCAAATTACTTACAATGGAAGGTCGTATAATTGAAAGTTCACGCGGAAAGGAGCTTTTAATAGTTGATTCGGTATCTTTTAAAAAGGCTAAGGTGTTAAAAAGTGGAGAAACATTTTAGCGATGTATACAACAATCGTGCAAAGCAAAAGCTTTTAACATTGGTTCTGACAATTTAATTAAATAAGTGATTTACAACATTGTCATGACAAAGACATTAAAAAGTTAAGCCGACAAATTATAAGCGGGTGCGTAAAAATAAGAACCAGCTGAGAGGCCTTCTAAACTAATCCATTCTGTGCTAAAGAAAAATTCTGATAATCCAGACACTGTCTCTGTAAGTCATATTTCTTACGTTCGAAAGAACGTATGTTATAACAGCAGAAAAAACCAACCATCACTACCCCATTCTACCGAAGAGGCTATGAATTTACTGAAACATTTGGAAATCTGAACAATCAAGGAGGAAAACTTATAATTATTCATCAACGATTGTAGCTTCCTCCTGGTTTGAAGGAAGTTCGGTATGTATCGGCCGAAGTATGTGTTGAAATAATACAATATATTTTGTATAACACTAATATATTTGCAAGTTTTATCTTGGAGTTCCGTTAACTTAATGTAAATGCAGTATCTGGTCTTAATACTAAAGACCGAGAAAACTGGCTAATAAATAATATTTGCTCCTATTTAGATCACTGATCTAGTGGTAAAGCAAGATCGTACTTGGAACTGTAATGAGCTCTAAGAGATCTTGTTTGGAACTGTATCTTCATTCCCTTATTTTTCGGCAAGAAAGTTTTGTCCCCGCCAGTCAAAGAGAGGGAGAAAACAATGAAATAGAGTATACGGAAATTTCCATACCATTATTTTTACATTTCCAAGAAAAGTATATGCTGTAGTTTCCAACGTCATAAATGTTTTAAAATAAACAATATATGCCGAAAACCCTTAATTATAGAAAATAGAATACCTCTTAAAGTAATAAATATACAATGCACAGAGATAACTTAATACTTCGCAGAATCGCATCAAACCAAATTATTTAACCTATTATAATAATATATAACAGGAAATATGTACAATAAAACTTATTCTATTATATTTATGCTTATTCAAATACATTTACATAATGGATGGATTAACCAGAGGGTTGTGCCTGTAATAAAATAAATAGTTTTTATGGCTGTAGAAAATAAGACAATGAATAAATGACTAAATGACTGACCAGGACTAAGGTAATTAACAATATTAAATATATCTGAACTCCAAGACCTTTTCTATATACAATATATAATATTTACGAATTAAAACTAGAATTAAATATATTAACATAAATATACCTACATCTAAATAAAACTAAAAATACAAAATTAAATCTATTTTGCCCGAACAACGATTAAAGCCAGAAGATTTCAGTATTTTCCTGTACTACCAATATCCGCTATTTATGTAACAGTGACAAAATTTACTTGGACGGTACATTCAGTTGTTGTACAAAATATTTTTTACCACTATTTTTACAATCCACATTATATTCCTTTGGTGTTTTGTTTGCTCCCAGATAAAGAGCAGGATACTTACAAAAATTTATTTGTGTCTTTAAAAACTAAGTGTTAAAGTGAAGGTTTTAGTCTAAATCCAAAAATAGTGGTACCAGACTTCGAAAAAGCAATTCTAACGCTGCTGTTTCTGTGCGGATAGATGTTAAGTTAATTGGATATCGCTTCCATCTTGCCCAATCATGGTTTAGAAAAATTCAAAATCTGGGTTTAACTGCTGAATTCAAAGACAAAAATAGTGAATTATGTAAATAGCTTAAATATGTTTCGGGTTGTCATTTTTAAATCCAATGATGTCGGAGATTGTTTCGCATTAGATTTCGTAGAAATTCAACCAGATGACGAAAGAATAACTGCATTTTCTGACTATCTTGTGGAAAATTATATTGGAGAAGAAGCATTTTTACCACCCGAATTGTGGGCAGAGCACATCGCGACTATAGAACGAACTACAAACGCACGCGTTAGTAGTTTAGTAGTATAGTATTTTAAAAGTATAGTATAATAGTATTTTAAAAGTAGTATAGTATTTTAAAGAAATCGCAAACACATTTTTTCTTTAAATAATGTACATATTTGAGTAATTTCAAACAATAGTCTTACCCCAACAGCTATCGCAATCAATTTCCTTATTAAGATTGCAATCTTCGCCCGATAATAGCATCCTACGTTTAATTGTTAACACTGATCGTGTTGATTTAGAAAGTTCAATATGCCTATGTTTCTACATATTGCATAACGTTTTACAGAATTGACCTTACGTTTTCATCGCAACGCGCACTGATTTCGAATAGACATCAATGTTAATAAACGTGCGCTTCTTTGTTATTTGTTTGCGTGCCGCATTTAATAATGTCAATAATTAATAATTGTGTAGATACGTGTGTGCAGGATGAAAAGAAATTCTTTCGGAGAAAGCTGCATTATACTAGTTACGAAAACCAAGCTAATAAAGTACAGATGAAAAATCCGAAAAGAATGTTTAAAATACATTTTTTCGTGAGCCACACAAAGAATTATATTTATGTTAGCTCGGAAAAGATATCTTAAGCAATATATATTATGTTAATATATAATCTATTGAAAGGATAGAGTTAGAATGACTAATAAATTAGTAATTGCTGAACTTCTAATGTAATATATTAAATTGGCCTTTCTTAATCTCAATCTCAATTCACGTAGGCAGTATAAGAAGAAATGTAGCATACTAAGTAATGTAGTAATGAGCATTGTATGTTATTCTGACATTTTGTTAATCGAATTTAAGATTTAAAGTTAATTAAGTTAATTGTTGAGGGAGAGACTTGTCGAAACTCCATATTATTAAATAAATAAATACCTATACTGTACAGATTTTAGTTTGAAAGTATTTATTGTATACTACTAGAATATTGTTTCACCCTACTACGGTTTCATCAGGTGAATGAATGATGTCAACAATAGAATATAGAGTTTATACCAGGGATGCACAGACTTATAGGGAACAGGGACCACTCGGGAAAATTATAAGCCAAGGACGGGCCACTACAAAGAATACTTATTAACACAAATATTTTTATTTTTAAATATGTAGTATCAATTAGTACAAATGATAAAAATAAAAGAACATTTAAAAATGTTTGTTGTAATTATGTAATCGTAATGTAATCTAATCATTACAATGTAATATTTCATGTTTTATTATTTTGATGCATGACATTGCATTGACCTAACAATTTTGTTTATGTTTGGCTCCACATTACTTGTCGCCACACGTAAAATTGCTTCCAGATTTTCATTTGCCAGACGGTTTGGATTTTTTGTTTTGTTAAGTTTCATCACTGAAAACATTTGCTCACAAATATACGTCGATCCAAATAAGCTTGCGCATTTCAATGCATTTATTCGCAACTCTTTATAAGCGGTTTTGTCAACGCAACGGTAAAAGTTGAGTAAATTACCTTCATTAAACTTGTTTCGTAAATTATCATCATTTTGCATGTCTATCAATTCCAGCTGTATTGATTCCGGTGCATTTTCGGGTGAAAAGTTGAAAGGATTGCTGAAAATGTCTAATAGAGGTTTAACTTTTTTGAAGTCTAGAAAACGATCATGAAAAGCTTGTATTAAAATATTAATTTTTTCAACATAAGCGAAATTGACATCAGTTTTATTGAATTTCTCCGTAATTTTTTTGTAGTTGGGAAAATGGCTGTAATTGGCTGAATTGATTTGTGTCCTGAAAAAACTCAATTAATTGAAAGGACGAAACATGAGAGTATAACTGTGAAATAAATTGATCCATGTTTTTAATTTGTAAATACTCTTTTAACATAGTTATTATCCCAGATTTACTTCCAACCATTGAAGGTGCTCCGTCAGTCGTGATTCCAGATAATTTCGTTAAATCCAAATCCATTATAGAACATTTTCCCAGAAGAGCTTTGAGCACGTCACTCCCCTTGGTTTGACTTGTCAAAGAACTCATACCAATTAGTTCTTCACTCACTTCAAAATTTTGCGTTACACCTCGTAAAAATATTAAAAGTTGAGCAGTGCAACTTATATCTGTAGATTCGTCGAGTGCTATAGAAAAATACTCAAAACTTTTCGATTTCGTAGCTAATTGCTCTTCTATATTAGCTGCTAAGTGGTAAGTCTTCTTTGAACAATCATCCGATTTAGTTGAATTTTCTCAAACCTCTTTGCATCTTTCGGACACATTTTTTTACGGCGATATCTAAACACTGCTTAACAAACTCACCATATTTAAAAGGCCGACAAGTTTTCGCTATTATTCGAGATATTTCAAAGCTAACTTCAGTAACTGTTTCAGCATCTTGAATTGGTTTTGTAAACATAGCTTGCTGGCCCATCAGTTCCCTTTATAAAGTGTCAATTTTTTGCGTTCGATTTTTGCCGGTTACTTTGGTAAAAGTACGATGCTGGGTTTAATAATGCCTTTTCACATTATATTCCTTCGGAACAGAAACATTACTCTTGCATATTAATCAGACACTTTTGTTATGCCATGAAATAAAAAAGTATTTTTCGGTCCAAATATCTTGAAACTGTCGATTTTCATCTTCAACCTTACGACTACGTTTTTTACTGGAGCCTGGTTTATCCATATCAAAATTGATATTATATTGTTACGTAGGTAGATGCCAAGTTCGAACGACGAAATATTTATTCTTCACAGATTACAATTCAAACAATATAACGTTCGCTTGTCCGTAGTTAAAACTTAACTGCCCCGATAGCGGGCGATGCGTTGTATTTATACGCGTTACCTAACATCGAGAAATCGACCACATTGTTCGGGGATAACACCGACGTGTTTCGCGAATCTTCGAGTAATCTAGTTGGTTCGACATATTTCTAGTATCGTAACAATATGCTTGGAACGACGAGGAGCATACCTGTCCTACCTAGTAAACCTGAACAAGAAAGTAGTAGGTACTTAAAGATACATATCTTACTAACAATTACAAAAGTTAGAATAAAATAAAAAGTTAAGGAATATTGATTTGAATGGATTTTTACCTACTTTTGTAGTTTTTCGAACAATTTTTAAAATTCGTTGGCGGGCCGCGGTATGTGCATCGCTGGTTTATACGGTTGGTTTGCCGCACCAATTGCTTTGGCCAATGGACGTAGGTTCGAATCCTGCTTCAGGACGAATTTTTTTTCAGTAAAAAGGATTCGAATAATTAGCGTCATACAAAGTAGAAAGTATTTAATTAACTCATTTACATTACTTCGCGAAAATAGAATTGATTTGCATCAAATCTGCCGACTACGGGCAAACAATATTAATATTTGTTTCCTAATGTGATTTAAGACTTTCCCGACGATTCGAAACTTCAGTCCTAAATACCTTAATGGTAAAGCAGTGGTCTGGCAAACCAATGGTCGTAGGTTCGAATCCTGTTTAAGGGCGATTTTTTTTTGGTAAAAAAATTAGAATAATTAGCGTCGTAAAATGTAGAGAGCATTTAATTCATTAACATTAAATGAAACATTTACTAAGTAAAAAATAATGTAACAAAAATTTTAATTGAATCAACTCAATTGGGAAAAGTTTAACAGTTATTTAAATTGTAAAAAGGCAATCTAAATTTTGAAGTTAGGAACAAAAAATGGCACATTGAACTGAACGGGAAAGAATAGAGATTTTAATAATGGTTGGATACGGTGATAGGCTAAGAACTCATGCGGAAGCTTGTGAGTTATTCAGGCTGATAGGTCTCCAATTGCACGATCTACAGTAAGTAAATTGGTCGCCAAATTTACGGAAACTGGAAATGTAAAAGACTTATCTCGAGGAGATCGACCACGAATAAGCGATGAAATAAAATTAAAAATTGTTACTTGAAGCAGAGGAACATCATATCTCTACAAGGCAACTTGCCCTAGATAACAACGTGGACCACAGTTTTTTTTGTAAAATTATTTCAAAGAGAAAAGTATCATCCATACAAAGTGCACCTAATTCACGAATTAAACGAAGATGATCCAGACCGCTAAATTCCAATTTTGTGAAGAATTAATGTTACGATGTGATCAAATTCACAATTTTTTAAAAAGCATTATTTTTCTGATGAAGCCACCTTTTACATCAACGGATCAGTACATCACCATAGCAATAGATACTGGTCTCGGGACAATCCTCACTGAATACAGAAATCACAGAGTCAACGTCAAAACAAATTAAATGTATGTATGGGAATGATAGGACGGCGTTTTTTAGGATCTTACTTTTTTGAAGAAAACCTGACTGTTGTCGAATATTTAAATTTTTTACAGTTTGATTTAGTGCCAGCAGTGGCAGCTCTTTTTCCTTAATGAAGATGGCGAAATACCTCATCAGAATATTTGATTTCAACAAGAAGACCTCCTTATTTTGGCATAGAGGTCCGTTAATACCTTGATACTACATTTACAGAAAGATGGACAGGGCGACGGAGACCAATTAAGTGGCCAGCGCGTTCCCCCAACCTAACGCCCTTACTTAAAATCAAAAGTTTATTTCAATAGACCCAACAACTTGGAAGATTTACAACAGAGAATTCGTGATGCAATGCAACAAATTAGGCCAGATATTATTGCGTGCAGTATAGAAAATGTTTACTATCGTGTTGGTCAATGCCAAATGGTTAGAAGGGGTCACTTTGAACATTTGCCTTAAGTTTTGTAGATTATTTTGTTTAATATTTTTTGTATATTTTTTTTTGATTATTATTTTTACTAAACTATAACCATTGAAGTTTTAAAGTAAATGTATCATTTATTCAAAAAAATGTCATGTAAAGTACCAATTCTTTTATCACCATTTAAACAGTAGGAAGGTCTAACAAAAATAGAAAAAAAACTGAAGGTTGTCATTTAAAAAAAAAGATTATAACGTCATTGTGCAAAAATCAATGATGTCTTAAAAAAATAAATTGCCCAAAAACGGCATTTTAAAAACAAAAATTGACCTGTCCGAGCGATTTTCTTATAAACAGAACGCTTTTATGAATTTTGTTCTAAACTTTATCACCACACTGTATAGTTTATAGTAAATACAGGTCATTATAAATTAAGTTGGAGGAGTGGTGAATTACATAGATCAGTTTGATCATTTAAAGCTAGACCTAATTTTTATATCTATAAATTCCTAATGTTTCAAGGAGATCTAGTTTTTTGGTTTAATCTTTAATATGTAGGAATTTAAAATTGCAATTGAATTTATGATTGGCAAAGGTAGAGAGCGATTTTTGTATATCTCTATAGCTTCTTTGATGTTTCGATATCCGGTTGGCGAAGGACTTTCCTGTTTGGCTGATATAAACCAAATTACTAACACAAGTCAGCTTATAAACCCTTGAGTTAATTTTCCTGTCAATTCTTTCCTTATTGTTTTTTAAACAAGTTCCTAGTGTGTTATCACAACAGTTGGTCTTCCACTCTGTTCTTCTCGAAAGATACGGCACCATCCCCTAACCATACTGTCACTCATGACATTCTAACCATAAACAGATTCTTTGCACACATAAATTGGATAACAGCACGTAATTCACAGTCGGCGACTATATAAATGATAATAAAACGAATAAAATATCACGAAAGAATATCCGAAAGATTTTCTCACTAGCACTGCGAACCAGACTACACTGCAGCGCTGTGATCGCGTCGATACTCCACTAGGCGGAAGCGGAATTTTACGAATCGGCCTCGTAGTTATTTCAGTATTAAGGGCATAATTAGGAGATTATGGCACGAGGGAATGTTTTAAGTTCGACGAAGCAGGGCTTTCATATTCAAGGGTCGTTATTGAAGGTAATATGCATCTAAATTGCATCTAAATTTCGAGTGTGTTTTAGTGCCAGTTTGTCGAGACGTTATTTAGACATTCCTAATCTGATTAAAGCCCGAGAGCTTTAGCTCGAGTGCTTTAATCTTTAATTATTATGTCAAAATGACGTCGAAACAAATTATACGAGAAAATTAGTAGCAATAAAAATAGTAACTAATTTATTAAGGTTGCGTTATATTTAGTAAGATTATTTTCCGAGTTTGCAATATTCGATAGACAAAAGAAAATATTTATTTTAAAGAATATTAAGAATTAATAATATTCAAAAATATGTCACATTTAATTTGGCATCTAACTGAATATTAACTACTGTGCTAAATAATCGACTAGTTACCACGGTGGTCAATAGTCACTTTATTTTATTTTGATTGGTAATTTCAAACACTTTCCAAACATGTGATTGGTTAAAAATTCGCGTTTGTTAGACAAGGGAAATAATCGATAATTAAGCCTTTGGTACATACCGTATGTGTTAGGCATAGAGAATCAACATATGAGTACATACAATGTATACGTATATGAGAAACCCAGTCCAATGCCAGCGAAGACCGCGACGACTGACGATTGTCTCCGATACCGATTGATTGTAAATTTTGCATTCAGTCTAGCTGCGGCCTTTACAGTTTGAAAGCGTACAATAAAATTAATGTATAATGGCTCTTTATACACCCACTGAAAAACCTCAGTTAGTAAAATGGTTTTATGCTGGCAAGTCTGCAATGGAGTGCATGAATTTGTTTGCGCTGACTTTTGCAGACCGTTCTGTACCTTGCAGACAAACAATTTATAATATTATAAATAAATTTGAAACTTGTTTCTGTCTCAATAACTGTACGAAATGCAAACCAAGAGAGGTATCACCACAAAAAATTGAGGAAAAAGAGCGGCGGGATGTATTAATTTGTAGTATTGTGGAAATTGATAACACGAGATCTACTAGAAGTGCTGCCGAGGAATTGGGTACAAGTAACACAACTATTTCACGTATTCGGGAACGTAATGGTTTAAAATGTTTCAAATATTCGAAAACTCAAGAAATATTTCCCGAGGACAATTTCCGGAGAATGGAGTTTTGTCAAGACGTTATGGAAAAGATATATCGAGATGAAAATTTCGATAAAAATATTATATCTTTACCGATGAATCAACTTTTCCATTACACGGAAAGCACAATCCCTCTGCCCTTCGATATTGGGCTTCGGAAAATCAACACCGGCATTTTGCAAATCGCACTCAGTATCCTCAAAAACTAAACGTTTGGGCAGGTATTTTAGGTGACCATTCTATAGGCCCCTATTTTATTGATGGTATATTAAATGCCGACAAGTATCTCGAATTACTGAAAAGTCAAATACTTCCCGCCATTCAAAACATTGGAATAAATCAGGAAATCGTTTGGTTTCAACATGATGGCTGTCCAGCACATAATGCAGTGAGGGTAAAGGAATTTCTAGGAAATACTTTTCCTGACCGTCTTATTACTGGTACAGGAAACATTAAATGGCCCCCGTGATCTCCCGATCTATCTCCAAATGATTTCTTTTTGTGGGGATATCTAAAAAATATTGTTTATACTCATGAAGCTGGTAGAGCAGAAAATCTAGTTGCCTTGAGAGAAAAAATAACTGAGGCTGCGAATTCATTAACTGCCATGTTAACAAATGTAAGAGCTAATTTCTACGACCGCCTAAGACAATGTCTTGCTATGCAAGGAGAAATTTTTGAACCTCTTGTATAATTTATTATAATTTTTAGAATCCTTTTTTATTTATTTTATTAGGATTATTCTTTAATTTTATTAGAATTACGCTTTTGTTTATGCGACGCACCGCAGCTTAAAAATTTTCTGCATCTACTGAAAGAAATAAGAAAAGCAAATCCCTTGCAATTCATAAATGTTATTTTAGAACGCATTACAAGTACCTATGTCGATGGTCAAATGATTACTGCTAACTTGTATTTGCGAAACAATCGGAGACAATCGTTGCCGGCCGTCGCGGTCGTCGCCGGCATTGGATCGGCTTTTCCATATACATATACATCGTATGTACTCATACGTATTCTCTATGCCTAATGATGTTTGACACATGCGGTATATCGTTTTATTCGATTTTAGTTTCTGAAACATTTAAGAAAATATTTAGTATTTACGACTAAGTGCTAACAAGTGGATGTGAATTATACCGATGATAATTTCAGTGGCGGCTGGTACTAAAGGGCACAAGGGCACGTGCCTACTCAACCACCAAGATAAACACAGAAAGAAATTCGCATGTAATTCAATGCATTATTTTATTTTATTATTTTTGCGTATTTTTATAACGATGGTATCAAAGTTTCCTTCCGCACCGCCGACACTATGCCAACGCTCAAAACTTTATTCCGGGGCACGATTTCAGATGTACCTATTCCGAGTATGAATCGGCCGGGTCCGCTTATCTTCGCTATATGCGCTTATGCCATCGCTTTGGGCACAAAATAGCGCGACTCCATTTAACGTCTTGCGTGCATTGTGACTGTATTGTTTTCGGTGCTTACCGCACGTGTATGATTTCAAAGCCTTGAAGTGATGTTTATTATTAATGATGGAACCTAACTGTGTGCAAAATCTTTTAAAAAACCCGTTATCGTTTGAGGAAAAGCTTTTAATTAAGAAGAAAGGAGGGCCTATCCCTTCAATAAAAATATATATGAAAAATATGAGTGAATTTGCGGATGTTCACTAACAAATAAACTATTTTGTTTTATCTGCTTAATTTTTAAGAAAGAGGTTAGTGCGTGGAATAAACAAGGGTTGAATGATTTAGAGCATATCGCAGAAAGGGCAAAGAAACACGAAAATTCCGTTTCTCACATGAATGCATGCGTGGATTTTAGTGTTCTAGGCAAAATGGACATACGTGAACAGTTAGACAGGGCTTATTTGCAACATAAAATTAAGTAAAACGAAGATGTGGAAAAAAATCGCCATATTTTGTGCCGGTTAATTATGTGTATAAAATTTTGCGGAGCTTTTGAATTGGCGTTACGAGGCCATGATGAGACATTGACGTCGGAAAATCCAGGTATTCATGAAGGCTTAATCAACTTTGCAGCTGAATTAGACGCTGGGCTTACAATACATATGAAATGTTCACGAGTGTTTAAAGACGCCTCAAAAACTATTCAGAACGAATTTCTAGATGCAATGTGGCAAATTTACAAGCAGGAAATATTAAAAGAAATTAAATCTGCAAGTTTCATTGCTTTGGAGGCCGATGAAGCTACAGACACCTCTAATAATCATCAAATGGTTGTTATTATTCGATACGTGTTTAATGGATAAATTTTTGAACGCTTTTGGTCATTTTTTAACCAGGGTGGATATAATGCTGATGTATCAGCAAAAGCATTGCTGAATGAATTGAAACTAAGTTACGATTTGCAGTCATTTTCAAGTTTTTTTCTTGATCGTCAAAACGAACGGTTATTCTTGATGAAATAGTCAAACGTAGATAACCACGCGCTGCTCCTACACGCAAAAGTGGAACTGTGAACACATTATTTGAACACCAGGATTCTTTCAAAGAATGACTAAATTATTGACGAAGATAGGATGGATTCAGTTGCTATTAGTGAAGCAAGTGGTTTATTGAAGCATTTGTATTGCCCGGAATTTCTCTACTGGTTGAAAATATTTCATTTCACCATGTCACATGTTGAAATGTTATTTAATCAGACTCAAATGCGCAGGATTGACAGTGCTCAACTGCAAAAGGCAATTGAACAATTCCAACAGCAAATTATTCACATTAGAAATTTCAGAAATTCTACTGACAATGACAATCAAGAACGCAATAATGAAGAATCTGCAAGGAAAAAACAAAAAAAACGACAGCTGGGATAATAGAGCTGTTATTGCTAAGGAAGTATGTAACACTATTTTAAGCCAAATTAGCGACCGATTTGATTTTAGGGATCACTTAAGTGCAGCAAAATTATTTGATTCCCAAAATTTTAAAACTTATAGCCATTGATTTCCACAAAAAAAATTTGGTGGAACTGTGAAATCTTATTCTATGTTGGACAGTGTAAAATTGAAAAATGAACTTTCAGTAATTTATGAGCGCGATGACATGTGTGATGTAGGTGTTGTTTTGCCACTTTCAATGTTCATAACAGACAACGACCTAAAAAAGGTTTTGACGGAAACATACAAGCTGTTGGATATTATTTGTACAACGCCCATCTCGACAGCAAAATGTGAACTATGTTTTTCCAGCCTCAAACTCATTAAAACTTTTCTGAGAAGTACAATGTCAGAAGATCGACGGAACATATTGGCGGTCCTATCAATAGAAAAGAAGTTCGTCCAGTCTATCCCGGATTTTGACAAGAAAATCATAGACGTCTTTTCCAACATGAAAAATAGGAGAATTAATTTTATGTACAAAACCTAGGTAAGTTTTTTTTGTGCCCACCCTCTTTCATAACTCACGAGCCGCCACTGGATAATTTTAGTGTTGTCTAGATCGCCTGTTTGGATGTTATAGATACTACGTTGGATATTGTTTGTTCATTAAACAATTCGCTTTCAAAACGGAAATAAAGAACCGAAAAAGATTTACTCAAAGAAATTTTACAGGAATTTGCCCCCGCTCAGGGAAAACTAATTCCTCAAAAATCAAAGGAATTATATGTGAAAGAATATGACACGTTTTGCAAGTGACGGTGCGAAAAAAATGTGGTTAGCAATTGCGATTAAGAAGTTGTGATGGCATATTTGTGTCAAATAAGTAAAGTGTATTAATTTTAAAATTTACAGTTAAAGTATGTTGAGCAAATAAAGATTACAATTATTATTTTAATTTCATCTTTTGTGAATTTGATAACAGCGATAGATCAAAAAAGAAAACCTTCTATTGTTTTGAAGTTATATTCATTTGAATTCAACACCTCTATTTGAAATCATGAAATTTAATAAGTAATTGTTCATAATTGACCTTCTGCATATTTGTCTCTTTTTTAATGTCTCAGACCAACGTGCTTAGATACTTTCGAAATGGTATTTTCTTCTAAGCAAATTTGTACATTAGTTTCTAGCCGTGCAATGAAAAACAATCGATCGATAACCGTAAAATTTCACGAAACAATATTGATTTTATTACCAGAGAAAATATTAATACACGCGTTAAGAAATGTTTAATATTCAGCAAAGTGTGACGATATCTTAACGCATTCAGGCAAATGGGATACACTTTCATTCCTTTATAATTAATTCTAACACCTACTTTTGAGACATAAAGATAACGTTAACATGCAAATATTTGATCGGGCAGTTACATTCGCTTATCTCTATACACACTTCGTGGTGTTTGTTTTTATATCATTACTCTGTTAATTTAGAATATATTTTTAGGCATTTCTTCCTTAGAAGTGTTTTTTGTTTTTGACTTGTTCGCGCATGTGTTTAGTAATAAACTTAAGGTTAGTAGTAGGTAAATGCCTATGTTTCTAGTAATATCGTGTATTATTTAATTACTGCTCGTTTGTAATATATTTATTGAATTGAATAGATGAGGCTGTTACTTGGTGAAGATCCATATTAATACGATGTAAAATAAAACAAAACAATTAATTTGTTTAATCTTCACTATATAAAACGTATATTTACTAAACGTTTACAAAAAGGTGACGCGTTTCGCTAACACTGTAGCTTTATCAAACGAGGATGGTATAATGATTATTCTACAAATGAAATGAGTGTATGCACATAAATTTGGTAATTACAGGTATATAAAGAAAGAAACGATAAGCTGTTAACAAAGAAAGGAAGAGATTAGACATTCAAACACAATAATCACAAAACCCTAATTAATTAAGTTTAGTAGAGGAGAACTATTTATATCTAGTTGGTCATTCAGTAAATTCCCAGACATTTTATTTTTATTTATTTCCAGGGCTTCTAAGAGGTCTAATTTATGCGATTTATTTTGCATATATAAGATTTCAAATTCCGGATCGAATGAATGGTTTTCCAATAATAAGTGATTTGAGTAATTAGAATCTAGTTTTTTGTTATCATAACTACGTTTATGTTCTGAAATTCTAGTTTTGAAATTTCTGAAAGTTCTACCAATATAAATTTTGTCACAATTACTACCACATTTTAATTTATATACCCCTGATTTATTAACTTTTGAAGATTAGGATTTATTGTTTTTAATGAACCTGGCTAAATTGTTGTCTGTTTTAAAGCATGTATTTAGGTCTGAAGTTTCTAAACATTTTTTAATTTTTATTGAAGGTTTTCCTATGTACGTTAAACTTTTAAATTTATTATTTTTATTTTTACTCTTATCAAAAGAAGATACTTGTTCTAACGTTTGCTTGTTCATTTTCTTAGCTATAATATTATCAATTAAATTTTGGTCATAGTTATTATTGACAGCTATTTGTTTAATAATATTTAATCCTTTGTTATAATTATTAATCGTTAAAGAAATTGTTAAAAGACTGTGTATCATACTATTGTAAGCTGCTAATTTATGGTTATATGGGTGGACTGAACTATTATCAATTGTTATATCAGTATGTGATGGTTTATGAAATATGGAAAATTCATGTTTATTATTTATTTTTGAAATAGTAAGATCTAAAAAGTTGATAGAGTTATTTTGTTCAATTTCTACGGTGAATTTGATATTTCTATGGATTGTATTTATACAGGTTGTCCAGAAACTCTCCTGACAAACGAAGACCGGAGTTTCCTCAGACAATTTTAAGACAATTAAACCCAAATTCACCTAGTCCGAAAATGCTTCCTAAGGGAGCTAGAGTTCTTTGAAGATGGCGCCTTGTATTTATTTTTTTTTTAAATTCCTCCAGAACGCTTCTATTTAGAAAAACAAAAACTGGTATGCATATTTATCCTCCAGAGATGAATCGATTCCATCAATTGCGAATTTCTAGTACCGGTCATAGGCGTCCGTTTTGGGTAGGTCAACGGTTATTTTAAGGCATAACTTTTTTGTCTTTAACTTTTAAGCATTTGTGACACTAGATTATTAAATTTTCAGGTATTCCAGTATTAAAAGATACTCTTACTTTAAGTTGGTAGGATACACCGTTTTCTAGAAAAATCGATTTGTAAATTTTTCGTTTTTTCTTCATTAAAGTTCAATTTTTTATTTTTTGCAATAGTTAGCTCTGAACTGCCAACAGAAGTGAAACCTACGTTTTTCATTGTCAAATTGTTGTCAGTTCGCGAAGTTTATCTTTTCATTTTTTACTTTGTATTATTCAAACACGATTTCAATTAAAAAAAAAATGGTTTTTACTAATGAGGAATACGCCGATATGCATTTAGTTTATGGCGAAATGAGGTGTAACGCTCGAGCGGCGCAACGTAGATACGCTGAAAAATTTCCCAATCGTCAGCATCCCACTCACTCAACATTTACAGCTATTCATCAACGATTAAGAGAAACAGGTTCAGTGGTCCCAAAAAATAATGAAACAGGGAGACATACTGATGTAACAGCAGAACACGAAGATGTTATTTTAATGGAAGTTGAGGAAAATCCAGAAATTAGCGTTCGAAGACTATCTGCCATGTACCCCACAATTTCAAAATCTTCCGTAGGAAATATCTTACACAAAGAAAATGTATATCCTTTTCATTTTACAAAGGTGCAAGCACTGCTAGAAGGAGATTTTCCTGCTCGCGTAGAATTCGCTAGATGGTAACAAAATCAGAAAAATCAAGATGAAGATTTCTTCAGGAACATTTTGTTTGGTGACGAAGCTACATTCTCAAAAAATGGAATTTTTAATGTACATAATGCACATTATTATTCGTACGTTGGTGACAATCCCCACGTTGTTCAAGAATTTAAGCATCAGCATAGGTTTAGCATAAACGTCTGGATAGAAGTAGTTGACGATTATCTACTTGGACCTGTGGAATTACCTGCTCGTTTAAATGGTGCTGATTACTTACATTTCCTGCAAAATATTTTACCTAATTTGTTAGATGAGGTGCGTTTAAATATTCGGCAAAACTTATGGTTTCTACAGCACGGCTGCCCGGCCCACTTTAGCAGGAATGTACGAGACTTTCTAGATAATAACTACGAAGACCATTGGATTGGAAGAGGCGGTCCAGTTGCTTGGCCAGCAAGGTCGCCTGATTTGAATCCTTGCGATTATTGTGTTTGGGGATACATAAAAGCATTTGTTTATTCCGTTCCGATACAAAATCGCGCACAACTCTGGCTAAGGATACAAGATGCTTGCAGCGAATTTAGTGATAACTTTGGAATTTTTGCAAGAATTCGGCGTTCTCTAAGCAAAAGGATAAACTTATGCATAGAGACTAATGGTCATCACATCGAGCAACTTTTGTAACAATCTACCTTTGAGACTTGTTCTTTTTTTGTTAGTTTCGTTCCATTGTAATAAATAATTTGTTTTTAATTTATTAAATTAATTTTCTTCCATGCCTTGATAGTCCAAGCTAACTTCGTCGCTAAAAATAAGTAGGTACATAATAAATTGAACTTTAATGAAGAAAAAACGAAAAATTTACATATCGATTTTCCTAGAAAACGGTGTATCCTACCGACTTAAAGTAAGAGTACATTTTAGTACTGGAATACCTGAAAATTTAATAATCTAGTGTCACAAATGCTTAAAAGTTAAAGACAAAAAAGTTATGCCTTAAAATAACCGTTGACCTACCCAAAACGGACGCCTATGACCGGTACTAGAAATTCGCAATTGATGGAATCGATTCATCTCTGGAGGATAAATAAGCATACCAGTTTTTGTTTTTCTAAATAGAAGCGTTCTGGAGGAATTAAAAAAAAAATAAATACAAGGCGCCATCTTCAAAGAACTCTAGCTCCCTTAGGAAGCATTTTCGGACTAGATGAATTTGGGTTTAATTGTCTTAAAATTATCAGAGGAATCTCTGGTCTTCGTTTGTCAGGAGAGTTTCTGGACACCCTGTATATGTTACGAAACTATCTAATTTAGTGGTACCAGTAAAGCTGGCTAAAATATCATCCACATATCGGTGCCAGTAAATAAATTTGTTACTCATAGGGTGTTTATGAATTAATTTTTCAATATTGTCCATAAAAACTTCAGCTAGTAGCGGACTGAGGAGGCTACCCATAATCAAACTATCATTACTACTGTAAATTTCCCCGTTGAAATGAAAATAATTTTGATTTAAACAGACATTTAATAATGCCATAATATCAGCATGAATTACAGGGTTAACCCTCTTGAACGTAAGCAAGTTATCAACAAATGTTATAGTTTCTTTAGGAGGTATGCTAGGAAATAGATTTGTTACATCCAACGATATAAACTTGGAATTATAGGGTAACTTGATATCTCAATTTTCAATAAAAAACTCAACCGAATTAATCAATAAAATCCAGGATATCAAATTACCCTATACGTTTTTGTAAACGTTTAGTAAATATACATATATAATACATATATAATTTTATATAGTGAAGATTAAAAAAATTAATTGTTTTGTTTTATTTTACATCGTATTAATATATTTATTATAAATTTATCAATTTATAATAGACTTTTTCATGATTTGTGGAAGAGAGCAAGTCTTATACCGTTGTGTAGAAAAGGGTGATGCTTACTAAGAAGTTTTCCCTTTCTAAGTGGTGATTGTAGATGTCGTAATGTGATGGCACACTTGGCTTTAACTTAAAAGCTAATTGCAAAAGTCTTAATTGTAATTAAAAAGGGTACTAACTCAGCCTCTGGAACGTCACAATTAAATATTTTTCTTCGGCTAGGTCAGTTGATCAAAGATTTTATGAGATTGCTATTCATTTAAAAAAAAATTCCTAGTTCGTTACAAGTTTTTTTTTTATGAAGTAAATCTTATTTCTTTAAATTGTGCGAAATTTCTACTATAGATAGTAAAATCAAAACAAAGGTATAAATTAATTTATATTTTGAAGCTATTTTGAATTTAAATATATAAATAATAAATAAGTATAAAAAAAACGATACGAAAACTTGCGATTAACCCATAAATCATATTACATGTATTACATAACGAAATTGAATTAGGAAAAAAAATAGCTATCTAATACGTAGATATTTTTTCAATACAAGTTCTTCAGCTATTTGTGAAGCATATACATACTTTCATTTTGTAAATAATAATTATGTAAACGAGTATTGGATATGTCGCACCTGTAGACAGGATCTCTACAGAGACACCATTCAATTATCATTAATCGGATCTGTTTAACGAATCCAACGTTCTAGCCTACATAAATTCGCCACTAAATTGTTCCCACCTACTTGAAATGCACCACGTAATTAAAACGACAGAACGAGAAAAAAGAGCGTCAGTAGGCCAGCTGATGTAATGGTTTGACACTCCTTCCACAACACACACAAATACCAATACACGTTAAATTTATATGCGAGAATTTTAACACTGCCATGGACCTAGTTTTTCCGCGTTGTAATTACAAGTAGTTCCAAAAGTTTTTGACATTAAAAATAGGTGTTTCTATACAGATCGGGCCATATTTTTGGCGCGCATTGGTTTTTCTAAACCCATCTTTACTTTCCAACCTAATAGTAGCTTAATAGCAATAGAAAATAAAAAGCATTTGTACAAAAATAGTCAATTTAATTACAATTCTTAAACACAGCTAATCTTAGAAAATGTAAAAACATCGAAAAGCCAAACAAACATTTTAAGGTTAATCAATGCTAATTTAATGAATTAAGAGCTCAAATAATCCACCTCTTTGTGCTAAACAGTAACCAAATCTATCATACAGATTTCTCCTCATACTTCTTAGCTGCTCTTACGTAATATTTGTACAAAAGCTAATTATTTTTACCCTTAATTCAGCTAGATTGTTAGCCCTTTCAAAATGATGGCTATAAATTTCTTCTTTCATAAAACCCCAAAGAAAAAGGTCATTAGGTGATAAATGACAGGATCTCGCTGGCTATTTAATTGTACGCTGTGTGCCAATGAGCCGATCAGGAAACGTTTGTTTGAGGATATCGATAACCGCTTTGGAGTTGTGAGATAAACATCCATCCTGTTGGAACCAAATCCCTTAAAAATTAATGGGAATGCGTCGAATTGCCGGAGTGATCTCATTTTGCAAATGCTGTAAATATTTTGGACCGTTCAAGTTAACATCAATGAAAAATGGACGTATAATGTGGTCAGCTAACATCCCGATCAAAACATTTAGCTTTTGCGAACGCTGAGTACGCACTGCAACACTAAGATGTTTATTTCTTTTAGAATAATATTGCAATGTTTTTGTATTTCTGCGGGTTCTAAATAAAACTAACGGTAATTTAAACACACAACAATAACAATAAAAACGGTATACACTAAATAAACAACTTAAAACTACAACTGACTATAACAATATTTATTTACACAAAATTTATATCAATGTTTATTTGAATGACTTAAATCCCTCTTGAGTGTTATTTATATTCCCCGGAAAACTTCTCAAATATTCGGGAACCTCCGTCTATATTTTTCCCGATGCATTAACATCTTTCGAGATGATTCCAGGCCGGACGCATCGTCGGATGATTCATCACAATATCTAGTAACAGATGGATTATGTTTTTTATTTAATGAAAATGAAGACTGATCAGAAAATACAATATTTTCTAAAATGTGTTCATTTTCATTTTATTTATTTTGCATAATTTCACAAAACTCCATTCGTCTAAAATTATCCTCGCGAAACAATTCTTGCGTCGTTTGTATTCAAACAGTGAAACACATTCCTTTTGAGAATACGCCTGACAGCTCTAGTATTCACGTTAATTTCCGCAGAAATCTTTGGTTTCACTAGCTTCAACAAAAGCACAAATATCAATATCACGATTTTGACGCTCCTCAGCGGCTAATCTCAACCGTGGCTATTCGGGCCGGGGATGACATTTTTTGCAGGAGTTAGCACATCCACAAGTTTGGAACTTTTTAACAACAACCCTAACTGTCGTCCCCCGTTGGTGGAGGTCTACCCCCCCCCCCCCCCCCAAGTACCACTTTCCAATTGTATTTTCTCTGCTACTGTATACTCTATATAAGGCATTTTATTTCATTTTATTATTGCTCACATTACGTAATTTTTAAATGCCAAAGGCTTGACATAAACATGACAGATGTTTTAGGGATCATGAATGATGTTATTAGAGGTGGGAACGGTTCAGAAAAGCCAATGTATTTAAAGACATATGCACGCTAAAAATATGACCCGATCTGTATATTATTATAAAAGCCACATATGCAGCGCTTATAAATAGTATTTGCACCACGTTGGTTGCGAAAATATTATGATAGTAATGTCTTATGTTCTATTGTTCGTTTCACCGAAATTGAATTCCTTAACCTATGCAATAAAAAACTAAATTTATTTTAAATCTATAATTTTTTTTTCTTTTAATAAAAATATGAATAAATATGAACTGCCTTATAAACACACAAAATATACTATATTAAGCATCACTTCTTAATAATTATTAAACCTGTTAATTTCATTAAGTTCCTGTCACCAAAATTAAACTCCTGTCACTTTGATGTACCAATTTTGTACATCAGCAATTGAACAATCCTGTTTTCTTGAACTTCAATCCATGCTTTTTTCGTTTCAATCCTTTTATCCTTAATATGAGTTCGTCCAATTATAAAGTATTATAAAGTAGACTTCATTCCAAGTAACAAAAACGCAAAACTTGTATATCCATTTTTATTTATTTCAAAGTTACAGATCTATGAATGTGATTGTCAGATCATGAAAAAAAAATGTAATCCTAAAGTGAATACAAACTGATTTTATTTAAAAAAGTTATACGATTCAATAACAGGCCTGTGATTATTAAGGTCGTATAATAAAATGTTATCCTAAAATAAATAAAGACGTGTCGTAGTGCATACAGTAAGTTCATGGAGATCTACAAAAATGAGTACTGGAAATTGATTTATGATAAAGAAGGTTCTTATTTATGTCGTAAGTGCTGAACCATGAATATCATACAATAAACAAATGTTCAGATGACTGTTAACGTTGCATTTTTTAATAAAGGATTACAATACGTTTCAGTTCATACAGCAGCTTATTAGTGAGTGGACACGTTTTCTTTATTCAAAATGCCTTACTGATTTTCTTCTCAAGAGGATGCGGACATGCATTTTGTGTATGGCTACTGTAACAGCAGTGCACATCAAGCAGTTATTGAATACCGACATCGGTTTCCCGATAGGCGCATTCCTCATTACAGAACATTTCTGGAAGTACACAGACAATTTCGGGAATGCGGACTGCGTGATTATCTTTTCGACCGAGGAGTAAATTTGCCAGCAGACTTAGAGGAAGAAGCAGTAGCTATTGCTACAAGGAATCCAACTCTCAGTGTACGTCGAATCGCTAGACAACTAGGAGTGCCACGAACGACGAACGACGTTTGGCGAATTTTAAAACGTGAGGGCTTATATCCAGATCACTATCGCAGGGGACACGGTTTGCTTGAGACAGACCACTATGCTCGTCTAGTTTATTCTACCTGGGCATTAGAACAGTCACGGCTTCATTTTAATTTCTGCAGAACAGTCCTCTGGACAAATGAATCTACGTTCACGAGAAGTGGTACTACAAATCTGAGAAACCTGCACAGGTGGTCATCAGAAAATCCCAAAGCTATACGCCTATCTAAATTAACATGAATTTTCTATTAACGTTTGGGCGGCCCTAATCGATGACTTGTTGATTGTCCTGTCGTTCTTCCTTGGAGGTTAAATGCGGACAATTACCTTCAATTTATTATTGACGAACTGCCAGGTCTTTTAGAGGATGTTCCACTGAATGTTCGACGAGACATGTCGATGAATGGGGCACCACCACATTTCGGAATTGCTGTCCGAAAATGGGTTAACGTCAATTATCCAAGATGGATTGGTTGAGGTGGTCCTGTTGCATGCCCACCCAGATCACCCGATCTTAATCCTCTTTACTTTTATTGGTGGGGGTACATGAAAAATTTAGTCTACGCGCAAGTTTCGAACACAAGAGAAGAGTTGTTGGATCGTATTCACCTGGCTGCCGAGCAAATCTGACAAAACAAGTATGAAATTCGGATAAGTACTATTCTGTTGGCTTACGGGCAGAAGCCTGGATTCAACAAGGAGGTGGACATTTCGAAAATATTATTAATTGAACTTTTTTAAATAAAATCAGATTTTATTGACTTTAGGATTACATTTTTTTTCATGATCTGACAATCACATTCGTAGATCTGTAAGTTTGAATTAAATTAAAATGGATATACAAGTCTTGCGCTTTTGTTACTTGAAATGAAGTCTACTTTACAATCCTAAAATTTGAACATAACGATACGGGACAACTTATATATTTATCCTTAACAATATATGGACTAATACATTTTGCGTCAATATAAGTACCATTAGTGATGATTTTTAATGATTACCATCATTAAATACTATCAAACCATAAAGATAATACATCTCATCCTTTTTCAAAATTTTATGTCTTTCTGTTTCGACATTTTCTTGTTGTTATCTAAAATCAATAAGTTAATCATTTCTCTTTTCCTCATTCCAGCTACCTATTTTTTAAATATCAATGTCCTTAATAATTGTACTTTTCATATTTGACAATGCGATAATTTTTACGTCTTTCTGACATTTATATTTAACATATCTATAGTTCATAAAGTGTTTCTTTGCAGTTCGTGTTGCTCGAGTGAGAACCGCAAATTGTATAGTTCTCGTGAAGATAATTTAAAATGACTTGTATAAAGGTAATGAGATTGTAAGATTACCCGAATGGTATCTGTACATAGCAGTAGTAAGAACAGCAGGATCGCATTAAGGCGCAATATTCTTAAGCCCGATTTTACAATATTGTCTTTTACATTTAATAAACTAATTAGTTTTTGCAGCTCCATATAATGTACATACCTAATTAATATTGTTTTTTTACGTTTCAACATTTTTTTTGCAAAATCTGATTTGCCAGACTAAATTTGTTGTTATTACTATTGTTAGTACTATAAAACAAACGAAAAGTGTACATACTTTCGCAAGAAAAATTAAAAAAATCGAAATTTGTTGACCAGTGATTATTAGGATAATTAAAAATTACTGAAAAGCCACTTCCATCAACGGGAACGTACAGACGCGTTTCGCTCTAATTGAAGCTTATCAATGTACGGTATCTCGAAGACAGACATGGCTTTTCAATTCTCTACTTTGTGTATATATAATTAACATTCTGAACTTACTGCAAATGTGCTGCAGTGATTATTGATTAACGTGTGTGGAACGAATTTAATGCGTGCACTTGCTAAGTTGCTTCGGTAATATTTGATTACTTATTTACCGGTTAACAGACACAGCACACAGCATCTTCTAGAATTACTTTCTAGCGATTCGCGATTGTTTTTAAACTACGAATACCACTCAAAAACACTTTACTATGACGTGAACAATTGTTTTGGTATAAATTTTTGTCATAGAAAATATTTCGGCAATACTTTTTCAATATTTAAAATAAAATCTTATCTCAATTCTGTTTTATTGCATAAACCGCGACCCATAGGTTAAAACACGAATCTAATAAGTTTAACGTCTAATACATAGTTATGGTTTCGAAATTTTTTTAGTAATTGGAGGAAAGGATCTAATTCCTTCGGTGAAATAGAAAAAGCTTTATTTTATTGTTCTGTACGTTGCTCAATTTTTCTATGGTAGTGTATGCAGAGATAAGTTTTCCACTTTTTCAAGGACGGTACATTAGTAAACCCAGATCGTATTGTGTGCAAATTTAGGTTATCCGAAACCATTTCAATTTTTTCAGGTTTGACTCATACAACAGTTCTTAAAGTGGGCAAAACAATGAAAATTTGAATTTTTAATCTCCGTAGCTATTATGTAAACGACCAGGAAGTAAAATATGTTTGATGGTATGTATATGTACACATTTATGTATGTATAATGTATATATACACGTGGCTAATATTGAGAGCTTTTACTAGGTTTCGAAAGAACATAAAGTATAAAAAAATTATTAATTGCTGTCGCCGTTTTCGATTTAATAAATAGTAAAATAAATAAATTACTGTCTCAGAAACAGTAAATTTACATATATTTACAGTTGCTTGTTTATACATACCTGTGTTTACATATAACAAAAATATGTATGTAATTGATACTACCGCTTCGCTTGGAAAATATACAAACTAGTTCAGTTAAGTAGATAAACACATACTACCGATAACGTTTTATTAGTCTAATAAACGATTGTGAGCCTTAAAACGTAATAATGAATTAATGAAATGTTTGATAATTCATTAATGAAGATATTTGAAAAATCAGATTATTGATTTATGACAAGCTAGAACTATTTATATCGATTTTAATTCGTCGGAAGAGAATGGGAAAACGTTACAGAATGTTATCATTTTTCAGCTATTCTTTTTATAATTATCACTTTCATTTAGTATTTTTTTATGAAGCTTATATCTGAGACCTGTAATGAAGGGCGACATATATTTGTTCCTGCAACATACTATGCGAGTAACTTACGATGATGGTATAAATGTAGTTCTATTGAGTTATTTAGGACTGCAAAATTTTAATGATAGCCAACTTTTGAACAGGGGAAGGCACATAAAGAAGAAGAAGATGAAGTTTGTCAGATCCGAAGTAAAAATTTCCAATTTCATCGGCGTGTCTTATTGAAATTTTCGAGTCTTCAAAGGTGATTCGGTTCATTTCTTTTTTTATTAAACAGATAACGGTATGACTTACCGTATGTGGTTTAATGTTCGGGTTAAATATACGGAAGCAATCGTAACACATAGAGTGCCCGTATTTTTTAGAGATTTCATCGATGTATACTCTTTAAAAAAAAAAATCACAAGGCACCAGCGTCAGATGAAATAACAGTAGAATTGCCAAAATATGGAGGAGAAACTCTGTGAAGAAGAGTATGTTCTTCTTTGGAGGCAATTCATGTATTATATTTAATATTGCTTTGCTTATTTAATCAGCCCATTATGACCAGAACTTTTATTACATATTTCAAGGAATTATGGTATACAGGCTGATTCATTTTCGGCCCTCACCATTGGGATCTCTCTTATTATTGGAGATAGAGTATAGGTTTAAATTTGGCAAAGTTGTTAAATTTTGTGTTTGTTATAAATCCGTAAAGAAAATAGACCTGTGACAAATGACCTTCGTTATTTAAAAAAAAACGCGAAAACCCCATTTTCTTCTTTTACCTGTAGCATCGACATTTGGCCTTGCAGAGAAAAAATAAAAACACATCCTTGTGGCCATTTCTAAACCTCCATCCAGTGGTGTACTCTAAATTTTTATACGACGTTTCGTTTCTTTCTGGCCATCATCAACTATCTAATTTCTTATAGGCGCCATATTGGATTTAGACATCTTCAGAAAGAGTTTTTTTTCTGATTTCAACCATGTACCACATGCTGACTAAAGTTTTTGACATTAGGTTTTATTTGAAAGAATAAATTATAAGATTAAACAAGGTAGCCATGGAATTTCAATCTGTCAATAATTTCATTTATTGTTCATTAATAATATAAAAATGTCATACACTAACGAAGAGAAACGAGATATGATAAGTATTTTTTATTCTTCGAAGCGAAATTCAACAGTAGCGAGTACAAGATAACAAAAACATTAATAAAAATACATAGAAAAGTAAACAATAAACAATTACAGTAAATGTTCAATTATCTGGCCATCTTCGGTAATGCACAATTGGGCACGCCTTCTGGCATTTTGTACTGCCCTTTGTATAGTTCTTCTAGGAACTGCATCGAAGGCATTCTGAAGTCTGTCTCGTAATTCTTCAATGTTTTGTGGCGCATCTAATTTATAAACATTATTTTTAACATATCCCCATAAAAAAAATCTAGCGGACTTAAATCAGGTGATCTCGCAGGCCATTCAACAACTCCCCTATTTCCAATCCAACGGTTTGCAAACTCTTGATTTAAGAAATTTCTAACAACAGCTGCATTGTGTGCTGGTGCGCCATCTTGATGCCCCCATAAATATTGTAAATGATTTAATGGGATATTGTCGTCAAAATAGTCAGATACGTATGTACGTAAAATGTTTAAATATCTTTCTCCATTTAAATGTTCTTCATACATAACTGGTCCTAAGGGACGATTTGCCAAAATACCCATCCAAATGTTTATTCCAAAAAGATGTTGTGGTCTTCTAGCCCTGTTTTGTCGGGGATTTTGTACTGCCCAATAGTGCTCCGTATTTCTGTTGAACATTCCAGAATTTGTAAATTTTGTTTCATCTGACCAGATGATTTTGCTTAAAAAATTTTCGTCATTTTCTATCCTTCCCATTAACCAATTACAATATTCTAGCCTTCTCAAATTATCTCCAGGCAGTAAAGAGTGACTAACATGGATCCTGTATGGTTTAAACCTACTTTCATGTAAAGTTCTCCAAACTCTGGACTGGCACAAATTTAATTCTGTTAATTAATATTTCCAGTGTTGTCGTAATTTCACTCTCCAGTTTCTTCATCATCTGGTATCAGACTAATTTATATGTATGTATATATATATATATATATATATATATATATATATATATATGTATATATATATATATATATATATATATATATATATATATATATTGTTATAGTACAGCTCATACCTACGGTTTATAAACAATTTAATTTATATTGTCCCAATAAAGTATTATCTATGAAATAATAGTAATTAAAATGTTAATAACTAAGTAAATAATATGCAAACATGATGTAAGATCAAAATTTGCTTATTAATCATGATACCGAACTTAATTGAATATTTTTATTTGCGTATTTATTTTATTTGGTTATTTATTAATTTATCGTAATATAATATAACGGGAAATCAAGAATTTTAAAGCTAATTATGCACAAATAATTGTGAATATCATTGTTAATTTAACTTTTGACTAACCTCTGTAAAAAGTATGCAACTTTGATCACGTGAGGGTATTATAGTATGATAAAAATAAGTTCATATAGGAATAACCAATACTGACATACGAACAAAAGGCACACAGGAATATAGCAAAATTTTACAAAAATATAATGAATTATCACTAGATTCCTGTGATAGTTATGACAATAAAATAAAAGTTGTTTAAAAAAGTTTTTTGCACGACTTGTAATAGAAACGACGTTTTTTCGACGCATCATTTTTAAAATTCACAAAAACACAATATATAAGCCTAATTTAATTATAAATGTTGTTTTAAAAATATAGCAAATGTAATTACCTTAATTGAAGACTGTCTCCGAAAGAAAAAATGGTGTATTTTCAATAATAATATATATCAAGAATTTTCCTGTTTCAAAACCAGTCAATTTTGGAAGTATTGGCTAAAAAGAATTAAATAAACCATATTTAGAAAACCAAGAACCATTTAAAAGTGCTAAATTAATTAAACCTGGTTCATTTATTCAAGAATTTAATCCGAAAGTGGCCCTTCGCAAAGGAAACCTTCCTGTCCTACGTAAAGGGTACCACATACGCCCAACCTTTACAGAGCCAGCAAGGTATTTCCTGAACACCTATGATCCTTTTATATATTAGTCCCGAAAACCTCATGCTCTCCGTTAACAACGGGTATTCCCAGGTGGAACTGTATACGCATAATTTCTAAAAGAAACTTCATTTGTTAAACCATATTAGTATATCATTAAACTCACGTTATCTTGGGGCAAAATACCATTTTAAGCATTATATATTCATAGAACCTCATTGTTAGTATAATCATAATATAGTCTCCATTTTTTATTCGACTAGTTTTCAATAGTCATATGAACATAGTATAGGCAACTGTTTATATTATTAGTAAAAGGGGTTAAATGAGCAAGCTAATATTCATTGATGTTTTGATATAGTATACAAAGTGCATGTTTATATCTTGTATCAGAAATCAATAATTGTCTTGAATATATTTATTTATTAATTTATGAAATTATTTTTATTTTATGTATGCTTGTTGAACTATATGGTATCTAAGAACCGACCAAATATCCCTGAGATTAAGAAGCGCTCTTGTTTGAATATTAGCATATTCAAAGTTTACATAATTGAGCTAGTTATATATATTTCATTAAATTTTTTATTAAATTTCATTAAATTCATTCAGCATTTTACATTGCTATATTGACATACATTAAAATATATACAGAGCTTTCCTTCATAACAATATGTATATAGAAAATGAAAGTACATAGTTAGTAATTTAGATGTTATAATTCATAATTTAAATTGCTTTCGTTTAATTGCAGATAAAATAGGATGGTACGAAGTCGCACCCCATCTCAGGGTGGGGGTTCCCAGGGGTTTGAGATGGAGAGAAAGTATTCTGTGCCATCGAACCCGGAGTCTAGAGCCTTTTCCGGTACAGCTAGTGAAGACTTGCACGCCTGGTCTATATACAGGTATGTACGTACTTAATCAAATGTTACAGACAGAATAAACTTTTAATGGAAAAATGAATGCCTTCTTACCTAAAACGTGTCTCTTTAAATTGTAAAAATATGTAATTTGAATTTCAAAGCACTTCTCACTTGCTATTTCTTGTAAAATTTATTTCGATACGTTAAAAAGTTACAAAAGCATCAAACTAGTAAAATTGAAAATTATATTTGAGCATGATTGCGTTGCACTTTTTACATTAATTAGTTGAAATTATTTAATATGAAAGCTCAGAGTTTTATTTTTATATAAAGTATTGCTACGATCACTAGGTGTCGAGCTTGAAATAATAAAAAAAAAACAGAAAACGCTCCCCGGAGCAGACCCAGTCTCGGCCAACTAAAACTGCCCCTGCCCGTTCTTGCCAAACGTCCAACGGCCCACCCGGTTGCTGAGGCTGCCTCAGCCCAGGGGTCCCCACCCAGAGGTAAGCTAGGTATCTACGACAAAGAAAAGGTGGATAAGGGCGCCACCGAATTTCTGACGCTGGACGTCGCAAATTCGGAAACTAGATGAAAAAAAAAAATCTAATAAGAAATAAAAAAGGCAGGTCGCGTGGGGCACAAGGCCGGCTCCGTGACCGAGACTTGTTCCACTCTCGAGGATCGAGAGACGAGGGAAAGAAAAAGAAAATACGTTATTTCAACCAAACCACCTATTTATTAAACACACCATGTATAGTTAAAGTCACCAAGTCCCTAATTATCGTTCACTTATATACGAAATCTCCATGGGTCCGATGGATCCAAACGATAGCTCCCGGTAGAAAATTTATATTGAAACAAGTAATTAATAAAAAAATTTAAGATCAACTAAAAATCAACAAAGTATATCATAAGCAATAAAGTCATGTAATCACAAAGTTCTCAAGCGCCAAATCTTTAAATAAACACAAAATAAAATAACTTTTGGGTCTAGAGAGTTTTGGGACTAGAGGGTCAAACTAATGCAGAAGTGTATCAATATTTTGTGGAAACTATTTTGAAAAATAATAAAGCACTTTGAGTCACACCATTGTTTGATTTTATGGCTATATGCTAAAAAGACATACTTCGTAAAAGAATATCGGGCTAAAATAAACGGCAGTGGTAATTTGAGCGCGAAGCTTACCTGGTTCATAACATGAACAAGTAAACTGGGCGCAAGTATTTTAGCGGTCCTTTAATCCTATAGGTAAACTGGGCGCTAATAAAAATTGTTTGTTTAATAGAGCCTGACTGTAAAAAACACATAGTACATTTTAAATTTTATAGTTTATTAAAAAAAAAAACACATTTTGAAATATGCATAAGCATACTATTACAGTGACATATACGAATATTATAAATATGAAGTACATTTTACGTAATGTAGTCTGCTTATTTCTCCTAACTTATATATATTCAGAAGATTACCAAGCGATGCTAATTTAGCTATTACCTTTTTATCTTTAAGTCTCCTAGTTACATGCAAACTCTGTATATTAATATATGTATCAATTCGGCACTCTTTTATCTTTTACATAAAGACATAGATAGAGGGATGCGTTGCATAAAATGAGGAATTGAATTTTACATGAAATGACACAACAATTAGTTGTTCTTGTCACCGAAACATTTTCTTCTACCCACATAGAAGGGGGAAACACTGCATTTTCGATAATATATGTATTTAACAAATAATCACAATATTTATTCAACAAATCATTGTGTGGCTTATACGACATCATATCGAACACAAAACAATCCTCTACTTCATTTGGGTTTAAATAGGTTAATCCCAATGTGTGTTTTACCCAGTTGCGACTTTATTTTTCTGTACCATTCTTGGTGTAAGTGAAACCGGCAACCATTAATTTCAACATTAGGCCAAACATTGAGTCATGCTACATGTATGGCCTTTTCAAAATCTACAAAAACTTTATTTGGATTAAACATGCGACGATATTTTTCATATATATTGAACTTTAATAAAGAAATACAAGTTTTTACGTTTATAAAAACTCTTGAAGATAACACTGTTTAGATACTTTCGTATGTTAAGGCTTTGCGAAAAGTCAGGTGTTAAAAATTTATAGCGAGACCAAACAAAAGTACTTTTTTTGTTATTGTATTTAAATATCTTTGTCATTTTCTTTTCTCGCTTATGAGAGAGAATTTTGGGAATTTTGGATTTATATTGTGTATAATTATATCTTTCTATTTTTCATACGTCGTCTCTTTATTTTGAGGACACACTGAATAATAAATTTCAAGATTTTGAGTTAGAAATTACAGCTAGCATGTAATATAATTTTTCCACACTAGAACGATAGCATTTGAACTAAATATTCTCTATCTTTTGAGTTATTGCAATTTAATTTTTTTTACAGACAAAATCTGAATTCAGATTTTACGGACAGTGCCCTGGGATCGACCGATAAAAGTCCATTACCTTATGGTAACTTTCAATTACGTGATACGACAGTGCAATCAATACTAGCACATCCTCGTTATGGACCCAAGTAAGAATTTTTTATATCTACTAATATTTATTTAGAATATCATTAACTTTAACCCTTCATAGGACAAAACGTTCTTTTTTAATATCTTGTTTTAACATTTTCTGATTAAATGCATACCGATATGTATCAGTATATACCAGTGTTTGAAGTCGCATTAACGTTCTTTGTGGTCGTTTAAAATACGACCACGGACCATGTAGGGTACACTATCTTTTTTAGTGAGCAGTGGTTGAGAAGAAAAACACATACGCTTGTTATTATTATATCAGAATCTAAATATAAAAGATATAGTTCACTGATTGTTGTGGAAATGTTCAAAACAGGCAATACAAAGGGCTACATTGCAATATGAACCAGTGATATTAATTCTTTTCGGATTTGACCTCGTTGAGCAGTATGCACATCTTCTGGAGGTTCCTCGTCCATGATGGTAAATTGCAAATCGTTTCATTATTAGGTTATAGCAGGTGTGGCCAACTTTGGTGCACATAAGATCTACTTTTTATTTATAAATTGTGTCGCGATCGACCTATTTTTTAGGTAAGAAGGGGATGTTTTTGCAATGTGCTTTTATACCGACGTGCACTTTGGCGAGCTCCATGATTAAGGGGTAAATAATCTACATACATGAGTATTTATTTAATGGGTTAAAAAACTTATGTCCAGAGGAATTAAAACAACATGAGCACTTATTAATAACATTTATTCATTCAAACTTTTTAAATTAATGAGAAACCTGAGTTTGCATTTCCTTTACTAGTGCATCATAATTTGGAGTATATCCTGACAAAGACAATAACAATGAGTCCTCAGTATGAGAATCGGTCAGGACGGAACGAAGTTTAGTTTTAGTTAATTGTAAATATGAAAATGCCGATTCGCACAGATACGTAGATCCAAAGCAAGAATAAATATATTCGCTACATTTGATAATATTGGGATACTTTTCTCGGTTAACATATTTCCAAAAATTTTCTTCAAATTTTCTGGCTTGTAAGATTAAATCAGATTGTAAAATTATAATTTCATTTTCCAAGGCGTTTTGCTCCATATCAAATAAGTCTGCAATTTTTTTGCTAATTTCCTTCACAATTAAATCTTTTTTGAAAGGAAAAGATGTAAATTCCACAATTTCTTTAATTTTTTTAAAATCTTGGAATCGCTTCTCAAAATCTTCCATTACATTTTGTATTTCGGCCACGTACTTGTCAATCTCATAAATAATATTTTTATTTTTTTGTAAGTTGTCTGCCATATTTGGAAAATGGTTCATATTATTTTGTTGTAAATCTTCTATCAACAAAATAAATTTGGTTTTATATGCATCTATGCTGCTAATCATATCAATTATTGTTTTATTTTTACCTTGTAATTCTAAATTTAAATGGCTTAATATGGAAGTAAAATCTGTAAGGAATGCTAAGTCACTAAGCCAGGTTTTGTCATTTAAATATGCATATTTTTTCTCTTGTTCATTAAGAAATTCTATTATTTCAGGCAATAAATCACGAAATAGTTGCAGAAATTTACCTCTACTTAGCCATCTTACATCAGTATGCAATAATAAATCAGACTGACCTTCATCGAGTTTTAGTTGAAAAAGACGACGTTTGAGAGAACTTCCACGAATTGAATTAACAATTTCAAACGCGACGTCCATTACTTCTTTTGTATTTAGTCTCTTGCTGGATAATACTTGCTGGTGAATTATACAGTGGTAACTCAAAAAATCTGGGAATTCATCGTCATTTCGACATAGGGCTATAAATCCATTTTTGCGGCCTATCATTGCAGCTGCGCCATCCGTTGTTATTGAAACTAATTTAAAAAGAGGTACTTTCTTATCATTAAGCAGACTTTTAAACCCGTTGAATATATCTACACCTCTAGTCCTTTCTTTCAAAGAAATCATACCCAACAATTCTTCTTTAGATGTAAAATCTTCAAAAACTAAACGAATGAAAACAAGTAACTGTGCAGTATCACTTATATCTGTCGATTCATCACATTGAAGAGAAAAACAAGAGCATCTGTTAATATCATTTTGTAACTGTTCCTTTAAATTTCCACCCATCTTTTCGATTCGTCGCATCACTGTGTTTCGGGACAGTTGTAGATCTTGAATTGCAGCAGTAATTTCGCTCTTGTTCTTAAAATCATTAAAAAGGGAATCCGAGATTTCCAAGAACATTTCCTTTACAAATTCACCATCAGAAAATGGTTTACATTTTTTAGCTAATAGATAGCTTACTTTGAAGGATGCAGTTGTTACTGCTTGTGACTTCAATATTGGCTTTTTGAAAATATTTTGTTGATTTGTTAATTGAGTTTTAAGATCCCGAACTTTACGTTTTCGTAATTCGGAATTTGGTGGATAATCTGTTTGATACTTGTTATGTAAAGATAAGAAATGTCTCTCCAAATTACCCTTTTTAGCAATGGCTATCGAGCTAAGACATATTAAGCAGCAACATTTATCATTCACCATCGTAAAAAAATAGTTAATTTCCCATTCTTCATTGAAATGATATGTTTTCGATTTTTTTGGTTTGCTATCCATGTTCATAAATAGGTATACTAAAATGCAAAAAATATACGACTTAATAATAGGGCATGTAATAAAAGTATTAAACAGTAACAATATAAATTACAATTAATACCTGGTGTAGGTTTAGCCGATAAACGAAATAGCTAATCATACTTAATAGTTGCGAATAATTAAATTATTATTTTAAATAATGCTTATAAATATTTAATTAAGATTTAAATAATTTTATTTAAAATATATCTCTTATATACTTGCACAATTAATTTAAAGAACACTAATATTTCATTAATACTTACAAATGAAACAATCCGCAAGAGAAATTGACTGTAGCGTACAAACACTAACTTCAGAATGAAAATTTAACACTATATTCTGCAAAATTAGATTCCAAGAATTAATCCTAGTGGCATGCAATTTAAATGTTATTATTTTAATAGTCATAAATTTCTCAGAAGTGTAAATACAAGTCAATTTTAAACGCACTGTATTTCAGATTTATTAAATAAACATCATTTATATACGTTTTTATATGTATTGTATAAGTTTTTATCATAAGCCGAAGTATTATGCTGATTTTGTAATATCCCAATTCAAATAAATTTTATATAGGTAGTAAAAAGTAGCAGCAGCAAAAAAGTTATCTACCGACAAAAGCTTTAAATAGAAAACAGAATTGCAAAAGTGCAAAGAAAAAGAACTTAATAAAACCATTTCAAATGTCAAAACAAACTAATAAAAATAATGATAATATAAAAATTATATCCTTTCTATGAGCTAATCACAGAAAACATTTGAATAAAAAGTATTTGTACTTTTTAAGTTAAAAGTTTTTATGAGATACTTTTCGCAAACCCCGAACTTGCGAGTGATCGACCAAAATTGGTCTCGCGATCGACCGGTCGATCGCGATCGACTTGTTGGCCACCCCTGGGTTATAGTATATACTGCTTAGATTTTTTATATCACTTCTGTTGTTAATTGTAATTTCTTCTTGTTTAATATTAATCATTTCTTTAATTTCCCTTTTCATTGTGTGTTGTTCCTTATCATGAATATATGTTGTGATTATATAATTATCTATCATATGTTATTCAAATATCTGTACACTGATTTATCATGCTGGCAGTTCCGTATTTAGATTCCTGACTGCGCGGTCCGAGTAGGTTTTCGTGGTTTTCCTTCTCGTTCAAGGCAAATGCCGACAGCTTAAAATCTTAAGTTGCTCCACGGATGCAGACATAATTCTGAACCATAAATCTGCTTCTGGTTACTCGTAAACTGAGTTTACGAGTAACCAGAAGCAGAAGCAGACAGTTATCGCAGACCTGAAGATGGCAAATGTGATTTTGCCGAAACGTCGTCCAGAAACCAGCACCGGTCTTTACAAAGACCAAACAATGGAAACGCGGAAGAAAACCCGGAATCCAGTTACAACACATATATATATATATATATATATATATATATATATATATAATAACTTCGTGACCTTGGTATGATATGATAAACCTAATCAGTAGGCGATTAAAGGTCTGTATATTACTTCAAAATATATGTATTTAAAAAACTCTACATGTTTCGGCTGTATACGCCTTTATCAAGAGAATACAAAATATGAATGACAGGATATAAATGTCAAGTAATTAAGTTGCTATGGTTTAAATTATTCAAAGATACATTCTAGTAATAATAATAAATCTGTATTCCGACCAACAAAATAAACTATCTCTTAAATAAATTCAACAGTTTTCACAACAAATTAAAATTCACTATTGAAGAAGAATTTAATAACAGTATTAATTTTCTTGATATTTCTTTGAGCTATGATAGACAGGGTACTATTTATACAAATTGGTATAATAAACCCACAGCTTCTTTTCGATATATGAATTACCACTCAAATGCTCCTACAGTATTCAATAAAATGATTATAAATAATCTGACTGATAGAGCAGTAAAACTATCACACACTCAATACAGAAAAGATAACATCAAAAAAATTAAAACAATCCTAACTGATAATAATTATCCACCACAACTTATAGACCAAACTATTAAAAAAAGAGTACACCAAATATACAACACTGCAGACACCAATAAAAATTTGAACAATGACACAACATATATCACAATTCCATATGTTCCACAACTATCGGAAAAAATTAAATACACTTTAAAAAAATATGATATAGCTACAACATATAAACTTAGTAATACTAATAAACATTTATTTTCAAAACTTAAACCTAAAATAGAAAAAAATCGAGAAACACATGTCGTATATAAAATACCATGTCGCGATTGCGATAGTTACTACATAGGCCAAACGAAACAATATTTATACAAAAGAATACAAGCCCACAAATACTCTAGAACAGACAAAACTGCATTGTCTACACACAAACTACAACGCGATCACCATTTCGATTTTGAAAACACACAGATAATTGATAAAGAACAACAAACAGTGAAAAGACAAATTAAAGAAATGATCAGTATTAAACAGGAAAAAAATTCAATTAACAACAGAAATGATATAAAAAATCTAAGCAGTATATACTATAATTTAATTTTGTAACGATCTACAATTTACCATCATATATATATATATATATATATATATATATTTTTTTTTTTTTTTTTTTTTTTTTTTTGTTATATACCTTATGTTATTTAAATATCATATACTTTTGCTTATCATGATGACTGTTCCGTGTTTTGATTCCTGTCTAGTTGTCCGAGCAGGTTTTCGTGGTTTTCCTTCTCGTTTTGAGCGAATGCCGACAACTTTGTATCTTAAGTCGCTCCACGGGCGCATACGTAATAATAACTCATGTCTTGCTTTTCCCTGCCTATCCCTGTTTTCTGTTTTTTGCTGATGTGGTCCTCTACTGGGTTGCAGCCTAGCATATGCGCTACAAAACTCTAGGGGGGTCTGCCCATTGGGCAGTCAGGTGCCATTCCGCCTTTCCAGCAAGAGTGAGGAACCATGCTACGCGGCGCTATCTCGTCGCCGCGCAATGCACACACCACTAGGACCGGTCCTGGGTGACAACCTGGCTAGGCTGCCGTTAACAGCACACACACGTTCGACGTGTGTGCTATGCCCCCGCTTCGGCGGAAAACGTTAAGATGGCATAAGTGTGACCATCGTCGACCGAGGTAGCCACTAAGAGTGTTCCCTTAGTTGCGATGAGCAACCCCGTAGAGGGTGCGCTTCGCCTGTCTGCGCCTTGCCTCGTTGGGGCGGGGGTCAGACCGTCGAAGTATTGCACGGAATTGTAAAGAAGTTGTCGGGAAAGGGTTGGCGGCCCTACGCAACGGCTGGTTATCCGACCTCTCTAAATTCATGCGACCGATCACTAAACACACGCACGAACGCACCGGCATACAAAACCCTACACTTACGCTCTCACACAAAACCACACACCCATAGAGAGACGCAAGCTGCCAGCAGCAACCAACACACAAGTTCATACCCAGAAGAAGACACAAATTGCTAGCAGCGAACAACACATATTTTCACACCTTGTTATCTATTTTTTGGAATACTAAGGCATGATTTATTATTATTACTAGAATGTATCTTTGAATAATTTAAACCATAGCAACTTAATTACTTGACATTTATATCCTGTCATTCATATTTTATATTCTCTTGATAAAGGCGTATACAGCCGAAACATGTAGAGTTTTTTAAATACATATATTTTGAAGTAATATACAGACCTTTAATCGCCTACTGATTAGGTTTACTATATATATATATATATATATATATATATATATATATATACATACAAGTGTCCCGTATCGTTATGTCCAAATTGTGTAAAGTAAAGAGTGTAAAGTAGACTTCACTTCAAGTAAAAAAATGCAAACTTGTAAAGGCATTTTTATTTGTTTCAAAGTTACGATCTATGAATGTGATTGTCAGATCATGAAAAAAAATGTAATCCTAAAGTCAATACATACTGATTTTATTTAAACAAACTTATACGATTCAATAAGAGGCCTGTGATTGTTTACGTCGCATAATAAAATGTTATCCTAAAATAAATAAACACGTGTCGTAGTGCATACAGTAGTTTCTTGGAGATCTACAAAAAAGAGAACTGGAAATTGATTTACGATAAAGAAGGTTCTTCCTTATTTCGTAAGTGCTGAACCATGAATATCATACAATAAACAAATGTTCAGATGACTGTTAACGTTGCATTTTTTAATAAAGGATTACATTACGTTTCAGTTCATACAACAGCTTATTGGTGAGTGGACACGTTTTCTTTATTCAAAATGCCTTACCGATTTTCTTCTCAAGAGTATGCGTACATGCATTTTGTGTTTGACTACTGTAACGGCAGTGCACGTCATACAGTTATTGAATACCGACATCGGTTTCCCGATAGGCGCATTCCCCATTACAGAACGTTTCTGGAAGTACACAGACAATTTCGGGAATGCGGACTGCGTGATTATTTTAGACTTAGAGGAAGAAGCAGTAGCTATTGTTACAAGGGATCCAACTCTCAGTGTACGTCGAATCGCTAGACAACTAGGAGTGCCATGAACGATAGTTTGGAGAATTTTAAAACGTGAGGGCTTATATCCATATCACTATCGCAGGGGACACGGTTTGCTTGAGGCAGACCACTATGCTCGTCTAGTTTATTCTACCTGGATATTAAGACAGTCACGGCTTCATTTTAATTTCTGCAGAACAGTCCTCTGGACAGATGAATCTACGTTCACGAGAAGTGGTGTTACAAATCTGAGAAACCTGCACAGGTGTCATCAGAAAACCCAAAGCTATACGTCCATCTAAATTTCAACATGAATTTTCTATTAACGTTTGGGCGGCCCTAATCGATGACTTGTTGATTGGTCCTGTCGTTCTTCCTGGGAGGTTAAATGCTTACAATTACCTTCAATTTCTTATTACCGAACTGTCAGGTTTTTTTAGAGGATGTCCCACTGAATGTTCGACGACATATGTGGTTTCACATGGATGGGGCACCACCACATTTCGGAATTGCTGTCAGAAATTGGGTTAACGTCAATTATCCAAGATGGATTGGTCGAGGTGGTCCTGTTGAATGGTCATCCAGATCACCCGATCTTAATCCCCTTGACTTTTATTTATGGGGGTACATGAAAAATTTAGTTTACGAGCAAGTTTCAAACACAAGAGAAGAGTTGTTGGATCGTGTTCACCTGGCTGCTGAGCAAATCCGACTAAACAAGTTTGAAATTCGGATAAGTACTTCTTCTGTTGGCTTACGGGCATAAGCCTACATTCAACAAGGAGGTGGACATTTCGAAAATATTATTAATTGAACTTTTTTAAATAAAATAAGTTTTTATTGATTTTAGGATTACATTTTTTTTTTCATGATCTGACGATCACATTCATAGATCTGTAACTTTGAAACAAATAAAAATTGATTTACAAGTATTGTGTTTTTGTTACTTGAAATGAAGTCACTTTACACTTCTAAAATTTGAACATAACGATATGGGACACTTGTACGTCAAGTGTCACAAAAAACTAATAGTAGGCTATATGAAAACTTTGTGAGGGTTACGTAGAAAGCAAAATCATTACTTTTACTTACAACTCGATCGAAAAGTCGATCACCAGCAGCGATGCAAGCCTGGCAACGTAAAACCACTGAATTATAAACTGCAGGAAAGTCTTTTTCATTTCCAATTTCGGGTGCAGCATTCATAATTATTTCTCGTAATTTCTCTTCATTGCGAATCTCTTCTGCATCAACTACTTGTTTTGCGTGACCCCAAAAGTAAAAATCCAGTGGATTTAGATCTGGCGACCTAGCAGGCAACTGAACTGGACCGCGCCTACCACCTTCTATTAAAATGGCTATCTAGCCATTCTACAACAACCAACCCTTGCAGAATGTGGTGGCGCATATCACATTGCGCAATGCAACATCTGCTAATAACTTTAACTAAATTTATATCTTTCATAAGAATCTCTATATCTCCAAAACAAAGACCAATAGGAAAAAAAAACGTAATTTCGCATTTTTTGCTAAGAATCCAATCTCGAACATGAATTTTCATTTTTCGCCTCCTGATATAAATCACCCTATATATCGATACGCCCTCGTAAATACGAAATTTTATATGTATCAATTTATTAAAATTTTGAGGCAAGAAATATGATAAATTATAATAAACTGTTGGTCGGATCACAAAAAAATACTTTTAAACTAATTATACCACAAAAGACCTTAAAAGTTGCGGAATGCGATAATTTAGTACTGGAAATGAAATATATTCCAGTGTCTATTCTCACTAATCTACATATTATTAAATTAAAGTGTTGTGACCATTAATCATTTTCTTAAAATGATTAATTTGATCTTACAGTTGGGGGTCTCATAAAACCATCTCAAATAAAAACCTCCTCTATTTCATTACCTACATCCTAATTTATTGCTTTCAGACGAGAAAATCAGGTTTGGTAATTTAATTCACTTTAAAAAAAACATCTTTATCTCCACATGCTATAAACTTTTTACACTATTTTATCTTGATTTATCTTAATTAAAGAAATCTTCGGAGAATATTATATCTACTAAATTATATTTATCTACAATAAGTCAAAATGATTGATGCTAAACTAAATTTTACAGATGTTTACTTTAAAATTAGTATTTTATTTGTTGGGATATTTAAAAGACGTATGCCGTAAAATCGTACATAAATTTATGAAAAAACACTTTACTATATTTATTGAAGTTTTACAACGAGTTACTACACTGAAATAACCTTTATTCTTCAAAGGTCGTGAGGTAAATTAACTGTAAAATGTGTTGAAATTATAGTAATGTAATGAGTTTTAATATGTTTATGGCATAGTTTCCATTTGTACGTGTTGAATGACTCCTATAACTAATGTACAGCTAGGAGCATGGAATTCCAGACACAAATAATTGGCTACTGTAAATATGACTTTTATATTGAGTCTTATTGACATGAGAAATTTATTAATGTTTCATTGACATTTAAAAATATGCCTAGAGTTTTTCTTAATGAAACGCAAAAAATCAAGCAAAACTTGAGGAGGTATACTCTTTAAGAGCTGTTGCCGCGCATATTAAAGTAAGTCTCAAAGAGCTCCAGGTTCTGATAGTCGACGTGTTACTAATGTAGGCGAAGATCATTCTAAATTAGATTTGTAAAAGAATCTATAAACGTCAGGGAGACGTTAAATTTTAATTAATATCAATTTCACACCACAAAGAAAAATTTAGTGTCTAGTTTAAGCATTACGAAATTACAAATACTAATGCATTTGTAGCCTTTTATAAAATAGACTTAACAGCTAGGTTTATAAGGCAAACAAAGTCCAATAGATAATCAATGGCTGTGCGTTCATATAGGTGTGCACTTACTAATTTAAACAGTTAAATATATATATATATATATATATATATATATATATATATACACGCTGTCCCGTATCGTTATGTCCAAATTTTAGGAGTGTAAAGTAGACTTCATTTCAAGTAACAAAAACGCAAAACTTGTATATCCATTTTTATTTGTTTCAAAGTTACAGATCTATGAATGTGATTGGCAGGTCATGAAAAAAAAATGTAATCCTAAAGTCAATACAAACTGATTTTATTTAAAAAAGTTCAATTAATAATATTTTCGAAATGTCCACCTCCTTGTTGAATGCAGGCTTGTGCACGTAAGCCAACAGAAGAAGTACTTATCCGAATTTCATACTTGTTTTGTCGGATTTGCTCGGCAGCCAGGTGAACTCGATCCAACAACTCTTCTCTTGTGTTCGAAACTTGCGCGTAGACTAAATTTTTCATGTACCCCCATAAATAAAAGTCAAGGGGATTAAGATCGGGTGATCTGGGTGGCCATGCAACAGGATCACCTCGACCAATCCATCTTGGATAATTGACGTTAACCCAATTTCGTACAGCAATTCCGATATGTGGTGGTGCCCCATCCATGTGAAACCAAATGTCTCGTCGAACATTCAATGGGACATCCTCCAAAGGACCTGGCAGTTCGTCAATAAGAAATTGAAGGTAATTGTCCGCATTTAACCTCCCAGGAAGAACGATAGGACCAATCAACAAGTCATCTATTAGGGCCGCCCAAACGTTAAAAGAAAATTCATGTTGAAATTTAGGTGGGCGTATAGCTTTGGGATTTTCTGATGACCACCTGTGCAGGTTTCTCAGATTTGTAACACCACTTCTCGTGAACGTAGATTCATCTGTCCAGAAGACTGTTCTGCAGAAATTAAAATGAAGCCGTGACTGTCTTAATATCCAGGTAGAATAAACTAGACGATCATAGTGTCTGCCTCAAGCAAACCGTGTCTCTTGCGATAGTGATATGGATATTAGCCCTCACGTTTTAAAATTCGCCAAACTGTCGTTCGTGGCACTCCTACTTGTCTAGCGATTCGACGTACACTGAGAGTTGGATCCCTTGTAACAATAGCTATTGCTTCTTCCTCTTAGTCTGCTGGCAAATTTACTCCTCGGTCGAAAAGATAATCGCGCAGTCCGCATTTCCGAAATTGTCTGTGTACTTCCAGGAACGTTCTGTAATGAGGAATGCGCCTATCGGGAAGCCGATGTCGGTATTCAATAACTGCTTGACGTGCACTGCCGTTACAGTAGCCATACACAAAATGCATGTGCGCATACTCTTGAGAAGAAAATCGGTAAGGCATTTTGAATAAAGAAAACGTGTTCACTCACTAATAAGCTGTTGTATGAACTGAAACTTAATGTAATCCTTTATTAAAAAATGCAACGTTAACAGTCATCTGAACATTTGTTTATTGTATGATATTCATGGTTCAGTACTTACGAAATAAGTAAGAACCTTCTTTATCATAAATCAATTTCCAGTACTATTTTTTGTAGATCTCCAAGAAATTACTGTATGCACTACGACACGTGTTTATTTATTTTAGGATAACATTTTATTATGCGACGTTAACAATCACAGGCCTGTTATTGAATCGTATAACTTTTTTTTAAATAAAATCAGTTTGTATTGACTTTGGGATTACATTTTCTTCATGATCTGACAATCACATTTGAAACAAATAAAAATGGATATACAAGTTCTGTGTTTTTGTTACTTGAAATGAAGTCTACTTTACACTCCTAAAATTTGAACATAACGTTACGGGACAGCTTATATATATATATATATATATATATATATATATATATATATATATATATATATATGTATATATATATATAAATAGTAAGGAGAAACTTCTTGGGGATTCATTCTACCAATATTTCGCATCCTATTTCGGTATGCTTCTTCAGGGTTTCTGAAATTTGAACTTTAATTGTTGTCGAAAGTTTGCAATTTGACATGTACGATGTCACCACGTGTATAATTATATATTCTTTTTTGAGTACGAGGCCCGAACACACAACACGAGCAGACGTAGCACGAAAACGGATTAAAAATAAGTCATGATGCAGTTAAAATTGTGTCAAAATTTAAAATTAATAATAAATAAAATTGAAACATAAATAGAACAACACTAAAACGCGGACGATGCAGACAACGGTACACAAAATCAATTTTGTCTCGAATTTCGTTGTCACTAAATATATCTAAAGTTTTTAAACATGTTGCATCAGTTCTCATCTCTGGAATTTTTCCGGAAATAATAGATTTAAACCAAGATGGTTTCGTATCTGCCAGTCTCACTCAGACCAACTTATTACAATTTCCCTACGGATTTTTCTAAAACGTTCGACTGTTTTCATCAACAATTGTTGTCTCACAAACTCGTACTTTAGCGGACTGGTGGTAACTTACCTTCGTGGTTTACATGATACCTGTTTCATAGATCTCAGATAGTAAAAATCTCATTGGTAATCTCCAGATCTATGTCAGTTACTTCCGGTGTACCTCACGGCAGTAATTCAGCGCCAATTCTGTTGCTACTTTTTATAAATGACTTATACAAAGTCTTCGCCAATTCTAAGAGCAGATTTTTTAAAAATATTAAGACATGTAGATGCTTCCCCTGATCTGGCATCACTTCAGAAGGATACCGAATTGCATGTGGAAAGACGTTCAATCAACAATATGTTGCTTAATTTTAATAAATGTTATATTATCATTTTTTGTGCCAACGATAATGTTGTAGTTAAAAGTTACGTTCCCGTCAAATAACCCCCGAAGAGGTCAACATAATATATGAAGCTAGAAGTCACTGCTGAAAATGGAGTACTAATCGAAGTAGATCATTGATTTTCTTCGCCATATTATTTGTTGTTGTATAACCACATAAACTGTTCACTTTAAAATCTGAGTTTATATATATTCATCGATATTTTTTAAAATATAAAACATTGTATGTAGAATTCAAATACAAGAGATGTATAAACTTGAGCAGCAAGATGGGTGTGATGGAAAATTGATTGAAATAATTACAGCGATATCATTTATTTAATTACTTCAACGAATTTTGTACGATCTCTTTACTACATGTACATTCTGTTCAATAACGGTAAATCTACTTTTTAAACAGTTACAGACATGAAAAATAAATCCATGCTACAAATCCAGTTATATTATTATAATTTCATTGCGTTTATTGCCTCTTTACACTTTACTATAAGAAATCTCGGTTTTAATTGATGAATATCTAATGCGAAATTATACGAAAAAAACAATATTTACATATAACTCGTCCATTGATGAATACTTATTCTCCGTGCATTTTATTTTGCTAATTCTTTATTACTTTTTTTATTTCCGTTTTATCTTGTTTTATGAGTTATTATAGAATAATCATTAATAAGTAAAATCTTAAATATACACAAAGTTTTGAATTAAATATTGATTTCTACATTTTAGGACGCTAATTATTCAAATTTTTTAATTAAAAAAATTCGGCCTTAAGCAGGATTCGAACCCACGTCCATGGTTTGCCGGACCATTGTTCTGCCACTAAGCTATTAAGGACTGCGAAAAAATGCAATTAATTTGCAACAAGTGTAAACTACAGGCAAAAATATTAACATCTGTTTCGTTAATGTAACTTAAGGCTTCGCGATGTATTCGAAACCACAGTCCTTAATAGCTTAGTGGCAGAGCAATGGTCCGGCAAAGCATGGACGTGGGTTCGAATCCTGCTTAAAGGCCAATTTTTTTAATAGAAAAATTCGATTAATTAACGTCGTAAAATGTAGAAAACATAATTTAATTCATTCACATTACATCGCGAAAAATGCAATTAATTTATAACACAAAGTTTTGTCGACAGCTGGGGATGCGACCCTACTACGCAGTAATTATAATATCGCGCCTCCATATGACCATCATCCTGCGTTATATGTGAAAAGAGGCTCCTGACGAACTTATTAACAACTATCTATTTAGCTTTGCTTGACCTAGGATTTTGTTGGAACTAATTTATGTTTTGGTCGCATTAAATATATTTTATAATATACTAGGTGTCTGTAAAAGGTCTTTACAAAAGCTTACTATATATTCTTTACATCAAAATAAGTCGATTTAAGAAAACTTACCTTACTACAAAGTTGCTTAGTTTGGGCATTATATGGCGCTGTTACAATTCTGAAATAGTCTTTTATTATAGATATTAAACGCCGATTTTTATAAAACTTGACACGTAGACATAGTGTTATGAGTAGAGAACGGACACGCTTACCACATGGCGCAAAGCCCAGTGCAGTACTGGCGAAAGGCTGTATTTCTAAAATATTTAATTTTATTTATGTAATCGGAAAACGTACGGGTGGTGATCTATCTATCTAAAATTACGAAATACATATTTATTAATTAAATTTATTTATATAATTGGAAAACAAACGGGTGGTGATCTATAAAATTACGAAATACATATGTATTTGTTGAAAAGTTGTATTTTTAAAGTTTTTAATTTTATTTCTATAATTGGAACATTTTTATTTGTTCATTTTGTCGTTCAAGTTGAGTAAAGGAGTATTAATATTGACTAGCAATAGTTTCTCAAGGTTTTCTTCTGTCAATTTTATTCTCTTTGAATTAAGTACATCCTTATAAATAGGAAACGTCCTTTCTACATCGCAACTGGTTATAGGTGCATACTGGAAATATTCTTTTATTTCTTCATATTTAGCCGTTAGATTTTGTGGAATGGTCTCCATACATAATTGCTGCAATGTAATTAAATCTGGATTTCTATTAAGAATTGCTTCAAACTTTTGCCGAAGGCCACATCCGAAGTCACTTGGAATACTTTCAAATTATTAACAGCCACATCTAATGTGGTTAATTCGTCATTTAATTTGAGATTTCGATTTTCAAAATAAGTGATTAGTTTTGGCAATTTTCCAAAGTGTTCGTGAAGAAAGTACAACTGATTTTTTAAATTTGGGATTTGTGTGAGTTCCTTGCACTCACCAATACTTCTAGCATCCTCCTTTAGCAGTGTTACGAAATGTTTTAGACTATCTAAATTCTCAGCATAATAACTAGTAGCTTCCAGCCATGTTCCCCATCTAGTTATTACTGGAGTGGGAGGCAGTGACAGAGATGGAAATTTTTCCCTGAAAAGAGCTACTCTTAATGGTGCTTTTCTGAAAACTTTTTTAAAAGCTGATACAATTCTATCAACTTCCGGAAAAGTGTCTCTGATATATTCACAGATTCTGTGGGGAGCATGTGCTACACAAGTAATATGCAGCATATTAGGATATGTTTTCTTCAATAGTCTGCCTGTTTTTAACATATACGCAGCACTATCACTGACAAATAAAAGTATTTTTTCTTTGTACGTGGCGTCCAAATGAAGTATATTTTGAATATTCTCATTAATCGTTTTAGCAACTGTTTCCGCATCAACTGTGTCTATAACTTTTGTTGCTATTACATATGCGTTATATGGAATAGTTGGATGTAGTACACCAGCTACAACATTTACCACACAGCGTCCTAACATATCCACCGTTTCGTCGGCGCTTATCCATATGTATTGATTTAAAAGATGGCATCTAATGCGTTCTACTGTTCTCGTATAGCACCTAGAAACATAATATTTGCGTAAAGTTGATTCATCAGGAACATTTCGACCAGTACATTTTTGAAGAAATATTTTTAAAGTGGGATTGTTAAGTTTATTTAATGGAATATTAGCCGCCATAAAAGTTGTACAGAGTTCAGATGTGTTTGCGATCCTAAGTGACGAATTTTTGACGATATTTTACGGATGTTGTAATAAATTTCGGAATCACTGACAATGGACATACAATCAGTATAACCGTCAATCCAACTCGCCATTGTTTTTCAATGCCGTTCTCGACATTCTTCCATATCATGTCTGAAAAAGTAACTTAAACAATGTTCTAGATCTAAATAAATGAAAACTAAAAATGTGTGCGTAAGTTATTGAAACTGAACGAAATTCAATGCACATTTACGTCGAAATATTTGGTAGAAATAGATTCAGTCAAACGATATTAAACAGGAACTATCACAAAAATTACGGTGTAATTAACAGTTAAAACTATGAAAACAAGAAACTTACTCACAGCACTTTATTTATCTTACGAAATATAAACTAATAAATAAAATACATTATAAAAACCCCGCTTCTATCTACGCTCATGAAAACATTTTAAAAAACACTATATTCTCCGAATACAATAGCTGGCTTGTCTATTGTTATCGCGGCGAGACCAGGTGTCCGAGTAAGTCAAACAAATACTTCATTGAATTACGCCGGGATGTACTGAGCGACGTTATACACAATTCCAATTGCCGATTGCGTTTTATGGAAATTGCGTCCGTTCTCTAGTGATTACATATGGTAAAAGCACCTTCTAGTAGTCGATTGTAAAAATATAAAAGGTGTCCCTCGTATTAATCGCAATACGGTATTTAATGTTTTTAAAAGGTGGAGAAACGAGCAAACTCTTAACAGACAGCCTGGTTCAGGAAGACTTAGGAGTTCTACCCTTGCAAGATGCTGCATTTCACTTGAGTGAAAATCCTTTCGATAGCGTAGTTAACTGTTGCTTCGAATTATTAATGAAAATTCTACAAATAATTAACATATGAACAAGGTATCGTTGAAAATTCTACTGATATAAATAAAAGGCCAATTTATATTAGAGTCAAATTACTACAAGCCAGGCGCGGCTCGTGATGACGTATTTGGGGGTGCAAGTACAATGATGTGAGTGCTTCGTGTATTCTCGTGTACTAACTGTAACGTTTTCTCAGTGAACACCGAAAACCCATGAGGCACTCGCATCATTGTACTTGCACTCCCAAATACGTCATCACGAGCCGCGCCTACTACAAGCTAATGAACAATATTTACATTTTTCAAATCCTTCGAGACATGTATTAAATTTCACTCGTCAATTTCTTTTGTATTTAACTTCAATATATTTAATTATTATCACAAACAAACACTAACTATCTTAACGAAAATTAAAGTATTTTAAATATTTTGTTGATTATTAATGAGATTACCTCTTCATTCGATAGATCGGCGCTGGGTTCGAACATGTACACATATTTGAAATTCGGTCTGCCGAGAGTATTTCCGCCCAATCATAATGGTTCCCATCGTTCGGGAACACCTCAACACTTCAGGAACACAGCACAACGCTCTACGAACATCAGGTAGGTAATCGTCGATATCCGCGCCATTATTGACCGATCAAATGAATACATAATTTTATTTCTGAATGCTGCGGACAGGGCGTCGAAAACAGGAAGTCGTGGCCCAAGGGATGGCAGTTCCGGTTACGACAGCTCCGACAATGAGACAACCAATTATAAGAATAGCCGGAAGTATAGATCCGATCCGGATTTTAGAATGCAAAACGTTCATCCTTCTTATCAGTCGCCGGTTCCACAAAAAGTAAGTGGAAAACTGATGATCTTTGTTAATATTTCCTTAATTATTTGATCGTAAATATCTCTCGATTAAGAATCATCATAACAGGATGTGTGTAGTAATTAGTGTCTCTCCCTAGAGCAAAATATTAAATCCTATCTTGAAATACGCAAAACACTTCTAATGTGCAGAGAATCACCTTTGTGTAATACAAAAAAAAATTGAAAAGCAAACTTCGTAAACTCCTACTCCTTTTTTATTTATTATCATATCAATAAACATGGAGACGGTAGAAAATTATGAGTAGACTACATGTTATACAAGGTGCCCCGTATCGTTATGTTCAAATTTTAGGAGTGTAAAGTAGACTTCATTTCAAGTAACAAAAACGTAAAACTTGTATATCCATTTTTATTTGTTTCAAAGTTACAGATCTATGAATGTGATTGTCAGATCATAAAAAAAAATGTAATCCTAAAGTCAATACAAACTGACTTTATTTAAAACAGGCGTGTGATTGCTAACGTCGCATAATAAAATGTTATCCTAAAATAAATAAACACGTGCCGTAGTGCATACAGTAATTTCTTGGAGATCTACAAAAAAGAGTACTGGAAATTGATTTATGATAAAGAAGGTTCATACTTATTTCGTAAGTGCTGAACCATGAATATCATACAATAAACAAATATTCAGATGATTGTTAACGTTGCATTTTTAATAGGATTAATAAGGATAACATTACGTTTCAGTTCATACAACAGCTTATTAGTGAGCGGACACGTTTTCTTTATTCAAAATGCCTTACCGATTTTCTTCTCAAGAGTATGCGGACATGCATTTTGTGTATGGCTACTGTAACGGCAGTGCACGTCAAACAGTTATTGAATACCGACGTCGGTTTCCCGATAGGCGCATTCCCCATTACAAAACGTTTCTGGAAGTACACAGACAATTTCAGGAATGCGGACTGCGTGATTATCTTTTCGACCGAGGAGTAAATTTGCCAGCAGACTTATAGGAAGAAGCAGTAGCTATTGTTGCAAGGGATCCAACTCTCAGTGCACGTCGAATCGCTAGGCAACTAGGCGTGCCACGAACGACAGTTTGACGAATTTTAAAACGTGAGGGCTTATATCCATATCACTATCGCAGGGGACATGGTTTGCTTGAGGCAGACCACTATGCTCGTCCAGTTTATTCTACCTGGATATTAAGACAGTCACGGCTTCATTTTAATTTCTGCAGAACAGTCCTCTGGACAGATGAATCTACGTTCACGAGAAGTGGTGTTACAAATCTGAGAAACCTGCACAGGTGGTTATCAGAAAATCCCAAAGTTATACGCCCATCTAAATTTCAACATGAATTTTCTATTAACGTTTGGGCGGCCCTAATCGATGACCTGTTGATTGGTCCTGTCGTTCTTCCTGGGAGGTTAATTGCGGACAATTACCTTCAATTTCTTATTGACGAACTGCCATGTCTTTTAGAGGATGTCCCACTGAATGTTCGACGAGTCATGTGGTTTCACATGGATGGGACACCACCACATTTCGGAATTGCTGTCCGAAATTGGGTTAACGTCGATTATCCAAGATGGATTGGTCTAGGTGGTCCTGTTGCATGGCCACCCAGATCACCCGATATTAATCCCCTTGACTTTTATTTATAGGGGTACATGAAAAATTTAGTCTACGCGCAAGTTTCGAACACAAGAGAAGAGTTGTTGGATCGTATTCACCTGGCTGCCGAGCAAATCCGACAAAACAAGTATGAAATAAGGATAAGTACTTCTTCTGTTGGCTTACGGGCACAAGCCTGCATTCAACAAGGAGGTGGACATTTCGAAAATATTATTAATTGAACTTTTTTAAATAAAATCAGTTTTTATTGACTTTAGGATTACATTTTTTTTCATGATCTGACAAGTAGAGATGATATAACTCCTTGAGCGGAGTAGGTGCACCTACCCGGATCCCAGTTCCGAACTAGGTGCGGCAAACTAGGTGCACAAATCAGTTCCGACACCGACCGATTATGAGTCATATTTTGGGTCCGATCAGTCAGGGTAATCTTTATGTTTACTTAGGCACACAGCTTGGATATACAAATAGCAGTTAACTTATTACATTTTAAATGAGGTGTCAGATTGCAATTTATAATTTTTTTTTAAATTAAAGTGCATACGATATACACAAAAAAATAATTACAAAAATAATACCATAAATATAGTATTATCGCCTATTTCTTATACAAAAAATATAATGTCTAGTCGAGAGACATAATGTTACTGTTAAAAAAAAGTGAAGACTATAAATGTATGATGTATTAAAATAAACACATCACTTGGTTTATTTGTATTTTCTCTACCTTCCTTTACTAAATAGGATATATTTCGATTAGTTGCATAATAAGTATTGTCGTTGTCGGTTGTAGTTTTGTGGAATTTAATTTAAATTTTATAAATATTTAAGAATGAGTTCTAATAGGCAAACCAGTATTGTATGGAATTTTTTTTCTGTAGTTGATAAAGACTTTGCTAAATGTAATTTATGTGGCCAAAGAATGTGTTACAAAAGTTGTGTGAAATGGCTGATCGAAATCAGGATCCATTTCAGTGGTGGAAGGACAGTGAATATTTATTCCCGAATCTAAGTATCGTTGTAAAGGAAATTTGTTGTACAATGGCTACTTCAGTTCCATGCGAGAGACTTTTTTCTAAAGCGGGGTATATTTTAAATGAAAGAAGAACACGGTTAAGTGCGAGTAAAGTAGAAAAACTAGTTTTCCTGAATATGAACGATGACTTCATTTAGATTTAAATACAAAAATTAAAACTATTTTTTATGTATTAGTTCTTATTATTTTTACTTTTTATTATATATTTTTTTGTGTAGCTAAAAATTTAGTTTTTCTTATGACTAGAAATCATACTAATTATTAAAAAATAAATATATTTGGTTACACAATTGCTATATACAATTATTCGGAATCGCAGCAACTACAATTGCCAGTTGTATTTATTTATACATATAGGAGTAGTTGCGTCGTTTATTTCTCATACTTCGCTTCGCTTAGTCGGACTCGTTCCAGGCGGACCTATCTTTTACATAATACGATGCGAATATGTAGGTGCAACTGCGAGATCAACTCTCGGACGCTCCGACTTGAACGATCGGAATCAGAATTGTACGACTCGGAATCGTTTCAATCGGATCTACTCTTTTGGAAAATGCGAACTAGGTGCACCTGCTCCGGCACGCGAACTAGGTTCAAAAGAACAGGTTCGGTTCAGAGCAACCATCTCTACTGACAAGCACATTCATAGATCTGTAACTTTGAAACAAATAAAAATGGATATACAAGTTTTGCGTTTTTGTTACTTGAAATGAAGTCTACTTTACACTCCTAAAATTTGAATATAACGATACGAGACACTTGTATAGAATCAGGGCAAAGTTGCGAAAATTAATGGCAATTAATATGCCGTAAAGAAATTTGCATTACCATGTTTCGTTTTTAAGATTTTTGGAAAAGAACAAATTTTCACATCTTTCTTCTTTCGTCAATAAATTGGTGGTTATGCAACGAATTGAAAAACCAAAAACACTTTTAAAGTAGTAACTTTTTTTGATGCATCCATTGGTGCTAACCATTTTTCGGTACAACGTTTCCTCACTTTACCATCATCAACTAAAAATATTTAAATACAGACCTGGATTTTAAAATCACTTTTATGATTGCTAAATATTTATGCTTTATAACATTAGTGTGACGATATTTCTTGACATTGTCACTTATTCCTCATCAAAATTCATAATGTATAAAAAACACATTACGGATCGGGACATTATGCAAAATGAAAACTAAAGAATTTATTTTTCGAAAAGAAATTAAAACAATTGATTAGAAACAATAATGAGAATCAACAATGACAATAGAATAATTCACAAGAAATGTTCGAAGATGCCTCCTTCTTGGTCAATGCACAAGTTAATGCGTCGATCTAATAACACGCTGTCGCGTCGTCTTAATGTCGCAAATGTATTTGAAACTTTCGGATGCAATTCTTCAAAATTTTGTATATAAATCTTATTTTTTAAAGTTTCCCATAAAAAGAAATCGAGAGGCGATAAGTCAGGTGACCTTGCTTGCCATTCAGCTACCCCGCAATTCCCAATCTCTTGTTCTGGAAATTCTTTGTGGGAATGTGCTCCATTTTGTTGGAACTAGAGAATACCAAGTCGGCCGTGTGGCAATTTTTCTTAATAATTTCTAAATAATGTTCTAGAATATTAGATAACGCCATTTAAATTATTTTCATAAATAAAGTGACTTATTACTAGAGCAGACCAATTTCCGTGCGCGCCATGAGCTCCGGTATGGGAGTGTAATTCGTAATATATTAGAATATGCGATAGAATAGGGACGCAACATGAGCTTGTTACCGATATAAGTGTAGAAGTAGAGACGTTTATTCTATCAGAAATAATTAAATATACATTTGGTTTTCTGCTATTAAAGTAATATGCATAAACACACGAAAAATAAGAATAGTACATATTATAGCAGCGTTGTATGTACCTATAAATAAAATGGAAAATGTATGAAATCAGTGATTGTTTGCACGACAGAAGATTTAAAAAAACACTTACCGTTTTAAGCGTCTTCCAAGGATTGACAAACTGGAGTAACTGGATTGTATATTTTCAACATCAGGTGCGTTTCTAAGGTTATTTCTGAAAAACATGTCCGCCGTGAGGAAAAAATATGTTTATATCCGGAAAACGAGCGTTCTACATCTAGTGATGTTTTATGCGTATAATCAAAATACTTTGTTAAGCAACTTAACGCATCTGTAGACGTGCCCTCACAAATACGTGTTAAGGTGTCAAAATCTGCATTTATGTCTAAAACATTTTCAAATTTAATTAGAACACTTTCACTTTTTGGGTCTTCTATAGCACACAGTTGTGCGTGAACATCTTTAACGATTTGCAGTGATTCCTTTAACGACAGCAACGAATTTTCTAATTTTGTTATGCTTCTTCAAGTTCCAAATAGTTCTCACGAATACTTTGTAAATCCATTTTAATCTGGGCATCTCGAAATTTTTTCTGGCTTGTATTGATAGCTGCACTTTCTTTCGGATCGAATGATAGAACCACTTCCTTAATTTTTTCAAAATGTTCGTGAAAGTAAAACCCCGCCCGTAACCATGTACCCCAACGTGTCAGAATCGGCTGTGGAGGCTCAGGGCTATGGGGATACAATTCGTGAAATTTCCGAATACGTTTTGGAGATTTCAGGAGTACTGCTTTTGTACTCAATATTAAAGCATCTATAGCAAACGCCAATTAAGTTGGCGTGAGGAGGGGGTACGCAGAAATCGTTTTTAAAAACGTCCACCCCCACTACTCAAGTAATTGTCAGAATACATTCGTCATTGACGTTTGACGGAACATAATGTCTTTGCTAGGGGATCATAAAGGTTAGAATTATCTGACATTTGATGTAAAACCAAATACAAATCTCCCCACTACTTTTAATCCTGCGCGAACTTACCCCTTCTCGCGCCAACTTAATTGGCGTTTATACCTCTGGATAACATCTACAAACCTGTTCTGCCACAAGGTGTAGAGCATGGAGTTTACAAGTAATATGTAAGAAGTTAAGACAATATTTTCTAAGAGACCGGCCTACAGAACACATGGTTGCAGCACCATCGGTCGTAAACATTAATACTTGGTCTTTCGAAAGTTTAAATTTTTCCAAAGTATCTAATAGCACCTCTGAAATTTTTTCGGCATTACATTGCTCTAGTCGTCTGGATGCTAATAAAATTGAAGACGTTGGTTGATGTGGTTCCATATTACACGCCATCACATTAACTACAGATTGTTTTTTGCTGTCAGTTGTTTCGTCCACACATAACCACAGTTTTTTATTTTTCAGTTCGTCTTTGATTTTATTTTCAACCTGTTTACGCACCGATGGTAAATTCCTTCGTAACGTTGTCGTGCTCGGTAATATTTTATTCGCGTATTTATTCCAAAATGAAATAAATGAATCATTACTTAACAAGGTAAACGGCAGTGTACACACAATCATGGTTACACATAGTTCATGTATAAACTGTTGTCGATTAATTTTGTTATTATTGTGCTTCGAACTGCTTACGTGTTCTTTACAATGTGTTTTTGACCAACACATTAGATATTTATTGCACACTAAACATTTAATTTTTGAGCCATCGTGTATTAAGTCCGGCAAATCCATAATATACTTATTCACTTCGTCTGACAACGGTCGTTTTCTCGATTTATGTGTCGACGACATTTTATTACGTATGCTTACACTTACATGCAGTCTAAGCAAGTACCAAACACATACTGAATTCTTTTTATTAGTTCTGATGCAATACAATCATCCTCACATCGGCGCACATGGCGCGCACGGAAATTGGTCTGCTCTACTTATTACTTTACCGTTTAAAATCGCGAGCTACACATTTAAACCAATACGCACTGGGGTTCTAAGTTGTCTGTTCTGGTATGGGTTCTCTACAGCCAGAAATGTTCATTATTTCTATTGAACATTCCACTATTGGTAAATTTACATTTATCTGTCCACATTGTGGAGTTCAGAAAATCACCATTTAAATTAATTTATTGTGTGAGCCAGTTGCACCAAGCTAATCGCCGTTCCAAATCTCCAGGTAACAGCCCCTGACACAAATGCATTTTCCAGGGTATGAACTTATTTTGATTTAATATTTTTCAAACCTTACCCTTGGGTAAATGCAATTCAACTGTTATTTCATTTGTCGATTTTGTCGGGTGAGCAATAATTTGTCATTCTTTAAAATACACAGACTTGTGCGTGGAAAACCATACCATTTTGTAAATAAATCTGTTCTAACATTCGATGACCATCCTCTTCGTTAATCCTGTTTCCGTATTTGTATAGTGGTTTTTGAAAAGAATAGTATTCACTTGATTAATTATTCGAAAATAAAACACTTGGCTTAGTTTCACGACTTCTTTAATTAGATATACTAACAATTGTTTCGGCTATTAGGCCATTATCAAAGAGCTATCTAAAACTAAACTTACTCTACTTAAGGTTAACTTATATACCTGTGTTCATTATGGGTGGGAGAATGTGGGTAATTGATATTTAAAATTGCATCGATATAGGGGGTATTTATGAATTCTAATTGCGTGTTTGTGATAACTCGATTTTGTTTTTGGGCTTTTTTAATTTCAAAAATCTCTAATATATTTAACTTTTTACTTTTTGCTACATTATGAATGAGGTTACAGCTCTTTATATCGGGTAAGTGGTTCTGGTCTATTTTTTTCAAGATAAAATAGATAACTTAGAGAAATCAGGAGTATATTCCATAAAATGCCAGAATTGTGAAGCGATTTATATCGGACAGAGTGGCAGAGGTATTAATAAACGGTTAACTGAACATATTAGAGATATAAAATATAGTGTTAAACACACAGGGTTCGCGGAACATTGTATAGACCAGAACCACTTACCCGATATAAAGAGCTGTAACCTCATTCATAATGTAGCAAAAAGTAAAAAGTTAAATATATTAGAGATTTTTGAAATTAAAAAAGCCCAAAAACAAAATCGAGTGATCACAAACACGCAATTAGAATTCATAAATACCCCCTATATCGATACAATCTTAAATATCAATTACCCACATTCTCCCACCCATAAGGAACACAGGTATATATGTTAACCTTAAGTAGAGTAAGTTTTAGTTTGAGATAGATCTTTGATAATGGCCTAATAGCCGAAACAATTGTTAGTGTATCTAATTAAAGAAGTTGTGAAACTAAGCCAAGTGTTTTATTTTCGAATAATTAATCAAGTTATTACAAGAATGTTTCACCAAGAAATATCTGCGAAGTCAACCAATGAATAGTATTCAACCAAATTCCGTTCTAATCTGCAAAAATGGGACTAATGCCGCTATTCCGTGAATTCTTGAAGATAAGCTTCACTAGTACACACAGAATTTCTGCGGTGTATGAAATACAATCTCAACATGTCACGATTTTCTTCATTTGTATAACTCATTTTTACTTTCAATACCGAGTGACAGATCAACGAACTCAGATAACTGACATAAATGAAGATATTTAACTTTTGATTCCAAGGCATATCTGATATTTTTAACAAAATAATAACTATTTTTAAGGCTTACATAAGTTTTTAAATGGCTGGCCAGCAATTTCAATTACATGTTTTTTCTAATCAATTGTTTTAATTCTTTTTGAAAAATTAATTCTACAGTTTTCATTTTGAACCATGTCCCGACCCGTAATGTTTCTTCCTATTTATTATGAATTTTAATGGGCAATAAGCTACAATGTCAAGAAATACTTTTACACTAATGTTATAAACACAAGTAGCAATCATAAAAGTGATTATAAAGTCCAGGTCCGTATTTAAATTTTTTTGTTGAAGACGATTGTAAAGGGCGAAAACGTTGAGACAAAAAATGGTGGGCATCACTAGAGGTAGCAGAAAAAGTTACTATGAAGAAGTGCTTTTGGTTTTTCAATTCGTTTCAACCAAGGTATTGAAGAAATAAGAAAACGTAAAAATTTGGTTTTTCCCAAATATCTCAAAAAACGAAAAATCATAATGCAAATATCTTTGCGGCGTATTAATCTCCATTAATTTTCGCAACTTTGCCCCAATTTAACCTTCTTAGTATCTTTTACGGTTTACGAGATCCCAATGGTGAGCATTGAGTCTGAATAATCCTGTATATTGATGGCCACATTAGAAACATTTTGGCAATTGCTAAATTTCATATATAACTTATTTGCTTCATTTACTTGATTTGAATTGAAACTCATCCTTGATCCACTGTCATTTTCATTAAAGCTTGAACTTTGGGCAATTCCAATATCAATATTCCCAGCATTCTTTTGCATAGCAGTATATTGTACAGTACTCATAATTTTAGTTGCTGTTTTGATTTTATTGTTGAACGAGTGGTCAATATAACTCTCTGCAACAGCTGTTGATCGCCATCCTCCATGATGCTTTAAAGCTGAAATGTCCGCACCTGAGTCCACCAAAATCGTGTCTGAGGACCTTCTTAGAATAACCAGTGTAAGCGGCAGGGTCAGGAAATTTTAAAAATTTTGCTATTATGCTAGAGATCATGCCAAATTTATTAATTCCAATGGGCTGCTTTGTACATTTTCCTCGCTGGTAGTTTAAGAAAAATTGGCTATTACTTGTCAGGTTTGGAGGTCGAAGTTTTATTATGTATTCCTTGCAGATATGGTAGAAATTACCTCCAATAACAAACGGATGTGTCGTTTTTGTTTTCGTATTATGAATGTGAACTAAAAGGGCAGTGTTGAGGTCTTTAGTATCACTTGTTTGAATTTTCATCAATTCTTCCCACCGACAATAATAATAATAATAATAATAATAATAATAATAATAATAATCCATGCCTTAGCATCCCCCAACAGCTTGCGCCAATTACAGGGGGCATCGGCTGGCCATGAGTTATTATTACGCCTGCGGCTGTAGACCGACTTAAGATGTTACCTTTCCGCATTTGCCGTGGAATTTGGAAACTACAGAAAACCAAACTCAGAAAGGAAGCACCGGGGTTCGAACCCGGTACTGCCGGACTACGAGGCAAGTGTGCAAGCCACCAAGCCACTAACCCGACAAGCTCCCATTAAGCCAAAATTAATCCCACCTAAGATATTTATAATTCTTTTATTTTTATTAATTTGGTTTTATACTTTCCCTTTGTAAATCGGCATTCTTTGTCTAGAGCAGATGATAAGAATTCTCTAATTTGCTAAGGTGTTAATATTTTCGACTTTATTGGGTACATTTACGCTTCATAAATGCACACAATTTGGTTATATCAACATTGCTTTTTAGATTAATTGTTTGTCATACGCAGCATTAAATAATTTTTAGCAAAATTTTGGAAATAAGCAAATAACACATTTTCAGATAATATTCGTTTGACTTTCTTGGCGCCAATCTTGGAAAAGTTTATTCGCACGTTCGTACTGACTAGGAATTGCCGATGCCGCTGCTTGTGTAATTTCGGGTGGAGTACCAATGAAAAGATCTTCTTCACTTCCACTTTCGTTTAGGTTCATTTTTCCCACAAAATACAAAATTACCTGTCTCTTGTTACGGCGCGTCGAGTTATTTTGGCAGATTAATGACGAGGGACACCGATAACTAATTTGATATTTTACAATTAAAAAATCAAAATCTAATTTCAGTCCATAACTACCCCGTTAACCCCGTGACTAAAACACACGAAGCCACGGCTTGTTGCGGTGTATTTAAAAGACCACGTCATGGAAACATATACGATAAATGACAATTTAAAGATGAGAGTAGAAAAAGATCTTTAATGCATGTTCGAATTTAAATGTATCTAATGAATTAATTTAATAGCCTCCTCATCCTGGAGTACCCCTGGCGGCACTCCAACAAGGCGGTATCGGCAATAGTAGTTCTAACTGGAATCGCAATAAAAGCATATCAGAAGCGAATCTTCTTTCAGCTGAATATACGAGATCTTATCACAACATGTCTGGCCATATACGAGATCCCCGCAGAAATAGCGTGGCCGAGTTTGGACATCATGACGTAGTTGATCATAGGTATGTCATTTTTTTTTCATAGCATTACTAGAAAATGATTCTATAAATCTATTTAAAGAAATGATATTTTAAATATTATAATGTATTTCCTTTCAGCCATATGATGCGACCTTTATCAAAAGCAGAAAGTCATTTATCGATGGCAACGTCTAGACGAGGTGCTTCAGTTATTCGTGGTGATTATTTAAGTGCAGATGATGAAGTACCCACGGCTTTTATGTATCCACACCTACAGGTATGGTTTGTCCCTGCTTTTAAAAAACTATATCAAATTTTGTCCAAAATTAAGATCAAAGATCGCTTTTTAAAATAAGTACTAAAAGTAACCGATTCCTTAATTGATTAACCAGTAGAAATATTTTCTACATTTAGAAAAACATAGGAGAGCGATTCGTAAAGTAAGTTCTGTTTGGTTATTAACAAAAAAAAACACCAATACATGAAGAGGTTTTAATATATACAAGTTACAGCTACCACTTTCAGCTATTTTTAAACATAGTTCCGATTAAGATTGAAAAATTCGTCATAGCGATGAACCAGCCTTTTGATCCCCTCATTATAGTGTTAGACTTCGTATATATTAAGAATGTTTTAATTCAATTTCAAATTATATTTCTTCAAAGATCTCGAATTTAAAAATATTAATTCAAACTTAGGCATTTTCTGTATATATTCGTTGGCAAAGAGAAAGCCTTTCTTTTGTTATCATTCTGGTCAGTTGACCGTTTTAAGAAATCTACCCGATTGAACGTTCAACTCAAGTATCTAACGTTCGTTTACAAATATTTTCCATTTCGTTTTTAAACCTAGATATTTAATTTAATTTCGTATACTTCTTTATAATTATGTCATGTCGTATATCATTTTAAAGCTTTGCTCACAAGAATATTTTAGTGATATTTGTTTCATCGATATCGCAACTTTTTCCTCGCGCTTTTAATTAGTTCTTAATTCAAGACATTAACAACTTCGATCCCTCTCCACCTTGAGCCATAAAATGAAACTTTTTCGACAACGAGCCTTCTCTTATACCAAACTCATTCTTCTTCTGTTTCCAACTCTTATAAGATACGCGTCGTTCAAAATGCGACACGTGCTATTCCAGCACCAAAGCGCCGTTCGGTCTTGCTTTCCACATGTCCGCTCGCGACATGTTCGCAACACCAAGGTAATCTGTATTGTTCAAATATATATTATTCCTTTACTTAATTCACATTTAATTTACTGCATAATTTAAGTTTCTTTCCAGTCCACATTTCTTTATATGGATTTTTAATAACTTATTCAACGTTCCTTGTTTATATTACTTTTATTTAATTACTTTAAAATATATCAACGCTCAATTTCTTTCTTGTAGATATTAAATAAAAACTTTAAAGACAACGTTGCTGTGTTTTATTTAGTTAATAAGTTATATAGGATTTAATTTCGAATTCCCTTAGTAACTTTAATTATTTAAAGAATGACAGAAATCGGGAAAATGGTGTTATGTTATAAATTTGTTTGGTTATGGTAAAAGCAAACATGAGAATCTAACCTCGGCCAAGCTAATCGCAAGAAATTTCAATTTTTGTTAGCAATGGAAAAACATGTTTCCTTTAAAATTATTTTGCGGGTAATGATTTATTCCTCATAAAGATAATGCAGTACGTTAATTAAGGAAGATTAAAAATTGGGCGACGTGTCCTATTACATTTGCTAAGGTCCCAAAATATTCGACATCAAATTGACCATAATTTGTGGATAACGTCCTACAATGAGCAAATATTTTTTCAACTTTTCACACACATTTTCAAACACAAAAACAAAAATATAACCTAAAATTATCAAATGCGTAACAGGTCAATATAACCGCCTTTTTAAAAAGATTACAAGGATTATAACAGGTGACGCAATAAGGACGCATTACAATGGCGTCACTTACATATTCCCCTACATTACCTCTAATGAAAACTCTCGCAAAAATACAAAGTTTGTAAACATTTTATAACAAGGTAATACATGTTACACCGCAAAAAAAAGCCTATATTACACACGCCCTGCATCTTTGATGCTTATCACCACCACCATTAATTATTTTAAATAATTTCCTTTATTGTTAGCACCGTACAGAGTTTTTTAACAGTAGAAGTCAATGTTCTACAACTCTTCATCGTTCTCAAACCGTTGTTGGCTCCCAAGATATTGGAAGGAATGGTAGTTGCTAGGAGACAAATCAGAGCTGTAGGGAGGATGCTGAAACACTTCCCACACATTCGAACTTAATAATCCACGTCGCTTGTTCTGAATAGCTCTTCTGAGCTTCTTTAAAGTTTCACAGTAGTCTTCAATGTTTATTGTGGTCTCTCGTTCCATAAAGTCTATAAGAAAGACGCCTTTCTTGTCCGAAAAGACAGTGACAATGACTTTTCTCGCAGAAAAAGTTTGAAAGAGTTAGAGCGACCCCACTGCATTGACTGTCTTTCGTCTCAACGTTGAGATAGGCGACCCAAGTCTCATTACCTGTTACGATATGCCCGAGAAAATCTTCACCTTCAACATCGTAACGTGTCAGAAAAGTTAGTGATGATTCCACTCTCTTTGTTTTATGGTCCTCGGTAAGAAGTTTTGGCATCCATCGTGAACAAAATTTGTGGTAACCTAAATGTTCAGTAACAACTTTGTCAAAACTGTACGTAAAATTTGAGGGAAAAGGGCACTCAGTTCTGTGATTGTAAATCACCAATTTTAACGAATTGTTTCTTCGACATTACCCACAAGTTCATTCGTCACAACAGTTGGTCGTCTACTCCGGTCATTAGGTCATCCTTCTCGATAAATACGGCATCATCTTCTAACCATGCTGTCACTCATGACATTTTCACCATTAACAGAACAAAGTTCACGATGAATCTCAGTAGCGTTAATTTTCTTTGCACACATAAATCGGATAAAAGCAGGCAATTCACAGTCGGCCACATTTTCAATTGCAGCAGCCATTTTAAACGAGCAAAATAGCATGAAAGAATGTCCAATCAATTCTCTCACTAGCACTACCAGACTCACATTGAACCAGACTGCACCGCAGTGCTATAATTGCTCCGATATCCCCACTCCTCTGCTCACTAGGAGGAAACAGAACTTACATTACCAATCGCTCTCGTATATAACTAGGTAGTTTTAATCCAGAATTTAACGCAATGATATTTCCTAAAATTAGGCTTTGTCTTTATGCGTCCTGAAAATCAAAGAACGTTCCTGTGTTAAGTAATTTTGCAAATTTACTTTTCGTTTTCTGATATTGCCATTGTAGTACATTTCTTAACAGTAATAAGATATCTTAATACTTGCAGGTATGTGGGCTGGGTATTCTGCCCAAGTCAACGTCATTTTGTCGAAAAAATCAACATTTACTTCTTAACGATATCTCTTTTGAAGTGAGAGGTGGTGAATTAATGGCAGTAATGGCAACATCTGAAGAGGAAGGAACGGCAATTTTAGATATTATATCTGGCAAAACGAAGCCATTAGTCGGTGATATAGTTCTAAATGGACAGCATGATGTACGACAACATTCGCTTCAAAATAGAGTTGCTTATGTACAAAGCGATTCCCACCTTTGTAAGGATATGACTGTACTTCAAACAATGAGGTTTCATTACGACCTGAAAAAGCCCACTCCGAAGTTAGAACATTTAAAAATTGATCCTATGGATAGAGTGAGTAATTTCTAAACTATAACTTTATAATACTTATGGTTTCGTTTCTAGATAAATGTGCTGATAGAAGACTTAGGTTTGGAACAAGTTAGAGATACCAAAGTTTCAAACATGACTATATCAGAAAGAAGAAGACTTAATGTAGCTTGTCATCTTCTTTTAGATACTGACATAGTAGTATTAGATCAACCTACGCGAGGAATGGATATATTTGACACATTTTTCCTTGTAGAGTACTTAAGACAATGGGCTAGTGGGGGAAGTGGGAACGCTTTAGGTAAGTTCTAATAAATATATTGAAAATTATTATTTATTGTCTAGAATTCCTTTTATTTTAGGACGCATAGTAATTTTGACATTGCATCCGCCTACCTATGAAATTTTTACAATGATTTCTAGAATATTGTTAATATCGGCTGGTAGAACGATGTATAGTGGTAGAAGACGTGATATGTTACAGTACTTTGCAATGGTAGATTATCCTTGTCCATCATTTAAGAATCCTTCAGATTATTACTGTAATTATATACAATTTAGTTGCCAATATTTGCGTAATGTATTGATAATTTTTAGTGGATTTAGTTACATTAGACGATCTCTCGGCGGAAGCAATGCTGGAATCTTCTCAGAGAATAGAGCAATTAGCAGATGTTTTTAGGCAAAAAAGAGAACCTTTAAGTGATCCTGGCATGCCGACATCGTTACCTTTAACATTTAGGAAAACGAATTGTTTGTCTCAAGCTTTCGTTTTATTTACGTAAGTTTCATATTAGGTGGAACTCGTTTAATTTGTAGGCATGGAAGATAGGCGCGGCTCGTGATGACGTATTTGGGGGTGCAAGTACAATGATGCGAGTGCTTCGTGTATTTTCGTGTACTAGCTGTAACGTTTTCTTAGTAAACACCGAAAACACACGAGGCACTCGTATCATTGTACTTGCACTCCCAAATACGTCATCACGAGCCGCGCCTGACCCTGGTTATCATAATAAACCAACAGTTTTTCGCTTTGTCGCATTTTGACATCGCGGCTTTGCCTAGCAAAGAGCCTTCCTTTTTTCTTTCTATGACAACCTTCTAGCCAATAGGAATTTTATATAATACAAAGGTATTTTTAATAATATAAAATATTATTAAAAATCTGGTGTGAAGAACACAAATACAGGTTCGCTATTAATATTTTTTGTGAACATGTCCGAACATATCCCTCCCCAGAGACGTAGATACGTATTTCTCCTTTCTACAGGCTCATCGGCACGCCCCTGCTGGAGAAAGGATATCTCCAGACACATTCACAGAAAAGAACCACATCGCCATATCACAGAAATTATCCAGACCGAGCGTAGAAGTAAATTCAGTGCTGCTTGTTGTCAGACAGCCGAAGTACAGACACGAATGTGTCTGAAGATATCCTTTCTCCAGCAGGGGCGTACCGATGAGCCTGTAGAAAGGCGAAATACGTATCTACGTCTCTGAGGAGGGATATGTTCGGACATGTTCACAAAAAATATTAATAATGAACTTGTATTTCTGTTCTTCACACCAGATTTTCAATAATATTTCATATTATTAAAAATACGTTTGTATTATACAAAACTAGTGAGGTTTACCTACTCATGTATTTTTCAATTATTCTGATACGGAATTTTATATTCTAAAATTGTATTTACAAAGATGGAAAAAAGAGTAGGGGAATATTTCTTTATATAATATTTCTAAAATAAAACATTTAATAAAACGAAAATTAAGTAAATATATTTTACTTTTTATTACAATGTTACTAAGCTACAAGGTATTGAAATTTGTAGAAACATTATATACCTAACACAAAGCCATTTCATATTTACCATGCCTAGCTTTAACATCATATACATACATAGTTTATATCTTAATATTTTGCAAATTATATTTACAGGAAGTCTATCATATATACACAACCTAAAACATTCCTTAACTGGCTGAGTTTGATAATATTATCTGTTAGTTTGTCGTTAATCCTGGGTGCTCTTTTTTGGGATATACCAATATCAGATCCGCAATTAAATTTAAACGATAGATTAGGTTATCATTATTCAACGATGTGTATAGTTATATGGCCGATATTACTTATATTAACACTGATGGAGATCAGAAGAAATAGGAAAACTGTAGAAAGAGATATAAGTGATGACCTGTATGGAAGGTTTACTTATATTATTACAAAGGTTTTACATACACAGTCCCAAAATTAGATGTATTTTTTCTAATATATTTCTGTTTTAGACGATTGTAAATATTTTTCCCTCACTCTTCGTGTGGCTAATTTATTTGGTGCCAAGTTATTCTATGAGCGGTTTGTATATGCAAAGTGCCGGTAATTATAAAGGTTTTTATATCTACTTAGGTAAAATAATAACACCTTATTAATATATATTATCTATTTAATTTTTGTTTTGCTTCCAGGAGTAATGTTACTTTATTTGAGTTGTGTACAAATATTTATTATCACATTTATATACTTAATACCACTATCTAATACGGCGACGTTTCTATCATCCATCATCCTCATGATGTTTTTCTTTGCGAATGGTTATGTAATCCATTACAAAGACGCCGCTATTTACACGAATTGGCTGGAATATGTCAGTCCGAATGTGTGGCTATTTTCATATCTACTTAATAGAGAACTATCGCCTGAAGCAGTGGCTAGCAGTTTTTCAACAGTACACTGTAGAAATAAACAGGTAATAGTCATTTATTTATATAAAAAAACATATAAAAACCCTTACTACATTAATATTCGTTTTCTATTTAATCTTAGTTTTATATAGCGACAAAGAAAAAAATGTGTGATGCCTTCATACAAATAATGGCGGTCCAACGTTCACGTAATAACGAGAAAATGATTTTTCTTTATTCGAATTCGGCCCTGTCGATGGGCGGCAATATGGGTTTCCACCTCTAATTCATTAGTAATTCTCTTTACCGACGAATTATTTTGTTCTATCGATATTTGTCAGTACCGTCACAAATTTAAAAAAAAAAATATATATCAATTGTATACAAATAAATAAAAACAAGGTATCCACGCTACATAAACCTAACGATTAATGATTTTTATTTTATTATAAACATAATTTTATTTTAAAAGAAGTTTAATGTTCAAACTATGTAACTATAATTGCAATAATTAAAATGCGCTGTAGGCTTGCTTGTCGATATATTTAATGTAAAGGCTATTAGGATTGGTATGAAAACAACAACGTTGACTAAACTAAAATGGTGCTTTATGAAACTTGTTTTTTAATATACTATTCTTTTTTGATTTTCAGTTAGATATTTATACGTATACTTCAGATTCACATAGCTTTATCGCTACTCAGCGGTAACTCTATATAGCCATTTCAATAACTAAGTTGTCATCTTCAGTATGGAGTGATAACAGCGTCAAATATATGATACACAGTAAAGCTAACGCATAAAGATCTCGAAACAGATTACTAGGTGTCCGCATAGATTAGACACTGAATTTTAACAAATTTAAAAGTAGGGCATGTTACCCTTTTCGAAAAATAACACATGTCTTCTTACGCCCTCTTGATCTATCTATTCTAGGAAGTCACGCAAGTATATGGAATGGCACTCTTACCTGCGTTGTAAACGCTATTTTGTTTTTAATACTTTTATAACTGTCTCTTGGATAACACAGGTCTACAGTGATTTTGATGTTTGAAAGCTGTTTGCTAATTTGTATATGTATGGGGGCCCTTATTCCAAAAAACGCCATATTTTTGCTCTATCACGTAAATTTTTTTATAGCGCTCTATATCTTAAAAATGTTAATTTATTAATATACATACGTATGACAAGAATATGTTTGTTCCATGTTAGGCATAATTTTTAAATGAATTGATTTTTATGAAATTAAATGTGATTTGGCAACACTGGTTAATATTAGGTTTCTCAGCAAAGCAACAGAGTCGGCGCAGAAGCGTCAATACAACGTTGAAACCTGCTTATGTGCAGTTTGGTTGTGTTAGTCGTCGTGCTACTGTGTCCGCGCGCTTGTTTTCTTCGTTGTTGCGTATTTTAAGTGTTCTAGAACGTATAAATATGGAAAGAAGACATTGTGTGAACAATCCGAATAACTTTTGTTATATCTGTGGTAGTTATGTCGTAGTAAAGCAGAGGCAAACTATAACTTCGTTTGTGAAAAATGTATACCACGCTTATTTTGGTGTAAAAATTGGCGACCAAGACAAGTCCTGGGCTCCTCATACTGTTTGTTCCGTTTGCGTTGAAGCATTAAGAAACTTGCAAAAAGGTAGGAAGAAATGTTTAAGCTTTGGTGTTCCTATGGTATGGCGAGAGCTTAGAAATCACAGTAATGATTGTTTTTTTGTTCGTGTAATGTTCAGGGATTCAACAGAAAAAATAAGAAACAAATTGTGTATCCCAATCTTGACTCTGCTATTCGACCAGTTCCTCATGACCAGATGTACCGATACCTACCGCCCCAAAAGCACTAGAAAACGTCATATCGTCAGAATCAGAGGAATCTAATTGCGACCCAGATGACTCAGATTTCACACCAGATTTCAGAGAGCCCGAAGTGTTTAACCAGAGCGAACTAAATGATTTAATTAGAGATTTGCACCTTCCAAAGGATGCATCCGAATTGTTAGCCTCCCGATTTCGTGAGAAACATTTACTGGCACCTGGCGTCACATCAAGCTTTTACCGGGATCGCGAAAAAGAGTTAGGTCAATATTTTACTCAAGACGGACCGCTAGTGTATTGCAACAATATTCCTGACTTAATTTCAAAATTAGGAAATGTGCCGTATGTAAAAGAAGAATGGCGCCTGTTTATTGACTCAAGTAAGCGTAGTCTAAAAGGCGTTTTATTGCATAATGGTAACGAGCTGGCCTCGGTTCCCGTTGCCCATTCGGTACATTTAATGGAAACGTATGAAAATTTTAAACTTCTTTTAAAGAAAATAAACTACCAAGAACATCAGTGGGTGCTTTGTGGTGACCTTAAAGTGCTGTGCATGCTACTTATTTGTGAGTGGGATAGTCGAGCAAGGGATAGACATTGGACTCAAATAGAATGGCCCTCTAGAACAAGCCTTACACCTGGTAGCAAAAATGTATTAAGAGATAGCTTGGTTGACCCCAAAAAAGTTTTACTGCCTCCTCTCCATATCAAACTTGGCTTGATGAAGCAGTTTGTTAAAGCCCTAGACAAAAATGGACAGTGTTTTAAATATTTGTGCGAGGCATTTCCAGCCTTATCCGATGCCAAGTTAAAAGAAGGTATTTTTGTTGGGCCGCAGATAAGAACATTATGCAAAGACAAGGATTTTCAAAACACAATGACCAATGCCGAGAAAAACGCCTAGGTTTCATTTAAAGAAGTAATTGATAAGTTTCTTGGGAACTCTTAGGACGAAAACTACGAAAATATTGTTCAAAATATGTTACAACACTTTCATCGTCTAGGTTGTAATATGAGGTTGAAAGTGCATTTCCTGTTTTCACACTTGAACTATTTTCCTGAAAATCTTGGAGCAGTTAGCGAAGAACAGGGAGAGAGGTTTCACCAAGACATTAAGGAAATGGAACGGCGATACGAAGGCAGATGGAGCATAACGATGATGGCGGACTACTGCTGGATGTTAAAACGGGATATGCCCTTAAAAACATACAACCGAATGTCCGGACAACGCAGCTTTCTGGCAAAAAGACAAAGATTTCACTTAAAAAAGACTGAGTAAAGTATTTTTTTCCACTTTTTTAACTTGTATTCCACCTTTTTACTCAATAAACAAATAATTTTTTTTAGAAATATATTTTTTTTTCATTTAATATTTGCAAAAAAACCTTACGTGATACAAATAAATGCATAGAATTTTTGAAATCAGCCTACCAAAATTACATAAAATTAGTTTTCAAAATAAAAACATCTGTCAAAAAGTTTAATTTTGTAGACCTGTGTAATTGATATTTTTAGTTGAAAATCTGGAGTTATATCTAATTCCTTTCCAATCCATGATTGGCAACATTCGATTTATCTGTCCGTTAAATTTAATATGCGATTTATATCGTTTATAGCGAGTTACTATTGAGCGTTTTGTTTGATCAACACATTTCAATTTACAATTGCGGCAATCATTTCATGTATTCCAGATTTCTGATTCCCCTCAATTTTATCTTTCGTGTTTCCTAGAAACGATTCGATTGAATTTGCCGACCGAAAAGCAACTTTGAGACTTCGTTCTTTCTAAATATTTTCTAAAGACTTTCCAGTCTATCATAAAATGGCATATGTTGTGTGGGTAGGTACCCAAAAAGTTATAAAATCATATTTTGCTTTTTATATTTGATTTTTCTTTCTATAATAAGATCGTACAAAATATAAAAAGTACTATGTGGAGTAAAATATAAGAAATTATACGATTTATTATTATATCGTAATTTTTAAATATAAGTCTTCTTATATTGAAATTTGTGCTTACAGATACAACGACAAGATATCATCATGCAAGCATCATGTCCTCCTCCTAATGGGACGCAAGTTTTAGTTAATTACGGATATTACTATCAAAACCAAGAATTCTATGATTATGGAAATGTACCAGTCGCCATGGTAGTATTCTACGCTGTATGTTTTATTGTAACCTGTTTGGCATTCCTTGCAAACTGCTGCAGAAGTCCTTCGAAAAATAAAGGACGGAATGATGTGAATAAACCTTAGAAAATGTTTTTCTTTTGTTTTTATGCGAGATATGCTAAAAGCACGTTTTTTAAAATTGACTTCGACATTGATATGAATAGAAATAAGCTCAACGACGCAGTAAGCGAAGAAGTAACAGAAAGTAATTTATATCTGTCGTTCGTAAAATACGATTATTTCCTTTCTAATCGACTAGAGTCGCAATATAAACCTATCGGTAGTTTCAATAGTAACAATTATTGAAATAAAATAGTAACTCGCGCATGTCTCGCGCGTATGATGGTGAAAGTTATAACTAAGAATACAAACTGGTCGCTTATTCAAGAAGTCATACAGTTCATTTTAGTTCTTTACCGTTACAAAGCGAACATGCGCCTCGTATTACGGTTACATTTCAAACGATCAATGGTGCTGACAAGAAGTGATTCTACCGATAGGTTTATACTGTGCTAGGGCACAGTATAATACAAATTTGTTCTATATTGTGGTTAGGGCGTCTTTTGCATTGGAAATAAGTATTGATAACGGAATTTAAAAACGTGTTCTTATTTGTTATTTTATATGAAGTAATTTATTTATGTAGTAGTGAAGGATGGATTTAATTTGAATCTGATGATGATGTATGCATTTATAACTGTGCCGATATTTTTAATAATAAATATTGTTTTATAGAAGTTTTCTTTGATTAATGCAAACAAACATGTCTCTTTAAATAAACTATAATGATTTTATCCTCATTAGGAAAGTCGTAGTGACCTTCAGAGTATGCGGTATTGAATTGTTTGATGACAACCACTGATGTGGTTCGCTTGTGATTACTATTGTTAAATGGACACTAGTTAAGTGGTGTTTTGCCACACGTTTGAACGGCAGATTGTTAAAAGATGGACGCTTGTGACTTGTATTTATGTGTTCCGGGCTAGTTATTGTGTCCTGTACGCTGTTTTTTAGTAAGAGAGACAAACCACCTCAACCCGCATCACATTAGACATATTTAACTGACAGCAGTTTTGGCGGTAAATTTATATGATCCATATTCACAAGCCAATAGTGAAAAAAAACTATTTTGTTGTCTAAACACTATTGTTGTCTAAACACTATCGAAACAAAAAAAAAATAATCGGAAAATTAATTTTTTTCATACGTGCCCTCTAATTAGGGGTATCTTGATGTCGATAATGGTGTCTACACGGGCATCTGTTATCACAAAAAATATTAAACGAGACACTAGTTGTCCATGGTATGTATCTCGTCAGTGTTCTCTCTCTCTCTCGGACTGGGTGCTTCTTCCTGTCTGCCCTATGTAGCTAAGTAAAACACCAAAATAAACCAGCGAAGCAACGATAGATTTATTACATCAGTCTTTAGAAACCTGAAATGAAGCTTACAGTGCAGTGGCGGCTCGGGGTGGTTCACATAGGGAGTGCATAATTTCAAAATTAAAAAGTGTAATACAAAAACGCTTACCCAATCCTTATAAATTTCACCGACGTACTGTTCCAGACAGGTACTGTTCATTGTAGAGTTTGTTTTGAGGGAATAGTAAATATTACACTACACAGTTTAATTACATCTGACGATAAACGAAGTCCATTTTACGTGTCTTTGACTTGCAGAACAGTTCTATCACTTTTTCATTAAAGTTTGGGAAATCATTTATACATTCTTTTTCACAAGATAACATAGTAAGGGCATTTAATCTCTCTTCTTTCATTGTATTTCTCAGGAAAGTATTTATTCTCTTCAGCCGTGAAAACTGGCGTTCCGCTTCGGACGTTGTCATTGGGATTGTAACAACTTCATTAAAGGTGTCGCTTAATCCATCCAGCAGAAGACCTAGCAGACCTACAGCACCGACTTCTATATTTTGTCTAAATTCTTCTCTAGAATATAGAACGCTTAATTTAGTTCGTAGTCTGCTTTCATTGAGGCATGGATAAAATTTTACTGCTTCTTTAAGGCAATCTTTCGGAAATTTTTTTTGAAAGGAGGAGAACTGTTTAAAAGAAATTAAGTTTGCTAATATTAAGTGCCCTGTATACCGAAATCTAGTTTTTATTTCTAGCAAAATAATATCGCACACTTCAATAGTTTCCCTCCTTCTTTGGCTACCATCAGTTACTCTTCGCCGCTTTGATGGTCAAGGAGTCAGTTCTGGGTCATTTTGTTTAACCAACTGATTATCTGTGTCAGCGATTTCGGTTCGAATTTTTCCAATAGCGCGTTCAAAATTATCTAAATTATTCTTGATTTTTAATGCATCTGTATTGACATTTTGTAATTGATTAAACAATATGTCCACATGTGGCATAATTTTATGAAAGAAAGTTAACAAATAGATAAAATTTTCCTCCTCTAAAATTCGCAAATTGGCACTAGCTTGATGAATGGTAGTTTGTAAACTAGCTTCTCCCTCGATTTGTTCTAGAGCTTCAATTATTTTTTCTCGGTGCTCATATAATTAATTGTATTCACTGTCCTAGAATTGAAGTTGCATCTTATTTTTGAAGAACGAGGTAAGCTTTTTCTCTGAAGGAATTCTTCCAATCTTGCAGCTCGTTGTGGTGAAGTGGAGAAAAATGTACATAATCCCGTCAGATTGGCAAAAAAATTCTGCAATTACTACTGCTCGATGTAGCATGTGACATAATTAGATTTGTCTGATGTGCATAACAATGTACAAAATTAACCCTTGGATACTGGTCTTGGACATGTCTTTGCACGCCGTTAATAGCACCACTCATGACTGCTGCCCCATCATAGCTCTGTGCAATCAGTTTTTCTGGGTCATCAACAAGCAAACTAATTTAGTTAAGGATGGAGGCAGATAAAGAATTAGCATCATGTCCACTAGGCAGAAGAAATTTCCAAAATCTTTCGACCGGTCTCGCGTTCACAATATATCTTAAAACAACCACCAACTGAAACTGATTAGACACATCTGTGGTTTCATCAGCTATCACAGATATGAAGTCGGTTGCTTTAATTTCACTGGCAACTTGTTCATGATACACGTTCAACATTGCATCAAGCAGCTCATTCTGTATCGTTTTTGATAATCCCTTAAAAACCGGTGCTGCTTCGATGTGATCTCTGAGCGATTTATCCAATTCTGCTGTAAAATTTATCAATTCCCGAAAAATGCCCTAGTTATTCGACGTTTGCTGTTCATCATGACCACGAAGTGCCAGTTCAAACGCGCCACAAAATCTAATGCAATTTATTATTAAATTTAACACATGCCTATTTTTTGTTACCTTTTCATTGTGTTGTTGAATTGCTTTTCTATATGATGAATCTAAAACATTCTGAACGTTATTTTTTCCTAACATTCTTAGACTAAATATATTTTTCAAATGCACTTCGGAATTTTCATGTTTAATAATTTTAGCACTAAGATGATTTAAGTCTCTTATTCCGTTCTTTGACCAAGACGGTTCATCACCAAACAAAAGACACGGGAAACAAAACAAAGTATTAATTTTACACCCACAAATCCAGTCATTTTTCTGATAAATATTCATTTTGAATTTTCTTATAACGTCTTTACCTTTAACAGATTGTTTATTTTCTAAACATAATTGAGGCATCGGCCGTTTAAGATTTTTTACTGCGATTTTTTCATTATACGTTAACGCGAAAACGCGTTGTTCTCTAAAAAAGACACGGAATTATTGTAGGAACGCCCGAGAGCAGTCTGGTTCAGTTGCTCCAACGCTATGTATTATACGACATTGAAGTACGGCAAAATACAGTTCTCCCCACCATCAATGTAATGTTAATGCCTTAACAGAGCAACAGTTGGGCTTTGCTCAGTATATCTGTGACGACGATTGGTGTATGTACGTTGTTAGCGTGCCACGTTCCTCGTCAATAACTATGAAAGTATGAATACATAATATACATAATAAATAAATACTTTCAGTTAGTCGCCGCTTGGTTTGTTTTGTTTCATAATTCCAGAGGTGCAATTGCTCACTTGCTCTCATTAAAGAGCCGCCACTGTTACAGTGTGATTAGTCAGTGGCGGCTCGTAAGTTATGAAAGAGGGTGGGTACTAAAAAAAACTTACCTATTTTTTGTACATAAAATTAATTCTATTTTTCATGCTGGAAAAGACGCCTATGATTTTGTTGTAAAAATCCGGGATAGACTGGATGAACTTCTTTTCTATTGATAGGACCGCCAATGCGTTCAGTCGATCTTCTGACATTGTGCTTCTCAGACAAGTTTTAATGCGTTTGAGGGTGGAAAAACATCGTTCACATTCTGTTGTCGACATGGGCGTTTACAAATGATATCAAACAGTTTGTATGTTTCCGGCAAAACCTTTTTTTGGGTTGTCGTCTGTTATGAACATCAAGAATTACCGTTAGTTTTGGCGATCGAGAAAAAAACTTGAAAATGACTGCAAATTTGGAAAGAAAATTTTTACATTTTTATTGCAGTGTGCCGCTCGTTCAATAATTAAATTAAATTGATGCGCGTAACAGTGAACATAATGTGCATGTGGAAATGTTCTTTTGATAATAGCTTGGACACCATTTGTCTTACCACTCATCACGGACGCCCCATCGTAACTTTGAGCGATTAGTTTATTGTTATCAGACCCAGAAGAAGAAATTAAAAGTTTGCAATTCATTCAGTAATGTTTTTGCTAATACATCAGCATTATGTTCACCCTGCTTAAAAAAGACCAAAAGCGTTCAAAAATTTGTCCATTAAACACGTATCGAATAATAAACATTTGCTGATTATTAGAGGTGTCTGTAGTTTCATCGGCCTCCAAAGCAATTAAATTTGCAGATTTAATTTCTTTTAATATTTCCTGCTTGTAAATTTGCCACATTGCATCTAGCAATTCGTTCTAATAGTTTTTAAGGCGCCTTTAAACACTTGTGAACCTTTCATATGTAGCGTAAGCACAGCGTCTAATTCAGCTGCAAAGTTGATTAAGCCTACATAAATACCTGGATTTTTCGACGTCAATGTCTCATCATGGCCTCCTAACGCCAATTCAAAAGCTCCGCAAAATTTTATACACATAATTAAGCGGCGCAAAGTATGACGATTTTTTTCACATCTTCGTAGTACTTAATTTTATGTCGCAAATAAACACTGTCTGTTCACGTAAGTCCACTTTGTCTAGAACACTAAAATCCACCCATGCGTTCATGTGAGAAACGTAATTTTCGTGTTTCTTTGCCCTATCTGCGATATGCTTTAAATCATTCAACCCTTGTTTATTCCACACACTAACCTCTTTCTTAAAAATTAAGCATATAAAACAACATGGTTTATTTGTTAGTGAACATCCGCAAATTCACTCATATTTTTTATATATATTTTTACTGAATACTCTATTGTAAGTTCGAGTTTTACTTGTTGAAGTGCAGTTTATTTGAAGATCAGGGATAGGCCTTCCTTTTTTCTTAATTAAAAGTTTTTCCTCAAATGATAGCGGGTTTATTAAAAGATTTTGCACACAGTTAACTTCCATCGTTAATAATAAACGTCATTTCAAGCCTTTGAAATCATACACGTGCGGTACGCGCGGAAAACAATACAGTCACAATGCATGCAAGACGTTAACTGGAGTAGAGCTATTTTGTGACCCAAACCGACGACATAAGCGCATACGGCGAAAATAAGCGGAGCCGGTCGATTCATACTCGGAATAGGTAGATACATCTGAAATCGTGCTCCGGAACATAGTTTTGAGTGTTGGCATAGTGTTTGTGGTGTGGAAGGAAACATTGATACCATCGTTATAAAAATACGTAAAAATAATAAAATAAAATAATGCACAGAATTACATGCGAATTTCTTTCTGTGTTTATTTTGGTGGTTGGGTTGCCCTTTAGTACCAGCCGCCACTGTGACTGGTAGAGACCAGACGCAACAGGCCGAAATTACGATGGACCATACAGTCTATAACATCCTAAAATACAAGAGGCAGTTATTGAATAGTACTATCCATTCGCACATCTGTTTTGATGTTCTTGAATTGTGACGCAATTACTTCAATATTAGAGTTAAATTCCTTTCTTCAAGGGTGTAGATAGAAGCATGAGGAGTTATTTTATTTATTAGTTAATATGTATAAGTGCCGACGAAATTGTTGATATATTAGGACGCTGTGTGATAAATGTTGTAGCTGGTGTACTACATCCAACTATTCCATATAACGCATATGTAATAACAACAAAAGTTATAAGTACAGTTGATGCAGAAACAGTAGCCAAAACCATTTACGAGAATATGCACCAAATGCTTCATTCGGGCGACAGGTACAAAGAAAAAATATGCTCTCCACAGACACCTTTCCGGAAGTTGATAGACTTCTATCCGCTTTTCAACAAATTTTTGGAAAGCACCATTGAGAGTAGCTCTTTACAGGAAAAAGCTTCCATCTTTCTCACTGTGTCCCTCTCCAGTAATAACTAGATGGGGAACATGGTTAGAAGCTACTAGTTTTTATTTAGAGAATTTTTAGTTTACAAAATTTCGTTATATGTTTAAATGACGATGCTCGAAGTATTTCTGAGCGCAAGGAACTAATACAAATTCCAAATTTAAAAAATCAGTTGTACTTTCTTGAGGAACACTTTGGAAATTTGCCAAAACTAATCACTTATTTTGAAAATCAAAATCTCAAATTAAATTGTGGATTAACCACGTTAGATGTGGTATTAATAATTTGAAAAATATTCCAAGTGACTTCGGATGTGGCCTTCGGCAAAAGTTTGATGGTTTTTAATGTAAATCCAGATTTAATAACATTGCGGCAATTTTTTATGGGGACAACGCCTCAAAATCTAACTGCGAATTACGCTGAAATAAAAGAATATTTCCAGTATGCACCTGTAACAATTTGCGATGTAGAAAGGACGTTTTCTATCTACGAGGATGTATTTCATTCAAAAAGAACAAATTTTACTGAAGAGAACCTTGAGAAGGTATTGCTAGTTAATATTAATACTCCTTTACTCAACTTGAACTACAAAATTAACAAATAAAAATGTATTTCGTATTTTATAGATCACCACACGTTTGTTTTCTAATTATATAAATAAAATTAAGAACTCTAACAATACAAATTTTCAATAGTACGCCCGTGTGCAATGAGTCATCGGCTTCTCGTGTGATTAGGTAATAGATCATGGCAACACCTGGAAGACATTTATAAAATAATGAAAATTGTAGAAATAAAACACAGTTTTTTAAATAAAATTTATTGTATAATACATTTTGATCTCATACGTATCTCCGGATACATAATTTATACATAACGTAAATTTCAACACAAATATACACAGGTGAGGGTGTATAAAAAAAGATTTGTATATCACAACTAAATGTAATTAATGACAATTAGAGAAAAAAACAAAAAAATAAAACAGGATTATAAAATATTCAGTCAATAATTTAATAAAAAAAAATCATGAGAAAGAAAATGGTTGATGATAAAATTTAAAAAGTACGCCCCATCACTATCTTTCCTTTAATGGCCTCATGTGTATTTTCTACAAAACCTAATTTTCCGTAAAATGCGTGAGTGTAGCTATCGTTTATGTTAATCACAACATGTACTCCGAACGAACCTGGAAAATTAAAAAAAAAACGTATATGTATTTTGTAATTTGATTAAAGCTTAACAGTAACAGATTTTTCTGCTTTTGAATTTTAATAATTTATTAGGCAACCCACAACGGTAAATTATCCTACATCATAACAATGCTATGGTCGGGACGCGATAGCTAGCGAAGTGCGTCATTAATCAACATTGACGTCTCAGCCGGGCAATATTGCCGTATCGATCGATTTATAATTGACAACCGCAAATTGATCATATGTATTATGTCAAATGTAAGGTTAGAAGTAGAAGCGAACAGCGAAATCCATAACCTATAAATGTTATCAATCTTATGCAGACTAATAAAGTACATTTTTTTATAAAAATCGCAATCCTTTGAACATTTAAATAAGTAATTTAACGTCATCTACATTATATGATAATGTCAAATGTATTCTGAAAATATTGGTAATTAAGCGCAAAATATTATTTACACCTATGTCAATTAGTGTTTTACATTTTATGATCTATGGTGTACATGAATTTATTGTTTAGCTACAAAGGATTAAAAATATTCAGTGATTATATTATTTATTGCTGAAACAACAGTTCGAATATGTTAAGGAACGTTAAAATCACCATTTAAGCTCGGTTGAATGAAAAAGCTCATCTATGAGCAAATTTGTCAGGTATTTAGATTAAGAAACTTTATTAGTTTGTTACTATAAATTTCTTGTAGCTTTTGCCATAATATGCTTAGCTTTTGACATACATGCTATACAAAATCTGCTTTCAAGTTAAAAATACTGATGTAAATACTATAATAAAAACTCGTATAATTTTTGCCATAAAGTTTATAATAAATTGCTTACAAAAGGATTTAGGCATTGCGATAATAATAATACGCACCTATAATTTAAAAAAAAACTGTTTCTAAATATCAGACAAATAAACGGAGGCAAAAAAACACGAAATACAACAGGGAAGAAAAAATACAGGTTAGGTGACACACAATGACAAGATTGACAATGACTGATGAATTGACATCGGCTACGTCGCATACTTGTATTCACCTGGTTAAAAATATTCACAAACTGTAAAATCATAATCAACTCGAAACATGTGTTGTTTTATCAAAAATGTAATAAATTATAACCAAGTAGTGCTACTATATGTAAAACAAATAAACTAACGACTTTTTAATACATATTGCATTTAAAATGTTTTCAAATGGGCTAATATAGATATGACATCATGTATACTTCATTGATGACGTGCAACGCTAGCTATCGCGTCCCTACCATAGTTCGCACATAGTTTGAAAGATAATTGAGTTTTTGGAGCAGAAAAATATGGAATTATTAGATCATCTTCCGTACAGTCTCGACTTAAATCCCAAAGATTTCTTTTTTACATTCTCAAAGATTAAGAATAGAATGCGTGGCCAAAAATATTTTGAAAAGCAATTGCTATCTACGACGCGCGCAGGCCCAGCGATGGTGTCTGAAGATGGTCAAAATAAAAACGAAACGGTAGTCGTATCGCACAATAGTCTGGGAACTTCTTTTTATGGTGTATGCCTTTAGTCAGTGGAGACAGGTGTGGGTGACTAAATAAAGATTATAGGATACGCTATTCAGTTTTACTTACGGAAGCTCAGATCTAAAAACGGAGAAAAGGGATTGTGCGATCTTAGGCGCATGCGGATACAGACTACATAAATACAAACGCTAAATACAAAAACGAAACGCTTCACTGGGTACCTGCAATCCGAAAATATACGTTCAAACTCCAACTTGCTAAAGAGAGAAAAAAAACAAAGGTAAAGAAAAGTTCGAAAACAGATAACTCGTGTATTAGCAATTTAACACAACATGTAAAGGAAAATGCAAAATATAATAAAAATTCTGTTCAAAATAAAAGTATTCACCTTCACCCTGTATATGAGTCACACTATATATATATATACGAGGCATGTTTTTTAAGTAAGTACCGTTTTTCCACACCGCGACCGCAGCGCTGCGTTCTGCGTATGCGCACCGGGGACCTACATCTTTTGCCTACGCACTGACGCCATTACAGTCTGATTCTACCTTGTTTACGTTGTTTACTGAGTGTTTAAGATGCTTCCGATAATCGTGAGTCCCGCCGACTGTGAAGTACGGGCTGTTATAATATTTTTTAGTGCTAAAGACCTAAAACCGATCGATATCCATCGTGAGATTTGTGCAGTTTACGGACAAAACATTATGAGTGATGGAATGGTAAGAAAGTGAGTGAGAGCATTTAAAGATGGCCGCACAAATGTGCATGATGAACAACGGAGTGGGCGTCCTTCGGTCGTTAATGAAAGTTTGGTGCAGGAAGTGGACAATAAGGTGAGAGAAAGCAGACGCTTTACGATGTCCTCCTTGTGTGATGGCATTCCTAATGTTTCGCGTAGTGTTTTGTATGGCATTGTGAGCGAGCGCTTGAATTACCGAAAATTGTGCTCACGTTGGGTACCGAAAATGTTGACGGATGTGCACAAAACCAAACGTTTAGGCAGTGCATTGACTTTCCTTGAGCGGTACCGCAACGACGGTGATGATTTCTTAAGCCAAATTGTTACGGGCGATGAAACATGGGTGGCCTACGTCACACCTGAATCAAAACAACAGTCCATGGAATGGCGGCATTCAGATTCACCCGGAAAAGTGAAGTTTAAGCAAACAATTTCCGCCCGGAAAATCATGTGCACAGTTTTTTGGGACAGAAAAGGAGTATTGCTTGTGGAATTTCTGCCTCGTAATGAGACAATCAATGCAGCCGCTTATTGTGAGACCTTGAAAAATCTGCGCCGTTCAATCCAGAACAAAAGACGAGGCAAGTTGAGCAAGGGCATCGTTTTGCTGCATGACAATGTCCGTCCGCATGTGGCTAATCAGAGCAAAGATCTCATCACATCTTTTAAATGGGAAACTCTAGATCATCCTCCGTACAGCCCTGATCTGGCGCCCAGTGACTACCATCTGTTCCTGCACTTGAAGAATCACCTGGGCGGCCAGCGTCTTCAAGACGATGACGAAGTCAAAACAGTTGTGATGCAGTGGTTAACAAGTCAGGCGGCAGACTTCTATGAGGAGGGTATTCATAAACTGGTACAACGTTATGACAAGTGCCTCAATATTCAAGGAAATTATGTAGAAAAGTAGATTAAGGTACAGGCTTTCATGTAAAAATAAAATTATTGAGATATCTTTGCACGTCTTTTTTTAATTTCAAAACGGTACTTACTTAAAAAACATGCCTCGTATATATACAGGGTTAGTTATGAGAATCGCACCAAACTCCGGGAGGGTATTGTACTCTTAAAAATATTTGAAATAAACCCATATCTTGTTAACCGATCTTCATTTGTTTTCAAGTTGTAGCATCATAACAACATTTACAAACTTAACATGTTTTAATGAATTCGTCTTAAATAATATAAAAATTTCCTTGTATTGACTACCCATATAAGACAAAGTTCAGGGTAGTTCTTCATGAAAAGTTATTTACTGTTTTTTTTTTATTACAGGTGACTGGGTAACTGAAACAATCCGTTCAATGCAACTCATGTTAATAATTTGTTTATTCTGATACATGTCAATGACAGTTAATTGTCAAAGTGATTTGTATTTTTCAGTTTACACGATTATTACAAAATGCGAAACATTTATCCAAATCTTGAATATGCAAATATAGTTTACATGTATAGTTATTGTAATAGAAGCGCTAGAGCTGCTGTTGAAGAATATCGGCTAAGGTTTCCACATCGAAGAACTCCGGATAAAAATTTATCTATTAGAGTTTGCAACAAACTTTGCGAATCTTGAATGCTACCCAGTGCTAGGATTACATTCTGGTCTTAGTAGAAGATGATCCAACTACCAGTTCAAGAAGAATTTGCACTCAATTGGGCATTCTTCAAAAAAGAGTAATTAATACACTACATCAGCAAGGCTTATATCCGTACCATTTACAGTGTGTACAGCATTTACATCAGAATTATGCTAACCGTATAAGATTTTGTTGTTGGATAAATAATAACCATCGAGTTGTATCGCGCATACTTTTTATCGATAAGGCGTCATTCAATCGTGACGGCATTAATAATACTCGTAACTCCTATGTATGGTCAGAGGACAATCCCCATGCAATTGCCGTAAATAGTTTTCAGCGCAAGTTTTCGGTAACCAGATGGTGTAGAACGGCCGATAGTTATTTTATTGGCCCATATATTTTTGAGAATCGCTTGACAGGAGAGAACTACTTGAATTTTCTGCAAAATGAATTACCAACACCACTAGAGGATGTTCCACTAAATATCAGAATGGGAATGTATTTTCAGCACGATGGAGCAGCAACACATTTCGCTCATCAGTTTAGGCAATATTTGGACGAAAAATTTCCACACCATTAGACAATTGTTTATGGGGCTGGCTTAAAAATGAGGTGTACAAAGTGAAGGTCGACACTCGAGATGCATTAATCCACCGTATTATAAATACCGCAGCCGATATCAAAGAAAGACATGAAGCAATCAGAAGAGCAACAGGCACCCTTCTTGAACAATCAATTAAATGTTTAGAGGCTAGTGGTCAAATTTTCGAAAAGTTATAATAATAACTGTAACAATAAGATTAAAACATGGTAAGTTTGTAAATATTGTTATGATGCTACAACTTGAAAACAAATGAAGATCGGTTAACAAGATATGGGTTTATTTTAATATAATATAATAAAATATTTTTAAAGGTACAATACACTCCCAGAGTTTGGTGCGATCCTCACAACTCACCCTGTATATATACGAAACATTGAACATACCCAAAAAGTAAAAGGGTGATTTTATAATGAAATGAAATTAAGCTTACAATAATATGAGTACGCACAAAAAAAAAATAAGAGAAGTTTAAATATGAATTATTACGCAAAAAAAAGAAAAACAAAAATGACATCATAGTCGAGATTATAGAAATTAAATTAGCACTTTCTATAGATCCAAGATAAAACTTTACAGAGGAATAGTAATTAACGCAATTATACGCCTAATAAAATTGTCTTTCGTGTATTTCAAAAACGTTTAAATCGAATAAAACTGTAATATAATAAGTGCCCAAGTACACATGTAGACAGTTCTTATGTTTATACCAGACGACGGCCGAATACTGATGGTCGCATAAAAAACAAAAACACAAAAAAAAATCTCACGTTAGAAATAATTTATAGAGAAATAAAATATAAAAGCGGTAAAAAGAATAGAAAATATTACGTTCTAATTAATATTATAAAACACCAAAGCAAACTAAATTGATATCGAATTGAATATAGATTACAAGTAACTACAAATATATTCAAATATAATATTAATTTACGAAATGCTACTTAAAATTTTAAATTGAACAGATAAATAATTAATAACTCAAAAGTTAGATAATATATTATTATAAAACTTCAAAACGGTAATTTAGAGCAAGAGGCAAATATTATACCATAAAAAAACCATACGAGTACACGTGTTGTCTTCGTCTTGAGCTCGGGAGATTGCCAGGAAAACCGGTAATTGGATTTGAACAGCCGGGATCAGAAATTACAATGTATTCACCTCAAATTCGAGATTCTAAATTCGTCGTAGTTGCAGGATACAGGTGTCGGTGCCTATACTATGTCTTTCCAGGGGAGGGTGGTTACAATTGTTCCACAAAAACGAGCCAGAAATGTCGTCAAGAATTCTTGCCAAAAAAGGAAGTTTTTTTTTCCTTCCTTAGCTTCTAAAACCCAAACGGAACGGCAAATGGCAATTTCCAAAATTTTATTACGTTCTACGTTATTATCCGCAATACGATTTAATGCAAACTCCCTCTAGAACGTATAATGCACAAAAAACAACCAACTGGTATCGTTCAAGGCTGGTAAACGGCTCTTGTACTCATGTATCGAATGCATCAGAAGCGGTGAAGAGGAATACGATTAGAAATATTCACACAAAGAGGGAGATATATGTACTCGTAAGATGAATAATTAAAACAACTCGTGACGAAAACTAGTATACCGGAAGATAAAATGTTGAATATATATACCGATAGGCCCAGCCCGCTACGGGCCATAGGCAACAATATACGTATGGAACGTAATGCGATGTGGCAACGTGTGTACGATGCCACTCCGCGTGCGCAACATAAGTCCGATGGTCGAGCGCAACAGATTGCCCGTCATTCGTATTTAGCTGTGCATACGTAAAGGTAGTTATCATGTCAGTGTATACAACCGCAGAGAAGGTACAAATAGTTTCGTGGTATCTTGCCGGCAATTCCTGTCGAACAACCGCTGATTTATTTGCTGTAGAGTACGTAAATCGGCCTATTCCTTCGCATTCGACGATTGAAAGGATCGTAAATGCGTTTAGGAAATATGGCTGTGTAGTCGGAAATTGCCGCAAATGCCAACAAATTGACGAACAGCCTCATATCCCTCTAATACCTGCCGATCGGGAGGAGAGAGACGTGAGGGTTTGTTCGTTAGTTGAAATGGGCGACCTTAAGTGTACACGGCAAATTGCAGACGAAATCGGTGTTAGTAGAAGTACAGTAAAGCGGATTCTAAAACGCAACAAATATAAAAGTTACAAAGTTCGAAAGTGCCAGGAGATTTTTCCCGAGGACAATTTTGCAAGAATGGAGTTTTGTGAGTCCGTGATGGAAAAGGCTGACAGGGACGAATATTTTATAAAAAATATTCTGTTTACCGACGAGTCTTCTTTTCCACGTCATGGCAAGCATAATCCCTCAGTCGTGCGATATTGGTCTCGAGAAAATAAACATCTAGCTCGTAATGTTAAAACTCAATACCCCGAAAAACTTAACGTTTGGGCGGGTATCTTGGGTGATAACATTATAGGGCCATTTGTTATCGACGGCAATTTGAATGCAGTAAAATATTTAGATTTGCTGCGAACACGAATTATTCCTGCTGTCCGTCAACTAAACGTCGATTTTGATGCAATTTGGTTTGTGCAAGACGGTTGTCCCGCGCATAACAGCAGATTAGTAAGAGGATTTTTAGAAAACACTTTTCGAGACAATAACCCCTAGAAATCTCGAGGGAGTGAGGCGGGAGTTTTACAATAGGGTCGGCTATTGTTTGGGAAGAGAGGGCGGTATTTTCGAATCCTATATAGAGTGACTTTCTTAAAATTTAAATTTATTTAGCAGAATTATTGATTTTTTTTACTTTTATCTTTTAGAAAACGTTATTGTTTTTTTATTACTTAAAATTACTTTTCCGTAGCAGCTAAGAATACAATAATAATAATAAACTGGACCTTATTATGTCTGGAACAAATGGACAAATTACGTATACAGAACGAATATGCAAACGACTATATCCTTGCGCGGTTCTTACTAAATTCTTAACTGCAATGAGCTGCAAATGAAGCTGCTTCGCGTAGAGGGGATTCGCTGTTGCCACTCATTGCTGACTGTGGCCCGTTCCGAGCTGGACCTATCGGTATATATATATAGGATGTAATTCAAAGCGTAACACAATAAAGCACTGAGTCGATCCAATGTTTGATTTTATGGCTATATGCTTACACTAAAGACATCCCTTGTAACGAGTAATGCTTGGGGATTTTAATTCAAATAAATTATAAACTTTCTATAACATTTATATTTTAGGGGTTGTTTTCCTTGTTAGCAAAATGTATACTTTCCTTATCATTTAAGGATAGATATAATACCAGACATTGTCATTACCATCAGCTCAGAGAATAATCTTATTTCAGAAGAGTTTATCTTAATAAAATATTTAAGCTTTTAATAAACTCAAACTGTTAGTTTTGTAGATTCTGAAATGTGTTTAATACTTTGTGTACAGTATTCGAAAATAATAAAATATTATTAAAATACAAATATTAATATTAACTTACCATTTGCCCGCAAAGCTGCCAAAAGACAAGTAACTAATCTCTTACTAACGGACTGATCCAAAACAAACGGTAATAAACTACAAACCATGCTTGATGGATGCGTTGGGCTGCTTACGTATATTTCATCCTTAAACGTATGGAAATATTCAATACTTTCTTTAGCGTACTTGGATATATCGTTCCGATTTTCGTCTAGAGGATATTTAATACACATTTCCGGTATCCACGCGAGATCCTGTTTTGTTCTGAACTTTTTGTAATCAGGAGACGCACACGCATAACCTACTATGCCGCTGTCGTCTTCGACTACCATACAGAATTCAGGATGCAGTACGAGATATGGTCCCACTATCCTATCCGCTTGTAAGTCTTTCAAGTCGTCGGCGTATGGAAGACAATCTTCTAAACCGTCTTTGCACGTTCTATTACAAACGTCGTACACCTGCGCTTCGTCTGTTGGTAGGTACGGTCGAATAGTGTATACTTTACAGGTGGGAACGTCTGGTGCTTTGTAAACGAATAGATCATTCCCAGAATCTACGGGTATTAGCCTCTGTAATTGAAAATATCGACATTTGAAATTTAGATAACAAATATTTATTTATGCTACAAGTTATGTAAGCGCAATTTTGCGGTCGAAGATATAATATATTCGAGACCGCGATCCAAAGTTTCATACAATATTTTTTCTATGAGCTCGAGATGCTAGAAAATAAGTATAATCTGCAAAAATGTTTGACGTTTGCTTATGTACGTCCATAACTGTCAAACTAGTAGGTGTGTAAGATGCTATGTACATATTGCTATGGACTTTTCCCCGCAACATTGTGAAGAAAACATTATTTTTGTTTAAACCATAATTTTTGATGACTCTGTATGTTTTGTGAAAATATTTATGATTACAGATTTTGTATTGAACTGTTCTATTTTGATTTAGTTTTGATTAGGGTTGTGGTTCGGCGTTTGGCCATGCTATATCCGCAGACACGTCTTGTTATCCAAGTAAGAGAGTCGCATATTTGAAGATAAAATTCTTTTATCTTTATTTCAAGTAATTTCGGTTTTTGTTTTTGAATTAATAGTGGTTTGTGCTTGCTTAGTGCATTACTGAATTTATACAAGTTTGTTATACTTCGTATTTTTTATTTAATTCATCTCTTACTTAACGTGTTCTCAAGGTTATTAAAAATAAAAACTACGTAAGTTTTATTTTACATTAAATCATATTATTTCTTTATTGTATGCATTTATGATTGTATAATTGATTGTATGAATTTCTATATATTTTAATATTAGTTAAAATAGATGACAAAGATAGTTTTTCGTTTCTGGTAAATTTTTTTAACGTTAAATTTCTAGAACGTTTCAGATTTTCAAGGTTGGAGTTTTTGTACGTGTGGTATCTGCACATGCGTTAGAGACTTGTTCGGTCTGACAGTTTTATCTGTTTACGTTTGAGTATGTTTGTCAGGGGTGAAAAGAATAAAGGTATCTTTGGAATTTATTAGTATTAATTTTGTTCGCGATTCATTAGAGGACGTTTGAATTTGCTTAGCTGTCAATTTCAGCAAATTATTTTACCTCTTTGTGTAATTGTTATACACAGTTCTTTATGCTTTATAAAGAACTTTTTTTTTCTTTTTAAAAATAAATTAAGATTCGTTTGAGTAAGATCTGAATATTATTTTGTGTACCTTCCAACTTGTGTGATTAAATGTAACTTCTGAAAAACTAACTATATTCTCAAATAAATTTTGAGTGGCGCTCAAGTGAATTAATACATTTATGTTTTCCACGTTTTCCATTGGAAACCCGGAGTGGAAAGCTGTCTCATTAAAGAAGTCAACCGATTGAGTATCAAAGTTGGACAGTATCGTGGTGAATAGTGGTTCATTTTCATTCTAACCCACTATTCATAGCAATATGTACTAATATATAACCAGCGTCGTATAACAGTCATTATGTTAGCAAAGTGATATAAATAAATTCATAAACAAATCACATGTTAAATATTAAAATTAATGTTCACCGACGTCACTAGGCATAAACTATATGTGAATATACAAGTAGTTGTGAAGTCAAAGAGGCAGCTGATATTGCTTGTAGGTCTTTGTTACCAGTTATATTGAAATTATCGAATGCATAAAAATTTCAAACGTTTTTACTCTGTCATCTGTCCCTGCCACATCTACATCTAATATCAAATTACTTACCTTCTTAGGGAGGTAAGTGAAATATTACATCCCGCTGTCAAGGGTTACAAACCTACATAAGTCGTAAGTAGCTGTTACTTCCCCCCGAACAGAGCAATAAGAGCCAACTTACGAAGTCGGTAGTAGAGAAAATTACATTTTATGCGGCGGATGTTCAAGCACAGTAATTATCTTTTTCTTTGCTAAGAATTGCTTCATAGAGAGTGCATTGTGCGTAATAGTGTTGTTTTGGTGCAGGATCTATGAGTTGCTATTCCACAGATTTGGTCTTTTCTTCCTCATCTTTGTCTCGGTTTGGTCAGGACCTTAATGTAGTATTTCTGGTTTAGCGTTTATCCTTGAGGTAAGCATTCATGATTACACTCAATATTGAAAAAAAAAAAAATTCACCGATTGGCCTTGAGGTACCTACTCATGATGACACTCTTTATATTGAAAAACCTTCAATTTCGACTTATTTCAAGTTATTTTGCTCCTAGGTGAAGTGGGTGTGTTCCAGTGCATTGATTAGGACTTTGTTTCAGGTTCATATTGGAAAATCCACGTTTTGTGACATGTGATGACATTTTTTTATCTGTTCAGGTTCTGCTGTGAATCGCTTTGTGTCAGAGCAGCTGTTTTTCCTCCTTTTACTCACGTGTGAGGATTTTTAGTACCCTTTTTGTGGAAACTTTCGTCATTTGCAAGTCCTCATGCAAAATTGTTCTTATTGTCTCTCTGTCGATTCTTGTCATGTCTGCCATCATTCGAATAGTTAAATGTCAGTCTTTCCGCACAATTTCATTTTAATTTTCTGAATGTTGATGTCACAGATCCACCAGAATGTTCATCATCTTCAACCTCCTCCCGACCTTCCAAAAAGCAATTGTGCCATTAAATTTGAGTGCATAGTGCAAAACATTCAGTTGGAGATTTTTTAACTTAACAAGGAAGGTTAATGCGTCACTCGATTTCTAATCTCATCATAATCGCTTCACTCCGACAAAACAACGTTTTACTCAAGCAAGGAATAACTAGAGATCGGCAAAATAAAATAAATAAAAAAATAAAACAGTATAGTACGAGTATGGTATCTCACTCCCGCATTCGTTAATAGCAAGTGAATATCAATGCTGCTCGAAAAATGCTGGACAACACCATGTAGATGTAATCGTACGCCGGTGCAAACTTGTCATACTTTGTCTATTAGAAGCACTGACATAGGCGTCACATAGCAAGAAATCAATTGAATTAAATATAAATATAGTGAAATAGACATTATAGAAAGAAACAAAGAAATGAAAATAAATAGCGAACGCAAAGTAGAAATAACGTGCACTCTCAAGAACAGTATTTTCAGCACTAAGAGAACAATTGTATTTCGCAAACGGCAATTATTATGTGTAGCGGGGGTATGTACCAGTATCGAAGCGTTTTGTATATTCTGCGGCTATGGAATAATGACGTCAAAATATGTTTTGCCAATTCCTAATAATAACAAACAACTCTATAAGATAGAGAGGCACAATATGGTTCCACCTACACCGGAAGCCTCTAGGTCAATTAAATTCCATTCTCATTCACCCTTGGCAAGCCTAACGGCTAGGACATGCGCAGTCCCGTTATTCGTCACAGCGTATATATATGTCAGCAAGTGAAGAGAAAGTGTTTTAATCTTACTCAGTACAAAATCCAGTTGATTATTTTGCATTACAAATTTCGCTTTTTATCGCAAATATCATACAATATTGCGCACATTTTCCACCACGACTGGAAAAATTGACATTTTACATACACCAACCTAATATTTTAACTACATAAATGATTCATACTTAATTTGTTTCTACGTTATATAGATTGTATTTGGGTTGTAGAGTTAAACTTACTTGTAAATCAGCAGTAAGGCCACCGCGAAACACCCAAGGTTCTTGCTCACCGCTCATGAAAGTCTCCTTCCAACCTTTCGAGAACCCTGAAGTCATAAACAATATATTAATGGCCGAAGTAAAACTAAAAACGCAGTCGCCGCTATGCAAAAGTTACGCCAACCAGATTACGCTTGCCTACGTTTTTATTTAAAGCAACTTACCTTCGAAGAACTACTCCTATTGTATTTAACATAATTAATAGAGAAGTTACGCTTAAGTGTACGCAATTTACGCCAAAAAAATTTTCTTTGAGAAAATTATTATATTACGCTAACCTTATCCATTGAGTGTACTGTGTCAAAAAACGTTACGCAAACGCGAACCTTAAGACTATCTCTCCTGGATGCGTACATGTGTATGTCCCCTGGGTGTACGAAGGCATTGATGAAGGGAATTGGCCGCCAGCTTTAGAAAATAAATAGGTTCATTAATTAATGAGTATAAAATGTTTTGTTGACAGATGATTAACAATTAAATCGAAACAATCCATAAATGTTAGCTAATACTGTTAGAAAAAAAAACATGTGTTTTTTGATCAATACATATTTAATGTTTCTTTTTGAATTATCCTAACCAGATTAAATATGGGAAATGAGACGTGTGATCTAGAATTGTGCAAAGCAGACATACATAGGACAAACAAACCAAGTTACCGATTTGAATTTTTTAAATGCTTTAAGACTCAGCTGGGCCGTTTTGACATTGAGTTTCTTTTACATTATTGTAGAGTTCACTTCTACTTATTGAGATCTGGTTGATCTGTTAATTCCGGGTTTGCCTCTGTCAAATTTCCTGGGATGTGGATTGCCAGCTGTCCCTACCTTGGTGGTCTTCCAGGTGGACGGTTGCTTGTTGGCCTATCTTCTAATACGACGCGTGGTAGTCTGTCGTCTCTCATCCTTTTCACGTGGTTATACCATTCTCTTCTACTCTGCCCTCCCTATCTCACTATATCTTGTACATCGCACTCTGGCTTTGATCTTTCTTACACAATCTGTTCTTGTTTTTCCGACAATCTTTCTTAGTACTGTCATTTCTACGTCGCGCAGTATATTCTTTGTTTTGCATGGTACGGCATACCCGTAAATTAAGGTCTCCAATTTTTTTTCACATAGTAATCATTTTATTGCAAAAGCAAGTACAAATTCTGAAAGACTGGACTTTTAACTATTTTTCTACGTAGTCCCCGTCATGATCGATGCACTTTTGCAGTCGCTCCTGGAGCTTTCTCATATCCGCGTCGTACCACTCTCCCGCCGACTCGCGCAGGAAGAAATCGACAGCTGCCTCCAGCTCTCCGACCAGCAGAACGCCGTTTCTGTTCCAGAATACCGAAGCCATAACCTTCCCCGCTGACAGCGTTTGCTTGAACTTCAGAATTTCGTCACTGTCTCATCCGAATCTGGTGGACGTCTGCGGCCGGTCTCGTCGTGCACGTTTGTACGATCTTCTGCGAACTCCCTACACCACTTCCGTACATTTTTCATGTTCATGCACTTTTCTCCATACACATCGGTCAACTGGCGATGGATTTCAATGGACGGTGACCCCTTAAACCACAGAAATCTAATCACTGCACGCAATTCATACTTGGCGGGAGCGTCGATTTTCCCTTCAATCGTTAACGGCTGCTAAGTCAAGACTGAGCGTCGCAGCGAGGAGGAGACCGGCCAGAATAGTCATGTGGAAGCAAGGAACATGGCGCTATTGTCAGATTTAAGCTAGTTCGCTTCGTCGCAACGGAAACTCGTTGGAGACCTTAAGTTACGGACAACCCTCGTATCTTCTCTTACTTCTATTCCATACGTCATTATCGGCCTTACGCATGTCTTGTATATATTAATCTTGTTCTCCCATCGCATATAAGGGTTAGCCCAGACAGTTTCTCTCAGACAGCCTGATATTATACCTGATTTGTTAATCTGGCTCCTTAAGTCTTTTGTCGGGCCGAGTACTGTACAAGTCCATGCCGAGGTATTTGCATAACTTGCTCTACCGGTTTGTTCTCTATTACGAGCTTGCATCTGATATCTAGTTCCCTTGCGATGGTCATATTATATAACTTGCTCCTGATAATTATGCCTGATAGGAGTGCTTAGATTTCATAATGCTAGACTTGAGGAAGAGATTATTAAACAAGGGGTAACGAAAAGATTATAATATATTGTTTCATTTCTTAGTAAAATAAGTATAACGTAATTATCTAGTTGATCTTCGTGCATATTATTGTAACGTTTAGACTTTTAAGCAAAAGGGCGTTGTATAAAAAATATTGTTCCGAAAATAATAAACATTCTTTTCTGTTTTATTCGTAAAGATTCTTATTATGTTCTCTTTAAATTATCATTTTCCCTCCAAGTTCTATAATTTTCTAAATATTACTTACTGTTGATATCAATATTTATAAACTTGTAATCTGTTTTTGTAAATTTATAGCATACTTCTGTATAAGATGGGTCTACCTATCGTTCTGGGTTACCGAGCAAACATATTGCACAGATTTTTGTATTCCTTGATATGTTATCCTACGCATATTAAACAATTTTAGCCCTTAAAAAAGTAATTATTTTATCCCAGGGATACTTTACGACATTATAGCACAGTGCTAACGTACTGGCTAATCGTGTCGCCGTTGGTCCCGGAATCGAGTTCGGAGCTTGCTGTCGGAGGTTTCCGTGGTTTTCCATCTCGTTTAAAACGAATGTCGACAACCAAATATCTCTATGAGCGCGGGCATTATAATAATTAAGGCCTGCCAAGGTCTTCTGTGATTGACGTTTAAGCTGCTGGGGATGTTAAGGCATGAATTATTATTATTATATACAGCGAATTAAAAAAGTTCTAGGATTGATTTTCTTATAGGCAGAAAAAATCGAAATAAATGAAATTCTTTTTTTAAATTTTCCACATGGTTCCCTCCATCCCTTATATAAATTTTTGAATGCTTGTGCAGCTGGTAAAGCGTCTATGCGATATATTGATGCAGATGCATCGGAGTGCAAAATTTTCCTTTCTCTGTATTTTTGGCTAAAAATTTAATAACGAATGTGGCTTGTCGTGAAGAAGAAATCAGCTATCAGAAAGGTAAATATATAAATGTAAAAAATTGGCCGAGAGACGAATTTAAGGTGGATTAAGTTTTGAAGAAAGCGTAGAAGAAAGAAGTAGTTCTTTAACCGAACCGTGGTATTCTACCGTTTAATTGCTGAATCGTCGCATATTGGAAACACCATTAGTCTCCGATAAATGTTTTTTTTAACAAATGTTCATTGCTTTATAGCAGGTCTTTGTTCCATCGTCGAAATCGTGGTACGCAGCTTCAAATACAATTCAGATTAGATAGTTCCGTTAGCGAAATGTAGATAGAGCTATAGAGAACTGTACATAGTGTACACTATGTACAGTTCATAAAGTATTTAAGGCATAATTTAAGGCATAAGAATACCTTAATATAACTAACGTGTGTAGTATAATTTACCGTTCGCACTTTGAGCAATACGAATAGGAAAGAAATACTTTATCAACTGTAAATATATCGCATTTTTTATTGAATACTCCCCATTGCGGTGGGCATATCTGCATGTACATACTGGTAACTAAGAGAAACTTTCTTCAATGCCCTTTTAATTGTGCGTTCCATTTTTTATACAAGGTATTTACAGTCTGGTGATTTTATTTCCAAGGGGTGATTAAACATCTTAAAATAAGCTCATTAACGTAAAAATATCTTAACAAAAATTGCATAACAAGAGAGGTATTATTGTTAAAATTCTTTTCAATTTTTTTATTTTTAAGCGGTGATTAATAGAGACCGGACACATCGGCCACAAATGGACGTCTTTACGACGGACGATATAAATAGTCTACAACATCTGTAAGTACATCACGCAATTGTTTAATAGCACTATTCATTCGGTTAACTGCACATCTATTTTTTGTGTGCGGTTAACCGAATGAATAGTGCTATTCAATAACTGCGTGATGTACTTATAGATGTAGACTATTTATATCGTCCGTCGTAATGACCTCATTTCAGCCCGATGTGTCCGGTCTCTAGTGATTAAACACCTTAACAAAGGGTTATTAACGCTAAAACGATTGTGCTACAACTTGTGCAAAGTAAATGTAAATTCAAACGATACTACTAAGTAGCCTGATGTCAGTAACTTTTCCCATCTGTCAAGCTGTTTCATCAGTTGTCACTGCACTGCTGGTTTGACATAAATTCTTCCGAATAAATCCTAATAAGGAAACTAAAAATGGTACATCGCACCAACAGCGAATACGTTGACATGTTGTTAATTTATGGAGAAGTACGCCAGAATTCTGCTGCTGTAAGTCGATTGTACGCTGAGCCGTTTCCTAACACGCCATCACCTATTCCAAAAAAATTCACTGCTCTAGTAATTCGTGCACGAGAAACTGGTGTACTGCAAGCACCTCAAGGTCGGGATAGACGGCCTGGACGACACCAACGAATTTTAGATGCTGAAGAAAAAGTCTTAAATCTTGTCGAAGAACATCCTACTAGTAGTACTCGAAAAATATCTCGCCAAGTAAATGTATCAATTGCAATTCCAAACTTTTCTTCTATTGTATTGGCGACTGATGAAGCAACGTTTACACGTAACGACATAAATAACTGCTGTAATCCTCATTCTGGGCTGTCGAAAATCCATATGCTGTTCGTCATAATCATTTGGTGTGGACAATTAATTGGCCCGTTTGTGTTGCCAAATCGATTGAATGAATATAATTATTTCGTGTTTTTGCCAAATCAGTTCATGAAACTATTGGAAGAAGTTCCTTTGAATGTACGTCGACAAATGTGGTTTCTTCAAGATGGCACACTGCGGCATTTTAATGGTTTAGTTCGCGAACATTTAGATAATGTGTTTGAAAATAAGTGGATTGATCGAGGTGGTCCTGTTCCATGGCCTCCTCGGTCACCCGACTTTAACCCCCTTGATTTCTATTTACGGGGCGTTATGAAGACCACGGTACACACCAACGAAATAATTGATTTAAATGATCTTCGTAATCGCGTTGAGGCAGCTGTGGCGACAATTCGACGGCAAGATCAAAGCCTAGTAAATTATGTCAATACGTCGAAGACTTTGCGTTCAACAATACGGGGATAACTTTGAACAACTAGTGTAAAGTGGATTCCATGAAAAACACAAAAAAAATGTTTAATTTAATATGCTTAATCATCACTTAAAAATTAAAGATGTGAAACATCAAAGTCGATTGTTATTTAAAGAAGGGAATATAAATTAAAACAAAGAAATATTTAGATTGTCACTATCACTGTTACGTTCACTATCATTCATATTTAAAATCAATAAAAAGTTGCAACGTATTCGATTGGAAACATTTTGTTATGCTCGAAAGGATGAACTCGTACACTAACATATTATCAATGTAAGCTAGGGTTATCAAATTTAACATGTCTTATTTGACTTAAGTTTTACAGGTGTTAGCAATGTATGTATAACCTATGAAGTCTATAAGTGACAGTATGAATATATTTGTCCCGTTTACGCAAATGAAAAACTCTGAATTTATGCCCATAAGAGTTATACGGGTTTTATATGTCTCGCAGTGTACACATGTAAAGCGACTATAGCGCGCATCGATAAACACACACACGTAAAAGCGGCGAACGCCTAGTAGTGGTGGCATTCAAGAGCCGAGTTTTTACCCCTGTGGCGCGCCATTAGATGTTTCACATCAAAAAATAAAAACTACAAATTTTTTTTAACTTTAATATCTCACTTATTATGCAACTTTTATTAAGATATTTTTACGATAATGACCTTATTTTACGATGTTTAATCACCCATTGGAAATAAAATTACAAGACCGTAAATATCCTGTATACTTCAATTTAAATAGAAATTTAGATGAGAAGGGGATTAATAATCAGCTTTTCGGTTGAAGGAATTGGGATTGGAGAAGAAAATCTTCAAAAACATAATCTTTGTGGCTAGCCTTTTTAAAGATTAATTTTGTGATGTATTTAATAACAAACTGTTAAATTTACTTGGATTGCAACAAGTAATCGAAAAAAATCATAATTGGAGTAGACTGTGAAATTGGGTTGGTACTTTAGCCACTTCCACATAATGACATTTATTATTTGACATTGAAACTATAAGTTTGTCAAATTTTTCAAAACTCTTATTAAGAAAATTAAATTTATTTAGATGTAAATGGACAACAACTTCTGTAGCTATATGTAAATTTTGATTATGATTTCGATACTAAATAAATTATTTGTTTTCTTTTTTGTTGTAGTATCATTTCAATGCCATAACCTTTTTTTACAATGAAACCAAATGAAACTGTCAAGCATCAAGTAATGTGTGATTATGTGGAAGTGGCTAAAGTACCAACCCAATTTCACAGTCTACTCCAATTATGAATTTTTTCGATGGCTCGTTATATACTATATGGTTTTGGCTATAAATACTTTAAACTGGAAGTATATAATTTTTGTTTTCTTTACTGTAAAATGCCACATTTAATAGCCTATTGCGTTTTAATTGTTAAACAAATAATGAGAAACAAATATTTTGGTATATATAATTGTAAATTAAATTTACTATCAATACCCATCAAACGTGATGTTATTTAGTTCATAATTTATTTATTTTTTTGTGCGCAATAAAAAAAAATCTTTCACTAATTAAGTTAAAACATTGTTATTATATCTTTTAAATTATAATAATATGTAATAGGAGAAACAAGAATAAATTCATGCAGAATTACACTTGCCATTTCTAGAGTTGGATCAGGTATTCGATGGAGTAACCCAGAGGGTCAAGGGTGGACCATCGGCTGGTTTCTTTTTAATATTGCTTTAAAATTAAAACCGTTTAGTATTCTTCTAAGTTTGATGATTTATTGAAAAGAGTAAACCTTCCGATTAGTTATGAAATGTAACTTCATTCAAATTGCTGTCACGACTGGGTTTGCAGTGGCGTATCCTGTAAACCCAATTTTGGAGAACATTTTCGATGGATTAAGATCCGACTTCACGAACCACTAAATCAATATTGTGCTTAAGAGACCGAATCGTTTCAGGATTGTTAGCGTAACATTAATTTTTAATGACACTCCATAAAAAATGTTCAATGGCATCAAATCGCAGCTTCGCGCATGCCAAGCAAAACCACTAAATAAAACTGATTACACGATTATTGAACTTATTGTTAGTGGGATAAAGATTGTTGCCCGGCTTATGTGTCACTTAACACTATCTTGTTAGAACCGGAGCTCGCCCTATTCCAAAATCACCAATTTCTGGCCGACCAGTTATCAAAGCTCTGTATCGCGCTCCGTTGACCGTAACACTGTTGCCATCTTCATCTTCGAAGAGAAATGGACCAATAATGCCGCCAATCCAAAAGCCACGTAAGCTGTGGAAACATTGGCTTTTCTACGACTACGTCTGGGTGTTCCTCATTCGAAGATTATTTTTTTTAGCAAAATCGAGGTTAATTTCCAGCAGGTCTATAGACCAAGCAGAGAAGCGATAACAAAGCTGGTGATCACTTTGCTTCAATGCCTGAGTAAATTAGGCCTTGTAAGCGAATAATTCGAGGTTTTTATAGAGAATTCTTCTCAGGATAATGCGATTAATGTTATCGGGTATCACTTTTGACGACAGCAGTAATATTTTCTACCGAGTGCGTTGAACAAACACGAAAATTATTGGTGTTATCAATTAGCATACCAAGGTCCCGAACTTTGATATAGGAAAGCCACGGTTGGTGTATTTCTACCGAAAATTCTTCTCAAAATTCGTACTGTTTCGGCAACACATTTATTTTGAAAATTAGCTTTCAGTATTTCCCAACGCTGGTCAAGAGTAAATCGATTCATTTTGTACTGTGGAGGTTTGACACTAGAAATCTGTCAAATTTTAGCGCGTCGTTGCCAATGCCTAAGTAATTCGTTGTTTCAAAAGAAAGCAGCTGATGGCCCACTCGTTATATGGACCGGGAACTAATACAAGAGAATACAAAGTTTATATGATGATAACAGTAAAAATGACGCCAGGGAGGATCATATGTAATTTGAAGCTTTTGACATAAATGTTGGATGGGAAAGCAAAGAACCCTACATTATTCGCTTGGTTATGAATAAGGATGCGCACTTGGGAGCAAACGCAGTGTTGTGGTGGAAGGGGATTCGGTTGTACGCGCATGTATTATATTTTATATGTACATATTGTTGTGTTTTTTTCCCCGAAGAATTATATTGAACTAACAGTGTATTTATGACATTTATTTACAATGTACTTTGATTTGATATTGTATATTTAAATGTTTATATTTTGGAATTATTGTTTTTCCCGGGACTGTATGATTATTATTGCATCGGAAGTTGTTCCGACTTGCGGTGTTATTTTGAACTGTTTGTGCCCGATGTTCGATCTATTCCTACCTATGATCGACAGAGATATCAGGTGTGTTGAAGTATACGTTTGGGGGTAAAAAACTTCATTTTTTACTTCTTGCATATTTGATTTTGTTTGTTTGTTCTGATTTGTATTTAAATTTCATTTACGTGTTTTTTAACGAGTGGTGGTGATCTCGTTTTTACATTTTATTTAGATTATGCTTGATATCTCTCGTACTAGTGTTTTTTCAGTAAAAAAGTGTTGCGATCGTAAGAACTTTTTTATGTTTGATTTATATAAATTATATTTCGCTATAAATTTTGATATTTGTGCTTATTTGTAATTTTGATTTATTTCTATATTAGCTTATAATATACGAGGGAAGATCAGTAAGTACCCGTGTTTGAAGACAGGTGGCGCTGCTGAGGGAAGTTGGCAATACCGTCGTGTACTACCATCTGTCAGACAACACCATAATAAATTTCAGACTGATTCATAGGTTAGTTTTTATTTGGCAGCCAGTTGTAGCACACGTGTTTCGCGTTTCTCGATAAAATGGAAAAAGAGCAATATCGATCCGTAATTCGCTTTTTATTTTTGAATTAATAATCGACGAAGGAGATACTTGTTGAAACTTCATTATATAGATATAATAAAACACAGTTGTATAGTTTCAAAATAATATATATGCACTACATATGTTTCACCACACTGTGGCTTCATCAGGTGGATGAATATACTAATTCAAAATATCAATTAGATCTTATATATATCAATACAAAGTACAGAACTAATCTTATTCTAAGAGGGGGTGGACATGTATGAGTTTTAAGTTTAGTAGGGGGGAGTTATTTATGTCTATTTTATTTTTGGATGGAAAAACATGCGAAGAAATAAAAGCGAAGTTGGATGCTGTCTATGGGGACCCTTCACCATCTATGACAACCGTAAGATATTGGTTCAACGAATTTAAACGTGGTCGTACATCTGTTTTTGATGAGGAGCGCCCAGGCCGCCCGGCAGACGTGGTTACCGAGGAAATCGTTGAAAAGGTCCACGACATGATTCTCGCTGATCGCCGAACGAAAGTGCGCGAAGTAGCAGAGGCCGTAGGCGTGTCGTACGGAACGGTAATTAATATTTTACATGATAAGTTATCGGTGAGAAAGGTGTCGGCCCGATGGGTGCCGCGATTCCTTACGGTGGACAACAAGCGGATACGGTTGTCAATGTCGAAGCAGTGTTTGGACCTCTTTAAGAGAAATTCGCAGGAGTTTTTGCGTCGAGTCGTCACCGTTGATGAAACCTGGATCCATTATTATACGCCAGAGTCCAAGCGACAGTCAAAACAATGGATTTTTCGGGGTGAATCTGCTCCGAAGAAGGCAAAGACGGTCCCATCGGCCGGAAAGGTCATGGCAACGATTTTTTTGGGATTCCAACGGAATAATCCTCATGGACTTTTTGCAGAAAGGAAGAACGGTCATGGGGCAGTACTACAGTGAATTATTGGACCGATTCGATATAAAATTGAAGGAGACACGGCCCCATTTGGCTAAGAAAAAAGTGCTGTTTCACCACGATAATGCACCAGCACATTCATCCAGAATTGTCGCGGCAAAGTTGCATGAACTACACTACGAATTGCTGCCGCACCCACCCTACTCGCCTGACTTGGCTCCCTGCGACTTCCTTCTGTTCCCCAACATGAAAACGTGGCTCGGGGGAAAAAGATTCAGCTCAAACGAGGAGGTTATCGTCGAGACAGAAGCGTATTTTGCAGAGTTTGACAAATCGTATTTTTTGGAGGGGTTAAAGAAATGGCAGAAACGTTGGGAAAAGTGTATTGTACTAAAACGTGATTATGTTGAAAAATAAATAAAAAATTTGTGAAAAACTTGCGTCTTCTTTCCTAACACGGGTATTTATTGATCCACCCTCGTAGATAGCTAAGAAAATTACCATATTTTTTGTATGAGGGAGTTTTTTTTCAAGACATTCTAGAACATTTTATTAAGGAATTTGGAGGGGAGATTTTTGCACTTGTGTTAAGTTCGCACAAGTAAAGTAAATTACGAGGTGACGTTTAGTCTATTTACGTTTGAAGTTAGGGGTTTAATTTAGATGTTAAATTTGAGAATTTTCTTAACAATCTATTAGTTTTATGTTTGCTCGCGAGTCACAGGAGGCTTTTATCTGTGTGCGTGTTATTATCACACAGACTTTTTCCTCCAAGCTATTGTTTATCCCGCTTTAGCTCTCTTTTTATTTTGAAAAGGGTTTTTCTTTTTTTTTTTCTTTTTTAATAAAACTAGTTTAGTATAAATGTGTTTTTTCTTTGACTTTATTTTAATGCCATTTTGAACTTTATTTTCCACGTTCTTGCTCGTGTGAGAGCAAGACCTGAAGAAAGAAGTTTCTAGCTAGAAGATTTTACGATTGAATTAGTCCGGATTTTTGTTGTGAACTGACCTAATAAGCAAAGGCTGCAGTACACAGCAATATGTTTACGATGTGTCCAGTTTCAAGGCGGCTGCCGTATATAATAGTTACTTCGTGTAAAGTAAAAAATAATAAATCAATAATGTCGAAAGCTATAAAGAGACCGTTCTACCACGAAGCACAGAAATTAATAAGTACTACAATAAAATGCAAAGTTTTTGAAATACGGTTCTCTTGTACAACAAAATATAACTGCCAAAGGTATGTGAATAGTGCGAAGCATATATCGGGTGTCCGTTAAATACTGAAGCTGACGTTTGAGAATTAGTTATTGTCAATTGGTGTTTAACATCTCTTGCCATAGTCGTATGTGTCTCTATTCCGTTAGCTTTTATAACTCATATTATTTGTTTGGAACGCGGCACAATTTATCCCGTTTCCTTAAATAATTGTAATTAGCAAATGTTGGCAATAAACATTTCGAAAAGTAAGGATATCGTGTTTGATTTTATAAATTTTTATATTTACGTCAAAAGCGATTATCGCATAGGACGCTAATGTTAATTGTTGCCGTCGAACTTAAGTGCTAAATTAACCAAGTTCGTGTTAACCAAAATTTGACACAACTTACGTTTAAAACGGTAAGTATTCCAGCATGTTTTATAAATTTATAACTTTATTTATTGATTATTATTCATTAATAAGTATAGGTATCAGTTGTTTAGAGCAATAACCTTAATCGCTATGGGTCGTTAGCACCGCTATCGACATAAGTACATATAATAGATGCACTTGCAACCTAATCCCCTTCCACGGACACTGCTTTTGCTTTCAAATGGGCATAATCATGAATTATGAATTACAGTATAAAAGCTGTGGAAAGGGATATGTTAAATTAATATCAGTCTACTTATCTGAATATGTCTTTGACTTAATTAGCACACCAACAGAAACGAGTCATCAAGAAAATTTAACGATATGAGAATTAGTGAGAAATTTGAAAATTAGTATAATTAAAATTAGTGATTATAATGGCATATGGAAATAAGGAATCAATACAGACCTGATTAAAGAAAATATAAAGCAAGTGGATGGGTAGAAATATGTACTGGATGATTGCAGAAGTTCATGCCCGATTTTGACAGTTAGTAGAAACAACCCCGTTCATGTTGTACGAGGTGCTGCCCATAAATTCACGGAATGTGAAAAAAAAACAATAAATTGTTCTTACAACTTATTCACTACCACTCCCTAGAGAGTACTCTCTTTCCGTAGGAATACACTGATCCCAGCGACTTGTCTATGACTGGCAGCAGTGCTGGAAGTCCTCGCGTCCTAACGTGTTCAACATTGCCTGTGATTCCGTCTGGATATTCTCAAACGCCTCAAAACGGCACCCCTTGTTGAGGCTAGAAACAGACGTATAACAAGCGATGTATGGGTTTGTGCATCGTCGTGGTGTAGGACCCAAGAATTGTTGCGCCACTTGCGACGAATGTTTTCTCTTAGTCGCCGAAGGACATCGCGATAAAATCGCCCATTAACTGTTTCACTTGGTGGGAGAAATTTTTTGTGCACGATGCTATCAGCGTCAAAGAAGCAATTCAACATCAACTTGACGTTGCTTCGAACTTGTATTTTCTTCGGTCGTGGTGACGAAGGTGTCTTCCACTACGATCACGGTTGCTTTGTACGATCACACCCGTACACCTATGATTCGTCACCAATAATGATTCTGGCACTGAACTTCGTATTCCTTTCAGGTCCGTGTACTGTTGAGTAATCTTGGTACAAACTTCGCAGCAATATGCCGCATGTTGAGTTCGCCGGACAGAATACGTTGACAAACGCCGTACGACAAACCGACAATGTTACAAATGTAATGGATTGTTTTCCTTCGGTCTTGCAGGGTAATATCACGCAATTTTGCCATATTTTATGGGGTGGTTTCATCATCATTAACACGTCCATTTTAAAAACAATTGTACCACTCATAAGTTTCCGCCTGGCCTAAAGCATCTTCACCAAACGCTTGTTTAAGTATTTTCAGAGTTTCCACTGCCGTTTTGCCAAGTTTGCAGCAGAATTTGATACATGTTCTTTGCTCTTTAATATTAGACATTGCAGTGTCGCAGAATAACTCAAACACAACTAAATAAATGTTAACACACAAACTGTTTTGTCACCACCTAGTAAAGTACTGTTTGACAGACCGACTTAGTGTACCTCACACCAACTAGCGCTACAGAGTTGTACTATCATTCCATCACGCCCTACATTCAAATTCCGGGAATTTTTGGATAGCACCTCGTATAACTATGAACAGGTAGTAGGATCATGAGCTATTCTTAGGATCAGATTCTGCTGAGTTAGCCGATCTGTAAGACAAATTTTTGAACATAAAATTGAAACATCTTATACTGTACGAATTTCGAAAAGGCAATTACAGAAGACGTAAGTAAATCATATCAGACGTACACATGTCACGACAGAAACTGCGAATCGGGGAACAATTGTTCGCCGATCTTTATTCGGTCGCATTTCTTGAAATGTATTGTGTATAGTGTATTCTTGACATTTTTCAAATGTCTTTGTCATTTCTTTTCTCGCAGCTGCAAGGGAATTTGTGGAAAATATTTTGGATTCATATTTTATATAATTACATCTTTCCATTTTTCAGACGTTTTCTTTTTTTCAAGCACTCCCGGTATATTTATTATAATTAATTTAATAGATCTAAGATCAAATTCATTAGATAATGTTATTGACGCCAAAATATTTGTTTTTCATTGATAACATGTACAAGTAATTCTTCGCAAATATTTAAATTTATTTGAGGTTAAAAAACTGACAATGCTGATTAGAAAATAATGACAAAAATGGTAAGATCTATTACTTTACCCTCGCAAGTTACACCCTAGCGTTTGCACAATTACGCATATCGCATATCCTGGAAATAACCTGCAAAAAAAGCTAAGAGAAAATAGAAAATATCTGTAGCTGCACCTATAATAAAAATTGTTTGAATTTCTAAAGTTAAAATAAAAATTAACAACAAAAGTAATTAGATATGTATATACGCAAGCCATCAGTAAAGTAATAGATTTTCCCTTGATTTCAATTATGATTTTTCAACAATCCGAAGAATTTTCTTTCAACAAGGCAGTTTCTTATCAACAATCAAAGCACGTACCTAACCATTTAATGTACGAATTTAGCAGAGATATAACTCCTCTTATATCCCAAACGTATGAATACAAATCATAGAGTATTTCTCTGTTATTGCAAACCGTTAAATGTTGAAACAACCTATTCACCGCTTCCGTCATTTCGTTCATCTTTTCCGCTCTTAAAAACCATTCCTGTACCTACAAATTAATTATAAAATATAAACATCGAGTTATTTAAATTACATTAAACCTCTGGATTAGTTTTATCTTGAATCTGTTTCGGAGACACTACCAAATGGGCGTTAGATTTCAGCCAATTAAATTCCTGCAGTAGTTGTAAACCCTGCCCTCCGTGTTCGAATGGTAAGTAAAATAAATCACATAATAGGGACAAGTCATCTTCAGTTAGTTCGCAATCCTTTCTGTAATGCATCAATCAATATAGTGGTGTATAGAAAGATATATAAATAATGAAACTTACTTTTTTTCATCGTGGTTTTCAACTTGCATTGTGTTATGGTCATTTGGTTCAATTTGCATACTTCCACTGGATGCCTGGAATTTATTATTTAAGTTTAGGATTGTAATCCTATTAGAAGTATATTAGTTTTGTAAATACTGGGTACGGTAGAATAGATTAAGCGGTTTGGAGGGCTGAATTCTCGGGCGGAGGTGGGAGTAAGCTGGTGCGTTATGCTCCGTCGGTCACCCCATTTCAGTAACCAAATGGTTTGGACCGGAGCACATCGTGGTTTTTGGGAGTGCGCGTGTATTTCGAAAACAACCGATCTGTGGTCGTAACACAGAGAGCTATTCGGCGACACTTCAACATTCCGCGCAATAATGCTGTTCCTAATGGGAACACAATTCGGGCATGGGTTAGGCAGTTAGAGGAATCTGGTAGCATGGCCGACGTAGGTCTATCAGAACACCAGAAAATCTTCAGCTGGTGAGAGCAGCGATCGAGCAATCGCCAAGACGTTCTGCTCGCAAATATGCGGTTGCAAGTGAGGGGGATATCTAACCGCAGTTTGCTGAGGATTCTGCACTTCTATTTAAATTTTCATTCCTACAAAATAATTATGTTCCAAGAACTGAGGCAAGCAGACTACACCAACCGTCAAAATCTGTGAGCAAATGCTTGTACAAATCACTCCCGACTCGGCTTTATTTAGTAGTGACGAAGAGAATTTTCACCTCAATGGGGCTGTGAATAAGCAAATTTCCCGCTACTGGGCTGAATATAACCCCAGAATTATTCACGAAAGACCGCTCCATTTCCAAACGGTTAGTCCTAGAGTGGCCACTTTGTATACTTGTTTTAATTCTTATGACGAGATCTTTAACTTGGCGTAAAATTCGCGGCGATCGGATGAGAAATGAGGGAGTTATGGCGTTTTGAAATTTTCGCGATTTTTTTAAACCATAATTACAAAAATGGCGTGTCAATTTTCTGTTTTGATGCCAACCCTATACGTTATCGGACCCGCTAATTAGAATAAACCAAAGTAGAATTCGCTACCTGCTTTAGTTCTCGAGATATTTACAAAAAAGTGTCGTCTGGTTAAAAGTACAAAAAACGAAATCGCGAATTTTCGGAAAATCGTTCAGGCAGTCTTCTTTAGCGCCCCAGAAAACCTTAGGGTGGATTTTGAGTAGATATTATTCGAGATTAAAAATTTTTCAAAATCGCGAAAATTTCGCCGAAGCATGATGCAGCATGGGCCGCCATTTTGAGGACATTATTTTTAAAAGTTCATGATTCTTAAATGGTATGTACTGTTCAATTCAGTCACAAACAAAAACCTTTTTCTCTATACACAACCATTAATTTTTTATTACCGCTCAAAACTGCTTAATCTGATCTGATGCACGTGGTACAATAGCACTAGAACCCATAACTATTAACGCTGAGATTTGCTAAAACTTTATTTAGCACTGATTCAGCCATATTGATCAATAATGATGACCTGTTAGTCTTCACTTAACCCTGCATATGTAGTTCATAATACTAGTTTTGCTGTGTAGTAAACACACTTACAAGAGAAGCCTGAAATGTTCTCAGCTTTTAATATTTATTCAATTAATCCAGCGGTATTCCTGTGTTATTATCCCGTCCCTGAAGTGTTCCGTTGGAAGTGCTATAAAGTACCGGTCAACAGGCGCAATCGCATCTTGATTGGATGAAAAAAAATGTTGACCAGCGAGGAAGATTTTGAACTTCCAAGATATAGGCGAGGCCGAGGGCGCAAATCAGTGGAATAGGATGGATATTCCAGCACTTCATAGTGTAAATTCTCCAATTTTCCCATTGTCAAGACTCTTGGAAGCGGGTGCATTGTCCTGATGGAAGATGATTTGTTTCTTTTGCAAGCCAGGTCTGTTTTCATGAATTTTTACGTCCAGTTTCGTTAAAAGTTTAAAATTCCCCAGTTGCTTTACCCTATTCAAGTGTGATAACGCAATGCAGTTTGTGTATATGCAAACAATCTCAACCAGGTCACAGCCTCGTTCCCGTAACGCAAGTGTAACGTGTGTTACAAATACGTCCTCGCTAACGCGAGTTGTTTGCAAACACAGACTGCATGTCAGGGTTGTATAATATTCCCTAAGTAGTACGAGGATGATCTGATGTATATATAACGAGAGTAATGCAAGGGACAGACATTCAGATTCACAGATTCACATTCACATTCACATATTCAGTCTTAAACAAGAGTCCGATTCTTAACCAGAATCATGTCCTCTTTTATACTCTCTTTAGATAGACAGTAATAATATTAATGATAAGTATATCATGATGTATATAATCGTTATCCAGTTTTAAGTGTTAAATATTAATTATACGATGTTACCCAAACTTCGTGAGTGTCTTACTTTACCATAAGTCGCCCTACCTGTTATCCCGTGCGGCTACCCAACGGCCCAACATCACACAAGATAGTCGATCAACAGAATTTCTTTCGAATCCCAAAACCAACGCTATCATCTTTCCCGCCAATGGCAGTGATTTCGCCATATTTGGAGCTGAAGAACCGGCTCCTGTACACTGCATGGACTGTCGTTTCGATTATAGTGTGTAATGGTGAATCCATGTTTCATCAATTGTCACATATCGACCGAGAAATCCACTCTTGTTTTTTGTAAAACGCTCCTACATTGTTCGGGAAGTATCGTGCGAATGCGTTATTGATCCGCAGTGAGCTCGCGGAGAACCCGTTTTGCACAAATCTTATTCATGTGTAATACCTCGTCCAATTGCGTTCTTTTGATATCTAAACAGTATTTTCTTTCACGCAGCTTCGTATGGTTGCACTGTTCGGATATCCTTCACGTGAACCGTCTTAGATGCCTTCACGGACACGTTTAACAGTGGCCGTCAATTTCACCATACACATTTACGATCTTGGACTGAATTTTTGACGGTGCTAGACCATTATTAAAAGTAATTTTATCACCACACGATACTAGATTTTTGTCATTTCCAACAATGCACGCAACTGATTCAAACAACTGCCGATAGCCAACTGCTGGTTGAAATGACTTGCAATTTCACGGCGTCTACTAACAGCTGTTTTATGATGGAAAAAAGAGTCATGCGAGTAGTGCTGTCATCTATGGGCGAGCCCGACAACATTTCAGACCACTCTTGTATTTTTTTAATTGGCCCACCGGTCAAAAAGGTTGTTCGCCGTTGTTCTAAGTAATGTTGCTGTAAATATACCGTCTGTAAACGGGGTAAGTTAACGACACTGCTGCGCAAGACGCGTCCCCGCCAACTTTACTTCCCCGATATGTTTACTCAATGTATAGTGTAGCATTTGATTGGATAGGCAATAGGGATAGGTCAGAAGTAGGTGTGGTATACACATACGTATTGCCTACGTACTCGTATTTCTATCGTATCCATCGTCGGCGTATCTGATCAGACTGGGCACACACGCCTGGTATGGTACTTCCCTTCTCTCTTATCTAATGTACTGGTGGGGTATCGTTCACGTCTCCACCGTTAACTCATCACGTTTACAGACGGTATAATCCCATAATAATTTGTTCTTTTGTATTTTGAGATGTAGTTGGGGCGATTTGTTACAATATTCTGAAGTACCGTACCTTTCCCACTAGAGCGCCGCTATTACACAATTTTCAATTCTATTTCTACTTTCAATTTGATGTAATAGGACGCAATATCTAGCAGAGCTGGTGCAAACCAGTAACTTACTTACTAATAACTAGAAACAGGCACTTAGCACGGCCAGCATTGGCGTCACTGCGTGGGGTTTACCGAAAGAAAACAGCGCGATATTTAAAAGAAAATGTTTACCCGAATTACACTTACGCGTATCCGTAAATACGTCTATAAATAACTTCACACTATGATAGCTGTTCACGAATTCATGTACTACATACGAGGTGCATTCAAGTTCTAAGGCCTCCGATTTTTTTTCTAACTAACTACTCACCCGAAAACTATGAAACTGGTGTTACTTCTCGACGTAATCTCCCTGCAGACGTACACATTTTTCACAACGTCGACGCCATTATTCCATGGCCGCGGCGAAGGCTTCTTTAGGAGTCTGTTTCGACCACTGGAAAATCGCTGAAGCAATAGCAGCACGGCTGGTGAATGTGCGGCCACGGACAGTGTCTTTCATTGTTGGAAACAGCCAAAAGTCACTAAGAGTCAGGTCAGGTGAGTAGGGAGCATGAGAAATCACTTCAAAGTTGTTTTCACGAAGAAACTGTTGCGTAACGTTAGCCCGATGTGCGGGTGCGTTGTCTTGGTGAAACAGCACACGCGCAGCCTTTCCCGGACGTTTTTGTTGCAGTGCAGGAAGGAACTTGTTCTTCAAAACATTTTCATAGGATGCACCTGTCACCGTAGTGCCCTTTGGAACACAATGGGTAAGGATTACGCCCTCACTGTCCCAGAACATGGACACCATCATGTTTTCAGCACCGGCGGTTACCCAAAAATTTTTTGGTGGTGGTGAATCTGTGTGCTTCCATTGAGCTGACTGGCGCTTTGTTTCAGGATTGAAAAATGGCATCCACGTCTCATCCATTGTCACAATCGACGAAAAGAAAGTCCTATTCATGCCTTGGTTGCGCGTCAACATTGCTTGGCAACATGCCACACGAGCAGCCTTGTGGTCGTCCGTCAGCATTCGTGGCACCCACCTGGAGGACACTTTTCGCATTTTCAGGTCGTCATACAAGATTGTGTGCACAGAACCCACGGAAATGCTAACACTGGAGGCGATCTGTTCAACTGTCATTCGGCGATCCCCCAAAACAAGTCTCTCCACTTTCTCGATCCGTCAGACCGGCTTGTGCGAGCCCGAGGTTGTTTCGGTTTGTTGTCACACGATGTTCTGCCTTCATTAAACTGTCACACCCACGAACGCACTTTCGACACATCCATAACTCCATCACCACATGTCTCCTTCAACTGTCGATGAATTTCAATTGGTGTCACACCACGCAAATTCAGAAAACGAATGATTGCACGCTGTTCAAGTAAGGAAAACGTAGCCATTTTAAGTATCTAAAACAGTTCTCATTCTCGACGCTGCCGCTACAATTCCATCTGCCGTACAGTGCTGCCATCTCTCTGACGTATTGACAACGAACGCACGCTCATTTTAAAACAATGCACATGCTTCTATCTCTTTCCAGTCTGGAGAAAAAAAATCGGAGGCCTTAGAACTTGAATGCACCTCGTATAACAAGTGTTCATTTGAAAAGTCAATCTAGGTTACTATGAAATTTTGATAGAAAAAGACGCAAATATATTAAGTATGTGTTCCTAATATATTTGCGTCTTATTCAATCAAAATTTCAAAGTAACCTAGATTGACTTTTCAAATGAACACTTGTTATATAGCACGCAAAGCGCTTGTAAAGTGAGTCTCCCGATCTTTTCGGTTGTACGCGCCTCTTTGAGCCGACCGAGAATGCCGGTCTTTACTAATAACAGTTTGCAGAAGTCTCTCTAAATGGCGCTCTAAATAATTATTTTTTTGTACTCGCTTATCAAAACCTGTCATTTCACGATTCGATTTGCGTGCGTAAAAAGTCACTTTAAACGCGAGTGCGTAAAAGTAAAGTTGGTACTTCCTGGAACTTGATTAATTTAGTGACATTTTAAAATCATAAATCCCTAACCTTAATAATATGCTACCCAGTTCGTTGTTTTTCTATGAAAATAAAAGGAAATGAAATAGAAATTGTTATATTTGGAAGGAATGTAATTCAATGTCAGAACAGCAACAAATATTATTTTTTAAATTTATAGAAAACTAAAAAAAAATTGTCAGAAGTGGGATTCGAACCCACACCCTCAGAGGGGACCAGAACGCTCGAGAACCCGTATAACGGGCAAGGTAAACCTTGAGTCTGGCGCCTTAGACCGCTCGGCCATCCTGACAGATACTAATAATATTGTTAAAAATACTTATAAATATAAAATTTTGAAATTATATTTATATTTTATATAAATATTATTGTTGTTTATAGTTTTCGTACAAAAAATATTGTACAAACTTCGTGCGTGAAACATTTCGCGAATTCGTGTCCATAAAGTGGTCACTTATTCGCGAAATATGATTTCACGCACTTGGTTCGTAAATAACTATTTTAAATTGTTTTAATAGTTTCACATACTTTCTCGGTATTTTGTGTTCATGTATAAGTACCTCTCGATTTCGCGCGGTCTTAGCCTTAGGATTTTGGGGCGTGTTCAAAATATGAGTCTCAAATTGAGCCAGATCTTGAATTGAATATGTAGTGATTGTTAAATTTTATAAAAACTAGGGCGCTTAAGGCAAGGTTTTTCAAGAAAACCATGTGGGGATATGGGATCCGCGTGCATGTTGTACTACAGTACTTCGCTATGGCTTTCACGTGCAATATATTGTCTCGTACGTTTAAACGGCGACAGACTATGCACAGGAACAATGTAGGTCAGGCCAGCAACAATGAGGATATTACGAGGATCGAAGCTGTACTTTTCTTTGCTAATCTTTTTCTTAATAGTAAATAGTAACGTAAACAGAGAAGAATAACTTACCGTTTCACTCATAGCCACATCTTCATTAGAACCAGTACATTTAGCGACATGCGCTGGAGATATGTTTGGTGTACTATTGCAGTCCATCGGTTCAGATGGACTCAGGCTTGATTCATTACTTAAATCATTGCTTATATCCGTGTTCATACTATTATCTTCTTTTCCCGTCACGTCATCTTTACAAATATCACCTTTTTGGGATTCCTCTTCCTCTTTATTATCTTTTATATCACAATTTATTATTTCTTTTTCCTTATTTATTTTGATGTGAGCACCATTTAAAACTGTTAGAGGTTGTGCCGATTCGTCGTTTGTTAATAATTTTACGGGTATTGGTGTTATTGGATTGGGTATAGTGTCGCTGCAAATAACTTTGGTCTCTGATACTAATGAGTTCATAACTGGTGTCGGTATTGGAGTGACTATTGTATCTGTTGTTGTTACCTGAAATAAATGCTTTTTTTAGTTCCTGGGTTATTTCGTTTATTTGGTATTTTCAATCAAATGATGGATACAATTGATATATTTTGATACAAACAATTCAAATTATATACGTCTACCTGTCTTTGTTATAAAAATTACCGGAAAAAAGTATACAGCATTCGAAAAAAGATGTACTATCGTGAGCAATTGAAAGTAAACGCACTATTATAGCTGCGTAAATTTTACCAAATTGTCAAGCTAATGTCATTTATGTTATGATTAAATGCTGCCACTGACACTTCAAAAGTACTGTATACATTAGATAAATTTTGAAATTTCGACATGCCAACATAATAAAGTGTGCACTTTCATTTGCTCACGATAGTATCTGAAGCTTCCGAAGTTGAAGTTGATTTGCTTGTTTAATTAAATACAGTAAACAAATGTTCACAAAGAAGTAGGCACTCCGATCATGTACAATGAATTATTCAAAATATTAGTTCATAAAGTATTTCTCTTCAGCCCAAGGCTAAATTTAAGCCATAATGTAATATCAGAAGTGGTTGGCATGGCAGCCATATAATATTAGAAGTGGCTGATGGGATCGCCATGTGAGGTCGGTCCAGCTAGCGAGAGCCAGGGTCGCCATGTGATGCCACCTGATCCTGGTCGTAGCTTCGTTTCGAGGCGGACTCATTAGAGGCCGGGTTTATCGTTAGAATAAATTACATTGGGAACGATATATAGCAACGTTTAATTAATAAATAGCAATCTCATTATAAGTCAATGGTCACTTATATAACAACATTACGATGTGATACACCAGACTGACTACTGACAAGACTTCTCAGTCTTTAGTTTATATATCATCTCCACTTCTATTAACCTCGTTAATGTGACCTGGTTTACATGCTCGTATTCTCGATGACGTGCTAACCCAGATACATGAACTAGATTGTCGAAAGATGTACTAATTAAAGGATATGTTACGTTAAATAAATATTACACAGAATGTGTGGAAATAGGTGTCCTGCTTTAGTTATCACAACAAGAATACCTTAAAATGACTAATGTGTGTAGTATTACAGCGCTTATTTATGTGTGTTAGAAAGAGATAAAGTACAATTTGCGGTTTGCACTTTGAGCAGTATGAACTGCAAAGAAATAGTGGCAAGTGTTCTACTTGCAAATTACGAGGTGCTACCCAGGAAATTCCAAGAATCTGAATGTGGCAAGCGAAGGGATGATAGTACAGCTTTATAGCGCTAGATGGTGTGAGTTACGTTTATACTAAGTCAGTCTGCCAAACGGTACTTTGCTAGCTGCTGACAAACAGCTTTTGTGTTCAAATTTGTTTAATTGTGTTTGAGTTATTCTGCAACACTTACAATGTCTGATGTGAAAGAACAAAGAACATGCATCAAACTCTGCTTCAATCTTGGTAAAACCACAGCGGAAATTCTGAAAATGCTTAGATGAGGATGCTTTAGGCCAGACGTGAACTATGACTGGTACAACCGTTTTAAAAATGGACGTCGGTTGATGATGATGAGCGTTCCGGTCGTCCTTCAGCGGAAAACACGCCACAAAATGTGACAAAAGTGGGTGAACCAGGTGAGACAGTGAATGGAAGATTTTATTGCGATGTTCTTCAGCGACTAACAGAATACATTCGACGCCAGCCAAGTGGTTCAACAGTTTATGGATTCTGCACCAACCCACACGTCACTTGCGTCAATTTCTAGCCTCAACGATAACGTAAGTACTATCCCATCTTCCTCACTCCCCAGATCTTGCGCCGCGTTACATCTTCCTGTAAAAGTGAAACTCAAGAGAAGCCGTTTTGAAACGATTAAGGAGATCCAGACTAAATCGCTAGCAGTGTTGCTTGAACGCGTTAACACGCGAAGACTTCCTGCATGGCTTCCAGTCATGGAAAAGTCGCTGGGATCGGTGTATTCATGTGAAAGGAGAGTACTTTCAAGGTGATGGTATTGAATGAGTTGTAAGAATAATTTATTGTTTTTTCTCATTCCGGGAACACTGTGTGGCACCTGTACTTGTAGAGAGAGAAAGTCAGATAACAGGCCTAACAATGTATGTAATTGCATGGGTAATATTCAACAAGAAACAATTACAAGTGTTCAAAGAATATTTTAGGGAAGAGTAGGGCTTTGCTCGGTTTGAAAATTTAGTGAAATAAAAACCTGTTTTAGTTTCATTTTTCTAACAACAGAGGCGTTTGTTTCAAGAAGAGTTTACTTTATTAATTTATTCTTTTGAAAGAGATTATTTTTGGAAATTTCTATTTAATTATGAGAAGAATTTATTTTCTTTTGTCATGTTACAGTTATTTTGTTTAATGTTACAATGAATACGAGATGAGCTAAATTTATTGAGAATAATAAAATCTAGTAGACTGTGAAACACGAATATACAATGTTTGTTTAGAGCAACTCTTTATCTATCATTTAACGTTTTGCTGTTGAAGTTACGTTAGTTGTAATTCAGCTACTTATTTTTTAAAAGTAAAAGATAATGGAGTTAACCAGAGAGCACTTTCGAATCATAATTATAATGATTTTAAAAGAGGTTTAAGCGCTTATGAGTGTAAAGAGAGTTTAGAGTCAGTTTTTAGTGAACAAGCACCTTCCCTGACTACAATTTACCGATGGTATAGCTCAGTTAATATCTGAAAGCACCCAGGATGCGCGAGACGTGGATAAAATATGTCTTTCTCTCTTGTTTCATGCTGCCTTCTCCATTTTTGTCTTAAAATTGTCATCCACGCAAGTGTAATCAGATGTTAACTGAGTTATACAGCTCTGTTAATATCTGAAGGCACCCAGGATGCGCGAGGCGTGGATAAAATATGTCTTTCTCGCCTGTTTCATGCTGCCTTCTCCATTTTTGTCTTAAAATTGTCATCCACGCAAGTGCAATCAGATGTTAACTGAGTTATACAGCTCTGTTAATATCTGAAGGCACCCAGGATGCGCAAAGCGTGAGTATATGCCTTTTTTTCTCGCTTCATGCTTCGTTCTCCTTCTTTGTTTTAAAATTGTTATTTACGCAACGCCATCAGATGTTAACCGAACTTAAGGAATTTGAGAGTAAAAGGAATTCTATTCGGCATCAAAAAGGAGTAGGTCGTCCTCCTACGGCTGTTACCGACAAAAACATTGCTGTTGTTAAAAAATTATTGAAGACGACAATGAAGCCACTTAAGCGGTAATATAGCCTCAACTCAAGATTGGATCCTCACCTGTTAAAACATTCATAAACGATAATCTGCATTTAAAAGTGGTAAAGTTTTGTGCGGCTTCACCTTTCTGACTTCCAAAAAGCAGAGAGTGTAAGAATTTGCTATGAAACTTTAAATCTCTTAAACAATGGCGGGCACCAATTTTTTTCCAAAATAATGACAGGTGACGAAAGTTATATTCCCTTTTTCGACGTTCCTACCACCTAGAGAGTCGTGTATGGATTCACGAAGATGAGGAAACTCCTACAATGACTAAGAAGTAGCGTGCTATGAAAAAGGTTCAGAAGTACGAGTTGAACTTTGTATTCAAAGCATGGACTGACACAACTGTAAGTACCTCTAGAAACGCATTCATTAATGACTTGAGTACTGGTCTTACCCCACCAAAAGGTCGAGGGCAACGATATGCTCTTATTCATGCGGGTAATGAGAAAGGATTTGTCACTGGTGCTGAGTACAACTTTCTCTGCAAAAAGAATACTTTAGATGCTCATGATGAGGTATGTGCAGAATTATATGAGAGCTGGTTCCTAGAATGCTTACTACCTAATTTACCTGCGAACTCAGTGATTGTGATCGATAACGCTTCTTATCACAGTCGCAAGCAAGAAAAAATACCAACTTCTGCCTCTAAGAAGCAAGAGATTTTCGACTGGTTAAGTAAGAAAGGCATTCCTGTTGAGGAAAGATTACTAAAACGCGATTTGCTACAAATTTTGTCGATACACAAGGATCACTATAATAAATATCTGCTTGATGAAGCAGCTGCTCAGAGGGGACATACCATATTACGTTTGCCACCCTATCATTGTACATTAAATCCTATTGAAATGGTATGGGCACAGGTGAAGAATTATATCAAGCACAACAATACTTCTTTTAAAACGAAGGAAATACCAATTCTCATAGAAGAAGGTTATAAAAATGTTTCAGTTCAGAACTGGCAAAATTATATCAAACATGTTATGAATGGTAGGGCAACTTACTTTTCTTATTACTACTTTTTCTTATTTTTTTAAAATTTTTAGTTGAGGACGAGATGTGGAGATTAGATGAAATGCAGGATGATCCTAAAGAATTTATTATTCATTTGTCAGCTGGATCTTCTTCTGCTAGCTCTTCAGACATTGATGTATTTTAATTCATTGATTTACTAATTTGTTTATTTATTTTTGAATCACTTGTGAGAATAATATTGTCTTACATGAAAGTTGTGTACAATGTAAATGTCTCATATTTATAAAATAATCCAAAATAAAATTACATTATTGAATAAAAAAAAAATGTCGAAACGATTTTGTTTAATTTATGCACATCTACCTATTTTTGCATTAATGATTTTAACTAAATTGAACGTCTTGTAAATACAGATTTAAGACGAGAGTTTTCTAACCTAAAAGGTAAACAACATGCATTTTGAATGTCAAATCAATATCTTACGTATAGCCAATCTATAAATGAAATAACCCTATTGTTAGAAATTAGGCAACAACAAATGCAATCTCCATAAGAGCAATACTTCGAAGATTGGGTGACATAGACTATAGTAATAGAACATCCGCCCTACTCATATGATTTAGTAATGTGTGACTTTTGGCTATATTTGAGGCTTAAAAGCAATTTGCGGGGTTAAAGGTTTTCGTCTGAAGAAGAGATTGATACCGGAGTTCACGCTTTTTTTTAAGGTATTCCGAAAGAAGATTGGTTGGGAGCTTTTAAACCGTGGAAAGAAAGAATGGTCAAGTGTATCATTGCTGAAGGGAATTACTTTGAGCATATTTAAAATAAAATTCTAGGAAATATTAACCGTGTTTTTTGTTCTCAATAATTTCAGCTTGTTAGCTTGTTATTGTATAACCAATTCTCAAAACGATTTCATCATCTACATTTCAAATTAGATAAATATTATATAGAGCTAAGAACTGCGTAAATAAATCTGTTGTAAACACCCACATCTACGTCTGATGACCCAACCTAGCGCATACTCCCACTAGTCTCTCAACGAAACCTCCCACAAATAAACAGCAGACCATACGAACATTGTTTTTACTCCATGCAATTAAACAACAAAACATTAAATATGCATTACAATAGAGGTTTGAATTAAAATCAATTGAAAGAATATGATGAACTTATTAGCTTACATCCTACATGTCAAAAAGAACACCAAAAGTGTATATTATTTACATAAAAAATATAAAAGTCTTACACTGACGGTACTACAAACTTCTGCCAAAGCTTGAAGTTGACTAGCCTGTACCATAGCTGTTGGTGTTGTTCCGACAGAATTTGTAGTGGTTGTTGTGGTCAAACTCATACAAGTATTTATTGAGGGTATTATTGGTACTGGAATAACCGCAACAGCTGGTTGCGGTTTTGCTATTGGACCCCAAGCAGTTTTATGTTTACAAAATTCCGGAAGCCAGTCGCTTATAGCGTTTCTAAGGGCTTGCCTCGGATGGTACATATTTGGTGAAAGAGTAGTTGGTACGTCTTCACCAGATAAACCATCTTCAGTCTCTGTTTCTAATTTTATATCGGCAGATACGGTGTCATCTAAAATATAAAGACGTTACAAGTCTAATTGTTTCATCATAGAAAATATTTGGTCAACTTTAAACTGGTTTTGAACATATTTCAACAAGAATTACACATTTTATAATTTCTAAATTTGAACTGGAAATGTTCCTGTATTAGTATGACATTTTAAGTTAATGTAATTTTGCAACAAAAAGTTTATCAGTTCTTATCTATTACTTATATTTACCAATGAAAAATTTAAATTATTAACCTTTTTGACGTATGGCCAACATCTAATAAAGCTACAAATGAAACAGATATGCATTACACATATCGGTATCTGTACATATGGAAATACACCCTGTATTATCCAACGTTTACTTCAGCCAAAGATACATGTTTCTGTCTCAATAGACTTTGTCAGTTTGGCTAATGAAGTAAAGTTTGTGTCCATGGGTACAGATACAGATGTGTGTGATGCATGTCTGAATCATTTGTAGCTAGTGCTTAACATATTGATGCACTAAAATTTCTTTGATCTAATAAAGCGTCAATAAATTTGTTTAAAATATAAAAATCCTTTTTATTGCTCTTCTGAAGAAAGAATTTTGTTTATGAATGAAGTATTTATAATTCTTCACTTTGTAAAAAAACCTAACCTATATTCCGCTAATCACAGAAGCAAATTCATATTGGTTGGCTTTAATTTTAATACAAATTAAAATAGTTTACACTGAACAAAATAAAAAAAACCCACAAGTTAAATGTATTTGTACACCGTGTATATTTCATACTAAACACTAACATAATTGTTCAGTTTTCCTAGAGCACTACTTACTTAAAGTTAAGTCTCTTTGTCCATCAACATTGCAACGACTCCACTGAGCTAATGTATGAATGGCAACAAAATTAGCGCCGTATTCACAATTAGGATTAGTTAAAACACCCCTCAATTTAGGTATTAAATCAGGGGAACGTCCAGAATATGGTCCCAGAAAAACACGTTTCTGATCATAATCATTTGCATGTAAATTATCCCAAATAACAGGTGGTCTCCTTAAAATGTCTGTTATTTCTTGTACACCTTCTTTTGTTAATAATCTAGATATAACTTTGGATCCTGTCCACATTATATCAATTTCTTGAGCTAATTTTGAACCTAATGTATTTAAGTATTCCGAGTTTGTTACATTAGGTACAGCACGAGTAGCACAATATTGCGTAGGACAAACTAAAAAATGTGGCTGACTTAAATGTTGATATATTTCATTTGTTACAGACACTTGGGCATGAGCAAATGACTGAAACACTTCTTTATCTGCTTCAGACATTTCAGGCTCTATATCATCGAAAAGTAGTGCAAATGCTGTACAACCAAACTGAGCCACCTGTTCTAATTTTCTTTTTAGTGCGGTTATTTCTTTTGAACTACTATATGTAATATCTAAACCAGGTGACAATGCATAATAAAAACTTATATTTTGGTCTCTAGCAGCTGTAATTAAGCTAGTTAAGTGTTCTGCTTCTTCGACTGTATATAATTCTCTCCAATATGCTCTATGTTTATAATCATCTTTTGGGGCGTAAACGTAAGAATCCATACCCCATTTCTTCATTCTAAAAAACAAGGCACAGGATTGTACCTTTTTCTTTTTACTTGGTTTATTAAGTACTTACTTTTGAAATAGGTCTTTTCTTTGTTCTGTGGTCCATGGTCTGCCATAAAATCCTAAAAGAAACAAAAGATTATTTGTTAGATTATTTTGTTTACATCTGCATATATCAGTTACATTTCCGCACCCCTTCAACCCTCAAAAACAAATCATTTCTGTAGATTTAAATATGTAAACAATACTTATAGAAAACAAAGTCAAGGTTTGTTTGTAAAAATATTTACCTTCAACAACACCGCAAACAAAATTTCCGTTTTTTGTATTCAAATTTTCTGATGTAGGTAGGTTATGTGTTTCTGCCATTTTCTCGCGACCCAAAAGTTTCGTTCACAAATAACTGTTCTAGATTCAACGGCCTTGAATAAAATGTAAAAGAAAACTAGAAGTAACATGAGATTTTGTATATTTATGATATGCACCCTGATATAAATACAAAATACTTTCTTAGAGACGACTTAATCTTATTTACTCATTAATGTTTATATTTTAAATTAATAGACTAATAGTTCATTGTTAGTACATATTTCTTACATTCATTTTCAAGAGTAATGATTAATATGTATTGAATACAAAAACTCTAGCACGCAATCCCATAGATTAGGGAGTTACAAATTGTTTTAATTCGGAGAAAATGATTTGTAACGAAAAGTAAAATTTAATTTATTATCTATAAGTTTGTTGGACTGAATAATTTGGGGAGCATGCGCAGTCCTTAATTAGCTTCGAATATGGCATTTTTAGTTATCGAAATCCAAATTATAAGTTTAACATTCTTAATATGTTATAAACTTATAATATAGTATTAAAATAGGAAAAACTCAAAGAAAAATAGAAAGTCAATAGTAGACCTAATCAAAAAAATCATTTTAATGGTAATTTTTAAAACAGCAAAACACTTTTGAAGAATTACCTATATAACCATAAACCCATTAGCGAAAAGTAAATAATGGCAAAATTAATAAAGAATTCCTAAGTTATTCTGCCAGGAAAATGTTACAAACTATTTATTATATCTGTTGGAAGGAAAATTATTAAAATTGTAATTTTGCTTTGTTAAAGGACGGTATAATTTTTGCTATTACGCATAAACATATTTTCTAGGAATAAAACCAGAAAATTGTTTTGGAAATGAAATTGTTGCCAACATCAACTTATGTAAATTTTTCTTTATTAAACCAAGTGAATTTTTTATTTTACGTATGTTGGTGATTAGAGTACTAATAAGTTATTTATTAGTACTTATTAGTTATTACTGTAATTTGCGGGGTTGTATCTAGTAGCCATACGATGTAATTTGCGGGGTTGTATCTAGTAGCCATACAATAGTTTCTGTGGCATTCGAAAAATTAAGTTGGCAGTGCTGAATTGGATATGCGAATCTCAACTTAATGTCTAATTTTTGACAAGTACAATTTTGTTTTAAAATGTGATAAGCCATCGATAGGTAGTATAAGTCGGTATTTTAATTGTCAATTACTAGCTTTGCGATATTAATCCTTAATAGTGCGGTTTGAATTCTGAATTGTTTAGTTATGTTTAACTTAAATTATAAAATAAATACTGAGACCCAGTGTCTTTCGAAGTCAGTGAAGATAAAAAAGTAAGTACTCTTGGTTTATTATTTATTATTTGAATAAAAGAAAGCACGTAATGTCTTTCTTATACACTGTTTTAATACACCGAAGTAAAATATTAATTCGAAACAAAATTTTATTAATTTCATATAAATGTGTATATGTGAGTCAACGTCCTTTTTATTTAAGCAAAAGAAAACACATAATAACTTTTTTATACACAGTTTTAATACATCGAAGTAAAGTATCAATTCAAAACACAAAATTTTATTAATTTCAAATACAGTAAATGCAAAAAAAGAACATGAGAAAATAAAAATACATCCTAAGTTTTTTTTTAATAATCTACATATATTTTAGATTTTATTTTTTATACGTATCATCGAGAACGTTTCATAATCTAGAAAAACCGTCTTACATTTTTTTTGTATCTAACATAATAACAGCACCGTTCGTGATAGTATATCTCTAGATATTAATAATGTTTCGCATGCGGGAACCAATTCGTTAGTCACGCCTCTGCTTTCGCTCCGAATTGGTCCACTCTAGTGATTAGTATGTAAGGCCAGTTCGAGAATGGTTATTAAAACAAAAAAAAAAGGTGTCAACAATTTCAAAAGTTAGTATCAAACAAGGATAGAAAAAGTTTAATCTTACGTTTACTATCCTTGAGTATCGTGTTATGTGGTACAATATTGATTGCACATTGAATACGCAATCCCTTTTATATATTAAGTTTTTTAAATAACAGCGCCACGCGCTTAACTTTCTCTTATAGAGTAGGTTTTTCAGAAAATTCTATTTGAAGAATGGAATAAGCATTTAAAACTACATAATTATATGTTTGACTTGAGGAATAAACAAAATTAAAATGTGTATTTAACGTATCGCGAGCCACAAAATTTGTATCCCGGGTAGGCCGTGAACGACTGAGATAGACATATAAGTTACGTCTGAGCTTAGAGAATTGACGGAGTGTCATTTGTAAATAATCATAAGTCAAATTGACAAGTTACTATTTAACCTATTACTAATAGCACGAAATGTAGGTTAGATCACTTAATCAATCTAAGACATAACTGATTTAATCCATGGCATACCCTTAAAACTTTTTTTGTGGCTCACTCCTTATTTTGTATGCATGTATTAAGAGATTTTTAGTAATAGTTGTTTTTAGGTTAGAGCTATCTTGTACATTTATTGTTTTTTAATAAATAAAAGTATTTTTTTAATATATATATATATATATATATATATATATATATATAAATATAATATTTTCGTGACCTTGGTATGATAAGGTAAACTTAATAAGTCGGCGATTAAAGGTCTGGTTCATTACTTCAAAGTATATATATTTAAAACAACTCTACATGTTTCGGCAATGATGCCTTTGTCAAGGGAATAAAAAATATAAATGACAGAATATAAATGTCAATTAATTGAGTTGCTATGGTTTAAATTATTCAAAGATACATTCCAATAATAATAATAAGTCATGCCTTAGTATTCCAAAAAATAGATAGCAAGGTGTGAACATATGTGTTGTTCGCTGTCAGCAGCTTGTGTCTCTTTCTGGGTATGAACCTGTGTGTTGGTTGCTGCTGGCAGCTTGCGTCTCTCTCTGGGTGTGTGATTTTGTATTTGTGTGACCGCGTAAGTGTAGGGTTTTGTATGTTAGTGCGCTCGTGCGTGTGTTTAGTGACCGGTCGCGTAAATTTAGAGAGATCGGATAACCAGCCGTTGCGTAGGGCCGCCAACCCTTTCTCGGCAACTTTACCTTTCCGAGCAGTACTTCGACGGCCCGACCCCCGCCCCAACGAGGCAAGGCGCAGACCAGCGAAGCGCACCCTGCACGGGGTTGCTCATCGCCAACCGAGGGAACACTCTTAGTGGCTACCTCAGTCGACGACGGTCACACTTTGTGCCATCTTAACGATTTCCGCAAAAGCGGGGGCAATGCACACACGTCGAACGTGTGTGTGCTGTTAACAGCAGCCTAGCTAGGCTGTCGCCCAGGACCGGTCCTAGTGGTGTGTGCATTGCGCGGCGCCGTGATTTGCGCCGCGTAGCTTGGTTCCTCACTCCTGCTGGAAAGGCGGAATGGCACCTGACTGCCTATTCGGCAGACCCCCCTAGAGTTTGGTAGCGCATATGCTAGGCTACAACCCAGTAGAGGACCACATCAGCACAAAACAGAAAACAGGGAAAAGCAGGGAAAAGCAAGACATGAGTTATTATTACGTATGCGCCCGTGGAGCGACTTAAGATGCAAAGTTGTCGGCATTCGCTCAAAACGAGAAGGAAAACCACGAAAACCTGCTCGGACAACTAGACAGGAATCAAAATACGGAACAGTCAGCATGATAAGCAAAAGTATATGATATTTAAATGTAATTGATATTTAAATAACATAAGGTATATAACAAAAAAATATATTATGATGGTAAATTGTAGATCGTTACAAAATTAAGTTATAGTATACTACTTAAATTTTTTTTTTTAATTTAAGCAGTATATACTATAACTTAATTTTGTAACGATCTACAATTTACCATAATAATATATTTTTTTGTTATATACCTTATGTTATTTAAATATCAATTACATTTAACTATCATATACTTTTGCTTATCATGCTGACTGTTCCGTATTTTGATTCCTGTCTAGTTGTCCGAGCAGGTTTTCGTGGTTTTCCTTCTCGTTTTGAGCGAATGCCGGCAACTTTGCATCTTAAGTTGCTCCACGGGCGCATACGTAATAATAACTCATGTCTTGCTTTTCCCTGCTTTTCCCTGTTTTCTGTTTTGTGCTGATGTGGTCCTCTACTGGGTTGTAGCCTAGCATATGCGCTACCAAACTCTAGGGGGGTCTGCCCAATAGGCAGTCAGTTGCCATTCCGCCTTTCCAGCAGGAGTGAGGAACCAAGCTACGCGGCGCAAATCACGGCGCCGCGCAATGCACACACCACTAGGACCGGTCCTGGGCGGCAACCTAGCTAGGCTGCTGTTAACAGCACACACACGTTCGACGTGTGTGCATTGCCCCCGCTTTTGCGGAAATCGTTAAGATGGCACAAAGTGTGACGGTCGTGACTGAGGTAGCCACTAAGAGTGTTCCCTCGGTTGGCGATGAGCAACCCCGTGCAGGGTGCGCTTCGCTGGTCTGCGCCTTGCCTCGTTAGGGCGGGGGTCGGGCCGTCGAAGAACTGCTCGGAAAAGTAAAGAAGTTGCCGAGAAAGGGTTGGCGGCCCTACGCAACGGCTGGTTATCCGATCTCTCTAAATTTACGCGACCGGTCACTAAACACACGCACGAGCGCACTAACATACAAAACCCTACACTTACGCGGTCACACAAATACAAAATCACACACCCAGAGAGAGACGCAAGCTGCCAGCAGCAACTAACACACAGGTTCATACCCAGAAAGAGACACAAGCTGCTGACAGCGAACAACGCATATGTTCACACCTTGCTATCTATTTTTTGGAATACTAAGGCATGACTTATTATTATTGGAATGTATCTTTGAATAATTTAAACCATAGCAACTCAATTAATTGACATTTATATTCTGTCATTTATATTTTTTATTCCCTTGACAAAGGCATCATTGCCGAAACATGTAGGGTTGTTTTAAATATATATACTTTGAAGTAATGAACCAGACCTTTAATCGCAGACTTATTAAGTTTACCTATATATATATATATATATACATATATATATATATATATATATATATATATATATATATATGTGTATGTATATATATATATACATATATATATATATATATATATATATGTGTATGTATATATATATATATACATATATATATATATATATATATATATATATATACATATATATATATATATATATATATATATATATGTGTATGTATATATATATATACATATATATATATATATATATATATATATATATGTATATATATATGTGTATGTATATATATATATATACATATATATATATATATATATATATGTATATATGCTGGTATTTTCATTATCTTTAAAATTATTTTGTGACCTATTTAAGGGGATCGAATTTTTTCATAAAAGTGGGAATGTTAATGTATAAATGGAGAGAAAATGATTATTCAAGGGTTGGCAACGCTGACTTTACATTCACGGCTCTCTTTACAAAAACCAACCATCATGAAACGGACTCTAATTAACATTTTAACTCTCATATATTATATCCAAAGTAGCCAATAAAATGCTGGATATTAGGAAATGGTTCGCTTCGTAGACGATATTACATACGTCCATAACTTTTACGCCGTTTGTAATTAGTTACTACGTTACATTTAGTTATCTCTAAGTGCAGTTTTGCGTAATTTATTCGTACGATTGTAATTTGTTAATGTTATTATTCATGTTCATCTCTGTAATGTACCCTGTTGTTGGGCATAGTCTGGTTAGGTAATAAAGGATATGATGATTTTCTCCATATAATATTGAAAATTTGTATTAAATCGGCAATTCAAATTTGACCTGCATTTTATTATGATTAAAGAGATACGGTAAAGTGGTTTTATAGGCGCGGCTCGTGATGACGTATTTGGGGGTGCAAGTACAATGATGCGAGTGCTTCGTGTATTCTCGTGTACTAACTGTAACGTTTTCTTAGTAAACACCGAAAACACACGAGGCACTCGTATCATTGTACTTGCACTCCCAAATACGTCATCACGAGCCGCGCCTGGGTTTTATATTAATTGAAGTAGGCATGTTAGCTAAAGCCATAAACAAATGCAACTTGATTGTGTCAATACTGTCAGTTTTAACAATGTCGCGTAATAATGTGTTAAAATCTGTTTCACAATGTATAATTATTAAATTTGTTTTCAATGAAGGTGTAGAAGCGACTGATATTCATCAGAGACGTCATAAATAGTTTGGAGAAGAGTGTTTTTCACTCACGACAGTCTTTAACTTTGAATGGTGTAAATCCTTCCCGGATGGTCATGAATGCGTGTCGAACTTGACGGATACTGCCCCTCCAGTGTCTGCTGTGAATTTTGGGAATATTCATAAAGTTGACCAGCTGATTCAGAGCAATAGCCGAATATCTGTGAAGGAAATTGCTAGGATTATAAACCTAGTCATAGAAGTGTTCACACAAGTGTCCACGATAAGCTTTAATTTAGTAAAGTTAGGACCAGGTGGGTTTTAAAAGAACTTTCCGTAGAACAACAGCAGAAACGATGTCGGATTTGCGGAGAACTCTGCCTTTGCTACGAGTATGAAAGCGATGTCTTTTCGTTACGTATCATAACTGTTGAAACCTGTGTATAGCAACCGCCAAATAAGATGGCGAGTGGTAGGGATGCGCCGTAGTCGTTTTTAAAAACGCGCACGGCCATTTGCAACTTTATGTAAAATTAAATACAAAGTATTCCACTATTTCTAATGCTGCGCGGACTTACTCCCACCGCTCGCCGTCTTATTTGGCGCTTGCTATACACTTTTATATTGTAGAAAGTAAAAATGTTAGCATGGAATGGCGTCATTCAAGCTCACCTCTTCCCAAAAAATTCGAAACATAACCATCGGTTGGCAAAGTGACAGCGGCTGTATATATACTAGAAAAACGATTAATTTAGCTTATCACAGCGAGCTTCTTGGAAAAGTTAAATTGGCCATACGAACAAAAAGACGCGGTCTCTTAAGTAATGGCGTTATTCAATACATTGGCTAAATTGAGTTGAGAAGTACTGTCTTACCCCTCTATATAGTCCGGACTTGGATTCGAGTGACTATCATCTCTTTGAGTCACCCAAAAAATTCTTGGGAGGCAAGTGATTTGGTTCTAATAAGGAAGCAGAGGATACGATGCAAAATTGCCAATGTCGTCAACCGAAGGATTTTTTTTCGCCCGGAATGCAGAAGCTATCGGAGCGATGGGATAAGTATAAAGGGGGTTGTTGCTTAGAAAAAAGATGTTACTTTGTTGTTTTGTATCGAGCAGAAAAAAATAAAACGCAGGTCAAATTTGAGTCACCCTCGTATTCGTCAGTAATTTATATTTTATTCCTATTTTTTCAGCAATAAAAATAAAACAAACATATTTTGGCAACGTAATCATTTATTTATATATTTAGTTGCTTACAAGTACTATTGTCAAAATTGATACTATAAAATTTACATGTATCTACTGTTATTGTTAGGTTCCACTTCAGTGTTAGGCACCATGTCATCACCAAGTCTTTTTGTTCTTTTGTTGTAATTCTATGACTTTCTTGTGTATACTAATTATCTGTAAACAGAGAATAATCAATTGTTAATATATAATAATGTCTCGAATAGTTAGGAAAATAAAGCGTTATAGAATTCAGTTGTAAGTTATAAGTAGGGACCGGACACGAGAGGTCGATGACTCATCGCCCACGGGCGTACTATTGAAAATTTGTATTTTTAAAGAGATTTTAATTTTATTTATATAATTGGAAAACAAACGGGTGGTGATCTATAAAAAAAAGAAATACATTTTTATTTGTTCATTTTGTAGTTCAGGTTGAGTAAAGGAGTGTTAATATTAACTAGTAATAGTTTCTCAAGGTTATCTTCTGTAAAATTTGTTCTCTATGAATGAAATACATCCTTGTAGATAGAAAACGTCCTTTCTACATCCCAACTGGTTATGGGTACATACTGGAAATATTCTTTTATTTCAGCGTATTTAGCAGTTAGATTTTGAGGCATCGTCCCTATACACAATTGCTGCAATGTTATTAAATCTGGATTTCTATTAAAAACTCCGTCTAACTCTTGTAGAAGGCCACATCCGAAGTCACTTGAATATTTTTCAAATTATGAATAGCTACATCTAATGTGTTTAATCCATCATTTAATTTGAGATTTTGATTTTCAAAATAAGTGATTGGTTTTGGCAAATTTCGAAAGTGTTTCTGAAGAAAGTACAACTGATTTTTTTAAATTTGGAATTTGTATTAGTTCCTTGCACTTAGAAATACCATTTAAGAATTAACGAAATTTTGTAAACTATCGAAATTCTCTGTATAAATAGTAGTAGCATCCAACCATGTTTCCCATCTAGTTATTTATTACTGGAGAGAGAGGCAGTGACAAAGATGGAAGTTTTTCCCTGTAAAGACCTACACTCAATGGGGCCTTTTTGAAAACATTTTTAAAAGCGGTTACAAATCTATCAACTTCCGGAAAGGTGTCTCTGATATATTTACAGATCCTGTGGAGAGCGTATGCTGCACAAGTAATATGTAGCATATTAGGATATATTTCCTTTAATAGTCTGCCTGTCTTTAATATACAGGCTGATTCATTTTCGGCCCTCATCATGGGGATCTCGCTTATTATTGGAGATAGAGTATAGGTTTAAATTGGGCAAAGTTGTTAAATTTTGTGTTTGTTATAAATCCACAAAGAAAATAGACCTGTGACAAATGACCTTCGTTATTAAAAAAAAAAACGCGAAAACCCCATTTTCTTATTTTACCTGTAGCACCGACATTTGGCCTTGTAGAGAAAATATAAAAACACATCCTTGTGGTCATTTCTAAACCTCTATCCAGTGGTGTACGCCAAATTTTTATACGACGTTTCGTTTCTTTCTGGCCATCATCAACTATCTAATTTCTTATAGGCGCCATATTGGATTTAGACACCTTCAGAAAGCGTTTTTTTTTCTGATTTCAACCATGTACCACATGCTGACTAAAGTTTTTGACATTAGGTTTTATTTGAAAGAATAAATTATAAGATTAAATAAGGTAGCCATGGAATTTCAATCTATCAAACATTTCATTTATTGTTCATTAATAATACAAAAATGTCATACACTAACGAAGAGAAACGAGATATGATAAGTATTTTTTATTCTTCGAACCGAAATTCAACAGTAGCGAGTACAAGATATCTACAATTATATCCAGAACGACAACAGCCTCATCGTACCATTTTTCTAGATCTCGACAGAAATTTGGTCGAGAATGGATCGTTTACTAAGCCGCGTAATGGTCAAGACAACAGGAATTTAAATGAAAATCGACAAGATATTTTACAAATGGTAAATTAAAAGCGTGTTTTCAAATTTCATGTTAATCTTGTATTTTTAAAGATAAATAATAATCCATCAATTTCTACACGCGAAGTAGCGTCAGAATTAAATTTGTGCCAGTCCAGAGTTTGGAGAATTTTACATAAAAGTAGGTTTAAACCATATAGGATCCATGTTAGTCACTCTTTCCTGCCTGGAGATAATTTGAGAAGGCTAGAATATTGTAATTGGTTAATGGGAAGGATAGAAAATGACGAAAATTTTTTAAGCAAAATCATCTGGTCAGATGAAACAAAATTTACAAATTCTGGAATGTTCAACAGAAATACGGAGCACTATTGGGCAGTACAAAATTCCCGACAAAACAGGGCTAGAAGACACAACATCGTTTTGGAATAAACGTTTGGATGGGTATTTTGGCAAATCGTCTCTTAGGACCAGTTATGTATGAAGAACATTTAAATGGAGAAAAATATTTAAACATTTTACGTACATACGTATCTGACTATCTTGACGACAATATCCCATTAAATCAATTACAATATTTATGGTGGCAACAAGATGGCGCACCAGCACACAATGCAGCTGTTGTTAGAAATTTCTTAAATCAAGAGTTTGCAAACCGTTGGATTGGAAATAGGGGAGTTGTTGAATGGCCTGCGAGATCACCTGATTTAAGTCCACTAGATTTTTTTTATGGGGATATGTTAAAAATAATATTTATAAAGTAGATGCGCCACAAAACATTGAAGAATTACGAGACAGACTTCAGAATGCCTGCGATGCAGTTCCTAGAAGAACTATACAAAGGGCAGTACAAAATGCCAGAAGGCGTGCCCAATTGTGCATTACCGAAGATGGCCAGATAATTGAACATTTACTGTAATTGTTTATTGTTTACTTTTCTATGTATTTTTATTAATGTTTTTGTTATCTTGTACTCGCTACTGTTGAATTTCGTTTCGAAGAATAAAAAATACTTATCATAAATTTATTCTTTCAAAAAAAACCTAATGTCAAAAACTATAGTCAGCATGTGGTAACATGGTTGAAATCAGAAAAAAAACTCTTTCTGAAGATGTCTAAATCCAATATGGCGCCTATAAGAAATTAGATAGTTGATGATGGCCAGAAAGAAACGAAACGTCGTATAAAAATTTAGAGTACACCACTGGATAGTGGTTTAGAAATGGCCACAAGGATGTGTTTTTATTTTTTCTCTACAAGGCCAAATGTCGGTGCTACAGGTAAAAGAAGAAAATGGGGTTTTCGCGTTTTTTTTTTAAATAACGAAGGTCATTTGTCACAGGTCTATTTTCTTTACGGATTTATAACAAACACAAAATTTAACAACTTTGCCAAATTTAAACCTATACTCTATCCCCAATAATAAGAGAGATCCCCATGGTGAGGGCCGAAAATGAATCACCTGTATATGCAACACTGAAAATTTACCACACAGCGTTCTAATATATCGACAGTTTCGTCGGCACTTTCCAAGGTACTAATTTGAAAGATGGCTTGTAATGTGTTCTACTACTTTCGTGTAGCACTTAAAAACATAATATTTTAATATTATTTATTCTAATATTTCTACAAATTCTATTGAATTATTTATTTGAAATCAAAATGAAGCTAATATTTATTTCATTATGTTACCAACGTCACTATTGTAATATTGGTTGCATATGTTATATGTTGTTAAAGCTTGATTTGCGATTATTTTTTTGGCATTGACATTCATTTTCGTGATATTATTTTGATTTTTTAATTTAATTTAGTATTAATTTTATTTCATGGAAGCAGTATTAAAAAAAACCGTTTTTGTTGTATTAATTTTACAACATTAAATTCTTAATAAAACTACTCATTTTAGCGTTTCGACTTTTATTTTGTCTTCATCAGAATTATTTGATTACAATACTAGATGTTTCTATACAAAGGTAAATTTAAACTAATAATAATATTATAATAACTATTGTATTTCATAAAATGTAACATTATATATACTTATGGTACAATTTGTATTCTTTTTTTTACATATTTTGAGCAGTTTGAAATATTTTACTTAAAATATAAAATTGGCACATTGCACTTTCAACACATGGAAATAAACTGAATTGTAGTAGGCTAAAAGTGTGTATAAATTTTAAATTTGTGTGTTTTGCCCTTGCAGATTTAAATGTTATTGAATTTGAATTTTTACGTTATTTATATTATGGATATGTTATATTAATGAGAAATAAAATTTTGACAAATTTGAAATTTCACGACCGTCATTAACGGCGTTTTTTTCGTTTTTTAATAGGAATTAGCTAATTCTAATCTTGTTTTGTAGTTTGTTTCAGTTTGTAGTACTTAACATCTATGTAATCGAAAGTGTGGTTACTTTTAGTTTCATATTTTTTTAAAGCTGTGATGTTTTTTTAATATTTGTGACCATTTAAATGTTGTTCTGTTTGAGCTATATAAACGCGATTACAATCATTACATGGTATGCTATAAACTACATGTGATTTTTTTCCGGTGGAATTGCTGTTATTAATTTGGTTTTAGTGAAACTTAAATTATTGTAATTTTTGGTAGTAATGTGGATGTCATATTTTTTATAAAAAACTTGTTTCATTTTTCAGCAGATAGTTGAGGATTGATAGATATTTTTTCGGCGTGTTTACTAGTTTATCAACCTTATATTGTTGATAATTATACTGTTTGTGCACTCTTCTTATTAAATATTCAGTTAAAATTTAACCTGTCAAATATAGGGATTTGGATGGCAGACAAGTTGTAATATTGGTTGCATATTCAAAACAAGTCACGTGGGTTTGTCTTCTAATTAAAGGGTTCGTACAAGGCTGATTTGACGCGAGAGTGTTTTCAATGAAATATTTATTAAATTAAATTAAGATTTAAAAATATGTTTTATCTTTCAAGATAAGTTGTTTTTGGATGAAAATGATTGGAGGGACCTTATTTCATCAATGCTTGCTAGGTTAAATCAGGTTTTAGAAGCTAATGGAGCAATTACAAAATATTAATCGTTATCTACATTTCTTTATAAAATATATTAAATCAAAATTGTTGGTTATTGTGATTTATTTACCTAATAACGATTTTATAAATTGGTTTAAATAAATAATAAGTAATATATAAGTTTACTTGCCTTCAAATAAAATAGTAACAATTTCAAAGACAGTTTATAACCTAGTGTAACCTCAAGTGTACAACACGACATTTACTAAAATATATTTCATTATAGCATAATAAGTTAACTTGAGTGTTTATAAATTAAGCCAATTTGAAACTATCCAATTATGATATGATCACTGATTGTACAGGTCGCTGTTGACATAGAAATTATGTATTAATATGATAAAAACTTACATAGGTAGTATTGTCGTGAAGTGAAAATCAATAATTTGATAAGTTCCGGGAACAATAACACCTGTTCATCAAGTTGCTAAATAGCCAATAAGAATCAATAATTTGATAAGTTCCGCGAACAATAACACCTGTTCATCAAGTTGCTAAATAGCCAATAAGAATCAATAATTTGATAAGTTCCGCGAACACTAACCCTGTTCATCAAGTTGCTAAATAGCCAATTTTTTTAAAATTAAACTTACTTAACTATTTAATACAGAAAGAAATAAGAAAACTCCCAACTACAATATAAACCAATAAACTCTAAATACGCATTTCGCCAACTAAGTTGCTATCTTCAGTAGAACAATCTGTAAGAGAAAAATAGTGTTAAACGTAGCGTCTTCTTTTCTTTTTCAGATTGCTCTACTGAAGATGGAAACCCAGTTGCCGAAATACGTATTTAGAGTTGACTGATCAATTCTGATAACCATTTAAAGCCACTCACCCTTTGGATCTCCTTTTCGCTTTTTTCCATTTCGGTGGTTTGCGATTGATCCGTCTCGTTGGAGACTTCGAGAGTTTTTAATTGACTCACCAACTCGTTGATTAGCTTTTGCATGTCGCAATTCTTCTTCGGGACATATTTTCTTCTCTTCAGAATCCTTTCTACGTCCGTGGTTAGATCCTTGCGTGACAGCATCTTCTGATACTCTGGACTTGTGTCGTACGGAACTTCTATTTTTCTGTTTGTCGGAGCGTCTCTTGGAGGTTCCAGTTTTTTCATCAGGCGCCAGGAACTTAGAGCTTGAAGATTTCTACGCAGTTGATGATGATATTAAAGGAAGTGCTATTTGCAAACATATAATAACGTCGAAAATTTAAATTTTGCGTGAATAAGGGTTAAGAAGTGAACAAATTTCATACATTCTGCGAACCTGTTGGTAAGTAAGAATAATATTGTGATATGAGTCACCCGACGATACGTCAGTCAGGCAGTATCACGCGCCGAATACGTCATCAAGTGTCCCGGACGGTCGAGAACAAAACGAGAGAAGTCCAGGTAGACCTAGAATATGCGGCGGCCTACATATAAGACGCCGAGGAAGGAATTAAACCATTCATTCCACGAGTAATCGTCGTCGAGTGATATTATATAAATATAAATAAATACACATTGTGAAATAAATCTCATCATTAGTTAATTGTTTTAGTGTATTTATAAATGTAAATATTGTGTGTGTTTAAATTACTGTTAGTTTTATGTAAGAACACAGAAAGACAAATATTTTACAATATTTTTTATTTAGTTTATTGCTTTAAAATATTTTTTTAAAATTAATAGCATTATTTATATTAGTATATAAACAATGGCGTTTCGAACCCAATATCTCATGTATTTCCTTCTGCAGGTTTATTTTCGCCTTTCAATGTCATTTGAGCTGTGATGTCGCAGTTGAGTAACGCAAAACAGGTATGAACAAGTGATGGAAGGATTAACATGTACTTTATCTGTTCACACCTGTTTCATGCCTGGTTCAAACAAATAATGAAAAGATATAAAACATTAGCGGAGAAGTTTTTAAGTAACAGCGGAATCAATTATACAACAGGTTAAAAAGTTAATTATCTGTTCAGACTTGTTTTATATGTGTGTGAACAGATAATTAATTTGTTAAGCTCTTATATAATTGATTCTGCGGTTACTTAAGAGATTTATTCCGTAATATTTTATATCTTTTCATTATTTATTCGAACCAGGTATAAAACAGGTGCGCACAGATAATCGTTTCTTTACCTGTTTTGGGTTACTGAACTGTGACGTCACAACTCAAATGATATTGAAAAGCGAAAATAAATCTCCATAAGAAAATACATGGGATTTTGGGCTTGAAATCTCATAGCTTATCTACTTATATTCTGCATGCATGTCGTAAAATAACCAAAATTGAATCACAAATCCACTGTACCTATAGGTGAAGTCTAGCTGGTAATATTGGTATTGTCCAGCTCCTGTTGACGAATCAATTGAAAGGTTGAATGCACATATTTCAGATGATTTTTATGATTAAAAGTAAAAAAAAGTATTTGCTTACTTATTACAAAATATAAAATAATAATTTATTTAACTTGTACCAAAAATATTTTTTCATTTTCTGATTTAATGGATGTTAATGGATTTTATGGCATGACTTTTTATATTATAAGTAGAGAACGGATGCAATTTCCATAAAACGCAATCGGCAATTGGAATTGTGTATAACGTCGCACAGTACATCCCGGCGTAATTCAATGAAGTATTTGTTTGACTTACTCGGCCACCTGGTCTCGCACGATAACAATGGACAACTCAGCTATTGTATTCGGAGAATATAGTGTTTTTTAAAGTGTTTTCATGAGCGTAGATAGAAGCGGGGTTTTTATAATGTATTTTATTTATTAGTTTATATTTCGTTTATATTTTCATAGTTTTAACTGTTAATTACATCGTAATTTTTGTGATAGATCCTGTTTAATATCGTTTGATTGAATCTATTTCTACAAATTATTTCGACGTAAGTGTGCATTGAATTTCGTTCAGTTTTAATAACTTACGCACACATTTTTAGTTTTCATTTATTTAGATCTAGAGCATTGTTTAAGTTACTTTTTCAGACATGATATGGAAGAATGTCGAGAACGGCATTGTAAAACAATGGCGAGTTGGATTGACGGTCATACTGATTGTATGTCCATTGTCAGTGATTCCGAAATTTATTACAAAATCCGTAAAATATCGTCAAAAATTCGTCACTTAGGATCGCAAACATATCTGAACTCGGTAAAACTTTTATGGCGGCTAATATTCCATTAAATAAACTTAGCAATCCCACTTTAAAAATATTTCTTCAAAAATATACTGGTCGAAATGTTCCTGATGAATCAACTTTACGCAAATATTATGTTTCTAGGTGCTATACGAGAACAGTAGAACGCATTAGAAGCTATCTTTTAAATCAATACATATGGATAAGCGCCGACGAAACGGTGGATATGTTAGGACGCTGTGTGGTAAATGTTGTAGCTGGTGTACTACATCCAACTATTCCCTATAACTCATATGTAATAGCAACAAGTGTTATAAATAGAGTTGATGCGGAAACAGTTGCTGAAACCATTAAGGAGAATATGCAAAAAATGCTTCATTCGGACGCCACGTACAAAGAAAAAATACTTTTATTTGTCAGTGATAGTGCTGCGTATATGTTAAAAACAGGTAGACTATTGAAGAAAACATATCCTAATATGCTGCATATTACTTGTGTAGCACATGCTCTCCACAGAATCTGTGAATATATCAGAGACACTTTTCCGGAAGTTGATAGACTTGTATCAGCTTTTAAAAAAGTTTTCAGAAAAGCACCATTGAGAGTAGCTCTTTTCAGGGAAAAATTTCCATCTCTGTCACTGCCTCCCACTCCAGTAATAACTAGATGGGGAACATGGCTGGAAGCTACTAGTTATTATGCTGAGAATTTCGGTAGTCTAAAACATTTCGTAACACTGCTAAAGGAGGATGCTAGAAGTATTGGTGAGTGCAAGGAGCTCACACAAATCCCAAATTTAAAAAATCAGTTGTACTTTCTTCACGAACGCTTTGGAAAATTGCCAAAACTAATCACTTATTTTGAAAATCGAAATCTCAAATTAAATGACGGATTAACCACATTAGATGTGGCTGTTAATAATTTGAAAAGTATTCCAAGTGACTTCGGATGTGGCCTTCGGCAAAAGTTTGAAGCAATTATTAATAGAAATCCAGATTTAATTACATTGCAGCAATTATGTATGGAGACAATTCCACAAAATCTAACGGCTAAATATGAAGAAATAAAAGAATATTTCCAGTATGCACCTATAACCAGTTGCGATGTAGAAAGGAAGTTTTCTATTTATAAGGATGTACTTAATTCAAAGAGAACCAAATTGACAGAAGAAAACCTTGAGAAACTATTGCTAGTCAATATTAATACTCCTTTACTCAACTTGAACGACAAAATGAACAAATAAAAATGTTCCAATTATAGAAATAAAATTAAAAACTTTAAAAATACAACTTTTCAACAAATACGTATGTATTTCGTAATTTTATTGATCACCACCCGTTTGTTTTCCAATTATATAAATAAAATTAATTAATAAATATGTATTTCGTAATTTTAGATAGATAGATCACCACCCGTATGTTTTCCAATTATATAAATAAAATTAAAAACTTTATAAATACAACTTTTCAACAAATAAATATGTATTTCGTAATTTTATAGATCACCACCCGTTCGTTTTCCAATTATATAAATAAATTAAATATTTTAGAAATACAGCCTTTCGCCAGTACTGCACTAGGCTTTGCGTCATGTGGTAAGCGTGTCCGTTCTCTACTAATTAATACCCATTACTTGTTTCATAAGATCTTTTTTTGCTCAGTAATTTACTGTTGATGGTCTTTACACATGCATAGTCTATTTTTTATGTGTATCATCGCCTGCTTAAATTTTAGAAATTTTTTTGGAACTTTCAGCTTTTCATGGACATTCTATGTATATATTATAACGGATCCAGTATCATGGATTATCACTCTCTTTCTCATTGCTAGATGCCTGTTATAATTTTGGAGTATCACCTGTAGCTGCCCTTTCTTCATATTCGTTGTGACGTGAACTATAGCCAGTACGAAACTAAACTAACTGTAGATTGTGATTTACCTTTAAACACTGAATCTTAAAGGTATACATTGTTTAAACTTTAAAAGCGTGGAAGATCATAGCGCGATAACCCTGTCGGTCAAGTTTCTTAATTCGTGACTATTAAAATGTACAAAAGTAATGAGACACCTTGTTTGCATATAGACAACCTAAATTACAGATCTGCAGCAATCAAAGCACAACCTCGTTTCTCTATCTTATCAAGTAGTAAATGTTTTCATTGAATGCGAGGACGTAGCTTGCTACAGCTACAATTGAAGCAAATAATGGGTCTCTTTACTTTTTTTTTAGGTTGATGTACTTAATATTTGGTAAAATAGAATTAGCGGGGTGCAACTATTTCTCACATACTTAAAATACAGTGATACAGAAAAACGGGAACTTTTGAAATGTGTAGTGGCAGCCATGTATAGTTGGCAGCACTGCGGAACAGGGACCTTGAGCTGTAAACAATCTCGCCATTTAGTAATCAGGGATCAGTGGAACGGTCAACAACGCTCTTTCGCAATAAAAATGTTTTACTAAAACAACGATAGTTTGGAAGGTACGCAGAGCGAGTTCTGATGTTTTTTCAACTTCTGGCGTTATGATCGGGTTCCCTCTAAACATGCGATATAAACTTTGAAGAGACTGGAACTTCTCTAAAAAAGAAATCGATAGGACGGCGGAGAATTTTCGTACTCCACAGAATATCGAAGCTGTACGTGTTTCAGTCTTACGGAGTCCATGGCGCCCGGTTCGTAAGTAAGCAGCTGCGGTCAGAGCGTCTCGAGAGAGTGTTCGCCGAATTCTCTATTTTGATTTAAATTTGAGAACTGAAGGATAACGGTCACCAGTTGCGATTAAAATTCTGTCAGCAAATTATAACAAACAGAAACGAAGACAAAGAACTTCTGGACAAGCTATGAATGTCAGACGAGGCCCATTTTCATCTCTCAGGTAACGTGAATAAGCAGAACCATCGTTACTGGACATACAGCAACCCTATTGAAGTTCATGAACGCCCTTTATACGCCAGCAAGGTGGCATTATGGTGTCCAGTTTCGTCACACGGGGTCATTGGACCGTGCCTTTTCGAGAATGAAGAGCAGATCACAGTAACTGTCACTTCGGATCGGTATATTGGGATGTTGCAAACTTTTGTTGCACCTGTATTGAACAATTTTCCTCAATTTCACGAAATCTGGTTTCAACAGGATATTGCGACATCGCACATCCATGGCAGTAGTGCGAAAATTAATCAGTAACTGTGTCATTTCAAGATTCGGCGACATTCCTTTCAAGATCACCGGATTTGTCCGTTTGTGATCTTTTTTATGGGGCTACCTTAAGAATCGGGTGTACATGACTTGGCCAAGGACAGTGGATGAATCGAAATAAAGAATTCACGACGAAATTCGTGGTATCCTCAACAGCAGATTGGAAGAATGCATGCGCACAGGAAGACGCCATCTACAGGACGTAATTTTAAGACTTTGATAATTTGGGGTGTTGTTTCTTAAATGGCAAATTGTAGTGGTTCAATCGTTGTCAATCATATTTTTTCTTTATTTCTTGCATTTTTATTCGGTTCTTCAAAAGTTTCCGTTTTTCTGTGTCACTCTGTATGTCGACATTCAAGAGTTATAGTATCTAAACAAATTCAGTCTCATTGGATCTTTGTTTTACCACAATTTCGAAGTTTATCGTATAAAACTAATATCGCTTTACATAATCTTTTTTGTTTTAATAAAAATGTCTGTTTAATCTGCCAAATCGACCACTTTACAAATTTTATTTTAGTTATTCCTCGGTAAATAATTTTGCTTTACTGTTCATTGCTATATTTTATTTGAGAAAAAGTAGATAACGTTTACGTTTTTTTTTTAAATAAGTGGTAGCTCACTTGTAACTAACTAACTTGTCGGTGCGCCTGGCAATATATTCCCACTTTTCCTTGGTTGACGTAAGCATATATAAATTCCATGAAGCTCTTCGAAGTCATTTATCAAATCTTGTAATGTACGTTCCGAAACCGAAAATTTATTTTTGATAAATGAAAGTAATAGGTATTGTCGTCTGGTAGTAATGGATACGATTTATCAAGTGGAGATATTTAACTGACAAAGAAATGTGGTGGTAGCGTACACGATCCAAGCAGAATGGGTGAAATAATAAATTTGCTAATTCTAGTAGGGGAACTATAAAAGAATCTAATGTAATTTACATATATTGAGCAATTCAATAAAATAATTTTGTTATACTTATTAAACAAATTTCCCATTTTAATAATAATAATAATCTTTATTGCCCAACAGATTTTTCTAATAACAGGACTGTTTCGTCATAAAATTTTAATTTTATTACTAATCCTTAATTAGTAATGATATTTTATTTACTTATTAGTAAGAATTTTGAGACCATATCCCAAATATGGTATTGTTGCCCGTAGGTACAATTTATACGAATTGAACACAGAAAAATTCCCCGTGAAACAATACAATATACAACAATACACGCATTTAATTGTGTGATAGTTTATAGGGGTAGTGGTATATTTTTATCTACTCGTAACACAGTACCCAACAGAATAGTATGAATTCAACAACGGTACAGAACAGAACAGCACCAGCTGAACATCAAGACACACAGTCTTGTCATAAGATTCATATCAAATAGTATCATATTAACAATAAGAGACATAAAGTCTCGTGTAACAGTAAAGAATTTCAGTTTTAAGTTTATATTAAGCGCTAAGTTTGTGAGATTACCTTAATAAATTAGGTTTAAGTGTTTTTTGTTAAATAAATAAAATACTCAGAAAACACTTTAATTTCAATATAACTAGCACCAACCAAAAGAAATAACCAGCTTATACGGAAGTTACGCTCCGTGAGCGGTGGGTTAAAAAACAATTTATACGAGGACAATCCAATAATACTTGTACAGTATGTGTAAATATAATTGAGTGTAGAAATACATAATATACAATAATAAAAATAATAAAAGAAAGATAAAAGAGAAGAAATTAATAAGTAATATAGTTGAAGGAGAGGCGGGTAAACGATCAGTGGAAAACTTGGTTAGATGTTGAGGGTAAGTAAACAGGATCAGTGGATAATTTATTCGCGTTTGTTGCAATATGGTTGACGAGTACCCTGGCGAAGACACTTGTTCTGGCTCTAGTAACGAAGAACACATCATTCCATCGAGTACCATATTTACGGATTATGATATTTACAGATGAGAGCTGATTTTGCGCGTCAATTTTGTTATTCGCTAACTTCACCATAAAATTAGCACTAGCAGTCACTCTGTGTGCACATAGAGAGAGAAACTCGAAGTACCGGACCGTAAATCTCCGTAGTCGACACCCCTGGAGAGTAAATTCCAGAAATTCTCAATGCTAGATATTTTAAGAGTCTGCTCTGAACTTTCTCTATTAGCAATGTCTGATTAACGTAGCAGGGGTACCAGATTATTATCGATGCATATTCAAGTTTAGGACGTACCAATGTATGAAAGAGTGTCTTCAGTACCTCCATATTCGAAAACTTACGACTTGATCTTATAAGGTAGTTAAGCGTACGTGAGGCGGAATTGCAGATGTGATGAATATACTCAGAAAACTATCTAGTAGATCTCTTGTGATAATATTATTAATATTAACAAAGACAGTAATTTGTTTTCAGAAACTGGACAGTTTTTTTTACATTATTAGTAAGTAGAAGTATACCGGGTGCAGCAATAGTGTGTCGGCGGAGCTTAGCATGAAAACTAATAAAGTTGTAGCAATGAAATTTTACATACACATGTAGTATGCTACAGTGAATTTTATATTTTTATTTATATCTTTGCAGGATGTTCCAAATTTCCGCAACAACTTTCAATTTTTTTTTTTTAAATAGATTGCTATACTTTCTTGTTATGATGATGATAGCCACCCAAATTATTTTTGCAATGATATATGACAATGTGCCCTTACAACTGTTAGTTTTGGTTTTATTGCAAATTTTGTTAAAATCTTGACAGTTGCAGCGTCTAATATTTTAAGTCTTAGCCTGAAAATGGGTGCAGTGCTTCACGTAACTCTTTTGTTACCAATTTATGGACTAACACGTTATATGTTTTGAGGGTGAACAACGTGACAACATATACAGGGTGTTAAATATGTCGTGCCAAAGTTATCGAAGTTTAAAGGCTATTTTCTCTTTTTTTTTTAAATTGAATCTTTAATTTTGTTATTAGTTAGAAAATTCCTTGTAAAATTGCCGTTAGAATGGTACCAATAACATAGTACTTATTTCTAGTATTTTTGAAGTTATAACCTTTTAATGGGATATACCTATGTTTATAATATTCAATATGCGGTGCATCTAATAGTTGGTTGGCCATGAAATGATATCAAACAAAGTAACTTTTACAAACACCTGTTTTTTAATTCTTTATTATTAGTTTTAGAATTACATTTTGTAATCCATAATAAAACAAAATTAATTTAAAATGTGTTAATGTGTCCATTCTGCTCTACACATGCTCTTAATCGCCTCTGCATCGACAGACTTACATTTTGAGCCATGTTGTTTTACTTAATTGAAGAAAAGCGTTTCTGATTCGTTGCTGCATGTTCTCTGCCGTTGTAGGAGGTGTTTCGTAAACTATATATTTTACAGTAGGCCACAAAAAGAAATCACAAGGGGTTAGATCTGGTGATCGCGGTGGCCAGCTTATAAAGCTTCCTCTCCCAATCCACCTATTGGTGAATACCTTATCTAAATGTGCTCTTGCAGCAGCACCGTAATGTGCAGGTGCACCATCATGTTAGTACCACAATCTCCTTATGACGTTATCTGGTAGGCCTTCTAACAGCAATGGTAAATTATTTTGTAGGAAATTTGTGTATATTTCATAATTTAAAGTAATATTAAAAAAGAATGGACCTACAATTAGTGTTTCCTGTGATGCCTCCCCAGGTGTTAACACTCCATTTTTGTTGGTATAAAATGGGTTGCACAAAATGAGGGTTTCTAGTGTCATAATAATGAGAATTTTTTCTGTTTGTTATTCCACAATTAGCAAATGTTGCTTCATCTGTGAAAAGCACATGATCTAGAAAAGTTAGATCTTGTCGTAATTGCAAAAGTAGCCATTGACAGTAAACAAGTCTCCTTTCAAAATCCGTTTGTAATAAGCCTTGAAGATTTTGAATTTTGTAAGGGTGAAATTTATGTTTTTTTAAAATCCTTCTTACAACAGTGACTTCTACCCCGTGTTTTTTCGAAATTATCCTTGTAGATACGCGCGGATTTTCCACAACGGACTGGACGTCTGTCACTTCATTATCTTCTGTAACCATAGTCTTAGTTATTTCATGTTTGATGAAATTCACTGAACCCGTCCGAAGAAACCTTGTCAACTAATTTTCAAACGTCTTAATATCTGGTGCTCTTCGGTGAGGATACTCCATAGCATATGTTCTTGATGCTAAAAGTGGATTTCTATTGCTAGCGCCAAGAACAAATACCATGTCTACTAGCTCCTCTTTCGAAAAATTCATTCTAACGAAACACAACTATAAACTATTACGGCATGTAAATAAAAAATAATGACAACAAAACTGACAACAAGATAACAACTAATAACGAACAAACGGAAATTGATAATTAACTAGCCGAACTTAAATTATAACAATTAAACGCGATTACAGCAAAGAGGAACTACAGAAAAACACTTTATACGGAAATTTTAAGTAGATATTTGACGTTTGGTTACACAGCAATTTTTGCTTAGTATCATTTCATGGCCAACCAACAAACTATTAGATGCAGCAGCGCATATTGAATATTATAAACATAGGTATATCCCATTAAAGGGTTTTAACTTCGAAAATACTAGAAATAAGTACTATGTTATTGGTACCATTTTAGCGGCAATTTTATAAGGAATTTGCTGACTAATAAAAAAATTATAGGTTCAATTAAAAAAGAAGAGCCTTTATACTTCGATAACTTTGGCACGGCATATTTAACACCCTGTATATGTTGTCACGTTGTTCACCCTCAAAACATATAACGTGTTACATGTTCCATAAATTGGTAACAAAAGAGTTACGTGAGGCACTGCACCCATTTTCAGGCTAAGACTTAAAATGTTAGACGCTACAACTGTCAAGATTTTAACATAATTTGCAATAAAACCAAAACTAACAGTTCTAAGTGCACATTGTCATATATCATTGCAAAATAATTTGGGTGGCTATCATCGTAATAACAAGAAAGTATAGCAATCTATTAAAAAAAAATTGAAAGTTGTTGCGGAAATTTGGAACACCCTGTAAATATATAAATAAAAATAGAAAATGCACTGTAGCATACTACATGTGTACGTAAAATTTAATTGCTACAACTTTATTGGTTTTCATGCTAAGCTCCGCCGACACACTATTGCCGCACCCGGTATAGGAAAATATACGAAGAATTGATGTATTCTGCACTATATGAGCTTACGATTAAAAATATATTACCTCTCTTGTTGTAGACATTTGTCTTGACGGGTGAGCAATTCTTTGAGTTTTCCTATCCAAATCTCTTTCAATTCTTGATCCAATATCCTCTCGTCGTTGGGTCGACTTTTTTTCACTCCTACATACTTGTTACTGTTGTAATGGGTGGGAACTGACAATTTGTAACAGTACCTGGTGGCCCTTAAGGGATTTCTGGGACTATGGACGCATACAATGGACTTAACGGATTCCTCCTTTTTATCACAACACCGAGGATCTGATGATAAGGATCGAATGGATATAGTGGGCATGTTTTCCATTTGAAGTCTGCTGTTTTGAGAGGCTCGACGCAGCAATTCCCGAACCGACATTTGTTCTTTACGCTTCGCACTCTTTCTAACTGCAGCTTTGCGCGTGTCCTTGGTGATACGTTCCTCATTTGGTTCAAATGGTAATCCGTGTTCTTTATTGTATTCATTTTTGAGAAAAGAAGAGATTACTTCAGTACCTTTTTCTATTATATTTTTTTTTGGGTAAGTTAATGGATTCTTGGCTAACTGTAATACGACTAACTTTGGTACTAAACCTGAGAAAATATTTAATTAATTATTTGGAACTAAATTATTCAGCATATGTACGTTTATAATAATAGGATCATGGCAAAAATGTTTTACGGTCCTTTGTTAAGCCACACGAAGCTACGAGGACTAGAATTCAATGAAAATTTTAAATTGTATATAAACTTAGGTGTAGGTGTCCGCGGTCGTTCTCTAGATGTAGTACTCGGTTTCCGGGTTGGAACCGCGTCGAGTTAGGCATAATTGCCAACGTTTCGTCCACTGTTTCAAGGGACATCAAAGAACTTCTTCAAGCTACTGCGAAACGACGAACATCTACGTACAGCCCTGAAGATGTCCCTTGAAATAGTGGACGAAACGTTGGCAATTATGCCTAATTCGACGCGGTTCCAACCCGAAAGCCGAGATCTACATGTATATAAACTTCGTTGAAATTGTGAAGTGTAATAGAATTACTAGTAAATCAATATTAGCTGATGTAAAACTAATAACCATATATGATCCATATTCATATACAATATTCAAACTCGAAAATATAAATACTCTCGTGGGCAAAAAAAACGGGACCTTGTTTCTGCGTGGGTTTAAATTGTGGCTATATTTACTCATAATAGTAAGTCAGGAATTGTCAAAAATGTGTTTTCATAGTCATTTATTAAACATTTTTAAAATACAAGCTGTCCCGTATCGTTATGTGCAAATTTTAGGAGTGTAAAGTAGACTTCATTTCAAGTAACAAAAACTCAAAACTTGTATATCCATTTATATTTGTTTCAAAGTTACAGATCTATGAATGTGATCGTCAGATCATGAAAAAAATGTAATCCTAAAGTCAATACAAACTGATTTTATTTAAAAAAAGTTATACGATTCAATAACCGGCCTGTGATTGTTAACGTCGCATAATAGAATGTTATCCTAAAATAAATAAACACGTGTCGTAATGCATACAGTAATTTGTTGGAGATCTACAAAAAAAAGTACTGGAAATTGATTTATGATAAAGAAGGTTCTTACTTATTTCCTAAGTGCTGAATCATGAATATCATACAATAAACAAATGTTCAGATGACTGTTAACGTTGCATTTTTTAATAAAAGATTACATTACGTTTCAGTTTATACAACAGCTTATTAGTGAGTGGACACGTTTTCTTTATTTAAAATGCCTTGCCGATTTTCTTCTCAAGAGTATGCGGACATGCATTTTGTGTATGGCTACTTTAACGGCAGTCCACGTCAAAGTTATTGAATACAGACATCGGTTTACCGATAGGCGCATTCCTCATTACAGAACGTTTCTTGAAGTACACAGACAATTTCGAGAATGCGGATTGCGTGATTATCTTTTCGACCGAGGAGTAAATTTGCCAGCAGACTTAGAGGAAGAAGCAGTAGCTATTGTTACAAGGGATCCAACTCTCAGTGTACGTCGAATCGTTAGACAACTAGAAGTGCCACGAACGATAGTTTGGCGAATTTTAAAACGTGAATCCATATCACTATCGCAGGGGAGATGATTTGCTTGAGGCAGACTACTATGCTAGTCTAGTTTATTCTACCTAGATATTAAGACAGTCACGGCTTCATTTTAATTTCTGCAGAACAGTCCTCTGGACAGATGAATCTACGTTCAAGAGAAGTGGTGTTACAAATCTGAGAAACCTGCACAGGCGGTTATCGAAAAACCCCAAAGCTATACGTCCATCTAAATTTCAACATTAATTCTCTATTAACGTTTGGGCGGCCTTAATCGATGACTTGTTGATAGGTACTTTCATTTTTTCTGGGAGGTTAAATGCGGACAATTACCTTCAATTTCTTATTGACGAACTGCCAGGTCTTTTAGAGGATGTCCCACTGAATGTTCGACGAGACATGTGGTTTCACATGGATGGGGCACCACCATATTTCGGAATTGCTGTCCGAAATTGGGTTAACATCAATTATCCAAGATGGATTGGTCGAGGTGGTCCTGTTGCATGGCCACCCAGATCACCCTATCTTAATCCCTTTGACTTTTATTTATGGGGGTACATGAAAAATTTAGTCTACGTGCAAGTTTCGAACACAAGAGGAGAGTTGTTGGATCGTATTCACCTGGCTGCCGAGCAAATCCGACAAAACAAGTATGAAATTCGGATAAGTACTTCTTCTGTTGGCTTACGGGCACAAACCTGCATTCAACAAGGAGGTGGACATTTCGAAAATATTATTAATTGAACTTTTTTAAATAAAATCAGTTTTTATTGACTTTAGGATTACATTTTTTTTCATGATCTGACAATCACATTCATAGATCTGTAACTTTGAAACAAATAAAAATGGATATACAAGTTTTGCGTTTTTGTTACTTGAAATGAAGTCTACTTTACACTCCTAAAATTTGAACATAACGATACGGGACAGCTTGTATATGTAAATAACAATTACAAAAAATTATAGAGAAGTAATATAAAAAAATAATTAGTATTTCGTCATCATTCTATCGTTATTATTTATAATTGCATCTAATCTTGTAAACATTGAAGCGACAATATTTTGTATAACATTTATAGGAATTTGATGCCAAGCATTTTGAACAATTTGCCAAAATTCTTCCTGGGTAACAGGTCTATCTAATTTGGCTACAATCCTGGCCATTCATCCTTATACATTTTCAATGGGATTTAGGTCAGGACTATAGGGCGGGAAATCTAAAGTTTCAATTTCATTTTCTTGTGACTATTGTGTTACAAGATGAGATTTGTGAACAGGGCAATTATCGTGTTGATAAATAAATTGCTCGTTGTGATAAACATTTCTATGACATTATTTAAAATATTTATATATTTGTGGGAATCTAAATTTCCATTAATTTTTATTAGAGAACCCAATCCTCTCGCTGACATATAACCCCATACATTGATGGAGAAATATGGATTTCTTCTGTTTTGATTTATATATTGCTTTTGATAGCGTGTATTTTTTGAACGATAAACTTTGATTCTACCATTATAACACGTTTTAAAGATTTTCTCATTAGAGAAGATGGTTTTTCGCCAAAGCTCATCATTGCCCATATGTTGCAGTTGAAAACCCATTCTATGCTCTACATGTCTGTCTAATAGACAATTTTTATTGGTTGCTGGATATAAATATATGCCACTTTCTCTCAATCTTTTCTGTCCAGTCCAGAAACTACCAGGAATTTGTATTGTTCTTATAGCTTCCTTTAATATTTTGGAAGAGTTGCACCTAATCTCATTAATTAATGTATCGTCTTCCTGCGGATTCGAAATTTTTATCCACAATTTCGATAAAGATTTTCAAATTCTGCATTTAGAAAATAAAGGAAAGAAATTAAATTTACTGGAAAGTTTAGAAATCAATAAATTAAAACAATCACAAATTGACCAATTAGATTTAAATAACTCGCCTTTATTAAATTTATTTACTTAAAATCTGTTTAGACGATAACACAAATGTATATGTAGGTTATTAAACAAATTTATGCGTAAACACGTTTAGTACCCTATAATATACAGTTAGGGCCGACCAGATGCGCCACATTCTTTCACTACCGACAATACTTGTAATTCATAGATTTCTTTAAAAATATTTTAAATACCATCCTTCTTGATTTTATAGATATATTATTTATTTTTTATTTAGTTTGTAACGTACTGTTTAGATGTAAACACTTGAGGAAGCCACTGTGTTGGCGAAACAATTGTCGTTTTACGAGTAATGATTAAAAGTGAACATTAAAACCGTAGTTTTATTTCTATTCTTAATTATGGATCTTCATCAAGTAAATGCCGAATCAATTCAATTAATGAAAATTTACATATAGCTACAGAAGTTGTTGAAAATGTTGTCTATTTACATCTAAACACAAACCAACTCTTCTCCGCAATCCAGCAAAAACTTTATGCAGCACTTGCGGTGAGTTGTTGATCTTTTCACACTTTTCTGTTATGCGAATTCTCAGTTGTTCCAAATTATGAATTGGCGTTGAATAAATCGAATTTTTGAGGTATGGTCATACCAAAAAATCACATATGTTTACATCGCAAGACCTAGTTGGATATGGGATTTCAGTGTTCCTGCTTATTATTCTGTTATCAACAAATTCTCTGAGATATTGAAGTGTTTTCTCTGGTCGTAATGTGCTGTTGCACCATCTTGTTGGAAATACCCATTTTGTAATTCCTCATCATCCAGTTGATTTATGAATGAGCCGAGTATCTCATTGCGATATCGTGCAGCAGTAAGTGTACCTTCAAAAAAATGGGACCCACCAATCTTCTTCGACATATACCAACCCAAACACCAACTTTTTGGGGATGCAATGTTTTTTCAACAAAAAAATGAGGATTTTCGGAGGACCAACACCTCATATTCTGTGAATTAACATATCCAGAAAGATAAAACCAGGCCTTATCCGTGAAAAAAACTGTGTTAAGGATATCCTGATTGTGTAGATTATTTTGAAACCATTGACAAAATTCCACTCGTCTTAAATAATCCACTGGATAAAGTTCATAAAAACATTGCAGCTTGTATGGATGACAATGTCAGACTTTTTAAGAATGAATTAGCACGTACCATAAGATAAATTTGTTGTTGGGTCACTACTGAAATGGATGTTTTTGGATTTTCATCAATAATATGCTGAAGGGCTTCAATATTATCAGCCGTACGTTTAGATGGCCGTCTACTTCCAGTTTTTCGACCGACGCACCAGTCTCTCTGAATAACTTTACACAATTTGTCAAAACATTGTAAAAATTATTGTAGTCAAACACTAATTCAGGATGTTCTTCACTAAAATCAGCCATGCATTCCGTAATTGAATACTGCCACTCGCCATTTACTTTCACACCTGTACGGAAGTAAGATTCAATAATTTTTGCTTTTTGTTCTATGTTGAATACCATTTTTTAAATAAATTAAATTTTCTTAATAAGAGTTTTGCAAAATTTGACACAAACTTAAAGTTTCAATGTCAAATAATAAATGTCATTATGTGGAAGTGGCCAAAGTACCAACCCAATTTCACAGTCTACTCCAATTATGAATTTTTTCGATAGCTCGTTATATAATTTTAATACTCACAATTATCAAATAATTGTTCCTATAAACTAATTGTGACATGTAATAACATTACAAAATATATATTTTTTAAATAGATAGTTGCAGTTAATTATCACGATTTTTAATATTTTGTTGAGTATTGTCTTCTTTATAACCTTATCTGTCTTAAAATTATTTACTTTAAATAATCATATGGCAACGCGTTTCATTGGTTACAAATTCATGTATAATAGTTTGCCTAACTAAGGTACCTAAAATGCATCTTTATCTAAAACATTAATAATGATAGCACAACTTGTAACTATTTTTAGATTTAAATCTAAAAGTAATTAGAACAATTACAATAAATACAATTTATGAGTCATATTCTGTTACTATTTTCTATTTCACTCGTAATATGGAGAGATATAAATGACGAAATTTTATATTTTGACGGATTGTCAGTATATCTGTCACTTACCTAGTTCATTAGGTAATTTTTCTATGCAATTGTGTTCAAGAAGCAAATTTTCCAAACAAGCGTGGTTTGCAATTCCGATAGGTATTTCGCGTAACTTATTGTTTCGCAGATCTAACCAGCTCAGTCTAGGCAATCTCTGAAATAGATCTTCAGGTAATAATTCTAAAAAATTACCTTCTAAATACAGCATTTGTAAGTTGCACATTTCTAACACTCGCAGAGGTACCACTTCAAGCTTCTGTTGTGAATGATCGCAAATTACGTCAATCTTCGACATTTTGTTGTTTCTTTAGGGAATTGATAATGTTGTGTGTTCTTAATAGTCGTTACGTTGTCATTTTTGAGGTAGGTGGTTAGTTCACAGATGCGATAGTACTTATTGCCATAACAACCGTTTTATTAGTAAATATATTGTTATCGATCGGTTTGTATTTTACGTGTGATAGAAGTAATGAAAATGAAGTATAGTTTGTCAAATAAAAAAGTTTTAATAGTACATTAAGATACAAGTTTCATAAGACATGATTTTTGCGCACGAGTTCCAAAATATTATCATCTTGGTCCCAGTCATGTTACACATAGGCGTTTTTTCCTGCAATATAGAAATGGCTTTTGATTAAATATTCCAATAGGTATTAATACAATAGGAAAAGTACCAAAAAGTATTGCTACTTACTTGAAATTACCTAATCCTGAACTCTTCACTGGACATTGCTTTAGACGATCCAGTGTAACACATTTGGCTAATAGTGGAGGAGATTTAATTACAGTTAAGCGCCATGGAGGATGGAAATCTTACGCTGTGGCTGAAGGTTACATTGATAATTCCATCAAGAAAGAATTAGACGTTGCTGAAATACTATCTAACACTGCACTTAATACGTCTACTAAAATCACAGAGAATCCATCAACTTCTAATTCAATGGGCAGTGATTTATTAGTTCAAGTGGATCAGCAGGGATTCAAACAAAATATAGTGTGTTACCAGAATCTGCCTGGAATATCTATTAATGCCCACGAATCTTCTAGTGTTACAGTAAAAGTATATAACAATTGCAGTATTCACAATGGTAAATAATGTCAATAGAAGTATTTCTGGCTTTGTTAACGAATACACTCCTTTAGCAAGAGTCTGTCGAACGCCTTTTATTATATATAATTAGTAGAGACCGGACACATCGGGCTGAAATGACGTCATTACGACGGACGATATAAATAGTCTACAACATCTGTAAGTACATCACGCAGTTATTGAATAACACTATTCATTCGGTTAACCGCACACAAAAAATACCAATTAACCGAATGAATAGTGTTATTCAACAACTGCGTGATGTACTTACAGATGTTGTAGACTATTTATATCGTCCGTCGTATATTACTAATAAAGTTTTAGCAAATGTCTGTACTATTCTCTCTATAATTTTTATTTACATTTTTATCACTGTCAAACTTTCATATCTAACTTTTAAAACGATTTAGTTCTATGATTTAGTTACTTATTACACTTGTGATCAACTTCGAAAAAAAAATTAGAGTGCGGTAAAGTAATACACTACGATACTGTGTAACCAAGCAACGGGGTATGGTAATTAGCACTTTACGACACCGGAATAGAAAAAAAATATTTTGCATAAAAATTGTTTATAATAATAGCAATCAGGCAAATTTCATTTAATAAGTAGTTTATTAATATAATAATGCACAATCCAATACTCTACTCAGGTTTATGAAGTCATATTTGACAGGTAGAGCAAACTATGTTACCTACAATGGCTATAAATCTAGATTTATATATATATATATATATATATATATATATATATATATATATATATATTGAGGTAGGTCAAGCCCACACTCAAGTATGCCCCAATAAGCAAAAGGACAATCTCTTAATGTATATAAATAAGTTATTGAATAGTTAATTATATGTCAAAACTGAATTCTTCCCACGTCAAATCAATAAAGTTGAATACGCAAGTTTAATTATTTTTTTTTTAAGACATTCACACATTTATAATCTAACATTTCATTTGTAATAGTATTTTCAGTTCGATAATTTGTATTTACAAAAAAAAATCAACTTAATTGATAAATCATTAATGACGCCATTTATTTAGGTATAACTGTACATAATTTGAATTGTCAATCGCGGGAAAATATCCCATAATAAAAACAGCATAATGTATTATTTTTGACATACACATTATATGCATATTAGTTTTAAAATTAAGTAAATATTTATTACAACATGTAAATGTATTTAAAATTATTGAATTGTCATTTTCATTAGTAGTAATTGTCGAGATTAAATGAATACATACCGATGAACGAATCAAAATCAAGTTACAAAAATAAAAGAAGGTTAGCGTAACTTGAAAAATCGCCATTAAAGCATCCAGACGTATTTTTGAGTGTATCACTAAAAACAAGAAGAAAATTACAATAAATACAAGTAAATTCATACGTCCAATTAGTTAAACATCTTACCAATATTCCCAGCTCCTGTTGGACACATATTTCAAGTTCGTACGTGTACCAGTGACAAAAATATTGCCAAGAGCAATTTGCCGAGAAGCAGTTCGTTAGAAAGTGTTTTTGACCGGGGTGACGCCGTTCGAACGCCGACGAAAAACCTGCCTTTCCAAAACCTTTTGAGATCCCGTTTTATCCAGAATCCTGCACCAATTACTTAAGTATTCTTTAAAATCTCACATCTATATTGAAAAGACAATTTAAACAATCATATTAAAAAAAAATATAGTATATTATTTATATTAGTTAAGATATACATTATTAAATACGATATATAAGATTTAGGTTATTTATTACTTTTAAAGAGGAAGAATACAGTTACGTTTTAATTTAATTTTTCTTTGTTTTACGTCATACATTCTAGTTATATTAAAGTTATTGACTTAATTCTCCTAATTAATTAAAGATTATCTTCACTATTTCTATATTTATCTATTTCATTTATTTCATGTAATATTTATCGTAATTTATCATAGTTATATAACATATTAAATTTATCACGTTACAAAATTTATATACAAATTATACTTAACAATTAATGCTTATAACTTACCTGTTAATAGAGATCTTAAGAACATTAAAGTTATTATTCGTGAATCTGATCTCGACGTTTTATTTTGTAGTATAGCATTAACAACAATTAACCTATCATTTAGGAATCTAAAAATATCAGTAGTGTTTGATTGAAGTCACCGAACTCGCACTTTAAATTTGGACATATCACAATGCCCTAACACTAGAGTCTATTTTGTTCTCGAGTTTAGCCGGACCCTGAAGATAATAAACGCACATTAATTAATACTTATTAATAAGTTTATATCCGAACAGCTGTTTTAGGTTACATTTATGGAATAATTCGCAAGTAGGCAACTTTGCATCTTGCGCATATAGATTAAACTCGAACAACCCCATCTATATGTTACTTAGAGCAATGTAATTAGTTCGTAGATGTAAAATTCACCGAATAAATATAAAATCTAACAAGCCATTTATTCACAGCTGAGCATTTTTATATTCATAAACGTTTACATTATTTTATTACGCATCTTGCTCGTTATCAATTCACAGCACAACGAGAGGTTGCTCGTTATCAATTGTCGCCGCAACGTGTCGCTTAGAAAACGTGCTCAATCAAACACGTAATACAAAATAAAACGAGAGAGAATAAATTTAAAAAACTGTATTCTTTCTAGATTTATTTAAGATACAAAATTTTTATAATTGTAAGTTGTATTTTGCTTCTTGTGGTCATTTTTGTGTGATAGGATGCTGACTGGTACCCAGGAACAGGATTTGTAAGTTTGTTTTTTTTTAAAGGGGGTTATTGTTTGTATAATAAACACTAAACGAATAGGTCAAAAAGATTAAAATAATAATTATTTGAAGAGATAAGAATTTATTTATACAATTTATTAGCAAATATAACACTAATACTAAAACATCAGAATAGGAATAATTAATATACATAAACTAATAGAACCTATAATCATAACACTATCATATATATTTTTTCAATAATAATAATAATATGGACAAGCGTACAAGGAGTAAGTCAAGGGAAAACCTAGCAGATAGAGAGGACCAGGCTGATCAGGGTGATTCTGTTACAGCCACAGCACAAGCAGAAGCTTCAAAGGAAGAGGCGACGATGAACTTTAATTCGTTAACCGCTTTGATAATGAATATGCAACAAAAACAAGAAGCTAATTTTAAACAATTTGTAGCGGAAAATAATGAAAAACTAGATGCTAACAATAAAAATATAAGTCAATTAGAAACTAATTTAACGCGAAAATTAGAAACAAATATCAGCCAGATAGAAATGAATTTAGCACGAAAATTAGAAATTAATAATGAAAATTTCAAACAACTAATCACAGAAAATAATAATAGATTAGAGACTAATATCAGTCTCATAGAAACCAATCTCAACAGCAAATTAGAACAACTCAAACAGGACAAGGAAGAAATAAAGATGGATATAAAGGGTTTGAAAGATAGTCAAACAAAGATCGAGAAGATAATACATCAAACACTAGAAGAAAGCGAGTTAAAATGCTTGCTGAAAATGGACGAAACTCTAAATGTCCATAACCAACATTGGGCCAAACAATTAGAGAATACTTCACAGGAAATTTACATAATTACCAACAATAAAATAATAACCGCAAATACGGAAACAAAAACTGAAATAACAAAGTCCTGTAACGAAGCTCATACAAAATTAAATAACAAATTAACAGATTTTAACCTAAGTAACGAAATAACATCGTTAAATCTAAAACAACATTTTACCGATAGTCTCAACACTCAGATGGGGGAACATAGGACATTCTACGAACAAGAGATCAATCAAGTAAAAGATAATCTTGACACCTTCCGAACGAACCAGGATAATAATAAAAGGTATTATGAATCCGAACTGAGGATAATTGAAACGAAGATCAAAAGGTATACTGCGTCTGATAATTGCATAAACACAGGAGGTCTCACCATAAAAATAGAAAATTTAACTCATTTCGATGGGGATATAACGCACGTACACCCCATGCTCTATTTAAATGGACTCCTGCGTTATTTAATTGATGTTCCGGACAATAAACAAAAGATGGACATAATAAGAGTTACACTTAAAGATAGTGCTCAGGAGTGGTTCTTGCGCATTGAAGACCATTGCGAGGACGTAGAGCAATTCGTGTCATTATTTAAGAGGAATTACTGGGATGAAGCACAACAAAATCGTGCCAAAATCAGACTTCTAACCGGTAAATATAGAATGGGCTCAACAACTAGGGAGATATATGCTTCAAGAATGTACAACCTGTGTAAACACATAGCTGATATGGAGGAATCAACCATAGCACGACAGTTACTGAACCATTTCATTTATTCGGACACACAAGCAATTATTTGTCAACGAGTCAATGATATGGATTCCTTAATAGAAATTCTCCGAAGATTAGATGACTTTGCAGAAGGTAATCGTAGTTCTTTTCCAACAGTACAACGTAATACAAATAACAGTCTATATAATTCCTCTAATAATCGACCGAGCAATACAAATTATAACACCATACATAATCCATCTTTTAGACAAAATTACTCACAAAATAATCGACCGAATCATGTACAAGAAACAACCTCATATAATAATAACAGAACTAACAACAATTATACTCAGGCGAATCTAACAACTAATAATAGTAACACTAATTATAATAATAATCACGCAAGTCCTGCACCAAATTATAACACTCATCAAAATTATCGTAACCATTCTACAAATCCTTTTCATAATTATAACAATAGACCCAATCTTTCGAATTATCCACCCCCTAATAATAATAATTATAATAATAATACACGAACGTATGATGCTAATCGTCAGAATAATAACAATCAGTACAACAACCCGCCGGGAAGAAGAGGTATGAATAATTATAGATACCGTAATAGAGGACGTGTTAATAACTACTGCCGGAGACCATTGTCACCACTGCCCTCTAGACAAGAATCGGAGGATGTAAAAAAAAAAATGCCGATTTCGGAAATCGATATGTACACCAACCCGACACCAAGCACCTCAACCCAAAATCTTTAAATAAAATCGACTGTAACTACCCCTCAAAATTAAACAATATAACTTTTTATCAACCCTTTGAAGAGTTCATACACGTAGAAGAAACTGGAACCCATAATATAGATACGCACTCTCTACCAATTATTAAGATTAAATTTACAAACATAGAACTAAGCTGTTTAATAGATACTGGAGCCGAAATAACGTTATTAGAAGAGAAAAAGGCAATCTTAATCGATAATTATGAAAAGAAAATTATAAGGACTAAGGGAACAGATTTGATAGCCGCTAATGGTAAAAGAATGGGGAAAATTCAAAAAAGAATATGTACGGAAATAATGGTGAAAGATAAGGAATATGTCATACAATGCTACATTATAGGTAAACTGCAATACGATTGCATAATTGGGATAGATAACATTAAGAATTTAAAAATGATATTGGATTTCAAAAGAAAAATAATAATGATCGATGAAATAGAGATAAGGATGGAGAAACAGTTATCTGAGGAAGAAGAATATGAATATAATTATTTTAAAGATAAACATTTACAGAAGGAGATTAATAATATATTACAAGAAAGATTGAATACAGATAGTTATGATAATGAATGTAGTAATAAGGAAGAAGGAATAAATATTAAAATGAATAATGATGATTATATATATGGATTGGAAGAAAAGGAAGATGGAATAGGAATGCAGAATGTAGAAGAAGTGGAAGTAAGAAAAGAATTAAATACTCTCAGATCATGCGACCTATTTTACAAATGATAAATATAAACAATTTTTACATACAAGGAATATTAAAACCTACTACACCTCGATACGATATCCACAAGGTAATCCTACCGAAAGATACATACGAGAAATATTAAAGTATCTCAGAATTTTGTTAGATGAAAAACATAATCGTTGGGCTAGACATCTACCACAAATTGAATTTATATTAAATAACACACCCAGCACAGTCCACAATCACTGTCCAATAAAGATTTTTACAGGAGAAGCACCACAAAGACCATGGGTAGAGCCAGAGTTAGTAAATTTATCGGAACGTACAGATGAGGTCAGACTAAAATTAATAAAACGTAAGAATAAATGGGAAAAGAAACAGAATGACTATAGCAAGAAATACAAAACATATGAATTAGGTGACCGAGTTATAGTCAAAAGCTTAAGAGTATCTAATGCAAAACAGAAAATCATGGGTAAGCTACTGAAGGCCTATCAAGGACCATTTATAATAAATCAGAAATTAGGCTATAATACATATGAATTAATCGAGCCTAACACCGATTATATAAAGGGGAGGTATCATATATCAATGTTACAAGATTATACAGCATAAAAAAAAAAAAAAAACAAATTTGAATAAGAACTAAACACATATAAATTTAATATCAACAAATCAATATCTATAATTAAAATATAATATACAGTTACACTTGAAAGACATAAAGGGGTAGTTAACAGTTCGAAAAACTGAAACAACACAACACAAATAATATGATATACAAACAAATATAGAAAGAACAAGTATCTACATGATATAATATGATAAACAGTTAAATATGTAATGGGGAAACAAAACGAATATTAACATGCTTAAAATTAAATAAAATGAATTCCTAAAATGTAATATATATATAAGTAATAGTATGCTAAGAATAAATAGAAGGTTTGATGTAATGTTAAAGGAATGGAAAAAGTCTAGATTAATAGAGAGAGTAGGAATAAATATATAATATGGGGATATAAAGTATGAATAAGATATGAATTAGTATTATAAATATGAATATATAGAAATATAGATGAGAATGTCTAATAATGGGGAATTTAATTATATAATAAGGAATGGTATTATAATAAGAAAAGAGTAGGATTCGCTAGTCAGAACATGTATTTAACATGAAAGAATTATTTATTGTGAAAACTAAAACATATATTAATATATCAAGTTTAAAAAAAAAAATAGAAAACTTTAAGCATGGACCATCAACAAGTAAAATAAATAGAGTAAACCCCCAAAACAAATCATTTTAACTATTAAAACATCGTTACAATATATCAAGAAGAGATAATAATTTTCTTTTTAATAAAAAAAAAAAAAAACAGACTTCAAAAAGTTAACAGTTCAAAAATAATATTAACAAATCAACACTTAAAGGGACAAGCATTAACTATAAATGTATATTAAAAACAGCTTATATGCACAAAAACTCATATGATAAAGCAAACAACTTAATAGTTCAAAGAGAATAATTTGGATAAGCCTCTTTGCCAAGTCAATAACGGCATACCAAATTACTGGGGAATTGAGGTAGGTCAAGCCCACACTCAAGTATGCCCCAATAAGCAAAAGGACAATCTCTTAATGTATATAAATAAGTTATTGAATAGTTAATTATATGTCAAAACTGAATTCTTCCCACGTCAAATCAATAAAGTTGAATACGCAAGTTTAATTATTTTTTTTTTAAGACATTCACACATTTATAATCTAACATTTCATTTGTAATAGTATTTTCAGTTCGATAATTTGTATTTACAAAAAAAAATCAACTTAATTGATAAATCATTAATGACGCCATTTATTTAGGTATAACTGTACATAATTTGAATTGTCAATCGCGGGAAAATATCCCATAATAAAAACAGCATAATGTATTATTTTTGACATACACATTATATGCATATTAGTTTTAAAATTAAGTAAATATTTATTACAACATGTAAATGTATTTAAAATTATTGAATTGTCATTTTCATTAGTAGTAATTGTCGAGATTAAATGAATACATACCGATGAACGAATCAAAATCAAGTTACAAAAATAAAAGAAGGTTAGCGTAACTTGAAAAATCGCCATTAAAGCATCCAGACGTATTTTTGAGTGTATCACTAAAAACAAGAAGAAAATTACAATAAATACAAGTAAATTCATACGTCCAATTAGTTAAACATCTTACCAATATTCCCAGCTCCTGTTGGACACATATTTCAAGTTCGTACGTGTACCAGTGACAAAAATATTGCCAAGAGCAATTTGCCGAGAAGCAGTTCGTTAGAAAGTGTTTTTGACCGGGGTGACGCCGTTCGAACGCCGACGAAAAACCTGCCTTTCCAAAACCTTTTGAGATCCCGTTTTATCCAGAATCCTGCACCAATTACTTAAGTATTCTTTAAAATCTCACATCTATATTGAAAAGACAATTTAAACAATCATATTAAAAAAAAATATAGTATATTATTTATATTAGTTAAGATATACATTATTAAATACGATATATAAGATTTAGGTTATTTATTACTTTTAAAGAGGAAGAATACAGTTACGTTTTAATTTAATTTTTCTTTGTTTTACGTCATACATTCTAGTTATATTAAAGTTATTGACTTAATTCTCCTAATTAATTAAAGATTATCTTCACTATTTCTATATTTATCTATTTCATTTATTTCATGTAATATTTATCGTAATTTATCATAGTTATATAACATATTAAATTTATCACGTTACAAAATTTATATACAAATTATACTTAACAATTAATGCTTATAACTTACCTGTTAATAGAGATCTTAAGAACATTAAAGTTATTATTCGTGAATCTGATCTCGACGTTTTATTTTGTAGTATAGCATTAACAACAATTAACCTATCATTTAGGAATCTAAAAATATCAGTAGTGTTTGATTGAAGTCACCGAACTCGCACTTTAAATTTGGACATATCACAATGCCCTAACACTAGAGTCTATTTTGTTCTCGAGTTTAGCCGGACCCTGAAGATAATAAACGCACATTAATTAATACTTATTAATAAGTTTATATCCGAACAGCTGTTTTAGGTTACATTTATGGAATAATTCGCAAGTAGGCAACTTTGCATCTTGCGCATATAGATTAAACTCGAACAACCCCATCTATATGTTACTTAGAGCAATGTAATTAGTTCGTAGATGTAAAATTCACCGAATAAATATAAAATCTAACAAGCCATTTATTCACAGCTGAGCATTTTTATATTCATAAACGTTTACATTATTTTATTACGCATCTTGCTCGTTATCAATTCACAGCACAACGAGAGGTTGCTCGTTATCAATATATATATTTAAGGTAAACTTAATAAGTCGGCGATTAAAGGTCTGGTTCATTACTTCAAAGTATATATATTTAAAACAACCCTACATGTTTCGGCAATGATGCCTTTGTCAAGGGAATAAAAAATATAAAATTTTTATATTTTTTATTCCCTTGACAAAGGCATCATTGCCGAAACATGTGGGGTTGTTTTATATATATATACTTTGAAGTAATGAACCAGACCTTTAATCGCCGACTTATTAAGTTTACCTTATCATACCAAGGTCACGAAAATATTATATATTTATATATATATATATATATATATATATATATATATATACAAAGAATTCAAATAAATTTTACCTCAAAGTAGCCCTTGGAAATTATGATTATGTCTTAGCTTGTTACTAATTTTAATAGGAATTTTGTTGGTTATGAGATGAGATATTTGCTTGATATGACAAATGTCAAAATAATAAAACGAACATTTTTAAGTGAATGAAATATGTTTATTTCCAACAAACAAGCAAAATTTTATAAAAATTGTTCAAAGTGTCCACCACCTTGTTCGAAACATTTCTCACATCTTCTTCTAATGGAGGAAAAAGTGTTTTGTAGTATCGCATTGTCAATTCCATTAATTCTTTCAGCAATTCTGATTTGAAGGCCTGTAAGATCAGGTATCTGTACTTGATAAATTGAGTTCTTTAAGAATGGCCATAAAAAGAAATCACATGGGGTAATGTCACAAGATCTTGGTGGAAATTCATGTTCAGTGTTTAAACTTATCAACCGATTTTGAAAAAATTGCTGCAGAATATTAATTGTTTCACCTGCTGTGTGTGCTCTAGCTCCGTCTTGTTGAAAGTAACCCTGTGTTATTTCTTCGTCGTCAAGCTGTTCGATAAATGGCATAATAATTTCTTGTCGATACCTTTCTCCTGTTAAGGTTCCGTTAAAAAAAATAGGGTCAATAATTCTCCTTCGACTAATCGCACACCATACACCAATTTTCTGCGGATGAAGTGCGGTTTCAACAAAAAAATTATGTGGTTTCTCATTAGTCCATATCCTCATATTTTGTGAGTTCACATATCCATTCAGATAAAACCATGACTCATCAGAAAAAAAGGTTTTGTCAAGAAGGTCATTATCAAAATTATTTAAGAACCACTGACTAGCATAAATGATTTGTGTTGTATAGTAAAAACCATGTTAAATCAATTTTAAATTACAAAGCAATTTTTGTCAACTATGCATCTGTCTAATTGACAACTAATGCAAATTTAAATTATTAATAATCATACGTTTTTAAAGGAATGGCCTACTAGAGGCAAAGCTTATTTGAACGCTTTTTATATATATATATATATATATATATATATCTATTGATACGGTCCGGTGGTGTACGGTGGATATATTAAAATAATAATATATTGATAATATCTAGTATTGTTATTATTACCAAACCATATTATAAAATATAGTGGATTGTCTCTAATAATTGTATACATAAAGGCCCCAAAGTTGGGCTGACAATAGATACGATGTTGTCGTTCATTAAATGGATTAAAGAACAATTTGAAATAGAACTTAGAAAAATAATTTATAAAAGTTGCTGTTGTGTATAGTTTTTTTCTTTAAATTCAAATTTTGGGCGCCATAAGTATTAATATACTTAATTTGTTCAACGCTATCTGGGTATATAATTGATAACCCGCTAGCAGTCGAAGAGCTTGAGAACTATAAATTATTATTAAATATAGGATCTTCGTCGGTCTGTGCTTACCCCGTGAGAATAATACTATTATAAAACAAACTATCTTGTAAAACTCCACAATTAAACACTAACAAATAAAAGATCAGTTTAAGAAAATCAAGAAATAAAAATTTATTAACGTAAAAATAGTTATCTGTAACATGTTTGAAATAAAGATAAGGCAACTGTAATATTCCGTGAATTCTGAACTAAATGATAAAAAAAACGGTATTACGTAATAATGCACATGTGTTACTTAATATAGAAAAATGGTTGTGAACAATACAAGTAGTGCAAATAAATATCGTATGTTGCTTAAAATGAACACACAAAAGGTAAGTTATATATTCTTTTTATAAGGATTCTGAAAGAATGAATGTGATATTTAAATAGATGTTTTGAAATGTATAAATTTACGTTTTATATTCTGATGTAAACAGTGTTTAAATTGAGTGTTTGATTATAAATAAATGTTGACTTTTAAATAAAATTCTAGGAGATATTGGATATTGGAAGGAATCTGGTTATTTCTCTGTATATATGGATCCGGTATTTGGTCAGGAACGTCGTCATAGGGCTGGATCAAAGTTCGGCAGCACCTTTTCGAAGTATATGCGTCGATATCGGTCAATGGCTCTCGTTGCCGGTCCGATGGTGTTCCAATTGCGAAAATGATGCTCTGCTCAATAATTCCGTTATTGAATGTGATACTGGTCCAAATTATATCTCAAAAGTTGAGCTTGATTTTAAGGTATCCAATGTATATAAATTTAATAGGTTTTTACTGATTTTAAATTATGATTTTAAATAAAACTTTTTCTTGAGTCAGAAATACGGCCATTTGTTGTAAGTATTTTATCGGAGAGGACCCCGCTAGCTTTCTTTTATTTCCAAAGCCTTTTTAATTTTCACTAAAAAGCCTCGGCGTTTTAATCTTTGTTACATCAACAAAAATATAAATTTAAACAATATTTCAGTATTAATAGGTTTTTAAAATTAGCGGAATAATTATCAAGTATAATAAATTTCATTCTAAACATAGGTTAAGTAGTTGTTTACACCCTAAAAATCACATTCGCGGGACTATGGTATTTTAAAATTGGTGGGCGTGGCCAACTAGCATCGTTCTTAATGTGGATAAAGTAGCTGTCTGTAATTTGTCGCGTAAGATTTGAATTTTGAAATCGAAATGAAAAAATATAAAAAGATAAGTTAAGAAAGAAAATAAGTAAATAAATAATTATAAAGTTAACGTCATTTTAATTTATTCACATCTCGACACTAATTTCACATAATTACGTCCCTCAATTTTAGCTATTATATACAATGTGTATTATATGTATATTGCTGGTGTATAACTGCTTTTTCCATTATAGGAGCTGTTATTTGAGTGCAGTATGCCTCACAACACTATATATATATATAAAACAAGTGTTCATTTGAAAAGTCAATCTAGGTTACTTTGAAATTTTGATAGAATAAGACGCAAATATATTAGTATGTGTTTGTTGTTCCGTAAACGTAAATACAAATGACATTTGATAATGTCAATCACAAATATCAGTTAGTGCATTAAATAATCGTGCATCGATTCTGGTTTAAATAAATTGCTTCTCAGTTTTAAAATGGCTTTCACTTTAGAACATAACATTTTTTTAGTCCAGGCTTATTTTCGAAGTGGTAATAAAATTGATTTGTGTTCTTCACACCAGATTTTTAATAATATTTTATATTATTAAAAATACCTTTGTATTATAAAATTGATGGTTTATGGGTTTATTCAGTTCAAGATTGCATGGTAGAATTTCAAGTTGAGTTTCCACATTTTGTAATAGATTATATACAATTTAAGAATACTTTGGATAGAACTTTAAAACTTTTTTCTGAAACTGGTAGTCTCTTAAGAAAATCAGGCAGCGGAGCAGTTAAGAAACGTACACCTCAAGTTGTCAATCGTGTTGAAGAAATAATGGAAAATGAACCACAAACATCTGTTCGACATTTAAGTCAACAAATAAACCTTTCTGTTGGTACAACTCACAAGTTATTAAAAAAAGATATGCAACTTTATCCATACCGTGTCACAGCAGTACAAGAATTGTTAGAAATTGATTACCCACGTAGACTACAGTTTTGTAATTGGTTTGTAAATATGAACAATAATGGAGAACTTTCGCAAAGAGTCATCTTTACTGATGAAGCATGGTTTTATAAAACGGGATACCTAAATTCACAAAATACAAGAATTTGGAGTAGTGAAAATCCACATGTAATTAATGAAGAATCGCTACATCCAGAGAAAATTTGTGTTAACTGCTCAAAGGTACCGTACGGAAATTTTACAACCATTTGTCAATCAGTTGCATGATGATGAACTTCAAAATGCATATGTCCAACAAGACGGTGTACCTTGTCACTGTACTGCAGAATCTTTGGATTATTTAAGAGAATTTTTTTATGAGCGTATAATTAGTCGAAATACTGAAATTGCCTGGCCTGCACGTTCATGCGATTTAACACCTTGCGACTTCTTTTTGTGGCCTTATCTAAAAAATAACATATTTCGAACACCGTGGAAATTAATAACAATCCAGTAATGTTGCAGAATATCATCAGAAATTTTGAACGGAGAATTTTAAAGTGCATTGATCTTGAAGGACAACATTTTCAACATTTTTTATAGTTTTCAATAAATACCTATTATTTTTTATTTGTATGAAATTGTCAAAATATACGACTTCGTAGGTTAAGTAGTAAATTTTAATTTACGACATACTTCAAAATGTTCTCAGTAAATCACATGCTACTAGATTGACTTTTAAAATGAACACTTGTTATATATATATATATATATATATATATATTATTTACTATATTTTTGGAGTTCCTCTAGGTTCCAACTTGGGCCCGCTTATGTTTAATATATTTATTAATCACCTAATAGCTTAATGCCAATGGCTTATGAAGATGACCTTAAAGTATATCACACTATTAGGAACATAAATAAATTGTATAAACTCTCTTTATTACATCGTCAATTTAATTCATCTGTCAAAAATATTACATTTTAATACACGCTATGTTAGTTTCACATCGGATAAACTACTAGTAGGTATGTTTGCAAGTGGACAAACTGCATGTAGATTTTCTCATGGTAACGAGAGTTCAATTCTGTCAGTAACGTTCAGATATACGCAAAAATACAAATCCAACTATTAAAAACTACAATAATTGTATTTTCAATATTTACAAATAGAATTTCTTTATGAAGAACAATTTTATCACCCGTTATTATATAATATGTACCTACCTAGTATTATTTATCAAGTTTCTGTTATGAATAAATAAAGTTCTGAAAATTTTAGTGCAATACTCTATAAACAATATTCATAGTGTTTTTTTTTCGTTCGTGAAATTGATAAATTCTCACCTCGCGAAAAAAAAAATAGTATTTTCGCTCTTGTTGTTAAATATACTATATTGTGATTGAATTTTAAATGATATATTGGGTTTTAATTACATTCGCATAGGTTGGAATGCATTAGAAAATATTTAGATTCGATGTTTGCATATGTAATTAGTGAAACAATTGATATTTATTCACTGATTGCGAAAACGTGTATAGTTCTGTCCTGGTAATGGTACTAAGTACATGCACATGTGAATAAATATATAAGTAAATATATTCCATCTGTAAATTATGATATTTCGCAAATTAATGTTTAGATTGTATGATGAACGCATGGCTGTTAACACACGTGAGATGTTTTTGCATATCGTGAAATAAAAATATTCATTGTTAAATACGTTTCTTTCACTTAGGATTAGTATAATTTATTTATTTATTTGCTAATATATCTAGAGGCTGGCCAATAAGTCACGACCGCTTATGATGTGTTTGAAAGAGTAAAATAATTAATATCTATATAACTTATGGTCCCAAAGTTTTCGGAAAAATTTTAGATTATTGAATGACGTTTGGTTAAGTTGTTGCTAGAAGTAATATGTAACAATAAATTGTTTTAATTATGACAGTCAATATTTTGTGATCCGGTTCAGCAAAATGTCTTATAAGTTAGATATTCGTAAAGGAATTTATAATCTAGTTGGACAAATGCCCACGCGTGATATTGTTGCCATTTATCATGAAGAAGATATTTCTTTATCAACAATTTATCAAGCCATAAAGGAATGCGAAGAGAGAATACTCAGCGTTAATTTGCCCAAAAGTGGTCGGCCCATAATTTTGAGCCAAGTGAGAGAACGAAGAATCTTGAAGCCGTTAAGGACAGAGTTGGAGTTTCACAGCGAAAAATAGGTCGAAGATTCGGCGTTTCAAAGACCACTGTTTTTCGAACAATTTCCCGAGATGACATGGTTTTTCAAAAACGAATTTCTGAGGCTGGAGTTATCTCGCAGCCGTACATTGGCCCTGTTCGAGGACAAGCCGTAATTGCACAACTTTACATTCAAAGATGCCTTTCTAAACTGCTTTAGTTTTTTAAATATTCATCATGGCAATGATGATATAATGTTTTGGCCTGATCTAACTTCATGCCATTATGCTAGAGTTACTACTGGTATAACGCAAACAATATAAACTTTGTTCTTAAATTAGACAATCCTCAAGATTAAGTATTTATTGTTACTTGTTGTAATATATAGTTTATAAAATAAAACAGTTTTGAGAAAATTATCAACATCTAAAGTTTTTCCGAAAACTTTGGACCATACGCTATCAAAGGCAATGTTCGTTATAGATTAAAAAACTACTGGACCGATTCAGCGCATTTTTTTGTAAAAGATCCGTATTGCTTGGTTGAAGGTTTAAAGCTATTGAAATCTTCAATCTGATCAGTAGAAGGAAAGTTAGGGGCCTAACAAAATAATATTAATAGTAGTAGTACTATTATTTAAATATAGATGGCGCCACGAGACAGTACTTTTCACATTGAAGTTCGCGAGGTAAGAAATGCTGTCGCACATGCGCTGAAGGAAGCTCGAGTGCTGTAGTTTTGACAATTGGATGTACAGTGAAATCTCCCCTAACGGACACCTCCCTTAAGCCGACATCTCCTTTATACGGACACATTGCGATAGCCACGAATTTGTCTTATGGAATTTACAAGTAAATCACATTCTTTTGAACGGACACTCTCTTGGACGGACACGGACAGAAGAATTCAGTCCGTTTCCTTTAAAAAATCTCTCTTGTGCAGACAGCGCACATCAAAGTACATATATGAAACGGCCTGCTAAATCGGTATGCGCAACGGCATTCGCACGCACGCTAGTTAGTAGATAGGGATTTCCCCGAGACTCCGAATTCATACAGTCGTGTGTTTCTGCATATACTAGCAATAAAAATGGCATCTAAACGAAATTATTTAACACTCAAGGAAAAGATTGAAGTAGTGGAAGTATACAAAAGTGAGAAACTTAGTGCTCGTGAGTTAGCTAAACGTTTTGGTATTGGTAAAATACAGACGGCTAATATCATAAAAAATAGAGACGATCTATTGAAAGTGTGGCACTCCAATGTTAATGTTAATAAGAAACGATGCTTTATTAACAAAGGAGGTGCAGATGTAGACAGAATGTGCTACGAGTGGTTTATCAAAGCAAGAAGTAAAGGAATTCCTCTGTCAGGTAAAAATGTGGGATACTAAGGTAAGTTTTATTTTAATGTTCTCAAATTTAAAGGGCCCATAGTGCCGAGTAAAGCGAAAGAAATTGCTGAGAGTATAGACTATACTGGATTTAACGCATCTTATAGATGGTTAGATAAGTTTCGAAAGCGCCATAATATAAGCTTCAAAGCTATTTCTGGTGAGGCAGCTAGTGTTAAGGTGGAAGATGTAGCAGCATTTTTAAATAAATTACCGTCAATTTTGAAAAATTATTCACTGAGGGATGTATTCAATGCCGACGAAACCGGGCTGTTTTTTCGTGCTCTTCCTGACAAGACTTTACATTTAAAACAGGAAAAATGCGTTGGCGGTGAATGTTCAAAAGAAAGAGTCACCATCATGCACTGTGTTAACATGCTTGGTGACAAAGAAAAGTTGTTGGTTATAGGTCATGCGGCTAAACCTAGAGCTTTCAAAAATATAAAAGTAACTGAATTGCCTGTTACTTGGAAGGCCAACAGCAAGGCATGGATGACTGGTACTATAATGACGGAATGGTTGAAGGAACTAGACAGCAAAATGCAAAGACAAAAGAGACACATTTTGCTATTTGTTGATAATGCCTGTTCGCATCCAAGGGACATAGATCTGCATAACATTAAATTGGTGTTTTTTCCACCTAATTGCACATCTGCATGTGAACCCCTTGACCAGGGTATAATAAAAAATTTTAAAATGCACTATAGGACCATTGTCGTTAAGACTATTTTAGCAAAAATTGAGTGTTCAAATTCAGCTCATGAACTTTGCAAATCAATTAACATTTTAGATGCTATTTACTTTATATAGAACGATTGGGACAAAATATCAAAACAAATGATTCAAAACTGTTTTCAAAAGGCTGGGCTTATTGTTGGAAATCAAAAAATCATGTCCACAGAAGATAAATTTACGGCAGATAATAATGTTCCTCTATCACTATTAGCTGAATTGTGCAAAGTACCACCAGCATTAGGGATTGAAGAATGCAACGTAGAGGCCTTTTTGAGCTTCAACGAAAATCTAGTAACAGAAGATACGAATGACATGCCCTCTGTCACAAATCAGTCGTCGGATATTGTGGAACTGGATGAATGGGATGAAGATGTGGAAGAAGTGAGCAACATGAAACTAACGACTTATCAACAAGTCATAGATATGGTAAAACAATTAAAAAAAATTAGTCAAGATCGAGGAGATGCAGCCGTACTAGAGTTACTCACCACACTAGAATTACACTATCAAGACCAAAACATTAAGAAAACTACTCGCCAGGCAACCCTGTCGAATTATTTTACAATGTTGTATTAGATATAAGTAACAAGGAATTATGTACATATTGCAATGGATTTTTCCTTGGACAAGAAAGGAAAATGATTGAACTATATATTAAACTTTTTTATGTAGTACATTTATTAAAATTATCTATTTCAATTTTTATGTTTATTTATTTCAGACGGGGATCGTTATAAATATATTTAATTTTAAGTGATGAATTTTATTATATTTAAAATTTTGATCCATCCTCGTATATTTAGGTTGGTCAGATGATTAAAGTTGCCGCTACCCCGGATATCGTATTATTATTAAAATGTGAATTTTCTGTATATTTTGATTTTATAGTTGGTGGGGATATTCATGCGGATGTTGAAACTTCATTTTGGTTAGAGAGATATCTAGACTTCGACAGTGACCGGGTTGTTAAAGAATAAGATATTCAATTTTATTCTCTGTTTTATAAAATCGGGTTGTATTTTGTGTATGCATTTTATTCTGGTGCATGTAAATGTTAATTCGACTTTTGCGAGAGTTTTGTGATTATAATTTGATCTGATAAGTAAGATATCTCTCACGTAGTTTTTGTTATCTGTGCATAGATCTATGTAAGTTGATAAAAATATTTAATTTATATAATTGATACTACGTTTATTTCTATTATTATATTTTATGTACTATTTGTAATAATTTTGATCTTTAAAAATCGTATATGAGTATTAGAGAAATTTGTCATGTTTCTTTTTTAGTGGAGTTTTTTCTTAAAAGATATTAGTCTAGAACGTTTTAAATTCAGGTTGGATTTTTTTTTGTGGGTTGACCTTGTCGTGTTATTTTGCGCATGACTGAAATTCAATTTACGCGGGTTTTAAAAACTTTGTTGTTTTTGACATTTGATATTGTAGGGGTTAAAGTAGAGGTCAAACTTGACAAATTTCTTCAGTATTTATTAGTTTTATATTTGTTCGAGAGTCATAGGGGGTTTTTCTCTTTGTGCGAGTCATTATTCACAAAGAGTGTTTCCCCCCATTGCTACTGTTAATGATGCTTTAGCACCCTATACATTCGGTAAAGGGATTTTTTCTTTTTTTTTACTGATTAAATATTTTAAATTATTTAAGTGTGATTTTTTTTTGACATTTATTGTTTTACTTCCAATATTAACCTGGACCAATCCTGCAAGGAACGATCCGTGAGATGGGTGTTCGTGGATTCTACTAGACTGAACAGCCGGCAACATAAGTTGTAGTGTGAATAAAAAAAATTAATAAGCAATTTAAAAGCAAATTCCACTGCAATATGTACAATTCATTTACTTTAAATTTTGTGCTGGCTTACAGAGGTTACATTTATGTTTTATATTTTTAATAAAATCACATTGGTTCATTATGAGCTTACTTATTTTAATATTCCCAAAAAATTCACCAACTATTCCCTTAACAGGACACCTCTCTTGAGCGGACAGATTGGAATAGTCCGGTAGGTGTCCGGTCAAGGGAGATTTCACTGTATTTACATTTTTACTTTTATAAAGTGCAGTTTAAACATTGTATGTATATCCAAAAGAATTGTTAAATTTAAAGTAGAATATAACAGTAATTGCAGTTTGTGTAATCCAAAACGCAAAAATAATAATGGGCATCTAAATATCTAATTTTAACTGAATCAAACTTTCAATTGTATCCAGTGGCGTGTCGTGGGGTTTGAGTTTGGAGGGGCGCACCAGAAATCAAAGACCAAATGACGACAAAAACAATAATAATTGTATATCAAAACGGAAAAAGTCCAAAATAAAGGACTCATTTTAAACAAAAATCCACTTACCTTAAATTCAAGTTTGCAAAAACGAAGAGCTGGAACAGCGGAATAGTTTTTATAATGTCATAAAAAATCACTTCACAAAGTAGGTAGTCACGGTTTATAAGTAGGAAAAAGAAAGAACAACATATTTACACAGATTAAACTAAACCAAACGGGGGGTAAGTCATTTTTTAAAAATGAAATCCGCTCTGCGGTCCTTTATGAAATGAATTTTTCCATGACTTTATCATCAAAATTTTTTATTTCGTGCACTAAATTTCGATTTATGGACATCATAGCTAAAGCATTTAGTCTGTCATTAAGCATGGTATTTCGCGAAAATGTTTTTATGTGTTTAAGGGTCGAAAAAGTGCGTTCTGCTTCGGCTGTTGTCATTGGAGTCGTCACGATACGGTACGATAGTCCCGTAGACGGCACTGAAACACTGGCCGCTAGATTACTGCGCCGTAAAATATCCTAAATATTTTTATGGAATCGTGTACTATCGGCCAATATCGGGTCACATTCACCAGGAATCTATAATGATTTATGCAGGCCGCGGCGTATTTGTGCCTTAATATAATTCTGTAAAATTTCGTCAAAGCGGTGTTAACGTTGTTATGGCAATCAAGAAATGACCAATCGAAATTAGTAAATTCAGTATAATCAGCGTTATAAAGGTTATACCTAGAACTTGAGAAAGGAAATCGTGGGGGCGAATGTGCGAGCAAGCACTCGAAGCTAATTGAAAGAGCGGGGTGATGCGGATCTTCCGGTACCAGTGTCTAATCAGAGTACTGAACTGCAATACTGAAATCACAATTAGAAAAATTGAGATCCAGACATCTACTAATTATATTTTTCACATCATTGTGCTGTTGCAATTCTAACACATTAACTGTTCGGTCAAAATAGATTTAATTTGTGTTTTTAGTTTTATTTAAATATTATCAAATAGATGTAGTTGTATTTACTTTATGTATTCAATCATAGGTTTAAATTGTATAGTAATTGTAAATATAAAAGTGTATAGAATTGTATATAGAAAGGTCTTGGAGCTTCCCATATATTTAATTTTGTTAATTACCTGTCTGGTCAGGAGTATAACCTTCTTTAAAACCGTCCATTTACTAGTTGCAAATGTTTATAATAGCATAAGTTTTATTAGCATATTTCCTGTATTGTATTTGTATTTAATGTACTATATTGTTACGATAGGTTTAGAGAGTTTATTACATTCTTCCTGGATTCTTCGAAATATTGTATGTTATCTCTAGCTCACTTCCTGTTTATGGTAATTTGCGTATTTGGTAGATTGCCATTCAATATGCCAACAATTGTATTGTGTATTTAGTATTTAAGATTTATTTTATTTTCGACAATTATGGTTTCCGGTGCATATTGTTTGTTTTAATGCATTTATGACGTTGATAACTACAGTATAAAATTTTCTTTGTAGAAGAATGGCAATTTCTGTATAATCAATGAAGTTGTTTTCTCCCTCTCTTATAACTGGGGGGGGACAGTACTTTCTTGTCAAAAATAAGTTAAAGCAAAAGACAGTTCCAGCTTAGATCTCAGGGATCTCACTACAGTTTCAACCCAGATCTCAGCGATCTCACTACAAGAAAATATTATTTATTAGCCAGTTTCTCGGTCTTTAGAATTAAGACCAGATTCCTGCATTTGTATTAAGTTTAACACAACTCCAAGATTGAATTAATTAATTATCTTGTAAATATATTAGTGTTATTCAAAGCTATTGCATTATTTCAATCGATACATAACGAAAACTTCCTTCAAACCAGGAGGAAATAACATCAACATCTTATTATAGAGCCTGGAATGCCAAATTTTTATTGGATTTGATACATTGACATTCTATGTAATTGAGGTAGGGGAATAACTGAATAAATAAACAAATAAATAAGTAAATACAAAAGAGGGAATTAACTGATATTTATTTTCACCGAAATTTACAGAACATTGAAAACACATAAAGAAAATTATTTATTAAAAATTACATATATAAAAAAAGTACATGTTTAGAAAATAAATATTATTTTATTTCTTTATTTTAAGAGAAAATATATTGGCTAAAAACGTTTACCTAAATGATTATGTATAATTGAATAATATTTGAATTATGTACCTTTAGAATAATGTGACTGTTGTATAATAAACATATTACACTTATACGTACAGAGTCGCTATTAAATATGTAAGGTTCGGGATATCTCAATGGAATTTTGTACACGATCATAAACCAATGTTTGGATCTTCTTGGCTATATTTTCATGTTTTTTTTATCTTATAATTTAGAAAAAAAAGTAAGCTTTGGATTTAAAATATGCGATAAGAAAAACAAAATGAAAATATAGCCTAAAGGATCCAAACATTCCTATATATACGAATACAGAACTTCATTTAGATATCTCAAACCGTTCTCAAGATATTTGACAATTTCCAAACATATTAGCGAGCCTGTACATGCTTTGTCACTATGTTCTGATATTATCGGCGTTGTTGAGTCCGTAAGTCATTTCTCTTCTTCATCCAGCTTTCAACAGACTCGCTGCTGCCACCTTCAGGACCGTGCTTGAGTTGAAATGATGAGAGCTTCTCAAAGTGGTATTTGAACTTGCTTTGTGACGCCTGCGAGACATCGCCCGGTAATGTGGTTGGTATTTGACGAATTATATCGTAACTTGTTTTGGTCATGGTTCGTGTTATTTACTTTTGCAGCCGGTGTATTTGTGATAAGAGTCTTCTGCGTATTTAGTATTTTACCAAATACAGAATACGAACCGTTTATTTTTTACGATCTGGTCCATTAGGTTTGTTCCAGCTCGCTAGAAAAATCGTGCAGTGACGGTACCGGATATGCGCACTTCAAGAAATGCTATCCAACTTCATTTTGGACCGTACATAGTATGGTACCAAAAGTGTTTCAAACCAAATTTTGATAATACACAAATCAGTCACTGGACGGTCAAAACAGTTCACAGATACATACTTCATCCTGGAGAACTACAGTTGGCAATAGTATCACACAATATTATAAAACAAAACAAAGTCGATTTTTACAATTATCATTGTTGGTAATGCTACAAAATAGATTGATAATCAAACGAACAGAAATACGTTTTTATCACTGGTACACAAGCAGTGAAAAACTAATGCATGCGCACAAAATTATCACCAAACAATACGTGAACTGTTACTAAACCGGTAGCTATATCTCGCAGGCGTAAGGCAGCGTTATAAATTCCAGTGTCGTAAGCAGCTCCTATCATTTAGAACCGAACAACGTCCTGAAGATTACAGCAGCGAGTGTGTCGAAAGCTCGATGAGGAAGAGAAATAAATTCACTTACGGATCCTACAAACGTAGAATATATCCTGGCATAGTGATAAAACAAATAATTGCCGTGATAACTTACGGATGTACATTTATTTAGATTATTACATCCAACCTCTTTTAACACAATCTAAAAAAATGAATTGCAATTTATTGTAGTAATTTTCATGACGCGATGTATCGTCGACAAGTATATCGGTTTCTTGGAAATCAGTTAGTTCTTTAGCCTTGTCTTTAAGCGTAAATATTGGATTTAACATTATCATTAAATGATTAAATTCTCTGTGCTTCATCACGACACCGCATTCTTTCATAAATTCCTCGAAACTAAATTTAATTAAATCACAATCTAATTTTTTTAACGTATCAATAAACATTTCGTAATAATATTTAATCAAAGGGTCAATACCTTCTCTTAATACTGGTAAAGATACACTAGAATATATAAAGAACATGACATCGTGTGCTGGGGAACCATATTCAATGTTTTGAAAGTCGATTATTACATTCTTTTCAGGTTTTCCTTCAACTATTTTCATCATGGTGTTGTTAGTCCACATATCGTTATGTACGATGCTAGACCAAGGTTCATTAACTGTGGGTGGGGGAGGTCCTGCTTCTATTCGTTTTAGCGCTGTTTCAAGTTTCGAAAGGTACGGTCGACATTCTGGATTCCTAGCAGCTCCTTCAATAGTAGGTTTTATAATACCATTAACGAATTCATCGCTGGATTTAGGAGGGAGATCCCTTTTTATTAAATACGGCATTATTTTTATATTGAATCCATCAGGATTGGATAATTTGTAAGCAACACAAGCCGCGTGCATGACAGCCAGATCTTTCAACAACAATTTTGTGCATTCCAAATCAAATCCGTTAAATCTGTCTAAAGTATCGTAACCCGCTACTTTTAGATTTTCTAATAAAATAACTGCGTTATCATCGACAACATCTGACTTTGGATCGAGCGATATTCTTGTATTTAAGCACTTCACAAAGGAACTCATCAAATTGTCGATACCTTTTTGACTTCCAAATTCGTTTAAAAGCGGTAATATAGTTTCGTAAACAGCGATTTCCGTCTTGAATGTAACTTTGGTGTTAAATATTTGCTGTAGGAATTCATTTGGTGGTACAGTTTTTCCCACACAGTGGATGATTTCTTCCTCGTTTTTATCGTTTAACACTTTAACATTTACCCGTAACATTACGCTGCCGTAATTCTCACCCGTAGATAATAATTTACTGCATTCACAAGAGACAAATTTCTTTTTATTTTTTAAAAGTGGCTGGACGAATTCTTCAATGTTTTTTATTCCTATTTCGGTTTGCATGGTTACTGCAGTGAAACGAATATTATATAAACTTCACTAGCGAATTAATTCAGATAACTAGCAACGTGGAATTGTTATAATTCTGAATAGCATTCAAGTATACTTGGTTACAATACTGACCTTGGTTCGTGGCGTTACCCGTATTTATTTATCTTCTTATTATTTAATTGTTTTTATCTTACTTTTTCGATAAAATCTTTTTTGTACTACAATGATTGAATGTCGGCAAAAATCTAGATAATATAATTAATATATTTTAAAATTCAAAGGTATTTTTAATAATATAAAATATTATTAAAAATCTGGTGTGAAAAACACAAGAACACGTCTCTGGGGAGGGATATGTTTGGACACGTTCACAAAAAATATTAATAGTGAACCTATATTTGTGTTCTTCACACCAGATTTTTAATAATATTTTATATTATTAAAAATACCTTGTATTATACAAAACTGGTGGGGTTTACCTACTCATGTATGTTTCAATTATTCTGATATATTTTAAAATTGTTATACGAGGAGTGTTTTATTATTGTTGAATCTAATATACGAGGGACGTTCTGTTTCTGCTGAGCCTATCTAGTAGACGATGATATTTTGCAACAAATTTTGTTTGACAATTTAAATCTAGTTGTTTACAAGTTTAGTTATAGTGACAGTTGTCAAATAGTTGGCCGCTAAATTGGCTAGCGTCTCAACTTAAGATCTCCGGTGCGTTTGTGTGTAGTAAGTTGTTAGGGTTTTAAGTTAATAAGGTAAGGCGCGTGTAACAGTGAAGATTCACGAAATAATAATTTGATTATTTTTAACGTAGCAGAATTGGAATCTACATCCACTGACCAAGTTGCATCTGTCATTACGGAGATATTTAGTCACTAGAATATTTCCACTAAATTTATAAGTTCGATGCGTTTGGGCAAGTATGACCTAACTAATTTTTAGCGAAGAAGGCTTATTAAAATAGTTCTACTATGAGGCAGTATCGTGCGTGACGTTTTGCGTAATATAAAGAACTTGCGGTCTATCGAGAAATTTAAAACTTTTTTTGCTAAAGATAAAATGTCACAACTGTACATTAGGGTGACAGCCAAAATTTTTTTCGCGAATTTTAAAGCTTTTTCAACGGAATATTGTGCCAATAGGTCCAAAAGTTTTGTGACGAAAATTTGAGCCAAATCGGACAACGTTTTCTGGACGCGCATCCAGGTCAAAGGTCAGGTATTTTCATATTTTACAATATATACGAAATAAATTTTTTGAACTCGTTTATTTTTTTTCAATATTTAATGAAAAAATGTGGATTTATATATTTTAGTGAAAAAAATAGTAAAAAGAACTTTTTTGGTAATTAACCTTTCCTTTATGTCAGGAAATTAATTGATGCTTTTATTCAAAAACGTTAACTACAAAAACACATTTGTTTGTTTGTATTAAATCACGCCATCTACATGTCAAATATTTTAAAACAACCATTATTTTTAACGGTTTCTACTGATAAATTTCAAGGCCTACTAGATTTTTAAAATACGTCTGAATTATGTATTTCCCCAAGAATTATATAAATTGCATTCAGTCGTGTGAATTACTTGTGTAAAGTGCTTTTGGTTAGAGATTTTTTGTGAATTTGGTAAAAATATATAACAATGCCCTCGTTAAGGGAAGAAATATTTTTAATAGGCTATTCAAAACACCAAATAGTTGGTTCTAAACTTCCCTCGAAGGGGGACTGCCTCAAAGTTTTTTTTCATAATATGAGGACAACGAAATTAACTGCAAAAGATAGTGCTGATCTTGTGGTAAGAGAGTGTAAAATTTTTTGGGAAAAGGCCCGTATTCCTGTTCACGATTTGCACTGGTGTACAAAAAAAATGTTGCGTCTGTATGAGGAATGGAAAGATTTAAAAAAAAATATATCTAAAGTGTCCGACATTCATAAAAACAGAAGAAAACTGTGGAGCGATAATTTAGGCGATCTCTTCGATATTGCTCGTACCGATGCACTGGAACTAATAGATTTAGAAGAAGACAAGCAATTTTTAATTAAACAAAGAATGAAAGGTCGCGAAGGTTGTATGTTGGGAGTCGACTGTAATCTAAAAAAAAAAGAGGAAAGAATAAGAAATCGCAAAAAACAAGAAGAGTTGCGTAAAAAATCAAGTGACGAATTACCATCAACTTCATCAGGTAAAAATTTAATTAAATGTTAAATAACGTTGTTTTAAATTTTTGTTGGAAGTACTGAACTGTGACAAAATTTATTTCAGCCTGCAATATGATTGAATTTTCCGCGTCTGAAGATGCTGCAACATCAGAGGATGAATATTCTGAATGTTCGATTGAGGCAAAACGTTTTCGCAGTACTTCTTGTACGAAAAAGCAAAGTGTCTTAACGTCAAGACTAGCTGCAGTTTTCGACAAGTTAAAAATAAGTCAGAGAGATGCTGTACACTTATTGGTTGCAGTTATTGACGCCGTCGGACTTAATACATCCGATTATATTTTAAATCGAACCTCCATAAGTCGGGAAAGAGCGCAATTAAGATTAACGCAAAGTGAAAAAATTATAGAAAAGTTTACTGCAAGTGATCAACCTTTGACCATCCATTGGGACACTAAACTGTTATCGACAATAACAGGAAAATCAGAAGACCGTTTGGCTATAATTGCTACGGCTCCAGGCCTAGAGCAAATTATAGATATGCCTGATATTCCCTCTGGGACTGGAGCGGAAATTTCTTCTGCAGTTTATGATGCATTAGAAGACAAACATATTTTGGAACGAACGGAAGCGTTTGTTTTTGATACAACATCATCCAACACTGGTAGATTGAAAGGTGCATGTGTGCTTTTGGAGAGATCTATTGGAAGAGAAATTCTATTTCTAGGCTGCAGACACCATATTTTCGAAATTGTTTTGGCAGCAGTTTTTACGGAGGCCAATGTTGGAGTGTCTTCTGGACCGGACATAACGATTTTTAAAAAATTCAAAAAACATTGGCCAGAAATAAATACAGATAGTTTTGTGCCAGGAATAGCTCATCCACGAATTATGGAAATTATAGGCGATAATGTTGGTGAACTTTTAGATTTTGCTTTAGGAAAAATGAACGATTCATTCCCGAGAAATGATTATAAAGAATTTTTGGAGTTAGTAATTATATTCCTTGGTGGCAATCCTCCTTTAGGAATAAAATTCAGAAAACCCGGTGCACTGCACTACGCAAGATGGATGGCCAAGGCTATATACTCTTTAAAGATAGTGATTTTTCGCAATCAATTTCCTGAAGTGACAGATTTTGAAATCAGTGCTTTGATAGAAGTAACAGGTTTCATTGTAAGTTGTTATTCAAATTTTTGGTTTGATTCAAATAAAGCGGATAAAGCTGCTTTAAATGATATTATGTTTTTGAGAAAATTGGAAAACTACAAAACAGTCAATCAAAATATTGCGGACAAAGCCATTTCAAAGGTATTAAATCATCTGTATTACTTAAGCGAAGAATGTGTGGGCTTTTCTTTGTTTGACGAAAGGATAGACAACATAACAAAAAGCAAGCTAGTAGCGAATATGTCTGTAGATATATCTGGAAATGAGGATGAAGAGATAGCAAAGAAGCTAATAATAAAGAAGGAAAACTTAAAAAGTTTTATTTTCAGAGACAACTCTGATATTTTACAAGATTTGTTTTCAAAAAATACCAAAAAAGTTTTCAAGAGATTTGGAATTTCAATAGAGTTTTTCAGCAACGATCCACGTTCTTGGAGTGTTACAGGAGAGTACCTAAGAGCGAAACAAATTATTCAAAACTTGGCTGTTGTTAATGATTGTGCTGAAAGAGGCATTAAGTTAATTCAAGAATACCATGACAAAATAACAAAAGATGAGGAACAGAAACAACATTTAATGAAAGTAACTATCATATATTATAACTTTTTTAATTTTTTTTTTCTCTTGACATGGTTTAATATTTTACAGGTGGTACAAAAATATAGGCAGCTGTATTCAAAAAATGCTAATCTATATTCTCTGCAAAAAGATTTTGATCTGTAGATTTTAAAAGAAAAAAAACCTACCAAATCACCGATCATAATTTTTGTTTTTAAAATTAGAAAAAGTAGTAGATTGACCATTGAATGCGGTCGACGCTGGTAGCGCAGCAGAAAATATATGCATATTCCATCCTGCTTTGTGTCAATTGTTTTTTCTAATATTTCTTTGCAATTATTGCATTTTCAATTTACAAAATTTGTCTAATATGGAGAAATTTAAAAAATATAAGAAGCTAAGGTTGGAAAAAAACGTATCATATTGAAATGTAAAAACTTTATGTTAATTGAAAATTTGTATCTTAACTTTTTCCTGCAATATTTTTAAGTTATTTTATCAAAAGTACACAGAATTTATATACATTGCCAATAATGGCATACATATATTAAACATTTTTGAAATAAAATAGTTTGTGGATCACTTTGACGCAAGGGAAATTTGAGAGTTAGTTCCCAAAAAAACTATTTGAGTGTCCTCTTTATTAAAAGTCTACAGAATCCAGATGTTTTTGTAAAATAAAGTAGAAAATATATGGGTTTCTCAACTTTATTTCATACTAGCTGTGAAATATGCAAATACCTGACCTTTGACCTGGATGCGCGTCCAGAAAACGTTGTCCGATTTGGCTCAAATTTTCGGCACAAAACTCTTGGACCTATTGGCACAATATTCCGTTGAAAAAACTTTAAAATTCGAACAAAAATTTTTTTACATACAAACCATTGTCACCCTACTGTACATTGAGATTATTTGAGATCATTAAGAAAGGAACTAAATACTAGAAAAGTTTCTGGTGAGACTGACTTAACGATCAAATTTATTAATTGTGTTCCAACAATAACGAAAATTAAGGTTAATCAGAAAAACTAATATTGCTTGACGGGTCAACATCTTCACAATTATTCTACCAGTAGGCAGGAACTTTGATAATTTGTACTCCGCGAAGTAAACATTTGTATACTATAATAAGTTGTTAAAATTAACATCTCGTTTATTTAACGATATATTGTTTATTATGAAAATAACAATAACAATAACAAATAGTATGAAAAAATTGGTATATTGAATGTCTTGAATATTACTTATAACATAATTTGACTAAACGTGAAAAGAAATTCAGTTTGGTAACCATCCTCTCTTAACAAAATCTAGTAAAGTAAATACCACTTTCTTATAACAATTTTCATGCAAATCTTCAGGTGCAAAATACTCGTTTTCTGATGTTAATGTATCTAAGTCCCTAGCCCTTTCTTTCAATAACATTATAGCATTTAGCATGAACATTATATGTCCAAATTCTTCCTCTCTTGCAATATAGGCAAATTCCTCCATCATAGCTTCATATGTAAAATCACTAACATCACATTTTAACTTGGTTAAGGTTTCAATAAATCTTTCATAATAATATTTTAGTAGATCATCCAAATGGTTTTCGAGAACGGAAACTTCTACACTGCTATACAAAAAGAATATCACATCGTGTGCCAAGGAACGATATTCTATAACTTGGAAATCGACCATTTTATTTTTGATAGGCTTACCGTTTTCGAATTTCAACATAGTATTATTGACCCAATAGTCATTATGGGTGAATGTTGCAAAAAGATCTCCTTCCTTAAGCGGATTTTCGATTGTGTAGGATATTAGTTTGAATAATCCCTCTTCTATTTTGGGCAAAAACGGAACGCATCTTTCTTGTTTGGAAGCGCATTTTTGGATAACCTCACTAACACCTTTCATTGCGTCATGTGGCATTTTGAATGAGAAATCTTTAGTCAAATGCGGTAATATTTTTGCTTTGAATTCTTCTGTTTTTTTCAATTTATATGCAATTGGTGTAGCATGCATTATAGCCAAATCATTTAGTAAAAATTTAGCACAGTCGAGGTCGAATCCCACATACCTGTCAATATTAACGTATTCTTGAAGTTTAAGATTTTCCAATAAAAGAACCGCATCTGCATCGACTTCATCCGATTCAGGGTTCGCAGATACCCTTGCGCCTAAGCAACTGGCAAAAAAATCCATGATACGATCAATTCCTTTTTCTTTGCCGAATTTGTTCAGTTCTGGAACAAGTTTTCTATACACATCGACTTCCTTCTTGAATGTAAATTTCGTGTTGAACATGTCCCAAAGGTGTTGTGTTGGTGGTGTTGTTTTACCTACACAGTGAATTATTTATTCTTCGTTATTTTCGTTTGTAACCTTTATTTGCACTTGTAACATCACACTTCCATAGTTTTCTCCGGCTGATAAAAGCCTTTCACATTTGCAAGACACAAATTTTTGGCCATCTTTTAAAAATGATTTAATCAAAGCTTCTACGTTTTTTATTTCTAGCGACATTTGTGTAAATATAGGTAGCACCGCACGTATATTTATTAAAAAAGTAATTATCTCGATACTTGTAAATAACTATATTTAAGTTAATACAATTATGTGCATTTTGATTTAAGCATGCGTATATGATTGATAAAATATGCTTGTCATTGGCTTTTATCGTTCAGATTTATCGTACAGATATCGTTCGTAATAATGATAATTTAACGACAGTTGTCATCGATAGTGTTATCGTATAAGTGTCAGTTCTATTTGCGAAAAATGAAGTCATTTGACAATGGCTACTAATACATGGGGTTAAATTTAATATTTTTTAATAACTCCAGGAGATCTGCAATCTGCCTGTTTAATCACAGATTAAAAAACATTATTTCAATATATTTAATCTAGTTTAGCTTCATACTTTATATTTTGTTATACTGCATATTTTACAGTTATATTTAAGCAATCAATTGTTCCGTAAACAGTTCGTATATCCAGGTCAGTTACTTGCTACCTACTCAGGAGACAGGCGCAGATAAGGCGTCTGAAGATGGTTGAGATTTATTGAGCTTCTATTTATTATGTATGCCCTTAGTCAGTGGAGACGGGTGTGGGTGGCTAAAATAAAAGTTAGAAGGTAGCGTCAGTTTTGCGTGCGGAAGCTCAGACTGAAAACTGACAAAAGGGATTGCGCGATCTTCGGCGCATGCGCATACAGACTATTCAAACCTCACGCTATATATAGACTTACTAAGTACCTACGTACTATTCCAAAATACTGCACAGGATTACTGAAAAGAAATTGCTAAGGGGAAGTGCCAAAGGCAAAGAAAAACTTAGGATAAATATTAAAATAAACATTAATAAACCAAATGACAATATACCGTGTGTCCCTGGATGGAGTTGACAAGAGGAAAAAAAAAATTATTATTGATTTTACGACAAAAAGTCATTCTTTATAAAAAGTTCTGCTTGTTGAGTAGATAAATTAACCATCGGAAAATCTAAGATTAAATGTACAGAATGTCCAAAAATTAAGATAACATAAAAATGCTTCAACAGAAGAGTATCATTTATTGCATGTTTTGTAGTTTAAGTACAAAATTTCAATTAATTAAAGTCAACAAAAATTACTCTACAAGGCCACCTCCAACTTCCACACATACCTCCGCCCTTTTAATAAATTCACCATAGACTTTGCGTATGGTTTGTGGTACATTTATCTCATTCACTGCATCCTGTATTCGTGCTTTTAGTATTTCCCGATCATGTGGCAGGTCATTTCCGTAAACTTTTTGCTTTAATGTACCCTACAAAAAAAAATCAAGTGGTGTCAGGTCAGGTGATCTAGCAGGAAAATTTATTGGTCCAAATCTACCCGTCTATCTGTCTCCGAACTGATCTGTCAACCACTGCCGTACCAAAAGCGTCGCATGAGCAGGGCATCCGTCTTGTTGCCAGAAAATGTTACGCCGAATTTCTAGCGGTAAATTATGTAGAAATGGTAATAGATAAGTTTCTAAAAGACGCACATAAACGTGTTGATTCAAGTTCTCGTCAATAAAATATGGTCCAACGATTCGATCGTAAAAAATTCCGCATCAAACATTTACTTTTTTATAACGTTGACTTCGTTTTTGAATGACGTAGTTTGGATTATGAAAAGCCCAATAGCGACTGTTTTGTGATGAAACGTAACCATTGGTGCAGAAGGTTGCTTCATCAGTAAAAAATATCATTCTATGAAAACGTGTATCTACGAGGTATTTCTCACCAACCCATAAACAAAAATCCAATCGCTTCTCTTCATCTCCATTTTCAAGTGTATGTCGGAACTGTGGTTTAAACGGTCGAACTTTGTTTTCTTTATAAATTCTCTGCAAATGAGATTTACTAATATTCAGTCTTTGTGATCGTTTCCGTAAGGATAATGTTGGTGTTTCTATCACTGAATCTACTGCCAAAAGTGTAGCCGTATCGTCTTCATTGTATTTTTTCTTGGGTTTCTTAACATTTACTACAGATCCAGTTAAATCAAATTTCTGCACAAGTTTGCGAAGTGCTTCGCGCGATACTGCCGTGTTTGGGAATTTTTCGTGAAACATGTCTATAGCGTATCGATAAGATACGTTTCCAATTCCATAACATTTAATCAAATAAATACGTTCTCTGATAGTTAACATTTTGCAAATCCAACGGATAATAACTGACAAATCTACAATTAATGACGTTTTACAGTACAATATTGTTATACGTTACAACAACCTTTGATCGCCAAAATTAAAGAACTTTTTCTATTGTAGCATTTTCATGTTATCTTAATTTGTGGACATTCTGTAGATTTAATCTTAGATTTTCCGATGGTTAATTTATCTACTCAACAAGCAGAACTTTTTATAAAGAATGACTTTTTGTCGTAAAATCAATAATAAATTTTTTTTTCCTCTTGTCAACTCCATCCAGGGACACACGGTATATTAAACAATTAATTTCTCACACTGTATATAAATATAAATATACCGACTGTATATAAAGGTATCAAAAAATATAATTTATATATTTGTATATATCTTACAAAATCCAAGAATAAGAAAAGACGTAAAAAAACAGATCTGTAACTAAAATCTCTCAAAAGTTAAATGAAATAACACTGATAAAAAGTAAATAAAAATTTATTTAATTACAGAATTGAATCCGCGCAGTTTTATCCTAAAGGTATCCTAGATTCAAACTTCACAATATGTATAACAGAAATAGCGATAGTGAAATTACAAAGATTCAGATTTAAATTAAAAATGATTAAGTGACAAAAATACGTCGATAGTTATCGACCATTTGCATATAGACATTTGAAAAAGACAGGCCTGCTGTGTTCACATACGGCACAAAAAAACTGTAGAAATAATTAGGAAAATATCACGATGTATGTATATGTTACAAAATTGAGAATATAAATTCAATTATACGAAAGCTAATTTCGCATTAATAATGCTAAATAAATATATGATTTTACAAATATGATATTTAAATTATTCTAATAAAAATAAATTGAATTCTAAATGAGTTGAGCTTAATATTGCGTGTAGATTAATTACGGAAAAATAAGAAAGAAATATATAACAAAATTATGAGATGCAATTTAATGAAAAATATAATTATACGAGTTACTTGGTATCCTTTGTTTACCTGTTCATCGGAGATGGAAATGATTGTTACTTCAGTCGGACCGGTGTTCGATGATCCTTTTATTTCGTTTAAATGTCCAGTCAATTAGGTCATAAATTGCCCTTGATGTTTTAGGCTGCAGTGTAGAAAAAAAATCTTCGCCAGGGAGCTGTCTTTCCGAAAAAGGAAACGAAGCGGAACGCCATTAAAAAAAAACAACGCTGGTTGGATTATTCGGTACTCCAAACCTGTGCAAGCAGCAAACGCAAAATTGGCTGTTCCAAAAGAATTATTTACTTTTTGACAAGATCCGTATTAAACGATAAATTAGCGATAAGTCAAAAACGTAATAAAATGGAATTGGAATCGACTTTTCACTCCCAAAGTAGGTGATCGAATCCCTTTCACCCGGCCGCTACAAGAAGACGATAGCGGAAGGAGGTGATATAGTTACCAAAATTTAAACAAAGAGCGCGATAAGGTATCCGAATGAACGTATTTAAAGATTCATAAGCAATATAAGATATCGGGACTCGTCAATAAATAATAAAGACTATAAATAGTTATTAAAAAGGAAAATTATAGCTTAACATACTTTGTTTAAATAATAGTTCACTTGCGTATTCTGCTTATTCGTATTAATAGTCAACAGAGTGTGTCGCAGACATCAGCATAAATATTATGAAATCCTAGATGTACTATAACGTAAAAGTGCATTATAAGTTTCTGTTTGAACTCTTTAATAAGACGTGGTGATACGCCAGTGACCACCCTCAACAAATATTATACGTTCTAGATTTTAACTACATTTACTTGAGGTACATCAAAATAACATTTTGAGAACCACTGGAATTAAATTGTAAATAGAATTTGTATATATACCGTAATTTTTGTTAAATAAATCATTATGGAATGTTCTGTTCTTTAATCAATATTCACTGCCCGAAGGTAATATGCTTCTGCACTGACTAAGTAAACAATGAGATGAAGGCAAATTATTTCAGTAAACTATACATCTACATATAGATCTCGGTTTCCGGGTTGGAACCGCGTCGAATTAGGCGTAATTGCCAACGTTTCGTCCACTGTTTCAAGGGACATCTTCAGGGCTGTACGTAGATGTTCGTCGTTTCGCAGTAGCTTGAAGAATGCTATGACAGTCATGAGTCTTGAAATTTGTTTTGTGGTCGAAGATGCCTCCATTTCCACACCGTTGTTATGTATGTCCCAGGGTTGTGACGTGTTTGTGTCTGATTTAATCGTTCGTTGTTGTGTTTTTTTTTTGCGCGGTCCTGTGTGTATTGTGTGTGTAAAGTCTGTGTGTCAGTCGCTTTTTTGCGTTTAAGTCACGTGTGTACGTTTGTTGGTCATCATCACATTTTTTGTTTGCGTTTCAGTTGTGTGTGTGTTTAATGTGTTTTGTTGTAGAGTGTTATTATTGTCTGTGTAACGAAGTGTTGTATTTGTTCGTTTGTTGCGTTAGTCGAGTGTAGTGATATTAGCATGTTGCCTAAGGCAAGTGCTAATTCGTCAACTGTGTTAAGTTTTGTCTTGTTTTGTCTTTGTGTCCATGGATTACTTGTTGGGGGTGGTGCTGGTACGTATTTAGGTTGAGGTGTGGTTTTATTTGTGGGATTGTTTGGGTTATTGGGACAGTTTATGAAGGTGGATAGATGAGGACCACCGCAGTTTGCACACTTTGGTGGGGTTGATTTGGTCTTTGTACATAGGTGAGTCGAATGTCCGTCTCCGCATTTCATACATTTGTAATTCACGTTACAGTTCCGTTGGTGATGTCCGAAAGTCTGGCACTTGTGGCATTGTATAATGTCAGTCCGTTTGTTTAATTGTTCTATTTTAATCGCCAGTCTGCAGCAGTCGCGTAAGTTGTAGATTGAATTGTATTATCTCGTCAGTTCGATTAATACAAGTGGTGCTGGTATTCTGTGTTTGCCGTTCATCCGTTTGATTTTTAAAGTCGGGTATCCTTGGTCCGTCAAGTCGTCTGTGATGTCAGTTTCGGTGATAAAGATGGGAATGCCACGCATCACCACCTTTAATGTATTTTCACTTCTCAATTGAAAAGTGTAGTATTGTATATGTTCGTTGTCTAGAGTGTGTTTCAGTTTTCTGTAGTCTTCGTCAGTTGTCGGTTCTATGTGAATTCCTGGTTTCACCATTTTGCTTTCTGCCGTGTTGATGTTATTAGTTTTAAGTAATTGTCGTATGTATGTCCATTTGTCTTTTTCGATTACAATGATCGGTGCAATTTTGTGTGTTTTTTGTGTTTTTGTGTTATGTGTGGTGGTTTTGTCACTTACCCTGGGTGAGGTGGCTGATGTTGAAGGCTGTGGAGTAGATTCGGCAGTTTCTTCTTCCATCTTTTCGTCGGCGTTAGTTTTCTCAAGTGCGCTGTATGAGTTTTTGGTTGTGATGGGTGCGCTTTCGTGCTCGATTTTTTGTTTTTTAGCCGTTTTTTTCGGATTTGTAAACGCGTTTTTTAGTGTAATGGTGTAGTTGGTCGGGTTTACCGGGTTTGTTTCTTTTGGCGATTCTGGCGTTTCTATTGTTGCAATTGGATTGTCGGGATCTACGACGAATATTTGAGGTTGTTTTTTAAGTAGATTTCGAATTTCATCTTCTTCGATGGTTTCGCTAATTATGGTTTCCGCGTCCAGTCGTTGCTGCGGAGTGCATCTTCTTTTAAACGTGGGGTTAAGAGCTAGGTTCGTTATAACAGTAGTGGTATATCTTCCGGCCATTTCTTCCGGGATCGTGTGACGTTTTATAGTCGTAGATGATCTCAACTGCGATGTAGCGAGAGCAGATATCGCAGTGAGAATGCTATGACAGAGACCGGTACAACTTATAAAGGGGGAACCGGGTCAGATGGTGGCCTGCTATTGGCTGGGGACAATGAGCCAATGGCATGCGTCGTATGGGCGTGGTGATTCTTAGTTGAGTGCAGTAGAGTTTGACACGTCCTGATGTAACGTATAGCCATCGTCTCTATTGAGATTGCGGGGATGTTTGTAAATTTCAATAGATTCACGGATTTTCCTAGGGAAATAATGCGATTCACGGGACAGAAGCTTGACATCTTTGAATAGAATTTGATGACCGGAGTTTAGTTTGTATTCTGCCAGCGCTGAACCGGCTATATGTAACAGTCTAGTACACCGTTCATGTTCGGACACACGCACGCTGACTGGCCGCTTAGTTTCGCCAATGTACACACTGCCACACGAACACGGAATGCGATTCCTATATAAGTTGTACCGGTCTCTGTCATAGCATTCTTCAAGCTACTGCGAAACGACGAACATCTACGTACAGCCCTGAAGATGTCCCTTGAAACAGTGGACGAAACGTTGGCAATTACGCCTAATTCGACGCGGTTCCAACCCGGAAACCGAGATCTACATCTAGAGAACGACCGCGGAAACCTACACCTACATTTATACATCTACATACTTCTTAAACTAATTTCGTTGGCTAATTTTAGTTAATAAGTAAAAGGTATTTAAAAATTACTTAATTAGGTTCGCAAGTCCAAACCTTTTAAGTTTGGACATTTCATCATTGGATATTAGTAATTTGTAAACACATTTTGGTGCACGGTTAATCTCTTACAAAATGTTACAACATTTCTCGATGCATAGCTTCATACATGAAAAGCTGGTCGAGTCAATAGAAAATGCGAATTGATTATACCGTTTGTAAACGTGGTTAGTTAACGGTGGAGACGTGAACTATACCCCACCAGTACACTAGATAATGATACACTATTAATTGAAGAAACATATCGGGGAGTAAAGTTGACGGGGATGCGTCTTGAGCACCAGTGTCGTTAACTTACCCCGTTTACAGACGGTATAAGAAATTTAATCAACTTAAATAAGAAAGAAAGATATGGATTAGTAGGGTTAAGTTCCAGAGATATTATCGAACACCTGTTTAATAGTACATCATGTGGAAATCCTCTGGAAGCATAAGTAAAAGGTTTCCCAATAAGGACGATATGATTTTAAAATTAAGTAAAATACAAAATGTTTGAGATACAAGCAAAGCTTTTTCTTTATTTTATAGTGCAACTTATGACAGTTATGTAAATATTGCTTTCTATAAATTCGCCCTTAAGCAGGATTCGAACCCACGTCCATAATTTACCGGACCATTGCTCTGCCACTAAGCTATTAAGGACTGTGGTTTCAAATACATCGGAAACCTTTAAGTTACATTAAGGAAATAGATGTTCATATTTTTGCCTGTAGTCGGCACTTGTTGCAAATTAATTGCATTTTCGCGAAGTAGTCTTTAATGTTCTCTCCAATGACAAAATTAAAATATTTTGGGATTTTCTTTTTTCCACTATCACAAAAATTACAGCCAACAGACCAGACATGGTGGTTATGAAATCGGAGACAAAATATATTTATCATGTCTGGCTGAGACGAACATCCTGGATAAAGAGCGGGAAAAAGGAGTTAAATATCATAATCTGCTTCTGCAAATAAGACTCATTTATTCGGAATTCACGGTGAACTTTGTACCGCTGATCATCGGTGTACTAGGCGGTACATCAAGCGTATACAAGTGATACAAATATGCTTAAACATATCTATATCTCTACACATGGACATGCATGACGTATTTAACCAGTGGTCACTTCGAACTCAGATACATGCGATTCTGTCTTACGATGTTATCAGTACTGTTGTCACTTCGTTAACCAGCACCGATAACGTCGTAAGACGGAAACGCATGTGTCAGAGTTTTTTAAGTAACTACTGGTTAAATACGTCGCAGAGGCTCGCTTTTGCCAAGTAAACAATTTTATCCTGTCAGGTGGCATCTAACGGATGTTCTAGTGACATCTAATGGAAAAAAGGAGAATCCTCGATGAGAGTGATTTCCTCTTGAAATGAATTACGCATCGATATGCTATATATTTTGTTGTATCTTGGGCCATCTAGTTACGAGTCAATGGACTACACTAATATGCGTCTTTCTTTCCTTTTCTTTTTACTTTTTTAGTGGCTTAGCCATTCAAGAGAGAACCGCTTGTATTGGCAAGTCTGTTTTGTCCGTTAGATGTCACAAGATTATAGATATGTTTATGCATATTTATATCATTAGTAAATATTGTATGATCAAAAAGTCTTTGGATCGCTATTGCCGTGAAATTTACGAAATATCTTTGAAATTATTTATTTCAATTGGTTTTGACATTTGCTTGACAACTTTCAAGTCAGCTGGTTATATATAATTCAAAATGTTTCAATTAGAACATAAAATTTTTATTATCAAATCATACTACAGCAATGGAAATATAATACAAAGGTATTTTTAATAATAGAAAATATTATTAAAAACCTGGGGTGAAGAACACAAATACAGGTTCACTATTAATATTTTTGTGAACGTGTCCGAAAATATCTTTCCCCAGAGACGTAGATACGTATTTCACCTTTCTACAGGCTCATCGGTACGCCCCTGCTGGAGAAAGAATATTTCCAGACACATTCACAAAAAAGAACCACATCACAACATCACCGTAATTATCCAGACCGGGCGTGGAAGTAAATTCAGCGCTGCATGTTGTCAGACAACCGAAGTACCTCGCCCCGTCCACATAACCAATGTGAAGTAACGACGCCTTTCCAAAGGTGGCACAGTCATCCCTCTAGAAACTGTATTTTGTTTGTGTCTTCACTCATACTACGGACTAACCGCATGTGTAATGTATCAGAATAATTGAAACATACATGAGTAGGTAAACCTCACCAGTTTTGTATAATACAAAGGTATTTTTAATAATATAAAATATTATTAAAAACCTGGTGTGAAGAACACAAATACAGGTTCACTATTAATATTTTTGTGAACGTGTCCGAAAATATCTTTCCCCAGAGACGTAGATATGTATTTCACCTTTCTACAGGCTCATCGGTACGCCCCTGCTGGAGAAAGAATATTTCCAGACACATTCACAAAAAAGAACCACATTACCACATCGCCCGGTCTGGATAATTACGGTGATGTGGTGATGTGGTTCTTTTTTGTGAATGTGTCTGGAAATATTCTTTCTCCAGCAGGGGCGTACCGATGAGCCTGTAGAAAGGTGAAATACGTATCTACGTCTCTGGGGAAAGATATTTTCGGACACGTTCACAAAAATATTAATAGTGAACATGTATTTGTGTTCTTCACACCAGGTTTTTAATAATATTTTATATTATTAAAAATACCTTTGTATTATACAAAACTGGTGGGGTTTACCTACTCATGTATGTTTCAATTATTCTGAATGGAAATATACGTGAAAATGGTAATTTTGTTTATTCACCTCGTTTATGTTTGAATGAGTTCCGTTAGAGATCTTCCAACTTCGCACTAATCGAACGAGTTTTTTCGGCAATTTCGACGAACTGTGGACAAATTTGAAGGAACTGGTAATATCAGCGATAGTGTTCGATCTGGAAGAAGACGGGCTAGAAATGATGATGTTATTGATCTGGTTAGGCAACGCATGCAGGAAGAACCTACCTTATCCTTGCGTAGATTGAAACAAGAAATCAATTTAAGTTATGGGACGTATCAAACCATTGTTAAACATGACTTGAACATGTTTCCTTATAAGCTGCAGATGTGTCAGAAGTTACTGCCACCAGATTATCAGAAGAGAGTATCGTACTGTACCTGGTTTAATTACTATATGAATAACGATATTATTGATTTAACATTTTTTACAGAGGAATCTTATGTTTACCTATCTGGATACGTTAATACACAAGTTATGCGTATGTGGAGCGAGAATAATCCTAATTTTCATAGTGAGGCCCCTTTACATAGTCCTAAGATTGGTGTTTGGGTTGCAATGTCCCGTAGACGGGTAATAGGGCCAATATTTTTTCAAGATACCATAAACGCTGAAAGATATATAAATCAAATACTTGATCCTTTTATCAATCAATTGCACGATGATGAACTTCACAATGGATACTTTCAGCAAGATAACGCGAGACCGCATGTTGCTCGAGTAACCATGGAATATTTACGTCAATTTTATGATGAAAGGTTAATATCAGACGGACGTTACCCACCTAGGTCTTGTGATTTGAGTCCTTTAGACTACTTCTTATTCCCATTGCTTAAGAATAACATTTTTAAAACTCCAGTTCACACTTTAGATGAATTACAAGAACGTATTGTTGAAAACTGTCTCACAGTAACACCTGATCTTTTAATTAAAGTTTTTAATAACATGGGCCGACGTGTTATCCGGTGTATTCAAGAACAGGGAAGACATTTTCAACATCTTTTATAATTTTTTATTGTAAAAGTGTACCTACCTGAATGTTATTGTTTGATTGTGAGAGTTCTTTTCTTAACTGTAATGAGCCTTATTTCTTGTTTATTAGTTATTAAAACTTCGTTTATTTATAAATGCATTCTGTAATCTCTATAAATGTTATTATATAACATACATAGAATGTAAATAAATACCATAACCTAAAATCTATTTTATTTGTGACTTATGCGTACTTCAAGATAATGAATCACAGAAGTAAATAATTTTATAGATATCTTTACGTTTCATGGCTATCACGATCCAAAGACTTTTTGATCATACGTTACTTACTTATTATTCAATTAAAAAGTGGAATCTTCCAACTTTACAACAACAAAAAAAACTCAAAAGCTTTTTACCAGCGATATATGCACATATTTAAACGATCGAAATTTAGTTTAAATCGTCAGGAGATTTAAAAATTAATCTGTTTCCGCTAACCTTCGCATAAATCTTTGACTCATTTGACTAAACTGACTTCCTATTGTACGTTTTACAACTGGTGTAAAAAATCACATTCCAAATTAATAGATTTTTAGTTTCACTATAGCAACGTCAACCGCAATAGTAGCCCTGAAGACAAACTTCATAAGAGTGGAAGAAAAACATTGGCAGAAGAAGAAACAGTACTACGTACGCGGTTCCAGCTTGAAGGATGACATGAGAGCATCGACAATGATTACAAAAGTCTACAAACAAGATTTATTCTTATTTATTTAACAAAAACAGTTTTAATCATTTAAAATATTAAGAATTAAGAAATACTGAAAAAAACAAGTCAATGAACGGGAGGAAACGTACAGACGGCGTTTCGTTCTGGTTGGAACTTTTAAATGCACGGTATTCCTCGAAGACGGACATTGCTTTTTCATTTCTATACTTTCTGTATATATAGTTAACATTTGGAACTTACTGCAAGTGAGAATTAATGAATATTAAATCACATTCTTACATGCAAATGTCGACTTATATGATGCGTTCGTAACTACAATCCGACAAACAAGTTTGTACCAGTATGTAGAACACACCCTTTCGCGACAACGAACTTCCTGGTAATTAGGTTAATTATGACTTAAGAAATACTGAAAAAAACAAGTCAATCAACGGGAGGAAACGTACAGACGGCGTTTCGTTCTGGTTGGAACTTTTCAATGCACGGTATTCCTCGAAGACGGACATTGCTTTTTCATTTCTATACTTTCTGTATATATAGTTAACATATGGAACTTACTGCAAGTGAGAATTAATGAATATTAAATCACATTCTTACATGTAAATGTCGACTTATATGATGCGTTCATAACTACAATCCGACAAACTAAGTTTGTACCAGTATGCAGAACACACCCTTTCGCGACAACGAACTTTCTGGTAATTAGGTTAATTAAGAATTAAGAAATACTGAAAAAAACAAGTCAATCAACGGGAGCAAACGTACAGACGGCGTTTCGTTCTGGTTGGAACTTTTCAATGCACGGTATTCCTCGAAGACGGACATTGCTTTTTCATTTCTATACTTTCTGTATATATAGTTAACATTTGGAACTTACTGCAAGTGAGAATTAATGAATATTAAATCACATTCTTACATGTAAATGTCGACTTATATGATGCGTTCATAACTACAATCCGACAAACTAAGTTTGTACCAGTATGCAGAATATATACACAGAATATATATACAGAAAGTATAGAAATGAAAAAGCAATGTCCGTCTTCGAGGAATACCGTGCATTGAAAAGTTCCAACCAGAACGAAACGCCGTCTGTACGTTTCCTCCCGTTGATTTACTTGTTTTTTTCAGTATTTCTTAATTCTTAATTAACCTAATTACCAGGAAGTTCGTTGTCGCGAAAGGGTGTGTTGTGCATACTGGTACAAACTTAGTTTGTCGGATTGTAGTTATGAACGCATCATATAAGTCGACATTTACATGTAAGAATGTGATTTAATATTCATTAATTCTCACTTGCAGTAAGTTCCATATGTTAACTATATATACAGAAAGTATAGAAATGAAAAAGCAATGTCCGTCTTCGAGGAATACCGTGCATTGAAAAGTTCCAACCAGAACGAAACGCCGTCTGTACGTTTCCTCCCGTTGATTGACTTGTTTTTTTCAGTATTTCTTAAGTCTTAATTAACCTAATTACCAGGAAGTTCGTTGTCGCGAAAGGGTGTGTTCTACATACTGGTACAAACTTGTTTGTCGGATTGTAGTTATGAACGCATCATATAAGTCGACATTTACATGTAAGAATGTGATTTAATATTCATTAATTCTCACTTGCAGTAAGTTCCAAATTTAAAATATTATTAAAAATCGGATGTGGAGAACACAATACAAGTTCACATGTTTGTGAAAGTATCTCTCCAGATAAACAGACACGTGTTTCATCTAACTACAGAATCGTCAGTGCGCACCACAGAAGGCAAGGAAGCTGTTTTTGTGAAAATATCTATTCAGTGGTGCGCACTGATGATTTTGTAGTAATTTTTAATTGAAAAAATTCGCCCTTAAGCAGGATTCGAACCCACGTCTATGGTTTGCCGGACCATTGCTCTTGCCACTAAGCTATTAGGGACTGTGGTTCCGAATACATCGAAAACGCCTTAAGTTGCATTAAGGAATCAGATGTTAATATTTTTGCCTGTAGTCGACACTTGATGCAAATTAATTGCATTTTCGCTATTAGGCCACTAAGCTATTAGGGACTGTGGTTACGAATACATCGAAAACGCCTTAAGTTAGATTAAGAAATCAGATGTTAATATTTTTGCCTGTAGTCGGCACTTGATGCAAATTAATTGCATTTTCGCGAGGTAATGTGCATGTAAATATTGCTTTCTACATTTTACGACATTAATTATTCGAATTTTTTAATTGAAAAAATTCGTCCTTAAGCAGGATTCGAACTCACGTACATGGTTTGCCGGTTTAAAATATAAAAAGCAATATTTACATTCACAATGGTCTCAGTTTCAGCAATACTCCTATTTGTTATAATAGCCTAGTCGATATCTAATCTAATGTTCTTTATATTTACTTTATAGAGCCAAACATTTAGGTGCGAAATAAACATTTGTATAGTATAATAAATTGTTAAAATTAATATTTAGTTGATTTAACCATTATTTTTCATGGGCGGTATTTTTTATAGAGGCAAACAATAATAATAACTAATAGTTTTAGAAAAATTGCTATTTTGAAAATCATAAATATCACAAACAATATAATTGCACTACATATGAAAGCAAATTCAGTTTGGTAACCATCCCCTTTTAGCAAAATCTAGTATAGTAAATACCATTTTTTTATAACAATTTTCATGCAAATCTTCAGATTGAGCAATTTGGTCCTCTGGCGTTATTGTATCTAGTTCCTTAGCCTTTTCTTTCAATAACATTATAGCATGTAGCATGAACATTATATGCCCAAATTCTTCCTCTTTTGCAATATAGGCAAATTCCTCCATCATAGCTTCGTATGTAAAATCACTAACATCACATTTTAACTTGGTTAAGGTTTCAATAAACCTTGCATGATAATATTTTAGTAAGTCGTCCAAATGGTTTTCCAGAATGGACACTTCTACACTGCTATACAAAAAGAATATCACATCATGTGCCAAGGATCGATTTTCTATAACTTGGAAATCTACCATTTTATTTTTGACAGGTTTACCGTTTTCTAATTTCAACATAGTATTATTGACCCAATAATCATTGTGGGTGAATGTTGCGAAAAGATCGCTCTCTTTAAGTGGATTTTCGATTGTGTAAGATACTACTTTTAATACTCCTTCTTCTATTTTGGGCAAATGTGGAACGCATTTTTCTTCTTTGGAAACGTATTTTTGGATAACTTCCACAATACCTTTCATTACGTCATGTGGCATCTTGAATGAAAAATCCTTTGTCAAATGCGGCAATATTTTTGCTTTGAAATCCTCTGGTTTTTCCAATTTATATGCAATTGGTGTAGCATGCATTATAGCTAAATCATTTAGTAAAAATTTAGCACAGTCGAGATCGAATCCCACGTACCTGTCAATATTGACGTATCCTTGAACTTTAAGATTTTCCAATAAAAGAACCGCATCTGCATCAACTTCATCCGATTCAGGATTCGCTGATATCCTTGCGCCTAAGCATTTGGCAAAAAAATCCATGATACGATCGATTCCTTTTTCATTGCCGAATTTGTTCAATTCTGGAACAAGCTGTTTATAGACATTGATTTCTTTCTTGAACGTCGATTTCGTGTTGAACATGTCCCAAAATAGTTGTGTTGGTGGTGTTGTTTTGCCTACACAGTGAATGATTTCTTCTTCGTTATTTTCGTTTATAACTTTTATTTCCACTTTTAACATCACACTTCCATAGTTTTCTCCGGCCGATAAAAGTCTTTCACATTCACAAGATACAAATTTTTGACCATCCTTTAAAAAAGGTTTGATCAAAGCTTCTACATTTTTTATTTGTAGCGACATTTGTGTAAATATAGGTAGCACTGCACGTATATTTCTAAACAAAGAATTTATCTCGCTGCTTGTAAATATATTGAAGTTAAATGGATTATGTGCGCTTCGACTCAAGTGTGCGTATATAATTGATAACGTATGCTTGTCACTGGCTTTTATCGTACAGATATAAATCGTTTGTGATAGTGATAATTTTTTATTTGAAATTTTTTCGATTTGTAAAATCTACTTCTTTCGTTAAGTGGTTTTGTACGTCGACGTTTGCACACATGTTGAACATTGCCGATCGCATATCAAGGTTAGAAATGCTAAACGATGCTAATTAATTAATTAGAACAGGAGCAGATTTTTGGTTAATAACAACATATCATTCCAGTATGTACTTAAATGGTATAGAAACCGAAAAATAACTGAGATTATCAAAACGATAGTCGTTTTTAGTGTTAGCGCATTGTCAGCATTATTTGTAAAAAGATGAATTCATTCCACAATGGCTTGTAATAAATGGGATTTAATTAATTTTTTTTTAATAACTCTAAGAGATCTGCAATTTGTCCGAAGGCATATGCTTAAGCACTAGCTATATAAATAGTGACATGAATGATGTTGCAGTAAACTCACTCCTATATCTTTAAACTAATGTTGTTTAATTTGAGGTAATAGCTAACACTGCACTGGTAAAATGTGTTTAACAGTTATTTGTACATTAAGGCCGCGAAAACATATTTTAACGTACGAAGAGAATAATTGTCGCCGAGGCCGCTTGCGGCCGAGGCAGGACAATCTGGAATTAGTCCAATCATTATGTACATCTGGATTGGAATGAGATCCTATCAAGCCAAATTTTTTATATGTTCTCAATAACTTTGTTATTGTAGTTATTAATGCATCACATAAGGCGACATTGACATGTAAAAATTGGATTTAATATTCATTAATTCTCATTTGCAGTAAGTTCAGAATGTTAACTATATATACACAAAGTAGAGAATTGAAAAGCCATGTCTGTCTTTGAGATACCGTACAATGATAAGCTTCAATTAGAGCGAAACGCGTCTGTACGTTCCCGTTGATGGAAGTGGCTTTTCAGTAATTTTTAATTATCCTAACAACCAGTAAGATCGTAGTCGCGACGAGATGTGTTATACATGCTAGTACAAACTTGGTTTGTCGGATTGTAGTTATTAATGCATCACATAAGGCGACATTGACATGTAAAAATGGGATTTAATATTCATTAATTCTCATTTGCAGTAAGTTCAGAATGTTAATCATAGCTAAATCATTTAGTTTGTCATTAAGCATGGTATTTCGCAAAAATGTTTTTATGTGTTTAAGCGTCGAAAAAGTGCGTTCTGTTTCGGCTGTTGTCATTGGAGTCGTCACGATAATTTTTAATATTTTCGATGTTTCGATAAATGTTTCACTCATAATAAATAAAAGAAGATTCATTGCTCCAACAATTTCTTTTAAATCTTCTCTCGAGTAAATCACCTCTAACTCAGTTCCTAATCTTGATTTGCTCAACATCGGATAAAATGAACATACATCGTTTAATACAGTCATAGGGAATTTTTTTGAAAACTCTGAATATTTATCTTTGTTAAAAAGATCAGCCGCTTGTAAATGACCGCGGTAAGAAAATCGTTCCTTCATTTGTACTGTAATTATATCATAAACTTCTTTGGCAATAACACTTCGAAAATTATCATCCATTCGCCTTCTTTTAGATGTTACAGTACCAAGTACGCAGTTCCAGCATGAAAGATAACATGAGACCGTCGACAACGATTATAAGCCTACAAGCAAGATGTGCTTTTATTTATTTAACAAAAATATTTTTAGTAATTTAAAATATTTTTAAAAATCGGGTGCGGAGAATACAATACAAGTGTATATATTTGTGAAATTATCTCTCCAGAGACACATGTATCATCTTACTAGAGATGATATAACCTACTCCTTGAGCGGAGTAGGTGCACCTACCAGGATTCCAGTTCCGAACTAGGTGCGGCAAACTAGGTGCACAAATCAGTTCCGACTCCGACCGATTGTGAGTCATATTTTGCGTCCGATCAGTCAGGGTAATCTTTATGTTTACTTAGGCACACAGCTTGGATATACAAATAGCAGTCAAATTATTACATTTTAAATGAGGTGTCAGATTGCAATTTATAGATTTTTTTTCTAAATTAAAGTGCATACGATATACATACATATATAGGTTTAAAATAATTTTTGTATGCTTTTCAATGCAACACTAGAAAATCCCATGTCATTCTAATATGCAATGTGTTGAATGTATTTAATTTATTGACGGCGGCGGTTAGAAAGAATGTTTAAAGTTAGAAAAAAAGAAACATTCGTTAGACTAATCACAAAAATAATACCAATAATACCTCAATAGATAAAATGTTATCTAATGTTGAAGTCCCAGGGTCTGCAAATTCTCGCGCAATAATGGAAGTGCAACGATATTTAGAATGTGAAATGGCTGATCGAAATCAGGATCCATTTCAGTGGTGGAAGGACAGTGAATATTTATTCCCGAATCTAAGTATCGTTGTAAAGGAAATATGTTGTGCAATAGCTACTTCAGTTCCATGCGAGAGACTCTTTTCTAAAGCGGGGTATATTTTAAATGAAAGAAGAACACGGTTAAGCACGAGTAAAGTAGAAAAACTAGTTTTCCTGAATATGAACGATGATTTCATTTAGATTTAAATACAAAAATTAAAACTATTTTTTACGTATTAGTTCTTATTATTTTTACTTTTTATTATATATTTTTTGTGTCGCTAAAAATTTAGTTTTTCTTATGACTAGAAATCATACTAATTATTTAAAAATAAATATACATATTTGGTTGCACAATTCTATATACAATTATTCGGAATCGCAGCAACTACAATTGCCAGTTGTATTTATTTATACATAGGTATAGGAGTAGTTGCGTCGTTTATTTCTCACATTTCGCTTCGCTTAGTCGGACTCGTTCCAGGCGGACCTACTCTTTTACATAATACGATGCGATTATGTAGGTGCAACTGCGAGATCAACTCTCGGGCGCTCCGACTTGAACGATCGGAATCGGAATTGTACGACTCGGAATCGTTTCAATCGGATCTACTCTTTTGGAAAATGCGAACTAGGTGCACCTGCTCCGGCACGCGAACTAGGTTCAAAGGAACAGGTTCGGTTCAGAGCAACCATCTCTACATCTTACTATAGATTCGTCAGCGTGCACCACTGGAGAGATGTTTTCACAAAAACAACATCCTTACCATATTACAGAAGCCAGGGATGTTGTTTTTGTGAAAATATCTATCCAGTGGTGGGCACTGACGATTCTGTAGTAAGATGAAATACGTGTCTACGTATCTGGAGAGACATTTTCACATTGTGTTCTCCACACCCGATTTTTAATAATATTTTAAATTATTAAAAATGTTTTTATTTTATACAAATTTGGAGAGGTTTTGCCTATTCAACTCTGTTTAAAGTTAGCTTGTCTTATTTATTTAATAAGCAAAATTGTATTAGTTTCAGCAATACTTCTATTTGTTATAATAGCTAGTCGATATCTAATCTGATGTTATTTATATTTACTTTATAGAGCCAAACGTTTAGGTGCGAAATAAACATTTGTATAGTATAATAAATTGTTAAAATTAATATTTAGTTTATTTAACCATTATTTTTCATGGGCGGTATTTTTTATAGAGGCAAACAATAATAATAACAAATAGTTTAGAAAAATTGCTATTTTGAAAATCATAAATATTACAAACAATATAATTGTACTACATATGAAAGGAAATTCAGTTTGGTAACCATCCCCTTTTAGCAAAATCTAGTAAAGTAAATACAATTTTCTTATAACAATTTTCATGCAAATCTTCAGGTTGAGCAATTTCGTCCTCTGGCGTTAATGTATCTAGTTCCTTAGCCTTTTCTTTCAATAACATTATAGCATATAACATGAACATTATATGCCCAAATTCTTCCTCTCTTGCAATATAGGCAAATTCCTCCATCATAGCTTCATATGTGAAATCACTTACATCGCACTTTAACTTGGTTAAGGTTTCAATAAACCTTGCATGATAATATTTTAATAGGTCGTCCAAATGGTTTTCCAGAATGGACACTTCTACACTGCTATACAAAAAGAATAGCACATCATGTGCCAAGGAACGATATTCTATACCTTGGAAATCTACCATTTTATTTTTGACAGGCTTACCGTTTTCGAATTTCAACATAGTATTATTGACCCAATAATCATTGTGGGTGAATGTTGCGAAAAGATCGCTCTCCTTAAGTGGATTTTCGATTGTGTAAGAAACTACTTTTAATACTCCTTCTTCTATTTTGGGCAAATGTGGAACGCATTTATCTTCTTTGGAAACATATTTTTGGATAGCTTCACTAATACCTTTCATTAGGTCATGTGGCATCTTGAATGAAAGATCCTTCGTCAAATGCGTCAATATTTTTGCTTTGAAATCTTCTGGTTTTTCCAATTTATATGCAATTGGTGTAGCATGCATTATAGCCAAATCATTTAGTAAAAATTTAGCACAGTCGAGATCGAATCCCACGTACCTGTCAATATTGCCGTATCCTTGAACTTTAAGATTTTCCAACAAAAGAACCGCATCTGCATCGACTTCATCCGATTCAGGATTCGCAGATATCCTTGCGCCTAAGCAATTGGCAAAAAAATCCATGATACAATCGATTCCTTTTTCGTTGCCGAATTTGTTCAATTCTGGAACAAGTTTTTTATATACGTTGATTTCTTTCTTGAACGTCGATTTCGTGTTGAACATGTTCCACAGTAGTTGTGTTGGTGGTGTTGTTTTGGCTACACAGTGAATTATTTGTTCTTCGCTATTTTCGTTTATAACTTTTATTTCCACTTTTAACATCACACTTCCATAGTTTTCTCCGGCCGATAAAAGTCTTTCACATTCACAAGATACAAATTTTTGACCATCTTTTAAAAAAGGTTTGATCAAAGCTTCTACATTTTTTATTTGTAGCGACATTTGTGTAAATATAGGTAGCACTGCACGTATATTTCTAAAAAAAGAATTTATCTCGCTGCTTGTAAATATATTGAAGTTAAATGGATTATGTGCGCTTCGACTCAAGTGTGCGTATGTAAATGATAACGTATGCTTGTCATTGGCTTTTATCGTACAGCTATAAATCGTTTGTGATAGTGATAATTTTTTATTTGAAATTTTTTCGATTTGTAAAATCTACTTCTTTCGTTAAGTGGTTTTGTACGTCGACGTTTGCACACATGTTGAACATTGCCGATCACATATCAAGGTTAGAAATGCTAAACGATGCAAATTAATTAATTAGAACAGGAGCAGATTTTTGGTTAATAACAACATATCATTCCAGTATGTAAATAGTATAGAAACCGAAAAATAACTGAGATTATCAAAACGATAGTCGTTTTTAGTGTTAGCGCATTGTCAGCATTATTTGTAAAAAGATGAATTCATTCCACAATGGCTTGTAATAAATGGGATTTAATTAATTTTTTTTAATAACTCTAAGAGATCTGCAATTTGTCCGAAGGCATATGCTTAAGCACTAGCTATATAAATAGTGACATGAATGATGTTGCAGTAAACTCACTCCTATATCTTTAAACGATTGTCGTTGTTTAATTTGAGTTAATAGCTAACACTGCACTGGTAAAATGTGTTTAACAGTTATTTGTATATTGAGGCCGCGAAAACACATTTTAACGTACCAAGAGAAAAATTGTCGCCGAGGCAGGCAATCTGGAATTAGTTCAGTCATTGTGTACATTTGAATTGGAATGAGATCCTATCAAGCCAAATTTTTATATGTTGTTATGGGGGGTGGGGTCAGGAGTGCCTAATTTGAAGTTCTCGAACGAAACCCTTGTGACTATTTTCCGATATTTAGAAATACGGGCGCATTTTTGTTTCTACGGGGAAGTTGTGTGGTTACTTTTTGTTCCTTTTTTTATTATCTACAATTTAAATCAAACGACTTTCTGACTTAACATCGTTCGTTCTCGAGAAATCGACGGAAATAGTGTAGTAACCAAATTGAGTAATGTATTGGACTACTTATCTTAGTCAAGGTGCGACCCCGGTCTTGTTTCTATTGTATATAAAAACATGACCTCGGTCCATCCGATTTACCATACACAAGCGTCCTCAATATACGTTACACGCTTTCACCACTTGTTGATATTAAACTAAGGACACTAGTCAAAAGGAGCACACTCTGATGTATATAAGACGATCCATCAGATCTCAAGAGACAGTCAGCCACAGTCAGACACAGTCAGACATAGTTAGATATACAGTATGACATAGCGAGTGTAAGATAGAAACCTCCTTTAGACTATTGTCTATTTTGTTATTATGTATATTGTTATCGTTGTATCGTTATAAGTGTTAACTAATTATATGCTGTTATCCCAACGTTACCGGTCTATTATTTAATACATCGACGCATCTGCGTACAGACGCAGCGATGTGCCCCCTCAGGACCGGGTCACATCACAATAGGACAAAATTGGGGTCCGAACACGGTTAAATTTTTTCTTCTTATTTTTCAAATTTGTCAAACTTGTAGAGCACGTTCGTACATACAATTCAATATTTTTGTTTTCCCTCCGCCTTTAAAATTACGCGTTCTAGCGCGCCGCAAAGTCGACAAGTCAGCAAGTCCGTGCGAAGTCTCGATTCTATAGCTCGCGCGATTGTGTAGATATGTTTTAACGGATTCACCGTTCTGAATAGAATTATTGAAAAATAATATAGGTAAATAAGACAGTGAAATTATGAATCGCACGTATAAAATTTATTATGCAAATTTGTTTTCTTCCTGTCAAAAAGATATTCATGTCTTCCTTCTTTTCGATGGTCCTGCTGGCTAGTACTCGCAATTTTACAGATGGAGGGAAAACAAAAATATGGAATTGTAGGTACGAGCGTGCTCTACAAGTTTTTTCGCCATGCGTGACGATAAAGAAGAAAAAAAGGAAACCGACTTCTAACTCCAAATATAAAAAATCAGTTGCACTTTCTTGAGGAACACTTTGGAAATTTGCCAAAACTAATCACTTATTTTTAAAATCAAAATCTCAAATTAAATGATGGATTAACAAGATTAGATGTGGCTATTAATAATTTGAAAAATATTCCAAGTAACTTCGGATGTGGCCTTCGGCAAAAGTTTGATGGTTTTTAATATAAATCCAGATTTAATAACATTGCGGCATTTGTTTATGGGGACAACGCCTCAAAATCTAACTGCGAATTACGCGGAAATAAAAGAATATTTCCCAGTATGCACCTATAACCAGTTGCGACGTAGAAAGGACGTTTTCTATCTACGAGGATGTATTTCATTCAAAGAGAACAAATTTTACTGAAGAGAACCTTGAGAAAGTATTGCTAGTTAATATTAATACTCCTTTACTCAACTTGAACTGCAAAATTAACAAATGTAAATGTATTTCGTATTTTATAGATCACCACCCGTTTGTTTTCTAATTATATAAATAAAATTAAGAACTCTAAAAATACAAATTTTCAATAGTACGCCCGTGGACGATGAGTCATGGGCCTGTCGTGTCCGGTCCCTAGTGATTAGGTAATAGATCATGGTAACACCTGGAAGACATTTATAAAATGAAAATTTTAGAAATAAAACACAGTTTTTTAAATAAAATTTATGTATAATACATTTTGATTTCATACATATCTCCGGATACATAATTTATACATAACGTAAATTTCAACACAAATATACACAGGTGAGAGTGTATAAAAAATATTTGTATATCTACTTATATCACAACTAAATGTAATTAATGACAATTAGAGAAAAAAAACAAAAAATAAAACAGGATTATAAAATATTCAGTCAATAATTTAATAAAAAAAAAATCATGAGAAAGAAAATGGTTCATGATAAATTTTAAAAAGTACGCCCCATCACTATTTTTCCTTTAATGGCCTCATGTGTATTTTCTACAAAACCTAATTTTCCGTAAAATGCGTGAGTGTAGCTATCGTTTATGTTAATCACAACATGTACTCCGAACGAACCTGGAAAATTCAAAAAAAAACGATATGTACTTTTGTAATTTGATTAAAGCTTAACAGTCTGATTTTTTGCTTTTGAATTTTAATAATTTATTTAGCAACCCACAACGGTGAATTATCCTGCATCATGACAATGCTAGTTCCCACACAGCTCGAAAGACAATTGAGTTTTTGGAACAGCATAATATCGAATTATTAGATCATTCTCCGTACAGTCTGGACCTAAATCCCAAAGATTTCTTTACATTCTCAAAGATCAAGAATAAAATTCGTGATCGAAAATATTTTGAAAAGCAATTGCTACATACGGCGCGTGCAGGCGCAGCGATGGCGTCTGAAGATGATCAAAATAAAAACGAAAGGGTAGTAACGCACAATAGTCTGGGAACTTCTTTTTATGGTGTATGCCCTTAGTCAGTGGAGACTGGTGTGGGTGACTAAATAAAGATGGTTTTACTTACGGAAGCTCAGATCTGAAAACGGAGAAAGGGGATTGTGCGATCTTGGGCGCATGCCGATACAGACTACATAAATACAAACGCTAAATACAAAACGAAATGCTTCATTGGGTAACTGCAATCTGAAAATATACGTTCAAACTCCAGCTTGATAAAGAGAGAAAAAAACACAAAGGTAAAGAAAAGGTTCGAAATCAGTTAACTCGTGTATTAACAATTTAACACAAAATAAATTCAAAATAAAAGTATTCACCCTGTATATGTGTCACACTATACAGTGTGTATAAGCCAAATGGAATAAATTCATTATTTCGGTTACTGTACATATTTATAAAAAATCCCGAAACATGTCATATTTAATTTATAAATTAACATTCTTCAACGTGAAAATGCGATCCCTACCTTCAACCCCCTTCGAATGACAGGTACAACCCCCATTTTTTTAAATGGGAAGTATAGGCTTGTGATATATCGTTGTAAAGGTCTCTTTAATCTCTATTCAAAAATGTTATAATTTTCATGTTTGTTGCAACAATTAAGATAGAATAAAATAAAATCATGTTGTTATCGAAATTCGCTACAATGTACTCAAAAAATAAAATTTAATGCAAATTGTAAAGAAAAATTTAAAACGCCAAAAAAAAAATGAATGTCAATGAAGTAGATGTTCAAAATGTTCACCATGAACATCTTGGTAACATCCTAATCTTAAATAAAACTGTCTTCTAACATTATTTAACATATCAGGCGTGATCGACCTAATCGCAAGCGTTATTCGTTCTCTTAAGTCATTTAAATCCAAAGATTTAGTTTTGTACACAATGCTCTTCAAATATCCCCATAAAAAAAAATCAAGTAAGGTCAGATCAGGTGATCGCGCTGGCCATTCTATCGATCCTCGCCTTCCTATCCACCGATTGGGAAATATTGCATCGAGGTACTGCCGGACATTGCGTTGGTAATGTGGTGGTGCTCCATCCTGCTGAAACCATATCGTATTCATTGGTACTTGAGGGTTTCCTGGATCAGGATATAAATTTGCCAAAGTTGGAATGACATCATTTTGAAGTAGTGCCAAATAACGATCGCCATTCAAATTGCCCTCAATGAAAAAGGGACCAATGATATGGTTTCCAACAATACCTGCTCAAACATTAACTTTTACTGGGTATTGTGTGTGTTCTTCCCTCATCCAGTGAGGATTTTCCGTAGACCAGTAGCGGCAATTTTGCCGATTAGCATGACCGCTAAGAGAAAAAGTGCACTCATCAGAAAACATAACATCTTCTAAATTGATAATATTGTTATCCAGCATGTCCATCATTCGCTCACAAAAATGAGTTCTTCTATCAAAATCGTCTTCCATAAGCTCCTGAGTAGATATCATTTTATAGGGATGCATTTTATTTTCTTTTAATATGTTTACTATCGATGTATGGCTAACATTTAATGTAGAGGATGCATGTCTACTCGATGTATGTGACAGGTTTTCCATAAACTCAAGCATCACATCTACTTTGATTTCATCACTCAGTGCATTGGCAGCTGGTTTTTTTATCTGCCTTACATGACCAAACTCTCGAAACTGCTTGTCTATCTTACTTATTGTTCCTTGAGCTATAGGCGGTAAATCAGGAAATTTCTCATGAAATAGGCGGGTTACTTCTTGTTGTGTTCGGGTTCTATCTCCGTAACCAATCATTTGTATGACTGTTATTTTATGCATTTCCGTTAATCTAACCATTTCCCAGAATTGTATTTTACGAAATTCAAATTAAAAGTATCAAACTGTCAATTTAAATGACAACTTTTAAATACAAAACAATTTACTAAGGCGTTTTAAACAAACTAATGTTGCCACGGAAACTTTTTAAAGTATTTTTAATGGATACCATCTAAAAAGCACATTGGTATGGTTTTTACTCACTTTCTTATTATGAAGACCTAAACGGGAAGTAAGTAATGCAATGATGCCTTTGATGTATGTATTAAATCTTTATAAACGCAAATGAGCATCTACTTCATTGACATTCATATTTTTTTCTGGCGTTTTAAATTTTTCTTTACATTTTGCATTAAATTTTATTTTTTGAGTATATTGTAGCGAATTTCGATAACAACATGATTTTATTTTATTCTATCTTAATTGTTGCAACAAACATTAAAATTATAACATTTTTTAATAGCGAATAAACAGACCTTTACAACGATATATCACAAGCCTATACTTCCCATTTAAAAAAATGGGGGTTGTACCTGTCATTCGAAGGGAGTTGAAGGTAGGGATCGCATTTTCACGTTGAAGAATGTTAATTTATAAATTAAATATGACTTGTTTCGGGATTTTTTATAAATATGTACAGTAACCGAAATAATGAATTTATTCCATTTGGCTTATACACACTGTATATATATCTATATATATATATATATATATATATATATATATATATGAAGGTGTAGTTTCTCGGGTTCTTGGCCGCGTGTGAGTTTTGTTCTGAAAAAGACTATTTACTCTACGTTTCAACGAGATCGCACTCGTCATCTTCAGGAGCTAGTCGATCTGTCGCTGGTTAGAGCTGGAGATCGTCTGTGACGATCATAATAGAAATTCAGAAAAAAATTGGGGATTTCGGTTTCTTAGCGAAGTAGCTAGTATTTTAGAGGGAGAATTTACTGAATCCATCATTTTGGATCCTGTAATATTAACCAATTTAAAAAACGCCCCTATTATGTCGGTTGATGTGGAAAGGAGTTTTTCCATTTATAAATTTTTATATTCAGATAGGAGATAAATTTTCTTAATTGAGAACTTCGAGAAATATTTAGTGGTTTACTGTTTTTACAATTAACGACAACCTGGTTTGTGTAATAAATGCATATTTAGGTTTATTTCAGTATGTAGAAAAATGAATATGTCTGTTTACTTTTAAGTGAATCAATAAATTTATGTATATAAGTATTCTTTATTTGCATATTTTCAACATTTTAGTGCATATTTGGACTAAATGATTTGCATATTTTTGGATTTTTCACTTGCATATTTGGATTTCCTTGTAATAATAATAATAAAATTTGGTAATGATATCAATTAGCGGTAACCCCCCCCCTTTCATACTTAACCTTATAGTTATAAAAATGGAGACTGTTACGGTTTTTGTATTACAATTATCATCACCTCATGAAGGTCTAGTTGAACGAAACGAACGTAGTGAATTTCAATAAAATTATAATTAATTAATTACAACTCAAAGTGAAATTTTATTTCATCGATTATATATGAACAATCCCTAAAGAATGAAAGGGCTGATTGAATATACAAAATTATGAAAAAAAGTTTCTATCAATTTGGGTCCGGAAGTGCTTCTTAAGGGAGCTACCGCACTTTAGAGATGGCGTCACCAAACTGGTCTTGAACTAAATTTAATTTACGATTCAAATTTGGTAGGTACATGATTTACAATAATAATTTATAACTTTCCCTGTTTATTGGCCAGTGACTATCGCATACAGTTTTGGAGAGGTGTCAGGGGCCATATACATTCTTGACACTAACTTTTTTCCTTTGTAATTAATTATAATTTTTTTGAAGGTTTATAATTCTATGATATTTTTAATGTTAAAAAGGTTCTCTTGCTAAATATAGAAAAAAACAACCGTTTTCAAGAAAATACGTTCGATGTGGAGCGGTCTTGTTTTTTCTTATGTCATATTTAGTACAAATGTAAAAAACTAGATGGGAGGATTTTGTTACATTACGGCTTAAACAAAAAGTCAACACAGCATAGTATCGTTTGAAAATTGTCAATGTCAAAAGTTGTTATTGTCATACTACTTTTGTGACGCCATCTCTAAAGTGCGGTAGCTCCCTTAGGAAGCATTTCCGGACCACAGTTGATAGAGACTTTTTTTCATAATTTTGGATCTACAATCACCCTTTTCATTCTTTAGAGATTGTTCGTGGACACGCTGTTATATTATTATGGAGTTTCAACACGTATCTCCTTCGTTACTTAGTTATTTAAATGTATGTTGTTGTAATAGATAAACCAGGTCATGTATTCAAAATATCCATTTCAGCAACACGACCTCGTTGAGTTATGATCTTACACCACATTGTTTTCAACTTATAACCAGGTCACTAGGCTAAGGGGACACGACACACTCTAAAGGTATATTGTGTATATAACGAGATACTCAGAGGTCTCTACAGTCAGAGTCAGAGAGTTAGGGGTCACAGTCATTACCAGTCTAGTGCCTCATATTTATAATGTAGTATTTACAGTTGTTATCGTTACTGAATGATATGTTATTATTTAATCGTTGTTCTGCACACTGATAAACCTGCGGTATAAATGGAACTGCCTCGGAAACAATGTTATCTTCGGGACCAGGTGACATTACATGGCGATCCTGCCCACGTCTGATGTTACATGGTGATCCTACCTTTAGTTAGATGATCAGATATTACATGGTGATCCTGCCATCCCATCATCTGATATTACATTATTTACATTTACTTTTTAACAAATTCGCAAAATATTTACGCACGAAATAAACATTTGTATTGGATAATAAGTTGTTAAACTTAACGTTTAGTTTATTTAACGATATACTGTTTATTACGGCGGTAAATATTATAGGCATGTACATAAAATAACAATAATATTAACAAATAGTATGAAAAAGCTGCTACCTTGAATGTCTTAAATATTACAAATAACGTAATTGGACTGTATGTGAAAAAAAAATTAGTTTTTATAACCATCCTCTCCTAACAAAATCTAGTAAAATAAATACCGCTTTCGTATAAAAATTTTTATGCAAACTTCCATGTGCAACCAATTCGTCTTCTGATGCTACTGTATCTAAATCCTTAGCCTCTTCTTTCAATAACATTACAGCATTTAGCATGAACATTATATGTCCAAATTCTTCCTCTCTTGCAATATAGGCAAAGTCTTCCATCATAGCTTCATATGTAAAATCACTAACATCACACTTTAACTTGATTAAGGTTTCAATAAACTTTTCGTGATAATATTTTAGTAGGTCGTTCAGATGATTTTCCAGAACGGACAGTTCTACACTAGTATACAAAAAGAATAGCACATCATGTTGCCAAGGAACGATATTCTATAACTTGGAAATCTATCATTTTATTTTTGACAGGCATACCGTTTTCTAATTTCAACATAGTATTATTGACCCAATAATCATTGTGGGTGAATGTTGCGAAAAGATCGCTCTGCTTAAGTGGATTTTCGATTGTGTAAGATATTACTTTTAACATTGCCTCTTCTATTTTGGCCAAATGTTGAACACATTTCTCTTCCTTGGAAACGTATTTTTCTTCTTCTTCAAATGCGGTAATATTTTTGCTTTGAAATCTTCTGGTTTTTCTAATTTATATGCGATTGGTGTAGCATGCATTATAGCTAAATCATTTAGTAAAAATTTAGTACAGTCGAGGTCGAATCCCACGTGCCTGTCAATATTGACGTATCCTTTAACTTTAAGATTTTCCAAAAGAAGAACCGCATCTTGATCGACTTCATCAGATTCAGGGTTCGTAGATATTCTTGCACCTAAGCAATTGGCAAAAAAATCCATGATACAATCGATTCCTTTTTCGTTGCCGAATTTGTTCAGTTCTGGAACAAGTTTTTGATATACGTTGATTTCTTTCTTGAAAGTCAATTTCGTGTTGAATAAGTTCCAAAGTAGTTGTGTTGGTGGTGTTGTTTTGCCTACACAGTGAATTATTTCTTGTTCGTTATTTTCGTCTGTAACCTTTATTTTCAACTGTAACATCACACTTCCATAGTTTTCCCCGGCCGATAAAAGTCTTTCACATTCACAAGACACAAATTTTTGGCCATCTTTTAAAAAAGATTTAATCAAAGCTTCTACATTTTTTATATCTAGCGACATTTCATTAAATATAGGCAGCACTGACCGTATATTTATTTAAAAAGTATTTATCTTGCTACTTGTAAATAACTCTATTCAAGTTAAATGGATTATGTGCGCTTCGATTGAAGTATGTGCGTATATAATTGGTAAAATATGCTTGTCATTGCAGATATAATCGCTTGTAATACCGATAATTATTTATATGAAATTTTTTTCTATTTTTAAAATCTTCGCATTTTTGAAGCGGAAGATCAAGTGATATTATCAAGACAAAAGTCATTGTTAGTGTTCATCACATTGTCAGCATTATTAGCGAAAAAGGAATTTATTTTACGAGAGCTACTAATAAATGGGATCTAATTTAATTTTTTTTTTAATATCTTCAAGAGATCTGAAATTTGCCCGAAGGCAATATGCTTGAGCACTAACTAACAAAGGGAAGATCCTGAAACCGGAAATTAAAAAAAAATATGAAACTTTGGGAACATGTACATCACAATTAAAAAGGTTTGGCCGGGTTAATTTTCATTTAAAGTGCCAATCAATAAGTTGGTAATATAGCGTCCACAATTGTCTGTTATCTCATTGAGTACGAAATAAATATAGTTTTCACCCACTGTCTCGTTAATTTTCATCAGTTGGTAATATAGCGTCCACAATTGTCTGTTATCTCATTGAGTACGAAATAAATATAGTTTTCACCCACTGTCTCGTTAATTTTCATCATAGTTTCTTCAAACAATAGATTAATATACATTTTTCTTGTAGTTGAACGACTAGGAATTGACAGCTTCGTACACATTTCTAAAAAATTTTTAAACGTGGAATTATCCAACTTTGAAAGTGGAATATTTGCACTTAAGAAGGCGTTATACAAGTAATAATGGAGACTATTATATCATATATTTTTGCTTGTTGAAGTAAACGATTGATTCAGAGTAGCTTGTGGTGCATTTTTAAATCTTGTGATATTTCTTTTATGCAAATCAGTTCTTACATGCTGCGTTAATTGAAATTTTTGTCATCACATTGTCAGCATTATTAACGAAAAGTGAATTCATTTTACGAGTAAAAATTCTTAAATATCCTCTCGATGGCTATTGTCTACACATTTAGCACATTATTCTATTTAGAAAAGGGAAAGGAGAATTGAGAAAAAGATAAGATCTCCAATTTGAACTGCAGAAGACCTACCCAAACCATGAAACAAAAATAGTTCCAATTATTATAGGGGCCTTGGGGGTTGTACCTGCTTATCTCATGTAAAACCTCGGGCAAATATCTGCCTGTGAGAACGAGGCGGGCCATCTAGTTGCGCGAATGCTACTGGGCTCGCTCCATCACGGAACGGGGTACGCCAGCATCTAATCGCCGTAATGGTAAGATGCCGGAATGATGCTGAGGCCGAAGATGCATCGCACAAGGAAGCTGTCTGCCAGCCCGAGCGCCGACTATGGTGAATATTAGAGCAGCCAGAGTGGGGGCTTAACAAAGTTAACAACCTTGACAGCACTATATTTATTATACCGATAGGACCAGGTCGGAACGGGCCATAACCAGCAATATGTGGCAACAGCGAATCCCCTCTACGCGCAGTAGCTTAAATTGCCGCACATTGCAGTTATGAATTTAGTAAGACTTAAACCGCGCAAGGATATAGTCGTTTGTATATTCGTTCTGTATACGTAATTTGCCCATTTGTTTCAGACATAATAAGGTCCAATTTATTATTATTGTATTCTTAGCTGCTACGGAAAAGTAATTTTAAGTAATAAAAAAACAATAACGTTTTCTAAAAGATAAAAGTAAAAAAATCAATAATTCTGCAAAATAAATTTAAATTTTAAGAAAGTCACTCAATATAGGATTCGAAAATACCGCCCTCTCTTCCCAAACAATAGCCGAGCCTATTGTAAAACTCCCGCCTCACTCCCTCGAGATTTCTAGCGGTTATTGTCTCGTCAATTTGTTGGCATTTGCGGCAGTTTCCAACTACACAGCCATATTTCCTAAATGCATTTACGATCCTTTCAATCGTCGAATGCGAAGGAATAGGCCTATTTACGTACTCTACAGCAAATAAATCAGCGGTTGTTCGACAGGAATTGCCGGCAAGATACCACGAAACTATTTGTACCTTCTCTGTGGTTGTATACACTGACATGATAACTACCTTTACGTTTGCACAGCTAAATACGAATGACGGGCAATCTGTTGCTCTCGATCATCGGACTTATGTATGCACACGCGGAGTGGCATCGTACACACGTTGCCACATCGCATTACGTTCCATACGTATATTGTTGCGTATGGCCCGTGGTGGGCTGAACCTATCGGTATATTATTACAAACACTGGCTTTTCAACGTTATTGATTTCAGCTGCTATGTGCTAATAATAATGAAATTATTTGATATAAAATAATTAGTGGTGCTGGTGAAGTATCATCGAAGGTCCAGGTGGTGTGTGATAATGGTTAATTTAAATAAATATATTACACCTTACTAACTAAATAAAACACAGGAGCGTTGTCCTTAAAGTTTGTATTTATATTTACATAAGAAAGAAATTGAACTTGGTATATTTGAAAGTAATTAATAAAAGTAATATATACACGAGGAGCTGTAAATAAGTAATTAAAAATTAACAAAAAATATACTGAAACGAACGTTAAATTGAGCAGTAAATTAAATGTTAATTAATTACGGTTAATAATAAAATAATCTCTGAATCGAACAATACAGAGTTACCTTTGAGTTTGCGGAGATGGTCGGCCACGTGGTCTGCGAAGATATACTTGGACAAGTATATGTAGAGCGATGTTTGGCCGGAGGAACAAGAAATTAATTAGTTGAATTAATGTGAATTAGATCAAAGAATAATATATATTGAACAATACAGATTACCTTCTAGTTGCAGAGATGTAAGGGCACGTACGTACATACTGGCCGGTACTTGATTAGTACGGCGGGTAAGATGTGTATCTTACGAGGGTTCTAACGAGACGAAGCCTGATAGTTTGTGTCGTTAGAACACTGGTATAGAAAAAGGTCTGTTGTTTATGACCCCTAAGTCGAAGAGAGGGTCGATATCTTGAATAATAATTAATAAGAAACGCGACCTGAAGATTTGTGATATCGATGCCGCAGATATCATTGAAATATCCCTTGTGAAACAAGCTTTCTAATGATATGAAACACCAGATGTACATAATTAAATTAAACAACTTAATGAAATGTATATAGAAATTCCACAGTGAACGTTATGGTTGTAAGCAGGTATATTTCGAGGGCCTTCCGGTTAGGGATATAACAAAAGAAAGACTTTCTACTTGCAAACGAATATGTACAGAAAAATGTCTTAAGTTAAATTTAATATTATACTGCGAGATATTTAAAGAAGAAATATTATTTAAAAATAAATTAAAATATTCTTATATATGCGAAGCGAAACAATATAGTATTATTATTATTATTCCCTTTTACTGTTACATTTACTTGAATAAACTTGACAGGGCGCGCTCCGTATGGTCGGCGGGAGCGTGGTCGTTCAGTTATGCCGGTTGTGTCTTTGTCGATTGTGCGGAGTGCGTGGCGTAGAAGGTGGTAAATGGGAATAATAATAATGTAACAGAATAATTGAAACATACATGAGTGGGTAAAACCCCACTAGTTTTGTATAATACAAAAGTATTTTTAATAATATAAAATATTATTAAACATCTGGTGTGAAGAACAGAAATACAAGTTCATTATTAATATTTTTTGTGAACGTGTCCGAACATATCCCTCCCTAGAGACGCAGGTACGTATTTCACCTTTCTACAGATTCATCAGTACGCCCCTGCTGGAGAAAGGATATATTCAGACACATTCACAAGAAAAAGAAAGACTTCGCTATCTCACAGAAATTATTAAGACCGAGCGTAAAAGTACATATATATTGATGTTGGGGCGTATGTGGCTGGATTTGACACTTCTGCGTAATCACGGATTTTTTCTTCATTATTCTCGTTCGCAACCTTTATTTTCACTTGTAACATCACACTTCCATAGTTTTTACCGGGCGATAAAAGTTTTTCACATTCGTAAGACACAAACTTTTGACCAACTTTTAAAGAAGCTTTGATCAAATCTTCTATGTTTTTATTTTATACATTTGGGCGTATATTTATTCGAAAAGGTAACTGTTTCAGCGCTCGTTAATAGCAGCTAGGTTTAAGTTAATTGAATAATGTGTAGTTCGATTTAAATATGTGCACAAGATTGATATTGCAATAATAATAATCATTGACTTTTATCAGGTAGATAAAATCGTTTATAGTGGTAACTATTTGAAATATATTTCTGTTATTAAAATCTCTTTTTTTTAATGAACTAAAATCTACTTGCACATGTGTTTATTAAAATAATCGAATTGCGTGCAGTTTGATTTAAAAAGTGCATGAGATTGATAAGATATATTATGAATACAAACTAATACAAATATGTTTTGTTTAAGTATGACAATACGTTAAGCACGTATAAAGCGTTTGTACAATATGAAACAAACATGTAATTAATTTACATATCTGTAACTATGCACATGGACAATACACCTCGTATTTTCAGCATTTACTTCAGCTTAATACATATGTTTCTGCCATCTAGGCGTCCTCAGTTAAGCTAGTGAAGCAATGTATACAAATTAATACAAACCTGTTATAAACAACTGGTTTGTATCTGTATTTAAATTTACTGAAATAGCCCGCATAGATCAAGCAAGTTCCGTCCTATAAGAAGACAACTATTTAATAATTGACATCTTACGGGCGAAAGGGACTTTGTCTGGAGGGCTACCTATCGTTCAAACAGCTAAGCTGCTACGGGAAACGATAAAATACGTATGTAGATGTAGTCCATTAACAACCAGCCAGATGGCGGTAAATACGCCTAGATGGCAGAAACATATGTATTAAGCAGAAGTAAATGCTGAAAATACGAGGTGTATTATCCATGTGCATAGTTACAGATATGTAAATTATTTACATGTTTGTTTCATATTGTAAAGTTTGTCTTTTCGGGTTCTTAAAATAAAACTAACAATAACTTTAGACACACACACTATATTAATATTAAAACGTATAACAATATAAAACTAACTATTAACAACAATAAGTACATTTATGTATTTTATATTTATGTAACTATATTTATGTTTACTTCGCGAGACTGTAGGATTCAATGCCTGTTCATCCCTTCTTCGACGCGGCTTTTATATCGGTGAATACTTTTCTAGAGCCTTCACGTAGGCCTCGCGAAAACATCCAGAGGGATGACGCACCTCGCGTCATCGGATGAGTCATTACATTGCCCCCTTCTTAAAAATGAAGTTTCGTCCCGAAACATGTCATGCTTTGGTCTCCTCAAACGATGACGAAATCGACAGGTAGGGCCTTTGTTACATAGCGACGTCATATCGAAATAACAGTCCACGGTCTTATCTTGCCTGGATGGACAGGAATATTCAAGCTGGTAACTGCATACCAGAATTTCCATACCAGTATGTCGGAAGATTACTTCCAACATGCTCCTTACAATTCTCCAGTCCAGGCGGTCCAATCCACAACCCAATTTTGGAACTGCTAATTTCAGAATGTCTTGCTGTAACATTTGTTCGCGTAAGTGGGTCAGGGCCTCCCATAAGGCTCGATAGGTTGGCCTTAGGCTCGACAGTTCTTTCGTGACCAAATCAAATATGGGCTGTCCTTCATTTATTATTTGGAGACTCTTCCCAATTGCTGGCCCTGCTGCCTTAGCCTTTCGATTCTGCCAAATCTCTCTTTAAATTCCCAGGCAATTCCTTTGGCCATTCGTAGATCTCGGGCTACGCAATGAGCAAGCGCGTAGTCTGGCGGCACCGTGAACAAATCCTGCTGTTTCTCGATGGTTACCCCAAATCGAGCTTTTCTCGAACCAGAATACTCTTGCATAAAGTCTTCGAAGGTTAGTTCATGGTATTGGCTATCCAATCGGCGCAAGTCAACGGTTTCGTCATTGTCTCCAGAGTATGGGGCTAATCGATTAAAATGTACGACTCTTGGCTTAGTGTGAGGTGTTCGCCTGATGCGGTATATTACATCGTTGATCCGCTTCAACACCTCGTATGGCCCCTCCCAATTCTTTTGAAGTTTTGGAGATAGGCCCCGTCGACGTTGTGGATTATACAACCAAACCCGATCGCCTTCATGGTAACCACTCTTCTTGGCGTTGATGTCATAGCTCTCTTTCATTCTGTCACTAGCATCTTGGATATTATGTCTGACTTGTTCATGGATATTATCTAGTCGTCGTCTGAGCGTGCTGACATAATCTTCTCCGGCAAGATCTTCACCAGGCTTGCTCCCAAACTTTAAATCACAGGGCAATCGGAGTTCCCTCCCGAAAAACACGTTTGCTGGTGATTGGCCTGTTGTCTCTTGAACGGAGGCCCGATACGCCATTAGAAATAATGGTAAATGTTCGTCCCAATCTCTCTGGTGTTCGGAGACCACTTTGGATAAGTGTCTGATCATGGTCTTGTTCATTCGCTCTACCATCCCATCTGATTGTGGATGCAAGGGAGTTGTTCTCGTCTTCCGTATGCCCAAAAGTCCACACATCTTTTCGAATAGACTGGACTCAAAATTTCGCCCTTGATCGGAATGAAGTTCCAAGGGTACACCAAAACGGCTGACGAACTCCTTCACAATCACGTCTGCTACAGTTCCAGCTTCTTGATTTGGTAGAGCATATGCTTCAACCCATTTGGTAAAGTAATCCATGACCACTATTATGTATTTATTTCCTTTGCTGCTTTCTGGAAAAGGATCGGCGGCGTCTATGGCGATCCTTTCAAATGGGCTTCCTACATTGTATTGCCGCATGGGTGCACGTCGACGCCTCTGGGGACCATTGCTTCCGGCGCAATTTGCACACTTTCGGCACCATTCTTTCACATCTCGTGAACAATTCACCCAGTAAAATCTCTGGCGCACCTTCTCCAGTGTTTTATGGACTCCAAAATGTCCCCCAGAAGCACCATTATGGAGTTCTCGCAATACCTCTGGTATTCTTTTCTTGGGAACCACCATTTGCATCTTGCGCTCACTTCCATCGTGATTTTCGACCTCACGTCCCAGGAGATCGTCATCCATGGTTAAGGAATCCCATTGTGCCCAGTATGACTTCAATTCTCGTGAATGGGGAGCAATTTCTTGCCAGGTCGGTCTTTGCCCATTTCTTTTCCAAGCCATGAGGACTGCAAGATCCGGATCAGCTTCTTGATCTGCGCGAAAATTGTCAGGTTGCCATTGGTCATCAACAACGGTGGTTCGAAGAGCGTTGGCCGATTTGTCTTCGATTCTGTTGCAATATCGACAGTCTTCTGGACAGGGCCTTCTGGAAAGGGCATCTGCATTTTGATGTTTGAGGCCTGCTCTGTGTTCAATAACAAAGTCATACTCCTGTAGCCTCTCAATCCATCTAGCTACTTGACCCTCTGGATTCTTAAATTGCAAGAGCCACTTTAAGGCGGCATTATCAGTGCGGATCAGGAACTTCTGCCCATACAGGTACTTGTAAAAGTGCTCAATGGCCTTAACTACTGCCAATAGTTCTCTCCTGGTTATGCAGTAGTTCCTCTCTGGTTTGGACAGGGTCTTGCTGAAGTATCCAATGACCTTTTCTTGTCCATCTTGGATTTGAGAGAGCACGCCACCAATCCCGACGTTACTGGCATCCGTATCCAAAACAAACCTCCCAGATGGCAGCGGATAGTTCAAAACGGGTGCACTGATCAACGTACCTTTTAACAACTCAAAGGCCGCTTGGCATTCGTTGTTCCAAATGAATGCTCGATTTTCTGTTAGGCGAGTAAGTGGTTTTGCAATGTTGGAGAATCCAGGAACGTAGCGTCGATAATATGTGCATAATCCCAAAAAGCTTCTTAGCTGATGTTTGTCTTTGGGTACCGGCCATTTTTCCACAGCTTTTACCTTTTCTGGATCCACAGCAATTCCTTTTCCGGAAACCACATGTCCAAGGTAATTTACCTCCTTGCGGAAAAGGTGACACTTCTTTGGACTTAATCTCAGGTTGGCATCTCTCAACCTCTGGAATACTACTTCCAAATTTTTCATGTGATCTTCAAAGGTCTTCCCTACCACAATCACATCATCGAGATATACCAGGCAGGTGTTCCAGGACAGTCCCCTCAGTACAGTGTCTATGAGTCGCTCAAAAGTAGCTGGGGCGTTACACAGTCCAAATGGCATGACTAAATTGCCAGAGTCCTGTACCTAAACTGAAGGCAGTCTTCTCTTTGTCATTGGGATCCATTCCCACTTGCCAATAACCGCTCTTTAAGTCGAGAGTGGAGAACCATTTTGCTCCTGCCAAGGTGTCTAGCGTATCGTCTATTCTTGGGAGAGGATAGCTGTCCTTTTTGGTCACACTATTCAAACGACGATAGTCCACACAGAATCTGGTAGATCCATCCTTCTTCCTGACAAGGACTACTGGTGAAGCCCATGGACTATTCGATGGTTCAATTACTCCTTGGCCTTCCATATCTTGTATAATTTGCTTGGCTTCCTCACGTTTTGCCAGTGGTAACCTTCTTGGTCCTTGTCGAATTGGACTTGCATCGCCGGTATTTATTTTGTGCATTACAATATTTGTTCTGCCTTTCGTACCAGTTTCAGTTTCAAAGACGTCTTCATAATGTTTGATTAGGTCCTTAACTTGACTTTGTTCCTTCTTGCTCAATCCTTGACAGGCGGAGTCGATTATCTTGGACAATTTCTCAGAAACCTGCACGAATCCATTCTTCTTCGCCTCTATATGATGAACGACGGCCGACACTGGTGAACACCACCCCAAAATAGTACCCTTCTTCAATGAAACAGGGTAATAGTTCACATTCATTACCCTTATCGGTACAGTCTTCTGAGTCTTAACCAGCATTTTGGCAACTACTATTCCTCGACCCACCTCGTCATCATCAGCCTTTGGTTCCAACATTGCAACATTTCCGTCCAAATAATCACCTTCCGTACACGCCGTCAAAAATGTCTCACTTCTTGCATCCAGAACAACATTCTCTGCTGTAATTACTTGTACACTCCCACAATTTTTCCTATGAAGAAACAATTCCTCATTATTTATTTTTAAAGTGCCTTCTTTCATGTTTATCTGGAAGCCGTAGGTGTTCATGATGTCTAATCCCAAGATTATCTGTTCTTCTATGTCGGTTACGAGAACACGATGTCGGATTGATGTTGGTCCTATGACAAAATTGACATCTACTTCACCTTCCACAGAAGCTGCTTCTCCAGTAGCTGTCCTTAGTCTCCATTTGCTAGAAAGTAATTCTTTATTCCAGGATATTCAATCGGGTCGTACAATGGTTTTCGTCGATCCAGTATCTAGCAAGCAAGCATAGGTTCTTCTTTCCATAATAGCATCCACATACAGGCCATTGGTTTGATTTTGCAAGGATGCGATTTGGGCAGTCCTTGGGACTTTCGGATTCTCAGCGGATTCTTTCTTGGTCCTTTTATCACATTTATTCTGGATATGACCGTTTCTTCTACAATTCCCGCATGGCCGCGCACTTTTATTTGATTTGATCTGATTTAGGACTTGACTAACCACCTGCTCCATGAACTCCTCATTTTCCTGTTCGTCGACAGAACAGCCACGAGCATTGTTCCGAGAGGCTTGTTTAGCAGTCTCAAACCCAAGCGCGTGCGCCAAAGCATCGATCAAGGTTTTCGGTCTTGCCAACCTTAATGCTTGCTGCGTATCAATATCCCGGAGACCATCTATGAACGTCAGGACCGCTAGGTGTTCCATGAAATTATCTGGCGCCATCGGATATGCAAGTCGAACTAGACGAGCAATATCTGCCTCAAATTCCTGAAGATTCTCGCCTTTCTTCTGTGATCGATTCTTCAGTTGGGTATGGTATACTTGCTCCAAATGCGCGTGGCCATATCTCATCTCCAAGCGTTTAATGAGTTGAGAATAGTCTTTACGTTCCTCAGGAGGCAATGTCTGCAAAATATCACTAGCATCACCCCTCAATGCTATGACTAAAGCAGTCGCCTTCTCGGCAGAAGACCATACGTTTGCTTCTGCGGCCGCTTCGAATTGCGTCAGGTAAGTTGCCCATGACGTCTTTCCATCAAAGGTTGGTGGCTTGATTCTGGTCTTTGAAATAGCCACAAGTTCTTCTTTTATTTCGATGGGCCGCGGTGTGACTTCTTTGTTGACCTGCCTGGGATCAGAATGACTCGTGGTAGCGGGTAATTTCATTTCAATCATTATTGCCTCTAAAAGCCTAGAATGTTCTCCAATTTTCTCTTCTACAGCTATGAAAACCTCTTCTTTTAACGCTTCTGATTTTTCCGCTAATCGCTGTTCTAGAACTTTCTCCACTTGTTCCAGACTTTTTTCGAAGTTTCTAGAATTTTCTAGTAATTTCTTTTCCAGATTTTTCTCGAGAATTCTAGCGGTTTCTAGGTTTCTTTCTTCCATCTGTGCTTGTGAATCTATTAGACGCTGTTCCAAAGTTTGCGAATTGTCTATCAATCGTTGTTCCAAACTTTTCACACTGTCCAGATTCTTCTGTTCCATTTGTTCTAGAGTTTTCGCTAAGTTTCCAGAAGTTTCCAGGTTCTTCTGCTCCATTTGTTGCATTTGAGTTTGTGAATCTATTAGACGCTGTTCCAAGGTTTGCGAATTATCTATTAGTCTTTGTTCTATATTTTTCGCACTATCCAGATTATTCTGTTCCATTTGCTTCATTTGAATTAACAGCAAATTCACGTCAGCATCTCCGCCTGGAACTTGAAAGACATAATTCTCTGGATCCTCGCCTTCTTGGATCAACACATTGCGAAGCCGTTGCTGGAGGATCGACTTTTTGCCAGTTGTATCCTCATCCCTCTCTTCTAATTCTCGTTTTAACTCGGACACTTTCAATTCCGTGAGTTTCATTCTATTAGCCATCACGATATTTAAAATAACGTCTTTCTGCACTGTATATTTATTTAAACGAATACTTAATTAACACTTAATTGTCTATTATTATTTATTAATTAGTCCACACCTGAATACCACAGTAAAGTTTGTCTTTTCGGGTTCTTAAAATAAAACTAACAATAACTTTAGACACACACACTATATTAATATTAAAACGTATAACAATATAAAACTAACTATTAACAACAATAAGTACATTTATGTATTTTATATTTATGTAACTATATTTATGTTTACTTCGCGAGACTGTAGGATTCAATGCCTGTTCATCCCTTCTTCTACGCGGCTTTTATATCGGTGAATACTTTTCTAGAGCCTTCACGTAGGCCTCGCGAAAACATCCAGAGGGATGACGCACCTCGCGTCATCGGATGAGTCATTACAATATTGTACAAACGCTTTATACGTGCTTAACGTATTGTCATACTTAAACAAAACCTTTTTGTATATTTACCGCCATCTGGCTGGTTGTTAATGGACTACATCTACATACGTATTTTATTGTTTCCCGTAGCAGCTTAGCTGTTCGAACGATAGGTAGCCCTCCAGACAAAGTCCCTTTCGCCCGTAAGATGTCAATTATTAAATAGTTGTCTTCTTATAGGACGGAACTTGCTTGATCTATGCGGGCTATTTCAGTAAATTTAAATACAGATACAAACCAGTTGTTTATAACAGGTTTGTATTAATTTCTAGACATTGCTTCACTAGCTTAACTGAGGACGCCTAGATGGCAGAAACATATGTATTAAGCAGAAGTAAATGCTGAAAATACGAGGTGTATTGTCCATGTGCATAGTTACAGATATATAAATTATTTACATGTTTGTTTCATATTGTAATACAAATATGTTAATATCTATGTACCTGGACATATACAACATATTTACAGATGCATGTGTTTCAATTTAACGATTTCAGTGCAGTTATAAAGTGACGTCTTTAGATTCGCTCCCGAAATAAAGCACGAACTTAATACCGTTAGGTGACAAATAACATCTGACAGGTCCTCTGTTAAGCGCTTTCTCACGGACGGCTAAGCCGCTTCTAAGAGAGAAAGAAATACGTATAATAGTGTAGTCCGTTAACTCGTTTTCTTTTATTATTTTGGTTATTTATTTATTTAGCGCATGGCTAAAACAATGAAATCTATAATTAATTACAAGCAAATGTCTAAGTTCTGGATGTATGCAACAATGGCCTAGTCCGTTGCCATCAGGAACACTTTAGTATCTTCTGTGAACGTTCGTAGTGGGCATGCTTGTATGAGGGAATTAAAGGCAATGAGATAGCTGACGAATTGGTCAAAGAAGGTACTAATAGGAACTTCATAGGACCATAACCTGCATGTGGAATCGCTAAGGATTCCGCTAAATGGGAGACCTGGTTATGGCTAGAAAGATAACATAAAAAGAAATAGAGGTTAACGAAAGGTCAACTCCATACCAAAACACTACTAAGAGAGCTGGACGGAAGGTTTTCAGTCAACTTAATTCGTAGTAACAAAAAAAGAAATTAAAATAATTACCGGCTTAATAACCGGACATTGTCCTTTAAGGAAGCATCTGTACAGCATGGGCTTGGTTAGCGAGCCCTTGTGTAGGAGATGTGAAAAACAGGAGGAAACTAGCCTTCATGTAATATGCAGGTGTGAGGAACTGAAGGAACTCACACAGAAATATTTCGGGAGAGATCTATGGAATCATACGAGTGTACTCAAACTTCACCAGAGGAGGATAGTGGCTTTTATCGAGGACACAAGACTAACAGAGTGGAACTGAGAGATCTATTGGGGATAGTATAAAGAGCAGTGCTCAAGTGCCTGGACTTCTACCATAATTTGTCCTAATTCTTTTCAGAATGTACCAAATTTTACAGCGTTCTACGAAATCTGGTGGACTAGTTGATAAGCAGGGCATCTTGAATTGCTCTAGAGTAGCTTGGTCTTTCATATTTCTGACCAACGATCTTGCACATTAAATCCATTATCATACAGGCTTCGAACTGTTTGTAGTGGGGGGTGTCGAGAGCGAAGCCTGTTTCGATTATAGGAATGTCTTCATGAACAGGAAGTTGAGGATTTGCAATTACTTTTTGCAAACTCTCGTATGAGAGCGTATTCTCGCCACAGAAAAGGGGCTGCAATATGGCTAAGGATGGGTAATCAAAACGTTGGCGTGTTTCTGAGTGTTGCTGTGATAATTCGCATTGTCTGATTAAGTTTGACATCGCTAAGTCTGCTGTGAGTACTGTTAATCCACACTGCAGCACAGTATTCTAATAATTGGGAGAAGTAGATTCGATGAAACGATATTAAACAGGATCTATTACAAAAATTACGAAGTTTGTAATTAACAGTTAAAATAATGGAAAAAAATAAACTAACTCACAGTAAGGTAATAGCACCTAAAGGTGACACTGCTTCAATAGATGACACGTTTATATAAAATCATCTTTTATTAGGTTCACTTACTGGAAATTAATTTTCTTCTGTTTTTCAGTATCTTACTGCATGCATCTCCAAGAGTTACAAATAATATATAGAACAATTTTTTAAAGATTTTAAGTTTTACTTCACTTGATCGTCAATATTGTGTTTGGGTCAAAATTGTAACCATTTCAGTTAAGGCAGTACCTCAATATGTAAGGTTTGGAATGCGTTAAATGTAAGTTTTGTTTACTTTGTATTTGCTTTAATAATTAAAGTATACATTGATTTCAATACACGCCGATAATTTAATCCATATGTTTTAATAGGTTAGGGCTGACAATAGTGTCAAACTTAGGATATGCTACGTTGTGGGTTATCCCTTAGGTGACATGAATGTGATGCATTGGTTATTTAAATATATAGTTTATTATGTAGGGTTCAATATTGTGTATTTTCTTCCGATCTTCCGTCACAGAAGAAAAAATTCGTAACTAGTTCTCTGAAATTTCTCAACATATAAATTAGCACCACTACTCTGATATTTTTAAAGATCGACGAAAGTCTTTAATGCCGATTAATCTGCATTCTTTTTAACGCCTAAAGGAAAAAAAATATTAGTGAGAAAAGGTGAAAAAACTGTGTATAATCACATAACTGGCGATGAAAAGGAATGTGTAACCATATTAATTACAGCGAATGCAGCTGGTAGTTTAGTTTCGCCGATAGTTGTATTCCCTTATGAACGTTTGACAGCTGTAGTGACATTAAATAAGCCAGTTGATTGGTGAATTGTTTGGAAAAAGTCAGTAGCGATGGATCAAATGCAGAAATTTTTCACGAGTTCGTGGCGAACATTTTTATCCATGGATTGCAATTAGATTCCTTTGCCAGTAGCGTTTTTTGTTAATGGCCATGCTAGTCATTTAACTTTATCCCTTAGTGAATTTTGCAATGAGAAGGGATTGTGTTAATGGCTCTTTATCTAAACTCCCAAACACCCATATTTTGCAACTCATGGACGTGTCAGTATTTCAGCCATTGAAAAACGGATGGAAATGGCGTCTACGATTGGATGGCTCAAATTGCTGGACAAAAATGAAAGCGGGAACAATTTGGACCTTTATTTAAAAAAGTAATAGATACGACCATAAAACCAGAAATTATAACGTGTGTTCATTTGAAAAGTCAATCTAGGTTACTTTGAAATTTTGATAGAATAAGACGCATATATATTAGTATGTGTTTGTTGTTCCGTAAACGTAAATCCAAATGACATTTGATAATGTCAATCACATTTGTTATTTATTTGTATGAAACTGTTAAAATATACGACTTCGTAGGTTAAGTAGTAAATTTTAGTTTGCGACATACTTCAAAATGTTCTCAGTAAATCAAATGCTACTAGATTGACGTTTCAAATGAACACCCGTTATAATATAATTATATAATAATATATATATATATATATATATATATATATATATATATATATATATATATATATTATTATTAACAGCTTTACAGCTTGAAGTTTATTTCTTTAAGAAGAAAATGTAATAACCTATAGTAAATTTTTTAAATATAATAAAGATGCAACTGCTACTAGCTCTTCTACTTCACATGAAATCCTTGTCGATCATTTAAAATTTCTAGAAAATCGCATTGGTTCTAGCAAAGTAGCAAAATTTAGAGAATCGGGAAACATTTGGCAACACGAGATTGAAGACCGATTATTATTATTTAAAATTAATGATGTAATTAACATTGAGAATAATCTAAATGAAAGTATAGAAAACGCCAATGAAAATAGTGAACACGCAGAAGAAACGAGACATTCTGACATTCTGCATGGTTCCAATGGAGAAAATAACGATCGAAGTAACGAACCAATAGAAATTCAGGGTAACAAGAACGACAATAAAATACAAAGTGACAACAGAAATGATCAACAAGTTGAAGTAGAGCATGTTTTAGATGAGAAAGATACTGCCATGTCGCAAGACAAAGAAGTAGATTCGCAGTCAATAATGCAATCAACTTTACAGAATATACAGAACAATATATGCGATACAGAAGAAATTTTTAGTAACTTTGAAAATACTCAATCCAATAGGTGTTCATTACAAAATAATTGAGGCCAGTGTAGCTCCTGGAAAACACACTGACAATACAAAGAACATACCCTGTATTGGTGTATTCTCCCTTTAAAAAATACTTATTTTGGCCTGAACTTAATAAAGCACCACAAAAGCGAAAGGAAGAAAATATATCTTCTGTACTATTAAACTTAAATAACACACCTTATATTTTCACAAACAATAGTATATTAACTATATGTACATTTCATGTGCACTGCACACATCGTCAGTAGTTACTATTTAAACGTATTATTTTCGAGTAGGTACATGTATAGTAAAAATATCTTTAGGTAGGGCTGTAAAAAACTACAAATGGTCGAAAAACATGCAAATAATCGAAAAGTATGGTCGTATTATTGTAAAAGTGCCTACTAAACTCTATTGAAATTCTAAGAACGACAAATTTGGGAAAGGCCGTTACATATGAAAACAAGACATCTGACTGTGTTAGTCATTTAGGGTTATGTTAAATAACAATATAGTAAAGTGAAAAGGATCTATTATTTATTAGGTACTGTTGGTATACAATTTAAAAGTTTATTATTAATAGGTGAAATGTCATTGTTAAGGAGGTAATTTTTGTATTTTTTCATATGTATGGCTTCCCACATGTCTAAATTTCTATTGTTACATTTTTAATTAATTTTACATTATCTAAGCTGAAATTATGTCCGGTATCTAAATGATGTAGAGCTAATGCTGATTTGTCTACATTGTGGAGTTTTACATGAGCTAAATGTTCTTTGAAACGGGTTTGAATATTTCTACTTGTTTGGCCGATATATAATTTCGGGCAAGAATTACAGTTAATTCTGTAAATACCTGATTCTTTCAGTGGGTCTGTGCCAACTATCTTAGTTTGAAGGTATTGTTGTAACTTGTGAGTGTTGGAAAATGCAGGAGTTAGATTATATTTTTTAAACAATTTTGTTACGCTATTCTGCCAACTTTTGTGAAAAGTAATTTTGCAATATTTTTTGGTATTACTCTGTGTATTTGGAGTTAATCTGATTTTAAAAGTTTTTAGCTTCTTTTCTAGTTTGTTTTTGATTTTTTCCACCAATTGTTTATCGAAACAATGAAACGGAGGTTATGTTGTTAGTTATTACGAAAATTATTGTCCTGGAATTGTCAAAAACATTAGATCTAAAGACATTCATTATTTTGTTAGCGTTATGTTAAAGAGCGGAAGTGTATGGAAGTGGCCCTCTGTAGAAGACTGTACTGGTACTCTAAAGACTCTTCACCGTATCAAACCACCTGTAGTTATAAATTCAAGAGGAGCATATGACGTAGATGAAATGGCAATATATTATTAAATATGTGAGATATCAAAAAATAATATATATTATATGTAATCTTTTGGTGTTTCTATATACCATCTATTAGACATCTTCTGAAATTAAGGTCATATAAAGGTGTATGTAACATATACTTACTTAATTAGGTTTTTAGACATAATATGCTAAATATATGTTACTCAAACACATGAAAATGGTAATATATACTTTGAAACATCTTTAGAATAAAGGTGCACGTAACATATACTTACTTAATTAGGTTTTTAGACATAATTTGCTAAATATATGTTACTCAAACATATGAAAATGGTAATATATACTTTGAAACATCTTTAGAATAACACTAAGTCGATGTAAAATATTTCGTAAAAAATGCATTAATATTCATATATAAAATCAAGCTTTTTGGTGTCCGCCTCTGGTGCCGTTACCTTACTTTATTTATCTTACGAAATATAAACTAATAAATAAAATAAATTATAAAAACTCCTCACGCTTCTATCTACGCCCATGAAGAAAGAAATTTAACTGTAATATTGAAGTAATTGCGCCACAATTCAACGACAAAAAACAGATGTGCGGTTAACCGAATGTATAGCTATTCAATAACTGCGTGTTGTACTTAGCGATGTTATAGATTATTTATATTGTCCATCGTAATTTCGGCCTGATGCGTCCGGTCTCTAATTATTATATACAGGAGTTTATGGAAAATATAACTATGACATAATTGTAATACAATAACATTTTATAAGAATCTAGATGTTGTTAAATATGTGTAATACCTATATGGTCGCATAACTTTGTTTTTCCAGAAGTAATTTTTTAAAAATTTTTTATTGATACATAGTTAAAAATTACGAATTTACTCATGACATTTATCTTTATTTTCTATTCCCTGGGAATAGAAAATAAATACGAATGTCATGAGTTAATTCGTAATTTTTAACTATATATCAATAATAAATTTCAAAAAAATTATTTCCGAAAAAACAAAGTTATGCAACCGTTCAGGGACTTTATACTAATCCTGTATATATTTGTCTGTATTCTTATATTTTTATTTATATTTATATTCTATACTTTTTTTCCTGACATGTATAAATAATTGTAAATTGTCACGTGCGTATAAAGAATTATTATTATTAAAAACTTACAAGTCGTTTGTTTGTGATCATTATTTGTTTACCCTTGAATAACATCTTAAAGTCTTGTTTATTCATTCTATGCAAATATTAGCATACCGTGCATTGAGTCGATGAGTAATAATTTTTATTAATTCAATATTTAGTTAAGAAATGTGTACATGGTACTTCCAGTCTGAAGTGTTAAATAATGTATAAACTTTTAATACACGTGTCATCTGTACTATTTTATGCAATTAAAATATTATCTTTGTTTCCGATTAGCTTCTAAATAAATTTCATTTTTATTTACATCAAACAAATCACTAGATTATGCAGGTTACATAATGATAATGGATTCTCATAATTAAGTTTTTACTAGCTAATATTTATTTGGGCGATATATATCAACTTAATTTCTGCCTGTAATACTGATAAAATTCAATTGTGAAAATAACACGTTCATCAATATAAAATTACTTATCATTCCTTGACGTAAAATATGTACCAAGTTTTATAGTACAAACTAAAACTGTCTCGTAATGATGATTAGAAGAAGTCTTAAAATATATTTCCTGAGAAATTATTTAATTTAATGATTTATATATGTTTTATGTGAATTTTTAAATATTAATAATCGTATGTTGAAACTTCATTATATCCAATAGAAAACACTATTTGTTTAGTTTCCAAAAAAATTATATTGTATTGTAGACACACACTGCATATATGTTTCACCACACTGTGGTTTCATCGGGTGGATGAATATACACTGCAAACTTACATTTGTTACATATTTATGTAAATACAAATATAAAGGTGAAAAACAAAAATTCTAATTTGAGAGTGGGTGGACCTATTGTAGTTTTAAGCTGAATATGGGGGAGTGATTTACATCTACCTGGTCATTTAAAATTATGCCTAAATTATGATATCTATTAATTTCTAAAGCTTCTAACATATTGAGTTCTTTACTTTTGTCTAACAAGTGTTCATTTGAAAAGTCAATCTAGTAGCATGTGATTTACTGAGAATATTTTGAAGTATGTCGTAAATTAAAATTTGCTACTTAACATACGAAGTCGTATATTTTGACAGTTTCATACATACAAATAAATAACAAATAATAGGTATTTATTGAAAACTATAACAAATGTTGAAAATGTTGTCCTTCAAGATCAATGCACTTTAAAATCCTCCTTTCAAAATTTCTGATGATATTCTGCAACATTACTGGACTGTTATTAATTTTCATGCATTTCGGTTCGATTCTCTGTAGCATATCATTCAAATTCAATATAGGTGTTCGAAATATGTTATTTTTTAGATAAGGCCACAAAAAGAAGTCGCAAGGTGTTATATCGCATGAACGTGCAGGCCATGCAAATTCAGTATTTCGACTAATTATACGCTCATCAAAAAATTCTCTTAAATAATCCAAAGATTCTGGAGTACAGTGACAAGGTCTTGTTGGAAATATGCATTTTGAATTTCATCATCATGTAACTGATTGACAAATTGTTGCAAAATTACCGTACGGTACCTTTGAGCATTTAACGTTCCCTGAAAAAATATTGGTCCAATGAGTCGCCTTTGGCTTATCGCTGCCCAAACACCAATTTTCTCTGGATGTAGCGATTCTTCATTAATTACATGTGGATTTTCACTACTCCAAATTCTTGTATTTTCTGAATTTAGGTATCCCGTTTTATAAAACCATGCTTCATCAGTAAAGATGACTCTTTGCGAAATTTCTCCATTATTGTTCATATTTACAAACCAATTACAAAGCTGTAGTCTAGGTGAGTAATCTATTTCTAACAATTCTTGTGCTGCTATAACACGGTATGGATAAAGTTGCATATGTTTTTTTAATAACTTGTGAGTTGTACCAATAGAAAGGTTTATTTGTTGACTCAAATGTCGAACAAATGTTTGTGGTTCATTTTGCATTATTTCTTCAACACGATTGATAACTAAAGGTGTACGTTTCTTAACTGCTCCGCTGCCTGATTTTCTTAAGAGACGACCAGTTTCAGAAAAAAGTTTTAAAGTTCTATCCAAAGTATTCTTAAATTGTATATAATCTATTACAAAATGTGGAAACTCAACTTGAAATTCTACCATGTAATCTTGAACTGAATAAACCCATAAACCATCAATTTTATTACCACTTCGAAAATAAGCCTGGACTAAAAAAATTTTATGTTCTAAAGTGAAAGCCATTTTAAAACTGATAAGCAATTTATTTAAACCAAAATCGACGCACGATTATTTTATGCACTAACTGATATTTGTGATTGACATTATCAAATGTCATTTGGATTTACGTTTACGGAACAACAAACACATACTAATATATATGCGTTTTATTCTATCAAAATTTCAAAGTAACCTAGATTGACTTTTCAAATGAACACACGTTACTATATGTAATGTTTTGAAATTAGAATTGAATTTGTGGTTATATTCGAAACTGTGATTAGCAAAGTTTCAATCTGTCTTCGTATCTCTTTCGTGTACTGCCATTCTAGTTTGGAAGGTTCTTCCTGTCTGACCTATATAAAATAAACAATTCCTTACAAAAAGCAATAACAAACAAAAAAGATAAAACGGACAGTAGATCAAACTCAGGTGTGTACAACTTGACATGGGAGGACTTAAAAAGTGTATATGGGTCAGACAAATAGGGTAAAATACGAGATGTATTTCCACGTGTACAGATACAGAATTTGTATGTATATATGCATCATTTGTAACAAATCCTTAATGCGGCTTACGCATTGATATATAGTATTACCTCTTTAAACCGAACTAATAATTGCACTGATTGATCCAGGTTTTAGAAATGTTCGGATTATCGAAAATTGATCATACGCATATACCCTATTATCTATGAATTTTATCATTCTTGCGAGGAAAAGCCTTTTATTTTCAAATAAAAAAGTAATTACACTACTACCTCATATGTATTTTCTTAGATATCAGAAACAGATACATTTCTATGTATAACATAGTATACCGTGTGTCCCAATTTCGATGCTCACCATTGGTATCTCGGTTATTAGAAGATATAGAACAACGGTTAAATGGGGAATGTTTTGCAGAATTCAATACTGGCGGCAAATCTCATTTCAAATTTGACCTAACTTTTTAAATTTTTAAAATATTTTGAAAAATCAAAAATTTGCCGATTTCGTTATTCCTCAATAACTCGATAACGCTTAGTCTGGCCTCTTTTAAAGTTTTACATTGTTCAGACACTTTTTTAAAACAAATTATTTGATACAAACAGAAACCCCCGATTGTCATTTGTTTTTAAGTTATTACCACTATCTTTTGTTTTTCATATGGCGGCCATATTGGATTTTGGGTTTGTTAGGTAGTCCTCAAAATGTGCTTTTCAACGATGTATAACATGCCTGAAAAATTTATATTTATAAGGAAAATATTAATAAAAACGTAAATTAATATTTAATATGAAATTAGTAGGCTGAAGAATTAAACACCAATGTCAAATGAAAGTGAAAAGATATTCTAAGTAATACTGTAAACAAACGAAACGATAAAAAAATTATAGAAATAAAAAGTAAAGATACAGAACTTAAAGTTCACATTCACTTAAAGAAATTGTTCAATATGACGACCATTCTGTTCCACACAATTTTGACACCTTGTTCGAGTAGAGTTACAAACTCTACGTAGCGTGTTTCCGTTTACTGATCGTAGCACATCTAGTACTCTTTGTTCTAAAATTTCCCGAGTTTCTGGCGGTTCAAAATCAAATACTTCGTTTTTAGTGGTACCCCATAAATAAAAGTCAAGCGGGATAAGGTCGGGTGATCTCGCAGGCCATTGCACGGGTCCATTATTTGAAATCACTCTCTCATTAAAATTTTCTCTCAAAAAATGTTGCACGTTACGAGTGTTATGGGCCGGGCAACCATCTTGCTGGAACCAGATGTTTTGCATGTTCTCGGGATTAATAATTTGCCTCAAAGCAGGCATTATCTCGTTTGTTAGTAGCTCCAAATATCTGTTACCAGTTAAATTGTAATCAAAGATGAAAGGACCTATTAACTGATTATCTAAAACGAAAAAAAGAGTTTAAAAAACAAAAAAAATGTAAACAAAATGTCATACCAATTAAACCGCACCAGACATTAAAACCAAATCGAACTTGAAATCTTCTTTGATTTACCAAATGTGGATTTTCAGTAGACCAATGATGATAGTTATTCCTATTGAACACTCCACAATTGGTAAATCGTGTTTCATCTGTCCATAGTATTTTCCTAGGAAAATTAGCGTCATATTCACATTTTTGAAGGTACCACCTGCTAAACTGTAATCGTCGGTGATTGTCATTATCACTTAAACCTTGTACAATTGTTGGTTTGTAAGGGTGATACTTGTTTTTCGTCAAGGTTCTGTGAACAGTAGATTTTGAAATCCCTGTTTCTCGTGTCACACGACGAACTGATGTGCTGGGATTGTTCCTAACGTTCTGCAAAATATTATTTCGACGTGTATCAGCATCATTAACTTCATAGTTAGCTCGTTTTTGTTCGAAGCTTCCAAAGTTTTTTAATTTGCTAACTAGTCTTCTAAAAATTGTCCTGTGTGGCTGTTGTCTTTCTGGAAAACGCTCTGCATAATTCGTGCACGCATTTTCAGTGTTTCTATTTGCTTTGAAATACACTTCCAACATATCAACTTTTTCTTCGTTTGAATATGTATGTGCCATTATCAATACTTATAAATCTTAATACTTGACAATAATTACTTATCACTAACTACAAGTAGTTTTAATTAACTTATCTCTGCAGCACTAATTGTACTTTGACAGGTTATCGTTTTGTTTCATTGTCAGAATACATTTGTCATTGACGTTTGACGGAACATAATGTCTTTGCTAGTGATACGCGCTCAGAGGTTAGAATTATCTGACATTTGATGTAAAACCAAATACAAATCTCCCCACTACTTTTTATCCTGCGCGAACTTACCCCTCCTCGCGCCAACTTAATTGGCGTTTGCTATACTTAGAATATCTTTTCACTTTCATTTGACATTGGTGTTTAATTTTTCAGCCTACTAATTTCATATTAAAGATTAATTTATGTTTTTATTAATATTTTCCTTATAAATAAAAATTTTTCAGGCATGTTATACATCGTTAAAAAGCACATTTTGAGGACTACCTAACAAACCCAAAATCCAATATGGCCGCCATATGAAAAACAAAAGATAGTGGTAATAACTTAAAAACAAATGACAATCGGGGGTTTCTGTTTGTATCAAATAATTTGTTTTAAAAAAGTGTCTGAACAATGTAAAACTTTAAAAGAGGTCAGACTAAGCGTTATCGAGTTATTGAGGAATAACGAAATCGGCAAATTTTTGATTTTTCAAAATATTTTAAAAATTTATAAAGTTAGATCAAATTTGAAATGAGATTTGCCGCGAGTATTGAATTCTGCAAAACATTCCCCATTTAACCGTTGTTTTATATATTCTAATAACCGAGATACTAATGATGAGCATCGAAATTGGGACACACGGTATACATAAATCTAAATGCTAATGCTACAAGAATTAGAAAAACTCAGTAATTTTGCTCTGTTTAATGCTTGCTTCTTCTGCCTTTTGAGCACTTTTTTCATTTCAGATAGAATTAGAATGTGATGTTCTGATTCAGTATTTTCCTGAGCCCACAACACGTTTCGAAACTTTTGACGGCTTCTGTGTGCTTTACAGATCTTGGTATCGTTTCTTCTTCATCAGAGCTCCATTCATCTTGAACATGCTCCAAAATATCAATATCGTTCATAGATTCAGATGATTCTGTTTGTCCGACGGCTCAGTCAACAATTTCTTGTCTAGTTACATTGCCAGAAATGTGGTTCACCAGCGCGGTAACTTCCTCTATTTGTTTCTCTGTACCAAGTAACTCCATTTTATTTTTCCATTGAGGCAGTGGAAGATTATTATCTTCACTCCAACCACTATCAACATCATCATCATGCATTAGAAGTTTACTCCAAGATTTTTTAATGAGTTCTGGTCTTACATTTTCCCACTCTCTTGCTAATCCTATTATAACATCTTTTCGGACAACTTTTTTAAGTTCTGCAGAAAGATCTACTTCCTTAGAAGAAACAGTCCGTCTTAAAAGTTTTTTTCTATAATGCAATTTGATTGCTTGAATTACATTTTGGTCCATTGTTTGCACTAGCGGTGTTACATTTAGCGGCAAAAACATTACGCGAATTTTTTTATCATCTGAACATAAATCCTCTGGGTGTCCCGGTGCGTTGTCTAAAATTAACAGTACTTTTTCCGTCCTTGGTACATCACTGGTAGTGATTCATTTCCAAAAGCCCTTGGTTTTTAAGATTTGCCCAGAACTAACAATCTCATTTTATGCATTCCAGAAACATTAGAGCAAGGCATAAATGTAGTTCGTTGCTTACTCATGCCTGGAGCTGATGTTTCCGCTTGGTGAGCGAGTGTTTTTTGAGGAAGTAATTTATAGAAAAGTCCGCTTTCGTCTGCATTGTAAACTTGGTCATGACTAAAGACGGCAGACTATGTGCCCCAGCAGTGGCGTTGCGTGGAGAGTTTAGCAGAATAACAGTGCGCTTACTTAAAAATAAATATATCGAATCCCTATACAAAACGTTAAGAAAAAACATAAATAACTTACCCAACATGTTTATATTGTAGCAAAAAAATGCGGATGTGCGCGATGAAAAAACTGCACCATAATATATGTTTCTGTATTAGTCTCGGAAAGGTTCGTACGTAGCGACGTATATATATGTTTATATACAGAGAAGGATTGTTCGACGTTGAGAGATGTTATATTTGCATAGTTAAAGCGCTCTTTGTATCTGTACAACGGATCTTCAGTATTGGCAAAAAGTTGCCCTAATTTTGTAAAATCTACATTTTTATCTAATACACTGTTAAATTTTTCACGGACATAATAACTTTTTTCATCTTCAAGGATATGCAGCACTAGTTTTACGTGGTCAATAATTGCTAATGAGTCCGATAAGGACAGCGCAGTGTTCTGTAAATTTTTTATTGCGTCCAGTATTGGAACGTAACTGTCGTAAATAATTTTTAAATTTGCTGCAACTTGAGGATTGTTAAATTGAACCTGGCTGAGCCGTATTGCAGCTGCTTCTTTGGCATCTAGTTGTAAAATCACTGATTTAATTTTTTCAAAATGTTTATAATAATAAAATGCTGCTTCTAACCAAGTACCCCATCGTATAAGAATTGGTTGCGGCGGCTCGGGTATATCAGGACACAGCGAATGAAATAGCCGAATCCGTTTCGGAGATTTAAGAAAAACCGCTTTCGTTTGTCCTATCAGTTGATCCACATCAGGATAAGTTGTACGTATAGTGTTTGTTACAAGGCGTAAAGCGTGAAGCAAACATGTGACATGCAGCAGGTTTGGTTGAATCGTTTTGAGTAAGTTTGCCGTGGAACACATAACCTTGGCAGCATCGGTAACTAACATTAACACTTGCTTCGGTAAAATCTCAAATTTGTGTAGTGTTTCTATTAATACATCATATATCGCTCTGGCAGTACACCCTTGCATTCGTTTACAGGTTAGTAAATAAGTAGGAGAAGGTCCTTGCGGAGTCAGCGTCCGTACTAGAATGGCTAGGATGGACTGTTTTTCAATATCTGTAGTTTCGTCTATTGTTAACCACAGGAACTTTTTTTTACCGTATTTTTCGTACAATTTACAATTCTCTCACGCACTGACGGTACGTAATTCCGTAGCGTACTTCTTGCTGGTAATTTCCACGTAGGATTGTATTTCTTCCAAAACTGACGAAACATTGGGTGTTCCACTTTCTGCATTGGTATATTGGTCGCAATTAACATCATTGTTAAATCACACACAAATTTATTATATGATCTGCGTCCACTATTATTCGATTTATGTTTGTCACTATTTATATGTCTTTGGCACTGACTTGCTTTCCAAGTAAATAAAGTTGTTTCACAAACTAAACATTTCACTACGGTACCGCCATATATTAAATCGGGAAACCGATGTAAAAATTTCTTTACTACGTTAGCATGCAACCGTGTCGATGCATTCTTTCTAGGCACTCCCAACATTTTCAACACGATTGTGTTAACAATGTATCGCTTACAACGTCTTAACGGCAACTGAATTGATCGTCGTACGCCTCTACTCGATCCCTCCACATCACGCTACTGTTCGGGCACATAGTCTCCCGTCTTTAGTCATGACACAACTGCATCTCTTCGATTTTATTTCGAAGAAAATTTTTAAATGGCTCTACAGCTGCCTTATCACTAGACAATTTTTCTGCTGTAATTGACAATTGTCGAATTCCATACCTCTGTTTAAATTTATGAAGCCATCCGGAACTAGCTTTAAAATTATCACTGTTGTGAGTTTGGTCATTAAAAATTTGGCCTTTTCACGTAAAATTTCTCCCGATATTGGGACATCTAGCATAATTTAAGTTTTACGTACATACGAGTAGATATAAGTCATTCATTTTGGTACGTACCTCTAGATCTTTCCTGGATAAACCAGGTATAAACCGCTTTATCAACGCCGGGATATGCACTCACTTTTAACGTTTTACGCTTATTGGACAAAGAACTGGATGTGGCGCCATATGATAAAATTTTTTCTTTGTTCTTTTTGACGTCGCAAATCGTTTATTTTCCCACTTTGTACTTTAATGATAAAGCAGTCGCTGTATGAGCTGCATTTAAATCGTTAATAAGCTAATTTTTTTCTATATCGACAAAGTAACGCGTTTTCTTTTAGAAGTCATTTGTGAACTGAACATGCAACTGACAGTCAACGGTCAACTGAATAAAAAACCTAAGGAAATCTCAGAAAACATTAACACCGGTGATTCCCCTATTTACGCAACAGCAATTACTTCGATGTTCGGATTAAAGAGGCGTTGTTCGGGCTATAATTTCAAATATATATTGTTCGGATTATTGGAGGTTCGGAAAAAAGTTATACTGCACTAAATTTCTTTGGTATATAAATTCATGGTATGAAATGTGAAATGGAGCAAATTTACAAAGCGTGAAATCAAAACCTCGGGTACTCTGGTTTAATCCTGATCGATCTGTTGTTCGAAGAATGTTTACAATATGGCTAGGATAATTAAACGCCTGCTAAGTAGAAACGACTGCAAAATACTAACAAAAAGAAAGGACCGTACCAAGTAATATTATATTTAGAACTTAAAATGTTATAGGGGCACCAAAATTTTGGTTCCGCTACATAAGTATTTGTATTATTATTGTGGCTTACATCAAAAACACTTCAATAACAAATATCAATAAAATTTTTTTAACTTGATTTTATTTTTGAACGCTACTACTAAATGACGTTTGTTCAGATAATGAAACAATAAACATGTTTTAATTTTTCGTTGTTTGTCCTACTACTTGATCGGAATAAATTTTCTAGGAATTGCCCCATTCCGAATTGTAGTTGTTTGTTGACTGAACCAAGCCCTATGCTATACACTACACACTAAGCTATCGTCTGAGTGAAATATTTTGAGTATTAACATAGTGCGAACTCACCTTTCACTAGAAACACTATTAATTGTCTTACAGTAGCCACGACAAGCTAACGACATGTCTTTTTATTTGAGATGATCTGTTATTGCTCTGAAGACTGAAATTTTTCGATGATTTTCATGTTGATATCTGAGATTGCATTCCATAACTGAATAGGGTATATTTTGATTGCACGTTTAACAGCATTGAATCTGTTGGGATAATCAGCTGGAATTAACGTTTGCACTTTTTGAATGTCAAACGGATGCTTCTGGTATTCCTTCGATACCTTCCGTACAGACATGTGACTTGATTTTTTTCATTTTATCTCGATACTGAAAAATTTCCGGCCACTAGTTTATTAATAAAATATGTTTATTTAAGTGCCCCCTATCATTTCTGAAAATTAGGAATAGTTATTCTGTGCCGCACTGTATAAATGTTTAAGGACCATTTAAGAGACACAAAAGATATTATAAATAAATGTACTGAAGCTTTATAATAATATTAATAATAAATGTCTTTATTGCAATAAAAGTTACAGATTTAAATAACAGATTGTAAGTTGCTTAAATAACAAATTCTAAGTTCGACCGCCATAACTGTATTACAACCCCAAGGCGAGATTAAGGTTGGGATAGCTTTCCCCCTGCTCTATAATACCTAACTTGAAATAATAAATGGAATTAACTAAAATTACTGCCAATTGCTAAACTTATCTAAATTTGAAACATTATTAATTCTACTTAACATAATCTAACTTATATCAAAGAAATTTGAGTTCATCAATACGGTTAAGCATTTGTTACCAATGAAACAGATATGCATTACACATATTTGTATCTGTACACATGGCTATACACCTCGTATTTTCCAACGTTTACTTCAGCCAAAGACAAGCGTTTCTGTCTAAATAGACTTCGTCAGTTTGGCTAATGAAGTAAAGTTTGATGGCTCGCCGTCTAGGTAAGTAGCAAATTTTGTCCTATCTGTTGATACTAGATAATCTAGTGACATCTGACGGACATTTTTGGCGTAGTCTCTTTTGTATGAGGTATATGTCCATGTGTACAGATACAAATATATGTAATGCATATCTGTTTCATTTGTAATAACCTAACTTAATTACTTATTCATTAATAAATAATCATTATTGTTCCTTAATAATGAGCATAAAATGAATAAAATAAAATTAAAAAACCCTTACCACAATAGAATTTAATGATTCTAAATACGTATTTCTACAACCACGTTGTCATCTTCAGTAGAAAAAACAGTAACACTTGAACGCACAAAAACACTGACAGAAGGATTGTTCTGAACGTCTTCTAGTTTTTGCTTTAATAACATCTAACTGTCAATTAACTCAAATAAAGAAGAACCTGGTATAGAACCCAAATCTGCGTTAATTATGTTATTCCTATTTTTAAAGATAAAAATGCTCTCAAAACTATCTAATTCGCGGGGGCGTGTGACGTTTTTTTTATTAATCTCAGACAGTCAGATGTTACGTTGTGATCTGATTCAAGAATATGTCGGGCAACACTTGATTTTTCCGGTCTATTGAATCTAATATGCGAAACATTTTCTTTATAACGAGTTAGAATCGAACGTTTTGTTTGGCCGACATATTTTTTATCACAATCCTTACAATTTATTTCATAGATTCCAGATTTGTTGTTTACCTCAACTTTGTCTTTCGCGTTGCTTAAGAGAGATTTTAGGGAGTTATTCGACCGAAATGCTTCTTGAACATTATACTGTTTAAAGGTTTTACTTAAATTTTTCGTAGTTTCGTGAAACGGTAAACTAATAAATTTTTTGCTCGAATCAATTTGAGGTAGCAAACATGTGGAATCCTGAATTGTTTTTCTTACTTTATGTTTTCTAACTAGCTTGTTTATTATTTCTGAATCGAAACCGTTGTAACTCGCGATTTTCTTAATTAAAGTAAATTCCATTTCATATCTATCCTTTGTTAATTGCATGCTTAACAAACGATTGATAAGAAAATTGAAAGAGGCACTCTTGTGCTGAAAAGTATGGTTTGAATCTGCGGTTATAAATCTGTTGACGTTGGTTTCTTTTCGGTAAATATCAAACTCTAAGTTTTTGTCATTCCTAATTACTAAGGTATCTATACTAAGCATGTTTATATCTTACATGGAAATAGCAGTAGGTGATATATTTCAGTATAATACGACTCGATAATATCGATACATCGATGTTTCTTTTTCGATATTTTTCGAACAATGATATTCACTTTTATCGATGTTAAATATTAATAATATCTAATTGAATTGATTCGGCATCTACTTGATGAAGATCCATAATTTAAAATAGAAATAAAACAACAAACAAAAAGTTTGTGACGTACTCTTTAGATGTAAGTACCTGAGGAAGCTACTGTGCTGGCGAAACAATTGTCGTGGTACGATTAAAGATTAAAAGTGGAGATTAGAACCGTAGTTTTATTTCTATTTTATTTTTATTAATAATATCGATGTTTTCCAACAATGTCATAACTTTAATCACTAACGTTTATAAAATTTGATTCCAAATATGCCCAAAATATGGGTTTTGCGCGTTAGTCTATTGTGAAAGCTAATCTGAACTTGCATCTCCGCTTAGCTTAAGGAATAAATTTGCTGTTTATGCACACATTTTGATGTTTGTCGTGTTGTAGCTTAAAAAATATGAGTTCGATTTTTTTGGTAAAACAAAATTAAATTTGTCAACGAAATCTAATTTTTTGCCTGTATATAGACTAACATGAAAATTCCATATTTTGGACATGTTTGAAATTCAGTTTAGTAAAAACTACTAACTACTTGGTTGAAATTCGCAGCTTACATTAAGGAACAATCTACTGGCATTCCATGCGGTTATACAAGCAATCTGAAGGTACCCTATTCAGTCATGGGGTACAGCCTCAAATTTCAATATGAAAATTTTGCTTCATCGGTGGCGAATTAGATTTAGTTTCAATTTTATCTTAAAGAATGTTCATAAATTTATACACCTTATAAAAGAATGTCTTTGAAATAAGGAGATAATAATATAAATTGCAACAAATGTAACATATTTACGTGTACATAGACGACCGAGAAATTAGCCTCAGGGATCTCGATTTGTACCCGAACGATCTGCAATTCGAAAAATGTTTGCAATTCAACTTGAATAAATCATTGCAGAGGCGATTATAACTTAAAAAAAATCACTAGATTGCTATAGAAGATGACAAAATTTTGGTTTTTATTCACTTAGCTATTTGCAATATTATTGTACCTTATTTCAAAAACAACCTGTATAACAATAGCGAATAGTAATGCTAATTTCTTAACTTAATAACGCTGTGGGTATTTTTATGTAAATATAGTACAGTTGTGGTTTGTACAGGCTGGCCCAAAATGACCGAAGGGGTTTTAATTCCTTATAACTTTTTTATTATAATTTTTTTTTTTTTTGTTTTCAGTATTTTGTTTGTAAAGAAGACTTGGGGAATTTAAAATGGAACAGTACACAATTGAACAACGTGCCAAAATCGTTGAACTTTATTTCTCAAATCAACGATCCATTGTTTTGACTCAGCGTGCATATGGTCGTTATTTTAATGTGCGGATTGGACCCTCAGAGTCAACAATAAACCGTCTGGTTGCAAATTTTCGAGAACAAAGGGCAGTAAGGAACCTTCCTGGTGCTGGCAGACGACGAACGGAGCACACGGATGACAATATTGAACGGGTACAGGAGAGTATTCGGGAAGATGGAGAAACATCAACCAGGAGACGCTCGACACAACTTGGCCTCGTAAGAGGGTCGCTGCAGAGAATTTTGCATACAATAAGAATGTTTCCATACAAAATTCAGCTTGTCCAACAATTGAAACCGACAGATTACCAGCAACGACTTGATTATGCAATTTATTTTCGTCAAAAAGCAGAAGAAAATCATGATTTTATTCATAATTTAATTATGAGCGACGAAGCCCATTTCCAATTAAATGGGTTCGTTAATAGGCAAAACTGCAGGATATGGGCTACGGAAAATCCAAGAGTACTTCAACAACGAGAATTACACCCACTTAAGTGTACCGTTTGGTGCGGTGTTTCGTCGGAAAGGATAATTGGCCCATATTTTTTGGAAAATGAACACGGTGTCGCCGTTTCCATCACTGGTGTTAGATATCGGACAATGTTGGAAAATTTTTTAAGGCCAGCCGTGGAAAACTATCCGCAAGTATGGTTCCAACAGGATGGAGCCACAGCGCACACTGCGAGGGACACAATGGCTCTTTTACGCGACATCTTTGGTGAACGAATTATTTCCCGTACAAGCGATTTTACTGTTTAGATTACTGATTAGACTGTTTCCTTTGGGTTTATTTGAAAGGAAAAGTCTATATTAATAAGCCTCGAACCATACAGCAATTAAAAAATAATATACGCGACGAAATCAACAACATAACACCTGAAGTTTTGCGAAAGATTATGGAAAATGTTTTGGAAAGAGCACGAATATGCGAAGCAGAAAATGGCCACCACTTGCGAGATATAATTTTTCATAATTAAATTAAAAATATTCTCCATTAATATACTGCATTTAAAATTAAAAAAAATTAATAATTATGTCTTAAATAAGAAGTTATAATGAACTCAAACCCCTTCGGTCATTTTGGGCCATTCTGTATAAAAGGAAATTTAATTCATTAACCATCCTCTATTAACGAAATCTAGAAGGGTAAAAACCATTTTTTTAAAACAGTTTTCGTGCAAGTCTTCTGCCTGTGTAACCATATCGTCTTCCTTCATTTCAGAAAGTTCTTTAGATTTATCTTTTAATATCATTATAGCGTGCAGCATAATAATTATATGTGCAAATTCTTCCTCCTTTGCAATATAGGCGAATTCTTCCATCATGGCTTCATATGTAAAGATACTAACATCACATTTTAGTTTGATTAAGGTTTCAATAAACCTTTCATAATAGTATTTTAATAAATCGTCTAAGTGGTTTTCAAGAACGGACAGTTCTACACTGCTATATAAAAGGAATACCACATCGTGCGCTAAGGAACGATATTCTATAACTTGAAAATCTACCATTTTATTTTTGATAGGTTTACCATTTTCAAATTTCAACATAGTGTTGTTTACCCAATAATCATTATGAGTGAACGTTGCAAAAAGATCGTTTTCCTTCAATGGGTTATCGGATGTATAGGAAAACAATTTTAGAATGGATTCTCCTATTTTTGGTAAGTATGGAATGCATTTTTTTTCTGCAGAGACATACGCTTGAATAACGTCGATAGAATGTTTTAATACGTCCTCTGATACTTTGAATGAGAAATCTCTCGTTAAATGTGGCGATATTTTGGTTTTAAAATCTTCTGGTTTTGCCAATTTGTATGCAATTGGCGTGGCGTGCATGATAGCCAAATCGTTTAGTAAAAATTTAGTGCATTCCAGATCAAAACCCACGAACCGGTCGCAGTTTATGTATCCTTGAACTTTGAGATTTTCCAATAGAATAACCGCGTCTTCATCGACCTCGTTTGATTCAGGATTTGCTGACACTCTAGCCGCTATACAATTTGGTAAAAAATCTATGATGCCTTCAATTCCTTTTTCTTTACCGAATTCGTTTAACGCTGGAACGAGCTTCTCGTATACGTTAATTTCTTTTTTAAACGTTACCTTTGTATTGAACATATCCCACATTAGCTGTGATGGTGGCACTGTTTTACCGACACAATGAATTATTTCTTCTTCATTATTTTCATTTGATACCTTTATTTTAACTTGTAACATTACACTGCCATAGTTTTCTCCGGCCGATAAAAGTCTGTCACATTCACAAGACACAAACTTTTGATTATTTTTTAAAGAAGATTTAATTAAATTTTCTATATTTTTTATTTCTAGTGACATAATGCCTGTGAAATGTATACTACGTGTATACTCAATTCAGAAATTGAACAATTTGTGTTTGTATTAACTAGAGAAATTGACGGATGATCGTAATTGAACCCGGCTGAACATAAACATGTGCTCGTTTATCTCGCTTAGATAACATCGTTACGTAATAATGTTAACTTAGTTTAATTATCTAACGTAGAATTTCCGTGCATATTTCTGAAAAATAACTTAAAAAAAACAGATTAATTAGAGAATTTAGAAATATGCTTATGTAAACGCCGCTATCACTTAAATAACAAAAAAAAATATAACAATAGCGAATACCTAAAATGCGAGTCATGTTCGTACATTAATAGAGAGGTTCATTCGAGTAACACTGCATGGGCGGGTAAGTAATAAATTAGGAAATGAGACAATAAATGCTATTATGGTTATTAGATTTTCCAATGCTGGAAATTATTGTAAATCATTTAAGTTAGTGATGATCATTTAAAATTGTTGCAACCAAAGCAATTGCATAAGTGAATAAAATAAATAGGAGAGGTCGAAAGGAGCATACATCACAAGGAAATTGCGCTTGCAGTCTTCTTAGACATAGAGGGAGCTTTCGATAACACCTCGACGTCTTCGATTATTCGATCTTTAAGAGATCGAAAAATAATGAGCACCACATGCAATTGGGTTCATAACATCTGCATAGCAGAGTAGTTCATGCCTAAATGCAAAATAAAACGATCTCCATGGGGACAGCAAATGGTGTCGTCAAGGAGGCGTGTTGTCAACGCTACTATGGAGCTAGTAGTGGATAATCTCATCAGGACATTAAATGACCAGCGAATATGTACGCAGGGGTTTGCCGACCACATTGTCATTGTGTCCCAGGGGAAATTCTCAGGGACAGTGTCGAGTATCATGCGCAATGCTCTGCGAATTGTAGAAAAATGGTACTTTGAGGAGGGATTAACTGTCAATCCTCAAAAAAACAAGTTGGTAGCCTTTACCAACATGAAAAAACTAAATGATCTGGGCAGCATAAGGCTGTTTGGACAAGAGTTAGAACTAACCAATGAAGTGGAGTATCTAGGCATAACACTTGATGCGAAACTGAATTGGAGCAGGCACCTAGTCAAAGTGGCAGATAGGTGACGCAGCCCTTCTGGAGATGCAGAAGAGCTGTTGGTAAGACCTGGGGACTAAAACCAAATGTGGTGTGTACACAGGTGCTGTACACAGCAGTAGTAAGACCAACGATTACCTATGGAGCAGTTCTCTGGTGGAGGGAGACGGAGCGGACATCGTTGGTGGAGCTTCTCACGACTCTCCAGAGACAGGCTGCGTTGGGAATCACGGGAGCGAACAGCACGGGAACTGCCTCCATGGAGGCCATCGTGGGTCTCCCTCAGCTGGAACTATTTGTAAAGGCGGAGGTAATGGCTGTGATCCTGAGGCTGAAGGCCAATGACGGTATGGTGTCCTAATAAGGTTGTAGGGGTTCATACAGATATAACAGGATCTATACTGGAAGAGCTGATATTTCAAATGCTGGTAGACAGTATGGCACCTGACATTATGTGCACAGCTAAGCTGAACGGCTGCGCAACAAAAATATCAACATAATGACTGATAGTCAGGCAGCTATTAAAGCCATTATGAATCCATCTATCAGACCTAAGCCGCTGAAATATTGTAAACAGGTCCTCAATAAACTGGCACAAGATAATACTGTGTCGCTGATATGGTTCCAGGACATGAGTGAATTAAAGGTAATGAGATATCCGACGAACTGGCCAAAGAAGGTACTAATAGGAACTTCATAGGACCAGAACCTGTATGTGGAATCGCTAAGGATTTCGCTAAAAGGTAGATCTGGTTATGGCTAGAAAGAGAACATAAAAAAGAAATGGAGGTTAACGGAAGGTGAATTCCATACCAAAACACTACTAAGGGAGCTGGACGGAAGGCTTTCAGCCAACCTAATTCGTAGTAACAAAAAAGAAATTAAAATAATTACCGGCTTAATAACCGGACATTGCCCTTTAAGGAAGCATCTGGTGCCTTGGTGTAGGAGATATGAAAAACAGGAGGAAACTAGCCTTCATGTAATATGCACTTGTGAGGAACTGAAGGAACTCAGACAGAAATATTTCGGGAGAGATCTATTGGATCCTACGAGGTACTCAAACTTTCCTTGAGGAAGTGGCTTTTATCGAGGACACAAGCGAATAGAGTGTGACTGAGAAGAAGAAGAAGAAGAAGAAGAAGAAGAAGAAAAATGAATAAATATGAAAAATGAATAAATATGAAAAATGAATAAATATGAAAAATTAATAAAAATGTATAAATATTTCTGCTGTATGTAATACAGTGAACCCTCGCTATTTACGACCCCTGTATTTGCGAATTTGCGATTATATTTTTACTGCCATTTCTCGTTATATGCGTCCCATTTTCCCAAATTTATTTTTGAAATTTTGTTACATTACATTGTAGTTAAATATAATTATAATTTGTTTCTAAAATCTCAATAATTTTGAATCTAAAAAAATTATTTGTGTGTTTTAACGGAAAAATAAAAATTAATATAAAAAAATAGTATTTATATTTTTAAAGTTGATTTTTAGTGCATATTCTGAATGTTTTTGGTGCATATTGGCTAGCATATTTTGAAGTTTTTTAGTTCATAATTATCCTAGAACTATACATTGCTATTATTGTTGTTTACACATTTTCACAGAACTTCGACTCTCGCAGGTGAAGCCTAGGGCTCCAAAATAAATAAACAACCATTATTTAAACTTAATTTTATTTTACTTGTACATTTGATTGATATTTAGACACCGAACTAGATATTAAATCCATCTTCTTTTAACTAAGTCCAGTAAAATAAATTGTATTCGTTTACTGTAGTTTTCATGAATAGTGCCTTCTTTGCAAAACCCACCAAGATCTCCATTAAGATCAACAGCTTCTCCCCTTAATCTTAGAATAGAGACTAATAAGAATAGTAAATGCCCAAATTGCACTTCTTTAGTTATAATACCACACTCTTCCATTACAGCGTCGAATGTATATTCTTCAATATCACACTGTAGCTTAACTAAAGTTTCGACGAATTTTTCATAATAAAATTTGTATAGTTCATCGATGCTATTTTCTAATACGGATAATTCGACGCTGCTATACAAAAAGAACGTTAGATCGTTAGCAAGTGAATCATAAGTAATAACTTGAAAATCAACTATTTTATTGCTCACCGGTTTACCATTTTCATATTTTACCATAGTATTGTTAACCCAGTAGTCATTATGAACTAATGTTGTAAATACTTCATTTTGTTTTATCGAATTGCCTTGGCTAGCCCATTTCTGTAACGCTTTTTCTATTTGAAACGAATGTGGCACACACTCTGGACTTATCATGATACTCTTTGTAGCAAAATTTATTACGTCAAATAAGAGTTGAGGCTGATCTACTTCATACCTTTTGATTAAATGTGGAAGTATTTTCTCTTGAAATTCTTGGGGTTTTGCTTTTTTATAAGCAATGAGAGTAGCATGCATTATGGCCAAATCATTCAGTAATAACAAAGCAGTGTCTTTATCGAAGCCAATAAATCTATTACCATTATTATATCCTTGCACTTTAAGATTTTCCAGTAAGAGGACGGCGTCTTCATCTACAATATCAGATTTAGGATTTGCAGATATCCTCGCTTCTAAACATTTGGCAAAAAACGTTAAATTTTCACATCCTTTTTCTGTTGCAAACTGTGTTAAAGCTGGAACAATTTCTTTGTATAGAGCTATTTCAATCTTGAATGTGACTTCGATACGGAAAATTTCCCACACTAGTCCTCGAGGTGGACATGTTTTCGCAACGCAGTGAATAATTTCGTTTCTTCCGTCTTCATTCAATATTGTAACATCCACTCCTAACATTACACTCCCGTAATTTTCGCCACTACTTATGAGATTTTTAGATTTGTAGGAGATGAATTTTTGACCATTAATTAAAACCGGTTCTATTAAATTTTCGAAATCTTTTATTTCTATCGACATTTTAACCTTTTTTTTTCAAAATCAGCGGCAGAAAAACTCTAGCTTTATTAATTGGTGTCACATTAATTGTGATAAACGAATGTATTAGTGTCTTTCTCGAGTATTTTTAATTATATATATGTTATCAGAATGTACGTATATAACCAAGATAAATGCGTTATCATTCCTAAACACTGTTTAAGAAAACTTTTTTTAAATGTATGTACGTACAATGCATCTCAGTAAATGCATTAGAAAATATTGTATTTATACGAGGTGCGCTCAGATATTCCAGGACTGATGCTATAAATATTCGAAAGTAACTTTTATTGCTGGCGGTTGCTATCATCTGTTAACCTTCATAACACCAGTCCCAAAAAAGTACATATCACACCAAGTGGGGTACAATTGTACCCCTCTGAAAAAATCGATTTGAAAATCAAGAAAGACACAGTTTTTTAATTTAGGACAAAGAAAGTATAAAAAGCATGTTTCTTGCCAAAACCTTAATTCGAAAATCATTAAGTGTCTTTACAATTGTTCCACACTGTATTCTTCACAGAATGTTTCGCGCAGACTGATTGATTGCAGTTTACACAAATTTGCCTTGTTTTTCAGTCTTCGTTTCTATTACTAGAGACCGGCCGCATAAGGCTGAAATTACGATGGACCATATAAATAGTCTTTAACATCGTACAACAGTTACGCAGTACGCAGTTATTGAACATGCAGATATTCATTCTGTTAACCGTACACATATTTTTGTCGTTGAATTGTGACGCAATTACTTCAATATTACAGTGAAATTTCATTCTTCATGGGCGTAGATAGAAGTGTGACGAGTTTTTATAATTTATTTTGTTTATTAGTTTATATTTCGTAAGATAAATAAAGTACGGTGAGTTAGTTTCCTTTTTTCATTGTTGTAACTGTTAGGACGCTGTGTGGTAAATGTTGTAGCTGGTGTACTACATCCAGCTATTCCATATAACGCATATATAATAGCAACACAAGTTATAAATACAGTTGATGCGGAAACAGTAGCTAAAACCATTTACGAGAAGAATGTGCACCGAATGCTTCATTCGGACGACAACTACAAAGAAAAAATACTTTTATTTGTCTGTAGCAGTGCTGCATATATGTTAAAAACAGGCAGACTATTAAAGAAAACATATCCTAGTATGCTGCATCTTACTTGTATAGCACATGCTCTCCACAGAATTTGTGAATGTATCAGAGACACCTTTCCGGAAGTTGATAGACTTGTATCCGCTTTTAAAAAAGTTCTCAGAAAAGCACCATTGAGAGTAGCTCTTCCATCTTTGTCACTGCCTCCCTCTCCATTAATAACTAGATGAGGAACATGGTTGGAAGCTACTAGTTTTTTTGCAGAAAATTTTGAAAGTTTACAAAATTTCGTTACATGTTCATTTTCTTTTAATTAATATTTGGATAATGTGATGAACTATTGTTATAATTTAGATGAATAATTAATGTTAATTTTGTTACAGTTTTATTTTCCTTTGTTTTTAAATTTAGCGTGGATAAAATTTTGACGTCCTGTATTTAAATTTTACATATAAGTTTTAGTACGTTATATTCTTTGGTATCGGCTACACTCTCTGTAGGGTTTGTGTGGACTTACGACAAGGCCGCTTTTCGTGAGGGTGTCTTACGGGCACTTCTGTTTGTTGGACCGGTGAGTAAGGTTGATATTTCTTGGTGTACTCCGATAATCGAAATATGATTCACGCCTGTCCTAAGTATTTTGGAAATTAACACAGTTTGCCGATTCGACTAGGGCGCAGAGAAAATTTAAAAAGAAAGCTCATTACTGTATCGAGTAATTGGACGTCTTTTGTTTTGAGGTAAATAGACGTATGTAGGCTTAAAAATTTTATTTTGCCCGTCCGTTCACTGGTAATTTATAATATTTCGCATTCGAGGAGAAAAGCCAATACCCGTAGGTCCTGTTTTGTGGATCATGTCATCTGTATCGTCTTACAGCCGCTGAAGTATATTGTACAAGACCTTTTTTTAATGCAGTGACCTTGAAAATTTTCACCGATATTTTACTTGCTATAATTATATATATAATCGATAAAGCCTTCTTATACCCGAAGGTGTTAAGGCGTCTAAAAAACTTTTTATTTACGAACAAACATTGCCCAATCTCTTCTGTCTCTTGCCATTACTTCTGAATCTTTCCACTTTGTTTCCCTGGCTTCCAAGCACTCTGCCACTACACTGTTCCACTCTTTTCTCGGTCTTACTCTAGTCCTCTTTTCCTGTGTCCTTGCCAGCCATATCCGTTTCGGTTGTCTCTGGTTTTCATTCGTATTACATGTCCGAACCACTTCAGATGTTGCCTTTCAATGCTCTTTAAGATCGATTCCACTTTTAGTTCTTCCCTCACTGTTTCATTCCGTATTCTATCTCTTCTTGTAATGCCTTTAACTTCTCTCAGGAATCTCATCTCTGCCGCCTGGATTTTACTTTTTTGCTGCCTTGTTAACACCCAGCTCTCACTACCATACATTAATATTGGTTTATGTATAGTCTTATAGACTAGGATTTTTGTCTTAGTTGATATTTCTTTCTTTCTTATAAATTTGTTATTCAAAGCACAGTATGTCCGTGTTGCTTTTTCTATTCTTTCATTTATTTCGGTTTCGTTCTTACCATTCTTCTGTAGATTTACGCCCAGGTATCTCATCGTCTTTACTTGCTCTATTTTTGTATTGTCCAGTGTTATTAATGCTTGCTTGTTTTCTTTCCCAATTACCATTACCTGTTTTTACCATTGTTTTATCGATGTTAATTTTTAAGTTTCGGTTTTGAAGGGCTTCGTTCCATATTGTTACGTTTTCTTGCAGGTCTGTCGTGTTTCTTGCAAATATTACTAGATCATCTGCAAAGACGCAGTCAGTTATTGTCGTCATTTCCATATTTCTATAACCCACTGGTAATTTCTTCAGTTTGTGCTTTATTTCTTTTTGTACGTCATCCATCACTATGTTGAATAGTGCTGGGCTCAGTACACCACCCTGTCTCAATCCTTCTTTAGTTTCAAATATCTGTGACTCTGCATTTCTCGTTCGTACATAATTCTTTGTGACCTTTTACATACACTCTATATTGTTTCTCAATTTCTTATTTACACCTCTTCTTTTTAGGCTTTCCCATATCGCTTTCCTTGGTACACTATCAAACGCTTTCTCTAGGTCAATAAACGCCCAAGTACGTATTGCTTTGCTGTCTTTTTTCCATTATTTGTTTTATAGTAAATATGTGGTCTTGTACTCCTCTTCCCTTCCTAAAACCGCTTTGTGAATCTTCTAGCTGTGTCTCTATTTGTATTTTTGATATTTTTTCCAGTATTCTTTCGTACATTTTGGCCATTATACTCATCATTGTTATTCCCCTATAGTTCTTACATTCACGGTAATCTCCTTTCTTGAAGATGGGTAATATCTCACTCCTATTTCCCAATCTTGTGGTACTCTCTTCTGTCCATATTTTGTTAAACAGTTTAGTTATAGCTTCTATGCTTTTTTCACCCAAGTTTTTGATAATTTCTGGTGATATACAATCATGACCTGCTGCCCTTCCTGTTTTTATTTTTATGATTGCTTCTTTTACTTCTTCTATTTTTATTTCTTGGTCACCTTCGTCTGTTAATTGGGTGGTTATTTGTTCTTCTTTTTCATTATATCCTTGTACTATTTTTTCTATATTAAGCATATCCTCAAAGTATTCTTTCCATCTGTCCATTATTTCTTTGTCATCTTCAAGTATTTTTCTCTCTTTTGATTTTATGTATTTGCTATTATAGTTCGTATCACTTCTGAAAGTTTTCAATACTTTATAGAATAATTTCTGGTTTCCGTGGCTATCACTTTCCATTCTTTCCCCGAATTCTTCCCATGACTTTTGTTTTGCTGCTCTCACTAGTTCTTTTACCCTTGTTCTTTGCTGTTTATACCTAGCGTAGCTTTCTTCTGTTTTCGCTTTGAGGTATTTCGCCCACACATGTTTTTTATATTTTGTCGCATCATTTATTTCGTCGCTCCACCAGCTTGTTTGTTTTTTGTTTTTAATTATTTTTATAATTCCGCACGCTTCTTTTGCAGCTTTATGTATTTTGCTTTTTATATTTGTCCATAATATTTCCACATTATTGTCTGTGTCCAGTTTATTTAATTCTTCCATTTCTTGCTCAATTTTGTTCTTTGTATTTTGTCGCTATTTCATTTTGTCTGAGTTTATAGTTTCTTATAACCACTTTTGTCTTTTGTTTTTTGTTCTTAGTCACCATTGGGCTTTTCCTTCCTGGAATGAATATTTTTGACAGTAACAAGTAGTGATCTGAGTATATTTCTGGACCTCTTTGCACTCTAGTATCTTCGACTTCTTTCCTATGGCTTTTGTTTATTAGTACTTAGTCTATGATTGATTTTTCACCTCTACTTCTAGCTTCTCTGGTGTATTTATGTATTTCTTTATGGGCAAAGAATGTGTTCGTGATTATTAGATTATTAGTTAAACAGTAGTCAATAAGTCTCTTGCCATTATTATTTCGTAGTGCTTCCCCCTGCATTCCAATTACTTTTCCTGATTCTTCATCCTTTTTCCCAACTCTTGCGTTAAAATCGCCCAATACAATTAGTCTTGCATTGACATCCTCTGTTGCCTGTTCTAATTGTTCCCAAAACTCTTCTTTTTGCTTTGCTGCGTCATCTTCATTTGGTCCGTACACAATTATTATTGTTGTATTTGCTTGTTTTTCGATTTCCATTTCAATCTTCAGTATCCTCGTTGATAAGGCCTCCCACTTTCTTATATATTTAATAGTATTTTCTTTTATTATACAACCTACTCCTTCTTTCGCTCTTTGATTCATTTCTACCCCACAATATATTAAGAGATGACCATTTTTTACTGCTTTTTCAAATTCTATAATTAGTTCCTCTTCCTTTCCCATTATACTTCGTATATTCCATGTTGCTACTCTCCACACATTTTCTTTCGTTTTTTGCTTGCATTTGTAGATTTTTGCTTCGCCTCTTTTTTTGCTATTTGCTATAATTACGAGTTCGAATTTTAATAATAATTAAAACGGCATGTAATATTAGTTTATTTCGTATATATATTTAAAAACTCCGTCAAATTGCTTCTTAAGCGATTTACGTAAGGTGTAAAAGAATTTATTTCATTACTCTACCTGCATTTATCCAAATAATTAACGCTCACATATTTGATATCTAAACATTTATAAAATTAACTCACGTTCATAACTTTCGTTTTAAAGATTCTAATTCCAAAATAATTTTGTATTATATTAATGATAAATGTTAGTTGATTTCACGTAATAATAATTTTTAATTGATTGTTAATTAGTTGATTTCACACATTTAAGTAGTTCATTTTTGAAATTTTGCAACAACTTTGTGAGATATTAGAGTTATATATATTGTTATAAACTGTATGTATGTGTGAAACAATATAAAGATGTATAATTGATATAATACTTACATTATTTATACGAGTATGCCCTGATATAGCTACACCTATATTACGCAATAAACTACTTAATCTTTCGGAAATTGTCGGTTTCAGAATTCTCGGACTAATTACACAAATACGCATGAAATAAAAGACCTTTAAACTCGTAAACAAATTTAATTAAAAAAAATTGTTGTTTTAAACAAACATACAACAAATCTACAAGCAACCCTATAAGTGCATAAGCGTGATCGGTTGCATAAAGTTGTATGAGTAATCGTATTTATCTTTATTAAATGCTTCTTATATGGACAATTCTATATTAATTCAAAATGGTCAATTAAATAATATTTAATAGTGTTTGACTATAACTACAAACTACGTGCAGGTGAGTTATTGATCTGATAATTGAACAAACAATATTTTTTCAAATTATGTGAATTAATTATTATCTAACCGGTTTTTTAAACTTTAATTGGGTAATTGGTAAATTTCTCTGGTATCCCGTTTTGTAATTTTCAGGTAAGAAGGAATGAGGGCTTGGAACAATGGTACAGGATCAATAATTGGAGTAGATTCTTCTTGTGATTTTCAGGATATACGAGTATATTACATGTAAAAATTTGAAATTTATATGATAAAACACCTCCTGGTATCTTTCTCTTCTCAAAACTTTAATATTTGCTTTGTTTCAACATGCGACTGGTCAACAAAATGGGCTTTTATATGGACTATGCCCGATATTAAGAAATAATAATAAATAAACACTTTTCAGGGTCGAATATCTTTTTATAAGCAGGTTAAGTACTTTATCTTTACGTATTTGATAGTTTTTGAATTTATTTTGAATTATTTCACTGTTTTTAATGAATTTTGAAATTTCTAATTAGGAGATGTGTGTTTTATCTAACAACAGTGAAAAAATTATCTCTTAAACAACTCCATGGCAACGATTGAAAGCTTGTAAAAATTAGTCTTTCTTTTTCATTTTCTGAATATATTGGTTATAAACTATATATTTTTCTTCAGAGAATATTTTTTTCTTAATTTTCTTTACATTACCATTTCCTTTGTATTAGTATTTGTATGATAAATACACTTTTAAATAACATAATTCTCAATATGTATAGGTCGCGTGATTTGGCGTTATTTACAATTGACATTAACAAGGGTCATTCAAAAGTCGTTACAATTATATGCAAAATATTTGAACATTATTTTATTAATCATAATTAATTTTTAAATTCTTAATATAACGCGATAAATAAATGTAGTGAATGCTTAAATGACAAAATATAATAAATTTGTAAATTAGAATACAGTTAATCTCGATATCAAAATAAGAAAACTAATTAAGATTTTACAATTCGATTACATAAAATTCTCTTACGTACTATAGTTGTTGTCTCGTTGGATATTGCTATTTATTGCCTATTTACTCTGTTTAATATTTGTTTTAGGTTCAACTCTGCCCTACTACAATATATATATATATATAATATTTTCGTGACCTTGGTATGATATGGTAAACTCAATCAGTCGGTGATTAAAGGTCTGGTTTATTACTTCAAAGTATATATATTTAAAATAACCCTACATGTTTCGGCAATTATGTCTTTATCAAGGATACAAAAAATATAAATCAGGATTTATATCTTTTGTAAGAAATTATCTAAACACTCATATAGCTATGGAGTAATAATTAGCATTTTCAAACATTCAAATCTGACATCTGCTCTCAAAATACTGACATCTACTTTCAGTAACTCACATCTAATTTCAAAACAGGCATCTGTTTTCTAATCTGACGTTTGCTTTCATAACTGACACCTGCTTTCAAAACAGACATCTGCTTTCAATAACTGACATTTGCTTTCACTAACTGACATCTGCTATCAAAACTGACATGAGCTTTCAAAACTGACTTCTGCTTTCAGCTTGACATCTACATTCAATAACTGACATCTGATTCATTTACACTGTTACTTTATAATGCATTTCTATATGGCTTGAACCTGGGTCTACTGTGGCCTAGTGGTAAAGGCGACAGCCCGGATAGCTGTAGACTTGGGTTCGAGTCCCAACGTAGACCATATTTTTCAAATAAAAAATTTCGTATGATTTGCTTTGTAATTTGTAGACAGCAATGTTTACATCCCCACTTACTCTGCAATTACATACATTCTAATTTAATATTTGTAAATATTTCATATAATAAAGCCGAAAAACTCCAATAATTTATCAAATGTTATATTTAATGAACGGCTAAGAAATTATCTAAACACTATATATATATATATATATATATATATATATATATATATACATAATATCTTCGTGACCTTGGTATGATAAGGTAAACTTAATAAGTCGGCGATTAAAGGTCTGGTTTACTTCAAAGTATATATATTTAAAACAACCCTACATGTTTCGGCAGTACGCCTTTGTCAAGGAAATACAAAATATAAAAATTAAATATATGTATGTGCGATGTCATCTCTTTCGGCGAAAACTTTTATACGATTTTGGCGAGAGGAAAAGAACGGGCAAAACGCAGTGAAATAAAAGTTTCGTTTTTAAAAAGTCATAAATACAGAATAAAAACACTTTTATGCCGATGCTGTATAATAAGCATTGGGCAGAAACAAGAAAAGATCTTTCATGTACTTATTTACAATAAAAAAAATCGAAATGACCGTACAAATAAAAAGGTTACTGCACGCATTAATTTTTATATTTTGTATTTCCTTGACAAAGGTGTACTGCCGAAACATGTAGGGTTGTTTTAAATATATATACTTTGAAGTAAACCAGACCTTTAATCGCCGACTTATTAAGTTTACCTTATATATATATATATATATATATATATATATATATATATATATATATATATTACAATGTTTTGATTCTATCATTACGTTAACATAGGCGTGCTATCAGATCTCGCTAAATTGTAATTTCTATTAAATTCTATTACTATACTTGTAAAACACAGTGTGTGTAATACCAATGTAAGGTTCAACAACAGGTCTGCGGTAGAACTACCAATTTTGATCCTAGGTTAAGGCAAACCTTTTGCGTATGAATTTAATTTACCTGATTTTGGTGTTTTAAATTGATTCAGCATAAACTATCCCAGTGCCAATTTATAATAGTAGTTATTGAAAAGATATTTATAGTCCAATATTTAATTAAAAATATAGCACTTAACCTGTATTTTATATTTTTATGGTCCTCTCGTTAAACTGACGCCTCCAAAAGCGGTTGAAATATATTATCAGAAAAAAAATGAGTTGGTGACGCTATTTAGCATAAATAAATGAATAAATCTGGAAAATGCACTTCATTATATTGTTTATTCACGTAGATATTAATTTCGATCCCGTTTGAGCGATTCTGTACCAGTGTACGTCGATCAGGAAGGAGGCAGTGCCAAGGATGTGCTTCCAGTTCGGAATCCAAGAAGCAATCTTGGGCGACGATCGCGAAAGCCCATAAGACAAGATTAATAATACAAGATTCTACAGAAATATTTAATTTTTATTTAATGTTCCTATTTCATTGATACATAACTAACAACAAGGTACTAAATCCATTTTCTTTTAATTAAGTCCAATAAAATAAACTGTATTCTTTTGCTATAGTTTTCATGAATTGTATCTTCCTTGCATAAGTCTGTAAGTTCTTCATTAAGATCCGGCGCTTCGCCTTTTAATTTTAAAATAGGAATTAATAAAAATATTAAATGTCCAAATTGCGCAACTTTAGCTATAATACCACATTCTTCCATTACAGATTCAAATGAATATTCACTGATATCACAACACTGTAACTTAATCAAAGTTTCGATAAATTTTTCATAGTAGAATTTGTACAGTTCATCAATGTGGTGTTCTACGATAGATAATTCGACGCTGCTGTACAGAAAAAAGGTTACATCATGAGCAAGAGAATCGTAATCAATACCTTGGAAGTCTAACATTTTACTGTTCACCGGTTTATTATTTTCATATCTTACCATGGAATTGTTGACCCAGTAATCGTGGTGTGCTAATGTAGTGAATTTTTCGTTCCTTACCGATAAATACTTTTTATTATGTAGATTCAGCATTGCCTTTTCTATTTGAGACGAATGTGACGCGCATTTTGGATTTCTCATTACACATTTTGTAGCAAAATTAATGACTTCAACAACAAGTTGGTCAGATAATTTTATTTTAAATCTTCTAGTTAAATGCGAATTTATTTTTGTTTGAAATTCTTCTGGTTTTGCTCTTTTATAAGCAATAGTGGTGGCGTGCATTATGGCTAGGTCACCAAGCAATAACATAGCAGTTTCTTTATCGACGCCAATAAATCTATTGCCATTTTCGTATCCCTGCATTTTAAGATTCTCCAGTAACAGAACCGCATCTGTATCGACGAGGGTTGAGTTGGAATTTGCAGATATTCTTGCTCCCATACACTCGGCAAAGAAGTTTAAATTCCCACATCCTTTTTCTTTTGTAAATTCAACTAACGCAGGAACTATCTCTTCGTACAGAGCTATTTCTATTTTGAAAGATATTTCGGTTTCGAAGATCTCCCACGTTAAGCCTGGAGGTGGAGTTGTTTTTGCTACACAATGGATAATTTCATTTCTTCCATTTTCATTTAATATTGTAACGTCAACTTGCAACATTACACTCCCGTAATTTTCGCCACTATTCAATAAACTTTTGCATTCGTACGAGACGAATGTTTGGCCGTTCATTAAAGATGATTTTATTAAATCTTCGAATTGTTTTATTTCTAACATTTTCTATTTTATTTTTTAGCTTCAGCAATAGATAGAAAAAACACCAATCACTTCGATTAATTTTATTAAAAAGTTATTAAACTAATTTTCTATAGATGATTGATAAACGCCACAAACTCTTTATACAATTGAATTGTATTTATGTGTGTGCACGAACGTTTTAAACATTTACAAGCCATTCAGAACGTGTCATAATGAAGTAGGGATAATTTTTAAGCCTATATAAATGGTGATATAATTTCAATGATGTAATGTAAATGTCTGAATTTTAGTAAATATTTTATTTAAATATTTAACATGATTCTGTATTATGTGATAAAGTGAACAAAAAGCGCTAGGTCATGCAATCTAATGTACTAAATAACTTACTCTAGGAACGTCAGTATTTAGAAAACTTTTGTTTACGGCAAAACGTCTTTAGCAGCACATTGCTCGCATATTTTCCACACGCAGAGAAATGCATTTTTAGAACAAGAAAAAATATTGTTTTACTACTATTTTCTTGGAATTAGAAAAGAATTTGTTTCCTTTAAAACTGTTTGTTTCCTTATATTAAGAAAAGCAGTATTTCTCCAACAAAACTAAAAATTTCTTGAATAAATGTTTCTATAAAGAAAAACATCTATTTGGTGGAAGCAAACTTATTATATATCATTTCTATTTTTAGCGATTGCGAGTTTACGTATAGGCCCGATCAGGGGTGCAATGTTAGATGTCTTTGTACACAAGTAACACAAGTTCGCTGCATTTGCTACCTCTGTGTCGTTGTTTATGTGTATGAATTATTATATTAAAGTGATAGTTAACTTATCAATATGGACGAATTTGTGAGTGATATATTAAGAAAGTGGGAATTACCACCACCGAAGTTGAGGATGAGTTTTCTTTGACAAATCGTCAGAATTTTTCATTTCATCCTGTATCTACTAATTGGTATGAAGTAAATGGCAATCATTTTAATTTATCAGATGTAATTTTAATAAAGTATATTGATAATACGCCTCAGTTTGGTTTAGTTACGAAGATTTTAATTAACAGTGAAAATACTAGCATCTGTTATTTTACATATAATAAATTAGAAACATTAGATTACACTATGCATTATAGAGCATATAAAGTTAAGTTTACTACAGAGGAGAGACAAATCTCACTTAACGATATATATTCCAGAAAAACAACAATTGTTCATACTTTATTTTTAAATGAATCCTATGTAACATTATAAAAATTTATTACTGTTATAGAAATAATAAAATATTGTCGTATATTTATATGTATAATTTTCATCTCTCCTAAACCTTGGCATTTTAAAAATTACGAAAATAAAAATATTAGCTCCTTTTTATCAGAAAATTATCATTACAATGCATATATTGATTTACTAAATCAATTCTGCATTTAATAACGGTTTTATATTAATAATAAATTTTTTAACATCGATACTTGAAAATTTGATACTTTTATTTAATTCATACCTAAACTAGGAATACTCATTGTCGGGGAGCTCTCAATTAAAAAGTGGAAGGCATTAAATTTGCATAATAAATAAATATAATAGTAATAAAATACGTCTACTATTCATTATATACTTTTTAAAGTTATACGAAAACGTATCGTATATAAAAATCAAAACAATTTGGTAGTTCTATGCAAAACATTCACATTCTCACATAAAAAATATTTTCTTTCATTAAGAAAACGTAGCGTCTTGCCATAAGAATATTCTGCGACAAAACATACTTCAAGTAAGAATACAATGGATTTGATTTACAAATATTTTTCTTCTGCAAACACATTTTATATGTTTCATTCAAATAAGAAATAGTTTTGAATGAAGTAAATAATTTTAAGAATATATTTATCTCTCCACAAGATAATATTGTCTTGTGGATATACAAAACAGAGAATTTCTTGAGTCAAAGCAGATTTATTTGATACAAACATGTATTTCTCTGCGTGCATTTGATGAAATTGAAATATTGTGTTCTATTTTGTTTACGTAATTTTTAACGTCGTCACATTCTGTGAAATACATTTTCTCTTCAGCAGCCATGACACTTTCCTCGCGTTATCTACAGGCTGGCCATTTTCTATCTCCGTATATGGGTAACTATCTTAATATTGAAGATACCAGATCGGTTAAATTAGCAAAGTTGCTCAGAATTCTGATGCGTATTTGATGGAATTTTCAGATTTGTCATATGTTGTCAACTTTTTCAGATATTTAAGGAAAATTTAAATTTGACGAAATTTTCAGTTGTACATATCTTCGTAACCATCGAAGACAGAGTAAAACTAAAAATGGCATCTAATAATATTTTTTACGTAGAATTTAATAATCTTTATTAAATATTCATGGCACACTTCGATATCAAGATATAAAATAAAATTATGTTTTTTTAAATGGGAATCATAGTTGGCCATGACTTCGTTAAAATGCTTATTTTGTTCTGTTTTCATAAATATAAGGTTTAGGTTATCTTTTTTAAATCTTCATTATAGCGAAAGTAATTTAAATACTATTACTAATTGAAGAAATAATAGCCAAGTGGGCTTTTTAAAAACTACTTTAATGCAGCAAAAATACAAGAGAAAAAAATTAATGCCAATAGTAACGAATCTAAAATTAAAAAATTTTTATCGTTGTCAGAAAAAAAAAGTTGTTACAGATATTTTTTCACGGCGGTGACAAAAAGCACGCATTTTCGAATTAGTAATTTAGAAATTTATTAAAACCATTAAAATAATATCAAATATATTCCAAAACTAGTAAATATTCAAAGAAAGGTAATCTGCATTTAAATAAGTTTCCGATCCAGAAAAATGGTCAATTATAATCATTAGAAAATATCGGATATTGTACATGTAGAAACCCATACTTGTAATTATCATCAAGATGAAAGGAATTAAAGTATTAATGTTTGGAAAGAAAATAATACCAGAAAGTGTGAAAACAAATAAATTGGTATATTTCACCTGTTTACTTTTATCCTGAACGTCACGAACAAAAATAAAGCCGATTCCCTACCCAGATCCAGTTTTCTTGATTATTTTCATTACCAGTAAACCACAGGTTGCAATTCCAGAGAAATATACCGGGAAAGCAGATCCAAAGACTAACAATTCAAGCGGATATTTCATTGAGGTTATAAGCCATTCAAAATATCACTAATTGACGTAATTTAAAGTATACAAATTGTAAATGAATAAAGTTAAACACCTACCGTCACGTAATTTGTGTAGAAAGTTAAAAATAGTCTGTAGTAACATTTAATCAACTATATTTTTATATGTAAAAGAACTGAATGTCAATTTAATAATTATTAAGTACGTAAATAAATATGTAACTTCATATCCAACAGGGTAAACACACATTGATATAAATATTTTTGAATAAGTAAGCAAACACTTATACTTAAATACAGGTTGCCCAAAATGACCGAAGGGGTTTTAATTCCTTATATATATATATATATATATATATATATATATATATATATATATATATATGCCGGTTTAGAACGTTTTTCTTCGTTGCCCGACACCTAACTTCCATCCTCTTCTATCGCCACACTCCTCTGGTGTGAGGTTTCTTTCACTCATGGATCTTTGTATGCTCTTCTGCCATTCCAGTTTCGGTCTTCCCCGTTTCCTTCTCCCTCTTGGGTGCCAGTGCATTATTGTTTTGGGCCACCTGTTATTTTGCATTCGTTCTACGTGTCCGTACCAAGTAAGTTGTTTCTTTTCGATGTCTTGAACTATCGTGCCTTCTATTCCCATTTGTTGCTTTATATAGTCATTCCTTATTCTCTCTCTTCGTGAAATTCGCATGGATCTTCTAATGGCATCCATTTCAACCGCCTCAACCTTCTTCCTTTGTCTATCTGCAATCCTCCAGGTTTCTGCTCCATATAGAAGGCTGCTCTTTACCATAGTCTCGTATATGTTAAATTTTCTCTTCTTTGTTATTTCCTTGCTCCATAGAATTCCATTCAGGCATCCGATCACTTTTTTTGCTTTGACTATACGTTTTTCGATCTCTCTCACATCTGCTCCGGTGTTGTCGAAAGTTACGCCCAGATATTCATATTCCTGACATTGCATTATTTCTTGACCATTGTCCACTTCCAGATTTACGTCCTGGTTGCCAATACATAGATATTTTGTTTTGTTTATATTGACTGTCAAGCCCCATTTTCGATATTCTTCCATCATTTTCCTCACCATGTATTGCATGTCCTCCTTGTCATTGGCCACTATGACCTTGACCTGGTCGTCAGCAAACTGAAGGGTAAATAAGCACCTGTCATTTATCTCTATACCCATTCTCTGGACCTTCCTCTTCCAATTTCTTAGTGCCACCGCTACATATATCTTAAAGAGTGTTGGAGAAATACAGCACCCTTGGCGTAGTCCTTTATTTACCGTAAATGCATCTGTGAGTTCTTTACCCATCTTAATTCTTGATGTGGAGTCTTTATACAACTCTTTAAGGGCCGTTATATAGTTGTAATTGATGTTAGATTGTTCTAATACCTTCCATAATCTTGATACTGGGACTGTGTCATATGCTTTTTGTAGGTCCACGAACGTGAGGTGGGTTTCCAGCTGTCTAGCAGATCTTTTTTCTATAACTTGTTTTAGGCAGAATACGTTGTCCGTACATGATCTTCCTGCTCTAAAACCACATTGCTCTTCCTCTTCTTTGTCTTGGTAATCTTCTTAAATGAGGTCACGCAGGACTCTACCGTACAGTCTGCTTAGTGTGCTTGTGACTGATATGCCCCTATAGTTATTGCAGTCTAGCTTATTTCCTTTTTTATGAATGGATGATATAAAAGCCGTTTTCCAGTCTTGCGGAACAGGATGTCCATTTAGGCATTTAGTGATAATTACTGTAAGACTTTTATAGAGCCTTTCTGTTCCATATTTGAGCATTTCGGAGTATATCCCTTCCGGGCCGCTGGCCCTGCCTGACTTAAGATTCCTAACAGTCTTCTTTATTGTTTCTTCCGATATCTCAACTTCTTCCCCTTGTACCACAAACTGTCTGGGGGAGTCTATTATATACTCTTGTCTATCTTCTTGTAGTAGGCCTTTGTAGTGTTCTAGCCACTGTTCCGGTTTGATTATTCGGATGTTAGCATTGTTCCTTCCTGGGGTTTTAATATTTGATATAAATCTCCACACCTCCGAGCACTTCTTACCTCCCATGTAGTTATTAATTTCTTCGCATTTCTTATCCCATGACTCGTTTTTAGCTATAGAGACGCTCGTTCTTAGTTGTCTTTTCGTATCTTTGTAGTCGTCAAAGTCCCGTTCACTTTTTGTCGTCAGCCATTTCAGATATTTCTGCTTCTTTTCTTTGACTAATTGTTCTATTTCCTCGTTCCACCAGTATTTCTTGTTGTTGTTGTTCTTCTTTCTAACTCCTACAGCTTCTTGGGTGGCTTCTATTAGACTGCTTAAAACGTTATCGTAGAGTTCGTTAAAGGTACACCCGTCCGGGTTCAGTAGTTTGCTGTCGAGTCGTCTTTGATATAGAAATACAGTGCTTTCGTCCTTAAAACTGTCAAAATTATATTTGATTGTATCCACCGCGTTTGTGAGTGTTGTCCTGCCGTCTTGTTCATCTTGGGTCTTGTTCCCTTTCCTAAATTGCATTCTTATTTTGGCTCTCACCAAAAAATGATCCGACCAGCAAGTTATTCCCCTCAGGACTCTTACGTCGTTTATCTCTATGTTTGTTTCTTGTCTACTTATTACATAGTCAATAATGGTTTTTAGATTACGGGTGTTCTGCATCCATGTGTAGCGATGGATGTCTTTGTGTTTGAAGAATCCGTTGTTTATTCTAAGATCGTGGGTCTCGCAGAGATTTATGAGTCTTCGGCCATTATCATTGATTATTTCTTCACCAAATGGTCCCACTACTGGGCTATTGTTTGCCCTTCCTGTTCTTCCATTGAAATCTCCCATCATTATGACTTCTCTCTTTCTTCCAATACCTATTAGGATTTCGTCCAATTTGTCTAGGAATTCCTGCTTAATGCCGACTCTTTCGTCATCTGACGGTGCGTAGGCCGCTATAATGGTGATGTTATATCCATGTAGTTTCAAGTTGACCATCAGAATATTCTCGTCCACTGCTTCCCAGTTGTTAATTTTGTTCTTCCAGTCTTTCCTTATTAGTATGGATACCCCTCTAGCTGCTCTCATCTCCTTCGACACCCCAGTAAACAGGTGAACGTATTCTCCGACATTCTCGGTGCCACTTCCCTTTTTCTTGGTTTCTGTCAGCGCTATCAAATCGATGTTCAATTTCTTAATCTCTGATGCAATAATATCCGTTTTCAGTCTAATACCCTGTACATTCCACGTAGCAAAATTCATAATCCATCTTCTTTGCCGTTTTCGTTGTCTCAAAGATCCGTCCATTGTTCCGAGGCTTCGCTTAGGTTTTTTGGTATTTGTATATTTTTTCCGAGTATTAGAGAACCAGTCTAATGCCTCAACCCCCATCCTGGAGGACCGGGTCAGTTTTTGTTTCACGGTGAGTATTTTATTTCCTCACTACCCTCTGAATCTGCTGGATTGCAGACCCAGCGAGCTTCCCCTAATTCCCATAGGGACGCACCGATGGAGGTAACTGACAAATCCCCACACGGGTTAATTCCTTATAACTTTTTTATTATAATTTTTTTTTTGTTTTCAGTATTTTGTAAAGAAGACTTGGGGAATTTAAAATGGAACAGTACACAATTGAACAAGGTGCCAAAATCGTTGAACTTTATTTCTCAAATTAACGATCCATTGTTTTGACTCAGCGTGCATATCGTCGTTATTTTAATGTGCGGGTTGGACCTTCAGAGTCAACAATAAACCGTCTGGTTGCAAATTTTCGAGAACAAGGGGCAGTAAGTAACCTTCCTGGTTCCTGAACAATATTGAACGGGTACATTAGAGTATTCGGGAAGATGGAGAAACATCAACCAGGAGACGTTCGACACAACTTGGCCTCTCAAGAGGGTCGCTGCAGTGAATTTTGCATACAATAAGAATGTTTCCATACAAAATTCAGCTTGTCCAACAATTCAAACCAACAGATTACCAGCAACGACTTGATTATGCAATTTATTTTCGTCAAAAAGCAGAAGAAAATCATGATTTTATTCATAATTTAATTATGAGCGACGAAGCCCATTTCCAATTAAATGGGTTCGTTAATAGGCAAAACTGCAGGATATGGGCTACGGAAAATCCAAGAGTAGTTCAACAGCGAGAATTACACCCACTTAAGTGTACCGGTTTGGTGCGGTGTTTCGTCGGAAAGGATAATTGGCCCATATTTTTTTGAAAATGAACACGGTGTCGCCGTTTCCATCACTGGTGTTAGATATCGGACAATATTGGAAAATTTTTTAAGACCAGCCGTGGAAAACCATCCGCAAGTATGGTTCCAACAGGATGGAGCCACAGCGCACACTGCGAGGGACACAATGGCTCTTTTACGCGACATCTTTGGTGAACGAATTATTTCCCGTACAAGCGATTTTAATTGGCCTCCGTGTTCACCGGATTTAACCGCTTCAGACTGTTTCCTTTGGGGTTATTTGAAAGAAAAAGTCTATATTAATAAGCCTCGAACCATACAGCAATTAAAAAATAATATACGCGACGAAATCAACAACATAACACCTGAAGTTTTGCGAAAGGTTATGGAAAATGTTTTGGAAAGAGCACGAATATGCGAAGCAGAAAATGGCCACCTCTTGCGAGATATAATTTTTCATAATTAAATTAAAAATATTCTCCATTAATATACTGTATTTAAAATAAAAAAAAATTAATAATTATGTCTTAAATAAGAAGTTATAATGAACTCAAACCCTTTCGGTCATTTTGGGCCACCCTGTATTTGGAGGGTTGCATTACGGTTTTGTTATTTGTATGTTGAAAAGAAAGTTCAGAATTTTAATTAAAAATATTTATTAGAAACAAAGATTCTTTTATTTCAAGTGTATGAGAATAATAATTGTCTGTGGTTTGGTACCTACTTCAACCAGGAGATTAAGAGATCATTTGTTCATTTTACAATCTTATTAGCTATACCGGAGCAAACATTTAATGTAAGTATATATCATTATTATTGTACTCAATTTAAATTAGAATCTATCAATCTTTATTGGTAATATAACAATATCAATTGCTATACGCTGCCGCTATCTAACACAATCTTGTACGTCAAATGTTAAGGGAAAACGTCTTGTACCTCTCTTGGCCATCAGATGTCTCAAGAGACTTTTTGTGGAAACATTTGCACTATACTAGTTACTATAAAATTAAAATAAAAAAATTGATAAAAAAAGCTTCTGATTTCGTGTTCACAATTAACCATAGCATGTTATAGTGTGTTGAAGATGCTGTTGGTGTGCTTGCAGACAAGTGCTTATAAGCAAATGGAGAAAATTTTAAAAACGCTTTATGAAATTTTTCTTATGATTTTCCTCAATAAATAGATTGATTTAGGATTCTAAAATGATGGATTCAACATGCTAGCAGATTTATTTTTAATCGGTTTTGAATAAGTTCTTCTATAAGATTTATATTTTCAAAATTAGCTCAATTTATTTAAAAATATAATGTTTGTTTGACTATTTTTTGCTATTATTTGCATAGTGTTTTCTTATCATCTAATACGTACTTCTCCAACTAAACCTGTAAATTGTATGAGTCTGGCATATCAAAAAGTAAAATTTATTAACAAAAATTGAAAATAAAAAAGTATCCACTACATATTCTTGCGAAATACTTTGTTTGTTTAGTGTACCGGATGTCCCTGATTTTAGTTTATAGACCCACCCGGTATATTTACGAATCAATGCTTGAAATGAAAGATGCTTTACCTCTTAAAGTCTACAAAATGAAGTAATTAGTTTTGCATTTAATTATCGCCTTGTAGGACATTTGAACGTCAACTTTTTTTTAATGGAATGGAGTATAATATTAATCAAGAAGACGCAATTAACATTTGTCTGAATAATTTTTTCATTACTTTTGCAGTTTTTGAAGTAATTATTGAGGAAGTTCTATGAATACTATAGAGAAACGTTATTTTAACGGAAGCTGTGTTAATGATTATTTGTTAATAAATGATATAAATGATAGAAATCAACTAACAATATTTTTTCTAAAGAAGAAAAATTTTACATCAGATGCTTGAATTGTGGGCCACATGCAGATATCATCATTTCTCGGCTTATTGTTTGACAACCTTGACGAATTTTATTCTTCAAATCACCCAAGTTGACAGAACGCCCAGAATATACAATTTCCTTTAAATATCCCCAAAGGAAGAAATCAAGAGGCGACAAGTCCGGAGAAGTCTGTTGTGAATCCACCGTAACCATCTTGTTGCCAAAGCACTATTTCTTTGAGTGGAATATTTTCCATTAAACCAGGCAACACATTTTGTAGAAAATTTAAATAACGCTGGCCTGTTAGGATTTCCTCATAAAAATAAGGACCAATTAAATAGCCATTGAAAAGGCCACACCAAACGTTGGTACCCCACACTGTTTGGAACTGTGCTTCTTGCATCCAATGTGGATTTTGGTTTGACCAGTAATGAGCATTATGATGGTTAATAATGCCATTATTGTGGAAACGACATTCATCGCTAAAACATGTAAATGTGCAATGAGGTCAAGCCTTCTTTGGAAATCGTTCGGCGTCAATCCATGAACTAAATTAATTTTAGATGGATGATGCCTGGGTGTTTTTAAAATTCGGTGTATGATGATTTTACTAATTCCAATTTCAAGTGCCAGAGTACTAATAGAAACGTGAGGGTTTATCGCTACGTAGATCAAAACATAGATTCGTACGTTTTATATTATTAGGAGTGGATCTGGTTCTCATCTTTAACTGCACTTTACTAAAGGTCATATGCGATGGTTGTACACGTTCTGGAAATCGCTCTCGATACACGCCTGCGGCTTCTCGGGAATTAATATTACATTGTTCATAAATTAACAACATGTTTACATATTCATTGGGAGTGTATGTAGTAGGCATATTGTGTATTAATGAAATCGAGCGTAGTAAAAACACAATACTGCACAACGAAACATTCAGAGAACTAACAACAATACTTATGAAGTTATGAAACAGACATGTAAATAATTTACATATCTGTAACTGTATACATGGACAATACACGTATTTTCAGCATTTACTTCTGCTTAAGACATGTTGCCATGGATTTTTCCCTGAAGAAAGTATTAAAAGAAACCATAAAACACAATATATTTATGTACATTTTATTTCAGAAAGATATTTATAAAAATTTGATATTTTGTGTAAAAATTTATTATGATATGTACTTTTGTCTACGACTGTAGGGTGTAGGGGCCTGTGTGATGTTCGCAGTTCGCGCCAAGCTGGAAGTTGTAATAATATATAGATAGATAGATATATTGTTGCTATTTTGATTTATATTTATGTTAGGTAGGGGTAGCTTGCTGTTTCCTGCTTCTTCATGCTTTAGAGACTGGGTGGTTTTTATGCAGATAGGTTGTGTTATTTGAAATTGGATAAAACTTAATTTTATTCAATTTAATTTTGGATAATTACGGTGTGTGTTTTTTGATAGTGTTTGGATGTGTTAAATTAATTTTTCGTTTGTTTACGAGTCTTTAAAACTTGTAATTTGAATTAAATGACCTATCTGGTGTCTCTCTTATAATAGTTTTTGTGACGTGACGTATACAAAAATGAATGTATGTATATTTTAATATTATATTTACGTATTTAGAAATAAGTGTGTTATAATAAGGAGCTCAGTAAATTTGATAATTCTAGTTTATAATATTTTTTGTAATCAGAGAAGATATTAAGAAAACTTATCAGACTGTTTGTTTTTTGAGTATAGTTTTTTGTTCATATAAATTATTGTAATGTGTTAGAAAGCGGGAAAACTTATTTGGTACATGCTTGATTTTTGCGCATGGTCAATTTTGGATGCGTGCGAAAAATAGAGAAAGTTCTATTTGACGTTTGATTTGAGGGGGTAATGTAATTGATGACAGCTGATAAATTTTGTTTATATTTATATTTAAATCTTTGTTCGTGGTAAATCAATTGGAGGTTTTTTACAACTTTTACCATCAGTTGGTATCAAAGTTTTTTTATCCTCATTGCTGAAAATTGTATCAGTGCAATTTTACACTTTGTAAAGTTGATTTTTTTTATTTTTTCTTTTTTTTATTAAAAAAATAAGACGGGAAATGTTTGTTTAAATGACTTATACCTATTCTTTTCAATTATATCTCCACATATCCATGAGGATAAGCCCTGAAGATTGAGAAGCTCAAGGAAGGCGACACAACTGAGATAGTCCGGCAAAACTACTGTGGATTGTGAACATAAGTCAATTAAGCAATTAAGATCACAATTCACTGCAATATGTTTCTGCCATCTATAGGCGTCGCCAGTTAAGCTAGTGAAGCAATGTATACAAATGATACAAATCTTTATAAATAGATCTGTATCTGTATATGCCATTAAGCCGAAATCCCTTACTAGATAAAGCAAATTTCATCCTATAAGGTGGCACTTATTTAATAAGTGACATCTGACGGACGAAAGAGACTTTGCCGAAAAAAGGGATCTTTCGTTTGACCAGCTATGCTGATACGAAAAACGTATGTATACAGTTACAGATATGTAAATTATTTACATGTCTGTTTCATACTGAAACAAAAGCGTTATACGTGCATATTAACGTATAGATATTTTTTAAACCTTTTTGTATATTTACCGCCATCTGGCTTATTTATGGACAACCCGTATTGTTTCGTTTTTCGTATCAGCATAGCTGGTCAAACGAAAGATCCCTTTTTTCGGCAAAGTCTCTTTCGTCCGTCAGATGTCACTTATTAAATAAGTGCCACCTTATAGGATGAAATTTGCTTTATCTAGTAAGGGATTTCGGCTTAATGGCATATACAGATACAAATCTACTTATAAATATTTGTATCATTTGTATACATTGCTTCACTAGCTTAACTGACGACGCCTATAGATGGCAGAAACATATGTCTTAAGCAGAAGTAAATGCTGAAAATACGTGGTATTGTCCATGTATACAGTTACAGATATGTAAATTATTTACATGTCTGTTTCATAATGAAACAAAAGCGTTATACGTGCATATTAACGTATAGATATATTTAAAACCTTTTTTGTAAACAATACCAAGAATAAACACGCACAATAATGAACTGTCATATAAATTCTACTTGTTGGCCATAAAAGTTGTTAATTTTTCAAAGCTATCTACCACTTGGCAAGTGCTCTAAATGCTCTTTCTTAATAATTATTTCAAAAACTGCCAAAGTAAATAAAAATAAAAAATATAGGATTCCATTAAAAAAAAGTTGTACAAATGACCTAAAAGGCGATAATTACATGCAAAACTAGCTACGTCATTCTATAGACTTTAAGAGGCAAAGCAACTTTCGTTTCAAACATTTATTCGTAAATATACCGGGTGAGGAGTTGCAGTTTGTAAACTAAAATCAGGGATATCGGTAAATTATATTTACTTCTCGTGTTGTTCAGTATTATTAACTCCGATTTTGACATAAACAGTTAGTTAGCTTACTACAAAGAAATGAGAACACGGTTAACATAATTTTTCATTTATCGCACATATAACTTTAATCTATGTAAGAGCATATGAGCAATTTACGAGATATTAGCGACATATTTATCTATCTTTACTGATACTTATAAGTTGCATCATCATACGATTTATTTGAAGGACAATTTTTTAGAATATTTTTTACTAATAATTAATTGCATAAATAATTATATATAGCAAGTCATTTAAAAATGACTTGCTTAAAAATTTTGAGAAAGGTTAAACCAAAAGACAGGAGATAAATATGTATTTAAAATTTTAAGAGCGCCTCCTTTATCTATCTGCTACACCAGCAAAAACTTATATATATATATATATATATATATATATATATATATATATATATATTGAACTTCATGTGTATGAGAATTAATAATTATTAAATCTCATTTTACATGCGATTGTCGCTATAATTTGTTGCATTTAATTCTACAATTCGGCAAATCACTTTTGCCCTAGATTGTAGACGCAACAAGCCGCGACATCAACTGTACAAGTTGTCAGTACAAATGAAAAATTTTGTGAAAAACTTATCTGCGCGGAATGTGCATATATCGATATTTCACTGTTTTTTACAGATCATCAGTGCACCTTACCGAAGACAGACATGTTATTCACTTCTAACATGTCTGTCTTCGGTAAGGTGCACTGATGATCTGTAAAAAACAGTGAAATATCGATATATGCACATTCCGCGCAGATAAGTTTTTCACAAAATTTTTCATTTGTACTGACAACTTGTACAGTTGATGTCGCGGCTTGTTGCGTCTACAATCTAGGGCAAAAGTGATTTGCCGAATTGTAGAATTAAATGCAACAAATTATAGCGACAATCGCATGTAAAATGAGATTTAATAATTATTAATTCTCATACACATGAAGTTCATTACAGTTCGTATATATACACGTAGTATAGAAGTGAATAACATGTCTGTCTTCGGTAAGGTGCACTGATGATCTGTAAAAAACAGTGAAATATCGATATATGCACATTCCGCGCAGATAAGTTTTTCACAAAATTTTTCATATATATATATATATATATATATATATTGTGATGAGGCTAACTATGTATATGAGGGGCCTAGAGCAAAAATACAGCATAAATATTTAAAATTATGAATTTAGTATAAGTTTTGTTTGTTAGAACTGCATTTTTCGCATGCCATATCAATAAAGTTAATACCGCGTTTTAATTTATCAATTTTGTATCACATAATTATTGTATTTCTTGTAACCATTCAAGTTAGTCATTTTCATTTACATTTTAATTTTTCCGAAGATATTTAACTTAATTGATTGGAATTATATGTCACATATTATGATCATAACTGTACCTATTTTAAATTCAAATACGGCGGGAATTATCCCAAAATGAAAATAGGTAATTAGCGGAAATTGAACATTTAAAATAAACTATTATCCATTGTAAAATTAATACAATAATTTTAATGAAATGTCAAAACGATTGATTCTAGTAATATATTTTATTTTGAGTAATTTATTGTCGAGATTAAATAAGTATAAACAACATTGAGAATAAGATGCCTGGAAGAATTAACAAAAACAATAGAGAGTTCGCTTGGGTAATTAAAATTGGTACAACGCGTCTAACGCTTTAAAAAGTGTATAAAGGAATAAAGTGATATGAAACCTAAAATAAATTAACGAAACCTTACCAAAAAGATATCCTATAAGTTCCCGATTCACTAGCATCGTTTTTACGGAAGGTTACCTGCACCTGAACCCGCTGAGCACCGATAACCACAACTCCAATTTCCAAATGACGCCAACCCGAATTTAGAACCAAAGCCAGTTCTTTCCTGCACCTGAACCCGTTTTTCCTGTGTACCAAGACTCGAACATCCAACAGCCATACAGATAAACCACCAGCATCAAAATTGAGTATTTATTTAATAATTTCCTAAAATATAAAATTTTATTTGTTACATTGAGAAAAAGATCGTTTATATTTCATTTAAATTCTTTAAATATTAGCATTTTGATCACTATACAGTTAATACAGAAAAATACAGTTCTTTTTACTTTGAATTTGTGCTACATACTTTAAATACTTGAGTTATAAAAATTTCATAACAACATTTAACCTTACTTTTCTATTATATCGAATCACGTGACTTTTAATGCAAATGTAATACTATATGGTATTTTAACTTACCTGTTATGCTTTGAGAATCTAATTAAACTAGTGATATTTACCATTTATCCTTTTGTTTTATTCTGTTAACAACTTTGGAAAATCATTCACTTAGCATATCTTAGTTTAAACAAATAACTGTTTTCTATCAATACACCGAACCGACTACAACGTTAATCTTGTTCACGATAATCTGAGCTAGCCATATTGTGATTAAGATACCCATAAAATACTCAGTAATTACTTTAGCACGTAAAGGAGGCTGAAACGAAGTTAAGTATACATTGTTCTATTATTGGATTCAAGTTCATATAAGCTATGTATATGACAACTGTAAAAATATAACTTTAACGCCATCTATATAACCCTTCTATAACTCCATATACGTGAATATTCATACATATTTTATTTTTGGGCAAATTTAATTATTATTATAACTTTAATTATATGCACAATTTTAAAGCCCGATTGCATTATATCAATATATATATATATCAATATATATATATATATATATATATATATATATATATATATATATATATATATATATCTTCATTAATTACATGTGGATTTTCACTACTCCAAATTCTTGTATTTTGTGAATTTAGGTATTCCGTTTTATAAAACCATGCTTCATCAGTAAAGATGACTCTTTGCGAAAGTTCTCCATTATTGTTCATATTTACAAACCAATTACAAAGCTGTAGTCTACGTGGTAATCAATTTCTAACAATTCATGTACTGCTGTGACACGGTATGGATAAAGTTGCATATATTTTTTTAATAACTTGTGAGTTGTACCAGCAGAAAGGTTTATTTGTTGACTCAAATGTCGAACAGATGTTTGTGGTTCATTTTCCATTATTTCTTCAACACGATTGACAACTTGAGGTGTACGTTTCTTAACTGCTCCGCTGCCTGATTTTCTTAAGAGACTACCAGTTTCAGAAAAAAGTTTTAAAGTTCTATCCAAAGTATTTTTAAATTGTATATAATCTATTACAAAATGTGGAAACTCAACTTGAAATTCTACCATGCAATCTTGAACTGAATAAACCCATAAACCATCAATTTTATTACCACTTCGAAAATAAGCCTGGACTAAAAAAATTTGATGTTCTAAAGTGAAAGCCATTTTAAAACTGAGAAGCAATTTATTTAAACCAGAATCGATGCACGATTATTTTATGCACTAACAGATATTTGTGATTGACATTATCAAATGTCATTTGGATTTACGTTTACGGAACAACAAACACATATTAATATACATATGCGTCTTATTCAATCAAAATTTCAAAGTAACCTAGATTGACTTTTCAAATGAACACTTGTTATATATATTTAGTATTAATAAGAATTAAAAATTTATTTCTTATTTATTATTGGCCGTGTCATAATATTAAAATAATACACTTTTTCTTGGTTTAGCGACCTTTAATGAATTCCACTTTTTTTTAAAACGACGTTTCGACTTTTTTATTATGTCTTTTTCAAGTAATTAGAACTAAAAAATTAATACAAAGAACGGTAAGAAATATTATTTTAATTTTAATTTTAATTCATTCATACAAATGTAAATATATTTCTTACCGTTCTTTGTATTAAGTTTTTAGTTCTAATTACTTGAAAAGACTTAACAAAAAAGTCGAAACGTCGTTTTAAAAAAAATTGGAATTCATTAAAGGTCGCTAAACCAAGAAAAAGTCTATTATTTTAATATATATATGTATATATATATATATATATATATATATATATATATACCTATATATATATATATATATATATATAGGTAAACTTAATAAGTCGGCGATTAAAGGTCTGGTTTATTACTTCAAAGTATATATATTTAAAACAACCCTACATGTTTCGGCAATGATGCCTTTGTCAAGGATATAAAAAATATAAATGTCAAATAATTGAGTTGCAACTTAATTATTTGACATTTATATTCTGTCAATGTCCAATGGCGTACCTCCGTTATCTAATAAAATAAAAATTTGAAATTTGGGACGTCTAGTATACACCTAATGTTATTTAAACTGAGCCTAATATTAATATTCTTTCACTTCCGGTTTCACCGGAAACGACTCTAACTTTTTTATTTTAAATAGCATTCTGTGTATTTTCCTCCAAATTTGAAGTTTACGGAAAATTCTCTTTCCCATGCAGAACTACACTTTGTATTTAGACTTCAAAGCAGATGTGAAATTGCATTTTAAATATTAAAAAAATTGGATCGTGGAAAATTATGAAATGCATGTTAAATACTTCGCATTTGAATTTAAAGGAGCAAAATTACACTTTACAAAAAATGCATTTTTAAGATCTCCGTTAGAAAGAATATTCATTTAGACAAGAGTGATTTACAAACATTTCAGTGAAAGTCAAACAACAGAAAAATAATGTTAATTGAATCGCAAAGAAAATTATACTTATTAATTTTATTTATACAAGAACGGTATTTATAAATCTCTTAGTGGCACCCAACTTGAACCGTGAGCGCCAGAAAAGATGCTAAAGAAAATATCCAAATTGTTGTCTTTAACATTCGACTCGATGCAAAATTTCACCAGAGGTAACACTTCTTAATAACTCGGCATTAAGAGCTGTGCATTCATTCGTAATTCTATTTTTTAAATCTTCCAAATCTGCAAGAGGAGTGTGGTATACCCTATCCTTGAAGATACCGGATAGGTTAAATTAGCAAAATTTAACTTAGAAAATAGTCTTCGATCTTGCTGTCTTCTTTCCATATAGCGTTCCATATAGCGTTGAAAATTCAATTCACTAGCGTCATTAATATTTCTAGTACTAGCATAATAACAAAAAAACATCATTTTTTTCTCCGTTGGAATATTTTTTACATAAATATTGTTTAGATAATACCACTTAACTCTAGTACAGTTAACTGTTTTAATGTGAAATCAACTTATTTGACAACTGTCAGTTTGAAAACTTGTAAATTAATTTTTGCTGCATTAAAGTAGTTTTTAAAAACCCTACTTGGCTATTATTTCTTCAATTAGTAATAGAATTTGAATTATTTTCGCAATAATAAAGATTTAAACAAGATAACTATATCAAACCTTATATTTATGAAATCAGAAGAAAATAAACATTTTAATGAAGTTATTGCCAACTATGATTTAAAAAAGTTTATTTTGTATCTTGATATTCAAGTGTGCCATGAATATTTCATAAAGATTATTAAATTTACGTAAAAAATACTATAAGATGTGATTTTTAGTTGCGCTCTGACTTCAATGGTTACAAAGATATGTATAACTAAAAATTTCATCAAATTTCAATTTTCCTTAAATATCTCAAAAAGTTGACAATATAACGGGTGTTCATTTGAAAAGTCAATCTAGTAGCATGTGATTTACTGAGAACATTTTGAAGTATGTCGTAAATTAAAATTTACTACTTAACTTACGAAGTCGTATATTTTGACAGTTTCATACATACAAATAAATAACAAATGTGATTGACATTATCAAATGTCATTTGGATTTACGTTTACGGAACAACAAACACATACTAATATATATGCGTCTTATTCTATCAAAACTTCAACGTAACCTAGATTGACTTTTCAAATGAACACACGTTATAACAAATCTGAAAATGCCAGCAAATACTCATCAAAATTCTAAGCAACTTTGCTTATTTAACCGATCCGGTATCTTCAATACTAAGAGAGATACCCATATACGGAGATAGAAAATGGACATCTGTATATATAAAAGTTTTATTTCTGTTTCAAATATACCGGGTGCGGTAGGTAATAGTGTGTCGGCGGAGTTTAGCATGAAAACTAATAAAGTTGTAGCAATGAAATTTTACGTACACATGTAGTGTGCTACAGTGCATTTTCTATTTTTATTTATATATTTACAGGGTGTTCCAAATTGCCGCAAATACTTTCAATTTTTTTTTAAATAGATTGCTATACTTTCTTGTTATTATGATGATAGCCACCCAAATTATCTTTGCAATGATATATGACAATGTGCACTTACAACTGCTAGTTTAGGTTTTATTGCAAATTTTTGTTAGAATCTTGAGAGTTGCAGCGTCTAACATTTTAAGTCTTAGCCTGAAAATGGGTGCAGTGCCTCACGTAACCCTTTTATTACATTTATAGACTAACACGTTATATGTTTTGAGGGTGAACAACGTGACAACATATACAGAGTGTTAAATATGTCTTGCCAAAGTTATCGAAGTTTAAAGGCTATTTTCCCTTTTTTTTTTATTGAACCTATAATTTTTTTATTAGTCAGCAAATTCCTTGTAAAATTGCCGTTAAAATGGTACCAATAACATAGTACTTATTTCTAGTATTTTCGAAGTTATAACCCTCTAATGGGATATACCTATGTTTAAAATATTCAATATGCGGTGCTGCATCTGGTTGGCACGAAATGATATTAAGCAAAAATTGCTGTGTAACCAAACGTCAAATATCTACTTAAAATTTCCGTATAAAGTGTTTTTCTGTAGTTCGTCGTTGCTGTAATCGCGTTTAATTGTTATAATTTAAGTTCGGCTAGTTAATTATCAATTTCCGTTTGCTCGTTATTAGTCGTTATCTTGTTGTCAGTTACATAGTTTTGTTGTCTATTATTTTTTATTTACAAGCCGTAATAGTTTATAGTTGAGTTTCTTTAGAATGAATTTTTCGAAAGAGGAGCTAATAGACATGGTATTTGTTCTTGGCACTAGCAATAGAAATCCACTTTTAGCTCAAGAACATATGCTATGGAGTATTTTCACCAAAGAGCACCAGATATTAACACGTTTGAAAATTTGTTGACAAGGTTTCTTCGGACGGGTTCAGTGAATTACGTCAAACATAAAAGAACTAAGGCTATGGTTACAGAAGATAATGAAGTAAAAGTCGTCCAGTCCGTTGTGGAAAATCCGCGTGTGTCTACTAGGATAATTTCGAAAGAACACGCGATAGGAGTCACTGCTGTAAGAAGGATTTTAAAAAAACCTAAATTTCACCATTACAAAATCCAAAATCATCAAGGCTTATTACACACGGATTTTGTAAGAAGACTTGTTTACTGAGAATGACTACTTTTCCAATTACGACAAGATCTAACTTTTCTAGATCATGTACTTTTCACAGATGAAGCAACACTTGCTAATTGTGGAATAACAAACAGAAAAAATTATCATTATTGTGACACTAGACACTCTCATTTTGTGCAACCCATTTTATACCAACAAAAATGGCGTGTTAACACCTGGGGAGGCATCATAGGAAACACTATTATAGGTTCATTCTTTTTAAATACTACTTTAAATTGTGAAATCTACACAAATTTCCTACAAAATAATTTACCAATGCTGTTAGAAGGCCTACCAGATAACGTCATAAGGAGATTGTGGTACCAACATGATGGTGCACCTGCACATTACGGTGCTGCTGCAAGATCACATTTAGATAGGGTTTTCACCAATAGGTGGATTGGGAGAGGAAACTTTATAAGCTGGCCACTCGATCACCAGATCTAACCCCTTGTGATTTCTTTCTGTGGCCTATTGCAAAAAATATAGTTTACGAAACACCTTGTATAACGGCATAGAAAATGCAGCAACGAATCAGAAACGCTTTTCTTCAATTAAGTGATAACAACATGGCTCAAAATGTAAGTCTGTCTATGCAGAGGCGATTAAGAGCATGTGTAGAGCAGAATGGACATATATTTGAACACATTTTAAATTAATTTTGTTTTATTATGGAAAAATTACAAAATGTAATTCTAAAACTAATAATAAAGAATTAAAAAACAGGTGTTTGTAAAAGTTACTTTGTTTGATATCATTTCATGGCCAACCAACTATTAGATGCATCGCATTGAATATTATAAACATAGGTATATTCCATTAAAGTGTTATAACATCGAAAATACTAGAAATAAGTACTATGTTATTGGTACCATTTTAACGGAAATTTTATAAGGAATTTGCTGACTAATAAAAAATTATAGGTTCAATTTAAAAAAAAAAGAGAAAATAGACTTTAAACTTCGATAACTTTGGCACGACATATTTAACACCCTGTATATGTTGTCACGCTGTTCACCCTCAAAACATATAACGTGTTAGTCCATAAATTGGTAACAAAAGAATTACGTGAGGCGCTGCACCCATTTTCAGGCAAAGACTTAAAATATTAGATGCTACAACTGTCAAGATTTTAACAAAATTTGCAATAAAACCAAAACTAACAGTTGTAAGTGCACATTGTCATATATCATTGCAAAGATAATTTGGGTGGCTATCATTATAATAACAAGAAAGTATAGCAATCTATTTAAAAAAAAAATTGAAAGTGGTTGCGGAAATTTGCAACACCCTGTAAATATATAAATAAAAATAGAAAATGCACTGTAGCATACTACATGTGTACGTGAAATTATATTGCTACAACTTTATTAGTTTTCATGCTAAGCTCCGCCGACACACTATTGCCGCACCCGGTATAGGATATTTAATATTTAAATATTAATATAAAATCAAAGGAGAAAATTACGGAAACTGTTAAAAATATATCATTTAGTAATGATATATTTGGGGAAAAAACAAAGTTAAAATTCGTTGCACGGTGTTATTGGAACCAAATTTCAGATACAATTTGAATGATTCACATATTTTCAGAAACAGTTTTACATACTAAGAATATGTAACGTGTTAGAATCGTATGACGCAAGATGTTTAGATACCCTTTATCCAAAATTAACTAATACAGAAGTTACAATAACGATGTAGGTTACTTTCAGAAGATCTCAAATAGAATGTGTACATTGATGTAAACGTTGTAAAGAACTTGGCAAATATTTACAGGCTGTAAGAATTTCTTAAGAACTTTTGGATAATATGTACGTATTCCCCCTGCGCAAATGCTAATTTAAAGGTATTTTTTCGCTATAAATCACGCTCATAAACTATGCCGGTACTTGATGTCACAAACCTACTTATAAAATGAGATTTTCTAAAATAATTATTAGATAATAATTTAATTAACTTTTACTGATTATAGCTACACAGCTTGTTGCTAATAGCTTGTTGCTAATAGAGTATGTAAAAAAAACTACGAAATTTTAGTACATACGTATGAGAATAAAAAGTATACATATACAGACTGTCCCGTAAAAACGCCAACATTCATAATTCCGTTATTTATTGTCCGGTTTTATTTAAACAAAAAGTAAATTTAATAGCATCAAAAACACTATAAGATAGCAGTGTTTTATTTGTTTTCAATTGTTTTCATTAATGTCAAACAACAGTCAAGTTTTTTATTTTAAATGGCAACATATATATTTCTGGCTATATTCGGATTGTATTTTTTTTTCTGAATTCAACGATGTATAACATGTTTATTTTTGATAAACGTTTATTGCAAAAAAAAAACTTTATAAATTTCATCTTTGTCTTCCATTATTTATAAATATTCGAATGTGTCATGAAACATTTGAAATGTAAGTATTATAAATATTATTATAAGAAACAAAACACTTTACAATAAATGTTGAAATTGCCCGCCACCTTGTTTAACACATATCGCACATCTCCTAATAATAAAAAATAAAAAAAAAACTTTATAAATTTCATCTTTCAGTATAGTAGACTTGGCCCAGTCCACTAGCATTATGTCAATGTGCCTTAAGTGTCAGTTTGACTTTATTAAGTTTTCTGCATTATCCTGTTTGAACGTTTTGCGGCAACAAAAAGCGTATTTTCGTTAAAAATGAATAACAATGAATTAACGGACATGTTGCAAGTGTTCTTTGAATGGAATAAAAATCGCCTTCAAGCAGTTCGTCGGTACAGTGCTCGTTTTCCGGACAGAGAAGTTCCAGGTTCGAAAATATTTCAGAGAATTGAAAAGAATTTAAGAAATTATGGATCATTTACCAAACCAAAAACACAAAAACGGAAATTCTCCGAAGATAAGGAATTAGATGTTCTTCTTGCAGTACAGCAAAATTCACGAACTTCGATTCGCGAAATTGCACATAATATTGGAGTATCAAAAACTACAGTTCATGGTATTTTAAGAAAACACAAACTTAAACCGTACATAGCTCGAAAAGTTCATGCATTAGAACAAAATGATCCTGGCCGAAGAATCCAGTTTTGTCGCTTTTATTTAAATGCATTAGTACAAGACCCGAATTTTTACAGAAGGATAATTTGGTCTGATGAATGCACTTGTAGCAACAACGGTATTTTTAATAGAAACATACATCGACAGTGGAGTGCAGACAATCCGAGATTTGTAATTGAAAACAATTTTCAAAGACGTTTCAACGTAAATGTTGGTGTGGCATTTTAGGTGATCAATTAATTGGGCCATTTTTCATAGATGGTTGCTTAAATCAAGAAAAATACTACACTTTATTACACGAAAATCTCCAAAACTTTTTAGATGAATTACCTTTGGCAAATTTAAATAGAATATTTTTTCAACAAGATGGGGCTCCCGCGCACAACGCCAGAGTAAATACTGATTTATTGAACACCCAATTTGGAAATAGGTGGATAGGTACATCCGGTCCTATCGAGTGGCCTGCGCGTTCACCGGATCTTACGCCCCTCGATTTTTGGTTGTGGGCTTATCTACAAGATCGAGTTTATTTAACAACTCCAGAAAATGTTGACATTTTAAGACAAAGAATTATTAACACTTGTCAAGAAGTACCTGCCGCTTGTCTTTTAAATGCGACCTTTGGAGTAATTAGGAGATGTGCGATATGTGTTGAACAAGGTGGCGGAAAATTTCAACATTTATTGTATTGTGTTTTGTTTCTTATAATAATATTTATAATACTTACATTTCCAATGTTTCATGACACATTCGAATATTTATAAATAATGGAAGACAAAGATGAAATTTATAAAGTTTTTTTTTTGCAATAAACGTTTATCAAAAATAAACATGTTATACATCGTTGAATTAAGAAAAAAAAAACCCAATCCGAATATAGCCAAAAATATATATATGTTGCCATTTAAAATAAAAACTTGACTGTCGTTTGACATTAATGAAAACAATTGAAAACAAATAAAACACCGCTATCTTATAGTGTTTTTGATGCTATTAAATTTACTTTTTGTTTAAATAAAACCGGACAATAAATAACGGAATTATGAATGTTGGCGTTTTTTACGGGACAGTTTGTATATGTAGTTGTATTATGGTATTTAAAATAAAATAGGAGAAACACAAACGGAAAATCAAATCACACTTTAAATATAAAATCGTAAAAAAATCAGGTAAAGCTGCATACCAAAGTTATTTATTTACAAATTCTAAAATGCTTCTAAATTTTTGAAGTATTGAAATGCAATGTAGTCGTCATTTGCAAAAGTTTTTAAATCGTTAATTACTTTGAAAGCCTCATTATTTGTAGTAATTGTGTTGTTTGTTGCTTTCAACAGTGTCACACTCGAGATCGCTGTCTTCTTCTTTTTCTAGCGCAGGATCATGTTCAATCATGTTTTCAATCGCATCGTCAATGTTCAAACTCATCTCTTCTGTTGCTGCAATATCGTCGATTCTAATATAATTTTCGTTATGTTATGTTCTTTTCATTGGCACACCTTTCCATTTGGACTATCGTAGATAAAGGCAGGTAATCTTCTGGATCCCATTCGAATGAGGTAGAATCACCATTATTTTTCTGAAAACCAGCTTTTTTGAAGCAATTTTGTATCGTTGCTGACGAAACTTTATTCCAGGGTGTTTTAATGTAATAAAGTGCTTCTAAAACATTTATGGACTTCGCTAACTCTGAAGCAGATCTTACTTGATCCATTTTTGATAAAGTGTGCTAAGTATTAACCCTCGATAATAGAATTTAAAATTCTGTACGATCCCCTGGTCTAGAGGTTGACACACTGATGTAGTGTTGGTAGGTAAAAATATAACTATTATGTTTTGTAGCTTTACCTCACAACGCAGGGTCCCAGCGTTGTCCAAAAATAATAAAATTTTTCGTTTTTGTCTAAACCATTTTTCTATCAAATTGGAGCAACTGTTCATTCATAATGTCTTGCGTCATCCATGCTTTCTGATTAAATTTCCACTAATTTCCGGTAAATCTTTCATTGCTACATTTTTAAATGCCCTAGGTCGGACTGCCTTTCCGATCACCAGCAAATCTTTTTGCCCTGCCATATTGCCACAAAATAAAATTGTAAGCCTTTACTTGGATGAAAGTTTTTTTTATCGCTACACTTTTCAGGCTTAAAAGCATGTGTTTTGTCCGGTAAAGAAAGCTCGGAAGAAAAGGCCAGTTTCGTCGGCGTTGAACACATCTTCTGGCCGATACCCAAGGAGTAGCGCAGGCAACTTATTTCTAAACTGATTTACGTCGTCTTGATTGACATCAGCTGATTCTCCGGAGATACACTTAAAACTTATCGCGTGTCTGTTCCATTTTTCCAGCCAACTATTGGATGCCCGAAAGTTGGCAACATTTAATTTTTGTGCTATTTCGTGAGCTTTGCCCTTCACTAAACTTTCCCGATATTGGAATGTTTTGGCTACGAGCACGAGAAAAATATTGAAAACACGCGCTGTCAATTTGAAGTCCGTCAGTTTTTAAAATATCCCTCTTTTGATTGGTATTGCTTTCTGACTCCCACTGTAGACGAATATTGTATTTATTCTTAACAATTTCTGCGGCTTGATTTTTCTGTTACTAAATTTTTCGGCGAGCCATCTAAACTCAATGAATCGGTTGGTAAAAAGACAAGGCGGTACAATGACAGTTATTTAAATTATGATTTTACTTCTCTCCGATAAAAGCAGGAAGCCATCAAAGTTAGTTTGACACCTAATAGCCACATTGAAATCGTTAGTTTATCAAACGCAAGGCATGCAGAAGCATTTGTAGCTGCTGCCGTAAAACAATTCGAACAAATGTTATAAAGTGCGTTTTTGATTGCGTAATATTAAAAAGTTTACATATTCAATTTTTTATTTTTAAAATTGCCAAAATTTAGAAAATATCGTCAGATTAACAAATGGAAAAGGAACTTTCGTTTCAGTTTTTAATAATTAACGTCATTCTGTAGTACGTGTTCGCCAATTTTGTAACATCCTGTATATTTTAAATTCATTGATAAAGCGCAAGCATTACTTTTTTTTTAAGAAAAAAATAGTTTGCTTTTGTCTCTGATTAAATTCAAAATGAAGAAACGTAAGTTAATATGTAGCGTTGGTGTGGTGTGAACTTGTCTTTATTAGCTTTATACAAGCTGTCCCGTATCGTTATGTTCAAATTTTAGGAGTGTAAAGTAGACTTCATTTCAAGTAACAAAAACCCAAAACTTGTATATCCATTTTTATTTGTTTCAAAGTTACATATCTGTGAATTTGATTGTCAGATCATGAAAAAAAAATGTAATCCAAAAGTCAATTTTATTTAAAAAAGTTCAATTAATAATATTTTCGAAATGTCCACCTCCTTGTTGAATGCGGGCTTGTGCCCGTAAGCCAACAGAAGAAGTACTTATCCGAATTTCATTGTTTTGTCGGATTTGTTCGGCAGCCAGGTGAATACGATCCAACAACTCTTCTCTTGTGTTCGAAACTTGCGCGTAGACTAAATTTTTCATGTACCCTCATAAATAAATGTCAAGGAGATTAAGATCGGGTGATCTGGGTGGCCATGCAACAGGACCACCTCGACCAATCCATCTTGGATAATTGACGTTAACCCAATTTCGGACAGCAATTCCGAAATGTGGTTGTGCCCCATCCATGTGAAACCACATGTCTCGTCGAACATTCAGGAGGACATCCTCTAAAAGACCTGGCAGTTCGTCAATAAGAAATTGAAGGTAATTGTCCGCATTTAACCTTCCAGGAAGAACGACAGGACCAATCAACAAGTCATCGATTAGGGCCGCCCAAACGTTAATAGAAAATTCATGTTGAAATTTAGATGGGCATATAGCTTTGGGATTTTCTGATGACCACCTGTGCAGGTTTCTCAGATTTGTAACACCACTTCTCGTGAACGTAGATTCATCTGTCCAGAGGACTGTTCTGCAGAAATTAATATGAAGCCGTGACTGTCTTAATATCTAGGTAGAATAAACTAGACGAGCATAGTGGTCTGCCTCAAGCAAACCGTGTCCACTGCGATAGTGATATAGATATAAGCCCTCACGTTTTAAAATTCGCCAAATTGTCATTCGTGGCACTCCTACTTGTCTAGCGATTCGACGTACACTGAGAGTTGGATCCCTTGTAACAATAGCTACTGCTTCTTCCTCTAAGTCTGCTGGCAAATTTACTCCTCGGTCGAAAAGATAATCACGCAGTCCGCAATATCGAAATTGTCTGTGTACTTCCAAAAACGTTGTGTAATGAGGAATGCGCCTATCGGGAAACCGACGTCGGTATTCAATAACTGCTTGACGTGCACTGCCGTTACAGTAGCGATACACAAAATGCATGTCCGCATATTCTTATGAAGAAAATCGGTAAGGCATTTTGAATAATACAAACTCACTAATAAGCTCTTGTATGAACTGAAACGTAATGTAATCCTTTATTAAAAAATGCAACGTTAACAGTCATCTGAACATTTGTTTATTATATGATATTCATGGTTCAGCACTTACGAAATAAGTAAGAACCTTCTTTATCATAAATCAATTTCCAGTACTCTTTTTTGTAGATCTCCAAGAAATTACTGTATGTACTACGACACGTGTTTATTTATTTTAGGATAGCATTTTATTATACGACGTTAACAATCACAGGCCTGTTATTGAATCGTATAACTTTTTTTTAAATAAAATCAGTTTGTATTGACTTTAGGATTACATTTTTTTTCATGATCTGACAATCACATTCATAGATCTGTAACTTTGAAACAAATAAAAATGTATGGAAAAGCTTTTCGTTTTTGTTACTTGAAATGAAGTCTACCTTACACTCCTAAAATTTGAACATAACGATACGGGACACTTGTATATGTGAAACTATGAATAATTATTTTCTAATTTTAGTGATTATGAATTGATTGATTGGATAATTGGATTTAAAAGTTACGTAATATCGAAGACCATAAATACACTCCTAAACTTATAGTATTTCCTGTTGTATTTCTTCTCTTAAAAAAAGGTAAACAAAATTGTAATCCTGTTCATAAAAATTTACAGTCTTGTTATAACTTGATATCTAATGATTTGGCTTGGCTATTTATTGAAATAAATTGAAGGTAAGTCGAAATAATAGTTCAAAAAAAATAAAGAAATATTAAATATGAAATTGAAAATCATGTTATAACTTTGTGCCTTTCCTACTTATTAGAATAAAGTAAGAAATTAATGCAAGATTTAACGACAAAATATTTAAAATAAAATTGCAATATAAGGTAAAAGAATAAAAAATAATTAAAGTATACTTAAATAAAAGATTTTATTTAATATTTACAGCCAACTTCTTTTAACAAAATCTAACAAAACAAATTGCATTTTTCTAAAATAATATTTGTACATTTTGCTTTCTTGAATGATCAGACAACTAATTTTACGTATGCATAAGTACCAAACATATACAATAAATGCGAAAATTCTGCATCTCTTGCTATAATGGCAAATTCCCCCATCATGGCTTTGTAGTTGTATTTAATAGTATCACATTGCAATTGACTTAGGGCATCGATGAATTTTTCGTAAAAAAATCTAAAAAATTCTTCTATCTTGTTTTCTAATAGATAAATGTTGAAAATCTTGTTATAACTTTGTGTTCTTCTTACTTATTGGAATAAATTAAGAAATTAGTGCAAAATATAACAAGAAAATACTTAAAATAAAATTGAAATATAAGGACAAAATAATTGAATTATACTTAAATAAAAGATTTTATTTAATATTTACAGCCAACCTCTTTTAGCAAAATCTAACAAAACAAATTGCATTTTTCTAAAATAATTTTTGTGCATTTTACTTTCTTGAATAATCAAATCATCCAGTTTAAACTCTGAAAGCTCCTTGACCTCTGATTTTAACGTATGTATCGGTATTAACATATACAATAAATGCGAAAATTGTGCATCTCTTGCTATAATGGCAAATTCCTCCATCATGGCTTCGTAGCTGTATTTACTAATATCACATTGCAGTTGCTTGAGGGTATCGATGAATTTTTCGTAATAAAATCTAAAATATTCTTCTATCTTGTTTTCTAAGAGGTAAATGTTTATACTGCTATACACGAAAAAGATGACGTCGTTTGCTAACGAACTATATTCGATAACTTGAAAATCCAGCATTTTGCTTTTAACTGGTTTGCCGTTTTCATATTTTAGCATAATATTATTGACCCAGTAGTCGTTATGCATGAATGTTGCAAACATGTCTTTACCTCGAGTTGGATTCTTGTTAAAGTATATCATGTCACGTAATGCCTTTTCTATTTTGGGTATGTGTGGTATACATTCTGGATTTTTAGCGACTGCATCTTCTATACTTTTAGCAAATGCACCAATTACACTCTCCTCCATTTTGAAGACGTAATCTTTATTTAAATATGGAAGTATTTTAGTTTTGAATTCTTGAGGTTTAGCTAACTTGTAGCCTATGGCAACAGCGTGTAGTATAGCCAAATTAGTTAATGATAACTTACTGCAATCCTCGTCTAATCCGTTCAATCTATCGCCTATTTCATAACCTTGAATTTTTATATTTTCTAAAAGAAGTACCGCATTTTCGTCCACCACTTCTGATTTGGGATCGAGAGAAACTCTCGCACCTAAATAATTTGCGAAAAAGTCCAATGGACGGTTAATACCCCTTTCCTTTAAATAATTACTAAAAGCTGGTACTATCACATCATAAACCGCAATTTCTTTCTTAAATGTCACTTTAGTATTGAATAATTCCAATAACATTTCAGAAGGAGGGCACGTCTTCCCGACACAATGTACGATCTCTTCTTCACCATTTTCATTTAAAAGTTTAATTGTCACTTGTAACATTACACTTCCATAATTCTCACCAGAAGATAATAGATTCTTGATTTGATACGAAAGGAATTTTTTACCATTTGTCAGATGCGGCCTTATAAGTTCCTCCAATTGTTTGATATCTCTCGACATTTTTTAATTACGTTTGCGCTGCACGATCAATGTATTAGAGAGTTGTTATGGGAATGATTATTTTTGTAAATTGTTGGCTGAGCGATTAATATATTACGAAAGTTGTTATGGGAATGATTACTTTTCCAATTTGCTCGTGCAAATATATGATATGTGAGATTTAATTATTGAATAGATGTACATTAGTAATGACGATGCATGTTTAGTTGTTTAGCAACCGATAAAAAGGAATTGCGTGGTATTTTGTAAATTTATATATATCAGTAGGAGGAGTGTGTTAATACACTTGAAATACATGCAGCCTAATTATATAAAAATGCTTACGTCAAATATTTGTTTGTCCAATTTGTTTCTCCTTGAATACTAATACCGATATTTAGTTACATGTTCGAATAAGATAAATAATATAATAATAAAGTGCTATAATTTGATTAAGTTTTACGATTTTGATTTTATTTTTAGGTCTATTGATCAAATTTAAAGATAATTCTGATTGTCGGCGCAGTTTGGCGTGAAAACTAACAAAGACAGAAAAGTGAGATAGACTTTCTGTACGTATACCGTGTGTCCCAATTTCGATGCTCACCATTGGTATCTCGGTTATTAGAAGATATAGAACAACGGTTAAATCTGGAATGTTTTGCAGAATTCAATACTCGCGGCAAATCTCATTTCAAATTTGACCTAACTTTTTAAATTTTTAAAATATTTTGAAAAATCAAAAATTTGCCGATTTCGTTATTCCTCAATAACTCGATAACGCTTAGTCTGACCTCTTTTAAAGTTTTACATTGTTGAGACACTTTTTTAAAACAAATTATTTGATACAAACAGAAACCCCCGATTGTCATTTGTTTTAAGTTATTACCACTATCTTTTGTTTTCCATATGGCGGCCATATTGGATTTTGGGTTTGCTAGGTAGTCCTCAAAATGTGCTTTTCAACGATGTATAACATGCCTGAAAAATTTTTATTTATAAGGAAAATATTAATAAAATCGTAAATTAATCTTTAATATGAAATTAGTAGGCTGAAAAATTAAACACCAATGTCAAATGAAAGTGAAAAGATATTCTAAGTAATACTGCAAACAAACGAAACGATAAAAAAATTATAGAAATAAAAAGTAAAGATACAGAACTTAAAGTTCACATTCACTTAAAGAAATTGTTCAATATGACGACCATTCTGTTCCACACAATTTTGACACCTTGTTCGAGTAGAGTTACAAACTCTACGTAGCGTGTTTCCGTTTACTGATCGTAGCACATCTAGTACTCTTTGTTCTAAAATTTCCCGAGTTTCTGGCGGTTCAAAATCAAATACTTCGTTTTTAGTGGTACCCCATAAATAAAAGTCAAGCGGGGTAAGGTCGGGTGATCTCGCAGGCCATTGCACGGGTCCATTATTTGAAATCACTCTCTCATTAAAGTTTTCTCTCAAAACATGTTGCACGTTACGAGTGTTATGGGCCGGGCAATCATCTTGCTGGAACCAGATGTTTTGCATGTTCTCGGGATTAATAATTTGCCTCAAAGCAGGCATTATCTCGTTTGTTAGTAGCTACAAATATCACAAAGAGTTTAAAAAACAAAAAAATGTAAACAAAATGTCATACCAATTAAACCGCACCAGACATTAAAACCAAATCGAACTTGAAATCTTCTTTGATTTACCAAATGTGGATTTTCTGTAGACCAATGATGATAGTTATTCCTATTGAACACTCCACAATTGGTAAATCGTGTTTCATCTGTCCATAGTATTTTCTTAGGAAAATTGGCGTCATATTCGCATTTTTGAAGGTACCACCTGCTAAACTGTAATCGTCGGAGATTGTCATTATCACTTAAACCTTGTACAATTGTTGGTTTGTAAGGGTGATACTTGTTTTTCGTCAAGGTTCTGTGAACAGTAGATTTTGAAATCCCTGTTTCTCGTGTCACACGACGAACTGATGTGCTGGGATTGTTCCTAACGTTCTGCAAAATATTATTTAGACGTGTATCAGCATCATTAACTTCATAGTTAGCTCGTTTTTGTTCGAAGCTTCCAAAGTTTTTTAATTTGCTAACTAGTCTTCTAAAAATTGTCCTGTGTGGCTGTTGTCTTTCTGGAAAACGCTCTACATAACTCGTGCACGCATTTTTAGTGCTTCTATTTGCTTTGAAATACACTTCCAACATATCAACTTTTTCTTCGTTTGAATATGGATGTGCCATTATCAATACTTATAAATCTTAATACTTGACAATAATTACTTATCACTAACTACAAGTAGTTTTAATTAACTTATCTCTGCAGCACTAATTGTACTTTGACAGGTTATCGTTTTGTTTCATTGTCAGAATACATTTGTCATTGACGTTTGACGGAACATAATGTCTTTGCTAGTGATACACGCTCAGAGGTTAGAATTATCTGACATTTGATGTAAAACCAAATACAAATCTCCCCACTACTTTTTATCCTGCGCGAACTTACCCCTCCTCGCGCCAACTTAATTGGCGTTTGCTATACTTAGAATATCTTTTCACTTTCATTTGACATTGGTGTTTAATTTTTCAGCCTACTAATTTCATATTAAAGATTAATTTACGTTTTTATTAATATTTTCCTTATAAATAAAAATTTTTCAGGCATGTTATACATCGTTGAAAAGCACATTTTGAGGACTACCTAACAAACCCAAAATCCAATATGGCCGCCATATGGAAAACAAAAGATAGTGGTAATAACTTAAAAACAAATGACAATCGGGGGTTTCTGTTTGTATCAAATAATTTGTTTTAAAAAAGTGTCTCAACAATGTAAAACTTTAAAAGAGGTCAGACTAAGCGTTATCGAGTTATTGAGGAATAACGAAATCGGCAAATTTTTGATTTTTCAAAATATTTTAAAAATTTAAAAAGTTAGATTAAATTTGAAATGAGATTTGCCGCGAGTATTGAATTCTGCAAAACATTCCCCATTTAACCGTTGTTCTATATCTTCTAATAACCGAGATACCAATGGTGAGCATCGAAATTGGGACACACGGATAGTATATCACAGCGAATTTTGTAAAATTATTTAGTAATATACAGGGTGTTGTTACAAATTCCCTCACCCACTTTCAGATTTTTCAGTTAAACTGGATTGCTATATTTTTTAGAAATTATTTCGATATCCACCTAAATTGCTCTTGCAGTACTATATGGTTCACTTCCGACAACTAGTTTTGGTTATATGTATTGGCGTTTTAAGACGTAGGCACGTTTTAAGATATGGGTATCGTACATCGAATTATTCTTTGGATATCAATTTGGTGTCTATCACTTTATATAGGTATTTCAAGATGGCATAATGTAAAAATACACCCATATCTCGCTTAGCGGCTTAGATACGTTCCGAAAAAGTTGGCCGTAAAGCGAAAACCCGTTTAACGATTCAATTATTTTCATAAAAATCTATACAAATTCAATCAGATCGGTTCCAATTTAAAAAAAAAAAAAAAAGGGTTTAGTTCGTCAGGCATTTTATTCTTTTCATTTTCTATAAAAATACATACTTACTTAAAAATAAAATAACACAACAAATAAGAATACATACATAAAATGAACATATTATATAGTTGAAAAACGAAAAACAAAAGAGATCATATTTACATACAAAAATTATAAAATGCTTGGAAGCTTTTTTAATCTGATAAAATGCTGCCGTCGTCAATTTCCGTTGCTGTTGAATGACATAACTTAAAATATTCGTCCAACTTTGTCTGCTTCGCCCTCCTTTCTGCTTTTTGCAACGTTCTGTAACATCTAATAGCTGAGTTTACTTCTCGAGATACTTTATCGCTGCGTTCTACGTCGGGATCATTTTGAAGAAGGATGTTCATTCCCTTCTCGAAATAAGAAAGCGCATTCGTCAAGGTTTTTACTGTTAGCTGCCTGGATGTAGCAGGCTCTGGCTCATCATCAAGAGTTTGTTCGGTTACTAACTGGATCAGCTCCTCGCTTGAAAGAGATTTCTGTCAGCTTCGAGCGAGTCAATCAAATCACCTTCTTCTAAATCTTCAAAACCAAGATCTTTTGCTAAAGCTCAATATGTTTTGGCGAACTTCAGGAAGAGAATTAACATCAGACTCAGTAGACTTTATGCATTCTGGCCATATTTGTTTCCAAACATGGTTCATTGTGGTTGATTTTAAGTCTATCCATGATTCGTTAATGTTGTACACGGCATCTTTGATGTTGTAATTTTTCCAAAATTGTTTTATCGAAGATCACCATCGGTTTGCTAATAAGTTTACGAAAAGTTGTATTTTTGGGAAGGAACTCAATCTCCACATCTTCTAATAATTCTGGTAAATTAACCGGGTGCCCTGCAGCATTATCTAAAATGACCAATGCCTTGTTGCTCAAGTTCTTTTCTTTTAAATATTTTATTACTTCTGGCCAAAAGTTATTTTTAAACCAGTCCTCGAAAAGAATCTTAGTCATCCAACCTTTCTTATTGGATTTTCAAATGACAGGCAATTGTTTCGTGTTTAGCCCTTTAAAACACCTTGGATTTTCTGAATGATATACTAACAGTGGTTTTAGCTTAAAATCTCCTGCAGCATTTTCACCAACAGGCAAAGTTTAGAGACCTTATATCCAGATGCAGACCTTTCATATTTTGAAATGAAAGTTCTTTCAGGCATTCGCTTCCAATAGAGTCCTTTTTTGTCTACATTACTTGTTCTGGTTGGTATCCATCTCTTTCTATAATTTTTTTCAAAGTGTTGAGATATTCTTTGCCTGCGTTATCATCGGCACTAGTTTTTTCGCCTTTCATGTTTAAATTATGCAAATTGTGGCGATTTTCGAATTTTTCAAACCAACCTCGGCTTGCTTCGAATTTTTCTTTCGCAGATTCATCATTATCCTCTCTGTTTAAATTTTCGAAAATACTTTTGGCCTTTTCTTGGGTAGTCATCTGGATGATTGGCAGCCTTCGTTCATTATTGTCTTCAATCCACATAACTAGTAATTTTTCCATTTTTTCCATAACACTGCTTTCCTGGCGTGTTAATTTTGAAACACTTGAAGGTGTAGCGGACAGCGAATGTATTTAAATTTCTTTTTTTCTATCACGAATAGTTTGAACGGTAGACTTCGCCAGTCCAATTACATTACAATTTGAATACGACGTAAAACTTCTTCTAATTAGTTTTCTCTTTTTATTATTACCAGCATCAATCTTCAAATTGAATGAACATTTGGGTGGCATTTTTACTAAAAAGGAAAAAAGAATGTTTGAATTAATTACAAAACGTACCAACTGTGTTTTTAATGCAGTAATCAATAACTATGATGGTTATTACCATGCGCAATTTCCATCAATTGCGTGTGTTCTTGTGTGCTTTTGCTTTTTTTATGAAAACGTTATTTTGGGGTTTCCCGTTTTATAAACGTGTACAAACGTTTAGTCTCTTTCGTTGTGCGCGCCATGTTTTGCTTAATTACGAATAATTGTACATACATACAAAAATAAAGCAAATACAACCAAGCTATTGGCCGTATAATGAAACATTTTAGGCCGTAAATTGAAAAAGTGTCATAATTAAGAAAGGCCGTTATAGCGAAATACCGTATAAAGAGCGGCCTTATAGCGAGGTATGGATGTAATATAAATTAATTAAAGAAAAATTAGAATAAATGAGGAAAAAACGTAATTAAAATAGATTGTACTTTGCGCGCACCTATATAATACGTAAAGTAATAACAAGGTATGGCTGTATATATATATATATATATATATATATATATAGTAAACTTAATAAGTCGGAGATTAAAGGCCTGGTTTATTACTTCAAAGTATATATATTTAAAGCAACCCTACATGTTTCGGCAATGATGCGTTTGTCAAGGATATAAAAAATATAAATGACAGAATATAAATGTCAAATAATTGAGTTGCTATGGTTTAAGTTATTCAAAGATACATTCCAATAATAATAATAAATCATGCCTTAGTATTCCAAAAATAGATAGTAAGGTGTGAACATATGTGTTGTTCGCTGCCAGTAGCTTGTGTCTCTTTCTGGGTATGAACTTGTGTGTTGGTTGCTGCTGGCAGCTTGCGTCTCTCTCTGGGTGTGTGGTTTTGTATTTGTGTGAGCGCGTAAGTGTAGGGTTTTGTATGTTGGTGCGCTCGTGTGTGTTTAGTGACCGGTCGCGTAAATTTAGAGAGATCGGAAAACCAGCCGTTGCGTAGGGCCGCCAACCCTTTCCCGACAACTTCTTTACTTTTTCGTGCAGTACTTCGACGGCCCGACCCCCGCCCCAACGAGGCAAGGCGCAGACCAGCGAAGCGCACCCTGCACGGGGTTGCTCATCGGCAACCGAGGGAACACTCTTAGTGGCTACCTCAGTCGACGACGGTCACACATTGTGCCACTTAACGATTTCCGCAAAAGCGGGGGCAATGCACACACGTCGAAAGTGTGTGTGTGTGTGACCGTCGTCGACTGAGGTAGCCACTAAGAGTATTCCCTCGGTTGGCGATGAGCAACCCCGTGCAGGGTGCGCTTCGCTGGTCTGCGCCTTGCCTCGTTGGGGCGGGGGTCGGGCCGTCGAAGTACTGCACGGAAAAGTAAAGAAGTTGCCGGGAAAGGGTTGGCGGCCCTACGCAACGGCTGGTTTTCCGATCTCTTTAAATTTACGCGACCGGTCACTAAGCACACACGAGCGCACCAACATACAAAACCCTACACTTACGCGCTCACACAAATACAAAACCACACACCCAGAGAGAGACGCAAGCTGCCAGCAGCAACCAACACACAAGTTCATACCCAGAAAGAGACACAAGCTGCTGGCAGCGAACAACACATATGTTCACACCTTGCTATCTATTTTTTGGAATACTAAGGCATGATTTATTATTATTATTGGAATGTATCTCTGAATAACTTAAACCATAGCAACTCAGTTATTTGACATTTATATTCTGTCATTTATATTTTTTATATCCTTGACAAAGGCATCATTGCCGAAACATGTAGGGTTGTTTTAAATATATATACTTTGAAGTAATAAACCAGACCTTTAATCGCCAACTTATTAAGTTTACCATATTATACCAAGGCCACGAAAATATTATATTTATATATATATATATATATATATATATATATATATTTACCCCAGAAGAAGCGACAAAGTCTGTCGCGAAATATAGGGTAATTTAATAAAGGAGTTTTTTAATTGACCGCTTACCCGAATTTTAATTAATTTTTGATAATATATCACGGTCGATAATTTATTTTCAATTATTTATATATATATATATATACACGTTTGGCCCGTTTTTACCTTAAATGCGAGCTACAAGTCCATGTATATAAACGAACGTAGTTGCCAAGTTAAATACACAAGTGCGCAAGACTTCGCAAGTACTGTTCGAGAAAAGTAGTGGGAACCCTTAAAGACGGTCGATACGATCATTTCGATCATAAGAGACCAATATTGTGCATGTTGGTGGTTGTTTTCTTAATTTTTATATTATTATTCACGTTCGTGATATTCTTAATAAGTATCTGAAGTTAATATTATAAGAATTACCTACTTCACATTTATTAATTTTATTGTTGAATTAAATTTGTTTCTAATTGGCAGTTATATTTTGTATTATTTGATTTTGGCCTGTTTTTATAGTTTTTATTCAATATGTTGGTTTTCGAATGTACGAAATAATTTTTATCATAGACTTGCGTACTGTCAGGAGCAAAGAGGTGGATTATTCGAACATTTGATTAATTGAGAAGTTTTAATTTGGTTTTTAAAGAATTCCGTTTATTTTAGAAGTATATTTTAATTTCCATTATTTAGAATTATTCTTTTAGTTTATCGTACTCTTCCTGTTTCCCCAGAAATTATATTTATTGAATTTTTTCATTTTGTTTTCCAAGAATTTGCTTTATTTTTTTTATCTATTTTATTTTAAAATTTATTGCCTTTAGAAGAGCATTTTTTTTCTCTTACTTCAATACGTCTACTTTGGTAGTGTTATACATTTACTATTTTTTACAGCTTGTATTTAATGACTATTTACCTAAAAGATTCTCAAATTATGTTTTTTGCGCTCGTTGTTAACAATATTGTACATGTGCATAGAAAATTAAAGTACGTTGTCTATCACATCTGCTTCGGCAAACCACTAATCTAGAAGAACATTTTTATTTCTCTAAAGGTCTACTTGCCGGCTCTCGTATGTATATTTGTTAGGTAGGTACGGTTTGGCAACTTCTCACGCCTTATGTATGGGAAGCCGCATGCAAGATGATTGTAGACCGAACCTGTATATATATATATATATATATATATATATATATATATATATATATATAGGGTGTTAAATAAGTCGTGCCATATTTACCGTAATTCATACGGTTCTCTCTCAATTGTTTTAAAATGGATCCTAGATTTTTCGATATTGTCAGCAAATTTCCTGTAAAAGTACCTTTAAAATGGTATCAATAACGTAATACTTGTTTACAGTCTTTTCAACGATATTCCACTTTTACGGGAAATATTTTTAATGCTATTCAATATTCATCTAACATAGCTACATACATAATACGTATTACAAAATTTTTATTGTTATACCGTCTGTTCGTTCTCAAATTCGAACATAGGAATCTTTATCATGTGCTCACATTACCTAGCAAATTTAGCAAAATAGCTGATCTATAAATTATGGTTATCTATGCGCCAAGGGCGTTATGGGTATTATATTCCTCTGAGGTCGATGTTAATTCAGCCCGAGGGTCTCTCGCCCGAGGGATGAATGTATACCGAGGGCAATATAACTGCTATAACGCCAGTGGTTCATACAAGATTTTATTTTTCATGAAAAATAAATTTCTTAAGCGGAAAATTCAAATTATATTGGAAAAGTTTCGAGATTTCTGTTCAACTGTTATGTTGTTGACAGTCGTTACGCATCTAATATTATTCGTTGAATCGAAGATAGAGGAAAGCATTTCTTCTGGGAATAGAGTATCCTGCATGGTATTGAATTCTGTTACATCATCATATAAATCCTAGTTGGCTTGTCAAAATACTAGTGGTGATGTTTTCCCTCTAAGAACTTTAACAAACTTGGAAAGGTTTGGATCACATAATTTTTCAGGACATAACACAGGATATTCAGCTTCATGTGTTTTGTTAACACTTAATTGTTTTTTTTTAATTTGTGGAAATTTAGAAAACAATCATGTTCGTTGAATTTGTTAAAAATATTTAAAATTTTCGAACAAGGTATAGGCCTGTCAGGATAATTAACGGAAAACAGGTCTCTGATTGTCCTTAAACTATCATTCTTCCGGTACGATATTATTATTGTCGTACTGATTTAAATAAATTATCTACTTTTAAAATAAAATGTATTTAATTTAAGATTCATGTATGAATAAAAATTCAGAAATATTTGACATAAAAAAATGTTTTATTTCTCCATGACAAACTAATTTAAGAATTAGCTAGAAGTAAATCCTCCACTGGTATATTACTGGTTGCCTACTAAGCCACTAATGCATCGGCGATTTTCTTTTTAAAGTTGCACATAGGAAAAATATATGTGAAATAATAAAAAAGAAGCCGGTATATATATTAATAAAATAGGAATCCCCGGTAATCAAAACGTGAGTACAAAATATTCGGAAAAAATTAACAAATATAATTTACATATCGGTCACGGTATAACCCCAGAAATATTCAATTAGAACTTATTTAGAACTTATAGGCTTATTTAATTTCTTATACTCATTTGGAACTACAAAAAGCTGTAATACTACATACGACTTCATACATGAAAATCTTATAATAGATTAGTTGTTGTAAACTTGACGTAGCATGTTCATACCATGTTGGAGACGTGCTCTTTATGTAAGTGAAATAAAATTGTCGCAGAACTTGTAATAGATACCTTTTATGAGCCATACTAATAACGCAAATCAAGGTACGTCAACCCAGCTCATAGTCATATACATGTGGGTTGAGCGAATTGTTTCCTGGCGATAGACTGATAATATGCGAGCAAAATCAACGATAATAATAATAGGTTGTGGGAGGCCTTGAGAGGAGTATAACGCGATGGCTCTGTTAAGCCTTATACGTCTAGGATGTTATTGAAATAAATTTTGTTGTCATTATATATTTAAGTTTGTAAATATAGAGACAAATACCACCGTTTCACTTATTTTCAGTACTGTCGTTAGGCGAAGTGATTATATCTAATCTGTATATAATTTAGTCTGACCTCGATAGCATACTTCACTGTCGTTTATTAAATAATAGAAGATTATTAGCTTATGATGATTACTTTGTAAAATACGTTATTAATAATTAAAAATGAAAAGCAATTTTCAAAGGATCACTTTATTATTTAATTAATATTAAAGAGTATTACATTTTATTTGGACAAATTACATATTTATCTTTTAGAATCTGAAATTTCATAATGATGTAATATTAACGTTCTAAAAATAATAAAGAGAAAATTATGACCAAATAAGGTTTTGAGTTTTACAAATAAATATCTATTAGAATTGGTTCAAATTATAAAAGAAATATTGTTGAATTTTAAGATTTCTCTTCATTAAATATATCCATAACTTTGTTAAGCATAATGTTCAAAGATTGAAAGTCTAAGAGTAATTCGAGTTTTATGGATATCTTTTTTATTTTGAGTGAAGTTAAAAAATCTGAAATTGCCTAGAACTTCAAAAATAAAAGACTACAAAGTGTAAAATTTTTCACTATATAAGCATTCCCTTGAAACACTATTATACTTGAGGATTAACTCTTTAGAAACGTGAACATTAATTTAATCATATCCAACCCCTCCTAACGAAATCTAGTAGGAAAAACGCTAATCTCTTGTAATAATTTTCGTGCATTGTACCTTCTATTATAATAAAACCCCTATAGTCGAATTCCGAGAGTTCCTGAGCTTCTCCTTTTGCTGTCAAAATTGGCTTCAACATATATAATATATGAGAAAATTGTGCCCCCTTGGCGATAAGCGCGAATTCATCCATCATAGATTTAAAACTGTATTCAGTAATATCGCATTTTAATTTGGTTAAGGTAGAAATAAATTGATCGTAGTAATACTTAATTAATTCATCAGTTTTATTTTCCAGTACTGATAATTGAACGCTGCTGTATAAGAAAAATATAACATCGTGTGCTAACGAACTGTATTCCATAATTTGAAAGTCAACCATTTTACTTTTTATCGGTCGACCGTTTTCATATTTTAACATAATATTATTGACCCAATAATCGTTATGAGTAACAGTGGTAAACATCTCCTTGCCTTTGGGTGGGTTGTCGAGGTAATGTCTTATATCGCGTACCGCCTCATGAATTTTCGACAGGTAAGGTATACACTTTGGATCTTTAGCAGCTGCGTTTTGCATAGATTTTATAATATCATCTCTGAATTCGTTGGGGGGATCGAAAACGTAATATCTGCGTAAATGAGGTAATATTTTAGTTTTGAATTCTTCAGGTTTCGCTAATTTATAACCAATTGCGGTAGCATGCAGCACAGCCAAATCAGTCAGTAGCATTTTACTTACAGTTTCATCGAATCCAATGCATCTATCTAGTATATCATACCCTTGTATTTTCAAGTTTTCTAAGAGAAGCACTGCATTTTCGTCGACTTCTTCTGCTTTAGGATCCAAAGATATTCTAGCACCTATGCACTTAGCAAAAGATGTTAAAAGACAATCGATACCGTTCTCTTTTCCATAATTATTTAATTCAGGAACAATTACGCTGTAAACAGCGATCTCCTTTTTAAATGTACCTTTGGTATTGAAAAATTCCCACAAGAAATCCGACGGCGGGCCTATTTTTCCAACACATTGTATGATATCCTCTTCCCCTTTTTCATTAATTATTTTGATCAAGACCAGCAACATTGTACTGCCGTAATTTTCACCGGTCGATAGAAGCTTTTTATATTCGCAAGATACGAATTTTTTGCCATTTTCTAAAAGTCCACTTATGAGAGTATTAATCTGTTCGATTTTTATTGACATTGTACTTGAATACGATGGTGCCGTGTGCGTTTATTACAAAGACTAGTTTAAAATTATAAATGCACACACTTATAAATGTTTCTAATCTATTGAGTTGTACCGGCATTGTCTAGGAACAATGCTTTCGTGATGAGATTATTGCAGATTACTAGTGCACACGTGTAATTACACTCGGACGTGAAATTTAAAGTAAAAAGATTTACCAGTGACGTACATTAGGAGAGAGGCGAGTTAATATTAAAATATGTATAAATTTGCTGTAATAATAATAATAATAATAATTAATAATAATATTATATAAATACACATATTGCTATGAATAGTGGTTTGTAGAATAAATTTGCCACCATCCACAACTAATCTTCCCAACTAGGATACTCAGCCGGTGGATTTTCAAAATATGAGACTTCTTACTTCTCAGGGTTCCAATAAGGAAATCCATGTTCTGTAGAAAATACTTGGCGCCAGTGAATAAATCACACTAATTTATATATTATAATTAATATTATATATACCAGGTGTAGAATGGATTTTCGTACATAGGGATTTTACATGCAGAACTAATAATTTGCGAATATTCCCTCCCCTAATTATTTTATAGGAAAATGTTTAACACAAAAGTTGTGGACAAAGAAAAAATGTATCTAAATTCTTTGTTATTTATTTTGTAACACCTTCTGGTCCTGCTAGACTTGAAGAAAAAGTATTAGGAATGAACCGATAAATAGTACTAGCCATGAATCCTGACAGCAATAAATGTCACGTTTTGACAAACAAAATAAGTTTGCTAATTCTTAAAATGAATTCCTATAGCCAAGAAGAGAAAGTCAACTTTATTAAATGGTACTATTCTGGATTGTCTTTTAGGGACATAGAAGCAACTTTTGCTGGATTCTACCCGGAGCGACCAATTCTAAATTTGAACACCCTGAATAGAATTGTTAGGCACTTTGAGACCAACGGCACTGTTAATAAGAAATGTAAGTGCCAGAAAGTAACAGCTGGTGCAAGTAGAGAGAAGGTAGATGCCGTTCTCTTAAGCGTTGCAGAGAACAAAAATGTCTCCTTAAGACAAATAGGTAATAATTTGGGGATTCATTTTACTACTGCTCAGAAAATTTTAAAGAGTCAAGATCCGGTCTTATAAATACGAAAAGCACCAAAAAATATTCGAGGAGGATAAAGAAAAAAAGAATGCAGTTTTGTGAAATAATGATGGAGATGGCCAATGATGACCGAAACTTTTTATCTAGGATTTTATTCAGCGATGAGTGTCGATTTCAGTTAACTGGTGAACCAAATCAACAAAATTATCGCTACTGGAGCACACAAAATGAACATTTAACGTTGCAGACTCATACGCAATACCGGGGTAGTGTCAATGTTTGGGCTGGCATACTAGGTCCTCACATAATTGGACCGTTCTTTATTGCTGACCGCTTAACTGGTGCTGCGTATTTAAATTTTTTGCAAGAAGAAGTCGGGCCAGCTATCGACGAATTGGGAATTAATTACGAATTTTGGTACCAACATGATGGATGTCCGGCGCATTACCAGCGCGATGTTGTAGACTACTTAAATCATGTATTCCCAAATCGCTGGATAGGTCGAAGTGGAGAAATTCATTGGCCTCCAAGATCTCCGGATCTTTCGCCAAATGATTTTTTTCTGTGGGGCACATTGCATGATCGGCTATACAATGGAAGGACGTATCAAAATGTGGACGCTCTAAGAGCTGCAATACTTGCAGAATGTCGTCAAATATCATACTATCAACTGGCCGCAACTAGAAGAAATTTTTACGACAGATTGGGGTACTGCTCAGCTGTCAACGGAGACTTGTTTGAGCATTTAATTTAGTTATTACTACAACTACCTTTATTACCACGTTCAATAAAATTTTAAAATATCTTCGGCAAGTTTTTTCTTTTCTGTAAATGACTTAAAACCTATGCTTGAAACAAATTTAAACGCCTCTACTAAAATTGTCACATTCTTGTGTTAAATGAAAGAATTTTGTTACTTTGGTTGTCACACGTCACGGCTTTTGCTATTTTGTATCATTTCTTCAATTCTTTTTGCTTTAATTGTGAAGTCCCGGAGGCTGTTAATAAGCAAAGAAGAAAAAAATTGGGAACTATTTTTAATGCTCTACAACTTTTGTGTTTAACATTTTCCTATAAAATAATCAGGGGAGGGAATATTCGCAAATTATTAGTTCTGCACGTAAAATCCCTATGTACTAAAATCCATTCTACACTCGGTAATTATTATATATTTTCTCTGTTACTTATATTTTCAGAGTTACTTATATTTTAATTAATTGTAAGGGCCAGAACACAAAATTAAACACAGTATAAAATCAAACTGAAACTTTAATACAAAAAAAATCAAAAAAGAAAAAAATCTTTATTTATGAAGTATAAAGATATTGTATTTTTCAATGACACAATGGGGTAAAATATATCCACTGTAAATTGACAGCTAAGTGGATTAAAACTTCCTCTAAATTACTCCGAACAACTTATCTAAAAAATAATAAAATTTATTTTTAATTTCTCCCCAGAGAACCACTCTGTATAATATTTATTGAAACACGTTCAAAATTTTTACACATGCGCAATAACATGTAACAAAAAATACCCTTGACTTCCAAACGAGCAAAATTTTACAATTATAATTTTTTTTACGTAGAAGTTTAATAATACTCTCTATTATTTTTCTCTACTAATTAAGACTCTTAACTAATTATATTAATACAATTGAAATACAATTTTAAAAGCTATCTGAATTACGACGTCTTATAAATATAATTTTACTTACATAAAAAATTATAGGAGACTCGTTGACAAGAAAAACGTTGTTTAATCAAATACTATCTCAAAATTACGAGAATAAAAATCTCGTAGAATATACGGGAATTGAATATCAAATACCATCAACTAATTAACACAATCACATCATCCCGAATTAAATTAAATATATATATATATATATATATATATATATATATATATAGAATTTAATTTGAGTGAGAAATAGCAATTATTCAAATCTCCTCTCACATGTAATTGTCGCTAAATTTGTGCAATTGATTCTACAATCTGACAAGATTCCTCCTTCCGAAGAATGTAGACGCAAACACGTCGCGACGTTAGCCATCCACCTGTGCGGATAATGAAAATTGTATGAAAAAAACCACATCCGTCCAGAAACGTGCATATATCGATATTTCACTGTCGTTACAGATCATCAGTACACGATATTCTAACATGGACATGATTTTATTTTTATGGATGGCTAACGTCGCGACGTGTTTGCGTCTACATTCTTCGGCAGGAGTAATCTTTTCAGATTGTAGAATCAATTGCACAAATTTAGCGACAATTACATGTGAGAGGAGATTTGAATAATTGCTATTTCTCACTCCAATTAAATTCAATATAATTCGTATATATACACGAAAGTATAAAAATAAAATCATGTCCATGTTAGAATATCGTGTACTGATGATCTGTAACGACAGTGAAATATCGATATATGCACGTTTCTGGACGGATGTGGTTTTTTTCATACAATTTTCATTATCCGCACAGGTGGATGGCTAACGTCGCGACGTGTTTGCGTCTACATTCTTCGGCAGGAGTAATCTTGTCAGATTGTAGAATCAATTGCACAAATTTAGCGACAATTACATGTGAGAGGAGATTTGAATAATTGCTATTTCTCACTCCAATTAAATTCAATATAATTCGTATATATACACGAAAGTATAAAAATAAAATCATGTCCATGTTAGAATATCGTGTACTGATGATCTGTAACGACAGTGAAATATCGATATATGCACGTTTCTGGACGGATGTGGTTTTTTTTTCATATATATATATATATATATATATATATATATATATTTTTTTTTTTTTTCAAAGAAATACAACGTTCTTGTCTAAATTCAGATGTAGGTCTCCCCCTCAAAATATCTCTCTATCGCTTTCACATAAAGACGACCTCCAAAAATCAAGTTTTTTATCTTAGCCCATGAAATAACATATCGGATATACACAGATATCCACAAATAATGTACATTCATTTTTAAATAAATTTTAAATATTATTTAGGGAAAAATCCATTTACTGAACAGAGTAGGCAAACAATTTTCAACATATCATTTAGCGGTAACTGTCTTCTGATCTTCTAATTTAATTGCGGCCACCAAACCCGTACTTCTAAAAAATACTGCGTACATTACTTTTTTCATTGCTCGCTGTTTTTTCAACATCGCAGGGGCTTCCTCGTCTTCAGGTATCCAGTTTCGGCTTTCTTGGCGAGTGGGAACAACAAAAAACGGTATGTACGTTTCATCGCCAGTTACACTTTTAGAAATAATTTGATGGCCTCCAATATTCTAAAGTTTGTTGACAAATTCTAACACGTTCTGCTTTTTGTAAATCTGTCAGATGATGGGGTACAAACCGAGATACAACCTTTTCTAAATTTAAATATTGGTGCAATATTAAACCCACTTGCGAGAATTCAATCTTCAGTTTGGACTCTATCATTGCATAGGTAATGCGGTTGTTCTCTTCCACCATCTTCTTCACTGCAGCAAAATTTTTGGGATTAACAACAGTTATAGGAGGGCCAGCTTCTTTTCTGTGTACAACCGATGTACAACCTCGTTCAAATTCTTTATACCATCTATAAACAGTAGCCAATGATGGTGCGAGATCCCTAAATGCCGATTTTAAACTTTCCTTACACAAGCCTTTCTTGAAATCATAGTGAATCATTATCCGAAAGCTTTCTTGTAATAATTCCATTTTTTCGATAACAGAAGTGTATTTTATAGGTTATTTCTCAGGCACTATTCAACTGAATTGCACAAACTAAACTGCATTTGACAGATAAAGTAATGCATTATTTAATAAATAACAATTTGTTTTACTAGATTTTTCTATTCTCAATAATTCTAGCTTATCCCTCGTATTTTCAATTATGGCAAAAACTCTGAATTTCCCAAAACTTTAAAATGGCGGACGTAGTTAGGATTTGAGATGTGGAATTATTATTTTTGGCCAAAAATTTTAGTAGCATCCCATATTCCTCGATTTTTTTTAATTTTTCGATATTCAAACTATGAAAAAGTCAATGAAGCTGCGCCCATGGTCGCATTAACTAGTAGCTGTTATCATATTTCTCGACATTTTATTGCTTTGGCCAACATTCAGAAAATTCGATTTGGTTTTAGGAAATAGTTCGTACGGTCTTTCATCTACCATAATATTATGTATTAACTCTATTATATTTATTTTGGCAGCGGTATTGTATGCATTAAGTAGTCGTAATAATTTACGCATGCCTTTACTATAATCTTACAATTATGATATAAATATTACGGAGCCAACAGATGATTTCACTACATAACAAAGCAGATACTCGTATGCAACCAAGTTATCGAAACTGTTAAATAGTAGAATGTTTGTTTATTATTTTACGAAAGGAAAACAGCTTTAGTAATTGTTGCCCGTATTAGTTTAGAAAAAAACTTAAAACGTGCCAATATGCCATTGTATATTCGTTAATCAACGAAATTAAACAGGTTTGCATTAACATTGACATTTAACGAGTTTTCTGAAACGTACTATGTGAATATTTGGGTTGTTAGACATTCTTGTATTCATTGGAATTTGTTCAAGTTCAACAAGTTTAAGTAATTTTGGATTGTTTTAAATAATTGCTAACATTGAAATTTGTTTTATTAATAAGGGAAGATCATGCATATGCTTAATTATGAATGGTGAGAGGTTTACCCAACGTAGTCAACAGAATTAAAGGATTTTCTGTGTACCTCGTTGTACATTGTCCAAATGTATTTATACTTGCAATTATTTGTTGATTTCATTACTGTACTATGAGGTACACTAGGGTCTCGATTTGCGTCGGGGTTACGTTCCCAGAAAATCCGACGCATAACGAAACAACGCAAATCGAATTACATTTTTCCATAAGACACCATAGAAATTTAGAAGATTCGTTCCGGACATCGTAATTACGTCGTGAAATGCTAATAATGTATTATACATACATAGTTCTTATATCAAAATATTTGTAGGACCAACGTTGGGAAGTATTTTAATAAACTATTCAACAAGAAAATATTTTTAGGAGTAGTACTGTATATTGAAAAAATAGGACATTACAGTCACAAAGTAATACAAATATTCTAATAACGAAAGTGAACTTGTAAATGCTAACAATAAAATACGCTAGTCGAAGTATTACGTTTTAGTTTTCAAAAAATCATCTCTAAAGTTTGCTGCCTTGCATTCTTTTTACGCATTGTGTAAAGATCTTTATAGCACTGAATACCTTTAGCAACAGCATTCATAACATTTTTGCTTCGGTTTTCATCGTTATCATGGTCAATAAAAATATCCATAGCTTTATCTATCAACGAAAATGCTTCTGCTAATTTTTGATTAGTAATTTCTCTAACTTCTTCTGTATGTTCAAGAACATTATCAGTTGCAGCAGTGAAATTTTGTAGCAGCTCATCGGGTGTTATGTCTTCTTTATATTGATTTAACATTTCTTGAATGTCGTTTACCTCCATCCCTTCAAAATGTATGTGTTGTGCGAAGTGAACTAAATCATTTATAGTTTCTTCGACATCATCTATACCTACTGCATCCTCAGTTGATTCTGGCCATAGTTTTCGCCATACACCTTTTAAACAACCTAGTTTGACTTCTTTTCAAGACGCTCAACTGCTTTTAAAATGTTAAACTTTTTCCATATTGTTTTAATGGACAATTCATCATTTAGGGTTGGAAAAAGTTGTTTGAATGTCCGACGTAAATAGTATGCTTTAAAATTAGAAATAACGCCTGGATCCATGGGCTGTATAAGAGCCGTGGTATTAGGCGGCAGAAAGACAAATTTGATATTTTCGCAGATCTCGTCGAGATCAGGAGGATGGCTGGGCGCATTGTCCAACAAAATTAAAATTTTAAAATCTAAATTTTCTTTCAGACAATAGTCTTTAAGTTCTGGCACAGCAATATCTCTTATCCACTCTCGGAACAGAGTTGCCGTCATCCACCCTTTTCGATTCCATCTCCAATGAACTGGCAATAAATGTCTTTGTTTGTTCTTCATTGCCCTTGGATTTTGACTAGTATGGATTAACAGAGGCTTTAGTCGGTGATCACCTGCTGCATTAGTCCAGAGAAGCAGCGTCAACCTTTCTTTATTAGCCTTAAAGCCTGACGCATGTTTTTCTTGTTGTGAAACATAGGTTCTCTTTGGCAGCCTTTTCCAATAGAGACCGGTTTCGTCTACGTTGAAAATTTGCTTAGCAGAGTATTCACCATTTGCAATATTGTTATTGAAAACATTCTTAAAATCTTCGGCCGCTACTGTATTTCCACTGGACGCTTCTCCCTTCAATGCCAAATTGTGCAGTTTGGCTCTTGATTTATATTTTTGGAACCAACCTCGGCTTGCGTGAAAAATTTCGTTATTGTGAACATGTTCAGGTCTTGACTTTAATTCTTCAAATATGGATATAGCTTTTTCTTGTATGAGCATTCTACTTAGTGGTACTTTACGCTGATTTTGTTGCTCTACCCATGTAGAGAGGAGAGATTCCATTAGCACGATTAAAGGACTTTTGCTTTTTACAATTTGTTGTGCCATCAATGAGTTCGCATTTTTCGCAACTTCTCTGATTTTTTCTGCAACGCGATTACGGATGGATCTAATAGAAGTGACGGGAATATGAAGAATTCTTGCAATATCAGCGGCTTTTTCTCCTGCATCAAAAACGACGCAGTATTTCTAACTTTTTAACTAGAGTTATTGTGTTCTTTCTTTTCTTTGAGATTTTTCCACTCATTTTTTATCTATAAATAAGAGATACCCGTAAAAAATATTTATAATTGTTCAATGTACATAATTCTGAATTTCAAAGCTTCAGTAATATATAATGTATGTATGTATTACATATAATTTATGTTTTTATTAGATATAAACAGACACGAACAATGAGAAGGTATAACATAATATTATTTTATATTTACCTCTTGGTCAATGCAAATACTACCACTATTATGCCTACACGCACGCAATGCATGCGAGGGAATCCCCGATTTATTTCAGCTATACGGACGCATATCGAATCTTAACAACGCAAACAAGATTTACCGCCATATATTTTTCATTCAACGCAAATCGAGACCCCAGTGTATATCCAAAATCTAAGTTCCGATTCCATATACTTTTAGACGATGGCGCTAGTGTGATAAATCTGCTCTAAATATCTTCATTACAATAGTGGGTGGTCGCCGAGGTATTCGAGATACTTCGTATATGAATTCAATGACTAATTTTAAGCAAAAATTATTCTATATACTTTTCCCGAATTCCTAGCGGTCCTTGAAATATTAGAAGAAACAGAAAAAACGTTGATTCTCAGTTCATTAATAGTCATCACTAGAGCAGACCAATTTCCGTGCGCGCCATCAGCGCCGGTATGGGAGTGTAATTCGTAATATATTAGAATATGCGATAGAATAGGGACGCAACATGAGCTTGTTACCGATATACTCGTAAGTATAGAAGTAGCGACATTTATTCTATCAGAAATAATTAAATATACATTTGGTTTTCTGCTATTAAAGTAATATGCATAAACACACGAAAAATAAGAATAGTACATATTATAGCAGCGCTTTATGTACCTATAAATAAAATGGAAAATGCATGAAATCAGTGATTGTGTGCACGACAGAGGTAATGTTTGTTTCGCGTATTTATTCCAAAATGAAATAAATGAATCGTTATTGAACAAGGTAAACGGCAGTGTACACACAATCATAGTTACACATAGTTCATGTATAATCTGTTGTAGATTAATTTTGTATTATTGTGCTTCGAACTGCTTGCGTGTTCTTTACAAAGTGTTTTTGACCAACACATTAGATATGTATTGCACACTAAACATTTAATTTTTGATCCATCGTATATTAAGTCCGGGAAATCCATAATAAACTTATTCACTTCGTCTGACCACGGTCGTGTTCTCGATTTATTTGTCGACGACATTTTATTACGTATGCTTACACTTACATGCAGTCTAAGCAAGTACCAAACATCCAAACATGCAATACAATCATCCTTAAATCGGCGCACATGGCGCGCACGGAAATTGGCCTGCTCTAGTCATCACTGACAGTTGCTTTTTTAATTGCGTCATTTATGTTAAAATCATGAATGTAATTTATTCAAATGAACAATACGCGGACATTATTTGCGTGGATGAATATTGCAATGGTAGAATCGTGCGTTAAAAAAAAACAGCCTCAGAGTTGGCAATGAAATTTTTTGGTATGTCGTAACTTAACCGCACCGTTCTGAATTGTCAAATATTAATGTCATTAGTGTCATCTAATAAAAACGATAACACGGAATTTTATTTATTCATGACAGGAAGATTATAACCTAGCAATTAACCTTCCTACATTCTAACCTCGCAATTTTCTAAAGCCGTCTGTCATTTAGATATAACTGTCATTTAAGAAATTCATATTAGTAAAGTCACGACCATACCACTGACTCAGTTAGGGAATATCAACGACGATACCTAAACCGCCGTCTTCCAGACAAGCAAACGTTCAGTAGGACCTTCACAGCTCTTCAATTAACAGGTGTGTTCCCTAAACCGACTTGTGAAAGAGAACTTATGCGAAGAAACAATGCTGCAGAAGTGCTGCAGGTTGTTGAAAATTATTCTGGTGTTAGTACGAGAAGAATTTCTGTATTCACTGAACAAACTTGGACTACCGTGCAAGACATTTTGCGAGAAAACTGACTGCGTCTCTATAATTACCAACTTGTACAAAAACTTCTCCCCACAGATCTTCTCCCCAAAGAGTTTGTCTGTGTGAATAGTGGAGTAATCATCTGGATGACGCTACATTTGCAAAAGATGGAATCAACAACTTCCACAACGAACATGTGTGGATAATCGAGAACCCTCATGCCGTTCGAGAAATCCGTTGTCAGAGAAGATTCTCCGTAAACGTTTGGGCTGGAATAATTAATAATGAAGTTATCGGACTACATATCTTCGATGGAAATTTGAACAGCGAAATGTACCGGGCTTTTTTGAAGAACGATCTGCCTCTACTACTTGAGGATATTCCTCTTCAAATCAGAAGGACGATGTTGTTTTTACATGATGGTGCTCCGGCTCATTATGAAGGAGGATTCAATGAAGAGTAACCAAATCGATGGATAGGTCGTGGTGGTTCAATTACTCGGTTACCGCGATCGCCGGATCTCAACTCACGAGAATTTTTCATGTAGAGACATGTAAAGACCTACTACCTATTCAATGGGAAAACGTAATAATATGGACCAACTCATCCTGAAGATTCACGCACCGTTTTATGAGTGAACGAGAGCTCTGACTGAGGTTTGAGTTATCCATTGCTCGAGGCGCTGGTCACAGTGAGCAACTTTAACTGCACTGTCATTACGCATTTCTTAAAATAAACCACATTATTTCATAAGTCCTCGAGTAATTTCCTTCAGCTTCAAACCACATTTCAAGATTTATTAACAAAAACTTTTCGTGTCTTTGATAAATATTTTTAATTATACAGGCTGTCCTTAAAATAAAGAGACAACATATGAAAGATGGAAAGATGCAATAATATAGAATGTAAATCCAAAATATTGTGACTCCTATGGATGAGAATTTATACGCAAACATACGCCGAAATGTGTATGTTTAAAAAAAAATTCTAAAAGGTAACATCGTCTAGACGGCCGTCGATGTTATAAAAACTCGAAAATGGAGCAGCTTTGTTTACTTAGGGTTTGGTAACCTCAATACGATTACGTACGAATACATCAGCTGTGAATTATATATAAACTTTTTCTTTATGCTTAAATGTATGAAAATATAACTTTTCTATTAAAGGTGTCATATTGCGCTTATGATACATAACTGTTTGGATTATTTATACACGTATGCGACATTAGGAAATGAAAGACGATTAGCTATCACAAACCGACTTACATTGAATCGGAAGAGCCGTGTATAGCTCTTTATATACACACGTAGCCAGATCTATCCAATTCTTAATTTGATTGGTTTCAGAACAAAAATGGGCGTGGTTTAAGTGCTCTGACCTAGGAAACATGCAAGGATATGTTCAGACATGTCCAGTCAATGTTAGATAGAGCAATTTTAGTAGTATCATTCTTGTATATAAGTTACTTTGAAATTTTGTAAAATTTAATGCGTTTTTTGAAAGACTATTTAAGAAAATATCTTAAAATCCTGATGTGATGGAGCAAAATTTAAATCAGATTCAGAATCACGATGACAAAAAAGTACACGTAATGTTGTATAAGAAAACTAAACAGTGATGACCAGTGTTATGGTAACAATAAATTTAATGAAATTGTTTTCAGATCCAATTTTAGGTAACTGCTTTTATTTGAATCCATCCACTCTGTATCATAAAAATATCGACGACGAAATTGTTCACGCGAGCAAATAAGTGATGTAAGTGCAAAAATCTAGTATGCTCTGTATTAGATGTGTGAATTTTACTTAATTAAGATAATGGGATACTCGGTAATTGTGCTTGATTCTAAGTAAACATATTGCTATGGTTTTTTCCCTAAATTATATTTAAAATTTATTAAAAATGTATGTACCATTATTTTTGAACTTGATTGTACATTTATGTGTAAGCAATAACTTGTATTATTGAAGGACGGCTTTATGTGCAAGCCATAGCGGGTGATGTGGACGGACAGACGAAGTTAAACCTTTAGACAAGAACGTTCTTTTCTTTAAAATAAATATATTTATATTTTAATTAAATTCGGGTTGAATTTATTGTGTTAATAAGTTGTTGGTGATTTATTATCAATTCCCGTATATTCTACGAGATTGTGTTCTCGTAATTTTGGTTGTATTTGATTAAACAACGTTTTCTTGTCAAAGTGTCTCATATATAATTTTTTTTATGTAAGTAAAAATATAAGACGTCTTATTAATTCAAAAGATTTGAATATTGTATTTCAATTGTATTAATATTGTTATTTTGAGATTTAGTCTTAATTAGTTGAGGTAAATGACAAAGAATGTTTTTAAAATTTCTACGTAAAAAAATATAACTGTAAAAATTTTATACGTTGGGAAGTTCAAAGATATTTTTTCATGTGTTTGATGGTTGCACATGCGTAGATTTTTGATCGTTTTTTCAAGTTTGTTTATTTTATGTTGTTCTCTGGGGAGAAATTAAAAATAAGCTTTGTTATTTAATTAAGTAGATCGGAAGTCATTAGAGGAAGTTTAAATTCACTTAGCGGTCATATTCAGTGAATTCTTTTACCTCTGGTTGTATATTTTATAGTACACAGTCTTTATACTTTATAAAGATCAATTTTTTTTCTTTTTTTGATTGTTTTTGTATTAAATATTCATTTAAATTTTATATAGTGCTCATTATTTCTTATGCCTTTCATCGTGCATTTTTAATAAGTAACTTAAAGAAATATAATTATAATATTTATCAAGAAACTTTGATTGGCACCTAAATAACATTTTTATTTTCCACGTTTTTCCGATTGGATCCCTGAAAAGAAAGAGGTCCCATTTTTGGAAATAAACTGACCGAGTATCCTAGTTGGGTAGATTAGTTATGGATGGTGGTGCAGTAAATATAAAAACCACAATTCATAGCAATATGTTGTATTTTTAAAATTACAATTATATGGAAATAAAGCCTTAAATGCGAAAGAAAAATTCTTCTTTGCCGGGTGTTAATATAATCAATTTATAGGTGTTTGAGGAGATTTGACTTATTGATTGAATTATAGTGTAATTTAAGAAATTAATAGAAGTAATGAGAAATTTCCAATAATAATGTTTGTATACCAAAGAAATTTGAGTACATCAATCCATAAAGCACGTATTACGCATTTGTTACAAATGAAACAGACATGCACTACCAGAGAGCGGACTGAAGCGATTGAATATCCAAATGCCCCGATAAAACGTTGCGGCGGTATCCAGTATAGTATGCATGTTATAACAGCTACACTATTTGCTTGCTCGATTGCATTCCTCGAGCAGATGTTGTTATTTCCGTCATTATGAATAATAAATTGTGTGCATTCCTTCATAAATTCAATTCGACAGTGGCGTATAAGACGGAATATACATTTATATATTATTTCGTTAGACTTCGTTGAAATAATCGCTTAAAAATTATATCCGCTAATTTCCAAAGTGTATTCTCGTGTTTACATGCTGTTATACATGCATATACATATATGCTTGTTCTTGATTGTTCTTTATTGTTCTTGAGATAGTATATTTTTTATTCTATTCTATAAGGGATTGTTTCTGGTTTCGTTTCTTTCAGAGTAATTTGGTTACAACGTTTAGTATTATAAAAAATCCGTTTTATATTGTTATATTGTGTATTTATCCTATAATTTTTTATAAATATGAAGTTTAATTTACTACCTTATTTTTGGAGTAGTTTTCGTTTCTTCTTTTTAGTCCATTTCTTTCAGTTCTTAGTATTTCTCTTTATTTTCATTAACCATAGAGAATTCTCGTAGGGCAACCATGGTAGGATGGATTAGAGGCCATACAGATTGGTTGCATATTCGTAATAATACCGAGATATATTGCAGTGTCTGTTCATTAAGTTTAAGGCGTCTACAAAAGTATAATGTGCATGTTTCTTCGAAAACTCATCAAGATAACATATGACCATCTGCATCTGACACTTTTAACTGTATGAAGATTTCATGGCGGCCAATATTCCAATAAAAATGCTTAACCATCCAGTCCTCAAGAGGTTTCTTACAAAATATATTTATCGTCCTATACCATTTACGTAAATACCACTCACCAAAATGTTATATGAGAACCATTGAAAAAATACGAACCAAATGATCTGGTCATTATCTTTGGGTAAGTGCACACCGAAACAAAGGATGTAATGGGACGATATGTGTTAAATCTAGTTGTTGGTATTATTCATCCGACAACTTCATACCAGCCATACTTAATTGCAATAAAATATTGCCAGTCGTAAATGGTCAAACAGTTGCATAAGCAATTGGTCAATGTATTCATAATATTATGTCATCGGATAAAAACTATAAACACAAGATCCCAATTATCCCAATATACTACACGTTACCTGTACAGCACATACACTACACAGAGTATGTAAATACATCAGGCGTCATTTTCCAAATGTTGACAAGTTAATTTCATCATTTGAAAAGATATTTCTCAAAGCTGAGACAAAAAGTTGATGCCACATTTAGCAGAAATCCAGATTTGAATATATTATATCAATTCTGTACACAGATGATTGAAATATCTATACATTCGAAGTATGGTGCACTTTTGCAACATTTTAATCACGCACCTATTACCAGTTGTGATGTGAAACGGACATTTTCTATTTTTAAAGACGTTTTAACATCTAGAAGAACTAATTTAAGACAGGAACACTTTGAACAAATTTTAGTTGTTCCTAGTAATGTTTGACACTTTCAATGTTTCACAAAAATACATAGTTTTGAGTTTTGTTATTCGTAAACTATTTTTATTCAAAATTTGATACGCAATCCGCTTGTCAGCATTACTTTTGTTTCAGCAGTAGTTGCTGCTGGTTACCAAACCGTTCGAGTCCGTTCTCTGTGCATTATACGCATCTGTATTTCTGTATCTGTACACATGGAACATCCACTTCGTATTTTCCAAACGGACGTATTGTGCCACCTGATAGACCGGAATTTGCTATACCTGTGAGGCAATCCATCAAACTTTACTTCACTAGCCAAACTGACGAAGTCTAGTGAGACACAAACACGTGTCTTTGGCTGAAGTTAATGTTGGAAAGTACGTGGTGTATGTTACATATTGCTATGGATTTTTAATTAAAAATAATTTAATTTAAAAATGTACAATTATTTTGGATAGAATTGTATATTCAAAATGTTTATAAATTTAACTAGGGTGAAAAACTGGTTATCCGAGATTTTCTTGTAGAGATCTGGGAGACGTATACTAGCTGTTCAACGAAGAGGTGTTTGTTTCGAGAGATATATTTAAATATATTTTATTAATTCGGCTAATTGATTGAAAGTGATATATAGATGTTATATATTTGAGATTTAAGTTTCTCGATATTTAAAGATATTTAATTCCCGTTATTTTGATAATTAAATTTATCAAGCACCTTTGTTCGTAAGAGTCTCCATTAAATAGTTTTTTGTAAGTATATGAAATTTTTATGACGTCATAAATACTACGAGTATATTTCTATTGAATCCAAGCTTATAGTTAAGAGATTTAATTATTAGAAATACAGATAATACAGTTTATTATTAACATTTCTTTGTTAAAATTATAATTGAAAAGTTTGTTCGATAGGAATCAGGGTTTTTTGTGCGTGTCTTTTGCACATGCGTAAGTTTTGTTCGTGTATCAGTATCTGATTATACAGTCTGGTTCTCTGGGGAGAAATTAATATTAAACTTGATTATTTTTAGATAAGTTTTGATCGGAGTCATTTAGAGGATGTTTTCCATTCATTTAGCTGTCAATATTCAATGAATGTTTTTACCTCAAGTATTTTTGTATAATACAGCATCTTTATACTTTGTAAAGATATAATTTTTTATTTTTTTTTATTTTGTATTAAATATTTATTTTAAATTTTAAACTGCGTTTGTTTTACTTACTTACTCCATTTTTGTTAAATATCAATTTTATATAAAATAAGTATATAAATTTTTGTGAACATTTCACTGGCGCTCAACTCACATTGTAGACACGTATTTCCTAAGTGGAACCCGAGAAGTTAGAGGCCTCACATTTGAAAATTCACCGGCTGAGAAACCTAGTTGGGAAAACTAGTTGTGGATGGTGGCGTGCTAAATTTTCAAACCACTATTCATAGCAATATGTACAGATACAGATGTGTGTTCAGATAATAGTGTTTGTGTTATAAATAAAGTTCAATCAAAGTAGACGTTCTTTTGGCGAGTGAAAATTAAAAAATCAGTGTGGTATCAAAATTTTATACAATACGAGGTGCGATCAAAAAAATACGGCGAATAATTTTATTATGAATAAAGTAATAGCTAGCGTAGCTAGTAATGCACTTATCTCAACATTTATTCCATGATTCGAAACATTTCTGGAAGGCTTCTTTCGGAATGGCCTTTAGTTGCTCTGTATTGTATGGCGAAAAAAGATGCATGATTCACAACCAACCAATGTTTCAATTACCCTGTATTATGCATGTGAAACCCTAAAATTAATTTAAAGAGATTGTGAAATATTAATAATCAATTTATTAGTAACTAGCTAATCCCGACCACGCTTCGCTGTGACTCAATCTGAAATGAAATGAATGAGAAAAGAGATAAATGTATTATAGTCAATATAAATTCACTTGGAAAACAAATCATCCAATTGCGTTCCTGTGGCTATGTGAAGTTAAAGGAAAAAAAATGTTTTTGACAACAAAATTATTTTTTTAATTGTAAAGCTGATGAATTGATTACATTTTTTGTTTAGTCCATTTAGTTATTTAACATAACTTATAAACAATGTAACCCGCTATTTTAATAATGTTCCTGTCACTTGGCTTTTGACACATTGTTGATATTATTTCAAAAACGTCACCTTTCAAATATCTCAGTGTTATTTAAATTCTTTTAATAAAATTTGTATCGTATATGTTCTCTTTTCTTCGATCCTACCTTGAATAAATACAATAGTGAGTGTATTCTCTTAAATATTTAATCTTCCTTTCTTGTGATCCTTAATTTTTGGATTTTATATCACCTTATGTTTAACTTCTTTCTATAACAGCTTCTCTGTGCCTGTTTCCTATTACTTTTCATGCTCATTGAACTTGTTATTAAATTCCTTCTGCCAATACTATTCTTATTCCAGTTATAATTTTTCGCTTGTCAATTTATTACAAACAAAATGAATATGGCCATCGCTGTACTACTACATTGTATTATAACATTATTTTCTTAAGATTGACATTTTTAAATTCGTTATATCTTTTGAATGGAATGTCCGATTTTAATAATTTAAAAAGTATTTTACTGGTATTGAAATGGTCTTTAATAAAATATCATTTAATAGGATAAGGAATAATACAGAGGTATGGATAATATGGTTTGAATATTGTCGGCACTTTTATTAACTTTTAAAATGTAAAAAAGTAGTTATAGTGGCATAACTACAGTAGTTGGACATATGGTTTCTCGGAGTTTTTTGTAGAATTAATACGTTCTATAATACTGTAGAACATTTTTTTGTTCTATCAACAATAGTTTCCGCAGCGTACGCGATGACAGATTTTTTGTGACTAATTTTTCCACACCTTGGGTTACATTAATGCATTTTTATTGGGGATCCCTTTTTTTGAAAATGTAATATAGCCTATGTCACTCAGTGAATATGCAGCTTTCTAATGGTAAAAGAATTTTTGAAATCGGTCCAGTAGTTTTCGTGTGAAAACATTACAAACATACATACAAAAACACAAATGTTTCCTCTTTATAATATTAGTTTAGATAAACTAATAAATTAGTGTCAATTTACACACACAATTGTTGAAATAACCCAGATATGGAATAGAATACGAGGAGACAATAGGTATCGGCATTATTTGATAAAATTTTGCATAGATGGGAGGAGTTTAGAAATTCAATTCCGAAGTTATTTTAAAATTTGAGAATAAAAACTAAATTAATACCTTACAAAAGTTATCCAGGATTCAATTTGGAACATCAATAACTTGAATAAATTTTCGAATGCGAACATCTATTATTGATGTTAGAAGCAACGTGCTGTCCAATTAAACTTCATCCCGCTACCAAACCGCCAATCTATCTCGTATGGAACGTAATGCGATGTGGCAACGTGTGTACGAAGCCACACTGTAGCAAGTTTTTGCGAGATACACTCGACTGCCTTATTTGTTTTGGTTCTAATCTTCTGTTAACTTTAAATTTTTAATATACATAACAAATTCATATAATTTGGTGAAGGCAATAAATAAAATAACGATTGTTTGTATATATTATATGTTTCTTATAATAAATCTATAACTTAGTGCAAGTACAATACTTTGTTTGCTCTAATGTAATTTTTGAAAGTTCAATTGCTAAACTTTATTTTTCTTGCTCCATGTCATGTTCCTTTTTCAAAATTTCTCTCTGTAATCGTACAAGTTCTAATTTACTAGCAGTCAACAAATAATTTCGAACCAAAAAAGACATTTCACAACAAATAAGTTTGTATTATGTTGTACTGCGATTTCAAATATTTATACCAACCTTTGTGCAAAACTCAACTTATCTATTATGGCAGTGTTAAGTTATACTGCAATATATTCCAAATTTTATTTAAAATTAGGCACTGTAGAAGTTTTAACTAGAGATAAACTAAACTTTATCCTTATTCGGGTTATTCGACGATATAATTGATGGGTTTAAGTGTATTGTAGAACTGTCCCTTAAAAGTTTAAAATTGTCTGGAAATGTATTTGATGTACCTAAATAAATTGTTTATTTTTTTAAAGCAAATATACATTTTTTATACGATGTTTATAAAACTGTCATAACAGTGAATATGTAATTACGGTTATACAAAGTAGATACTCTGGTCTATTGTATGGTTTCAATTCCAGTAATAATGCTTTTTATCTTTTAGAAAACGTTATTGTTTTTTTATTACTTAAAGTTACTTTTCCGTAGCAGGTAAGAATACAATAATAATAATCAACTGGACCTTATTATGTCTGAAACAAATGGGCAAATTACGTATACAGAACGAATATGCAAACGACTATATCCTTGCGCGGTTTAAGTCTTACTAAATTCTTAACTGCAATTGAAGCTGCGGCGCGTAGAGGGGATACGCTGTTGCCACTCATTGTTGACTATGGCCCGTTCCGAGCTGGTCCTATCGATATATATATATATATATATATATATATATATATATATGGTAAACCTAATCAGTAGGCGATTAAAGGTCTGTATATTACTTCAAAATATATGTATTTAAAAAACTCTACATGTTTCGGCTGTATACGCCTTTTTCAAGAGAATACAAAATATGAATGACAGGATATAAATGTCAAGTAATTAAGTTGCTATGGTTTAAATTATTCAAAGATACATTCTAGTAATAATAATAAATCATGCCTTAGTATTCCAAAAAATAGATAACAAGGTGTGAAAATATGTGTTGTTCGCTGCTAGCAATTTGTGTCTCCTTCTGGGTATGAACTTGTGTGTTGGTTGCTGCTGGCAGCTTGCGTCTCTCTATGGGTGTGTGGTTTTGTGTGAGAGCGTAAGTGTAGGGTTTTGTATGTCGGTGCGTTCGTGCGTGTGTTTTATATATATATATATATATATTGTTATAGTTCAGCTCATACCTACGATTTATAAACAATTTAATTAATTTATATTGACCCAAGAAAGTAATATCTATGAAATAATAGTAATTAAACCGTTAATAACTAAGTAAATAATATGTAAACACGATGTAAGATCGAAATTAGCTTTTAATCATGATGCCAAACATAATTGAATATTTTTATTTGCGTATTTATTTTATTTGGTCATTTATTAATTTATCATAACTTAATATCGCGTGAAATCAAGAATTTTATAGCTAATTATGATTAAAATATACAAATAATTTTGAACATCATTGTTAATTTAAGTTCTGTAAAAAGTATGCAACTTTGATAACGTGAGGGTATTATAGTAGGATAAAAGTAAGTTCATATAGGAATAACCACTATTGACATACGAACAAAAAGCACACAGGAATATTCAGAAAAATAATTTATTAAGATAGATAAAATTACTTTATTTATATTATTTGGATTTATAGCAAAATTTTACAAAAATATAATTAATTATCACTAGCTTCCTGTAGTAGTTATGACAAAAAAAAACAAAAGTTGTTTAGAGGAGATTTTCGCACGGCTTGTATAGAAACGACGTTTTTTTGGCGCATCATTTTTAAAATTTATTCAAATACAATACATAAGCCTAATTTAATCATAAATGTCGTTTAAAAAATATAGTAAATATAATTAATTACTTTAATTGAAGACTGTCTCCGAAAGAAAAAGTAATGTATTTTCAATAATAATATATGTCAAGAATTTTCCTGTTTCAAAGCCAGTTAATTTTGGAAGTATTGGCTAAAAAGAATTAAATAAACCAAATTTAGAAAACCGAGAACCATTTAAAAGTGCTAAATTAATTAACCCTGGTTCATTTATTCAAGAAATTATTCCGAAGGTGGCCCTTCGTAAAGGAAACCTTCCTGTCCTACGCAAAGAGTACCACAAATGACCAACCTTTACAGAGCCAGTCTGGTATTTCCTTAACACCTATGAACCTTTTATATATTAGTCCTGAAAACTTCATGCTCTCCGTTAACAACAGGTATTCCCAGGTGGAACTATATATGCATAATTTCTAAAAGAAACTTCACTTGTTAAATCATATTATTTAGTATAATACCATTTTTAAGCATTATATATTCATAGAATTTCATTGTTAGTATAATCATTTCTAATATAACCTTAATTTTTTTATTCGACTGGTTTTCAATAGTCATATGAACATAGTATAGGCAATTATTTATATTATTAGTAAAAGGGGTTAAATGAGCAACCTAATATTCTTTGATGTTTTGAGATAGTATATTAAGTGCATGTTTATATCTTATATCAGAAATCAATAATTGTCTTGAATATATTTATATATTAATTTATGAAATTGTTTTTATTTTATGTATGCTTGTTGAACTGTATGGTATCTAAGAACCGACCAAATAACCCCGAGATTAAGAAGCGCTCTTGTTTAAATATTAGCATATTCAAAGTTTACATAATTGAGCTAGTTATATGTATTTCATTAAAGTATTATATTAAAATATATACAGAGCTTTCCTTTATAACAATATATATATATATATATATATATATATATATATATATATATATATATATATTTCGTCGAATGTTTTCGCGGTCGTTTGTTGAAGGGTTGTTCTTCGGGATATTTCGCCGCGTTTGGATGATTTCGTCCTGAGAAGGACAACTTTCTTCCTGACGTTCCTCTAGAAAAAGGTGAAAGTGATGTCACCGAAACGTCAGGAAGAAAGTTGTCCTTCTCAGGACGAAATCATCCAAACGCGGCGAAATATCCCGAAGAACAACGCTTCATATATATATATATATATATATATATATATATAGGCTTGAGGGCGAGCCGTCGTTGCGATGTTACTCGAATGAACCTCTCTATTAATAATAAAGAAACTTGTGCTCTTTAATTGTTTTTAAAATTCTGTGTTCTGCGCCTTTTATCTACTATCAAGCTTTCAATAAGTACTTTTTATTATTTCGGTCAATCTATATCGCAAAATCAAGGAGTATTACATAATAAAAATACCTAACTACACATTAGTCTGTATGTTATCGTAAGATTATTTAAGAACTTTTATGCATGTGTATTATCGAGTACTTGTATTATACAATGCAATTACCATATTTCAATAAGATCTGGATAACGAAACATATCGTTAATTAATTAGGTATTTTTATTGTATACTCAATTGGTCATTTTTATCTGCATGCAACGTGACAATAGATTTGAAATTATTTTCGTGCATGGCATATTTATATTTTTTCAGAATTAGCGATCTTATCCAAGCTGTTAAAAGTTACAGATTTTATGTCAGTAAAGTAATCAATCCTAATTGTAACATAAATATAATTACTTCGATATAATGCAGAGCGCTTAGTTCATTAATTAATTAATATTAAGCTAAAATACAATGAAACTCCAAAATCTAGAAGAATTAGTACAATCTTCTTTAAAAGAAGGACAGAAATTTTTGTCCTATGAGTGTGATAATCTTTTATCAAGTGGTGAAAATTACGGAAGTGTTTTGTTGCGTTTGCGGATCAGAATACTAAATGAAAATGGCAAGGAGGAAATTATGAACTGCGTTGGAAAAACTTGCCCTCCGTCCGCATTTTTACTGGAAGCCTATAATACCAAGGTGACTTTTAAGAAGGAAATTGCCGCATATAATATAATAGTGCCTGTGTTAAATGAATTTGGAAAAGAAAAGGGTGTAGAAGACCTCATTGACTTTTTTCCAAAATGTTTGGGTGCCAGAATATCATTGGATCCCCAATCGAATGAAGTCGATGAAAACGCTATTCTTGTCTTGGAGAATCTTTTCGAAAGTGGATACAGTAATGGTGACAGATTCGTTGGATTTGATTTCGATTCGTCTAAAGTTATTCTAAACAATTTGGCAACGTTGCATGCTGCTGTAATTGCATTTAAGACGGCTAAACCGGAGGAATTTAAAACCAAGCTTCTTCCACATACAATAGGTGGATTAGGATTACAACCAGATGAGAAAATGGTACAAGAATCCGTAGATGTTTTGTTAGAAACGGCTGCGTTAAATCATAAATGCGTACCGTATTTATCGAAACTAAGAGGACTAACTGAGCATATGGCTCGTAAAAGAGCGAACACACCGAACAGTCCTATAACCCAGGAACATTACACAACTTTAATACACAACGATTATTGGCTCAACAATACGATGATGAAATATGAGAATGGTAGCGTTATAAAGAACAAAATGGTGGATTTTCAATGCATTGAATATAATTCCTTAGGCCAGGACGTAATTTTTTTCTTGTACACTAGTGTTGCTGTACCTGTCTTAGAAAATCATATCGACGATTTATTCAAATGTTATTACGATAAGTTTATTAACATATTGTCAAAATTGGATTGTGATATTGGGGTGTATTCATATGAAGCAATGCTGGAAGAATTTGGCGCTGCCGTGAAACGCGACGAATTTTCACACGTCCTATTCATGCTTTTCCCCATATTGACACTGAAAGGAAAAGCTAGGGATCTCGAAGAGATTGAATTTACTGATTTTATTAAGGATAGGAGATCGCTTCATGAAAATTTTACCATCCGAATGCAATTTGTTCTTTTAGATTTTGTAAAAAGAGGGTGGGTGTGATTTAATACAAACATTTTAAAAATATATGACATGAAGAAAGTTTCAAATTATGGGATTATATAAGAGCCTGTACGTGCATCTTGCTCTGTGTGGTTGAATAAATATACTTTGCATAGTAACTACATTGTTTTATTACATTTTTAGAAACCGATATTAATCATTAATTAGATAATATCTTATCTTTATATAAGTATATTGAAACAATATAGAATATATCACCAGATCCTATCAATAATCAATCTATAGACGTTTATTTATCATTAATATATATATATATATATATATATATATATATATATATATATATATATATAGATAATTATTTCGTGACCTTTGTGTGTTATGGTATATTCAATTAGTTGGCGATTTGAGGTCTGGTCTTACTCAAAAATGCATATATTTAAAACAATCTTACATGTTTCGGCAAGTGATGCCTTTCTCAAAGAATATAAAATATAAAATTTTTAAATAATTAATATTTTATATTCTTTGAGAAAGGCATCACTTGCCGAAACATGTAAGATTGTTTTAAATATATGCATTTTTGAGTAAAACCACTAAAACTAATTAAATCTACCATAACATACAAAAGTCACGAAATAATTATCTTTATATATATATATATATATATATATATATATATATATATAGACAATAAATTATTATCGACCGTACTGTATAAGTAAAAATTAATTAACGGGTGAGCGGTCCGTCAAATAAAAAAAAGCTCCTGTATTTCACTCTATATATGTCATAACGGCACTAAACATGTTAAAATCAATCAAATTTAAAACATTAAATTAAGATGGAAGTAATACTGGTAGCCGTAACTTTGTGGTAATTCATTTTGAAAATAATAAAATAAAATAAAACAATAACTTTGTTTTATCACTTTATTATAAAACAAAGTTATTGTTTTATTTTATTTTATTATTTTAAGATGGAAGTGTTTCGCTGTAAAAAGCCGCTCTAACTCTAAATGGTGCTTTTCGGAAGACAAGCGGATACAAGTCTTTCAACTTCCGGAAAGGTGTCTCTGATATATTCACAGATTCTGTGGAGAGCATGTGCTACACAAGTAATATGCACCATATTAGGATATGTTTCCTTTAATAGTCTACCTGTTTTTAACATATATGCAGCGCTGTCACTGACAAATAAAAGTATTTTTTCTTTGTACCTGTCGTCCGAATGAAGCATTTGGTACATATTCTCGTAAATGGTTTTGGCTACTGTTTTCGCAGCAACTGTATTTATAACTTTTGTTGCTATTACATATAGGTTATATGGAATAGTTGGATGTAGTACACCAGCTACAACATTTACCACACAGCGTCCTAATATATCGACAGTTTCGTCGGCACTTATCCAGAGGTACTGATTCGAAAGATGGCTTCTAATGCGTTCTACTGCTTTCGTGTAGCACTTATAAGCATACTATTTGCGTAAAGTGGATTCATCAGGAACATTTCGACCAGTATATTTTTGGAGAAATGTTTTTAAGGTGGGATTGTTAAGTTTATTTAATGGAATATTTGCCGCCATTATAGTTTCACAGATTTATTCGCTAAAATTATCAGATTCTAACAGGTCTAATTTCTGTGTGTGTGTTTGCCATGCTAAGTGACGTTTTATGGAATTTTTTAACGATATTTTACAGACTTTGCAATAAATTTCGGAATCCCTGACAATAGACAATCAGTATGACCCTTTATCCAACTCGCCATTGTGTCATGATGCATTCTCGAACTTGTTACATATGAAATGTGAAAAAGTAACTTAAACAATGTTCTAGATCTAAATAAATGAAAGTTAAAAATGTGTGCGTAAGTTATTGAAACTTAACGAAATTCACCGGACACTTACGTGTATAAGTAATTAACAGTTAAACAATGAAGAAAAGAAATGAACCCACTGTACCTTATTTATCTTACAAAATATAAACAAATGAATAAAATGAATTATAAAAACTCCTCCCACTTCTATCTAGGCCCATGAAGAAAGGAATTTAAGTGTAATATTGAAGTAATTGCGTCACAATTCAACGACAAAAAATAGATGTGCGGTTAACCGAATGAATAGTGCTATTCAATAACTGCGTGTTGTACTTAGCGATGTTATAGACTATTTATATGGTCAAATTCAAAACTTTAGATTTTTACAATTTTGAAGAAATTTTTTTTTAAACAAAAATAATTTGCTAAACTGTCTGAAATATATTTGTATCTATTTTGGAAATTGGCTGAAGATATATGTTTGAAAAGGGTAAAGGTGAAGTAAAACCAACATTTCCTTATTATGTATTTAATAAATAAAGTAACTACAAACATTATATATATATATATATATATATATATATATATATATATATATATACCGATAGGACCAGGTCGGAACGGGCCATAACCAGAAATAAGTGGCAACAGCGAATCCCCTCTACGCGCAGTAGCTTAAATTGCCGCACATTGCAGTTATGAATTTAGTAAGACTTAAACCGCGCAAGCATATAGTCGTTTGCATATTCGTTCTGTATACGTAATTTTCCCATTTGCTTCAGACATAACAAGGTCCAATTTATTATTATTGTATTCTTAACTGCTACGGAAAAGTAATTTTAAGTATTAAAAAAACAATAACGTTTTCTAAAAGATAAAAGTAAAAAAAATCAATAATTCTGCAAAATAAAATAATAAAATTCTGCAATTTGCCGTGTACACTTAAGGTCGCCCATTTCAACTAACGAACAAACCCTCACGTCTTTCTCCTCCCGATCGGCAGGTATTAGAGGGATATGAGGCTGTTCGTCAATTTGTTGGCATTTGCGGCAATTTCCGACTACACAGCCATATTTCCTAAACGCATTTACGATCCTTTCAATCGTCGAATGCGAAGGAATAGGCCGATTTACGTACTCTACAGCAAATAAATCAGCGGTTGTTCGACAGGAATTGCCGGCAAGATACCACGAAACTATTTGTACCTTCTCTGCGGTTGTATACACTGACATGATAACTACCTTTACGTTTGCACAGCTAAATACGAATGACGGGCAATCTGTTGCTCTCGATCATCGGACTTATGTATGTGCACGCGGAGTGGCATCGTACACACGTTGCCACATCGCATTACGTTCCATACATATACTCTTGCGTATGGCCCGTAGCGGGCTGAACCTATCGGTATATACCATTACTCAATTTTGTTGTATTTTAATAAATATAAAATGAATAAAAACTATACTTCTAGATTTGTAACAGTATTTCCTATACGAATACGTTTAAAGTGTTAACGTTTATTTAAATATAAATATATATTAACGCATTCTTAAATGAACCAATATAACGGGTGTTCAGAAACATTTGAAGTCAAGTGGGCTCTGAACAAAAAATCGTATATCTTTACTTAAGTATCTGATTTGTAATAATTCTTAAATGTCAACTGTTGTCTGTCAAAAATCAATTTATCTTAGACATGACTTCATATTTTCAAGGACTACTTTGACTTCGAATGTTTCTGAACACCCGTTATTAGTTATTTATGAAACAATAAATATTAATATTATTATTTATATAAGCATTTAAAAATATAAATTTGGATAATATGTTTGCCTAATTTTTACTGTTAATTTAGAACAGAAATAAAACTAATACTCCTAGTTAAAATCTTCACGTCATTAAGATGTTTAAAACGATAAATTGTTTGATCAACGTCAGGTACGTTCTATATCATGTTTCCCGGTAGTATAACAGTAGGAGCTGACCAACTGGGTTACACATTTTTACTCGAATATTTGTGTATTATCCGGTCACTCGATGTTTTGACTTACGTCATTAGTTGCGTGGCGTTATCACGGACATGGGCAACTGCAGCGTATGTATCAAAGCAAGGATTAAACAAGGATAAAACTGAAACCAAAATGTGGAATTGTCTTCACCGTAAGACCAATAAAACAGGCAGAGATAACATGTGGTCGTCCGCCCACCATGACACCCCTGTACTACGATAGTCGAATAATTAAATTTTGACGTTTGATATCGTACTTTAGTTTATTTTCGTTTTATTGCTTTTCTGTTTAATTTTCTTTCTATTTAGCACACAATAAAATTCCTAATACTGCATCGAGAAAACAGAAAATAATAGACTGGTTGTCCAGCAATAATATAAGTTTCTCAGGTGAATTGACAAAATATGAATTATTGGCTTTAGTTAAGAGAAACAAACATGAGAAACGGTATTTAATTAATGAAATTTTAAAGGATAATGATCATGCAATTTTAGGATTACCTCCATACCACTGTGAATTTAATGCCATTAAACTATTTTGGACTGTAGCAAAAGGCTATTATGATAAAAATATTGGTAGGAATGGCTATGGAGATGACAAAGTAATGAACATGTGGAACGAAGCATTAGAGCAGCGTTTCTCAACCTTTTTGCATTTGCGACCCAATTTTCAATCACAATTTTCATCGCGCCCCCTCCCCTCCTCTCATTTCACTGAAATCTTAATTATCTTAGTTTCTATTTAATTTAATTATATTTTGACGCTAAAGCCATCCTACGATCTTGTTAAACCTTAAAAATTACCACAAATGGGTAAATTTATTGATAGTTGGCAACACCGATCCGCTGCATTGATAAAATCAGAATCGATTGCTCTCTGTCTCACGTACACCATATCGGACATCCTCGCTGCATCGCGAGAAGTTCCGATTTGTCTCGAACCTTCTAGATTGCCTGCGCGGCGTGCATAAATGCTATATCTCGTTCCACCCAGTCTCAGGCGAGTCGATTCTTCTATCTGTACCTCTACCGTGAATGCGCATGTTGTGATTTGCGTGTTATCTGCAATTTAGGATATTCAAGTTCAAGTAGCAGTAGAATTATATAGTGTATGTATATGCAGAATGATGGATAAATTTTTAAGTGGGCGTAAGCAAGCATTAGACGATAGTGAAGCATCAACAAGTGCACAGACGAAAATGGTTCCGAAGATAAAATCAAGAAAATATTCTCAAGAATATTTAAATTTTGGGTTTATCAGCACTGAAGTAAATGAAGAAGAAAGGCCCCTGTGTGTCATTTGCTCAAAAATTTTGGCAGCAGACAGCATGAAACCGAACAAACTTAAACGACATTTGGAAACGCTTCATAGTGAGTACGTTGGCAAACACCGAGAATTCTTCGAACTAAAATTAAAATCGTATGAAAAGCAAAAATCAGTTTAAAATGCACTTTGTCTGTAAATGAAAAAGCTTTACTTTCCTCTTACAAAGTTTCATATCAGATAGCCAGAAGCAAAAAACCTCACACTATTGGTGAAGAGGTTATCCTACCAGCTGCAATTGAGATTGTAGAAACTATGTTTGGAGATAGTTTTGCCAAACAGTTGCAGTCCATACCTATATCAAATGATACTGTTGGCCGTCGAATTGATAATATAGCTGAAGATGTGCAACACCAGCTTTTTGGGAAATTGCGTGACAAACTTTTTTCAATTCAGCTTGATGAGGCCACAGATAGCAATAAAGACGCTCATTTAATTGCCTATGTTCGATTTTGTGATGGTCTGTCAGTAGTGGAAGAACTATTATTCTGCAAACCAATAGAACTCAAAGCAACAGCACTTGCATTATTTTCTATCTTAAATGATTTCCTAAATGAGGCAAACATAGAGTGGAAAAATTGCGTCGGAATATGCACTGATGGTGCTCGTACAATGTCTGGAAGATTCCAAAGTGTACAAGCACTTGTGAAACAAAAATCTCCGAAGTGTATCTGGACACATTGCATGATCCACAGAGAAGCTCTGGCTTCCAAAGAAGTGAGTCCTGGTCTGAATTTTGTGCTAACGACTGTGGTAACCGTAGTAAATTATATAAAAATGAGACCACTAAAATCAAGCACTTTGCACTTGCACTTTGTAAAGACATGGGTGCAGTACATTCAGCGTTACTGTTTTATTGCGAGGCAAGATGCTTATCACGTGGGGCATTTTTACAACGAGTTTATGAATTAAGAGATGAAATCGCCATTTTTCTAGAAGAGGAAAACCGACCGGAAGCCGAGAACTTTCGCGATGATTTATTTGTGATGAAATTGAGCTATTTGGTTGACATATTCGAGAAATTAAATACCTTGAATCTTCAACTCCAAGGAGCAAACACACGTGTGTTGGATACGAGTGACAAAGTTAATGCTTTTTGTAGAAAACTAGAATTGTGGAGTAGAAATGTAAAGCAAAAAAACCTAGAAATGTTTGCAAATTTCGATGAATGTGTCAAATCTTACAAGGCTGGAGAGCAACATATAGCAGTTATTTTGGTAACCATTAAAAAACATGTAACCATGCTGGCAAAGAATTTTAAAAAGTATTTTCTTGCTGACCTCAACTTGATAGCAAGTTACGAGTGGGTTAGGGACCCATTTGAAAATACTCCCGGAGGTCTCTCAACTGCCGAAGAAGAAATCTTTATAGACTTCACGGCAAGTGGCGAAATAAAAAGACAGTTTCGTAATAAATCACTCTTTGAATTTTGGGCAGGGTTGGATGATGAGTTTTCTGCACTAAAATCAAGAGCACTGCGTATACTATTACCATTTTCCACATTCTACGGTGGCTGCTTTGAAGACAAAATATAGATCACAGCTAAATATAGAAAAAGAGCTTAGAGTGTCAATATATCAGTGTAAACGTGCAATTTGTTATTTATTATATCAGAATGTATTTTCCTATTCTTTGAGTAAATTGAGTGATCTTTTTACTAATGTTTTTTCTTATTTTTTCTCGCCTTGCTCGCGCCCCCCTTTTGTTTTATCACGCCCCCCCCCTGCGGGGGCGCGCCCCACACGTTGAGAAACACTGAATTAGAGCATTGCACTGCAAGTACCTGGGAAAATTGTGTTCGACATACAAATAATTTGATTAGTAAATGGTATGACAGAGAAAGACACTGGGTAGACGTAGATATTCAGTCAATTATTAATAAACCCTAATGAAACATCTAGTTCAAATTCAGATTTAGAATCTGACTAAAGTCTTTGTCATATTAAAATAATAATTTTAGTGTTATTTCTTTCTATAACTTTTAAATCATGAAATACATAATTATTACTGCAGTTTTTGTATTCCCTCTTCTTGAAAGTTATAAATTGAATTGTTTGTTATTATTTTGAAATAAATTAATTTAAAATTTTGACATTTTTTTATCAAAATACACTGTGTATTGCTTACTTACAGAAGGTCTTGCATTAGATATAATTGATCAAGATAAAACTCAGAAATAAAAAAAGCATCTAGTGAAAGTAAATAAAAGCAGATGAAATTGTCAAAATTTTACACAGCATCTATATAAGCCTAAATAAAATAATGTTAAAACACGATTGTCACGAAACATGAGTAAGATTTATCAGTTCTTTTTCTTAATGAATGAAAATCATAGGTTGTGCTAATTTTTACAACATGCAGGTTGAATTATATTCCGATCTCCTATTAGTGCATTTAAAATATTATTTGAAGGAGATATTATCATTTTAAATTTTACATGGTTCTTCTATATTAAATAAATTTTTATAGTAAATAAATACATTTTATTCGATTTTAGAACCATAATCTTGTTTATAAGCACCCAAATGTGGGCATAAAATGGTCTTTATGGCACAGATCAATAAAAAATTGGTCTTTATGGCACAGATCAATCAAAAATTGTTAGGCAACAATTGGATTAATAATTAAAACAATCTTCAGTATGGAACATTTATTAACATCAAATTGTCAATTTTGACATATTTAGAACGTAAGCAGCGATGCACATACCGCGGCCCACTGTCGATATTTATGCGGCCCGCCAACGAATTTTAAAAATTGTTCGAAAAACTACAAAAGTAGGTAAAAATCCATTCAAATCAATATTTCCTAACATTTTATTTTATTCTAACTTTTGTAATTCTTAGTAAGATATATGTATCTTTAAGTATCTACTACTCTTGTTCAGGTTTACTACGTAGGACAGGTATGCTCCGAGACTAGAAATCTGTCGAACCAACTAGATTACTCTAAGATTCGTGAAACACGTCGGTATTAGCCCCGAACAATGTGGTAGGTTCTCGATGTTAGGTAACTCGTATAAATACAACGCATGGCCCGCTTTCGGGGCAGTTAAGTTTTAACACGAACAAGCGAACGTTATATTGTTTGAATTGTAATCTGTGAAGAATAAATATTTCGTCGTTCGAACTTGGAATCTACCTACGTAACAATATAATATTAATCTTGATATGGATAAACCAGGCCCCAGTAAAAACGTAGTCGTAAGGTTGAAGATGAAAATCGACAGTTTCAAGATATTTGGACCTAAAACTACTTTTTTATTTCATCGCATAACAAAAGTATCTCTTTAATATGCAAGAGTAGTGTTTCTATTCCGAAGGAATAATGTGAAAAGGCATTATGAAACCCAGCATCATACTTCTACCAAATTAACCGGCGAAAATCGAACTCAAAAAATTTCCACTTTACAAAGGGAACTAATAGGCCAGCAAGCTATGTTTACAAAACCAATTTAAGATGCTGAAACAGCTACTGAAGTTAGCTTTGAAATATCTCGAATAATAGCGAAAACTTGTCGGCCTGTTAAAGCTGGTGAGTTTGTTAAGCAGTATTTAGATATCGCCGCAAAAAAAATGTGTCCGAAAGATGCAAAGAGGTTTGAGAAAATTCAACTAAATCGGATGACTGTTCAAAGAAGACTTACCACATTAGCAGCTAATATAGAAGAGCAATTAGCTACGGAATCGAAAAGTTTTGAGTATTTTTCTATAGCACTTGACGAATCTGCAGATATAAGTTACCCTGCTGAACTTTTAATATTTTTACGAGGTTAAACGCAAAATTTTAAAGTGAGTGAAGAACTGATTGGTATGAGTTCTTTGACAAGTCAAACCAAGGGGAGTGACATGCTCAAAGCTCTTCTGGAAAAATGTTCTATAATGGATTTGGATTTAACGGAATTATCTGGAATTAGAACTGATGGAGCACCTTCAATGGTTGGAAGTAAATCTGGGATAATAACTATGTTAAAAGAGTATTTACAAACTAAAAACATAGATACCAAGGAATTAATGCAGTTTCATTGCATTATACATCAAGAGGCCATCTGTTCAAAATTATTGGGATTTGAAAATGTGATGAAAGTTGTAGTACCTACTGTAAACTTTATAAAATCACGAGGTCTCAATCACCGACAATTCACATAATTTCTCGAGGATATTGAAAGCGAATATGGTGATCTCCTGTTTTACAGTGAAGTAAGGTGGCTAAGTCGTGGGTTGTCACTAGAGCGGTTTCTTAACTTGATTGAAGAAATCAAAATATTTCTAGCGGAAAAGAAAAAAGGACGTCTCCGAACTCGACAACCCTGATTGGCTGTGTGACTTAGCGTTTCTTGTAGACATCACAAATCACTTGAATGTCTTAAATACGCGACTCCAAGGCAAAGATCAATTGATTTCGCTATACTCTCATGTTTCGTCCTTTCAATGCAAACTGAGTCTTTTCAGGACACAAATCAATTCAGCCAATTACAGCCATTTTCCGAACCACAAAAAAAATATGGAGAAATTCAATAAAACTGATGTCAATTTCGCTTATGTTGAAAAAATTGATATTTTAATACAAGCTTTTCATGATCGTTTTCTAGACTTCAAAAAAGTTAAACCTCTATTAGATATTTTCAGCAATCCTTTCAACATTTCGCCCGAAAATGCACCGGAATCAATACAGCTAGAATTGATAAACATGCAAAATGATGATAATTTACGAAACAAGTTTAATGAAGGTAATTTACTCAACTTTTACCGTTGCGTTGACAAAACCGCTTATAAAGATTTGCGAATAAATGCATTGAAATGCGCAAGCTTATTTGGATCGACGTATATTTGTGAGCAAACGTTTTCAGTGATGAAACTTAACAAAACAAAAAATCGAAACCGTCTGGCAAATGAAAATCTGGAAGCAATTTTACGTGTGGCGACAAGTAATGTGGAGCCAAACATAAACAAAATTGTTAGGTCAATGCAAAATAATAAAAGATGAAATATTACATTGTAATGATTAGATTACATTACTATTACATAATTACAACAAACATTTTTGAATGTTCTTTTATTTTTATCATTTGTAGAGTAAAATCGCTTTGGGAAGACACCAATCTGCGCGAGCGAATCGCGCAACCTGAGTATTAACGCCCTCAAAAACATAGGTCGGGCTGGGTCTAAATTAGCGCGCAATTTAAAATTCGAATTTTAGGTAAAACGTTTTGTATTTTTATTTCGTGTGCAGCGGAAACAACATATTTCATTTATTATGTTCGTTTGCCATGAAACATAATTTCATAAACACATTCTATTGTCTGAATGAATAATAAAGCGTTATTATTTTATTTATTTTCAAGTGGGATTTTTAACAGAGATACAACCAACAATTTCTGGTTCAATTATTTATTTTCATTATAATTTAAGCGTTTACATATATCACAGTTTTTCTTCTTTTACCAAGATTTTATTCATTATTTTGTAAATTTATGAATATTCATTCGGAGTAAAAATAATTTGTTGTTTACACGTCGTCTTTTATTACTACATAATTATACATAAATACCCTTAGTTACTAATGACATAAATACAAAGATAACTACACATATAAATAAGTTAAATAAGTTTCTTGCTAGCGTTTATCATTGCTTGCAATATACGACAAAAATTACATTATGACTATGACAGTTTAAAGAGTAAAACATAATTTACCATTCATATTTCTCTTTTTGATAAAATTGTACACGTTATGAATGATTTCCTGTGATTGTTCTGGTATTATTTGTCTTTTTTTCACTGGTATTTCAACATCTGCTGGATCACGACATCCAGATGTGGACGGTAAACTAGACATAATAATCTATAACAAATAAAGTACATGTTTCAACAAATTCTATTAAAAATTCATGAAAAATAATGTAATACCTACAGATATAAAGGCCTTATATTCCAAAAAGTTGTGAAAGCAACTGATTTTGTAATAAAATAAACTTAAACAACTGATTTTGTAATAAAATTAACTCAAGAAACACGATCGACACCTTACGGACGCTAGAACACAACTGGAGAATATTACAGTCAATGTTATTCGGCCTGTCTATACATGCAAGAACTATGTCTTTCTCTCTCGTTTGGGGCACACTTTTCTTTATAAGTTCCAAATTGGTTTCTGCGACAGTGTCTTCCCAAATTGACACTACTCTAGTAATTCTTACAATTTAAAAATAAAAATATTTGTGTTAATAAGTATTCTTTGTAGTAGCCCGTCATTGGCTTATAATTTTCCCCTTCCCTATAAGTCTGTGCATCCCTGACGTAAAGAAACATATTTGTTGTACAAAGCAGTATATATTTTTGAATGTTTTGGAAACTAAAATCGAATAAGACATTGTATGTACAACGGGCATAATTGCCGATTATGGCCCTCGGGAAATTAGAAGCCCTCCTTCGTCGGGCTTTTAACTTTCCCTCGTGCCATAATCTCCTAATTATGCCCTTAATACCTAAATAATTATTATATATATATATATATATATATATATATATATATATATATATATAATTATATATTATATGTGTTCTATATTCAGACTGGCACGATTTGTTGTTGAATATTTTGGTTCTTTAAATAAATACATAACCTACATGTCATGAGATGAATGATTGACAGCACGGAAAATTTCATTCATAACGATGTTGTTCTTGATGGTTTATTAAAATTCATTTTAAAAAATACAGCTAATTTTAGCTAATGAATAAAAAATGTTATAAAATTTAGAATATTTAGGATATAAACACAATCTTTTAGCAGTTTACTTTTAAATACAATTCTATTTTATAAGTAATGAATGAATTTGAACCAAAAGTGTTGATTTGGTTCATATGGATGAAAATTAATGTCGTAAGTCAAAACATCGAATGGATTGATAGTAAATTCTCACATTTTAAAGACACTGTAAAATAATATTAACCTTCTTGCATTTATGTACAATGATTTTAGTTTGTAACTTACTCTATTATGTGCCACTGTGAAGCCATTATGTTGGGGAAACAATTGTCGTTTCACGATCACATATTAATACAGAGAAGATTTAAGTATTAGCTTTATTTTACATTTTATATTATGGATCTTCGTCAAATAACGGCCAAATCAATCAAATTACTGTTGATCCTTAATTACTACGTGCACATTACATTGACAATATTAAATCCATCCCCTGTTTATGAAATCTATTAAAACAAATTGCATTCTATTACAAAAATTGTCATGAAATGATCTTCTGTCTTTCACGAAGTCACCACCGGTCATATCTGCCACATCTTTAGCACTGTCCTTATTCATCATAATTGGGAATAACATAAACATGACATGTGCAAATGCTCCATTCTTTGTAGCAGTCGCGAATTCTTTCATCATTGCTTCAAAGGTATATGGTGCTATATCACATTTTAGTCCTGTTATTGTTTTAATGAATTTCTGGTAGTAAGCTTTAAATAATTCGTCTGCATGTTTTGCTAGAACTTCGATAGCTATACTGGTATACATGAAAAAAATCACATCATGGCCCAGAGTGTTAAATTCAATATTTTGAAAATCGACGATTTTATTTTTTATTGGAATACCATTTTCGTATTTTAACATTGTGTTATTAAGCCAGAAATCATTATGGATTAATGTAGCAAATGCTTCGTTTATATCTGGCGGATTCGCGCCTTTAGTTCTACGAAGATTTATTTGTTCAATAAGTTGCCTTATTTTCGATAAGTGCGGTACACATTTGTGATTTAAAGCGACCGTTTCTACCATAACATCAATTAAACCTCGCACTTCTTCCTCAGAAGGAACGAATGCAATGCCCTTCAGATGAGGCAAAAATTTCTCCTTAAACTCCGATGGATTTGCTAACCGAAAAGCAATTACTGAAGCGTGTAACGTTGCTAAATCTCTTAACACTAATTTAGCTGAATCGAAATCAAACCCAACGAATCTATCACCAATATTATAGCCACTTACTTTGAGATTTTCCAAAACAAGAACGGCATTTTCATCAACTTCTCTTGAATTTGGATCTAGTGATATTCTTGCCGCAATGCATTTGGGAAGAAAGTCCAGAAGGCAATCAATTCCTTTCTCCCTTCCAAAATTATTTAAAGTGGGTACCATTGTGTTGTAAGTTGAAATTTCTGTTATAAACGTAACTTTTATATTAAAGGCTTCCCACAGAATTCCTATTGGCGGACATGTTTTTGCAACACACTGTATAATTTCTTCTTGTCCATTTTCATTCGCTAACTTAATCTGTACCTGTAGTATAACGCTGCCATAATTTTCGCCATTCGATAACAATTTTTTGCACTCGTACGATAACATTTTTTGACCATCTTTTAAGCTGGATTTGATTAAGTCTTCTAAATTCTTTATCTCCATGTTTATGTGCTAATTTTATAAGTCTTTGCAAGATACGTATTATACAGCCTTGTAAAGCTCAACTGTATTAACGAGGTTAGTATCAACTGCCGATGGTTTTTATTAAAAACTTTGGAGATAACGATAATTATCTGATTTTGTTGAATAAAATAATGGATGTGGTACTTGAATTAGAAAATAATTCCATCTGGTGATTGCGTAAGCGCGTTAATTTGCACATTAAATACATAGGAATTTGATTTAATGTTTTGAGGGTATTAAATACAATATACAGGGATATAATCGATTTTTTATTTAGTGCCGATAAAATAAAAATACAATTTTAAAGCTTGAAAACAAAACGGGATTTAAGACTTCTATTTTATAATTAATATTCATACATTAGTATATAATAATATACTTAATTAATGCAAAATTTACAACATATACACACAATTTATATATACATATATACAGTGTGGTCATAAAGTTTGGAACCAAGCTGATAACCGCATTATTTTACATTTTTAGGAAAAACGCTCGGATAGGTAAATTTTCTTTTTTAAAACGCCATCTTTTGACATACAATTTTTTTCTATGACGTCATTGGTTTTCGAGTGATGACGTTATCAACACTTTCTTTAAATGGCAACCATATTATTTTTTTCTCGTTTTTGGTAGATCTTTATACCCACCAAATAGTGATATAAAACAATTGGTTTGTTGCATTACAATTTTTTTGAAAAAATTATATAAATTTAGAAAAAAATACGAAAATTTTATTTTTGTACAAAATTAAAATTAAATTAAAAAAAATACATCTGAACTTAAATTTATTGTAACAGTTAACGTCAATTTTCAAAATGGACCCCACCAACCAACTGACACTGTCCCAGCCGAGTGTAAATGCTTTGCGATCAATAGTAATCTGCGTTATTCGCTCCAGGTCAAAAGAAATTCGTCTTCCCAATCGGCCAATTACTTATTAAAAAATCTTATTTAACATTAAATAGTTTCACAAAAAAGGGCCAAAGAAGTTTACTTTATTTAAAAAATTGACATGATGTGGCAAACCATTTCTTAATTAAAATATTCGCCCAAAAATTGAAGATTTCAAAAACTAATTAAGCTTACAAAATTTACTGAAATATGTAAGTAAGTTTTTTTCACACTTCTGTCTTGTGTGAGGACTTAAATATTCTTCTTGAACAAACCGGATCGTCAAAAGCACATGTACTCATGTTACTATGCAAAAAATTTACAAAAACAAGAACACGCACTTTTTTGCAAGAAATTTCTTTATGACATTCTTGCTTCTTTTTATACAATTTATGTACAAACATTTTAGTTTGAAATTGTTTCTAGGCAACAACATTGTTGAATTATTTACTTCTATTTTTGACGTTAAATTTTTGAGATATTGCGTAAAAATTGTTCATTTTCGCTAATATAAAAAATGGCACATTTATCTGAGCGAGAAAGAATCGAAATTTTAATTATGGTTGGGTATGGGGACAGACAAAGAACGCATGCAGAAGCATGCGATTTGTTTAACCATGAACACCCTGATAGACATCCAATTACCAGGTCTACGGTGGCAAAACTAGTTGGACAGTTTACCGAAACTGGATCCGTAAAAGATCGACCACGGCAAGGTAGACCTCAAGTAGGAGAAGATGTGAAATTAAATGTGCTTCTAGAAGCAGAAGAAAGGCATCATGTTTCCACCAGACAACTTGCGTTAACCAATCAGGTGGCTCACTCATTTGTCGTCAACTTATTTAAAAAAGAACACTATCGTCCTTACAAAGTTCAACTTGTACAGGAATTACATGAGGATGACGAAGATCGTCGACTGCAGTTCTGTGAAGACGTAATGTTACGTTGTGACCAAAATCCAAATTTCTTGGAAAACATCGTCTTCTCAGATGAAGCTACGTTCTGCCTTTCTCGGAATATTTAGTGTAACCCTACAGTTAGTTACACTTTAGTTAGTTACTTTATGGACAGTGTATATATGTATATATATATGTTACTCTTGATGTTCTCGCGGACGTATGATGAAGGTGTAGTTTCTCGGGTTCTTGGCCGCGTGTGAGTTTTGTCCTGATAAGGACTATTTACTCTACGTTTCAACGAGATCGCACTCGTCATCTTCAGGAGCTAGTCGGTCTGTCGCTGGTTAGAGCTGGAGATCGTCTAATGTACGCCTAGCACTACCTCTTGTTATATGCTGCTGTGTCGGAAGGGGGCGTCCCACTATTGACGTCATGCGTGCGCGGCTTCGTGTAATTGGTCCGAGTGCCTGTAACTTCCCTGGTCGGTCCGTGTGTCTGTGTAGGGGTTGCGATCTGTCGGGATTTGGTTGTGTTTTTATCTGTCGGTGAACTAGGAGCGGTTTCCATGTATGCGGCAAGCGCTGGCCGTCGTCACGTTTATTTAAGCACTTAGGACGCTTTTCTATTTCTATCGCTTCTCTTGTAATTATCGTCGTTAGGTTTTCACTTTTAGCTAGGATCTTCGTGTTTTCAAAGTCGATAGAGTGCCCTGTCAGAAGTTTATGTTGTGCTAACGATGACGTTACTTCTTTCTTGACGACCGCGTTTCGGTGTTCTTCTCTTCTCACGCTAACTCGCCTGTTTGTCTGCCCCACATATGATTGATCACACACTGAACATGGTATTTCGTAAACGCCCTGATCTTCTAGAGGAATTCTGTCTTTCGCATTACCTATTTCATCGGCTATATTTCTGTGTGTTGTGAAAACGGTGTCGATGTTGTGTCTTCTTAATAATCTACTGATTTTGTATGTAGTTCCCTTTATATATGGAAGGAAAGCTCTGGACGCGAACTCTTGTTTTTCTGTTGACGTTAAATCATATGTGGGGCAGACAAACAGGCGAGTTAGCGTGAGAAGAGAAGAACACCGAAACGCGGTCGTCAAGAAAGAAGTAACGTCATCCTTAGCACAACATAAACTTCTGCCGTTTTCAAAGAAACTTAAAATACAAAATAAGTTTGAAAATTTCAATTTCTTTGAAAATTATATTTATATATATATATATATATATATATATATATATATGTTTTCTTTCAGGTTTCCGCGGGTAGTAGTATGTGTTGTAACTGGATTCCGGGTTTTCTTCCGCGTTTCCATTGTTTGGTCTTTGTAAAGACCGGTACTGGTTTCTGGACGACGTTTCGGCAAAATCACATTTGCCATCTTCAGGTCTGCGATAACTGTCTGCTTCTGCTTCTGGTTACGGGGTCAGTTTACGAGTAACCAGAAGCAGAAGCAGACAGTTATCGCAGACCTGAAGATGGCAAATGTGATTTTGCCGAAACGTCGTCCAGAAACCAGCACCGGTCTTTACAAAGACCAAACAATGGAAACGCGGAAGAAAACCCGGAATCCAGTTACAACACACATATATATATATATATATATATATATATATATATATATATATATGGTAAATTAAATTTGTTGGCGATTTAAGGTCTGGTTTTACTTCAAAATGTATATATTTAAAACAATCCTACATGTTTCGGCAAGTGATGCCTTTCTCAAAGAATTTAAAATATAAATGACAGTATATTAATATATGTCTGAATATGAAGAGGCCTAAACCGACCAGCATCTTTTGTTTTGCCCTAGTCTTGGGGAGGGCTGTATAGTTAACCATCTGTACCCCGCAAATGACAAAGCTATAGCTTCTAATTCTCCTCCATCCGCTGCGGGTCCTTCTTTCATTCGCATTGATCGTTCTGCTATCCCTTTTCTCGTCTTAAAAGGTTTTATAGCTGCCGAAATTAATCGAGGACTTGTTTTTGTGTAGGGAGAAATACCTTCTCCCAACACGAAAACAAGTTCTGATGGACGTAGGTAGGGTGAAGAAATGTGCGAATTTAAGGTAGAAAGAACGAAAGCTTTTGATAAACAATGCTGGGAGAAAAATGAAAAACTCGCCCACCAACCTCATGAAATTATTCCTGAAATTTCTTGGTCTACTTCATGAAGCAATCACTGAAGAATTGGGTTATCGAAAGCTTTGTGTGGAATAGGTCCTAAAACAGTTGATTTTAGATCACAATAGTAGCCGAGTTGTTGTCGCTCATGAATTTTTGCAATGTTCTGAAGACGAAGGTGACGCTTGTCTTAAGTCTATTATGACCGCGAACACACACCTGAGACGAAGCTTCCCAAGCAATGGCGTCATGCAGGCCCTCGGGTAGCAAAGTGGCTCACTCAGCCCAAAAAATCTTAGCTTTTGTCTGGAACGACAAGGGAATTCACCTGATTGATTTTTTGCCACAAGAGGAGACAATATAGCTATTGTGAAACTCTAAAGAAATGTGTCGGGGGATTCAACGAAGAGGAGTGTTGACCTTCGGAATTTACTTTCATCAGGGTAACACCCGTCCTCATACGGCTTCGCTCACAACCAAACTTCTGCAGTCATTTGGATGTGATATCTAGATCCATACATCGAATAGTTGCGACTTGTTTTCTTGTTGTTGATCGTTATATTGTATTTTGTTTGCTCTTCTCTCCGTTTATTGTTGCATTCTGATTAAAAGTCATTATTTACAACGACATCAGAATACATTCGTTAATGGCCCACTGTTTTTCTTTCCATGATGTTCTTTTAACATAAATCTATTATCATTTCTTTCCCTGTTAGGTCTATAGGTTGTTCGTCTTATATTTTTCTCTTAGCGAATTTCCTTAGCCTTCCTACCATAATCTTTGAACTTAATAATGATAAGCATGTTCACAGTTGTTACATTTCTCAGTTTTATCATTCTTCTAGATGGATACTATTATATTATTTTTCAGACCATAGCATTTTTTCTGTTCTTCAAGCCTCTAAGCATATTTTTCAAAACCATTCTACTTTTTCATTTCCTAGAAAGGGCTGCACCAGAAATAATTTCTCATGCAACTCTTTTTAACTGTATTTCGTACAAATTGTCAGTGAAATGTATAAACTTATCGATGCCGTTTAGTTAAGATATTAATCTGGAATATAATCATTTCAAAAATAAGAAAATAAAGGGCATAAAATACTGTTTTGTGATATACTTTCGAAGAATAAAAGTGTATCAAATATGTTCTAGTGTTATAAGTAGAGCTGAGGATGTTTGCGGTACGGCAGGACCGTAAGTAGTGCATCCCCACCAGCGTATAAACACGATGCAGCGAAACACTTTAGTTAGTCGTGAACTGGCAACGTGATCGTGTGTTGTCTTGAGCTCTATTTAATAAGTATGACGGACGTGCCCAAGCCAAGAAAGCGCCCATTGTATAACGACGTGAAGAAATTTATCCGAGACTTTCCCGATTTGTATTATAATGGAGCAAAAGTGGTTTGTAAATTATGCGATAAACAGTTACTTTGCTGGGACAAATACGACTGTAAAAGACATGTTGAAAGTGTACACCACAAAGACAAAAAAAATAATGTGTTGTCTAAAACGCAATTCATTTTCGATTTATTGACAATGCTACTCGTCTGCGATGTGCCAGTTCACCTGCTAGATAAAAAAGCCTTTCACGACTTTTGGAATAAATACAATTCCAACATAAAGCTACCGTCACGGAGAACGTTACTCACCTATTTACCAATTGTGCATGAGGACATTGAAAACAGAATGAAAGCAGTAGTAAATGATAAACAGTTATGGGTATGTGTCGACGAAACGACAGATCGAAAAAAACATTTTATTGTCAATATTATAGTGCGTGTACTAGATCCTGTCAAATCAACATTTCCCATTTTATTAGCCAGCAAAAGATTGGAAAAGTGCACTAGCGAAGTAATTACGAAGGTAGTGCTCGATACGCTACAAAAATTTCAAGTTTCAACTAATCAACTCCTGATGTTTATGAGCGATGGTGCTGCGACAATGCGTTCTGTAGGCCGTTCTCTTAAAGCAGATTGTGAGAGACTTTTGCATGTGACATGTAAAGTTCATGCTTTACTCCTTGTGGCACAAACTATTCGGCAATGTTATCCAGTGGTGGATGCATTAATAGCAACCACAAAAAAAGTGTTTCTAAAATCTCCCAAACGAACTCGAGAGTTTCACAGTCGGTGCCCTGGTATTCCCGAACCACCAGAGCCAATCCTTACACGTTGGGGAAGTTGGTTAAAGGCGGCATTTTATTATGCCAAGTATTTCCAACAAATAAAATCTGTGGTTCTACAATTCAATCCTGCCGAAGCTGTAGCCATTAAGGAAAGCCAGAGACTCTTTCAAAACCCTTCCCTTGATGCAGATTTACAAACTATTTATAACAATCATATAGGATTGTTTAACGCAATCGAGAAATTTCAAAATACTGCATTATCGTTAGCGGAGTCACTGCAAATACTGGACGATGTACACGCCCAGCTATGCGCAGTAAATGACAACAAAAATATTAATGTAATAGAAAAGTTCGAGAGTGTGATAAACAATGATTTTGATTTTACCAGATTAAAACAAATTAGTAATGGTGCAAGTGTAGATTCGGTTTCTATCTATAAAGATTATTTTAATTGTGCGTGTGTTACATCCGTAGATGTCGAGCGGTCTTTCTCAAAATATAAAAAAATTGATTCATCACGGCGTACATCGCTCACCGCTACAAATATGGAAACGTATCTAATGCTACAAACTTACTGCAAGTCTTATCCACTTGGCGCTATGCTATAATAATCGTAAATAAGGTAAGTGTGTTATTTATATACAGTACACATAACTGACATACCTAAGTGATATAAATAGCGAATGCATGTAAAGCAATAAAATCACGCATGCATCACCGATCGAAACAAGGTCATTATATTCGTGCGTTTAACTGAATACTATCCTGGCACACCGCAAACATCCCCAGCTCTAGTTATAAGTACTTACTATTTTTGAAATATTAGATTAATTCGATCGTTATCTGATGTAGATTAATGCTAATTGTTTTAATTAAACTGCTGTATCTACACTTCATATTTATTTTTGGAGAAAGTTTTCTTACAATACTTACTTTATAGCAACAAAAAAAATTGAATGAGCTATTGTGTGACGTAAAAATCATCTGAAAAAATGCGCGTTAAGCGTATAATTTATTGTGTTTTAATTGTCATAACATAATTTTTCAGTTTATTAATAATTTGTTTAAAACGGTTTAGCATGCTTCAAAGTGGCATTGGATACAACAACATTTTAATTTCCTATAGTTAATTGATGTAATAAAAAAATCTTAACTAGGCAAATTACGTACTTACTATAGGCTACATAAAGCAATTAATATATTTTGCTACTTTATTGATTACACTAGTATAACAAATTTAAGTTTCTTTGCTGGGGTTTTACCAAATATGTTGTGATTTCAAACAAAGATTTTGATTTTTTCCTATCACATCTAGATATAACTCAAATTTGAAATAAAAAAGGATTGCTTTTTACGAACGCATATATTGTATTTAAGAATGACAAATACTTTTACACTTTAATATATAGAAAAAATAAATGCTAAATAGTATTATTCGAAATTCCGAAACTTTCATTACTAAGACCGTTAAGATATTTGATGAAACTAGGTCTGTAGCTAGAAAGAAGTAAGCAAAGAAACGATACATTGAAGATGACGCATTAACTATTTTAGCTATGGGATCTGTACTAGAAGATCCAAAAATATCACTACGTAAGACAGCGGTGGAGTTGGGTGCAAACAAGAATTGTTTAAAGAAAACAAGATTCATCCATACGACCCCAAATTTATTCATACTCTGGATCTCAGGGCGAGGCGTTTAGATTATAATTTTGTACTTGGATTGGAGAGAATGTTATAGATCAGCGTTTCTTAATCTTTTTGATAAGTGGAACCCTTTTTAGTAGTCACTTTTATTGTGGAACCCCTGGTTTGTTTCAATAGTATGCTTTTAATGTAACATTCTGTAAATGGATTATATGCAACAAAAATGACAATTATTTAAAAAAATATTTATTTTCTTCAAAAAGTAATTCAAAAATTAACACAAAAGTTCTTAAAACAACTTAAATTTACATATACAGGACTTTTAAATTTTAATTTTAATTGGATGAGTGATATTGCTTTTTATTATCACAAATATACTTAATATTAGGCTTAATTGATGAAAGTTGAATTCTTATGTCAGGTTCGGCATCAAGTCTGTTCCGGTATTTAGTTTTTGTCGACAAATAAGCTTAGAACCCCGTTTCGCACATATATGTGGTTATAAATGGTAAAAGCACCAACACGGCCTTTTGCGACAATTGAGGATATTCATCTTTTATACTGCACCAGAAATCCGTTAATGGCATTAATTTAAATTTATTTTGCAATGATGAATCAGATGTCATTTCAATAAAAGTTTCGTATTCTTCCGTTGACATGGTCGAAGGTAGTGCATTGAAAATAAATGGGTTTTTAATCCACAATTCATTTTGATATATAATCTGCTGTTCATTTGGAAAATACTTATTAAAAGCTTCACTCAATCCTTTCAGATGTTGAATAATTTCTTCAATAAATGCCTCTGCCATTTCAATCCCTTCTTCTTCTAAAAAGCCCTTTATTGTTGGGAAACAATCAAACTCGTTGGAGCGCATACAAATTGTCCAAAATTCTATTTTTTTCTTGAAGGCAAGAATTTTTTCGTGGGCAATAAATACATTTACTTGTTTGCCCTGGAGGGTTAAATTAAGTTCATTTATCTTTGTAAAAATGTCGCTTAAATAGGCAATTTTAAGTAACCAATTTCTATTAAATAATCGACCTTTCAATTCAAAATTGTGTTCTAAAAAAAAAGCACGCACCTCGTCCCTTAACTCAAGAAAACGGGTTAGTATCTTTCCTCGAGATAACCATCTGACTTCAGTATGTAAAAGAAGAAATGTATGTACACTTCCAATCTCCTCACAGAGTATTTTGAATAAACGATTATTTAGCGGTCGAGATTTTATGAAGTTAATGATTTTGATGACCTCATCAAGAGCATTCTTATATCTGGGGGATAATTTTTTAGCAGCAAGTGCCTGCCTATGGATCATGCAGTGGCTACTAGAACAGTTTTTTGCTATATTTTTAATAAGCTGTACAGCCCCATTAATTATGCCACTCATGGCCTTTGCTCCATCGGTACAGGTATCAATACAGTTGCCCCATGGTATTTTATTCTCTTCAAGAAAAGAATTTAGAAGACCAAATATTTCGACTCCAGTAGTACGTGTTGGTAGAGATTTGCATAAAAGAAGATCTTCCAATAATGCGTTTTCGTGCTGATATCTAACGATTACAATTAATATTGCGAGTCCAGATACATCGGTTGAGTCATCCATTTGTAATGAAAATTTGCATGATTTGAGACGAAAAGTAAGTTCATTCTTTATATTGGCTGCTAAATCTCTGATGCACTGAGCTACCGTGCCATTCGAAAGTGAAATCTTAGCCATTTGTTTTGCAGATTTTTCACCTAACACACATTTTACCATCTCCATACATGAAGGTTTAATAAGATTTTCCGCAATTGAGTATGCTTCACCGCGTTGAGCTATCAGATAGCTGACTAAGTAAGAAGCCTCACTTGCTTTTTCAGTTTGCAGTTCGGCTTTGATTTTATTTTCAACCTGTTTACACACCGATTGTAAATTCCTTCGTAACGTTGTCGTGCTCGGTAATGTTTGATTCGCGTATTTATTCCAAAATGAAATAAATTAATCATTACTTAACAAGGTAAACGGCAGTGTACACACAATCATAGTTACACATAGTTCATGTATAAACTGTTGTCGATTAATTTTGTTATTATTTTGCTTCGAACTGCTTACGTGTTCTTTACAATGTGTTTTTGATATCGTATATTAAGTCCGGAAAATCCATAATAAAGTTATTCACTTCGTCTGACAACGGTCGTTTTCACGATTTATGTGTCGACGACATTTTATTACGTATGCTTACACTTACATGCAGTCTAAGCAAGTACCAAACACATACTGAATGCTTTTTATTAGTTGTGATGCAATACAATCATCCTCACATCGGCGCACATGGCGCGCACGGAAATTGGTCTGCTCTAGTTATCACTATGAATTCGAATTTTAAAAGCTATTTAAACAGCCTATAAAAGTAGTCTAATTCGTTATGTATTGGTAAATTCTGTTAAATTATTTTTTTTACGTGATCCACATAATTTTGTAAAAGAATTTAATTGATTATTGGCGTACATTTATTTAGATAATTATTGCTCATACATTGTTATTTAAACTTTTATAAATTTTAATTCAAGTACGTTTCATCGCAATAAGCATCTCTTATATAGTTTTTTTTTTGTAAATAATAGTTCCCGAACGCTTTTTTTCTTTATCGTTATAAAAATTTATTCTAAGATAATTCTTCATATTAAATTAATGTCTAAATTTAGTTGTCTCATGTAATGCTAATTCTTGAATTTTGAATTTATGATTAATTAGTTAATTTCATATAATTACTTAGAGAACTATGTAACTCTTTTATTTTATTTCTTTATTTATTTTTACCGTAACCTTGTGAGACACCAGAGATATAATTTACAATGCTCTTTCTCTGACTATGACTTCAAATATAATTTCTAATAAATTTTATTACTAATCTCGTAATATATACTGTGTGTAACATCTATGTAAAATTCTACCGTAGATCTGAGGTCGAATTATAATTTTTGATCTAGGTTAAGGCTAATTCAATAACCATTAACTAGTTAGGGGAGGATGGGGTAATTGTAGTGATTTGTCTACAATTACCCCGGAAATATGAATAATTCAGTGTCATTAAAGTACAGTGAGGTTTAAGAAACCAAATATTTGCAAATATCTTATAACGAGTGATTATTAAAATTTTCGCTCAAGTAAGCCATGTACACAAAAAGTATGTCCTAACTTAAGTTATTAGAGGTGATCTGTCATTATAATTTCAAACGTCATGATGGTTAAAAAATAATTTGAAATGCTGACTTTTATATTAAATATATTTATAATTTTTATACAAAGTAATAGAATATTACAAAAAAATGTGTAAAATGTTGACCATTCTCCACCAAGCATAATCGCACTCTATTTCGTAGAGCATTGAAAACATTGATCAGTATTTGCGGTGAGTTATTGATGTGCTCACATTTTTCTATGATTTTATGTCTTAACTCTTGTAGATTATTACTTGGTGTTTCATAAATAATATTCTTTATATATGGCCACACAAAAAAATCCATGACTGTTAAATCACACGATCGTGGTGGATATGGAAACGCTGTATTTCTACTTATTATCCCATCGCCATAAAATTGTTGCAAAAACTGAATATTTTCAAGTGTAACGTGAGATGTAGCCCCATCCTGTTGAAAATATATGACCTGGAGTTCATCATTAGTCAATTGATTAGTAAAAACACTGAGAATTTCGTTACGATATTTCTCCGATGTTATCGTGCCCTCAAAGAATATTGGTCCTATTAATCGGTGGCGACTCATACCTACCCATACGCCTATTTTTTCTGGATGTAGAGGAACTTCTCTGTAGAAATGAGGATTTTCACTGGACCACATACGCATATTTTGCGAATTAACATAACCTTTCAAATAAAACCAAGCTTCATCGGTAAAAAAAGTATGATTTAAAATATTGTCTGTAATTGTTTGAATAAACCATTGGCAAAATTGTGTTCTTTTTTCATAATCCGTAGATAATAGATTTTGTACAGAAGTTAATTTATATGGATACATGTGCAAGTCCTTTTTTAATTTTTTTTGACATGTTCCATACGAAAGCCCTACTTGTTGCGAAACTCTGCGAATAGATGTTTGAGGAGATTCGTTAATAATTTGTCTGACATTTTCAATTACGCCGCGACTTCTCTTGAGAGGAGGACCGCTTCCTTTTTTTCCTTAAAATACTGCCTGTTTGTCGAAAAAGATTTACACAATGCATTAGCGTATCACGGAAAGTTTTATAGCTAGGAACAGTATTTGGATATCTCTCTTCAAACTCCCCAAGGCAATTTTCTATTGAATGCTGCCGAATACCATCAATTTTTTGAGATGTCAGGAAGTAACATTCTACCATAAACGCTTTATGCATATCATTAAAGGCCATTACTTTTTCTTTTGATGAAACTTTAAAATATATATTTGACACTGACAGATGTTTGAAATAACATCTTAATGACTACAGCTACGACATTATTTTTATATACACGGCCAGCTACGAGTGAAAATAATTTTAATGATCGCTCGTTACATTGACAGTGCCATTTTACAGTATGATTAGATTTTGCCCAAGTTTAAAATCCACAAAAATATATATAGTTTTCTAAAACTCTACAACCTCGGTTCTTGGGGTAAATGTATACACATCGGAATTCCGCAATTTTCTTAGAATTAAAATAGCTGGAGACACAAAAGGAAACATATTTAAAATGATATAAAAGTTTTCTAAATTTTTCTCACCGAAAATTTGTGGCTGTAGATAAAATACATTTATTTTCAGATAAACAATATTTAAGCACCTAAATTGGATTCTTTGTCTAACTGACTCTATATGGTATACTAAAGAGCCAGTAAGCCAGGAATAAAATATAGGTTCTTCCATGTAATAATTTTCTGAGGTAGCATATTGCTATGAATAGTGGTTTGTTGAATTAATGTGCCACCATCCACAACTAATCTTCCCAACTAGGATACGCAGCCGGGTGATTTCCAAAAATTGAGACTTCTTACTTCTCGGGTTCTAATCAGAAAGACGTGACTGTTTCTACGAAATATACTAGGCGCCAGTGAAATACTCACACAAGTTTTTTTTATTATATATTTTACTTATTTTCAATTAATTAATTAGTAGTAATGGTATATGAAATGAAACAAGCACAAGATCAAATTTAAACTGAATCTTTAATACAAAAAAAATCCAAAAAAAACTATCTTTACAAATTATAAAGATTGTGTATTAACAACATACTTGAGGTAAAAGATATCCACTGTAAATTGACACCTAAGTGGATGAAAAAACTTCCTCTAATGACTCCGATCAAACTTATCTAAAAATAATAAAGTTTATTTTTAATTTCTCCCCAGAGAACCACATTGTATAATCAAATATATTGATACACAATCAAAATTTTTACACATGTGCAAAACTAACATGTACAAAAAACAACCTTGAATCCCGTCGAATAAATTTTCAATTTATACTTATTTTTTTATAACATGAAGTCTAATAATAATCTTTATTATTTATTCCTTCTAATAATAAATCACTTTAATAACAAATTATTTTAATACAATTGAAATACACTTTTAAAAGCTTTTCTAATTAAGACGTCTTATGAATATAATTCTACTTACATAAAAAAAAATTATTGGAGACACGTTTACGACAAAACGTTGTTTAATCAAGTACTATATCAAAATTACGAGAATAACAATGTCGGAGAATTATCGGGAATTAAATATGAAATACCATCAACTATGGTCACACTCAAAAAACAACCCGAACTAATTAAATTTATATATATTTCAATAAACACAATGTTCTCGTATCATTTCAGATGTTGGTCTCATAGAATTTTACCCAAGGCCCCTCGATATCAGTCTCTATCGCTTTCACATCAAGTCGACCTCCGAAAATAAAGTTTTTGTCTCACACATGAAATAACATTTTATACAGTATTACATACAGTTTATCCCACAATAATTGTACATTCATTTTAAATTAATTTTACATATTATTTTAGGAAAAAATCCATAGCAATATGTAGTACCAGCATACTTGTTTTCAGGATTGGTCCAACGTACTTGTATGGTACTTTTTGCTTTAAAAATGATTAGAGATGACCACACATCACCCAACGCCGATACGCAACAGACAAGCGTAATATTTTCTCGGTCCGTACCGCCTACTCGTCGATAAAAGGACTTTTTCCCCAATAGCCTTGACTTTGCTTGGATCTATAGCAAAACCAATCTCATCGCAGTTGAAAATTAAGCCTGGGCAATTTTAAAGACTCTCTTTGAATTACTCTTTTCATGTTTTGATAAAAATCGTCAATTACAAACGGATCAGCTGCCTCCGCTGTCTTTTGCTGTAGCTGCTTCGGTCGATAAAGGCTCAAGAAGCCCCTTCTCTTCATAAACCTCAAATGCCACTCTTCACCAGACCTGTTATCCTTGAAAGTGGTCTCGATATTATTAACAGTAACATACTCCTTTACTAAATACAGAAGTTCCTCTCTGTCTACTGGGTATTCCCACTCAGCACGAGCCAATATGTATTGAGCCGTTGATCTTAAATTTCTTGAGATAATGCTGGTCCTCTACCACCACCAATTTTATTCATACTTGTTTTCCTGACCATAAGTCTTTGATCGATTCACCTTATAGTGCTCTTACGCCCGCCGGTAGGTCATTCTTCTAGAATTAACTGCCTCACAAGCTTCCTCAATTTGTTGAGTGGTGTAGTGATATGCGGGCTTCTTGCGTTTGTTGTTGCGGAGACTTTTTCCAAACACTTTTCCAAACTTCGTTCTTTAGATTTGCAACAAATAACTAATATAATTACCCTCAGTTGTCTATAATTACCCCTTTATGTAGTCTACAGTTGCTCCACTTTCAATAAAAGTTGGCGTATGTGTAGACAGCCTATTTTTTTTTCTAATCAAAGTAAGGTAAGGATAAAAAAAAACAACTTAATAAAGCATTAAATATTACATATTGTGATGACTCATCCAACAGTACGTCACGTATAATACCTCTGCCGCGTTCTCGACAGATCTAGAAACGGAAAGACCGAGACTATGAAAAATCGAGAGGCTCATCGGCCGATATATATAAACCGTCGAAGAAGGGATTGGATTCGATACCAGAGCATCGCTGAGTGAACATAAACATAAATACATTAATGTGCTTGTTGTTAGTAATTAGTTTTTAAATTGTTATTCGTTTTTATTGTTAATATAGGTGTGTCTACGTTATCGTTAGTTTTATTTAAGTACCCGAAAAGACTAACTTTATAATATTTTTAAACAGAAAAAAAATTGTCGCCTAAAGACACAAGCGCTACAAACAAAAAGATCGAAGTAAAAATGTGCAGAAACTGTTGATAAAATGATATTTCGTCAATTTTTCACGCGACAACGAAACTGCATCAAAAAGGTGTAGGACTCCGATACTAAAATCTGCATTAGTTCTTTAATGTATAGTTAATATCACCAATTTTGATCTCAATTCCTTTAATAAACAGACATTTATTTGATATGTCTCCAATTACCCCAGTCTACACTTACCTTAGTTACATTCATAATTAATTGATAAGGGAGACACTTGTTGAAACTCCATAACTAAATGATAGTATAAAAATGCACTGATTTTAAGTTTCAAATACTTTAATCTAACTTTCCACTACAATATCGTTTCGTCACACTGTGACTTCATCAGGTGGATGAATAAATGTATTCATCCACCTGATGAAGTCACAGTGTGACGAAACGATATTGTAGTGGAAAGTTAGATTAAAGTATTTGAAACTTAAAATCAGCTTAAATCAACTTAAAACATTTTACTGTGACTTCATCAGGTGGATGAATAAATGTATTCATCCACCTGATGAAGTCACAGTGTGACGAAACGATATTGTAGTGGAAAGTTAGATTAAAGTATTTGAAACTTAAAATCAGTGCATTTTTATACTATCATTTAGTTACATTCATTATGATTTTGGTGTATTTTGCTAAATAATTGAATTTATCTGATTTTGGAGTTCTAAATTTGATTTAGTATAGCTCATGTAATTTTCTTTTCTTTTGAATATGTTCAATAATTTAATGATTTAGTATACCGGGTGATTCATAATTCAGTATCAAATTTTCATAATCTTATTTTCTACTTACTTTTGTCATGCGTAATTTTTTTAATGTAATACATATTTGGCTGTGAAATATATAGTTGGAACTTGTTTATGAGCTAATAAACCACACCTTGTTATTGTTATCCAACCTTAGGTTTTATTTCTGTTGATTATTGTCTGATTGATCCCTCCGACTTTATTTGACTTACCTTTCGACCGCTTCTGTAGTAGCTACACAATGGTTGAGTTTATAAACATAGTGGCGCTTATTTTTAAAACGAACCTCTCCCTAGCTCACCTATAAACTGGTTAGCATCTCAACATGAAATCTCCGGGGAATTCGTGTTGGGTAAGGAGGTAAGTCGTAAGGGTTATAGACAAGTAGGAAACGGGCCTAGCAGTGTGTGGAACCACCTACATCCACATTCAAATTTATATACATTGGAAAATATTTCATAAAATTTTATATTTATAATAAAGAATTTATTTTAGTTAACCAGCTTATTATAAAATTATTTTAAATCCAGAAATATGTATAATAAAAATAAAACATAAATAGTTTAAAATAATTTATCAACCTTCTCTGTTGTAAAAGTTTGCACCAAATCCGTGGACACAATGTATATATATATATATATATATATATATATATATATATATATAAAATAATTTAATTTATTTTATATCCATCCTCTTTTAACAAAGTCCATCAATGTGAATCGTAATTTCTTATAGTAATTTTCATGTAGTGAACTCTCATCTACTACAATATCAATCATTTTCATATCGGAGAGATTTTTGGCTTTACCTTTCATTGTCATAATAGGGGTAAGCATAAATAATATATGCATTAATTGCACTTCCCTTCCAATAATTGATAATTCTTCCAATAGAGCTTCAAAGGAATATGAACTAGTGTCACATTGCAATTTATTTAAAGTGCCGATGAATGATTGGTAATAGAATTTGATCAAATCATCAAGGTGCTTTTCTAATACTGAAAGTTCGACACTCGAATACAAGAAGAAAACTATGTCGTTTGCTAAGGAAGCTTGTTCAATAACCTGAAAATCTACCATTTTATTTTTTATAGGTTTACCATTATCATATTTCAGCAGTGTATTGTTAACCCAGTAGTCGTTGTGGATAAGTGTTGTAAAAATATCGTTAGTTTTAGGTGGCGTAATCATAACATTCCGTGCGTTAGCCGCTAGAGCTTCTATCATAGGAATGTGAGGAATGCATTCTGGGAACTTTGAAAATGCCTTTTTTAACCGTTCCCTGCTGAGTGCATCTAACTCTTTATTTTCAATCATAACATGTTTGTCTAGATATGGCAATATGTTAGCTTGAAATTTTTCAGGTTGTTCTACTTTATATGCAATAACAGATGCATGTAATGTTGCCAAATCGTTCAGAAGTAATTTAGATGTTTCCAGATCGAATCCAATAAATCTATTGCCGATGTCGTAACCCTCCGTTTTCAGATTTTTCAGAAGAAGTAATGCATTTTCGTCAACTACTTGCGACGATGGATCTAAAGATATTCTTGCACCATAATGTTCAGGTATAAAATCTATAAGATTTTCGACACCTTTCTCTCGCCCAAATTCATTTAATGCAGGAACTATAGTATAATAGACTGCAATCTCGTTCTTGAAAGTTACTTTAGTGTTAAAGACATACCATAGGAAACCGCGAGGTGGAGACGCTTTTCCAGCACACTCTATTACTTCTTCTTCATTTTTATTGTTCAACAACTTAATATCTATTTGCAACATTACACTTCCATAGTTTTCGCCAGAGGACAGAAGATTCTTACACGTGTATGACACAAATTTTTGACCATCTTTTAAAAAAGATTCTATAAATTCTTGCAAATTTTTAACCTCCATTACCAAATATTGTATATTTGCGAAGCACGTGGTTATATTTGTACTATTTTATTCTAGTATAATGACTCGTTTACATTTATATATATTTTTACGTGAGAAAATCATTATCAGATTAGGACTTATCATTTTGTAATTTCACAAGATTAAACGAGCAGCTCTATACAGAGTGGGACAATAAAATATGTGTAATAAAACGGAAATCTATTTAGATACTAGATTTAATTTTCGTTTCTATTTTAGATGTTTTTCTTTTATTTTAATTTCATTCGAAATTTAGCTAGATTTAGAACATGCGATAGAAATATTCCACTCCTTTTTTTCTCGTTGTGTAAATATAACTTTAAAAATATGTAGCTCCTACTGGCGAGTAAAGATACACAAATACAGAGCTTTTTTTTAAGAATAAGCCAATAAAAGAGGCGCACTAAACAACAAAGAACTACTGTCGATAAATTTAGTGTGACAAACCGGATATCGGTAATTAACTTCGAACATGTAGAAAGCTAATAAATTGCAATTTTCTTACACAAAAAATGCAAGTAATGAGAATCGGCAGGAAGACGATCGTCGCACAGGGTCTATTGTGTAAACCGGAACAAAATAGAGGTCGAGTGTCTGTAAAGAAATAGTTACTTAAATATTTCTAGATTTAACATAATGTGTAAAGGCCGTACACACAGGTCAGTAGAATCCTTTTGTTTGAAATAAAATCGTACGTATCCATCACATACAGTTCATGTTATAAATGCTTTTCAACAATAGTAGATTGTTTCTTAGATTCATTGCCTTTGTGAGTTCGTGACTACTTCTAAATTCCATCGTTTAGTTACGGATTATAAATTGACACGTTTGCGAAATGAACTTGTAAAGGATGACATCCTGAACAGTCGGTAATAAGAAATATGGGTTTGAATTCGTGAAAGGGGTAGTATAGTGCGTACATGAAAGAAAATGAAAAGAACCAATCAGTGTATTGCGTTTGATAACGACAATTTTGGAAAGGCGTGTTCTGTGATATTGAAGTTGATAAAAAGTCTTAGAACACAGAAGTCAAGGTGAGTCAAGTAAGTCAGTCCGTCCGAGTCAGACAGAAGTCAGTCAGAAGTTAATAGACTCTTCGGATCTATAAACGCAGCCAAGAGTGGTGTTCGAGGGAGTTTTCTCCCCAAACAAATATATATATATATATATATATATATATATATATATATATATATATTGAGGTAGGTCAAGCCTACACACACAAGAATCCCTAGTTTAGTTAAAATACAGATTATTAGTTAGAATGTAAAAATTAGAAATTAAGATAATTTTTTGAACTGAATTCTTCATCTGTCAAATCAATAAAGTTGATTTCGCGTTTTAATTGTTAGAAATTAATTTGCATTATCATTTATGTTTATCTTTTCTTTTGCCTTAGTCTTTTTTTTTATATATCATGAATTACCGAAAACATTTCAACTTAATTGATCGATTATCAATGACATATACTTTAGAGAAAGCTGTACATTTTCAAATTAATAACCGTTGGAAATATCTCGACTATAAATCAGCATAGAAATAAGACTTGTATGTACAAATAACTATTATTTATTCACAAGAACAATGTATATAATTTTTGTAAAGTAGCCATTTGGTTAAAATAATTAAATTGTCATTTTCATTAAAAAAAAGTAGCGAGATTAAATTAACAAATACTAATTGGACGAATAAGAAACGAGGATTAAAAACAAAAGATAGTGGGCGTGATTAAGTTGAAATTCTCCAAACACCACGCCGACGTTTAATTAAGTGCTCCGTCTGAAAATAGAAAAAAAGTGGTAAATTAAATAGAAAACTATACAACACACATCTTAAAATATTACCAGAATATCCAGAAACATTTTAACGCCTTTTGGGAATCGATACTTCAACCAGTTCCTGACAAAACGGAAATTTCATTTCACCGGGGACAGCATCTTACGAGACCTGAACTATAGAGGTGACGCCATTCAACCACCCGCAAAACTTGTATCCTGCATTTTTGGAAACGAGAAGATTTTTGAAGAACCAGCCTCATCTGTTGTCACTTAAGTATTTTGAAATCTCCTCTGAAATTTTGAGAAAATTATATTAATTAATTTCACGTTTTAAAACTTTTATTAATGTTTTTTTTTAAATGAATATACCTAATGGGTACTTTTAGTTTTAAGTATTACGTAATTTAAGTTACGAAAAATACAGTTCAACTTGCTCTTTTCTCAGTTCTCAATTCTTTGTTTTTTTTATATTTTAATCCATAAAATTTTAAATAGTAGCATCTATGTTTATTAAGAATTAAAGTAAAATTTGTCACATTTATTAATTTAACCTTAAATTTAGTTTACGTAGAGATAATCACGTGACATTATGCATATTGATAAATACTTATTTTAAATTGTTTAACTTATCTGTGAAACTATATCTTCCATTAAAGCATTTACTTTATTCCTGTACTTACTCGTTTCATTTTTGTAGAATTATCCTTATTATTTAGACAAAATCACCATCATTTATTATGTTGGTCATAAACAATTTCCATATGTATTTCTATTCGAGTCACCGATCCCACTAGTAAAGTGTATTTAAGAAGCACAACACAAGAGTCTCTATGTTCTTAAAAGCTGGACATTTATACATATAATTTTGAGCCCACAGAAGAAAGAAACAATATAATAAACACATGTACACCTGTTGAGGTTATGTATACTTCGTTTGTAAACGAAAACTTTTAAATGTGTCACCCACATGCAACATATGTAATATTCAAAACCTCTCCCTCTATATGTTTTATTCACAACTATATTTAAAGAGATTTAAAATACATTTCTTTGAAAATTAACCTATCTGTTTCCAAGTTTAATCATACAAGGTTAAAAATAGACAAAGCCTTTCAGATAGGCAAACAAGTATACTTCAATTTAAGAGAATATCAAGAGGTCTATTTATCAATTGCAACTTAACTGCAATTGATTATATTAATATTCATTATAATACAAGTTTCTTTCTTAAACAATACATTTTTATATATTACAACCGGCATCACATTAATATATATATATATATATATATATATATATATATATATACTGGATTGATTTTAATGAAATTTCGCACAGATATGTAACTTTGTCCAACTTAAAATATAGGCAATATTTTATTTCGATTAATGACCGCGATATTTTTATTGCAAAATTATTTTTTTTTATATGACAAATCATTATAATATTGATTAATTTTATAAGTTTCCAACAGATGGCGGTGTTAGTTAATCTGTTGGTAACACACCTACCTAACTTAGATAACAAAGTAGCTGGCGCTGTGTTTCGATGTCTAACCATGATGCTACAATTTATTTTACGCGTGTTCATTTATTTACGTTTATTCACACGTGTTATACGTACATACGTTATAGAAGCGTTTATTTACTTTTTATTAATATAATATTAATTTATTTATTATCATAGTGCTGTGTAATAGTTTCTTTATTGTCTTTAATTTTGTAAATTTTTTTACATTCTAATTTTTTTTGGTGTTGATATCAAATATTATAACCTTCCTTTTTGTTATAAAATTCAATAGAACTCTACAGTGATTTCAATAACGTGTAAGTATTACTTGATTTATTTATCTTTTTTATTTATTTTTTATCATATTACGGAATAAAATTTTATTATATTAAATAATATTAGATAATATTATTATATGATATTTGTTATATATTTTTATTTTTAATTTTTAATTATAATACATCAAATTAAGTGTATTATTTTAATTAATTTGATTGATTTTATTTATTTTCATTGATATTATTTTAATTGTTCTGTATTGGTTTAATTATTATTTTCTGTAAAATTATTTAAATTTCAAAATTAATTAAATAAATTAATAATTATTAATTACTTAATTAATCAAGTGAAAAATCAAGTGAAATGAATTGAATTAAGTGAATTATTATTTTTAGTAAAATGCCGCGAAGAAAATCTAACCTTCATAATCAAATCAGCAGAGAAGCACGACGCAAACGTATTGAAAAAGCTAATAGGTCAGAAGACCAAACTATGGAAAGTCAGAAGACCAAACTATGGAAAGAAACGAAGATCAACGAATTAGGACAGCAGAGAACCGTGCGCGAGAATCTCAAGAGGAGCGTGACGAACGTCTGCGACAAAATATACTTCGAACAAGAGCAGCACGTGAACAACATGTGGCCACATTCAGAGCGCAAGACCGAGAGACAGCAAACCAGCCGCACATTAGCACGTGCTTCATTCGTTCGTCTTGCTTTTGAATATGCACCAGACATCAATTATTCGGCGCATTCTAAAATTGCCATCGCTGCAATGGATAAAAAATGTAAATATTGTCAGGCGTTGAAATTTCGTATCAGGAAAAGTGGTACTACCACCTCTTCCCATTCCACCGGAACCTTTACATTCACTTCTTGCTGGCCAATCAGATGATTCAAAATTATTTTTAAGCAAGTTACGCAAATTCAATTCTTGCTTTCAAATGACGTCATTTGGGGCAACAAAAATTCATAATCAAACTTCCGACAGATATAATTTTGAAACGACTTTTAAAATACAAGGTCAAGTGTACCATAAGATTGGTTCGTTGATGCCGATGTCTAATGATGACCCGAAGTTTCTCCAAATCTACTTTATGGGCAGTTGTGAAGAACGTGTGACAACTCGGTGCCAGACAATGTCCATTTGCGGCTTGGATTTAGAAAATCCATGTTTCTCCCATGGGCAATTATATGTTGCATGCTCACGTGTTGGTAAACCATCTAATCTATTTGTATTAGCAAAGGACAGATTAACAAAAAATATTGTGCATCGATTAGCGCTCAATTAAATTGAAATAGATAGTTATAAATTAAAATAATATTATTAGCCATAATTAAAAATGGACCATTATATACCTCATTCATTAAACTAATTTTTATATTTTATCAGTTAAGAATTTTGTATATTATTTATTTATTATATGCTATACTTAGATATAAGATGAATAGAATGTAAAATCAAAAATCTATTTAATTTTTTTTTTCATTCATTCACTATTTCTTTAAAATTCAAATTTTAACGTAATATTTTTTAAAACTATTATAACAGCCACAGCAACGCGTGGCTGGGTCAGCTAGTATATATTTAAAACAATCGTACATGTTTCGGCAAATGATGCCTTTTTCAAGGAATATAAAATATATTTTATAATGTATATACAAGGTGTGTAAAAATTGGCGGACCCACTACACGCGGCGATGTTCTTCGTTAAATTCGGAGTCCAAAATCCTAATACGAAAATGTTGTACCATGCTCCATATCTTTGCACGAGGTTCCTAAAGTTCGGACTTTCAGTCTTGAAATAAACATTATTACTCGATATTTGTTGACAGAAAGAGCTACAATTTAGAAAAAAGAAGAATTGTTGTTATTATCCTTTCGTTAAAGTTTTCTTTTTGATTTTAAAGTTTGTTTTTAATATTTGTTTATTAACTTATTTTGACGAAAAACACATCTGACAACGTTGTAAAACAATAAGTAGGCAGCCTAATGTTGTTCTAGTCAAATACATTACTACTGTCAAATTTTGACACTTATGTAATCTACCTATTTCATTCGACATGCTTATTTTTCGTGCTTATTTGTATAATTTTGTTTAGTTTTCGTATTTATTTGTATAGTTTTAATCAGTTTTCGGGTTTTCGTTTTTACTAGTTGTTCTGTTTGTTTATTATGAATTTCACGTTCAACGAATATGCCGATATGTACATGATATACACTCTATTACTTCTTCTTCATTTTTATTGTTCAACAACTTAATATCTATTTGCAACATTACACTTCCATAGTTTTCGCCAGAGGACAGAAGATTCTTACACGTGTATGACACAAATTTTTGACCATCTTTTAAAAAAGATTCTATAAATTCTTGCAAATTTTTAACCTCCATTACCAAATATTGTATATTTGCGAAGCACGTGGTTATATTTGTACTATTTTATTCTAGTATAATGACTCGTTTACATTTATATATATTTTTACGTGAGAAAATCATTATCAGATTAGGACTTATCATTTTGTAATTTCACAAGATTAAACGAGCAGCTCTATACAGAGTGGGCCAATAAAATATGTGTAATAAAACGGAAATCTATTTAGATACTCCGTATTTAATTTTCGTTTCTATTTTAGATGTTTTTCTTTTATTTTAATTTCATTCGAAATTTAGCTAGATTTAGAACATGCGATAGAAATATTCCACTCCTTTTTTTCTCGTTGTGTAAATATAACTTTAAAAATATGTAGCTCCTACTGGCGAGTAAAGATACACAAATACAGAGCTTTTTTTTAAGAATAAGCCAATAAAAGAGGCGCACTAAACAACAAAGAACTACTGTCGATAAATTTAGTGTGACAAACCGGATATCGGTAATTAACTTCGAACATGTAGAAAGCTAATAAATTGCAATTTTCTTACCCAAAAAATGCAAGTAATGAGAATCGGCAGGAAGACGATCGTCGCACAGGGTCTATTGTGTAAACCGGAACAAAATAGAGGTCGAGTGTCTGTAAAGAAATAGTTACTTAAATATTTCTAGATTTAACATAATGTGTAAAGGCCGTACACACAGGTCAGTAGAATCCTTTTGTTTGAAATAAAATCGTACGTATCCATCACATACAGTTCATGTTATAAATGCTTTTCAACAATAGTAGATTGTTTCTTAGATTCATTGCCTTTGTGAGTTCGTGACTACTTCTAAATTCCATCGTTTAGTTACGGATTATAAATTGACACGTTTGCGAAATGAACTTGTAAAGGATGACATCCTGAACAGTCGGTAATAAGAAATATGGGTTTGAATTCGTGAAAGGGGTAGTATAGTGCGTACATGAAAGAAAATGAAAAGAACCAATCAGTGTATTGCGTTTGATAACGACAATTTTGGAAAGGCGTGTTCTGTGATATTGAAGTTGATAAAAAGTCTTAGAACACAGAAGTCAAGGTGAGTCAAGTAAGTCAGTCCGTCCGAGTCAGACAGAAGTCAGTCAGAAGTTAATAGACTCTTCGGATCTATAAACGCAGCCAAGAGTGGTGTTCGAGGGAGTTTTCTCCCCAAACAAATATATATATATATATATATATTGAGGTAGGTCAAGCCTACACACACAAGAATCCCTAGTTTAGTTAAAATACAGATTATTAGTTAGAATGTAAAAATTAGAAATTAAGATAATTTTTTGAACTGAATTCTTCATCTGTCAAATCAATAAAGTTGATTTCGCGTTTTAATTGTTAGAAATTAATTTGCATTATCATTTATGTTTATCTTTTCTTTTGCCTTAGTCTTTTTTTTTATATATCATGAATTACCGAAAACATTTCAACTTAATTGATCGATTATCAATGACATATACTTTAGAGAAAGCTGTACATTTTCAAATTAATAACCGTTGGAAATATCTCGACTATAAATCAGCATAGAAATAAGACTTGTATGTACAAATAACTATTATTTATTCACAAGAACAATGTATATAATTTTTGTAAAGTAGCCATTTGGTTAAAATAATTAAATTGTCATTTTCATTAAAAAAAAGTAGCGAGATTAAATTAACAAATACTAATTGGACGAATAAGAAACGAGGATTAAAAACAAAAGATAGTGGGCGTGATTAAGTTGAAATTCTCCAAACACCACGCCGACGTTTAATTAAGTGCTCCGTCTGAAAATAGAAAAAAAGTGGTAAATTAAATAGAAAACTATACAACACACATCTTAAAATATTACCAGAATATCCAGAAACATTTTAACGCCTTTTGGGAATCGATACTTCAACCAGTTCCTGACAAAACGGAAATTTCATTTCACCGGGGACAGCATCTTACGAGACCTGAACTATAGAGGTGACGCCATTCAACCACCCGCAAAACTTGTATCCTGCATTTTTGGAAACGAGAAGATTTTTGAAGAACCAGCCTCATCTGTTGTCACTTAAGTATTTTGAAATCTCCTCTGAAATTTTGAGAAAATTATATTAATTAATTTCACGTTTTAAAACTTTTATTAATGTTTTTTTTTAAATGAATATACCTAATGGGTACTTTTAGTTTTAAGTATTACGTAATTTAAGTTACGAAAAATACAGTTCAACTTGCTCTTTTCTCAGTTCTCAATTCTTTGTTTTTTTTATATTTTAATCCATAAAATTTTAAATAGTAGCATCTATGTTTATTAAGAATTAAAGTAAAATTTGTCACATTTATTAATTTAACCTTAAATTTAGTTTACGTAGAGATAATCACGTGACATTATGCATATTGATAAATACTTATTTTAAATTGTTTAACTTATCTGTGAAACTATATCTTCCATTAAAGCATTTACTTTATTCCTGTACTTACTCGTTTCATTTTTGTAGAATTATCCTTATTATTTAGACAAAATCACCATCATTTATTATGTTGGTCATAAACAATTTCCATATGTATTTCTATTCGAGTCACCGATCCCACTAGTAAAGTGTATTTAAGAAGCACAACACAAGAGTCTCTATGTTCTTAAAAGCTGGACATTTATACATATAATTTTGAGCCCACAGAAGAAAGAAACAATATAATAAACACATGTACACCTGTTGAGGTTATGTATACTTCGTTTGTAAACGAAAACTTTTAAATGTGTCACCCACATGCAACATATGTAATATTCAAAACCTCTCCCTCTATATGTTTTATTCACAACTATATTTAAAGAGATTTAAAATACATTTCTTTGAAAATTAACCTATCTGTTTCCAAGTTTAATCATACAAGGTTAAAAATAGACAAAGCCTTTCAGATAGGCAAACAAGTATACTTCAATTTAAGAGAATATCAAGAGGTCTATTTATCAATTGCAACTTAACTGCAATTGATTATATTAATATTCATTATAATACAAGTTTCTTTCTTAAACAATACATTTTTATATATTACAACCGGCATCACATTAATATATATATATATATATATATATATATATATATATATATATATATATATATACTGGATTGATTTTAATGAAATTTCGCACAGATATGTAACTTTGTCCAACTTAAAATATAGGCAATATTTTATTTCGATTAATGACCGCGATATTTTTATTGCAAAATTATTTTTTTTTATATGACAAATCATTATAATATTGATTAATTTTATAAGTTTCCAACAGATGGCGGTGTTAGTTAATCTGTTGGTAACACACCTACCTAACTTAGATAACAAAGTAGCTGGCGCTGTGTTTCGATGTCTAACCATGATGCTACAATTTATTTTACGCGTGTTCATTTATTTACGTTTATTCACACGTGTTATACGTACATACGTTATAGAAGCGTTTATTTACTTTTTATTAATATAATATTAATTTATTTATTATCATAGTGCTGTGTAATAGTTTCTTTATTGTCTTTAATTTTGTAAATTTTTTTACATTCTAATTTTTTTTAGTGTTGATATCAAATATTATAACCTTCCTTTTTGTTATAAAATTCAATAGAACTCTACAGTGATTTCAATAACGTGTAAGTATTACTTGATTTATTTATCTTTTTTATTTATTTTTTATCATATTACGGAATAAAATTTTATTATATTAAATAATATTAGATAATATTATTATATGATATTTGTTATATATTTTTATTTTTAATTTTTAATTATAATACATCAAATTAAGTGTATTATTTTAATTAATTTGATTGATTTTATTTATTTTCATTGATATTATTTTAATTGTTCTGTATTGGTTTAATTATTATTTTCTGTAAAATTATTTAAATTTCAAAATTAATTAAATAAATTAATAATTATTAATTACTTAATTAATCAAGTGAAAAATCAAGTGAAATGAATTGAATTAAGTGAATTATTATTTTTAGTAAAATGCCGCGAAGAAAATCTAACCTTCATAATCAAATCAGCAGAGAAGCACGACGCAAACGTATTGAAAAAGCTAATAGGTCAGAAGACCAAACTATGGAAAGTCAGAAGACCAAACTATGGAAAGAAACGAAGATCAACGAATTAGGACAGCAGAGAACCGTGCGCGAGAATCTCAAGAGGAGCGTGACGAACGTCTGCGACAAAATATACTTCGAACAAGAGCAGCACGTGAACAACATGTGGCCACATTCAGAGCGCAAGACCGAGAGACAGCAAACCAGCCGCACATTAGCACGTGCTTCATTCGTTCGTCTTGCTTTTGAATATGCACCAGACATCAATTATTCGGCGCATTCTAAAATTGCCATCGCTGCAATGGATAAAAAATGTAAATATTGTCAGGCGTTGAAATTTCGTATCAGGAAAAGTGGTACTACCACCTCTTCCCATTCCACCGGAACCTTTACATTCACTTCTTGCTGGCCAATCAGATGATTCAAAATTATTTTTAAGCAAGTTACGCAAATTCAATTCTTGCTTTCAAATGACGTCATTTGGGGCAACAAAAATTCATAATCAAACATCCGACAGATATAATTTTGAAACGACTTTTAAAATACAAGGTCAAGTGTACCATAAGATTGGTTCGTTGATGCCGATGTCTAATGATGACCCGAAGTTTCTCCAAATCTACTTTATGGGCAGTTGTGAAGAACGTGTGACAACTCGGTGCCAGACAATGTCCATTTGCGGCTTGGACTTAGAAAATCCATGTTTCTCCCATGGGCAATTATATGTTGCATGCTCACGTGTTGGTAAACCATCTAATCTATTTGTATTAGCAAAGGACAGATTAACAAAAAATATTGTGCATCGATTAGCGCTCAATTAAATTGAAATAGATAGTTATAATTTAAAATAATATTATTAGCCATAATTAAAAATGGACCATTATATACCTCATTCATTAAACTAATTTTTATATTTTATCAGTTAAGAATTTTGTATATTATTTATTTATTATATGCTATACTTAGATATAAGATGAATAAAATGTAAAATCAAAAATCTATTTAATTTTTTTTTTCATTCATTCACTATTTCTTTAAAATTCAAATTTTAACGTAATATTTTTTAAAACTATTATAACAGCCACAGCAACGCGTGGCTGGGTCAGCTAGTATATATTTAAAACAATCGTACATGTTTCGGCAAATGATGCCTTTTTCAAGGAATATAAAATATATTTTATAATGTATATACAAGGTGTGTAAAAATTGGCGGACCCACTACACGCGGCGATGTTCTTCGTTAAATTCGGAGTCCAAAATCCTAATACGAAAATGTTGTACCATGCTCCATATCTTTGCACGAGGTTCCTAAAGTTCGGACTTTCAGTCTTGAAATAAACATTATTACTCGATATTTGTTGACAGAAAGAGCTACAATTTAGAAAAAAGAAGAATTGTTGTTATTATCCTTTCGTTAAAGTTTTCTTTTTGATTTTAAAGTTTGTTTTTATTATTTGTTTATTAACTTATTTTGACGAAAAACACATCTGACAACGTTGTAAAACAATAAGTAGGCAGCCTAATGTTGTTCTAGTCAAATACATTACTACTGTCAAATTTTGACACTTATGTAATCTACCTATTTCATTCGACATGCTTATTTTTCGTGCTTATTTGTATAATTTTGTTTAGTTTTCGTATTTATTTGTATAGTTTTAATCAGTTTTCGGGTTTTCGTTTTTACTAGTTGTTCTGTTTGTTTATTATGAATTTCACGTTCAACGAATATGCCGATATGTACATGATATACGGTTTCTGTCGTGGAAATGGCATTTCCACCACAGTTCCATTTTGGCACTCGATATTCCACGGCATGGCAGGACAGGAATATCGAGTGCGTTTTCCAAATCGGAGGCATCCAAGTAAAAATGTATTTCGAAGGCTGGACCAACGACTTTGTGAAACAGGTTCGTTTATTCCAAGAAATGCGAACGCAGGTCGACCAAGGCAAAGGCGTACCGTGCCACTAGAAGAGCAAGTTCTAGGCACAATACAGGAAGATCCCTCTGCGAGTACCCGTCAATTAGCTTCTACACTAAATATTCCCAGTAATAAGACTGTTCATTTGGTTCTACGAGAAAACCAATTTTATTTCGTTTGTTTCTTTTTTAAATTTAAAATGTAAGGTTCACATGACGACGTGTAAAAATGTTCCGAAGATTATAACTAGCACATGCGTGTTCAATGTTGCCAAATGTATGTTTCTTTCAAATTCATTCTGATGACAAAGGAAGCCTGATACATTGTTTTAGGATTAGGACTTTTAACTCAAAATTTGACCAAGAATGTGGCCACGTGTAGTGGGTCCGCCAATTTATACACACCTTGTATAATATGTTTATATAATTAAACATGTAGGCTTGTTTTAAATATATATATTTTGAAGTAGAACCAGACCTTAAATCGCCAACAAATTGAATTTACCATAACATACAAAGGTCGTAGAGTTTTAACTTAACTATTATTTTATTCTGTTGTGGTGTTTATATAATTTGAGAATTTAATTTTATCTTAAAATTATTTGAGAAATAATATATAAAAAACTATAATTCGTTGACAGATTAATTGTTTGTTTCATGATAACCATAACGTCATAACGTAACGACGAAAACTGCCTTCTTTTTTTCAATTATACAAATTAAAATTAAATCTTTCGAATTGAATTTTCAATAAGCAGGATTGAACAAAACACTATACAGTACTCGTGGGAAACTAAATCACCCACTGGTGTGTCGTTCCTCGATACACGCGTGAGTGAAATTCTTAGTTTCTCCACTATTTTTACAGTATACGAGGCTGGTATGATAAATACCTGTATTAAGGAATACAATGAAATTGTTTTGCATTTAGAAAATTTATTTCTCAACATGTTCCAACTTCTTTAAACCATCTAAATAATAAGATTTGTCGAACTCTGCAAAATAGGTCTCTGTTTCGGCAATAACCTCTTATTTGACGCGAACCGCTTTCGGGCAAGCTATTTTTTCAAATTCTGGAAAAAGAAATAAATCAAAAGTGGTCAAAATCTGGCAAATATGGCGATGGGCCACCAATGCATATCGCAAATCGACCAGTTGGGCTCTCGTAATTTCTAATGAGCGAACCAGGACAGTAAAGAATTTTTTTCTTCGCTAGGCGGTACCTTTTGCTTTTTTTGTTCAGCCTCGAATCGGTCCACTAAATCAGTATAGCACTGTTACGTGATTGTCCTTCCTGTCTTGATATTATATAACACAAAGTTATATAAGAAATAGCTGCAAATTCAATGGGGAATAGGTTTATCCTTATAAGATTTATATGAAGATCTTCCAGAGGAATTTACGGATGAAGTTGCTCCTAATGATCATTTAATTTGTGCAGTTATCTATGGATACAGGAAGTGTGATTAAAGCAGTGGTAGATCAACGATTAGAAGTGAATTAATTATTAAGCGATGAAGTAAGTAATTGAGGAATGTTTGTCGATGTTTGCCAATGTGGAATATAAGCATGTTGCAAATAGTTTTTGTCGAAGCTGATCGACTTAGTGTGGATTCAAGTTAATATGTTCTGTAAAATTGTTTTCGTACGATTGAAACCACAAGTCTTACAATTGTCATGGAGAAGGTGCGGGTTTAGTCGTACCTTTGTCATGTTGACATTAGTCAAGGGCTGGCGCTAAATTTTCTTCCATACTGCCTTTTATGATTTGACTCTATACGTTAAGGTAGTCTACGTTGTGAAATTTGTCTATTTGATGATTCATTGTGGATCTGTAATAGGACGAAACACTTGTCTGCATATCTGGATGGCGACATAAATTAGAGTTTGACATTTACCATAAAGAATCTGATACAGACATAACTATACATAATTCGTCAACACAACCCTTAGAACACAAATTAGCAGGTTTCCATAGTTTTTCACATTGATTAATAAATTATTCACTAAGCAAAGAAAATTATGAAAGAGAACTAAATTAGTCAAATAAATAGCAATCAATAACGGCTACACAAAATACTCTAATTGAAAATTTGCTGAAACGAAACAAAATAGCTGTCTCTTTGGTATATCCTGTAATAAAGGATAAGCAAAATTCAAAATTTAAATTACAAACGTACACTGGGAAACTTAATAAACATTAAAAAAATTGATATAAACACGGTTTTCAAAACTAATAATAATTTATCAAAATATATTAAAAGCAATAAAGATAGAAAAGATAAAAATAAAAAAATCTGCAGTCTATAAGTTAATATGTGGATGCGGTAAGATATATGTTGTGTTATACTTCAAATTCGACCCTCGTACAATTTAGTTCAGCTATAAATTATTTACTAATTATCGTACTACTTGAGTTGCTTAAAAATTAGCTTACCTTATTCTGCATTTTGTTCGTTCGTTATTTTTGGATAACACTGTATATTATACTAGGTTCCTGCTATAATTAATTACTACTCTTCGACTGTAAAATACCTAAAATAATTATATTTATGGTAGTGATTTGATTCATTTTCATTACTATCTAATTTGGTTATACAGTATAACAACTTGAACTACGAAAGCCTATTGATAGGAGAGGGTGGTGGGAGGTAAAATTAAATGTATTCATTTAGCTTATTTAGCTACTTATATTATGTTTTTTAATATAAACGTGTAGAGTTTGTTAAATTAAGTTTATATTATGGGAAAACTGAAATTGTGTTGCATACTAATTGCAACTAAAGAACCGTCAAATAAAAAATAAGTCCAACAAAATAAAATTTATTATCATAATACAACTTTAATAAACAATACTTTTAATTAATTACGTGTTCGAATCGTGCACCTTGAATTTCTAAACAATACGCTACCCGATCATAAAAACCACGTCTAACATTTGCCAGCATATCGGGCGTAATCGATGCTAAGAAATTTCTTATTTTTTGACGTAGTTCATCTAAATTATTTGACCGTTGATGTTCGAAACCGTAAATTTTTGACTTTAGATACCCCCACAAGAAAAAATCATTAGGGGACAAATCTGGTGATCTTGCCGGCCATTCAATTGTACCGCCTAGAGAAATAATTCTATTTCCAAAGGTATTTCTTAAGAATTGACGCACAATTGCACTGTTATGTGCAGGACATCCGTCTTGCTGATACCAAATACTTCCTATTTCAATATTGGGTATGTTCTGGATAAAAGGAATAATGTCATATTGCAGCAATTGTAAATATTTTTGTGAATTTAACACGCCGTTTATAAAAAATGGACCAATTATATTGTCCCCTAACATTCCAATCCAAACATTCAATTTCTGTGGGTATTGTGTATGAGCTGTATACGATTTATGTTTATTGTCTTTTGACCAATACCTTATTAACATAGGATTATGTCGACCGTGTAAAATAAATGAAGATTCGTCAGTAAAGAGAATATTAGAAATAAAATTTTCATCCACACCACATTTCTCAATTATATCCAAACAGAACTGAACTCGGTTATAATGATCTCAAGGAAATATTTCATTTACTTTTTGTACATGATACGAACGGTATTTATTCTTCTTTAATACTTTTCTAACAGTTTCACGGGAGACATCGACACTTTCACTAATTTGGCCTAACGTTTGGTATTCATTTTCTTCAACAGTAGCGCATATCATGATATCCCGATCCGCATTATCATGTGCGGACTTTTTATGTAAAGAGAGAGAGACATCCGTATTTTTCAAAATTTTCCTTAATTCGATGAATTGTATTTAAACATGGAACAGGACGATTAATGAAGGTAGTTCTCCAAATATTTACAATTGATGAAAGTGAGTGGCCTCCATAAAACCACTTTATAATTTGCACTTTTTCATTAATTGTGTATTCCATTAGGATAACGTTTGATGGTTCGCTAAAGTATTTCACATAACCACTGACATTCCTGTCATATAAAAAGTTGACAATACTAAAATGGATACATTTAATTTTACCTCCCACTACCTTCCCCTATCAATAGGCTTTCGTAGTTCAAGTTGTTTTACTGTATACGTACTATTGTAATTTACGTCTCTTTTAAAAATATTATAAGGCAGTTTCCATTGACGTTCGTTTCAATAGTACATCATTTAAATTGTTAATTTTCTAGTTAATTTATGGAGTCTGTATGCTGTAAGTTATATCACATTAGAGGGTTAATATTATATCATTCTATATACAAGATGTCCCGTATCGTTATGTTCAAATTTTTGGAGTGTAAAGTAGACTTCATTTCAAGTAACAAAAACGCAAAGCTTGTATATCCATTTTTATTTGTTTCAAAGTTACAGATCTATGAATGTGATTGTCAGATCATGAAAAAAAATGTAATCCTAGAGTCAATAAAAACTGATTTTATTTAGAAAAGTTCAATTAATAATATTTTCGAAATGTCCACCTCCTTGTTGAATGTAGGCTTGTGCCCGTAAGCCAACAGAAGAAGTACTTATCCGAATTTCATACTTGTTTTGTCGGATTTGCTCGGCAACCAGGTGAATACCATCCAACAATTCTTCTCTTGTGTTCGAAACTTGCGCGTAGACAAATTTTTAATGTACCCCCATAAATAAAAGTCAATGGGATTAAGATCGGATGATCTGGCTGGCCATGCAACAGGACCACCTCGATCAATCCATCTTGGATAATTGACGTCAACCCAATTTCAGACAGCAATTCCGAAATGTGGTGTTCCCCCATCCATGTGAAACCACATGTCTCGTCGAACATTCAGTGGGACATTCTCTAAAACACCTGGTAGTTCTGTCAATAAGAAATCGAAGGTAATTGTCCGCATTTAACCTCCCAGGAGGAACGACAGGACCAAACGTTAATAGAAAATTCATGTTGAAATTTAGATGGGCGTATAGCTTTGGGACTTTCTGATGACCACATGTGCAGGTTTCTCAGATTTGTAACACCACTTTTCGTGAACCTAGATTCATCTGTCCAGAGGACTGTTCTGCAGAAATTAAAATGAAGTCGTGACTGTCTTAATAACCAGGTAGCATAAACTAGACGAGCATAGTGGTCTGCCTCAAGCAAACCGTGTCCCCTGCCATAGTGATATGGATATAAGCCCTCACGTTTCCAAATATTCGACGTACACTGTGAGTTGGATCCTTTGTAACAATAGCTACTGCTTCTTCCTCTAAGTGTGCTGGCAAATTTACTCCTCAGTCGAAATGATAATCACCCAGTCCGCATTACCGAAATTGTCTGTGTACTTCCAGAAACGTTCTGTAATGAGGAATACGCCTATCGGTGTCGGTATTCAATAACTGCTTGACGTGCACTGCCGTTACAGTAGCTATACACAAAATGCATGTCCGCATACTCTTGAGAAGAAAATCGGTAAGGCATTTTGAATAAAGAAAATGTGTCTACTCACTAATAAGCTATTGTATGAACTGAAACGTAATGTAATCCTTTATTAAAAAAGGCAACGTTAACAGTCATCTGAACATTTGTTTATTGTATGATATTCATGGTTCAGCACTTACGAAATAAGGAAGAACCTTCTTTATCATAAATCAATTTCCAGTACTCTTTTTTGTATATCTCCAAGAAATCACTGTATGCACTACGACACGTGTTTATTTATTTTAGGATAACATTTTATTATGGGACGTTAACAAGCACAGGCCTGTTATTGAATTGTATAGCTTTTTTTAAATAAAATCAGTTTGTATTGACTTTAGGATTACATTTTTTTCATGATCTGACAATCACATTCATAGATCTGTAGCTTTGAAACAAATAAAAATGGATATACAAGTTTTGCGTTTTTGTTACTTGAAATGAAGTCTACTTTACACTCCTAAAATTTGAACATAACGATACGGGACACTTGTATATTGTCTGCATTTTTAACTATTTCATTAATATATTATACTGGGTGAGTCTTTTACTCATAACCAGGATTTATATTGTTACTTTGATATCTATCACTATTGTAATGTAAGGATCGCTTTGATCATATTTAATTATAGGTTTCTTTATTAATCCAACTTTCACTATTTAATTTGTTTTTGAATCATTCGAATATATTTTATTGTGACGTGGGTAACCAATTATGGTATGACCTTTTGATTGTGACATTCTGGATAAGTTATCCTTTTGTTTGTTTATATTATTCTGGATTACAATAAATTCTTATTGTTATTGTTTTGAATTGGTTGTTTTATTTGGTTTATAAACGATACACGTAATTACCTGGATTTATTTAATTTACTACGGCAGAAACTGTGTTATCTGTTGCGGCTATAGGGATAACATGGTGGCGCCCTTTTAGATATAAGAACCCCCCCCCCCCCCCCACTTGCCTCTAAACTGAGCTGGTCTTTACCCGAAAGATCTCCGAGGCAATCATGTATTGAGGTAAAGTTCATAAGCAAAAAGGTATTACGTAAGTAGGCGCAAGACTAGTATCCGTAGGGGTATATAGCAGTTGGTCAAACAGGAATATCGTTTGAAAAACACATTGCTGAACATTGTTATACGTTTAGAAATAAAAACCAAGATTCCACTTTTGCTATTTATCTATTAGAAGAAAGCCACAATTTCAATAAAGATTTTAAAACTCTACTACTAGAATGTTTAGAAATCAATAAATTAAAACAATCACAAAATTTACTTAACGATCAATTAGATTTAAATAACTGAACTTTATTAAATTCATTCATTTAAAAACTGTTTAGACGATACGAGAAATGTACATTTAGTTTATTAAAACATATTTTATGCTTAAACAAGTTTAGTACACTATAGTATAACAGTTAGGGCAGAGCAGATGGGCCACATTCTCTCACTACCTACAATATTTGTGAAAATTCTTAGATTTTAAAAAAAAAAACGTAAAATAATACTAACCTTGTTGTTTAGCTGTACGTACCTGATGAAGCCACTGTGCTGTATTTTCGTTTTACGATTACGTATTAAAAAAGCGAAGATTTTAGCCATTAGTTTTATTTATACTTTAAATTATGGATCTTCATCAAGTAAAAGCCGAATCAATTCAATTAATATTAGTTGCATAATCAAAAGAGGTCTCTCAAATTCTAATTCAAGATTTTGTGTATGGAGTTTGACATTTATTCGGCGACATATCCTTGAAAAATACCGGAAGCTCTTTCTATTTATATTTTATTTAAAAAATTCCATTCGTGAGTGATATATTACAATTAATTTGACAATAGCTGGCTTGGTAAATGTCTATGGCCAAAAATATATGTACCAATGAAATAAGAATTAATGAAACAACAGTTATTTAAAATGGTTTATATTTTAAAATAATTTTTTTACTTAAAAATCTTGAACGTGTTATAATAATGTAGCTTATAAAAAATTCTAGATACAACAAATATTTCATGTATTTTGCTAATTTTATTTCATATTAATATCATGCCCAACCGCGTTTGACAAAATCTAAAATAACAAATTGAATTTTCTTGTAGTAGTTTTCGTGGAGCGATTCCTGATCAACAGTCATGTCTTCTATTTCCATATTGCCAAGTTCTTTAACTTTTCCTTTTAATGTCATTATTGGCGAAAGCATAAATAGTATATGAACAAATTGCACACCTTTCGCAATTATAGCAAATTCTTCCATCATGGCGCCATAACTGTAAAGAACGGTGTTGAATTCAAGTTTCGACAATGTTTCGATGAAGACTTCATAATAAAATTTCATTAAATCATCTAAATAACTATGAAGAATAGACAATTCGACACTGGAGTATAGGAAGAATATTACGTCATTTGCCAAGGAGCCATATTCTATAGTTTGGAAATCAACCATTTTATTTTTTACAGGTTCACCATTTTCAAATTTCAGCAAAGTATTGTTAACCCAGGCGTCATTATGGATAATAGTTTCAAAAATTTCATTTCCTTTAGGAGGATTTTTCATTGCCTCCACTGCATTAGCCATTGCTCCTTCTAGCTTGGATATATGTGGTACGCTCTCCGGATTTAAAGATGCTGCTGCTGTTATAACCTTGACGGCATTATTAAGAATTTTATTAGCACCATCAAAAATAACATGTTTACTTAGATATGGGAGCACTTTCAGATTAAAGTCGTCAAGTTTTGCTGATTTATATGCAATTATGGAAGCATGTAATGTGGCTAGATCACGTAAAAATATTTTGGAAGTGTTTAAATCAAATCCTGCGAATCTATCACCGAGCTGGTAACCTTGCACAATGAGATTTTCTAAAAGAAGTACTGCGTCCTCGTCTACTTCATCAGAATGCGGATCTATGGATAATCGGACCCCTTTGCATTCAGGAATGAAATCAATTAAACACTCTATACCTTTCTCACGTCCGAAGTCATTTAATGCAGGCACTATGGTATGATAAATGGCGATTTCTTTTTTGAATGTTACCTTAACGTTGAATGCTTCCCATATAAATCCTGGAGGCGGGCATGTTTTGGCAACGCAGTGTACAATTTCCTCTTCGGATTTTTCATTCAATATCTTGATTTCGACTTTCAACATCACACTTCCATAGTTTTCACCAGTTGACAGGAGTCTTTTACACGTGTGAGACACAAACTCTTGACCGGGTTTTAAAAGAGGCGTCACGAGCTGTTCAATATTCTTAATTTCCATTATTAAATTTTTGTATTTACGAGTATGTAAAAAGCCTTTTGTCTAAGGTGTTATAGTAACATGAAAAATATACTCACACGTGGCTAACGCGTTTTTATTGAAAGTAACGTGGCCAAAATACGATTTTTTCTTGATAACTCTAATCATACTAATCTGATCATGCCTTATTTACATCGATAAGTTTCTAGTACACATACTCATAGGCGTTATTAAGATTTTGTGTGATAAATTGATCTTAAATGCTAAAAAAAATAATGTTGAACTTAAAATATATTTGCAATTGAAATAAAAGATAGAGTAAAATTACTTTCGGATGAGACTGAAGATGCGCGAGCGATGACGTTACAAAAATACTGAACACCTTAAAAACATTGAGCAGTCTTGACAATATAGGCGGCAGTTTTAAATTTAAATAATATTTAGTTATATTAAACCATAATAATTATGTTTTGTTGTCGATTTTAAATAAACTTATTACTTCGCGAAGAATAAAATAATTACTAAATCAATTGGTATTATGTAACAAATTTTTTATAAATTGTATTTTACAATGAAATATTTCTTTTTATAGTGCTTTCACATTTAAGTCTATGTATTTACAAATTATTATTATATTAATCCATATTTTGTAATATGGTTTTCATTAACCTTAATTTTGTTTTTTCTCATTATAATTTTACTCCTAACCAAAATCTCACTTTAGAGACATTAAAAGAAGATAAATACACAAGCATGTGCCTAGAAAAATTATTGTATTTATTAAAACAAATATACAGACATACAATGTATAATCAAATATTTATTTTCGCTGATGACAAAATTAATATAATATATTTTGAAACATTTAAAATCTTCAGTCTTCATCGCTTGAAAAATCGTAGAAATAATCTTCAGAGTCATTATTGACATTAATAATAAATTCTTCACAAAAATCATCCATTATGTGCTCCTTCATAATGTAATCTTTTTCTACACCTTCTACATGTCGACAAGTTTCTGACCATTCCTCTACCTTGATGTTTGAAAATTCTTCTCTCGCCAATTTTTCAACATCATTTATATGAAATGTAACATTTCTTGATGCAACCCGATTCTTTACAATGCCCCAGATTTTTTCAATCGGGTTTAGTTCTGTTTGGTATGGTGGCAATATCAGGACGGTGTGGCCTTTTTTTGCAAATATACCATCTATGCTATACTGTATATGTTTTGGCTTGTGAAGTTTTATTAAATTGTACAACTCCAGTTTAGTACAATTTGCATCGTAAGTTATGCCCCTTTCGTTTAGCCACTATATCATATCACACTTTCTACTGGCTGATGTTGGATGTTTATATGACATAACATTATGGTAGCTGGCATTATCCACAACAATCACAGAATTATCAGGCAAATTAGGAATTAAAAATGTTTCTAACCATTTTTTATAATTTATGAAGTTCATGTCGTCATGGTAGTCGCCACTTTTTTGACCTGATTTGAAAATTAATAACGCATCATTAACAAAACCCTCTGCAGAACCAGCATGAACAATTATTAAACGCTTCCCTTTTGAAATTGGACACTTTAATCCTATTAGATTGATCGACCCATCCAAAAGTAGATGTATGCCCTGCATGTATGTAAGTTTCATCTAAAAATTACTTATGTACTTAAAATATGTACCAAATAGATTTTCTAAATGCTTTTTATACCTGTATATATTATTGGACGTCCGTGGGTACGATAATTTGTTATTTTGAGGATGTAAGAACACCTCAGCTCTCTTATGTCAAACCGCTCCATTAAAATCTTACGGTTATCAGTAGTTTTTTTCCATCTAGCAAATAAAAAGTGTAGAGTGATACTACTAAAAATAATAAAGAAAGTACCTGAATCTTATTCGCAGCAATAATTTCCTAAAAGATTATAGCCCTCCTGCAAAACCGATTCCTTCATCATCGTGAATTTTATTATAAACGGCTTTTATTGTGGGTCTTCTCTTTTCAGTCAAATGAAAATTATGTATAATTCTGCGAATAATTTCTTCCCCACAGTTATCGACAGTAGATTTTGGTGATGGTTTTGGTGGTTTTATTTTTGTCGATAAGAATGAATTTACTTTTCTTGTTTCAACACCTGTTGCTTCTGCAGCTGTATTTAGCAGCTGACCTATAAATGATGAACAACATAAATTATAATTTTGAATTTGATTTAAAAAAGTAATATTATTACAGGTTAAATATTATGTATCCACCTAATTTGTAAATATATTTACCTGTCACACCTTGTTTTTTTAAAATAGTTATATACATTAAAAATTATTTCACGAAATTGTTCAAGAATAACTTTTCTCTTTTTCGAACAAGGGCACACTTCCTCCAGGACAGAGTTTGTTGCCATATCAGACATTTTACCCTGTGTAAATAAATACAATTAAATTTTCAGGAATTTTATGATAAGTATATTTCTACTTACAAGAGGATGCTTTCTTACTCTTGAATAGCTTTGAAAAAAAATTAATTAATAGATAAAACACAATAATAATATTACAAATAGGAAAACTCTCAATGTACGTACAACACCACTACGAAACACACCGATCAAATGCCTGGTACCGACTGACAAATAATCGATAAACGTTTATGGCTCGTATAGTACACGGATTTATACTACTAGCTGTTTCTCTCATTTATGAGGTGGCTCTCTTTCTAATTACTAAAATGTGTTTCTGCGCCAGTCTCATCCGAAAATGATTTTACTCTAGCACTTTCGTAGTTCGTTGTAATTTATTAAAAGAGATAGTAACAGCGATGTCTAGATGAACCAATTAAAGAAGGAAATCATTTGGAGAAGTTAAAAATCAAAGTAATGCTAATTGTCTTTTTACAATTCCAAGGGGGATTTTCCACAAAGCATTTGATTCAGCTGACGCAACAGTTAATGTTCACATATTGAAGCGTATATCGAAAATGAGGTAATTGGCAATTGTTGCAAATCGGTACACTATCGTGCATCAATTCCCACCGATTTCTTAAGCAAAAATGAAACTTGTTTCCTTCCGTATAAAAATAAACTGTTTTGTGTCACTTGAAGACGTTAAAAACCCAACGACGAGCAATATTAACACCATTTAAATCAGATACATATACAAGTGCCCCGTATCGTTATGTTCAAATTTTAAGAGTGTAAAGTAGACTTCATTTCAAGTAACAAAAACGCAAAACTTGTATATCCATTTTTGTTTGTTTCAGAGTTACAGATCTATGAATGTGATTGTCAGATAATGAAAAAAAATGTAATCCTAAAGTCAATAAAAACTGATTTTATTTAAAAAAGTTCAATTAATAATATTTTCTAAATGTCCACCTCTTTGTTGAATGCAGGCTTGTGCCCGTAAGCCAACAATTTCATACTTGCTTTGTCGGATTTGCTCGGTAGCCAGGTGAATACGATCCAACAACTCTTCTCTAGTGTTCGAAACTTGCGCGTGGACTAAATTTTTCGTGTGCCCCCATAAATAAAAGTCAAAGGGATTAAGATCGGGTGATCTGGGTGGCCATGCAACATGAGCACATCGACCAATCCATCTTGGATAATTGACGTTAACCCAATTTCGGACAGCAATTCCGAAATGTGGTGGTGCCCCATCCATGAGAAACCACATGTCTCGTCGAACATTCAGTGGGACATCCTCTAAAAGACCTGGCAGTTCCTCAATAAGAAATTGAAGGTAATTGTCTGCATTTAACCTCCCAGGGAGAACGACAGGACCAATCAACAAGTCATCGATTAGGGCCGCCCAAACGTTAATAGAAAATTCATGTTGAAATTTAGATGGGCGTACAGCTTTGGGATTTTCTGATGACCACCTGTGCAGGTTTCTCAAATTTGTAACACCACTTCTCGTGAACGTAGATTCATCTGTCCAGAGGACTGTTCTGCAGAAATTAAAATGAAGCCGTGACTGTCTTAATATCCAGGTAGAATAAACTAGACGAGTATAGTGGTCTGCCTCAAGCAAACCGTGTCCCCTGCAATAGTGATATGGATATAAGCCCTCACGTTTTAAAATTCGCCAAACTGTCGTTCGTGGCACTCCTAGTTGTCTAGCGATTCGATGTACACTGAGAGTTGGATCCCTTGTAACAATAGCTACTGCTTCTTCCTCTAAGTCTGCTGGCAAATTTACTCCTCGGTCGAAAAGATAATAACGCAGTCCGTATTCCCGAAATTGTCTGTGTACTTCCAGAAACGTTCTGTAATGAGGAATGCGCCTATCGAGAAACCGATGTCGGTATTCAATAACTGCTTGACGTACATTGAAATTACTGTATGCATTACGACAAGTGTGTATTTTATGATAACATTTTATTATACGACGTTAACAATCACGGGCCTGTTATTGAATCGTATAAATTTTTTTAAATAAAATCAGATTGTATTGACTTTAGGATTACATTTTTTTTTATGATCTGACAATCACATTCATAGATCTGTAACTTTGAAACAAATAAAAATGGATATACAAGTTTTGCGTTTTTGTTACTTGACATGAACTCTACTTTACACTTCTAAAATTTGAACATGACGATACGGGACACTTGTATAGAAGTGTTTTGATGCATTTCTTTTAAAATTGTAAATCGTTGAAATTCTGCTATTTGAATAAATAAAACAATTTTTGTATTTCTTTTATGAATTCATTACAATTATTTTCGGTAAAACGGCTATATGTTTAAGATAATATTACACCTAGGCAATTGATATAGCTCCTTATCTTCAGCATATTCCTGTCAAAAATCGATTTTAATTTTTCAAAAGGAAAAATGACAATGGAGATAATATACTGTGTTCTTCTTTTCTACAAATAGGAATAATGTATTGATTTTTTCTCCTTCTAGCTTTATACATAGGCATAAATGTATGGTTTCATAGTAGGCAACCAGTTGTACACCAGTGACGTATTTGAACGTATTTTTTGCAATTGTTAAATATTAAATATTTCTGATTTTTCATTCATACTTAAATCTTAAATTACATAGATATTATTGAAAAATACATAATTTATTTAAAACAGTCAATTATTCCAATCTGTGTATACCTTGTCCGAAGACGATTTTAAATATTTTTAACAAATTCAAAGAAGATGGATAGTATTTCTTTAAGGTTGAAATATATCTAAGATAGTAAAATTAGTGTATCAAAAAAGGTAGAAGATATAACAAAAAAGTACAAATATATTTTGCCATTTTATGAAATTGTAGAACGTTCTCGCATTGCATCACACTTCTAATACCGAACGTGATATCTTACGAATAGGTGGATTTATAAAATGGAGAAATTTATCTTAAAAAGCAGTAGTGGGAAATTCTTTTAGGTAATAAATATGTTATTATTTCTTTAATTATCCCAATAACTTTTGTACTCTACAATTATCTGACAGCATCACTACTGGAATTAAAGATTGAGGAAGGGAAGAAATTATGCAACAAACTTTTGGAATCTGTTAAAGCAAGGCTATTTTATTATGAAGGAGGATCAGTTACTAGAGTAGCAACTGTTTTACACCCTTAATTTAAAAGAGAAGGTCTTGGTAGTACTGAAAATGCTACCGGGGCTACTTCTTTTCTAGAACAAGAAATGTTTAATATTATGAAGAAAATAGATCCTGAAAATAAAGAACAAATGCCTGTAATCGAAACAGACATCAGTCAATATCATAAGTCACTTTCATTATTTGGATTTTTACAAGAAAGAATAAGAGAAAGTAAAATCAATTACAGCCGATGTAATAATAACTAAAAGGCAATACCTTGAAAGGCCAAATTCAAAATTTTAAGAAAAAAGGGTAATTGCATTTTTTCTTTTAGGTAACAGAAATGGAGCTAAAACCCTTAAAACAATGTGCTAGGAAATACTTCTGTATTCTAGCGAGTTCAGAAGAAAGTGAGAGTGTATTATTACTAACTAGGGGTTGGCTAGGGATAATAATAATAAAATTATTCTAAGATAAATAATTTGTGGTGTGGGTGAAGTTCCTTCAAAGGTCCAGGACGTGCGTGATGGTGGTTAATTAAAATAAATATACAACTTAATACATAAAATAAAACACACCGGCGTCCTTAAAATTTGTATTTATATTTACATAATCATAACTTGAAATTGTTTATTTATTAATTATTAAGTAATTAAAACAGTAATATATACACAAGGGGCGATAAATTAGTAATCGAGAAATTAATATAAAATATCTGAAATAGCAAGGTGAAACAGTAATAAAACAAAGTACTATATACACGCGGAGCGGTGAATAAGTAGATTAAAATTAACACAAAAAATACTCTGAAACGAACGTTAAACTGAGCAGTAATTATGCGTTAATTAATTACGATGAATATAAAATAATCTCTGTATAGAACAATATAGTTACCTTGAGTTGGCGGCCACGTGGTCTGAAGATATACTCGGACAAGTATATGTAGAGCGGTGTTGGCCGGTGGGATAAGAAATTAATTAGTTTAAATTAATATGAATTCGCTTAAAAGAATAATATATATAGAACAATACAGAATTACCTTAGAAGCTGAAGAGATGCAGGGGGCACGTGGCCATGCCACCGGTACTTGACCAGTACGGCGCGTGGTGTTGCACTTTCGAACGTTCGAACGAGAAGACCCTGATAGATTTGTTTCGAAAAGGAAAGGGTCTAGAAAACGGTCTGTTTATGATCTATCGAAGAGGGGGTCGATATCTTGAACTATAATTAATAAGAAGCGCGACCTAAAGATGACTTCTATCGATGTCATAAATATTATTAGAATAACCCTTGTGACATAAGCTTCCTAACGATATCAAACACAACACATAAAAGAAGATGTATGTAATATTAATTAAGAATTTAAAATGGAATGTACTATAAAGAAATTCGATAGTAACGGTTATCGAGTCAGGTAGATGACGAAGGGTCTGTCGGTCAAGATATATGACAAAAGAAATGCTTTCTCTTTGTAACGAATATATACAAGAAAAATGTCTAAGTTAAATATAATTAAAATGAGATATTTAAAGACGAAAGAATATGTGTATTTAAATAAATGAATTAAAACTTCTATACGCTAAGCGTAACAGTATATTACAGCTCGTTTAATAATAGAACAAAGGTATGGAAGTCTAAAACCGAAAAATGTTAATATGATAATGTTCCTAAATAAAAATTTTAAAAATATTAATAACTAACCTAAGTACTTATTTTATTAAAATTACATCCAACTTTTTCCTATTAGCTAAAGAAATAACTCAATGGGTTTCATCTTACTATGCTTTCTAACTATTAAAAATATGCATGTTTAAACATTCAAAGGGAAATTATTTAGATTCCCATACAGAATGTATGTACTATTGTGAGCAAATGAAAGTGCACACTTTACTATGTTGGCATGTCGAAATTTCAAAATTTATCTAATGTATACAGTACTTTTGTAGTGTTAGTGTCAGCATTTAATCATAACATAAATGACATTAGCTTGACAATTTGGTAAAATTTACGCAGCTATAATAGTGCGTTTACTTTAAATTGCACACGACAGTACATCAAACTCTTTAAATATATTACGGAACTGTTTGCTTTATCGGTAAAAATTATTTTACTTAAAATTTCTTCGTTTTCATTTAACAAATTAAACATTATATCACAAAAATCAGTTCGTTTTACTTTATCTTCATCGAAATGTTCTTGATGGTTTGATATCTTGTATGACTTATATTTGGATTTTTTCAAGGTTTTGAACACGGGACTGTACGATACTCCAAAATGCCTGGCTAAATCTAAAAGTGACTGTTCTAGGTAAATAGACCGAACTCAGTAGACCGAAAGGCAGTTGACCGCGAAAAACAATAGACCGAAACGTAACTAGACCGAAGCAGCAATAGACCGAAAATCACTTGCTCGAAAATATGTTACGGTTAAACTACACATTCGATTAAATATCTCGAAAAATTACATTTATTAACAATAGCATCAACTTCCCTTCACACTTTATTCAGGCTTAGGTCTGGCAACATAAACTGCTGGCGTGTGTTTAGAAGTTTTTTTTTGTTTTTTGTTTTTGATTCTATTTTAAGTTAGTTCTAATATAATTACTTATGAAGTGATTGTTAGTTAGAACCTCTTTGTTAATCACTGTTTCGTCTTATACGCGAAACCAATTTATATATGATATATTAAACATAAATATTATTAATTTTACATTATATATTAAATATAAGTATTATTCATTTTAATAAAATCCTAGATTTTAGTATTTAAATATAAGAATCAGAAACAAACTTAAAACCTTCTGTATATGTAGTTATATTTTCTTATTACGAACGTATATTAAGATGCAAACGTTTCATAAATTTATAATACCGCGTATTACATATTTGTCAACAGACCAACGTCAGGCACTTTTGTATATGTATGCTTCAATAAACTACCGCACGCATATTGTAGACCGTTGTTTATACCGGCGCTTATTTATCGCTTCATTTTTGTAAATAAGTTTCAAGTTATATTTATTGGTTAACGTGCCTCCACATGTATACAGTTAGATTTAAAAACTAGATGCAACGTTTGTAGGCACAATTTACAATAAAGGCGGTTCTTTGTAACTTGCCGACCTTTGTTTGTCATTTAGCCGCATGTCGCCTATTTTGTTAATTGAAGGGAAGGGTAAATTTTGCTTACAATGTTTAAAAGGTTTTTAAATAGGTCTGCGCGCTATGACTACAGCAGCATTACAATAAAGCAATTCGCTAAAGCAAGCCGCGAACTCAAAGTCAATAAGACAATTCGAGTAGCTATTTTTGTCACAGAACAACGTTCTTACAATACTCGTAAGAACAATGTTCAAGATAACAACCTTACTTTATCAACAATTTCGTGTATGAATTAATGTATATATGTAAATAAAGGTTTTAAATTGGATGTGCCGCATTTCATTAATAACTGTCACCGAAGATTAAATAAATTAGTGCGTATACGGCCTTACAACCCGTGCGTGGTGAGTCAACATAGGAGCGACGACCAATTCCAATAGTTGCCCCAACAATCACTAAGGCGTTATTATTATAAATATTAACTCACGACCGATTTCCCGAAACGAAGACAAATACGTCATTAGCAGGATTAACCCATTAGCAACTTTCTCCAGTTTGTGCGTAAATACTTGGAGTAATTATCGTTAACGATAGATAGGAATGTTAAAGTTGGTTAATCCTATTGTCAAAAAATCGCCGCAAAGATAGACAAGAATATTAAAAGCACACTAATAGCTTCTAAGGCACACACCTTACTTAATTGTATTCTTTCGCTAATGATTTTCTATGTTAATTGTGATGTATTAGTACGTTTTCCTGTACGAACTTTTAACTTAGTATTAAACATCCCGTAACTTTAAAACTAAGCCGTTTAGAACATACATTCATATGAACCTATTGCCAAAAAGTCGCCACAAAGATAGATAAGAATATTAAAAGCACACTAATAGCTTCTAAGGCACACACCTTACTTAATTGTATTCTTTCGCTAATGATTTTCTATGTTAATTGTGATGTATTAATACGTTTTCCTGTACGAACTTTTAACTTAGTATTAAACATCCCGTAACTTTAAAACTAAGCCGTTTAGAACATACATTCATATGAACTTTTATGATCATAACAACCATAGAAATCAGCCCATAAAATTTGTCGTATATACTTAGAATCACCCTGTATACGCTATCGGTTGTGTCTGAAGTCGAGTGGAGGCGCGTTAAAACAGTTTTAGCTGGTTGCGGCTGCGTTCGTCAAATGGAAACCCCTGGCTTAGGCTTATACTTATCGTGAAGACAGTGATGGTTGTTTTAGTGTTCGTGATTTTGACATTAGTCAATGAGCGGCGCTGAATGCTTTTCTACGCTTTGTCTGGATGACTATTGTAATGTAGTAAAGGTGTTGTTCATCTTGAAGGTATATTTCCAGCAGCATGTTCCGATGATTCCATAGCAACCTAAAACACGTGCTTGTCAGGAAGATATTTTCAAACAAATATGAACTTACTCCACACTAAATTTATAATAATATTTTTGATATTATTAAAAATGATTTTGTTTTATTAATTTCAATTAATAAAGTTATAACTAAAGGCCGTATTATATGCAGTTTGCATAAATTTGCATATTTGCATAATATATGCATTTTGTATATTATTTACATATTTTGTACTAATTCAGCATTTATTTGCATATTTTGTAGTAATTGAGCATTTTTGCATATTTCAAGTATCCGAGTTTTATTTATTTACTAAATCAAATTTATTATAGGCATTACTAAAAATATGTCGTGGATGTAACAAACAAGAATTAAACAGCCCTCTTTAAATTAAAAATAGCATTTTAGTAAGCGTCTTCCTATTACTTTTCCGATAAGCGTCTCCAAGAATTTATTAATGCTCTTCCATACATACAGGCTGAGACAAAATTCCAGGAAAACCTAATACCTTAAAACTTCTAAATAAATAAAAAAATAATTTTACCAGAAAATTAGGAGTATATAGGTTTCTTTGCTATTCGGAGAAATTTATTCCCATATTCAAAAGTAATTTTATTTTAAACGTCATTCTACGTTGGATTTTCGAAGTGTAAACTTGTGAGTTGTGATATATAATAGTAAAAATGCCGAAAATAACGACTGTGCCTGGATGGATTGCACCTTATTCGGAATTGCGTATGGATGGAGAAAAAGTGTTTTGCGTAGTATGCTGCAAGATTGTGAGTAAAATTTTAAGTTTATTTTCTCTTATTAATTAATTAAGTTTTTAATTATTCCATTATCTTTTACTAACAGTTAGTTTATAAGAAAACAACTCATGATGTGATTTTTCTTTGCAGATTACAAGTAAGTGCAAGTTTCAGTCATGCTGCAAAACTAACAAAGATGAAATTGGCGAACAAGAGTCAGCAAACATCACCACGATGTTTGCCGTCAACTTCCAAAAAGTTGGCACAAGAACAATTTAATGAAGATTTGTGCAAATGGTTGTGTCGCCAAATATTCCACTACATAAATTAAACAATTTAAATGTCAAGTTATTTTTGCAAAAGTACATCAACAAATATAACATTCCCGACGAGAGCACGTTAGGAAAAAATTATATTCGCTGTACCTATGCAGAAACATTGAATAGCATTAAGAAGGTTGTTGTAAACAATCATCTTTATATTTGCGTTGATAGTGTGGGCTGATACATAGTTCATTAATTGATTGGTATCCCTAACGTATCGGTTCCAGCAAAATCTTATTTAATTTCATCCAAACATTTGGGAAAGGTAAATAATTTGACAATAACAAGTGTTATACAGGAAGAATTGGCAACCTTCTTCTTACCGGAATCGATTCCAACAGAGAAAATTCTATTGTTTTTGACGGATGCTGCACCATACATGGTGAAAGCAGCTTTCAACTTGGAAATCTTTTACCCAAATTTAATTCACACAACTTGCTTGGCGCACGGACTAAATCGTGTTGCAGAAGAAGTCAGAAACCATTTTCCCTTAGTAAATACTTTAATTAGTAGGGCTAAGAAAGTATTTTTAAAGGCCCCATTACGAGTTCAGTTTTACAAAAATCTACTCGGTGTTCTGCTTCCTCCTCAACCAGTAATCACACGATGGGTAACGTGGTTGGAGGCTGTTCTTTTTCATGCAAATCATTATGAAGGAATAAAGACAATTATTATGGATCTTGATTGGGATGCACAATCTGTGACAGATATCCAAAAAGTGTATTCGAGTAAAGAAATACCTCAACAGTTGGCGTTTATTAAAGCCAATTACAGATTTATTTCCACTTCTATATTGCAATTGGAAAAATAATTTATGTCGCTAATCGAGACCGTTCAAATAATAAACAAATTTGAAAAGTCATGTTTTGATGTTAAAGAAAGAGTGGGACAGTCCGTGTATGAAAAATTTTTAAGTGTAATAGGAAAAAATGAGGGTTTTAAAAAGCTAAAGAACATTGCTCAAATCTTGTGTGGTGATTCAGTAGAAAATATTGAGTTGACAATAGATGATATTTCTAATTTGAAATATGCTCCTATAACAAGCTTCGACGAAGAACGAACCTTTTCAATATATACATGTTTTCAGAGAAGCGTCACAATTTTTCTGTTCAAAACTTTGAGAAATATGTGATTGTAAATTACTTTCATAGTTAATTATGTTGTAATATGTTCTAAATAAACTTGTAGTAAACATAATAGAATATTTTTTTCTACAGTATTCTATTTTCTAACGTCCCCGTATTTTTTTACCTGCGTATCTTTCATAAGGAAATGCATATTTAGGCTAAAACATCTGCATATATATGGACATATTTTCAGTTTTGTTTTTGCATATAATCCTGCCTTTAGTAATCAGTTTAGAACAAATACTTAAGTTTTAAGTTTTGACGTTTATGTAAAATAATGACTGATAACACAAGTTTACAAATTCCGGTCAACTTTTGGATCAGAGCAGATGAGAACAAATCTTGACGTTATTTGAGGTGCTGAATTCAAATCCGGGTTTCGTTTTTCAAAATTGGTTCTACTTTGTGAGTTCGCGCATGTTGGCAGCACTGCGCTATCATAATGACAGTCAGCTGTTGACGTCGCTAGAAACAATATTTAATTTGTATTTTTAAAGTTTATTTTTGAATCCAAAACGTGTGAAAATGCAAAGACAGAATTGTAAAGTTGATTCAAAGTGTTTTTGTTATGTTTGCGGATGTTATATGATCAGAAAAAGTGGCAAAGTTATTACTAATGTGATCAGAAATGCATATTTTTATTATTTTGGTTTCTCTGTGTAACGTTTGGCAATTTTTTAATCCTTTGCAAATAATAATTGTAACTGGGGATATTAATTTGCAAGTTACTTTAAGAGTTAAAGTAATAATATGAGAGATAGATATGCAGTTTATCATTTATTTAAAATGATTACTTTGCTGATTATGTTGGACGCCACAGGAAAATAACCGTTCTTGTCGGTATAAAGTTAATTACGTATGTGCCCGGTGATTCACTAACTCTTGCAATGGGACGCTTGAATTATACTAATAATCTCAGGTCGTTAGTTATACGAAAGGTGTGTGTATGTATCCCCTGTATTATAGCAATAAATAGAGCACTATGTCTATATTTATTATAAGAATATTTACATAGGCAAATATCGGCTTTGTAAATGTATCTATAAATATATGGGTAAGTAATTAATAAAATATCAGATCACATATAAAGCATATATATATTGAATTTAACACATAGGGACTTTTACATCAATTGAATAGGGTACAGATAACTAAATATGAATATGGTATTGCTATACCTTGCAAATGTTTTTTATAAAGTTCGTTTGATTCTTTTACTAAAATGTCTAGGCCTTTCTTTCTGATATCAGTATGTTTATCTTTTGCTATCGATAGACTTAAGGACATAAACTTCCTACCTTGTGGTAATACCGGAGCTCAAGCGGAGTTTCACAAAACAAACGCACATTAACTTTGCACTACAAGGATTTTTGTTGTAATTCAAATGATTCAAAGCGCGCACAGGTGACTTTATTTCAGTGTTGATTCACCCTTTGCGAGTGCTATAAAAACTAGCGTATTTAGTCTTGTTAGGTCCGACGTTTTTTTATTTACGTCGTACTAGACCTAAGTAAATCAGCCGTCCGCTATTTCTCACAGGGCTTGATTGACTGATGCTTTTTTCTGTTCTATTTCTTCCTCCTTCCCCTTTCATGCGAAGGAATGTTTCCAGAATATCTTCTATATAGGTATTCTCCTTCATTGGGCCCCATACATAATACAGTTAATATTACAAAATGTATTATTGCTGACAAAGCATATCCTTATATTAAATATATGTTGACTCTCATTTATATATATATATATATATATATATATATATATGGCGAAGTATACGTTACTTATTAATACAAAGGACAAAGAGAAATGATCTCATACTGAGATACTGTTTTCGTTATTGAATGTGCGTCCGGGGAAGAACCCGTTTTAATGCAGAATGCCTTGTTAGATAAAATTTTTAAACAAGCGAGAATTTAAATATAAAGAAATGAAATTGCTTTTAATATATACAGTAGACAACTGGCATATACATTAACGTTTTATTTTCTAAAGAATATGACCCATTACATCTGTATCAAACACTCACAAGCCGTGGGTACCGAAATTGTAACGCGTGTAGCACAATATTATACAAGTGGTCACGCGGTAAAAAAGTATGTTTTTCATTTTCATTGCCAATGTTATGGAGAGAGCCGAAAAACCATGTAGATGATTGTTACTTTTGCTTGATGAATGTCGTCGGTGTAAATGCAAAGAAACTATCAAAATATAAATATCCTGAAGTATCATCAGTGTCTAAGCAAGAACATTGCTCAAATCTTGTGTGGTGATTCAGTAGAAAATATTGAGTTGACAATAGATGATATTTCTAATTTGAAATATGCTCCTATAACAAGCTTCGACGAAGAACGAACCTCTTCAATATATACATGTTTTCAGAGAAGCGTCACAATTTTTCTGTTCAAAACTTTGAGAAATATGTGATTGTAAATTACTTTCATAGTTAATTATGTTGTAAAATGTTCTAAATAAACTTGTAGTAAACATAATAGAATATTTTTTCTACAGTATTCCATTTTCTAACATTCCTCGTATTTTTTTACCTGCATATTTTTCATAAGGAAGTACATATTTAGGCTAAAACATCTGCATATTTATGAACATATTTTCAGGTTTTTTACAATAATCCGGCCTTTAGTTATAACAAATAGGTTTTGATAGATTTATTTAGAGAGAAACTTATTTTTGCTATATGTATTATTAACCTTACGTAATTTTAAAATATGTATATAACGTACGACTTGTCAAGTATAGGATTTTGATGGTTGATACCAATTTGTAATATCGGTTGCATAGCCAAAAGAGATCTCTCAAATTCTAATTGATGACTTACGTGTATGAAGTCTGACTTTTATTGGGTGAAATATCTTCTAAAAATAACACTGGCCTCCAACCATTTTGGTGCTGGAGATTTTAGACCCGATTTTAAGTATGTCTTACATGGCGATATCAAAAATGTTACCCGTTTTCTTCTGTCAGCTCTAGTTCCCGAGAAAAAAAAACACAATTCACGAAAAAATATATATTTTATTGACATTAAACATCAAGAAATTGTCTTTTGAGTGATTTTCTAGAATGAAACTGACTCGGGCAATCTCGCATGATTCCCCAGCAATAGTAAATCATATGACTGTCCCACCTTCCTTGGTATCTATTCTCCATTGTTTTTAGGTCTTGGTGGAAACGTTCCCCTTGTTCTTCGCTTAGATCTCTTAAATTGTGTTGGAAATGATGTAGATGACTATTGAGATAGTGTAATTTTATACTCATATTACAGCCTAAATCTTTGAATCGCACCAGCATTTCCTCTACTAGTTCTACATAGTTGTCAGCCTTATGATTTCCGAGGAAATTTTGTGCAACTGCTACAAAAGATTGCCAGGCAAGCCTCTCCACATCATTCATACAAGTCTCAAAATTAGTTGTGTCTTTCATCAATTTACGTATTTGAGGTCCATCAAAGATACCTGCTTTTAGTTTTTCAGTACTTAAACCAGGAAATTTGTGAGAAATAAACTGGAAACATTGACCATTTCTATCGAGAGCCTTAACAAATTGCTTCATTAGCCCTAATTTTATATGCAACGGCGGAAGAATGATTTTTTCTCTTGAAACTGAGGGTTCATTTATAACATTTCTATCCCCAACAACAAGAGCATCTCTCACAGGCCAATTTTTTGCAGTCCAATGACGTGATTTAGCTCGACTGTCCCAGAGACAAATAAAACATGGGTATTTAGTATAACCACTCTGTTGACCCAATAAAAAATTAACCATCTTCAAGTCGACGCAGATCACCCAGTTATGTTCAATATATTTTATTTTTTGTAAAAGATTCAAATCTTTACCTCATATTCTTCTTTTACACATGTTGAGTGAGCAATTGGAACGGGAGCATATTTATTTCCATTGTGTAGAAGAACTGCTTTTAGACTTCGTTTACTACTGTCAATAAAGAGACGCCATTCATTGGGCTGATAGATCGTTAAACCCATGAAAGCCAGCAAACCACTCACATTACACCAATACACAAAATTTTCATCAGATGAAAAAAACTTCAATAACTTTCCCTCTCTCGTGCGATATGTAGACACTCGAACATCTGAGGAAAGACAATTTTTTTCATTTAATCTTGACGCTAGTAACTCAGCACGTTCCTTCGAAAGATCTAAGTCTCTGATGAGGTCACTAAGCTCATTCTGCGAAAATGGCTTAGGATCTGATGTTATTCCGCAGTATTGAAAGTCATCATCTACTTGGGAAGAAATAGGTATTTCAGCTTCATCCTCCTGAAATTGCTGCACTACCTGGTGAAAAGTTGGTATTGGAACATTTTCTGAATGAGGAACAGGTCTTTGTACTGAAGAAATATTGGGGTATTTCCATTTATGGCGATTGCTTTTGTTGATGCCCACTATATTAATCATACAAAAGTAACAGTCGTCATAATGATTTTTTTGTTCTCGCCATATCATAGGCACTCCAAACTTCAAACACTTACGTTTCCCTCTCTCCCATTGTCGCAAATGTTCAACGCATATTTTACAAACACTATGAGGCACCCACACTTTATCTTGGTGTAGAATTTCAATACCGAAGTAAGCAAAATACAAACGACGCACTGTGTTTGTAATTGATTTACGCTGATTTTTCAGTATGTATTCACCACAAACATAACAAAATATATCAGGATCGTTAACACCGTCTGGACATACTAGCCATAATGAAATAGTAACACAAACTTTATCGATGATATTGTAATAATGACTAGTTACGAACAAGACCATAATAAGACCGACAACAATTCACAATGAGGGTAGTAGGTAAACTAGAGCAGATGAGTTAAAATGACGTATGTCAATATACTGTACATTACCTACTTTATCTACTATTCAACCAAACAGAGATGCACCAAAAAAAAATTTTTTTTTTGTAGGCCTGTGTAATTGAAGCCGTTCATATTTATTTTTTATTTCATAAATTGCATTAGTGAGTGATACATTGTAATTAATACGATAACAGCTTGATTTGTAAATGTCTAAGGACAAAAATAAATATACCAATGAAATAATAATTATTCGAACTACATAATATTTACAATCGCCTATATCTTAAAATAATTTTTTGCTTAAAATACTTGAAAGTGTTACAATAAAATATCTTTTTATAAATTCTAGATACAACAAATGTTTCTTTCAATTTGTTAATTTTATTGGCTATGTTTTATATCCAGCCTCGTTTGACAAAATCTAATAGAACAAATTGAATTTTCTTGTAGTAGTTTTCGTGGAGCGATTCCTTGCTGTTAACAAAGTCCGTCATTTCCATATTATCAAGTTCTTTAACTTTTCCCTTTAATGTCATTAATGGCGAGAGCATAAATAGTATATGAGCAAACTGCACACTTTTTGCAATTATCGAAAATTCGTTCATCATGGCGTTAAAACTGTAAAGAGCAGTTTCGAATTTAAGTTTCGACAATGTTTCGATGAAGACTTCATAATAGAACTTCATTAAATCATCTAGGCGGCTTTGGAGAACGGATAATTCGACACTGGAATACAGAAAGAATATTACGTCATTTGCCAAAGAACCATATTCTATAGTTTGGAAATCGACCATTTTATTTTTGACAGGTACACCATTTACAAATTTCACTAAAGTGTTATTAACCCAAGCGTCATTGTGGATAATAGTTTCAAAAATTTTATTTCCTTTCGGAGGATTCTTCATTGTCTCTAGTATATTAGCCATTGCTTCTTCTAGTTTGGATACATGAGGTAAGCATTCCGAATTTAAAGATACTGCTGATACAATTATCTTTACACTGCTATTCAACAATTCATCACCGCCATCATATACAGGATGTTTAGTTAGATATGGAAGCACTTTTTCATTAAAATCATCAGCTTTTGCAGCTTTATATGCAATTATAGAAGCATGTAAAGCAGCTAGATCACGTAAAAATATTTTAGAAGTGTTTAAATCAAATCCTGTGAATCTATCACCGAGTTGGAAACCTTGAACCATGAGATTCTCCAAAAGAAGTACTGCGTCCTCATCTACTTCATCAGAATGCGGATCCATGGATAATCGGACACCTTTGCATTTGGGAATAAAATCAATTAAGCATTCTATACCTTTTTCACGTCCGAAATCATTTAATGTAGGCACTATTATGTGGTAAATGGCGATTTCTTTTTTGAATGTCACTTTAGTGTTGAAGGCTTCCCATAGAAATCCTGGAGGCGGACATGTTTTGGCAACGCAGTGCATAATTTTCTCTTCGGAATTTTCTTTCAATATCTTGATTTCGACTTTCAACATCACACTTCCATAGTTTTCACCAGGTGACAGGAGTCTTTTACACGTGTGAGACACAAACTGTTGACCGGGTTTTAAAAGAGGCGTCACGAGTTGTTCAATATTCTTAATTTCCATTATTAAATTTTTGTATCTACGACTATGTAAAAAGTCTTATGTCTAACGTGTCATAGTAACATGAAAAATAGACTTACACGTACTCGATGGCAAACGCGTTTTTATTGAAAGTAACGGGGTCAAAATACGATTTTTTATTGATAACGTTAATCACACCAATCTGATCATACCTTATTTACATTGATTAGTGCACCTACTCATACGCATTATTAAGATTTTGTATGATTCATTGATCATAAATGCTAAAAAAATATTGTTGGATTTAATATATATTTGCAACTGAAATAAAAGATAGTAGTTCGTTTTTGGCATTACAAAAATTCATTCGAAAACCATGAAGAGATGAACATTTTTAAATAGCGGTTGTAAAAGCGGTATTCAGATGAACAAACTGAAAAGAAAGTCATATGTTTGGTGTAGTTTCAAAATCAGACACATCCGATTTTTATCAAAAATTATATATATATACTCGTACATATATAGTAGATTCATTAGTTGGTGATTTAAGGTCTGGTTTTACTTCAAAATGTATATATTTAAACAATCTTACATGTTTCGGCATATGATGCCTTTTTCAATGAATTCAAAATATAAATGACAGTATATTAATGTCATACTTATACATTTGTAGTTGTTATGGATAAAATTATTCAAAGATACATTCCAGTTTAATAATAATAAATCATGCGTTAGTATTCTAAAAATAGTTAGACAACAAAAACAGGGAATTGCAAGGCATGAGTTATTATTATGTATGCGCCCGTGGAGCGGCTTAAGATGTTATATGCTGTCGGAATTCGTCTTAAACGAGAAGGAAAACCACGAAAACCTACTCGGACAGCGAGTCAGGGATCTAAACACGGAACTGTCAGCATTATAAGCAAATGTACAGATATTTAAATAACATAAGATATACAGGGTGTCCAGAAACTCTCCTGACAAACGAAGACCGGAGATTCCTCTGATAATTTTAAGACAATTAAACCCAAATTCACCTAGTCCGAAAATGCTTCCTAAGGGAGCTAGAGTTCTTTGAAGATGGCGCCTTGTATTTATTTTTTTTTAAATTCCTCCAGAACGCTTCTATTTAGAAAAACAAAAACTGGTATGCTTATTTATCCTCCAGAGATGAATCGATTCCATCAATTGCGAATTTCTAGTACCGGTCATAGGCGTCCGTTTTGGGTAGGTCAACGGTTATTTTAAGGCATAACTTTTTTGTCTTTAACTTTTAAGCGTCTGTGACACTAGATTATTAAATTTTCAGGTATTCCAGTACTAAAATGTACTCTTACTTTAAGTCGGTAGAATACACCGTTTTCTAGAAAAATCGATTTGTAAATTTTTCGTTTTTTCTTCATTAAAGTTCAATTTATTATGTACCTACTTATTTTTAGCGACGAAGTTGGCTTGGACTATCAAGGCATGGATGAAAATTAATTTAATAAATTAAAAACAAATTATTTATTACAATGGAACGAAACTAACAAAAAAAGAACAAGTATCAAAGGTAGATTGTTACAAAAGTTGCTCGATGTGATGACCATTAGTCTCTATGCATAAGTTTACCCTTTTGCTTAGAGAACGCCGAATTCTTGCAAAAATTCCAAAGTTATTTCTAAATTCGTTGCAAGCATCTTGTATCCTTAGCCAGAGTTGTGCGCGATTTTGTATCGGAACGGAATAAACAAATGCTTTTATGTATCCCCAAACACAATAATCGCAAGGATTCAAATCCGGCGACCTTGCTGGCCAAGCAACTGGACCGCCTCTTCCAATCCAATGGTCTTCGTAGTTATTATCTAGAAAGTCTCGTACATTCCTGCTAAAGTGGGCCGGACAGCCGTCCTGTAGAAACCATAAGTTTTGCCGAATATTTAAACGCACCTCATCTAACAAATCAGGTAAAATATTTTGCAGGAAATGTAAGTAATCAGCACCATTTAAACGAGCAGGTAATTCCACAGGTCCAAATAGATAATCGTCAACTACTCCTATCCAGACGTTTATGCTAAACCTATGCTGATGCTTAAATTCTTGAACAACGTGGGGATTGTCACCAACGTACGAATAATAATGTGCATTATGTACATTAAAAATTCCATTTTTTGAGAATGTAGCTTCGTCACCAAACAAAATGTTCCTGAAGAAATCTTCATCTTGTTTTTTCTGATTTTGTAACCATCTAGCGAATTCTACGCGAGCAGGAAAATCTCCTTCTAGCAGTGCTTGCACCTTTGTAAAATGAAAAGGATATAAATTTTCTTTGTGTAAGATATTTCCTACGGAAGATTTTGAAATTGTGGGGTACATGGCAGATAGTCTTAGAACGCTAATTTCTGGATTTTCCTCAACCTCCATTAAAATAACATCTTCATGTTCTGCTGTTACATCATTATGTCTCCCTGTTTCATTATTTTTTGGGACCACTGAACCTGTTTCTCTTAATCGTTGATAAAGAGCTGTAAATGTTGAGTGAGTGAGGATACTGACGATTGAGAAATTTTTCAGCGTATCTACGTTGCGCCGCTCGAGCGTTACACCTCATTTCGCCATAAACTAAATGCATATCGGCGTATTCCTCATTAGTAAAAACCATTTTTTTTTTTAAATTGAAATCGTTGTGTTTGAATAACACAAAGTAAAAAATGAAAAGATAAACTTCGCGAACTGACAACAATTTGACAATGAAAAACGTAGGTTTTACTTCTGTTGGCAGTTCAGAGCTAACTATTGCAAAAAATAAAAAAATGAACTTTAATGAAGAAAAAACGAAAAATTTACAAATCGATTTTTCTAAAAAACGGTGTATCCTACCGACTTAAAGTAAGAGTACCTTTTAGTACTGGAATACCTGAAAATTTAATAATCTAGTGTCACAAATGCTTAAAAGTTAAAGACAAAAAAGTTATGCCTTAAAATAACCGTTGACCTACCCAAAACGGACGCCTATGACCGGTACTAGAAATTCGCAATTGATGGAATCGATTCATCTCTGGAGGATAAATAAGCATACCAGTTTTTGTTTTCCTAAATAGAAGCGTTCTGGAGGAATTAAAAAAAAAATAAAAAGAAGACGCCATCTTCAAAGAACTCTAGCTCCCTTAGGAAGCATTTTCGGACTAGGTGAATTTGGGTGTAATTGTCTTAAAATTATCTGAGAAAACTCCGGTCTTCGTTTGTCAGGAGAGTTTCTGGACACCCTGTATATTTATATAAAAGTAACATATATTATGATGGTAAATTGCAGATCGTTACATAAATAAGTTATAATATATACTGCTTAAATTTTTTATGTCACTTCTGTTGTTGATTGAATTTTTTCCTGTTTAATACTAATCATTTCTTTAATTTCTCTTTTCATTGTGTGTTGTTCTTTATCAATTATCTGTTTGTTTTCAAAATCGAAATGGTGATCGCGTTATAGTTTTAGTGTAAATAAAGCAGTTTTGTCTGTTTTAGAGTATTTTATACTCTAAAACAGACAAAACTGTTTTATTTACACACATTTGATAAATCTTGGAATTTCAGCTATCTTAAATATTTAAATTAGAATGTTATTTGGCGAAGTAATGTGAAATGTAAATATTTCTATCTACAATTACAACGCTAATAATACGAATTTTTTTATTGAAAAATTTCGTCTTTAGGTGTGGCTCGAACCCACGACCTTTAGTTCTCTAAACTAACGCTCTAGCCACTGCGCTATTAAGGACTTGGGTATGAGTTCGTTTAGAATGGCTTTAAGTTACTTTGAATCGATTCTGCCTTTGCTGATGTAAATCCATATCAAAAGATAAAAACACACGCAATGTTGTATTAGATTTACACTTTATTAGTGTAAATCTAATACAACATTGTGTGTGTTTTTATCTTTAAGTTACTTATTAAGGAACAGATAATATTCTGTCGTAGATGAAATTTTAGCTAAATCTTCATCTATTAGCTATTTAATAATAATCTATGTTTCAGCCGTACAATTAATATATATCATTTGATAAATCTTGGAATTTCAGCTATATTAAATATTTGACATCGAAATTAAAAGAAGATGGATAGTATATATTTAAGGTTGAAATATACCTAAGCTAGTAAAATTAGTGTATCAAAAAGGGTAGAAGATATAACAAAAAAGTACAAATAGATATTACCATTTTATGAAATTGTAGAATGTTCTCGCATTACATCATACTTCTAATACCGAACGTAACCCAAGTATTGGGGGCATTTCAGTAACACGATATAAACAAATAACACCTCGTGGTATCTTAGGAATAAGTGGTTTTAAAAAATGCAGCAATTTATCTTAAAAAGCAGTAGTGAGAAATTCTTGTAGGTAATAAATATGTTACTACTCGTATTTATTTAATAATCACAATAACTTTTGGACTGTACAATTATCTGACAGCATCATTACTGGAATTAAAGTCTGAGGAAGGGAAGGCATTATGCAACAAACTTTTGGAATCCGCTAAAGCAAAGCTATTTTCACATGAAGGAGGATCAGTTACTAGACTAGCAACTGCTTTACTCCTTCGATTTAAAAGAGAAAGTTTTCGTAGTACTGAAAATGCTACCGGGGCTAGTTCTTTTCTAGAACAAGAAATGTTTAATATTATGAAGAAAATAAATCCTGAAAATAAAGACCAAATGCCTATATTCGAAACAGGCATATGCTCACAGCAAAACTCACTTTCATTATTCGGACTTTTGCAAGAAGGAATAAGAGATGGTAAAATCAATTGCAGCTGATGTAATAATAACTAAAAGGCAATATCTCGAAAGGCCAAACTCAAATCTAGATGTAGGTCATCTTTTATTTTGGTAGGTAAGTTTAAAAAAAAAGGGTAATTGCACTTTTTATTTGTATTTTCTTTTAGGTAACAGGAATGGAGCTGAAACCCTTAAAACAATGTGCTAATACTTCTGTATTCCAGCGAGTTCAGCAGAAAGTGAGAGTGTATAGTACAGCTCGTTTAATAATAGAACAAATGTGTGGAAGATTAAAATCGAAAAATGTTAATATGATAATGTTCCTAAATAAAAATTTTAAAAATATTAATAACTAACCTAAGTATTATTTTATTAAAATTACACCCAACCTTTTCCTATTAGCTAAAGAAATAACTCAATAAATACATGTATATTAAATCTTACTATGCTTTCTAACTATTAAAAATATGTATGTTTAAACATTCAAAGGGCAATTATTTAGATTTCCATACAGAATGTACATGAAACTCTTTAAATCTATTACGGAACTGTTTGCTTTATCAGTAAAAATTATTTTACTTAAAATTTCTTCGTTTTGATTTAACAAATTAAACATCGCAAAAACCAGTTTGTTTTACTTTATCTTCCTTGAAAAGTTCTTGACGGTTTGATATCTTGTACTGTTTTAAATAAATGATGTATTTTTCAATAAAATGTATTTAATTTTAGATTTAAGTACGAATGAAACATCAGAAAATTTGACAATTTGAAAAATACGTCCAAATACGTCATATCTTTCCAGACATGCTAGCTATCACGTGTTTCATCTTACTATAGAATCATCGGTACATACTGCTGGAAAGACATTTTCACCATAAGTTAATATTTTTATATTATTAAAAATGTTTTTGTTTTATGCAATATGGTGAGGTTTTACCTTCTCAAGTGTGTTTCGAATTATGTTGCTATATACGCTATTGTGTCCTCAATTGTGTCCGAAGTCGATTGGAGGCACGTTAAAACAGTTTCCGCAGATTGCGGCTGCGTTCGTCAAATACTTATCATAAAGACAGCGATTATTGTTTTGGTGTTCGTGATTTTGACATTAGTCAATGAACGGCGCCGAATGCTTTTCTACGTTTTGTCGAGATGACTATTGTAATGTAGAAAGGGTGTTATTCATCTTGAAGGTATTTTTACAGCAGCATGTACTGATGATTCCATAGTAACCTAAAACACGTGTCTGCATGTCTGGAAGGATATTTTCAAACAAATATGAACTTGCATTGTGTACTCCACACTCAATTTATAATAATATTTTTGATATTATTAAAAATGATTTTGTTTTATTAATTTCAATTAATAAAGTTATAACTAGAGCTGAGGATGTTTGCGGTACGGCAGGACCGTATGTAGTGGATCCCCACCAGCGTATAAACACGATGCAGCGAAACACTTTAGTTAGTCGTGAACTGGCAACGTGATCGTGTGTTGTCTTGAGCTCTATTTAATAAGTATGACGGACGTGCCCAAGCCAAGAAAGCGCCCATTGTATAACGACGTGAAGAAATTTATCCGAGACTTTCCCGATTTGTATTATAATGGAGCAAAAGTGGTTTGTAAATTATGCGATAAACAGTTACTTTGCTGGGACAAATACGACTGTAAAAGACATGTTGAAAGTGTACACCACAAAGACAAAAAAAATAATGTGCTGTCTAAAACGCAATTCATTTTCGATTTATTGACAATGCTACTCGTCTGCGATGTGCTAGTTCACCTGCTAGATAAAAAAGCCTTTCACGACTTTTGGAATAAATACAATTCCAACATAAAGCTACCGTCACGGAGAACGCTACTCACCTATTTACCAATTGTGCGTGAGGACATTAAAAACAGAATAAAAGCAGTAGTAAATGATAAACAGTTATGGGTATGTGTCGACGAAACGACAGATCGAAAAAAACATTCTATTGTGAATATTATAGTGCGTGTACTAGATCCTGTCTAATCAACATTTCCCATTTTATTAGCCAGCAAAAGATTGGAAAAGTGCACTAGCGAAGTAATTACGAATTACAAAAATTTCAAGTTTCAACTAATCAACTCCTGATGTTTATGAGCGATGGTGCTGCGACAATGCGTTCTGTAGGCCGTTCTCTTAAAGCAGATTGTGAGAGACTTTTGCATGTGACATGTAAAGTTCATGCTTTACACCTTGTGGCACAAACTATTCGGCAATGTTATCCAGAGGTGGATGCATTAATAGCAACCACAAAAAAAGTGTTTCTAAAATCTCCCAAACGAATTCGAGAGTTTCACAGTCGGTACCCTGGTATTCCCGAACCACCAGAGCCAATCCTTACACGTTGGGGAAGTTGGTTAAAGGCGGCATTTTATTATGCCAAGTATTTCCAACAAATAAAATCTGTGGTTCTACAATTCAATCCTGCCGAAGCTGTAGCCATTAAGGAAAGCCAGAGACTCTTTCAAAACCCTTCCCTTGATGCAGATTTACAAACTATTTATAACAATCATATAGGATTGTTTAACGCAATCGAGAAATTTCAAAATACTGCATTATCGTTAGCAGAGTCACTGCAAATACTGGACGATGTACACGCCCAGCTATGCGCAGTAAATGACAACAAAAATGTTAATGTAATAGAAAAGTTCGAGAGTGTGATAAACAATGATTTTGATTTTACCAGATTAAAACAAATTAGTAATGGTGCAAGTGTAGATTCGGTTTCTATCTATAAAGATTATTTTAATTGTGCGTGAGTTACATCCGTAGATGTCGAGCGGTCTTTCTCAAAATATGAAAAAATTTATTCATCACGGCGTACATCGCTCACCGCTACAAATATGGAAACGTATCTAATGCTACAAACTTACTGCAAGTCTTATCCACTTGGCGCTATGCTAGAATAATCGTAAATAAGGTAAGTGTGTTATTTATATACAGTACACATAACTGACATACCTAAGTGATATAAATAGCGAATGCATGTAAAGCAATAAAATCACGCATGCATCACCGATCGAAACAAGGTCATTATATTCGTGCGTTTAACTGAATACTATCCTGGCACACCGCAAACATCCCCAGCTCTAGTTATAACAAATAGGTTTTGATAGATTTATTTAGAAAAAAGTACAGAGAAATTTGTTTTTGTTATATTAACTTTACATAATTTTAAAATATATAATTAATGTACGACTTAAGTTAAGTTAAGTATAGGGATTTTGATGGTTGATACCAATTTGTAATATCGGTTGCATAGTCAAAAAAGATCTCTCAAATTCTAACTAATGACTTGTGTGTAGAAGTCTGACTTTTATTGGGCGATATATCTTCGAAAAATAATTAAAGCACTTTATATTTATTGTTTATTTAAGAAATTGCATTCGTAAGTGATACATTGTAATTAGTATGATAGTAGCTTGGTTTGTAAATGTCTAAGTACAAAAATATATATACCATATTTATGTATATTTCATATCCAACCTCGTTTGACAAAATCTTATAGAACAAATTGAATTTTCTTGTAGTAGTTTTCGTGGAGCGATTCGTGGCCCATAACAAAGTCCTTCAATTCCATATTATCAAGTTCTTTAACTTTCCCTTTTAATGTCATTATTGTCGAGAGCATAAACAGTAGATGTGCAAACTGTGTACCTTTTGCAATTATCGCAAATTCTTTCATCATGGCGTTAAAACTGTAAAGAGCAGTTTCGTATTTAAGTTTCGTCAATGTTTCGATGCAGATTTCATAATAGAACTTCATTAAATCATCTAGGCAGCTTTGGAGAACGGATAATTCGACACTGGAATATAGAAAGAATATTACGTCATTTGCCAGAGAACTATAGTCTATAGCTTGGAAATCGAGCATTTTATTTTTTATAGGTACACCATTTTCAAATGTCATCAAAGTATTATTAACCCAAGCGTCATTGTGAGTAATAGTTTCAAAAATTTCATTTCCTTTGGGAGGATTGTTCAATGTCTCGAATAGATTAGTCATTGCTTCTTCTAGTTTAGATACATGTGGTATACACTCCTGATTTAAAGATACCGCTGTTGTCATTATGTTTAAACTTTTACTCAATAATTCGTCCCCGGCATCAGGTAGAGAATGTCTAGTTCGAAATGGGAGCATCATTAGATTAAAATCATCAGGTTTTGCTGCTTTATATGCAATTGTAGATGCATGTAATGTGGCTAGATCACGTAAAAACATTTTAGAAGCGTTTACGTCAAACCCTGTGAATCTATCACCGAGTTGGTAACCTTGAACCATGAGATTTTCCAAAAGAAGTACTGCGTCTTCATCTACTTCATCAGAATGAGGATCCATAGATAATCTGGCACCTTTGCATTTGGGAATAAAATCAATTAAGCATTCTATACCTTTTTCACGTCCGAAATCATTTAATGTAGGCACTATTATGTGGTAAATGGCGATTTCTTTTTTGAATGTCACTTTAGTGTTGAAGGCTTCCCATAGAAATCCTGGAGGCGGACATGTTTTGGCAACGCAGTGCACAATTTCCTCTTCGGATTTTTCATTCAGTATCTTGATTTCGACTTTCAACATCACACTTCCGTAGTTTTCACCAGCTGACAGTAGTCTTTTACACGTGTGAGACACAAACTCTTGACCAGGTTTTAAAAAAGGCGTCACAAGTTGTTCGATATCTTTAATTTCCATTATTAAATTTTAGTATCTACATAAAAAGTCTTTTGTCTAACGTGTTATTCTAACGTGAAAAATCAACTTATACATTTGATGACAAAACGCCTTCTTATTTGTAACGGTAATCACACTAATCTGTTCATGACATATTTTCGTAGATAAGTTTATATTACACCTACTCATGCGAATAATTAAGATTTTGTGTGATAAATTTATTTTAAATGCTAAAAAAAAAATTTGGATTTAAAATACAGTATGTCACAGAATAAAGTATACCGAAACTTAAAAATATATTTCTAGTGTTACATAATTTGGTATGATAAAGAAATTATTATTAATTACACAGGTCAACAAAATTAAACTTTTTGACAGATGTTTTATTTTGAAAACTGATTTTATATAATTTTGGTAGGCTGATTTAAAAGATTCTATGCATTTATTTGTATCACGTAAGGTTTTTTTGCAAATATTAAATGAAAAAAAAACGATATTTCTAAAAAAAATTATTTGTTTATTGAGTAAAAAGTTGGATTACAAGTTAAAAAAGTGGAAAAAAATACTATTTTAAGTGAAATCTTTGTCTTTTTGCCAGAAAGCTGCGTTGTCCGGACATTCGGTTGTACGTTTCTAAGGGTATATCCCGTTTTAACATCCAGCAGTAGTCCGCCATCATCGTTATGCTCCATCTGCCTTGGTATCGCCGTTCCATTTCCTTAATGTCTTGGTGAAACCTCTCTCCCTGTTCTTCGATAACTGCTCCAAGATTTTCAGGAAAATAGTTCAAGTGTGAAAACAGAAAATGCACTTTCAAACTCATATTACAACCTAGACGATGAAAGTGTTGTAACATATTTTGAACAATATTTTCGTAGTTTTCGTCCTTAGAGTTCCCAAGTAACTTATCAATTACTTCTTTAAATGAAACCCAGGCGTTTTTCTCGACATTGGTCATTGTGTTTTGAAAATCTTTGCATAATGTTCATATCTGCTGCCCAACAAAAATACCTACTTTTAACTTGGCATCGGATACGGCTGGAAATGTCTCGCACAAATATTTAAAACACTGTCCATTTTTGTCTAGGGCTTTAACAAACTGCTTCATCAAGCCAAGTTTGATATGGAGAGGAGGCAGTAAAACTTTTTTGGGGTCAACCAAGCTATCTCTTAATACATTTTTGCTACCAGGTGTAAGGCTTGTTCTAGAGGGCCATTCTATTTGACTCCAATGTCTATCCCTTGCTCGACTATCCCACTCACAAATAAAGCATGGAAATTTTGTATAACCTCCTTGTTGTCCTAGTAGCATGCACAGCACTTTAAGGTCACCACAAAGCATCCACTTATGTTCTTGGTAGTTTATTTTCTATAAAAGAAGTTCTAAATTTTCATACGTTTCCATTAAATGTACCGAATGGGCAACGGGAACCGAGGCCAGCTCGTTATCAGTATGCAATAAAGCGCCTTTTAAACTACGCTTACTTGAGTCAATAACAATTTGCGTGTGATATATTGCAATTAATTTGATAATAGCTTGGTTTGTAAATGTCTATGGACAAAAATATAACATGTCTTCAAAAACTCCTCATTAGAGAAGGTCACGCTTTTTTTAATGGTTGATGGCAGTGCACATAATCTGTCATAAACGTCACTCATTTTATTAAACACTCGCTCCCCTATGCTTCCATCGTGATTAATAAAACTCATGACAGTCATGACTAAAATTACGTTTATGAAACTTCATACATAATATACTATTTTGTGATAGTTTATAATATCGTGTATCGCCGTTTAACGTCAATTTATGCAATTCTTTAAGCTTATTGGTTGGTATCTTAGTTTCAACTCTTAGCCAATTGTTATTATTAAATATATTGTCACTAGCAATCCTCATACGTCTTATTATAATACTAGCAACACGAAACACACCGTACTTAATAATTGTTGAAACAGAGTTATATTTTTAAAATTTTATAGTTATCTATACGATATGTCTACCTTATGCTCGCTCATGCCTTTATTCTTTAATCACAAGTTTAGATGTGAATGGTGGTCAGAAATACTGTCCTGAACAACACTCACACATTTATTATCCAAGCAGTTGCTTTCGCTTTGTAGGTACTTATATTGCTAACCCTTGATGGGAAGATTAAGACCCCAAATTTATTCACTCGATTACATTCCTTAAAATAAGCGTTCTGTAAGAAGCAGTTATTCAAAATGAAATTAGTAACATTAGTGCCGAAGAGTTGGGAAAATTTATCACGATGAATAAATACAAGGGATGTCTTTTTAGTTTCGCATACAGTCTCATAGAGGGCGCCAGTAATAATACGTCAGCTGTCAAAATTCATCTCAATCTTTCGTTAACCTAAATCTAAAATTTCATCAAGATACAGCAAGTGATTTAGTCAAAGCGAATTTTTAGAATTTGTAAGTTGGCCGAAAATTGGAATTCAGACGAGAAAACTTCTGTGCAATAATTTTTTACAACTCAACAACAATGTTTTGCTGAGTTGGTCTCTGTTTTTAAAGATGACCACGTCAATCGGCAATTTCACGTTGGTACTGTGAATTCCAATGTGGACGCACCAGTATTAGCGATTCTGGATCTTTTAACCGAAGAGCAAAAGTCGGCTCACGTTAATTGGTGACGAAAAACTTTGGGCCGGTTTAATAACTGGAACTCAACAAACGTCTATAGCATCATGAGCGGCGATGAATCATCGACTTATTCGTATGAACCCGAAAATAAACGTCAGTGTGCTGTTTGGGTGTTTCAAGATGAAGAGAATCCGACGAAAGTGATTCGAAAAAGATGTGTGTCGAAAAAGATGGTCGCAACGTCTATCTCAAAATCAGATCGTGTCATCAGATCATTCCCACCATGTTCTCCATCTAGTTATTATTGGAGAGGGAGGCAGTGACAAAGATGGAAGTTTTTTCTTGTAAAGAGCTATTCTAAATGGTGCTTTTCTGAAAACTTAAAAGCGGATGCTCTGATGTCTCTGATATATTCACAGTTCTGTGGAGAGCATGTGCTTGCTATACAAGTAATATGCAGCATAGTTGGATATGTTTCCTCTAATAGTATACCTGTTTTTAACATATATATGCAGCACTGTTATTGACAAATACAAGTATTTTTTCTTTGTACCTGTCATCCGAATGAAGCATTTGTTGTATTCTCGTAAATAGTTTTAGCTACTGTTTCCGTATCAACTGTATTTATAACTTTTGTTACTATTACATATAAGTTATATGGAATAGTTGTATGTAGTACACCACCTACAACATTTACTACACAACGTCCTAATATATCGATAGTTTCGTCTGCACTTATCCATAGGTACTGATTTGAAAGATGGCTTCTAATACGTTCTTCTGCTTTCGTGTAGCACTTAGGAACGTAATATTTGGGTAAGGTGGATTCAGCGAGAACATTTCGACCAGTATATTTTTGGAGAAATGTTTTGAAAGTGGAATTGATAAGTTTATTTAATGGAAAATTTGACGCCATTGAAATTTCACAGAGTTCTTAGTTAAAATTGTCAGATTCCAACGGGTCTAATTTCTGTGCATGCGTTTGCGATACTAAGTGACATTTTACGTGTGATTCTCTGGAATTTTTTAACGATATTTTACAGACTTTGCAATAAGCTTCGGGATTACTGGCAATGGACATAACAAGTGTTCATTTGAAAAGTCAATCTAGTAGCATGTGATTTACTGAGAACATTTTGAAGTATGTCGTAAATTAAAATTTACTACTTAACCTACGAAGTCGTATATTTTGACAGTTTCATACATACAAATAAATAACAAATAATAGGTATTTATTGAAAACTATAACAAATGTTGAAAATGTTGTCCTTCAAGATCAATGCACTTTAAAATCCTCCGTTCAAAGTTTCTGATGATATTCTGCAACATTACTGGATTGTTATTAATTTCCATGCATTTCTGGTCGATTCTCTGTAGCATATCATTCAAATTAAATATAGGTGCTCGAAATATGTTATTTTTTAGATAAGGCCACAAAGAAGTTGCAAGGTGTTAAATCAGATGAACGTGCAAGCCAGGCAATTTCAGTATTTCGACTAATTATACGCTCATCAAAAAATTCTCTTAAATAATCCAAAGATTCTGCAGTACAGTGACAAGGTGCTCCGTATTGTTGGAAATATGCATTTTGAAGTTCATCATCACGCAACTGATTGATAAATGGTTGTAAAATTTCCGTACGGTACCTTTGAGCAGTTAACGTTCCCTGAAAAAATAATGGTCCAATGATTCGCCTTTGGCTTATCGCTGCCCAAACACCAATTTTCTCTGGATGTAGCGATTCTTCATTAATTACATGTGGATTTTCACTACTCCAAATTCTTGTATTTTGTGAATTTAGGTATCCCGTTTTATAAAACCATGCTTCATCAATAAAGATGACTCTTTCTCCATTATTGTTCATATTTACAAACCAATTACAAAACTGTAGTCTACGTGGGTAATCAATTTCTAACAATTATTGTACTGCTGTGACACGGTATGGATAAAGTTGCATATCTTTTTTTAATAACTTGTGAGTTGTACCAACAGAAAGGTTTATTTGTTGACTCAAATGTCGAACAGATGTTTGTGGTTCATTTTCCATTATTTCTTCAACACAATTGACAACTTGAGGTGTACGTTTCTTAACTGCTCCGCTGCCTGATTTTCTTAAGAGACTACCAGTTTCAGAAAAAAGTTTTAAAGTTCTATCCAAAGTATTCTTAAGTTGTATATAATCTATTACAAAATGTGGAAACTCAACTTGAAATTCTACCATGCAATCTTGAACTGAATAAACCCATAAACCATCAATTTTATTACCACTTCGAAAATAAGCCTGGACTAAAAAAAAATTATGTTCTAACGTGAAAGCCATTTTAAAATTGAGAAGCAATTTATTTAAACCAGAATCGACGCACGATTATTTTATGCACTAACTGATATTTGTGATTGACATTATCAAATGTCATTTGGATTTACGTTTACGGAACAACAAACACATACTAATATATATGCGTCTTATTCTATCAAAATTTCAAAGTAACCTAGATTGACTTTTCAAATGAACACACGTTATAATCAGTATGACCCTTAATCCAACTCTCTATTGTTTAACGATGCCATTCTCGACGTTGTTCCATATCGTATCTGAAAATATAACTTTGACAATGTTCTAGATCTAAATAAACGAAAATTAAAAATGTATGCGTAAGTTATTGAAACTTAACGAAATTCACTGGAAACAGATAAAACAATGAAAAGAAAGAAACTAACTCACCGTACTTTATTTGTCTTAAGAAACATTAACTAATAAATAAAATAATTAAAAAAATTCCTCACGCTATCTAAGCCAATGAGGAAAGGAATTTAACTGTTATATCGAAGTAATTGTGTCAAAATTCAATGGCAAAAAACAGATGCGCGGTTAAGCGAATGAATACTGTTATTCAATAACTGCGTGTTGTACTTAGCGATGTTATAGGCTATTTATGTGGTCCATCATAATTTCGGCCCGATGCGTCCGTTCCTTAATTATAATCTTCATACAAAAAATATATAGGTACTTACTCTAAAATGTGTTAATTGGTAAATATATATTTCTTGTGTAAATTTTTTTAAATCTTGAAATTAAATTTAAAATATGAAGTTATACTAAAGCTTGAGCCACCATAAATAATTGAACACCCAGTAAAAGTTTATATTTTAGGAAATATGTATTTTAAGCGTATTAACAAACGATGATAATTTAGCAACATATTCAAGTACAATTTGAATAGCGATTTTGATGCGAAATATTAGCAATTTGCATAGTGAAAAGAGGTCTCGTGGGCTTTAGTTCTAATTGATCTTTGTAAATGGGGTGTTACCTAATTTTATTGGTTTGAAATACGTTTGAAGAATAATTAAATTTCTTTATATTTGTTAATAATTGTTTATTAAAAATAATTACATTTTTTAATGACACATTGTTATTTACTTACATTTATATTTATTTACAATAGATTGGTTTGTAAATGTCTATGGACAAAAGTATACAAGGTGGTCCATAAAGATATTAACTTTTTGAATAGAATTAAAAACAATACAAATTGATCTACTTGAACAAATTTATTTTTAAGGCTTAGAAAAATAACGGGAAATTTATTTTTAAAAAATTACGTTATCTAAATGTGCCCCATTTGTGTCCAGGCACTCTTGAAGACGACCTCTCCGATTTTCCATAACGCGGCGGCAAGTGTCTGCAGTTATGCCTTCTATTTCTTGTCGAATATTGTTCTTTAGTTCCTCCAGAGTGGCAGGGCGGTTGGTGTACACTCTACTTTTGAGATAACCCCATAAAAAAAATCACAGGGACTCAAGTCAGGGCTTCGGGGGGGGCCACTCAATATCCCCTCTTTGAGAAATCAGTCTTCCCGGAAAAAGCCCCTGAACGACAGGCAAAGAAAGATTGGAAGTGTGGCAGGTGGCTCCGTCCTGTTGGAACCAGGTCTCCTGAGTGTATCTTTCAAATTCTGGAAGAGTAGGAGTGAGGAAAGTTTGAATCATGTCTACATAACGCCGAGAATTTACAGTGACTGTGCGACCTTGTTGGTCTTCGAAAAAAAAGGGCCAATTATTTCGGATGCCGACATTGCAGCCCATACTGTGACCTTCGGACTATGCAAAGGCCTTTCATGTTTCCGTTTGGGGTTTTCACTACTCCAATAGCGACAATTTTGAGTATTGACGTGGCCATTTAGGTGGAAATGGGAGTCATCGGAGAATAAGATGTCGACTGCTGCTGGAATTCGGTTCCTTATTTCGTTAGCGAATAAAACTCTATTAGCGGGATCTGTAGCCTTCAGTTCTTGCACTATTTGAACCTTATACGGATGCATGCCTAAATCTTTGTGAAGAATGCGAAGCACCGAGGTTCTCGTCACATTTAAAGCAGCTGCGCCCTTTCGAGTTGATACGGTTGGTTGGTCGCGCACAGACTGACTCACCCTCTCGATGTTCTCAGCGGTTCTCGCCGACCTTGGACGTCCTAAAACGCGCTTATTTAACGTTGAACCAGTTTCCTCAAACTTATTAACCCATTGCTTAATCAGCTGAATGCTTGAACATTCTGAATATCGTGCAAATTGAAGTGTTGTCGATATCTTCGGCGCGCAATGGTGGCAGAATTGTTGTTACGGTAATATTCGCGCACACAAAACGAGCGCTCCTCTCCTGTGTAGCGCTGCATGATGACTAAGTTTCCCAGAGCCGAGCTATCGTTTAAGACCGACCCCACCTCTCTACCTTGCGTATAAAATTTTCTACATCACAAGCAAATATAAACAACTTTTTGGACCACCTGTATTAGCAATTTGCATAGTGAAAATAGGTCTCGTGGGCTTTAGTTCTAATTGATCTTTGTAAATGGAGTGTTACCTAATTTTAGTGGTTTTAAATACGTTTGAAAAATAATTAAAATTCTTTATATTTGTTAATAATTGTTTATTAAAAATAATTACATTTTTTAATGACACATTGTTATTTACTTACATTTATATTTATTTACAATAGATTGGTTTGTAAATGTCTATGGACAAAAATATATATCCTAATGAAATAAGAACTATTCAAACTATAATGCTCTATATTTTAAAATAAATTTCATTAAAAAAAAAGTCTAAGGTGTTATAATGCAACGCAGCTCATAAAAAAAATCAAAATACAATAAATATTTCATGCCTTTTGCTAATTTTACTATACCCAATTTCGTTTGACGAAATCTAATAGAACAAACTGAACTTTTCCGTAGTAGTTCTCATGAAGCGATTCCGTATCCGGAACCATATCTTTAATTTCCATATCGCTAAGTTCTTTAACTTTCCCCTTTAATGTCATTAGTGGAGTGAGCATAGTTAATATATGAACAAACTCTGCGCTTGCAATTACAGCAAATTCTTCCATCATAGAATCAAAGCTGTAAAGTGCAGTTTCGAATTCAAGTTTCGACAATGTTTCGATGAAGACTTCATAATAGAATTTCATTAAATCATCTAGGCTGCTTTGAAGAACGGATAATTCGACACTGGAATACAGAAAGAATATTACGTCATTTGCCAAAGAACCATATTCTATAGTTTGGAAATCGACCATTTTGTTTTTTACAGGTTCGCCATTTTCAAATTTCACCAAAGTGTTATTAACCCAAGCGTCATTATGGATAATAGTTTCAAAAATTTCATTTCCTTTAGGAGGATTTTCCATTGCCGCTTGTGCATTAGCCATTGCTTCTTCTAGCTTGAATATATATGGCACGCACTTCGAATTTAAAGATGCTGCCGCTTTCGTAATATTGAGGAAATGATTTAAAAATTCATCAGTACCATCAAGCACAGGATGCTTGCTTAGATATGGGAGCACTTTCAGATTAAAGTCGTCAAACTTTGCTGCTTTATACGCAATTATAGAAGCATGTAATGTAGCTAGATCACGTAAAAATATTTTAGCAGTGTTTAAATCAAATCCTGTAAATCTATCACCGAGCTGGTAACCTTGGACGATGAGGTTTTCTAAAAGAAGTACTGCGTCCACATCTACTTCATCAGAATGCGGATCCATGGATAATCTGACACCTTTACATTCAGGAATGAAATCAATTAAGCACTCTATACCTTTCTCACGTCCGAAATCATTTAATGCAGGCACTATTGTATGGTAAATAGCGATTTCTTTTTTGAATGTCACTTTAATGTTGAAGGCTTCCCATAGAAATCCTGGGGGCGGGCATGTTTTAGCAACGCAGTGAACAATTTCTTCCTCGGATTTTTCATTCAATATCTTGACTTCTACTTTCATCATCACACTTCCATAGTTTTCACCAGTTGACAGGAGTCTTTTACACGTGTGAGACACAAACACTTGACCAGGTTTTAAAAGAGGCGTCACGAGTTGTTCAAAATTCTTAATTTCCATTATCTAATTTTTGTATTTACGAGTATGTAAAGAGTCTTTTGTCTAACGTGTTATAGTAACATGAAAAATATGTTTACACATACTCGATAGCAAACAGTCTTTTTATAGAATGGAAGGTGGCCAAAATACGATTTTTTATAGATAACGCTAATCACACTAATCTGATCTTGTCAAATTTTCATCGAGAAATTTTATATTACACTATACTACTTACATGCATAATTAAGATTTAATGTGATAAATTGATTTTAAATTCTAAAAAACATAATATTGGATTAAAAACATGTTTGGATTAGGTGTAAAATTCGATATAAAATGAAATATTAACAGCTGTAAATTATATTAGACATTCGTCATCAGTTTCAGTTAATAGTAATAATGACAATAATCAGTATAATCACTTACTAAAAGGAGCTTAGAATATTGATACGTCAATAATACTTAATATGTAAGCATTTTCAAATTATGGCGAAATTATTAATAAATTTATTGTGTTTTAAAGTACCTAGTCAATAATATAATTAGTCGGCCAGTATTTTTTTATTTTGATATTACATCAAAATTACAATTGGATTCTTTGTTAATGTAGGGTAAATACAAACTTATATTTTGCATTCAAGAAGTTTCAAGACTGATCTTTTTCGAATGTATAGTCACTATGCCCAATTTATTTTTTAAGTTGAAACTTTCAAATGCCTCGAAAAGTAGGCACGAAAAAATATCCATATTTAAAATTTAATAATTCAGTGGTGGAAATACATAAGTGCTAGAATTAGTCCCTGTTTATACCCGTATATTTTATTACAGATTCGAATTCTACTGGAAAAGGTACGAAGGATTTGTCTTAAACATTTTTTTAAATTCGTGATAGATGGCGCTGTAATCAATGAAATTCAATTGTTTTCAATTTCTCGCACTGCGAACCTATGCACATGATTCTGCAATTGGTGTTCGATAAAAAGAATACCACAAATGACTTATAAAGAAAGTATTATTACCATAACTCAGGAACGGGCGTCCTTCTTCAAATACTTAGTCAACGCGATTTTCTTCGCTCATGACGGTCATAACTTATCGGAGTGCTTTCAAATAATAAAGAAAAAATTGTATTTTTCTTTCAATACCATTTCTTATGTTGAAAAAAAAATTTATACAACTATTTTTGTATATACAATGTATATATTTAACGTTTGAGCTATTTCTTCAATTCGTATTTTTTGTAATACCAATACACATAATAAACGTATAAAAGACAGAAGTAACTTTGAGAAACAACTTATTTTACTCAGTTCGAAGAATATTTCAAAAAGTAAATAATCTGTTTCTGTTATACTTACTACAGAATGGAGTATTTAACTGTACAAAATTGAAATGGTTCTAGTGTATGGGGAAGTTGGCAGAAGTCTTGGTAATGCTGTCAGTCTCTATGCTCAGCGTTTTCCGGATAGGATTCGGTCACGTGCTTCATTTTACTGTACTATCAAGCAATTCACTACTGATGATAGTATTCAACCGAAAAAAGGACCCGTCTAGCAACAGTCATCGAAGAAAATAGTGAAGTCGCTCTATCAGCTACAGTGGCTGTTAATCCTCTTGTTAGGACAAGAGAAGTAACTCGCGATTCCGGATTGTTCCACACCAGTGCTTGGAAAATTTTAAAACGTCATAAATATCATCCATATCATGCGTTTTTACATCTTGATCTTCATGGCGTTGATTTCTGGAATTGGATAACTTTCTGTCAGTGGGCACGTGACAAATTACAACAACATCATTAAAAATCTGGTGTGAAGAACACAAATACAAGTTCAATATTAATATTTTTGTGAACGTGTCTGAACATATCCCTCCCCAGAGACGCAGATACGTATTTCATCTTTCTACAGATTCATCAGTATGACCCTGCTGGAGACAAGATATCTTCAGACACATTCACAAAAAGAACGACTTCGCTATCTCACAGAGATTATTAAAACCGATCGTAGAAGTACATTCAGCGCTGAATATTGTCAGACGGCCAAAGTACTCGCTCTGTCTGCATAACCAATGCAGAACTAGCGAAGTGTTTCCAAAGATGGCAAGATAGCAATTTCAAACCTTCAAAACTGACATCTGCTTTCAAAACTGACATCTGCTTTCAAAACTGACAATCTGCTTTCAATAACTGACATTTGCTTTCAATAACTGACATCTGCTTTCAAAGTGACACCTGCTTTCAAAACGACTTCTGCTTTCAAAACTGACATCTACTTTCAATAACTGACATCTGAATCATTAACACTGTTACTCTATAATGCATTTACAATTAGCTTGAACTAAGGTCTATCGTTGTTTAAATGGTAAAGCAACGGTCCGGCAAACCGTAGACGTGAGTTCCAGTCTCAACGTAGACGAAATGTTTCAATTAAGAATTTCGTATGACTTGCGTTGTAATTTGTAGAGAGCAATGTTTATATTCCCATTTACTTCACAATTACATACTAATTTGAAAATATTTGTAAATATTTCATATAAAAGCCGAAAAACTCCAAGAATTTATTAATTTATATATATATATATATATATATATATATCCCGTTTGTCGGACAAAGATAGCCTAATTATGTCTAATTGCTTTGCAGTAAGATGCCCAATATTCAATAACGGTAGCGGCTTCCTAGCTATTATCACACACACCCTTTTTGAATCCGATAATAGCGATAATTACTATAAATAAATAAGGGTATAGCGACTTTTATCTCACTTTACGGAGGCACCAAGAAACAAACTCAACTCTCACACGTTTAACAGAAGAATCCTTGTAAGTGGCACTAAACCGAAGCGGAGGTCAAATACCGTTCACATAATCCATACTAGATGGCGCAATCGGGATTACAGAGAACGAAATAATTAACTAAATTTGGATATCAAAGTTTATCTACAGGGCGGTAAAAACTTAAGGTGAAAAATAAATGTAACAACCGGCATATAAAAATTGATGTCACGTTGGCAAAAGGACATTGAGTGTGATGGTAATTACTTCGAAGAATAATAGCGTATTATTGTTTCTTAATAAATATTTATATTTTACCATCGAAAACCGCACGAACTTATTTGGTTACCTGATAGAATGTTGCAATTTAAAAATATGCAATTAAAACATTTTCTGATACAAACTGAAATAGTTCTCTTTTTGTCCCATTCTTCAAATTGCTTTTTATAATTGATATGAAATTTAATGTAAAGTAAATTATATTCGAGGTTTTCAGAAATTTATGATTTCAGATGGGATACATAAAAAATTCTTATTTATTTTGCGTTGTATTTTTTAGGTACAAAACATTGAATAGAAAATTGACAAACTAAAATTTTTAATTGGCCTCAAATATCAGAGTGCTAATCACCATAAAAATTCCCAAATTTTGATATGACTGTCATTTATGCAAAAGATGTCCCAAAAGAGACAAATTAGTAAAAATATAACAAAGACAATAATTGCACTAACCTTTAGGAACTAAATTTGGGCTCATGCGATAAGATCTCTCGCATGACACTCGTTTTTTAAAGAGGATATTGGGAACTTACAAGTAATAAGAGTATTTTAATTTAGAATACTTTTATTGAAAAATTAAATAATATTAAATAAAATTCACTATATAAGTTGTTGGGGCAACTCGTGGTTTTTCGTCGCTCCTGTGTTGACTCACCGCGCACGGGTTATAAGGCCGTATACGCACTAATTTTTTACTCTTCGGTGACAGTTTTTAATGAAATGCGGCACATCCAATATAACACCTTTATTTACATATTTACATTACTTCATACATAAAATTTGTTGTATAATGAAAGACGGTTGTCTTTTGATAACATATGAGACGGGTGTCTCTTGATATTAAATGTCGATTGCTGTCTCGAACGTTGTTCTTACGACTGTTGTCTAGAACGTTGTTACGTTAAGACTCGCGACTGTTAATAATTAATATAGACTGTTGTCTTGAACATTGTTCTTACGACTGTTGTAAGAACGTTGTTCTGTGGCGAATTGCTACTGGCGACTTGCAACTGTTGTCATCGCGCGCTGAGCTATTTAAAACTTTTTTTAAGCATTGTAGGCAAAATTTTACCCTTCCCTCTAGTAACCTTGGAACAATTAACAAAATAGGCCACATGCGGCCAGATGACGAACAAAAGGTCGGCAAAGTTGCAAAGAACCGCCTTGATTGTAAATTGTGCCTACTAAACTAACAAACGTTGCAGATGGTTTTTGATTCTAACTGTATACATGGCACGATTCATTGATAAAATAATATAATTTGAAACGTATCTAAAGAATGCGGCAATAAATAAGTACCGACATGAATAAAGGTTGACAAATATGTAATACGCGGTATCATAAATTTAGTGAAACGTTTGCATCTTAATAAAATAAGAAAATATAATTATACAAAGGTTTTAATTTTGTTTCTGACTCTTAGATTTAAATACTATAATCTATGATTTCTTATATTTAATGTGTAATATTAAAATGAATAATACTTATTTTTAATATTTAATACAAAATGAATAATATTTATATTTACTATATAATATACAAATTGGTTTCGTTTATAAGACGAAACATAAGTAATAGATCCTACTAACATACTAACACTAAATCCAATTTCTTTTGGCGAAATCTAGAATAGTAAAACATAATCTTTCGTGATAATTTTTATGAAGAGTTTCTATATTTACAGGTACTAGATGGTCAGTATTCCATTCGGTTAATTCCTTAGCTTCTCCTTTTAATGTAAAAATCGGTGTAAACATAAATACTAAGTGAGAAAATTCAAGTTCTCTAGCTATTTCGGCTACTTCTCTCATAAATAATTCATAACTAAATCTACTTACATCACATTGTAGCTTTTGTAACGTTACCAAGAGTTGATCGTGGTAATATTTTATGAGTTTATCAACTTCAGTTTTCAGAAATTCCAAACCGACACTAGAATATAAGAAGAAGAGGAGATCTCTAGCTGGTGAACCATAGATATTCCCTTGAAAATCAACGAATATGTTACGAGTAGGTTGACCAGTTTCCGTTTTAACCATCATATTATTAGTCCACAAATCACAATGTGCAATCGTAGCAAATGGTTCACGAACTTCGGAATACGTAAATAAAATTTTCATTTTTCTAATACCTTCGCCAATCCTGGTCAATAGCGGAATGCATTTCTCATTATTTGATGCAATTTTTTGAACGCAACTTACTAAATTGTTTAACATTTCATCGGAAGGAACGAATACCACTCCCGGATTTAAATATGGAAGTATTTTAGTTTTGAATTCTTTAGGTTTAGCCAGTTTATAAGCTATTACGGATCCGTGTAATGTAGCCATGTCTTTTAATATCAATTTCGCTGTTTCCATGTCAAAACCTGTAAATCTATCACCAATATTGTACCCTTGTTCTTTTAAATTTTCTAATACCAAAACAGCATCCTTATCTACAACATCGGATTTTGCATTTAATGAAATCCTAGCTCCGATGCATTTAGCGAAGAAATGCATCAGGTTGTCTATTCCCTTTTCCTTTCCAAATTCGTCTAATGCTGGTACAACTATATTGTAATGTGCAATTTCCTTTTTAAAAGTTACCGGTATGTTAAAGATATTCCACACTGCCTCACTCGGTGGCACTGTTTTCGCCACACATTGTACACTTTTCTCTTCATTATTTCGTGTTTTCACTTTGATATTTAAAGCTAACATAACACTGCCATTGTTTTCACCAGCGGGTAATAAGTTCTTGCAGTCGTAAGACACAAATTGCATACCATTGCTATCTATATAAGTTTGAATAAGTTCCTTCAAACTATTGATAACCATGTTACTAATTTACAGTAATAGTTGAAATGCGCAAAATGTATTGATGTGTTATTAATTACACTTGAAATTGTAACGTTTGCGATAATGGTTTGAATGTTTATTGATAATGTGAGTGAATGCATTTATAACCCATGTTTTTTACGGCGTTTAATTGAACTATGTGTTGTACATGCGTGCTTCTCGTATATTAGATTAATAAATAGAGAACGGACATTCTTACCACATGACTAAGTTCTCTGAATACAATAGCCGTTGTCCATTGTTAACGCTGGTGGCCGAGAAAGACAAACACAAATACTTCATTGTATTACGTCGGGATGTACTCAGCAAAGTTTATAAACATTTCGAGATGCCGATTGCGTTTAATGGATATTTATCCTCCGACTACAATAGGTGTGTTGTCATTGTAATCGCAGCGGACCAGATGGTCGGGAAAGACTAACAAATACTTCATTGAATTACGCCGAGTCATGTGGTAAGAATGTCCGTTCTCTATTAATAAACAATATTATTTACTGCCTATTGAAAATACGAGTGTTACGGAGTTAAAATTAAAAAGCCATGTCCATTCGATTTCGATAATTATAGTACATAAGTAAAGACTCACGATATTTTTTTAGGTTTAACTGTTACGGCATTTTATTAATCAAATAAATATAGTTGCGACGTAGTATATCCATTGTGGCATAGAGTAAAATAGTTTCTTACGAATGAAAGGTTCAATACAAGAAGAAGAATTTGTTCAAGAAACAAATATCTTTAGTTTATAAGGACTATCTCACAGATACTCAAAGCAAGCTAATGAGAATCCCAGAAAATGTTGGTATTATATTGGCGAAACGAAGAAGAGAAGTCGTATTCTAGGTAGGACGCAGCTTCTTGAGGATCCTCAATCTATAGTACGCATTTGCTGATCATTTGAAGAACGTTTGTAATACACCCTCTACGACTAACAACGTAGATCTCCTATCAACCAATTCAATGTCTCTCCATTTTCGTCACTTATATAATGATGATGAGCTGCTCAGCACTAAGATGCTTAGGGATAAATTTACTTCGGAAGATGATAAAATTCCTGCTTTTGTTGTTGGGGACTGTGGAAACGTGTTTGCTCCATCATTAGCGAAGAAATTTAATTTGGCTCTCGCTACATCTACTTTTCCCGCTATTTGGAAGAGTACTAAAACTGTTCCTGTCTTAAAAGCTGGTAATACTACGGACACTACCAACTATCGGCCTAATGCCATCATATCGAACTTCACAAAAATGTTTGAAATTGCACTATACCGAAAAGTATACCCTCTTATTAAGACTGCAATATCACCGAATCAACACGGCTTCATGAAAAAGCGATCTACTGTCTCTAACTTTGCGATATTTTCTAAATACGTTGCTGACGCGTTGGATTTCGGGTCACAGTTTGATATAGTGTAATAGAGTGGTATATACTGACTTTGCCAAGGTATTTGATTGAGCGGCTCACGCTATCTTGCCAGTTAAATTGGCGAGTTTTGGATTTGGTAAACCGCTGGTTGATTTTTTAACTTTGTACCTACATAATAGGCCTCAATGTGTATTCTACAACGTATATTTATCAACACCTTACATTACCACTTCTAGAGTTTCGCAAGCCTCTAACTTAGGTCCACTGCTTTTATTATTTTCATTAACGATCTCTCAGGCCAGATCAAGTCTAATAACCTTTTCTTTGCCGATGACTTGAAGTTGTTTTCTCGAGTCTCCGACTAGAGGGACTGTCTTCGACTACAGGCCGATCCGGTTAACATACAGACTTGGTGCAAAAATTACAAATTACCTTTCAACCCCGTTAAGTGCAAGATTTTATCTTTCACCAAAAGACTTAATGTTATACACTTTAATTACCAACTTGGGTATATGACTATAAGACGTGTTGAATCAATTAAAGATTTGGGCATTACTTTCGATATGAAACTGACCTTCAATGGGCATTTCAGCAATGTGTCTAAGCAAGCCACATAAACTCTTGGATTTATTTATCCCTAACTGTCGTGAATTTTCTTAACGTGAGGGTATCAACTACCTTATTTAACTCATTAGTGAGATTACGTTTGGAATATGCTAGCTTGATATGGTATCCATTTTATCAAGCACGAAAACGTCTACCTGAATAAGTTCAGCGACGATTTTTGAAATACATGTGGTTTAAGTTGGACGGCGTCTATCCCCATAGGGGCTTTGATAACACTCAACTCCTTTCTCGCTCATGCCTTCTCTCTCTTTTAGACGTTTTGTTGCCAGCCTCAACTTACTTCATAGGCTTCTTCACAACGAAGTTGACTGCACAACGCTTTAATTTTCTTGTCCCACTATTCTTCACACGTCTTTCCCGTACTTTCTGTCTTTCTTTTCCTCGAACCAATTTGTTGGTCAGGTCTCCTGTCTACGTTATGGGCAGCAACTTCAATCAGGTTTCTTCTGAAATTTATATACATTTCTGTGATTTGTTGACCTTCAAACGGCTTCTCTATAATATCTGCGATATATATTCGTTGTAGTATGTATGTATCTTGATAATTAATTCCTGGATGTTCTTGTTTTTTGTTTTTATTAGTTTTGTTCACTTGTGCAGACTTTTGTTTATGTTAATATATATTATTAGCTTGAATATTGTGTATTGTTTCGGGCTTCTTTATATTTTTTATATTTAGGATGTTAAGTCTTTATAATACTTTTCTTATTTCTAATAGTACTTGTTGTTATGTGTATGATTTACAATTTTGTTCTGATTTTATCCTGTAAATGGAATTATAATTCTGTTGGATAATAAATAAAGAAATTTCGAAGAGTTTAAGAAAGTTCGTTTACCTTGAAAGAAATTTTTAATGGTAATAGAATTAATATTTAATTTTTTTTAATATGGCAATATGGGAAAATGTTTATGTAATTAATAGATTTAATTGCAAAATAGTTAATTGACGAAGGAGATACTTGTTGAAACTTCATTATAACGCTAAGAAATACTTCTACTTTCAAAAATTCTTTTATTGTAAATACCACTACAATATTGTTTGGCCATACAATGGCTTCATCAGGTGGATGAAATACTGTATTTAATCCACCTGATGAAGCCATTGTATGGCGAAACAATATTGTAGTGGTATTTACAATAAAATAATTTTTGAAACTAGAAGTTTAATTACTTATTTCTTAGATTCAATTGCCTTTAACAAAAGATAAAATTCCATGTTTTGCTCTTTAAAAATAGTGTTTGAGGTATTATTTCCAAGTTGAAATGTATATTCTGTTAATTATTTTGGCACAAAAAACACTTCATACATTCCAATCGTAATATATTTTTTGTAAAATACATTTGCAGGTAGTTAAATTTAGAACCTTTATGTACAAAATATTTTAAAATATTATGTCATTAATACAAATACCAAATCGATTATTTTATAACATCTGTTTTATGACAATTATGATTCAATTTTATCATGTAGGTTATCATTCTATTTATATTTTTTATTGCTAAATCACTATCGCACGAGAATTTTTGGATTAGAAGATGAACGTGCAAGAAATATAATTCAATGAAAAATAAAATTCATGGAATTTTATTTATATTATATGTAGTTGGAGACAGAATTTTTGATATGAAATAAAAAGTAATTGTAACTGTGTTTGAGTAGTGGAGGTAATATTTTTGTCGGGTAACGAAAAGAAGGAATAGACGTTTTATTATCTAGTTTCCTGGAATAATATTTTCTACGTGATCTCTGTTTCCATCATCATATCTTTTGCTTCATTCTGATTAATTTTCTTACTTAGTTAATATCTAGTACATATTAAACCTTTTTTTTTACTTTTAGGTGTTAGGTGTAAAGCCTGTTCGTATACCTTTAACCCAAATTATCTTGTCTCCAACTCCAACTTTTATTTTGTAATTCCCGGATCTTTCCTGCTCAGTAGGCCAAAAATTCCTCAATGGGGCGCGCCTGGAGTACGTTGGGGGATTGTCTTGCTTAGCTACATAATCAACGTTATATTCAGATAACCAGTTCTGAGTGATTCTAGCATAATGGCATCAAGCCAGATCGGGCCAGAATATTACATCATCATTTGGATGATGAGCATTAATGAAATTTATCAATTTAGATAGACATTTGCGAATGTAGACGTTTGCATCCACAGCTTCACCTCTAACTTTTCCACCGTAAGGTCTTGAAATTCCTGCATGAGAAATAACGCACCAGACCATAATCTTGTCGGCAAATTTCGCTTTCGATTTGAATTTTACGTTGTCGGGACAATTTGCAATATTGGACGCGTAAAAACCATCGTTACTTTTTATTTCCGAATTGGATAATGTGAAGTATTTCTCATCGTCTAAAACAATAACTCTGTTGCCAATAAAATGTTGACGCCTTAATGTTCGGCAGCATCTGGGGATTCTCTCTAGCTGGGTTGCGATGTATTTGGGACACTTCCTTCTTTTTCGATATTCTAATCCATTTTTAGTCAAAATTCTGCCAACAGTCCTATGCGCAATTCCAAATCTACGGCCTAAAATGCGCGTAGATGTCCCAACTCTATCTTGAGCAGATTGGATGAGACTGTTTACTTCATGTGGGGCCAAAACTGGAAGTCGTCCACTTTTTGGTAAATTCATGCATGGCATACCTTTTTCACATTCCTTAATTTTGCGGTAAATAGATGACAGTTTTGGTCTCGGAAAATGTTAATTAACAATCTCGCGTTTAGGTGCTCGTCCAACTAAATTATATAACGTGTGTTCATTTAAAAAGTCAATCTACGTTACTTTGAAATTTTAATAGAATAAGACGCAAATATATTAGTATGTGTTTGTTGTTCCGTAAACGTAAATCCAAATGACATTTGATAATGTCAATCACAAATATCAGCTAGTGCATAAAATAATCGTGCGTCGATTCTGGTTTAAATAAATTGCTTCTCATTTTTAAAATGGCTTTCACTTTGGAACATAAAATTCTTTTAGTCCAGGCTTATTTTCGAAGTGGTAATAAAATTGATGGTTTATGGGTTTATTCAGTTTAAGATTGCATGGTAGAATTTCAAGTTGAGTTTCCACATTTTGTAATAGATTATATACAATTTAAGAATACTTTGGATAGAACTTTAAAACTTTTTTCTGAAACTGGTAGTCTCTTAAAAAAATCAGGCAGCGGAGCAGTTAAGAAACGTACATCTCAAGTTGTCAGTCGTGTTGAAGAAATAATGGAAAATGAACCACAAACATCTGTTCGACATTTGAGTCAACAAATAAACCTTTCTGTTGGTACAACTCACAAGTTATTAAAAAAAGATATGCAACTTTATCCATACCGTGTCACAGCAGTACAAGAATTGTTAGAAATTGATTACCCACGTAGACTACAGTTTTGTAATTGGTTTGTAAATATGAACAATAATGGAGAACTTTCGCAAAGAGTCATCTTTACTGATGAAGCATGGTTTTATAAAACGGGATACCTAAATTCACAAAATACAAGAATTTGAAGTAGTAAAAATCCACATGTAATTAATGAAGAATCGCTATATCCAGAGAAAATTGGTGTTTGGGCAGCGATAAGCCAAAGGCGAATTTCAGTATTTCATCCACCTGATGAGCGTCAAAGGCGAATCTTTGGACCAATATTTTTTCAGGGAACGTTAACTGCTCAAAGGTACCGTACGGAAATTTTACAACCATTTGTCAATCAGTTGCATGATGATGAACTTCAAAATGCATATTTCCAACAAGACAGAGCACCTTGTCACTGTACTGCAGAATCTTTGGATTATTTAAGAGAATTTTTTGATGAGCGTATAATTAGTCGAAATACTGAAATTGCCTGGCCTGCACGTTCATGCGATTTAACACCTTGCGACTTCTTTTTGTGGCTTATCTAAAAAATAACATATATCGAACACCTATATTGAATTTAAATGATATGCTACAGAAAATCGAACAGAAAGGCATGGAAATTAATAATAATCCAGTAATGTTGCAGAATATCATTAGAAATTTTGAACGGAGGATTTTAAAATGCATTGATCTTGAAGGACAACATTTTCAACATTTGTTATAGTTTTCAATAAATACCTATTATTTGTTATTTATTTGTATGTATGAAACTGTCAAAATATACGACTTCGTAGGTTAAGTAGTAAATTTTAATTTACGACATACTTCAAAATGTTCTCAGTAAATCACATGCTACTAGATTGACTTTTCAAATGAACACATGTTATAGACTTTCGCATTTCAATCTTGTATGACATCTTTCAAAACTATTTCTGACAAATCTAACATGTCGCCATAGTAACTAACAAACGAACATCTTCTCTAGCATAGTCGTAACTAGTTTTGAACCATTTTTGGTAATAACATTCCTCGTCAAAACTTTTTCCGAAAACCTATGTTCCATACGTTATTACATTGAGATGTATGTTGTAAAGTAAAGTAGATAAAAGATCTTCTCTAAGTCCTTCATTGTCATCCGATTATATAATTTGTTGTTTCCCCATAGTACTACAATATCCGCCCAAAACGATCAACAGGAAATTTCCAAATTGTCGTTAATTCAAATATGTTCACCTGCATATCAATATATTTATTCGATTAATTCCTGTAATCATAAATACAATATAACCAAGGCTACTAAATGTATAAGGTTGCCTCGTAACTCTCCACGAATAATATTCTTACGCGGGAAAGCGTTACTCAGCGTGCCCATTTAAATCAAAATTATTTTCACTTTAATTTGATGATTGGTTAAATAGGTATAAATTGAGTAAAGTAAATCATTGTTTTCTATACACAAAACGATTGGTTTATGTACGATCTAATCACATATACCTACACAAAGCATGTCGTCCTTTATTTCAAAATATTGCTTTAAGTAATTGTTAATGACTGCTAGTTTTTGGTGTACTCATGGGTGTTAAAAGTATGTAATGTAAATATTTTTTCCGAAAAATGCGCTTATAAATTATAAACGAAATGAAGGTGGTTGACACAGTGAAACACCGTCACATATTAATTAATTTAGTATTCTACTGTCACAACTCAGTTCTTTCAATAAATTGTTATTACGGAGTTAAAAGGTTTTGTAAGTCTAAAAAAATGGGTTCACAAATGCAAATACTAACTGGATATCAATATATTATTTCATGCAGTTTTCTTATAAATAACCAAAATAAAATTACAATCTTTATAATCAAAAAGCTTTTTTGAGTTAATACATTACTTTAATTTACAATTTTTTAGTTTCAAAATTTTTTTATGGTAAATCCACTACAATATTTTTCGCCAAATAATGGCTTCATTAGGTGGATGAAAAGCTGATAATTTAAAATACAAGTTCGAATATTTATGTACAAATTATGATGTTTTATTGTTATATCTTCCACCCATAAATTTAAGGCATTTTCTACCTTAGGTAACACTTTATTACGTATTGTGGTTACAACTTTTGCAGTTTGGGGTGCACTAGAAAAACTAGCTCGAATCTTATCTTTGTTTTTTAACACTTCTCGTATTCCTTCTCGTTTTTATTGTATATTTTAGCAACAGTTGCAATAGATTTTTTTTCTATTTCAATCATATTAATGATTTTTATTTTTTCACTAATAGTGAGCATTTCACGTTTTCTTGTTGGTTTAGAAGCCATTTTAAAATGATTTTCAAATTTACTTGCTTTATTTAAAAACTATTGCAAGCACTGTCTTGTCCGACAATTCGAATAGTACTAAACTCATAGTTAACAGGAGCGTTTATATGTACAACTAAAAGCGAGTGGCACCTTAAGCACGTTCTAACTTGTTTAACTTATCATAAGAGAGCGCCGATTCAGGGGATGACTCATATATACGACGATATATCGACAAATGCTCCTATAACTTTTATATTTATTGATATAACGCGTTTTCTGCTCATCATAGGTAAATCGCGGATGACTGAAACCGCGGATACGGAGTCAGCGGGTAACGGGGTACTACTGTATACATATATATATATATATATATATATATATATATACAGGATGTTCTAAATTATTGAAAACCAAGATGGCTAAGATGAAGAAAGCAAGATGCAAGGAAGGAATGTTAATTAGTTTTAAAATAAAAGAGAAACTCGTTTGGCATTATGAATATTTAATCACCTTTATACGAACAGGAACACAAGATAAGAATTATTACATAAATAAGAATTTCTTCTATTACAAATCAAAAATATAGAGTATACAAAATATCAATTATTACATAACAGCAATTTTTTTTAGCTTGTATCCAACCGTCTATCGAGGCAATACGATCCTATCCCAACTTAACCTAATCTACCTCGAACTTATATCGAATCACCTCGAACCTATCCCAATTCACCCAAGATAACTCGAACCTACCCCGAATTATCCCAAACTTATCTTCAATCAGCCCGAACCTATCCCAACATATCCAAAATCTACCAAAACGAATTATTTGTTTTAAAATATATATACACAGTACGGTCTCAAAGATGCGGAAATTACGAATTTACTCATGACATTCATATTTATTTTCTATTCCCATTTTGATGGGAAATGCTTCCTACTATTTTTTTTTTAATGGAACACCTTGTATATCGTCGTAATATTTGAAAGAGATTTCAAAACTGCATTCAGAAATGTAAAAAAAATTTCTTTATTCTAAAGAAACTTTAAAAAAAGTTAATGCGAAATCAAGCTATGTTGGAAAGCAAGCATTTTACTCTAATCTGTCAGATTGTTGTGAAAATTTATTAGTGTCAGTTATATTGACTAATTATAAATATTTAAAATGGCATTAAAACTAACAGAATCTGAGCGAATTGAAATTTTGATAATGCGTGGATATGGTGATCGTCAACGTTCATATGATGAAGTGTTTTATTCAAGTGTATTAAAGTGTTTTATTCAATACTGTTTATCTCAATTGCCAAATCAGTAAGAGCACAGTGTGCCGAACAATTCAGAAGTACGAAATATTTCGTCAAATAAAAGATTTGCCAAGAACTGGACGTCCAAAAATAGCAACTGATGAAGACACCAGTTCGAATGTTTTACTTTCAATACAAGAAAATGTGTCGACAACGGAATTGCGACAAATTCATAACATTTCTCAAAAATCTGCTCAAAAAAATCCTCCAGTCTGTAAAACTGACACCATATAAAATGCAAACCGTTCATGAATTGTTGGAAGATGATCCAAATCGCCTACATTTTTGCGAAATAACGACACCATTAATCACAGATCAGTCAAATTTTTTGAACCAAATAGTCTTTTCCGTCGAAGTAACGTTTTGTCTCAATGGTACGGTCAACATGAACAACTGTCGTTACTGGTCAACAGAAAATCCTCACTGGATAGAAGAAGTCCATATGAAGCAGCCACAAAAAGTGAATGTGTGGGCTGGTATACTTGGAAATCAAATAATAGGCCCTTTGTTCATAAGAGAAACTTTAAATGGTTATAGATATTTAAATTTATTGCGGAACCATATCGTCCAGCAATTACAGCGTTTTTTCCAAATCCAAATAAATTTAATCTACCAAACGAATCTATTTGGTTTCAACAGGATGGAGCTCCGCCACATTTTGACGTAATGTCCGTGATTATCTGGACGAGGTATTTCCTGTACGCTGGATTGGAAGCAAAGGAGCAATCGAATGGTCAGCCCGGACTTATCGCCACTTGATTTCTTCTTGTGGGGTCACTTGAAATGTCAAGTGTATAAAAATATACCAAATAATCTAGAAGAATTAGAGGAACGAATAACTGAAGAAATCAACAGTATCAGACAGCAAGTTTTACATAATTCACCAAGACATTTTGTTGATAGATTATATCACTGCTAAGTGGTTAACGGAATACAATTTCAACATGTAAATCTATTTATTAATACTTCTTTGTTTCTTGTTAACTAAGGTTTTTTTTAATTTTTTCTGTTAATTCTTTTAGGACGAAGAAAAAAAAATATACATTTCTGAATGTAGTTTTTAGTTCTCTTTCCGAAGTTGCTACAATATACATGGGAGTTAAAAAATATAGTAGGAAGCATTTCCGGTCAAACTAGGAATAGAAAATAAAAATGAATGTCATGAGTAAATTCGTAATTTTTAATTATATATAAATAATAAATTTCAAAAAAATTACTTCTGGAAAAACAAAGTTATGAGACCGTTCCCGGACTTTATACTAACCCTGCATATATTTTGTGAAGAATATAATTTAAAATGAAATTAAAACATTTTTAATATACACGAAGTGTGTATAATTACGCGTCTGTAAACGTTGGTGACTTCTACATTATGATTAAAACTGTGCTTTGATAAAACTCATTTATTCCATGAATTCTGATTGTTAAATTAAAATTTGTTTTTTTACAATACAAAATACATTACATAAGTACAAATGTTTATGTATAAAAATAGTAAATTTGACTTTAGTCCTCAATACGTTCAAAAAATTTAACAATGCAGTGTAAACAAACTTATCGCTATATAGGTCATGTCGATTTGGATTTAGTAAATTCTATTTTTTAAAGTAACAGGTAAGTACTTTACTTAAAACTAAAATAATTCGCTTACCTTCAGGTTTCCAACTAAATAATTTAATTCTTGTGAACAGTTATAATTTTAAATAGGTAATAGCATTTTAACAGTACTAAATCCAATTTCGTTTAGCAAAGTCTAGAACGGTAAAGAATAACCTTTCATGATAATTCTTATGTAGAGTTTCTTCCGCTTCAGGCACAACATGTTCCGGTGTCCATTCGGTTAAATCTTTTGCTTGGCCTCTCATTGTAAATATTGGAGTTAACATAAATACTGCATGAGCAAATTCAGTGTCTCTAGCAACTTCATCTACTTCTTCCATAAATGATTCATAGCTGAACATTTTTAAATCGCATTTAAGTTTTTTCAATATCTTAATTAGCTCGTCATAATAGTATTTTATCAGATCATCCACTTTATTCTCAAGTATATCTAACCTAACACTTGAATAGATGAAAAACAGCATATCACGAGCAGGAGATCCATATCTACACATTGGAAAATCGACGAATATACTGTGTATTGGCTTACCGTTTTCATATTTGATCATAACATTGTTGGTCCACAAATCAGTGTGTGCAATCGTTGCAAATGGTTCTCGTACTTTGGAATATACGAAGATATTTTGTATTTTGCGCACGCCTTTTTCTAGTCTCGACAAGAGCGGGACACATTCAGCATTTCTCGAAGCGTACTTATTTATATATTTCACATACTTGTCCATGGTTTGATCCGAGGGAACATACATAACCCCGCGGTCCATATCTGGTAGTATTTTCGCTTTGAATTCTTTGGGTTTGGCGAATTTGAAAGCGATTGTCGCTCCGTGTAAAACAGCCATATCCTTCAACACAATTTTCGCAGTTTCCAAGTCGAAACCGATAACTCTATCGCCAACTTTGTAATCTTGTACTTCCACATTTTCAAGTAACAGCACTGCATCATTATCTACCACGTTGAATTCTTCATTTAAGGAAATTCTGGCCCCGAAACATTTTGCAAAAGGATGCATTAAGTGATCAATTCCGTTTTCTTTACCAAATTCTTCTAATGTCGGTAAGACTGTAGTATAATGATTGACTTCCTTTTTAAATGTTAATGGAACGTTAAAAAAATCCCATACGGCTTTACCAGGTGGTACCATCTTCGCGACACATCGAAGTGTTTCTTCTTCATCGTTGTTCCCATTTTTTATTATAATATTTAAAGCCAACATGGTGCTACCGTAGTTTTCACCCACGGGCAGTAAGTTTCGACAATTATAAGAAACGAATTCTTTGCCACATTTGATTAAATATGGCGATACTAATTCCTCTAAATCTTTTATTTCCATAACGTCTACTTAGACCGGCACACAAGAACAAACAGACGAACCACGCTATTTTTCTAGTAAATATATTATGTTGCGAATTAGATAATTGTTATACTTGAAAAGGATAAGTGCTTATATCAATAGCATGCGTTGTTTAATTAGCAATTTGTGTCTATTTTTTATTTCCAATTAGTTTGAAATCAAGGTCACATCAACAAACACATGTCTATATTAAATATGAGATTAGTCAGTGGTATATGTGTTATATTGACCCCTAAGTTTCTTGTTTCATAATTTTACTTCACAAAACGAAAACACTTTTAGATTGTCTTAGGTTGTAGGAAAGATCAACAATAAACTGCTTTCATGTATTGATGTTCATCCTTTTTATTGAACATGTAAATGATTAGAATATAATTGAGCAGTACGTGAAAGGTATTTCCATTTTACATTAATTATTAAGAGATTGATTTGTTTGTATTTATTTTTTTACTATAATCTATTCGATAAACAATATGTTTACAAGGACAACCAGTTATTCATAGAAGATTCGTGTAGAATATTAACCTAAGTTAATAGACAGTAATATCTCAGTAATATTAAATGAAGAAGATAGACTGTAACAATTAAACAAATTATTTTATTTTGAAAGGACTTTTACTTGTCTGAATTTGAATGTATGTACATTAATAATTTATGTCGGCCAAAATTAAAGGTGATTATAAAAGTCAGTGGGTAAAGGCCAACAAATATTCGATACCATTCTTAGAAAAGTTTGACTATCAACATAATAATAACGTAGCGTTTATTGAAAATAAGTTGCAGTTAAAAATTAAATTACAAGACTAAAACTTATAATAAGAATAACATAAGTTGAGACGTTCTTATCTTGCCGAGCTACGCTTGAAAATAAAGGACCAGAACATCAACAAAACTTTATTTTTCAATAGTTTCCTTGCTTTTGAATACAGATACGAGCAACATCGTTTTAGTGTTGTATATAGTCTCAAAGAGGGCGCCAGTAATAAAATGTTAGGTGTCCAAAGTAATGTCAATCTTTCGTTAACCTACATACATCTAAAGTTTCATTACGATACGGCAAGTGATTTAGTCATAGTGAGTTTTTAAAGTTTATAAATTGGCCGAAAATTGGAATTGAGTCGAGAAAATTTTCCCTCAATAATTTTTAACAACTTTCGGAGAGGATTAGCTCAACAACAATTGGATGGTCTGCACTGTATTTGACCCCGCTTCGGGTGGGGCGATTTCATAAGAAGAGTCTGTTAGACGTGCTAGTGTGTAGGTTTTGTTTCTTGGTGCGCTCCGTAAAGCGAGATAAAAACCTACGCTATACCTTAGCTTGCAATCGTTAGTGAATTTGGACGGCTTACTGAGAAGCAATTAGACGTAATTAGGCTACCAGTTATTGAAAGCAAATGCCAGTTATTGAAAGCAGATGTCAGTTTTGAAAACAGATGTCAGTTATCGAAAGCAGATGTCAGTTTTGAAAGCAGATGTCAGTTTTAAAGGTTTGAAATTGCTAATTATTCCTCCATACCTATATGTTTTTAGATAATTTCTTAGCCGTTCATTTAATATATCAATTAATAAATTTTTGGAGTTTTTCGGCTTTTATATGAAATATTTACAAATATTATCAAATTTATAAGTTGATATATTAAATGAACGGCTTAGAAATTATTCTAATATATATATATATATATATATATATATATATATATATATATATATACAGTAGAATCTCACAAATTAGAACCACTTTGTGCACCGGGCAGTTCGAATTTCTGAAAAGTTCGAATTTCTGGACATTTTTTTTTTTTACAGAAAATGATAAAATTATAATAAAACTAGTTATGTAAGCTTTATTTTAACACAAAACAGTTTTTATTTATCGTTACGGACGTCCAAAAGGTTAGACATGTGTTTACTGGAAAATATATCACTGGTTGTGCACCATTTTATAATATTTTTGATGCCTTCAAGGACTTTTAAATGAGGAATAGCTGGCGTTATAGATAATATCGACGCCGCTGCTATCTGAAGCCTCCTCATCACTATTCTCTGCATCAGATCCGTCAGTAAACACATCTTCATTCCATTCCTCGATTTCATTTACATTTACGGAATTGTTTGGCATAATTTCATTCAAAAGATCAAGATTTATTTGAAGAACTTCATTGCAATCCTGATTTTGTTGAGCCAATTGTGTTAGTAGCAAATCATCATCGCTGTCGTAATCGCCTGAGTCGCAATTTAATAATTTGGACCAAGAATTTTTTAACACTGTCTGTTGTACCTCATCCCATGCTTGTTTCAACAATATTATTGCATCTCGGATTGAATGCCGTCTCAAAAGCTTATCAATATCACCACCATCACCAATTAATTGAGATAGCAACTTACTTCTGTAAATAAGTTTTGTCATTTTAATAGGATTTTGATCCATTGGCTGCACAGCTGCTGTTACATTTGGCGGCAAGAAATATGCAATTATATTACCATCCTCACTTTGAAGTTTATCAATTGGTGCTTGAGCGCAACAGTTATCTACAAGTAGAAGAGCTTTTGGGGCCAAATTATTGTCTTCAGAAAATCGGATGACCTGTAGAACAAAAAAAAAATTAAAAAATATGGAACTTAAAATATGCATTGGTTAAACATACTTCTTTGATAAATATCTTGTGAAACCAATCATGAAAAATCCGGGAAGTCATCCACACATTTTTCGAAAAGTCATAATGAAGTGGGTTATCAAATCCTCTGAAGCTTCTTGGCTTTTTAGCTTTTCCAATAACCAATGGTTTTAATTTGTGTGAGCCATCAGAATTTGCGCCTAGTAAAATTGAAACGCGTTCTTTTTGAATTTTAAATCCTTGGGCACTTTTTTCACAAGCAGCGACAAATGTTTTATCTGGAAGGCAACGGAAAAATAATCCGCTTTCATCAGCATTATAGATTTGTGTTTCCAATAACCCCATTTCCGCGACTTTTGCACGAAATCTGTGTAGAAATGAAGTGAGCTCACCAACATCACTCGAAAGTATTTCACCACCAATTTTTAAAAACCGTATTCCATGACGGGTTTTAAATTTGGAAAACCATCCATCACTTGCAGTAAATGCGTTTTCATCTTTATCGGGGTACACTTCACTAAAAATTGACTTAGCTTTTGCTTTTAATACGGGTCCTGTCACTGTGTTCTTCTTTTCACGTTGATTTAAAAACCACTTATAAAGGCGCTTTTCCATTTCCTCATATTCTGCCTTATGTAAAGATTTTTTTTTTTGCTTCCTGATAGGTGCTGGTAACTGCATCCATTATTTCTTGTTTTTTGGATTTTATGTAGCTGATGGAAAATTTTGTCACATTAAAATCTTGAGCTAAACGATTTCCACTCACGCCTTCATTAAGTCTTTTTAATATTTTAACCTTAGTATCCAAAGAGAAGGTATTTTTTTTACGTTTGTTAGTCATTTTTTTCTTTAACTTTCACACGTATGAACACTTCACTTTGACCTTCAGTCATCAACTGACCCAAATTTGTACAAGCATATCAAATTTCACACGCATATGACCGAATTGTACACACCACGAATAACTCGGTGATTCCCCGTTTTATTTTTACTTTAATGAGCGAAAAAAAATAATTTGTAGTGAAAATACAAAAAAAATAAAAAAACTTCCAGAAATTATATTATTATATATACAGTAGAATCTCACAAATTCGAACCGTCACAAATTCGAATCGTCCAGAAATTAGAACCGGCCATTTCAATGTATTGGACGCTCTGAAATTAGAATCTGTGGTTCTAATTTCTGGAAGTGCTTTTTTTTTTGGTTTTTATTTTCACTAGAAAATATTTTTTTTTCTATGATTTTGAACTAAATAGGCGAAAAACCAAATTAAACGCTCTAAAATTAGAACAGGGGGTTCTACCCTGTTCTAATTTTAGAGCGTTTAATTTGGTTTTTCGCCGTTCTAATTTCTGGAAGTGCTTTTTTTTTTGGTTTTTATTTTCACTAGAAAATATTTTTTTTTCTATGATTTTGAACTAAATAGGCGAAAAACCAAATTAAACGCTCTAAAATTAGAACAGGGGATTCTACCCTGTTCTAATTTTAGAGCGTTTAATTTGGTTTTTCGCCTATTTAGTTCAAAATCATAGAAAAAAAAATATTTTCTAGTGAAAATACAAACCAAAAAAAAAGCACTTCCAGAAATTAGAACCACAGATTCTAATTTCAGAGCGTCCAATACATTGAAATGGCCGGTTCTAATTTCTGGACGATTCGAATTTGTGACGGTTCGAATTTGTGAGATTCTACTGTATATATAATAATATATATATATATATATATATATATATATATATATATATATGAAAAATGAAAAATTTGTGAAAGACATATCCGCCCGGAATGTGCAAATATCGATATTTTACTGTTTTTAGATCGTCAGTGCACATTATTCGGAGAGAGACATGACTTTCATTTCTATACTACGTGTATATATACGAACTATGATGAACTTCATGTGTATGAGAATGGATAATTATTAAATCTCATTTTACATTCGATTGTCGCTATAATTTGTTGCATTAAATTCTACAATCTGGCAAATCACATTTGCTCTAGATTGTAGACGCAAAAAAGCCGCGACGCCAACTGTACAAGTTGTCAGTACAAATGAAAAATTTATGAAAGACGTATCCGCCCGGAATGTGCAAATATCGATATTTCACTGTTTTTATAGATCGTCAATGCACATTATCTGGAGACAGCCATGTCTTTCACTTCTATACTACGTGTATATATACGAACTATAATGAATTCATGTGTATGAGAATCAATAATTATTAAATCTCATTTTACATGTGATTGTCGCTATAATTTGTTGCATTAATATAATATAAGTTGTTTAAAAGATTATTTTAAAAATGCAAATTTAAGATCACTGGATGTAGAACTGTAGCGTTCGGCATTAAAAAACATTTATTCCACACGTCGTAGTAGCTTATCTGAAAGAATTGTAGACACATATATTATGATCGAAATATTTAACAGATGTTATCCACTTTGTGATTTCACGGAAGACTCTTAATACGGTAAGTGCTTGAGCGTTCTGTAATTTATTGCTTACCATTTATTTTTTTTGTAAAATTTTATGCGGCTGTCACTGACTGTTGGCGCAAATTCGCTAGCCCTAGTGATCATATCATTAGGGCGACCTGGATGGAGATCATCATTCTATGATTCTCGACCATGCTTGGCGCAAATTTGCCAGTTCTAGTATCCACATCAGAAGGGCGACCTAGATGGGATCATCATTCAATGATTCTCGACCATGTTTAAACAATTTCGACCGCTCGCAAATTGGAACGACAATCGTTTCCATATACAGTCAGCGTTTCATCAAGATAATTTTTTGAGCTTTTGTAAGGAACTTTATAACAGATCTATATTCGACTTCGTTCATTTTGCAAACGTTTTCTAAACTGGCACTTTAAGTTACCAGGGTATATGCGATTTAAAAAAAGCATAATGGGAAATTGCACTAAAATTGTAAACTACTTAGTCTTAGTCCGGACAGATAAAAACGTCCCCACGTGTTAAATCTCTTAGAGCTGGTTTAACCATCTATAGTTAACTCTTAGTTCAATTGATCTAGTAGTCAAAGATGACGCGAAGTTTAGCGTTGTGTGCGATGTACAAAAGCTAATAAACATAGATAAATCCCCTAGAAAATAGTACAACTTCATGATAACTATTCAAAAAAGGTATAAAACCCCTTACCAGAATTACTAATCGTAACTAAGTTGTCATCATCAGTAGGTAAAACCACTAATCAAAGTGTCGCACATGGGGCACAGTAAAGCTAACACATATAATCCCGAACAACTTTACACTGCGTCCACGTATACAATGTATATGTGTAAAGTTTGATTTTACCAACTGATGATGACAACTTAGTTGTCAAATAGGTATTTAAGATACGATTATTAATTGTGGTAAGTGGTTTTATACCTTTTTTGAGCTTTTACTTAACCACAATCTCCAAAGAAAGACTTTTCATGATAAATAAGCGTTTAGCCCCATCTCGAATCCATGTCTTCGAATTAAAATAGAACTGACCTACCTTAACTTATATTTTGAACTTTTTGTATATGACTATACTAAAGAAATTTACTATAATATACTAAGTTTTTATTCTTCTTGTTATAAGTATAAAAATGAAATGATATGAGATGCACCGTCCACTTGATTGCTTTTGACGAGTAGTTCAAGCTTGAGCTAAGTTGGCACAACACATTCTTTCTGTTGAACTGAAGTTCATGTTTAACTATCAGTGAACTTTGTTGGTATAACCGCCCCTCATTTTTCTATAGTATATAAGATGGAGATTAACTGGTACAGGGTGTTCTATGGGTAAATACAAGATGTAAATACAGTTTATTTCTCAGAATGCAGTTTTAAAAATATACATGTGGTTGCTCTTAAAGAACTTCCCTTGTATAAGAGAGAAATTAACAGTAAAATAAGTGCCAAGTCAATATATTCCAAATAGTTGTACAGTGCACGACAACAAATTACCGTTGATGTGGATGCACGATTAACGATTCTGTTAGATCGTCGTCTTTAAAAAACTTAATATACCTTTTGTCTAATAATAAATTTTCATTTTTAGCTGGTATTTTTATGAGACATTTCGGACTAATCCCTGTAGTTAATAATGCGATATTATGCCGGTGGGCAACGTATTACTAATCCATCTTAGTGTTTAACACCTTATCATATAATAATGTCAAGGAGATTAATTAATTTATAAAATTTGAAAGCATGTTACACTTATTTTATTAATGTAAGTTCTTATAGTTGAGCAAGAATTTTTATTTTTGTGAACATATGCTAATATGTGTCATACACATATATTTTACTATTATTGTTTTGAAACATAGATTCACGAAAATCATGACTTCATGAGGACCTTGAGTACCTTCAGCGAACATTAAAAAAATGCTAATAAATTTAAATTCTAAAACATATAATGTAGTTTACTACATATTGCCATGTTATTTCACTTTTGATTCAATAGATAAAAGCTTTAAAAATTAATGAATAAAATATTAAACATCATAAGAAAGATGTATGTCAAAGACGCTTGTTTGTGTGATGTTTGCATTGAAAAGCTACCCGGTATACCTATTTAATAAACCAACAATCTCAGCATATCTAAACTATAATCTAGGAAAATAAAAAGGATATTTATATTCAAACATACTTCCATAATCTAAGTAACTCTAATCAAAGTCTTAGTATACCGCGTGTCCACGAATAATGCTAAAGATTGAAAGTGGTGATTGTACTTACAGAAGTATGAAAAAAAGTTTCTATCAACTTGGGTCCGGAAATGGTTCTTAAGGGAGCTATCGCCCTTCAGACATGGCGTCACAAAACTGGTTTTTAGTCAATTAGTCTTGAACTACATTTAATTTACGATTCAAATTTGGTACATGATTTACAAATTATAATTTATAATTAGAGCAGACCAATTTCCGTGCGCGCCATGAGCGCCGGTATGGGAGTGTAATTCGTAATATATTAGGACATGCGATAGAATAGGGGCGCAACATGAGCTTGTTACCGATATAATTATAGAAGTAGAGACATTTATTCTATCAGAAATAATTAAATATACATTTGGTTTGCTGCTATTAAAGTAATATGCATAAACACACGAAAAATAAGAATAGTACATATTATAGCAGCGTTGTATGTACCTATAAATAAAATGGAAAATGTATGAAATCAGTGATTGTGTGCACGACAGAGGATTTAAAAAAACACTTATCGTTTTAAGCGTCTTCCAAGGATTGACAAACTGGAGAAACTCGATTGTATATTTTCAACATCAGGTGCTTTTCTAAGGTTATTTCTGAAAAACATGTCCGCCGTGAGGAAAGAATATGTATATATTCGGAAAACGAGCGTTCTACATCTAGTGATGTTATATTCGCATAATCAAAATACTTTTTTAAGCAACTTCACGCATCTGTAGACTTGCCTTCACAAATACGTGTTAAGGTGTCAAAATCTGCATTTCTGTCTAAAACACTTTCAAATTTAATTAGAACACTTTCACTTTTTGCGTCTTCTACAGCACACAGTTGTGCGTGAGCATCTTTAACGATTTTCAGTGATTCCTCTAACGACAGTGACGAATTTTCTAATTTTGTTATTGCTTCTTCTAGTCCCAAGTAATTCTCACGAATACTTTGTAAATCCATTTTAATCTGAGGATCTTTTTCTGACTTGTATTGATAACTGCACTTTCTTTCGGATCGAATGATAAAACCACGTCCTTAAATTTTTCAAAATGTTCATGATAGTAAAACCCCGCCCGTGACCATGTACCCCAACGTGTCAGAATCGGCTGTGGTGTCAGAATCGGCTGTGGTGGCTCAGGGGTATGGGGACACAATTCGTGAAATTTCCGAATGCGTTTCGGAGATTTCAGGAATACTGCCTTTGTACTCGATATTAAAGCATCTACCTCTGGATAACATCTACGAACCTGTTCTGCCACAAGGTGTAGAGCATGGAGTTTACAAGTAATATGTAACAAGTTAGGACAATATTTCACCATCAGTTATAAACATTAATACTTGGTCTTTCGAAAGTTTCCATTTTTCCAAAGTATCTAATAGCACCTCTGAAATTTTTTCGGCATTACATTGTTCTAGTCGTCTGGATGCTAATAAAATTGAAGACGTTGGTTGATATGGTTCCATATTACGCGCCATCACATTAACTACATATTGTTTTTTGCTATCAGTTGTTTCGTCCACACATAACCACAGTTTTTTATTTTTCAGTTCGGCTTTGATTTTATTTTCAACCTGTTTAGGCACCGATGGTAAATTCCTTCGTAGCGTTGTCGTGCTCGATAATGTTTGATTCACGTATTTTATGCAAAATGAAATAAATGAATCATTACTTAACATGGTAAACGGCAGTGTACACACAATCATAGTTACACATAGTTCATGTATAAACTGTTTTCGATTAATTTTGTTATTATGGTGCTTTGAACTGCTTACGTGTTCTTTACAATGTGTTTTGACCAACACATTAGATATGTATTGCACACTAAACATTTAATTTTTGAGCCATCGTATATTAAGTCCGGGAAGTCCATAATAAACTTATTCACTTCGTCTGACAACGGTCGTTTTCTCGATTTATGTGTCGACGACATTTTATTACGTATGCTTACACTTACATGCAGTCTAAGCAAGTACCAAACACATACTGAATGCTTTTTATTAGTTCTGATTCAATACAATCATCCTCACATCGGCGCACATGGCGCGCACGGAAATTGGTCTACTCTAGTGATGAATCACGTAAATGTCGATCAAAAATTGTTGTGATTCCAAAAAACATCGATGCTGTGCAGAAAATGATAGAACGCGATCGACATGTGACTTTCAGTGAGGTAGAGGCATCTCTTATCAAATCGCAGACTGCAATTCATTCGATTTTACATGAACATTTATTGGTAAAAAAAATAGGTTCCAGATGAATTCCACATAACTTGACCGAAGCACCGAAAGCAGCTCGTGTCAATTAGCGTAAAGAGATGCGCGAAAAATTCGACGTGAGAACCGCAAAATCCGTATACAATATCGTGAGAGGTGACGAAACATGAATATATGCGTATAAGCCGGAAACCTAGCAACAATCTACTGTATGGGTGTTTCAAGACGAACCAAACCCCACAAAAGTTGTTAGTACAAGAAGCACTTCCAACTTCCAAGAAAATGATCGCTTGTTTCTTCGGTTGTACAGGACACATCGCAACAATTCCTTTAGAGGATCGAAAAACTGTTAACGCTGAATGATATACAGTAATTTGTTTGCCAAAAGTTATAGACGAAATCAGGAAGTACAACATTATTCTTCATCACGACAAAGCGATTTCCCATACAGTACGTCAAACAGTTGACTATTTGAAGGAGAAAAGTTTTGAAATAATGTCTCATTGGCCATATTCACCTGACTTGTCTCCGAATGATTTCTTTTTGTTCCCAACTGTGAAACAAAAAATGCGTGGGCAGCGATTTTCAACACCTCAAGAAGCAGTCGAAGCCTTTGAAAACTATGTTTCTAAGATACAACCCCCAGAGTGGAAAAAATGTTTTGAAAACTGGTTCGTACGCATGCAAAAGTGTATAGACCATAAAGGCGAGTATTTTGGAAAACAATAAAATAGTTTGTTCCCAAAAATTTTGTTTTCTTCCCATCATCGTCCTTCAGGTCACCAGTGATAGAGATATTTTGCTTAATATACTCATACAAACAGGGAAGCAAGAAAATAGTAGCGAATAAACCATAATAGTTGATAAAATAAAAAAAAATTGATGTATGTTGTTGATGTCTTGCTCCGGCGAAATTAATGTCTAAGAAAAGATGAAATAAAAGTTGTATTACTCAGTAGTTTATGTTATTTATTTGTTTATACAGTTTTATTTTAATATTATGCAGTCTTTTTGTTCGTTATTTTGTAAATAAGTTGTAAGAAAGATTACTAAGGAGGGTATTTGAAATCTGTTATATTGTGTGATTTGGAAGGTGCAGGGTAAGTTAAAGAAATAGTAATACTAATATGCATTTATTTTCCAACACAGATTATTGCTATTTACAGAAAATATAATATATAGTAAATGTATCATATATAAGTCATATATAAGACAAATAAAAAGTGTTATTCTTATAAGCGTTAATTTGTTATGAGAAAACTTAAAACAAAATGATTGATTCTAGGATTTCTGGTAGGAACTGCATCCTTGCACTACTTCTTTCTTGATCGACGCAGGAGAAGAGTAGCAGCCCTGAAGACGTCTCTTGGAACAGTGGGACGAAACTTTGGCCAAGAAGGAAGCGATATCAAGGCAAGCAACGTCCCCTACCAGCCAGATTAAAAAAAATAGTTAATTAAATTCTTAATTTCTCTGGATTATAAATTAGCAAACTGGTTATGTATCAGTTTTTTTCTAAGATCTATCCTCTCTCCCAGAGCTGAACGTTCGTCTCTTAGCCGCTTCGTTTTTTCTAAAGCTCCTGAGGTCTTTGGCTGTTAAAAAATTTATTAAGGGTTGATGACGTGGGATGTGGTTTTATTTTGTGATGCGAGTTAATATAAGAGTGGATGGACCCGGGTTGTTGAGGTACCATCAACGTATTGTTGGGGGTCCTGAGTCTTCGATTTCTTGCCGGCAACGCTCTATGGGGAGCGTAATCAGATTCTGCAGACATTTTACGTAATGTATATTTCTTCTTTGTCATATTGTGCCGAGAAAGTAGTTTAGTTTGACTTGCTTCGATAGATGGGATACTCCATCCAAGTACGCTTGTATACAAAAAAATCGCGTACATCTATTTTTTCCTCGTTTAATTTTGTATTTTTCTGACGTTTATTAAGGTCATACCGTGGCAATTTCGTTAATCAAAAATGCAAATACCAAAAGTTTCCGAACAAGAAAAGTATTTTATTATAGCAAAAGTTGAATAAGGTTGGTCAACTAGAGTTCTTTTACTTCATTTTCATTCAATAACACAGTACAACATTTTTCAGGTCATTGATTTGGGACTCAATTCTGAGAATTGCACGTGAAAGTAGCCCCACAAAGAAGAACTTCTGCATCATTCGTTTTGTCAAGTTGGCTGCATTAATAATTTAATGGCTGTGGAATAAACAACCTTTTTGTTCAGAGTGAATTACATTTTAAAACCAGAAGAACATTGAATATTTCAATATGGAAAATAACAAGTGCCCAAAATTGGATTATTTTTGTTACGTTTGTGGTCATATCGTCCCAAAAATAGGCAAACAGGATCGAAAAAACTTGTTTACTGAGGAATATAAAACAGCGTATTGTCATTATTTTGATGAAACAGATTTAAGTGGTGCAAATTTTACGCCGAACACAGTGTGCAAAAGTTGTTATAATACTCTTATAATGTGGATACATGGAAAAGGTGTACAGTTTTCTTTTATGAAGCCAGTAATTTGGGTGCAAGACCTAACTGGACATGATGAATCCAGGTGCTACGCATGCATAAATTCCGGTTATGGATTGAACAAAAAAAAATTGAAAACAAAGGTATACATTCCCGCTTTTACTGCGACACTTCCAGTACAACGCGTTGCTGTTACCGATCCACCTAAACCTCCGAGTCTGGATACTGTGTCCCTGCAAGCCAAAACCGTTTTCACCAATTCGACCAATGTGAATGATGCAGATTGGACACCCGATATTGAAAATAATGCACCACAACCGGTAACACAAATCGAAATGGATTACATTGTGCCTAAGATGGGACTATCAGAAAAATTCAGAATTTTTGACATCTTTTTTGAAGCGTAAAAAACTGACAGAGCAAAATGTCAGCGCAACATCATACCGAAAACGCCAAGCTGATTTTCAGAAATTTTATTCCGTTGACGAAGCAAATACGTTCACTTACTGCCATGATATCCCAGGTTTAGTGAAAAATATGGGAATGGATTATATCGCTGGCGACTTGCGTTTATTCATCGACGGTTCAGTTTCAAGTTTGAAGGTTGTGCTGTTGCACAAAACAAACAAAAAACCGTCCATTCCATTGAGATTCAGCACAACTATGAAGGAAACGTGTGAAACATTGGGCGAAATTTTAGAGAAAATCAAATACAATGTACACAAATGGAAGATTTGTTGTGATCTAAAGGTTGTCAACATAATACAAGGCATTATATAAAGGGCGGTTTTCCAAAATACTTATGCTTTCTTTGTAATTGGGATTCGCGATACACAGGGAATCAATATCAATGTAAAGAATGGAAAGCAAGAACTCCCGAGCTCGAGAAACAATTAAAATTACGTAATGAACCTTTGATAAAGGATGTAGATGATATTTTGTTGCCATCGCTCCACATGAAATTAGGAATAACTGGGAAATTCGTTGAAGTGGTAGGTAGTCAAAGATATTGAGGACGCCTATGACTGTTTGAAATCCATCTTTCCAAAACTCAGTGAAGCTAAAATTAAAAAGGGTATGTATCGTTGTCTGTATTTAAATATTGTCATATCTAAATTTGTTCACTTCGATATATTCGCATTATAATTACCAATAATTTTTTCGCAACTGATTTTTTTTTTATTTCAAATAGGTACTCTGAATGGACCGGATATACGAAAATTAATGAAAAGCGAATCTTTCACAAATATGCTTTCGAACCATTATAACCACCTATGTGCATGGGACGCATTGAAACAAGTCATTGAAGGCGTTTTAGGAAATAACCGTGTACAACGAGATGACATACAGACGAGTGGACAAGTTGCTGTATTATTTTGAAAAAATCAATGCATCCATGACGTTAAAATTACATTTCATGCATTTCCACCTTGTTACCTTTTTGGCACAAGTACCTCAGGAATCGGACGAACAAGGAGAGAGGTTCCACCAAGTGATCATGCCAATGGAAAAGCGATTCAAAGGCAAAAAATTAGATGCATTGCTTGCGGAGGTTTGTTGGTGGAGTTCTAAAATTATGTAGTTTGAAGATGAAAGCACCGTAGATGAAGATGACACCGAAATTGCTGGACACACTGAAGAAAACATGCCCTTGAATATTATGTCTAACTCGGATGATGATGCAGACTCAGAACATGAATATGAACAACCTACGAAGAAAACAAGATTATCAGAACCACAAGCGTCGACCTCAACGAGGATGGATATTGACAATAATTGAAAATGTTCTAAATTTTGTTTCCATGCATAGATAACAAATAAAAATCTCATATTTTCTGTGTAAGAATAGCTGTAATATGAACCGGAATTTTTATTTACATGCAAAATAAAGTTTATAAAGAAAAAAAACAGCATATTTGTGGATTTGTAATCCAGTTATTGAGCAAAAAATGTGAAAAATGGGGAAAGAATGGGAATTTTTGTGATTTTTAAGGCACTGGATGCACTTTTTTCGAGTAGGTTTGTTCCACTTTTTTTCCTCCAATTCAATATCTACAACTTTGCTTCAGACACAAAAGAGATATTCCGTACGGTATACCGAGATATAACCGTGTTAAAATTTAGAAAAATTGATCAAAATCCACCTTGAGCAAAAAAATTCGTATGGCCATTAAATTATTAATGCAGCCAACTTGACAAAACGAATGATGCAGAAGTTCTTCTTTTTGGGGCTAATTTCACGTGCAATTGTCAGAATTGTGTCCCAAAAACATGTGTCGTACTGTGTAATAAGAGCACAATTTTAAGAATTAAAAGAAGAAGGGAACTGGAACATTATACTCGAAGGAAAATAGGCGCTGGTCGAAAATGAATTTCTACTCCTAATCAAGATGAAGAACTATGAAATCGTTTAAGACAAATCCTTTTGAATACAGAGTTGAGCTGGGTTTTCATACCATTTTTCCCGGATTCCAGTCAACGGTATCACGTAGAGTTAAAGAGTCGGAGTTTAGAAATTCAGCTAGCGCAAAAAAAAAACAACTTTGATAGCTACACAAAAAAAAAGGGCGAATAATATTTTGTGTCAAGGACATTTATCGACACTTCGAATTTTTGGAACCAGTTATTTTTTCGGATGAAAAAATATGTAAATCCATCAAATAGTTCTGGCCGCTTCTCGGTGAACGTGTGGGCTTGGATGTGTGTTCATGGTCCAGGTGTATTTTAGCGTTTTGAAGGGCGTTTTAATAGATACAATTACATTAATATATTAGAAAATATAATGCTTCCTTCTATGTCTCAAATATATCCTGATAACAATTTTAGGTAAAGATGCATTTTAGATACCTTAGTTAGGCAAAGTATTATACATGAATTTGTAACCAATGAAACGCGATTACCACTTAACAGCGTTGGCATATGTTAAATTACTTGAAGTAAATAATTTCAAGACAGATAAGGTTATAAAGAAGACAATATTCAACAAAATATTAAAAATCCTAGTAATTAAATGCAACTATCTATTCAATATATATATATATATATATATATATATATATATATATATATATATATATATATATATATATATATATATATTGTAATTTGTAATAAAAAGCGGTATACAACTACGATATAAAACCGTTTATAACTGAATTTGCAATTCAAACGTATTAGGTAACATTGCAAATCTGTTAAATTTTGAATGATGTTTCCATGGTTACGAAAACAATTCTTTGATATGATTGGTCATAAAATCCATGTAACGTGTGTTCATTTGCAAAGTCAATCTAGGTTACATTGAAATTTTGATAGAATGAGACGCAAATATATTAGTATGTGTTTGTTGTTCCGTAAACGTAAATCCAAATGACATTTGATAATGTCAATCACAAATATCAGTTAGTGCATAAATTAATCCTGCGTCGATTCTGGTTTAAATAAATTGCTTCTCAGTTTTAAAATGGCTTTCACTTTAGAACATAAAATTTTTTTAGTCCAGACTTATTTTCGAAATAGTAATAAAATTGATGGTTTATGGGTTTATTGAGTTCAAGATTGCATGGTAGAATTTCAAATTGAGTTTCCACATTTTGTAATAGATTATATACAATTTAAGAATACTTTGGATAGAACTTTAAAACTTTTTTCTGAAACTGGTAGTCTCTTAAGAAAATCAGGCAGCGGAGCAGTTAAGAAACGTACACCTCAAGTTGTCAATCGTGTTGAAGAAATACTGGAAAATGAACCACAAACATCTGTTTGACATTTGAGTTAAAAAATAAACCTTTCTGTTGGTACAACTCACAAGTTATTAAAAAAAGATATGCAACTTTATCCATACCGTGTCATATCAATACAAGAATTGTTAGAAATTGATTACTCACGTAGACTACAGTTTTGTAATTGGTTTGTAAATATGAACAATAATGGAGAACTTTCGCAAAGAGTCATCTTTACTGATGAAGCATGGTTTTATAAAACGGGATACCTAAATTCACAAAATACTATAATTTGGAGTAGTGAAAATCCACATTTAATTAATCAAGAATCGCTACATCCAGGGAAAATTGGTGTTTGGGCAGCGATAAGCCAAAGGCGAATCATTGAACCAATATTTTTTCAGGGAACGTTAAATGCTCAAAGGTACCGTACGGAAATTTTACAACCATTTGTCAATCAGTTGCATGATGATGAACTTCAAAATGCATATTTCCAACAAGACGGAGCACCTTGTCATTGTACTGCAGAATCTTTGGAATATATAAGAGAATTTTTCGATGAGCGTATAATTAGTCGAAATACTGAAATTGCCTGGCCTGCATGTTCATGCGATTTAACACCTTGCGACTTCTTTTTGTGGCCTTATCTAAAAAATAACATATTTAGAATATATTGAATTTGAATGATATGCTACAGAGAATCGAACAGAAATGCATGGAAATTAATAACAATCCAGTAATGTTGCAGAATATCATCAGAAATTTTGAACGGAGGATTTTAAAGTGCATTGATCTTGAAGGACAACATTTTCAACATTTGGTATAGTTTTCAATAAATACATATTATTTGTTATTTAGTTGTATGTATGAAACTGTCAAAATATACGACTTCGTAGGTTAAGTACTAAATTTTAATTTACGACATACTTCAAAATGTTCTCAGTAAATAACATGCTACTAAATTGACTTTTCAAATGAACACTTGTTATATATTTTGCCTAACTAAGGTATCTAAAATGCATCTTTACCCAATTTTATTTATCAACAGGATAATTGTTCTGTTCACGTTGCGGATGATGTAAGATGATGGTTTCAAGATCATAACATAGAAGTATTACCTAGTCCTGATGTTAACCCTATAGCAAACCTTTGGGGTTTACTAGAAAAAGGCATTTATAAAAGAAATTTCAGAGCCCTAAACGCAAATGTGTTATGGGAAATTATTCATCAGGCTTAGAAAGATTTATATGAAAATCACAACGAATTGTGTAGGAATGCCGTTTTAAATTCAAATAGTGCCATGACTAAATATTAATGTAATATTAAAATAAATTTTATCTAAAAAAAAACACATAACCTTTATAATAAATAATAACTTTTGTCTAAATGACACAAAGTCTGTTTTTAAACGATAAAAAAACTAGTGAAAAATTTTTACTTGATTTAAATGGTGTACGCGATTTTTTGAATACAAGAGTACATTTTTTCTCTCTGTCATATTGTGCCGAGAAAGTAGTTTAGTTTGACTTGCTTCCATGGATGTGAATACTCAATTCAAGTACATTAAATATTTATTATCATAGTTAATTGACGAAGGAGATACTTGTTGAAAATTCATTATAACGCTAAGATATAAGTAATTAAACTTCTTGTTTCAAAAATTCTTTTATTGTAAATACATTACAATATTGTTTCAGTTTTTCATCCACCTGATGAAGCCACTGTATGGCGAAACAATATTCTAGTGTATTTACAATAAAAGAATTTTTGAAACTAGAAGTTTAATTACTTATTTCTTAGCGTTATTTTTTATCAATAAGGTTCAACAATATTCAGTGGAAAGCATAAACAGGACAATATAGAATATCCGCGTATTAATCCTTGCTTCTAACGTAAACGAAATAGAGAGATTTTATGATTTCAAGATCATTAAAACATCTGAAAATACGAATAAGAAAGATTTCTAGCTTAAACCTGAATTGTAAATAAAAATGAACTTCAAAATTTAGCAGAAATATTGTCATCATTGCTAAAGTGTAAATAAAAACCGAATATTTTTCTTAATTTCTTGATAATATGTTAGACTAATTCTGCATAAAATTTAACTTTCTTTGTAGATTGCTAGACTCATCAATGGTGGAGGTGGCAATTTCAGAATAGATTTTTATGATGTTAACAAAAACTAAAATAGATCTTAGACATAAGACATCAATCGTTGTCTTATGTCTAAGGTTGTTGATAAAAAGTACGAATAAATGTGCATAAACTAGAACCATGAAAGATACTTAACAGAAACAAATTAATAATTTTAAAATGAAGATAGATATTGTTTAGTATCTCTAGTATCTATATTACATTATGCGAATAATAATTTTTAATTCGTTTTATATCCAATTTCTCTTAGCAAAATCAGAAATTGTAAAATACAACCTTTCATAGTAACTTTTGTGAAGTATATTTTCATCGTAAGGTATCATGTGGTAAAGATTCCAACTTTCTTGTGTTTTCGCTTCGCCTTTTATAGTAAATAAAGGTGGTAACATGAACATTATTTGGCAAAATACAAGATCTCTGGCTATTTCATCCATTTCGTCCAAGAATGCTTCATAATTGAACACAGCCTGATCACATTGTAATTTTCTTAAAATTTCTATTAGTTCGTCGTAATAAAGTTTTATCAGATCGTCTAATTTCGAATTAATAATTTCGATTTTTACGCTAGTATAAAGGAAGAATAAAATATCACGTACTGGAGAACCGTACTGACACACTTGAAAATCTACAAATATGTTATGTACTGGCTTGCCATTTTTATATTTAACCATGACGTTGTTGGTCCACAAATCTCTATGTACTAAAGTTGCGAGCGGTTCTCGCACTTTAGGATATGTATAGAAACTTTGTAATTTCCTCGAACCTTCGTCTATTCGCGACAATAACGGTATATATTCCGAATTTCGAGACACAAATTTTTGAACGCATTTTATTAAATCGTTCATAAAAATATCGGGAATATCTATGGTGACAGGTTGAGATATGTATGGAAGCATTTCGTTTATGAATTCTTCAGTTTCACTTAATTTATAAGCGATTATTGAGCCATGAACAACCGCCAAACTTTTCAATATCAACTTAGTCGTTTCCTCGTCGAAACCGCAGAATCTATCACCAACGACGTAGCCTTGAACCGCCATATTTTTAAGTATAAAGACTGCATCTTGATCAACACTATTGCAAGTGGGATCCAATGAAATCCTTGACACCAAATATTCAGCAAAATTACCCATTAAGTGATTTATTCCTTTGTCTCTTCCAAACTTATTTAACTTGGGCACAATTGTACTGTATATAGCGGTCTCTTTCTTGAATGATATTGGTACGTTAAAAACATGCCATACACCTTCACCTATTGGCACTTTTTTTGCTACACACTGGATAATTTCTTCTTCACTATTTTCATTTCTAACTTTAATATTTACCGCTAACATAATACTACCGTAATTTTCACCAGCCGGGAGAAGATTTTTGCAATTATATGAAACGAGCTTTTTAACATGTTTCTTTAAATAGGGTTGAAGCAGTTCTTCTAAATTAGTTATTTCCATGTTGTACGTTGAAACACTAACACGATATTCACAATAGTTAAACACCGAAAGGAATTGCAAGATCGTATCGATAAATTAACTTTAAATAACATCTGTTAATGCGGAAAGTGTTTGCTATACATCTGTGATGCTGCAGTATGTATGTCATTGTATTTATGTGTATTCGTATGTGTTATTATTATTTTCTAGAAACTTATTTACGCATGCCGACATTTCAAATGGTTTGTGTATGTCCGATAGGCTTATCGGGAGGATGATAAACCAGTTCAACAACGATTTAGCGTTAATATTTGTGTGGTATTTATGTCATTTACAGTATGGATTGGTAATAAATATAGTTACATAGCAACGCAGTTTAGGTCTCAGCCGCAAGCGAACAATATCAATAGTTCTTTTCCAACATATACAGCTCAAATTCGTTCGGTGAAAAAATCTTATGATAAACTGTTATAGTTAGACGTAAAAGAAGTAATTTTCACGGTTCAGTCAGGTACTGATAAATATTAATACGGCCGATTGAATAATAGAGTGTGTTTGTTTTGAAAATGAACAAGTTTTCCGAGGATCTAGTGGTATTGCATTATACACTAAAACCTCTAATTATGGACACCTCCGACAATCGGACACCTCTAAAAAATGGACATTTTTTGTGGTACGAAATTTTATAATGGGTTTTCTTAACAATAGTCACTCCTAATATTGGACCCTCCATAAATCGGACGCGGACACCCTTTATTTCACCGAAGCAATAAAACATCTGTAAATATATCTCTTAATTAAGGACAGACAAGACGGGCGGCGCCGAATAAAATTTTGCAATTATGTATGTATGTATGTATGTACTTTTATTGCTGCACACGTGGAAGTATATCTACTCGGGTTGTTCCCATAATACAAAGGAACGACGGTTTACCACTGGCCTACTCGTCAGGTGATAAGTGGAGTGATATGTATTTTGAATCACTTTGAACTAGCCTTTAATAGTGTCAACATGGATTCTAGTAAAAGAAAGCGGTTAACAATCCAAGATAAAATTGATATTATTGCGGTTAGTGAACAGCAAAGCTTAAGTGTCCGAAAGCTCGCGGAAAAGTTTGGTGTCGGAAAGTCGCAAATTAGTGATATAGTGAAAAACAAAAGTGAAATAAAAGAACTTTTCGAGAAAAATGGAAACCTAGCTCAAAAAAGGAAGTTTCCAAAAACTAGTGGTTTAGCAATCGACGGAGCAGTGTTCAACTGGTTCTGTAAGGCGCGAAACAAAAATATTCCCATGTCAGGATCCCTACTCAAAGAAAAGGCGCTGGAAGTAGCACAAAGTTTACAACTCACCGAATTCAAAGCGTCTAATGGTTGGTTGGAGAAATTTTGTCAAAGACATAAAATATCATTTAAAAGTGTGTGTGGTGAATCTGCCTATGTAAACATGCAAAATGTAGACGATTGGAAAGTCAAGTTGCAATCAATATGCAAAAATTACTCTCCGAAAGATATTTTTAATGCTGATGAAACCGGTTTATTTTTCCGCGCCCTTCCGACAAAAACATTTGCGTTAAGAAGTGATAAATGTGCCGGAGGAAAATCTGCAAAAGAACGACTAACTATATTGTTGTGTTCAAATATGGAGGGTGATAAGGAAAGGCCGTTAGTCATCGGTAAAAGTAAGAAACCTAGATGTTTTAAAGGAGCTCATGTGGATAAGTTGCCGATAGGATGGATATCTAACAAAAAAGCGTGGATGACTTTGGATATTATGTCAGCTTGGTTAAAGAACTTTGATAACAAGATGAAGAAAGAAAAAGGCATGTAATTTTGTTTCTTGATAATGCCACTTCTCATCCGAAGATTTCATTGGAAAATGTAAAATTGGTTTTTCTGCCTCCAAATACTACCTCGCATTGTCAACCTATGGACCAGGGTGTGATTCAAAACTTTAAGGTAATTTACCGGAGCATGCTTGTAAAAGGGCTTTTGGCGTTAATGGATACTGAAAATTCACTAGAAATGGTAGAAAAAAACATTACGGTAGTCACTGCATTAATATGGATATCAGCTGCTTGGAAAAAACTCTCGCCTGTGACCGTAAGAAACTGTTTTCAAAAATGAGGATTCAATCAAAGTGACAGTGATCTAAGTGCAGAGTGCGATATAGAAGATAATATACCATTAGCATTTTTATTTCCGAATTTTAACATCACTAATTTAGATTTAAGCACATACGCATTAATTGATAATGAGTTATTTACTGAAAATCCTAATGTTTCCATTATAGATTGTATCGATGAAATTACTGATATCAGTGATGAAATGGAAAATGAGATTGAAGAGGAATTTTTAACTAGTATATCAAATATTTCAGAAGCCCATCAAAAATTAAAAGATCTTGAGAACTATTTCTTAAGCACTAACAGTTTTAACATTGCTAACAATATTTCTCAAGCTCTTCTTGAATGTGAATCTGAGATATTTAAACATAAAATGAAAAAAGCAAGACAAACAACAATTAATGATTATTTCAAGTAAAATCTAGCATAAAATATGTATGTATGTATGTGTATTAAGTATTGTAAATTTTTTTTCGACTTTCGTCTTATGTGTGATTAAATTGATATGAGAATGAATGTTTTTTTTCGTTTTTTTTTTCACCTCCACATTTTGGACACCTCCATATATTGGACATTTTAGGATTTCCCGTCAGTGTCCATTATAAGGAGGTTATACTGTATTTCAAATACTAGATATTTCCTAAATTTTTAGTTTACTTTCTATAGTGATTTTCATTAAATACATACTTTATTCTTAGAATAAACTATGTGTACGTCCGTTGATATTAGTTGTATTAATTTAGTATATTGCAAACATATGAATATTAAGACGAGTAATTTATCCAAAAAAAAAAACAGTTCACATTTGTAAGTCTTAACGACATTCTTTTGTTAATAAGTACTTAATTTATGTCCATCTACTCTTAAAAAGTGACCCCCTGAGGAAGCATAAGAATTTGATGCGAAATATTGGGATAAAAAAATAAAGAACTGACTTAAGTAATAGAGTTTAATTTTTCTGGATTCCCCAAAAAACAATTATCCTTTCCATATACTCGTATATATAATACTATAAAAGCTTTGTTTCTTTTATTTTTAAAGATTAATTATGGTAGTTATAAAAACAGAGTTTGTCTTTGGTTAAACACAAATGTACCTTACATTTACAACACAAAATTCGAGACTTTCCCTTGCAATTAGGGTATTTGCAACGCCTGGCAAATTGCTGTTCTGTATATTTTGGTAAGTGACCAATATTGTCAAGTCGAATATCTTTTTGTGGTCTGATTTCAGTGCCTACTTTTGTTCGTCGCACTACGACTTTTTTATCATCCTCTTGTGTTGACGAGGATGGTCTGTCTCTCTTTTTACCTATTGTCTTATTAGCGTTTATGAGTGAATCGGTGATTGATGCTCGAAAGTGTACTAAATCTAATACTTTCCTTTTTGGTATCCCCAAATGCCTTGCTTGCTGTGTATATTCAGTCCGCGAATTTACACACGAAATGTCAATGGCATGTGTGAATGTACGCAGTGTCCATTTTCGAGATCGTATAAACGTACGATATGCTGTAATCAAAAAATCCATTATATCTACTCCACCCATATGCTGATTGTAGGATCTAATAACTTTGGGCCGTTCAACTTCTAAATATATTTTCTCCTTCTTCTCCCATCTTTTGCAGAAGTCTTGGTTTCCAACCCCTATATAATTGGAAGCCATAATAACCGCCTTGTTGTCGAACCATTTGGTCAAAATTATTTCGCCGTCACCACTCACAACCTCTTCAAAGATCCGCGTCCTAGATTTTTTATATCTTTGTCAGCTGAAAATGGCGGATTTGCGAATCTATTCAGTCGTGCAGTACAAGTTGCGCATATTTGTTTTCGAAGCAAAAATTGCAGTAAGTTGTAATTTGAAAAGTAATTATCAAAGAAGATGTCGCGTAAAAGAGCCATTGTGTCCCTCGCAGTGTGCGCTGTGTCTCCATCCTGTTGGAACCATACTTGCGGATGGTTTTCCACGGCTGGCCTTAAAAAAATTTCGGACATTGTCCGATATCTAACACCAGTGATGGAAACGGCGACACCGTGATCATTTTCAAAAATATATGGGCCAATTATCCTTTCCGACGAAACACCGCACCAAACGGTACACTTAAGTGGGTGTAATTCTTGCCGTTGAACTACTCTTGGATTTCCGTAGCCCATATTCTGCAGTTTTGCCTATTAACGAACCCATTTAATTGGAAATGGGCTTCGTCGCTCATAATTAAATTATGAATAAAATCATGATTTTCTTCTGCTTTTTGACGAAAATAAATTACATAATCAAGTCGTTGCTGGTAATCTGTCGGTTTCAATTGTTGGACAAGCTGAATTTTGTATGGAAACATTCTTATTGTATGCAAAATTCTCTGCAGCGACCCTCTTGAGAGACCAAGTTGTGTCGAACGTCTCCTGGTTGATGTTTCTCCATCTTCCCGAATACTCTCCTGTACCCGTTCAATATTCTCATCCGTGTGCACCGTTCGTCGTCTGCCGGCACCAGGAAGGTTGCTTACTGCCCTTTGTTCTCGAAAATTTGCAACCAGACGGTTTATTGTTGACTCTGAGGGTCCAAACCGCACATTAAAATAACGACGATATGCACGCTGAGTCAAAACAATGGATCGTTGATTTGAGAAATAAAGTTCAACGATTTTGGCACGTTGTTCAATTGTGTACTGTTCCATTTTAAATTCCCCAAGTCTTCTTTACAAAATACTGAAAACAAAAAAAAAATTATAATAAAAAAGTTATAAGGAATTAAAACCCCTTCGGTCATTTTGGGCCACCCTGTATTTGGCTTACTCGCGCAACAAGTTCAATTAGGCATAAAAACACAATTACAAATCTGGTGAAACTCAGCAATAGAGGACGCTACCGTACTCTATTGTATGTTATATATGTTCACATACGTGGACACTGAAATTTCGGATAATATACACATTTCTTGCATTAGAAGTCTTAGAAATGTTTGTCCTCAATTGAAGACGCAGTGAGCGAAAGGGTTAAGTGTCTTTCTGCATATCCTATATAATTATTGCATGGCATGATATAGATCACATGTGATTTGAGTTAGAATGGCCGCTTTTAATTTTGTTTTGGTGAATCCTAAGTTGTTATAATTTTTGCGAGTAATGTGAATATGATATTTTATATAAGTTTATTTAAGTTTTCAGATAGATTATAGATAGATTATTTTCAGAGGAACATCTATAAATACCGTATGTTTCTCATCTCTCTGAAAACTTAAACAAGTTTTTTTTATAAATTATAATATCCACATTGCTAACAGAAGCAATTCAGGAATGCCAAAAACATTTCAGCGGTTGATATCATTTGTGCAAAATCACCACTCACAATATATTTTTTGGGATAATAATTCTTCAAATCTGGGATCCAACTCAATATCTCTTCAAAACACTTCAACAGCACTTTCCCCTTCCTCCAATTCCTCCTCTTTCCACCATATGTTGGGAACAGGATGGTTTTTCCATCACAGCAACCTTACCTTTAGACATACTTGTTAATACTACCAATTATTTCGAATAATCTCCCTTTATATACAATACCAATAACACCTACCTATAATGATGTGCAAAAACCTACTCGATGTGCTAGTCATTGCAACCTCATTTATTTTTATTTATTCCAAAACCTTATAGAACCTCCTCGGTGTTATAACCACACCCGGCTTTAACCTCTACAACTTCTTTTAGAAGACCTTGGTTCTAGAACCTCCTTGGCCTTGATGCTGCAACCTGATCCTCTTGATTCTAGAACCTCCTCGGTGACCGTGGTGTTTCAACCTCCCTCTATCTCCATCATAATATTTAGTAATTTATATTTGGAAATTAGTATTCAAGGTGAATTTCTGTTATAAGAGTTTAACAAAAATAAATGAACTGTTAAAATAAAACAGAAAACATGGACAATTTTGTGTGTGAAGTAACATATAAAATATAAGGATCATCAACTGGAAAATATAAACATTCCAATTACGATTATGGGCTGGGATGATATCCATGACGATATTAGATAATTAAGATTCAAAGATAAGAATAAGGACAATTGTATGAGCACTAGAAAGATATATAGTTTAAGTTATTTGTATTTTACTAGATTTTTTTGAAAAATAAAAAAAATATTTAATACAAATTTAGTAAATTTCTTTAATTATTTTGATCGAATACTGTTTCTTAAAGTGTTTATTTCTAATTTTATAATAAAAATATTTCGTTACATGTTTCTGTATTTAATTGTATTTCCCTTACCCTCAACTTTAATTATATACAAAATTATCTAGCTACAATCTATTAAATGCGAGTGTAAGCATAGAACTAGGAAACAAAACGTCGAAGAGATAAATATACGTAGCAATTAATTCATTAGCCTCAATAAAGTTGCGACAAGTGTATATGATAAGAATACACATATACAATGTATTTTAAATACATACTTGTTTAGATAATTAAAAATATGTTTATCTTTTCAATTTACAAATAATGGCTTTCTAGATTATTGTGTTGATTTGAAAATTAAATTGCAAGTTCATGGTGACTTTTAGATTGAATACATATATTATGTAACGATAATGAAATTGTATTTTAAGTTTATTAATTACTCTGCATACTTTTCTTTCATCTACAATTCTTTAAGAGGTTTTCTTATTAGGAAACTTGAGAAAATGTGTAACAGCGATATTTCGCAATGTTGTTCACAGTTTCTATTAAGTTTTAATAAGTTTCCGCAGAAAACGTCATCTAAAGTATAAAAATCACTTTTAAAATTTACATTTTCCTGAATTTTATACGTCGCAGAATTTGTTATTCAAATAGCTATTCAAATATGTGAGTAGAACTTATATATATTTTCCATTCCTTTGCAATTACCCTAAGAAAGGTTTGCCAAAACAGTTTAGCATATCTATGTGAGAGCTCGCATCAAGTTTTGTTACAAATAATACAAATCTACCTAAAACATACGTGTATCTGTACACATGGACATACAGAACGAATTTAACAGGGTTCACTTCAATTACAGATGCATGCTTTTTTGTATAATAATTTTATCAACGCGGGTTTATGAAGTAACGACTCAACGACTGAAAAGGTTCGATTTCTGGTCAGGTAGTGAATTTTGTCCTACTAAATGGCACCAGATAATCTTGTGACATCTGATGGACAAAAGTGACATCTGATGGACAAACGTGACTTCGCCCAAGAAAGTGATTTCTCCTCGAACAGCACAGCTATTACAGAAGAAGAAAAAATACGCATATTACTGTAAGTGCATTAACCCGTCTCCAGATGGCGTCATATACGATGGCGCTGGTAAATTAGTGCTGTATGTCCATGTGTACAGATACGTTTTATGCAGATTTGTATTATTTGTAAAAAAGGTTCATTTACAATTTAGTGTATTTTAGCCTTCCTCTTAGCATTTATAATCAAATGTTGAAATCTTTGATTTTGGTAGGTACGTTTTAAATTTAATTTATACAGATTCATTCTAAATAAGTGTCATTAATTAAATTATTAGATTATATTACTAAAATATATGCCAATTGTGTTATTTTTATTTTAAGGAAAAATGTGAAAACAATAATTTAAACAGATAAATTTTGAGTACCGTTGTCCATCGTGATTCGCCGCCCATATATTCCGTGTCGCTTGCAGATACCAGACGTATTTGTTTCTATACGGTTTGTTTACAATGAATGGATTTATATATAAGTAAGTTATGCATATGCGATATCTACGATTTAGTAAGGTTCATCGAACTCTTGATAGAACAGTTGAGTATTTCGCGCGGTCACCAAACGGTTTTATTCAATAATTTAAAATTTAAAAAAATAACAGCGAACTTTTTAGATAATTTTTTTTATTAAAATTAATTAACATGTTTAATCTAAAATTAAATTATCTGACACTTATCCAGAATAACACTGCATATAGGAACTCCAGTTTGGAATAATATATTTAGAAATAATTTGAAAACTGCCCCATAGAAAGTGATTTTCTAAGGGTTGGCAACACTTTCATCATGATAAGTATATTGTTGATTTCAGACATGTTTTAAAAGGCTACTGTCAAAATTTTGCAATTTGACAATTACGATTTAAAATAAACTATTTGTTTTTGAGCTAATATGAAGAAAAACGAATTTCGGGTGTCAATTAAATATTTTTTAAATGAAAAAATCATTTAAGAAATTGAAGAGTAATTACGTAAATATTATGGAATGATTTGTAAGTGGTTTACTGTTTCCAAGAGTAGTCATATGAGTGCAGAAAATGTTGTTTCTAAGTGGCCTCTATTTACTACCGTAACTTCTCCAGAAATTATTTCCATTAAGTCCATACCATTGCAAAGGGTAACTGCCGAATAAGGGTGTGAGAAAGCTAATGCCGTAAACATCTCAACTGAACGGATACACGATATTTTGTGCCAACATTTAATTATAAAAAAATTAACTACTTAACTACATTTACTATTTCAAATGACTGTATGGCTAAGTCTAAAGAAAATTCAAGAGAATTCTTCGTCGATATTTCACCATAAATCAAATCTTTAAAAAAAAATTGTCACGCCACTGTGCGTTCGACTATATTATAAAAGACGATATCTTAACATTAACCAACAATAAAAAAAGAAGTATTAATACTGGTAGCCGTAACTTTGTGGTAATTCATTTTGAAAATAATAAAATAAAATAAAACAATAACTTTGTTTTACCACTTTATTCACATATAATCGTGACCGCGGTTTCGACATACAATGTCATTATCAAACTGCAAAAGTTACAGGCCTACATAGAACTTATAAATGAGACAAAAATATATGGGGGTGGTTTATGATGTTATTTAAAATTACTACTATATACTTAACTATTATATACAACATTGGAAAAGAGGTGTATATATAAGGTCCAACTGGTCATTTAAAACGATATCTATTGTGCTGTTCCGGCTTTTAAAAATCTCTAGGGCCTCTAAAATATTTAATTTACGACCTTTCTCGGCCAAATGCAATATTTTACGGTGACCAAATGTATGTCTTTCTGTAATAAGATGGTTTGAAAATGTTGAATCTGTCTTCTTTAGTTTATATGACCTCATGTGTTCTTTTTCCCGTATAATAAAACTTCGACCAGTCTGACCTATATATACACTTTTACAATCATTACAATATAACTTATACACTCCTGATTTGTTATTGATATCTGTTTTAGGTTTTGCGTTAAAAATGAAATTACTTGTTTTTACATATGGTTTGTAAGCTATATTAACATTACTATTATTTTTTGAAATTATATATATATGTATATATTGTTAAATTTATATTGCATTATATTTTTTATTATTCATGTTTTAACTTTTATATATACACGTTTTTTAAAGGTTTTATAGGCTTGTTTCTATAGTTACTTTAAGTTTTAAATCTAATAATTTTTATTTTTTATTGTACGGCAATTTTATTATTTTTCAACTCTACATTTTGTGGGTATTTTTACTACTGCTTTATACTCTTATTTATTTTATGTTATTTTTATTTTTCTTATTAATCTTGTAGTATCCACAGAAGAAGCAACAAATTTGTTGCGAAATATAGGGTTATTTAATAAAGGAGTTTTTTAATTGACAGACCGCTTACCAGATTTTAATTTATTTTATCTATATATAAGTGTTTGGATAATTTCTGAGCCGTTTATTAAATATAACAATTGATAGATTATTGGAGTTTTTCGGCTTTTATATGAAATATTTACAAATATCAAATTAGAATGTATGTAATTGCTTTGTATGTAATCCCATCGTAGACCATATTTTTCAATTAAGAATTTCGTATGATTTGCTTTGTAATTTGTAGACAGCAATGTTTACATCCCCACTTACTCTGCAATTACATACATTCTAATTTGATAAATGTAGGTGTAGGTTTCCGCGGTCGTTCTCTAGATGTATATCTCGGTTTCCGGGGTCTACATTATATATATATATATATATATATATATATATATATATATATATATATATGAATGAATTCTTCAAGCTACTGCGAAACGACGAACATCTACGTACAGCCCTGAAAATGTCCCTTGAAACAGTGGCCGAAACGTTGGCAATTACGCCTAACTCGACGCGGTTCCAACCCGGAAACCGAGATATACATTCTAATTTCATATTTGTAAATATTTCATATAAAAGCCGAAAAACTCCAATAATCTATCAATTGTTATATACATATATATATATATATATATATATATATATATATATAATGTAGATAGATAATTATTTCTTGATCTTTGTATATTACAGCAGATTTAAATAGTCGGCGATTAAGACCTGTTTTACTTTAAATAAATATATACATATTAAAGTAAAACAGACCTTAATTCGTCGACTAATTAAGTCTACTATAATATACAAAGGTCAAGAAATAATTATATATATATATATATATATATATATATATATATATATATATTTCCTTTTTCTTTGTTTTTTTACATATTTCTAACACGTACATTTTCTTATGTCTTTCAGAAATAAATCTATTTGTATTTTACTAGATTATTTGAAAAAATGTCTTATAAGGCTACAAATTAAGTTAATTTTTTTAAATTATTTTAAATGAAACAGAAGAATACTTTCTTAAAGTATTTATTTCTAATTTTATCATAAACACATTTTGTTACATGTTGCTCTATTTAATTGCCTTCTCCTCAACTTTAATTCCATACAAATATATTTAGATAATTTAGATGATTTAGATAATTAAAAATAATTACAAATAAACATCTAGATTATTGGAAATGTGTTAATTAGAAAATTAAACTGCAATATATTATGTCACGATAATGGAATTGTAGTTTAAGTTTATTAATTAATCTCAATACTTTCTTTTCATTTATAATTCCTTGAGAGGTTTTCTTATTATGAAAGTTGTGAAAATTTGTAACAATGAAATCTCGCAGTTTTGATTACAGTTTCTATTAAATTTTAATAAGTTTCTGTAGAAAACGTCATGTAAAGAATCAAAATCACTTTCAAAACTTACATTTTTTTAAATTTTATAAATCACAGAATTTGTCATTCAAATATTTCATTACTTTGCAATTACATCTTATCTCTATCTAAAAAAGAGTACAATTTAGCGTATTTGTAGCGCTATAGACAAACCAAAACTCTGGCTGCGCAACATGAGTTATTATTACGTATGCGCCCGTGGAGCGACTTAAGATACAAAGTTGTCGGCATTAACAGCACACACACGTTCGACGTGTGTGCTATGCCCCCGCTTCGGCGGAAAACGTTAAGATGGCATAAGTGTGACCATCGTCGACCGAGGTAGCCACTAAGAGTGTTCCCTTAGTTGCGATGAGCAACCCCGTACAGGGTGCGCTTCGCCTGTCTGCGCCTTGCCTCGTTGGGGCGGGGGTCAGACCGTCGAAGTACTGCACGGAATTGTAAAGAAGTTGTCGGGAAAGGGTTGGCGGCCCTACGCAACGGCTGGTTATCCGACCTCTCTAAATTCATGCGACCGATCACTAAACACACGCACGAACGCACCGACATACAAAACCCTACACTTACGCTCTCACACAAAACCACACACCCATAGAGAGACGCAAGCTGCCAGCAGCAACCAACACACAAGTTCATACCCAGAAGGAGACACAAATTGCTAGCAGCGAACAACACATATTTTCACACCTTGTTATCTATTTTTTGGAATACTAAGGCATGATTTATTATTATTACTAGAATGTATCTTTGAATAATTTAAACCATAGCAACTTAATTACTTGACATTTATATCCTGTCATTCATATTTTGTATTCTCTTGAAAAAGGCGTATACAGCCGAAACATGTAGAGTTTTTTAAATACATATATTTTGAAGTAATATACAGACCTTTAATCGCCTACTGATTAGGTTTACTATATATATATATATATATATATATATATATATATATATATCCCGTTTGTCGGACAAAGACAGCCTAATTATGTCTAATTGCTTCGCAGTAAGATGCCCAATATTCAATAACGGTAGCGGCTTCCTAGCTATTATCACACACACCCTTTTAGAATCCGATAATAGCGATAGTTACTATAAATAAATTAGGGTATAGCGACTTTTATCTCACTTTACGGAGGCACCAAGAAACAAACTCAACTCTCACACGTTTAACAGAAGAATCCTTGTAAGTCGCACTCGCCGAAGCGGGAGTCAAATATCGTTCACATAATCCATACTAGATGGCGCAATCGGGATTACAGAGAACGAAATAATTAACTAAATTTGGATATCAAAGTTTATCTACAGGGCGGTAAAAACTTAAGGTGAAAAATAAATGTAACAACCGGCATATAAAAATTGATGTCACGTTGGCAAAAGGACATTGAGTGTGATGGTAATTACTTCGACGAATAATAGCGTATTATTGTTTCTTAATAAATATTTATATTTTACCATCGAAAACCGCACGAACTTATTTGGTTACCTGATAGAATGTTGCAATTTAAAAATATGCAATTAAAACATTTTCTGATACAAACTGAAATAGTTCTCTTTTTGTCCCATTCTTTCTAATTGCTTTTTATAATTGATATGAAATTTAATGTAAAGTAAATTATATTCGAGGTTTTCAGAAATTTATGATTTCAGATGGGATACATAAAAAATTCTTATTTATTTTGCGTTGTATTTTTTAGGTACAAAACATTGAATAGAAAATTGACAAATTAAAATTTTAAATTGGCTTCAAATATCAGAGTGCTAATCACCATAAAAATTCCCAAATTTTGATATGACTGTGATTTATGTAAAAGATGTCCCAAAAGAGACAAATTAGTAAAAATATAACAAAGACAATAATTGCACTAACCTTTAGGAACTAAACTTGGGCTCATACGATAAGATCTCTCGCATGACACTCGTTTTTTAAAGAGGATATTGGGAACTTAGAAGTAATAAGGGTATTTTAATTTAGAATACTTTTATTGAAAAATTAAATAATAATTAAATAAAATTCACTATTTAAGTAATAAATCCTACTAACATACTAACATTAAATCCAATTTCTTTTGGCGAAATCTAGAATAGTAAAACATAATCTTTCGTGATAATTTTTATGAAGAGTTTCTATATTTGCAGGTACTAGATGGTCAGTATTCCATTCGGTTAATTCCTTAGCTTCTCCTTTTAATGTAAAAATCGGTGTAAACATAAATACTAAGTGAGAAAATTCAAGTTCTCTAGCTATTTCGGCTACTTCTTTCATAAATAATTCATAACTAAATCTACTTACATCACACTGTAGCTTTTGTAACGTTACCAAGAGTTGATCGTGGTAATATTTTATGAGTTCATCAACTTTAGTTTTCAGAAATTCCAAACCGACACTAGAATATAAGAAGAAGAGGAGATCTCTAGCTGGCGAACCATAGATATTCCCTTGAAAATCAACGAATATGTTATGAGTAGGTTGACCGTTTTCCGATTTAACCATCATATTATTAGTCCACAAATCACAATGTGCAATCGTAGCAAATGGTTCACGAACTTCGGAATACGTAAATAAAATTTTCATTTTTCTAATACCTTCGTCAATCCTGGTCAATAGCGGAATGCATTTCTCATTATTTGACGCAATTTTTTGAACGCAACTTACTAAATTGTTTAACATTTCATCGGAAGGAACGAATACCACTCCCGGATTTAAATATGGAAGTATTTTAGTTTTGAATTCTTTAGGTTTAGCCAGTTTATAAGCTATTACGGATCCGTGTAATGTAGCCATGTCTTTTAATATTAATTTCGCTGTTTCCATGTCAAAACCTGTAAATCTATCACCAATATTGTACCCTTGTTCTTTTAAATTTTCTAATACCAAAACAGCGTCCTTATCTACAACATCGGATTTTGCATTTAATGAAATCCTAGCTCCGATGCATTTAGCGAAGAAATGCATCAGGCTGTCAATTCCCTTTTCCTTTCCAAATTCGTCTAATGCTGGTACAACTATATTGTAATGTGCAATTTCCTTTTTAAAAGTTACCGGTATGTTAAAGAGATTCCACACTGCCTCACTCGGTGGCACTGTTTTCGCCACACATTGTACACTTTTCTCTTCATTATTTCGTGTTTTCACTTTGATATTTAAAGCTAACATAACACTGCCATAGTTTTCACCAGCGGGTAATAAGTTCTTGCAGTCGTAAGACACAAATTTCATACCATTTCTATCTATATAAGTTTGAATAAGTTCCTTCAAACTATTGATAACCATGTTACTAATTTACAGTAATAGTTGAAATGCGCAAAATGTATTGATGTGTTATTAATTACACTAGAAATTGTAGCGTTTGCGATAACGGTTTGAATGTTTATTGATAATGTGAGTGAATGCATTTATAACCCATGTTTTTTACCGCGTTTAATTGAACTATGTGTTGTACATGCGTGCTTCTCGTATATTAGATTAATAAACAATATTATTTACTGCCTATTGAAAATACGAGTGTTGTTCAAATTTTAGCGGAGTTAAAATTAAAAAGCCATGTCCATTCGATTTCGATAATTATAGTACATAAGTAAAGACTCACGATATTTTTTTAGGTCTAACTGTTACGGCATTTTATTAATCCAAAGAAATAAATAATTAAACTTCTAGTTTCAAAAATTCTTTTATTGTAAATACCGCTACAATATTGTTTCGCCATACAATGGCTTCATCGGGTGGATGAAATACTGAATATGTACAATACAAGTTTTAATATTTATGTGAAAATTATTGGGGAAATAGTGGTGGAAAATTTTTTTTACAATCTTAAATTTAGTAGAAGGGAGTTGTTTAAATCTAGTTGGTCATTTAAAGCTAATCCTAAACTATTGTATCTATTAATTTCTAAGTTTTCTAACAGGTTAAGTTTTTTACTTTTTTATTGAATGTGTAAAATTTTGAAATCTATATTAAATCTATGATTGATATCTATACAATGACTTGCGAAAGTTGAATCTGTTTTCTTTTCTTTATGGCTTCTCTCGTGTTCTTTCATCCTAATTTTGAACGTCCTCCCCGGTTGTCCTATGTATACCTTATTACAACCTTCGCATGTTAACTTATATACACCAGAGTTTGATTCTTGTCTATTTTATCTTTGTTGTTTTTAACAATGTTCTGTATTGTCTGTATTGTCTGTTTTAAATGATATATGTTCGTTATAAAGTTTTTTAATGAAAGTACCAATTTTTTCCGAAATTTTTCCTAAGTAATTGAATTATAGGAATTAATTATCTTGTATTTTAATTTTGGATAAACTAAGGAAAGGGTTTTAGATTTTTGTTGGCTATTTAGGATGTTATTGACAATATTTATAGAGTAACCATTGTTTAATGCTATTGTGTATATTCTATTTAGTTCAAGGTCGAAACTACTTTTACTCATAGGTACATGAATTAATCTATATACCATTGATTGGTATGCTGATAATTTGTGTGTTATAGGGTGAAAAGAATTAGCGTGTATTGTGGTATCTGTATGTGTTGGTTTATGGTATATAGCGAACTCGTGTTTATTAGTTTTGTGTGATATGGTTAAATCTAGAAAATTAATGCTTTTATTTATTTCTGTTTCTATAGTAAAATTTATTTTGGGGTGAATAGTGTTGATATAATTATGTAAAGTTTTTAATTGTCTATCTGAACCGTTAAAGCAAATTAATATGTCATCAACATACCTAAACCAATATACACAATTACCAAACAAGGGATGTGTACTAATTATAGTTTCTAAATTATTCATGAAAATTTCCGCTAATAAAGGGCTTAGTGGGTTTCCCATTGCTAGACTTTCTGTTTGTTTATAAAATTTCTTTTTAAATTGAAAATAATTTTGTTCCAGGCACGTTTCTAAGAGCTGTAAAATTTCGGTCTTTGTGACAATGTTCGTGTTTCTACGTTCTAGTTGTAAAGTAATTAAATCTATTACCTCCTGGGGTGGGATACTAGTGAACAAATTCGAGACATCAAAAGAAATGAGTTTACATTTGTTTGGTAATTGCAAGTTAGAAATGTTGTTAATTAATTTCTGGGAATTTTTAACGGAGAACTTAGATTTGAATTTAGTGTGTGTAAGAATTAAATCTATTAAGTGTTTGGATACATTTCTACAAGGTGCTTTTACGTACGATACTACTGGTAAAAGCACCTTGTAGAAATGTGTCCAAACACTTAATAGATTTAATTCTTACACACACTAAATTCAAATTTAAGTTCTCCGTTAAAAATTCCCAGGAATTAATTAACAACATTTCAAACTTGCAATTACCAAACAAATGTAAACTTATTTCTTTTGATGTCTCGAATTTGTTCACTAGTATCCCACCCCAGGAGGTAATAGATTTAATTACTTTACAACTAGAACGTAGAAACACGAACATTGTCACAAAGACCGAAATTTTACAGCTCTTAGAAACGTGCCTGGAACAAAATTATTTTCAATTTAAAAAGAAATTTTATAAACAAACAGAGGGTCTAGCAATGGGAAACCCACTAAGCCCCTTATTAGCGGAAATTTTCATGAATAATTTAGAAACTATAATTAGTACACATCCCTTGTTTGGTAATTGTGTATTTTAGTTGAGGTATGTTGATGACATATTAATTTGCGTTAACGGTTCAGATAGACAATTAAAAACTTTACATAATTATATCAACACTATTCACCCCAAAATAAATTTTACTATAGAAACAGAAATAAATAAAAGCATTAATTTTCTATATTTAACCATATCACACAAAATTAATAAACACGAGTTCGCTATATACCATAAACCAACACATACAGATACCACAATACACGCTAATTCTTTTCATTCTATAACACAAATTATCAGCATACCAATCAATGGTATATAGATTAATTCATGTACCTATGAGTAAAAATAGTTTCTTTAATAATATAAAAAAAATATTATTAAAAATGGGGTGTGAAGAACACAATACAAGTTCATTTATGTATTTTTGAATGTATCTTCTCCAAAGACGTAGATACGTATTTCACATTTCTACTTGTTCGTCGGTACGCCCCTGTTGGAGAAGAGACAGATTCAAAACAAACATAACTACGTTACTATCTGGCCGAAATTATTCAGACAGAGCGTGAAGGAATATTCAGCGCTGTCTATATAATAACCGCCGAACTAGCTACGTGTTTTTTATAGTCGGTATTCACCGTATCTATAAAAAACTGTATTCTCATGTCTTCACTACTTGTCGGCGTGAGCCGAATGTGTATATGACAACATAATTTGAAACATACTTGTGTGGGTAAAACCTCACTAAATTTGTATAATACAAAAGTATTTTTAATAATATAAAAAAATATTATTAAATGAATATTCCTTCACGCTCTGTCTGAATAATTTCGGCCAGATAGTAACGTAGTTATGTTTGTTTTGAATGTGTCTCTTCTCCAACAGGGGCGTACCGACGAACATGTAGAAATGTGAAATACGTATCTACGTCTTTGGAGAAGATACATTCAAAAATACATAAATGAACTTGTATTGTGTTCTTCACACCCCATTTTTAATAATATTTTTTTTATATTATTAAAAATACTTTTGTATTATACAAATTTAGTGAGGTTTTACCCACTCAAGTATGTTTCAAATTATGTTGAAAAATAGTTTCGACCTTGAACTAAATAGAATATACACAATAGCATTAAACAATGGTTACTCTATAAATATTGTCAATAACATCCTAAATAGCCAACAAAAATCTAAAACCCTTTTCTTAGTTTATCCAAAATTAAAATACAAGATAATTAATTCCTATAATTCAATCACTTACTTAGGCAAAATTTCGGAAAAAATTGGTACTTTCAATAAAAAACTTAATAACGAACATATATCATTTAAAACAGACAATACTATACAGAACATTATTAAAAACAACAAAGATAAAATAGACAAAGAATCAAATTCTGGTGTATATAAGTTAACATGCGAAGATTGTAATAAGGTATACATAGGACAAACATGGAGGACATTCAAAATTAGGATGAAAGGACACGAGAGAAGCCATAAAGAAAAGAAAACAGATTTAACTTTCGCAGGTCATTGTATAGATATCAATCATAGATTTAATATAGATTTAAAAATTTTACACATTCAAGAAAAAAGTAAAAAACCTAACCTGTTAGAAAACTTAGAAATTAATAGATACAATAGTTTACCACCATTTCCCCAATAATTTTCACATAAATATTCAAACTTATATTGTACATATTCAGTATTTCATCCACCTGATGAAGCCATTGTATGGCGAAACAATATTATAGTGGTATTTACAATAAAAGAATTTTTGAAACTAGAAGTTTAATTACTTATTTCTTAGGGTTAATATGGCAAGGTCTGAAACTCTGGTTAATTATTTACGAAAATAAGGAAAGCGAAAGGCATCAAAAGAGAGCCCTGTCGTAATTCCAATGCTGTATACCTATATATAAAAAATAAAGTTTTTATATTGCAACAAATATAAAACAAACGAAATCCGCTTTTATAATCATACGAGAGCGGTTTGGTTACGGTGATTACGTTGTTGACTTCCGTCACGATTCATTTACGCCATGTTTCGTGACGTATTTTTTATTCTCTTTTCGATATCCTTTTCTTGTTTTCCTGTTTCTTCTATTGCTACGTCTAAATAAGCAAAGTAATGCACTTGTTCTAATTTTATTCGATTTATCCATATCCACACATCAAAATAATCTAGGGGACAAGCCTTTATTTGCTAATATTTTGGGAGCCACATATAACAAATGATTTGTAATGTAATTTTAAACGTCAATAGAATTTGCTGCTGGTGTTTCGACAGTTTCGATACCAATAAGGTCTTATTAACTGAAAAACCAGTAGAAATTTAAAAAAATGTAAGATTTGTTGATTTGTTATCCTGAGATTTTTTTATATATTTTCCAATCAATTTTCTTTTCCAGTTTCCTTAGCATTAATTGAGGATGGAGAAACAATATTTAGACCATGATACGCAATTAAAAGCTATTGGAATGCTTTGTTACGCTACACATATATAAGAATATTTTAATTTATTTTTAAATAATATTTCTTCTGAAAATATCTTACATTTCAAAATATTAAAACTTAACATTTTTCTGTACATTGCGGTAACCAAAATGTATTGAAAACACATCTCCTTCAAGGTACGACCCCGGTCTTGTTTCGATTGAATACAAACACTACCTCGGTGCGTCCAAACACGACCTCGGTATGTTACGATCTTTCGCCACTTTGTTGATCTTGTAACTAGGCCACTAGGCTAAAGGAGGACACGCTCGGATATATAATCATATCCTATTAGATCTCGAGAGACACACACACACAGAGTCTGACAGAGACTAGTCCGAGAGAGTGTATCATAGAAACCCTCCTTAAGACTAGTGTCTATTCATTACTATATTATATTGTTATTGTTGAATCTTTGTTATGGTGTTATTTAATTATATATCGTTACCCAAACGTTGACCGTCTATTATTTATTATATTGGTGAATCTGCGTACCAACGCAGCGATGTGCCCTCCAGGACCAGGTCACATCACATGGCGATCCTGCCCACGTCAGACATCACATGGCGACCCTGCCTTTAGTTAGATGATCAGATATCACAGGGCGACGCTGCCCACGTCAGATATCACAACATATTCGTTTGTAAGTCGAAAGCCTTTCTTTTGCTATCGCGCTACGCTAGACCCTTGGTCTTCTATCTGCTTACAACGATAACGTTCACTGTGGAATTTCTATATACATTTCATTAAATTGTTTTAATTTAATTACGTACATCTCCTATGGTGTTTCATATCATTAGAAAGATTGCTTCACAAGGGTTATTTAAATAATATTTATGCCATCGATAGAACACCTCTTCAGGTCGCGCTTTTTATTAATTATTATTCAAGATATCAACAATATATATCCCCACTCAAGTTAGGTCATAAACAACAGACCTTTTTCTATACCAGTGTTACTTCTAGAAAAATTCTCGGTCTTCTCTTGAGAACGATCGTAAGTAAAACATACCCGCCGTACTGGTCAAGTACCGGCCATTATCCACGTGCCCTTACATCTCCGCAACTAGAAGGTAATCTGTATTGTTCAATATATGTTATTCTTTTAAGCGAATTCATATTCATTTAATTGATTTAATTAATTGATTTCTTCGCCCGTCTGCCAAGCATCGCTTGTCCAAGTATATGACGTACCACATGGCCGACCATCTTCGCAACTCAAAGGTAACTCTGTATTGTTATATACAGAGGTTATTATATATTAATTCGCATTTAATTTACTGCCCAATTTAACGTTCGTTTCAGTATATTTTGTGTTACTTTTTAATTACTCATTTACCGCTCCTCGTGTTTATATTACTTTTATTTAATTACTTTTAAGTATGTCAACCTTCAATTTCTTTTATGTATGTGTTTCATTTAGTTAGTAAGTTGTAATATATTTATTTAATTTAACCATTATCACACACGTCCCGGACCTTTGATGAAACTTCGCCAGCACCACTAATTATTTTATTATAGAATAATTTCATTATTATTAGCACAGCAGCAGAAGCCAGAAACGTGTAAAACCCGCGTTTGTAATAGCTTGAAAATGGTTTAACTCAAAGGGCCGTTGCAGAAGCTCTCAACACGTCAAAATGTGTCATAAATCGTTTGTGGTTGAGATATCAGCAAACCCATGATGTGCTTGGACGTCATACAGGACGCACAAGAGCAACTCGACCAATTCATGACAGGTACTTGAGACTTTGTGCATTAAGAAACCGCAACAATACGGCGACAGAATTAGTGATTCGACTTTACGACACTCATGATGTGTTAATAAGTGATCAAACAGTAAGGAATAGACCCAAAGTAGATGGTCCTAATGCCCGTCGTCGTCTGAGAGTTCCTGCCTTCAAGAGGAACTAGCGGAAGACGATTAGAATGTCTGTTTTGTTTTCTGAGGAGTTCCGATTTGGTTTGCGGCCAGATACAAGAGGAACGAGAGTGTAGAGACGTCCTGGAAATGCAGAACGATTAGTTACATCGCAAACTGTTCACAGCTTCCAAGGAAGTAGTGTAATGGTATGGGGTGGAATATGTCTCGGTGGAAGAACTGACCTCTTGGATCGGTATTTAAACGCAATTGACTATCGGAACATTATCCCTGAAAATGTTGTGCTACCATATGCTGCAAGAATTGGTGAAAATTTTCAACCCATGCCCGACAATGCGCCTCCGCATACTGCAGGTATCATTCTAACATTCAAAACGACGAAATTACTGTTTTGGAATGGCCAATGCAATCACCTGATTTAAATCCCATAGAACATGTATGGGATTTGCGGCAAAGAAGCATACTGCGTCAAAATCTAGTCTTTGAAACAAAACAACAATTGTATCAGTCTTGTAGAATAGTGGAATGCCACCGATCAACAAGAGCTAGACCACTTGATTATGAGTATGCCAAACAGCTGCAGAAAGGTAGTTAACACTCGTGGAGGTCTTACAGGATCCTGAGATTGCGCTCATTGTCACATTTTGTTGATTGTTATTGTTTTTCTTAACAAGTTTTATAAAAATTTATGAATTTATAAAATTATTTCTAAATAAACAGACATTTCTCATTAAATATTCTTAACTGTTTTTCAAAGTAAACAACTAATGATCATCGGCTTATACTTTCACATATAACAAACAATAATTCACCTATGTACAGTGACACGCCGTCCATATGGGCAAGGTCGTGCAGCGCACAACGGCGCCAAGGCCTTAAAGGCGCCTACGGCCACTTGTGATAAGTTAAATTTTAAAAATATTAAAAACATTTTTTTAAAGTTTACAACAAATCAACAAATTTACATAAAACAATTATTACAATTATTTTAGCATTGACAGCAATAATTTTATTGTTACTTCAAAGACTGTACTTGATATTTGCATCTACACTGTTTTTTGTATAAATTTAAGATCATTTTCTAAATTAAAGTTAATTAAGGATTACTTACGATCTAGAATCATCAAAAGCTAGAAAAGTCCAATTTCTATAAGACATTTCCGTTGTTTTCCTTCACGTTTATCTATTTAAAATCACGGGCACTCTAAAAATATTTTATTTGACCTTTAGTTTTTTAATAATTTGGAATACTGTTTTTTATTTTGTTACTGTTGTTTCAGTGTGCAATAAAAATTTTAATAATATTTTTTTGTATGTGAACCTATTGTTTGCCTCAAATAAAAAATACCTACCAGTACTAACAAGTCTAAAGAGTTCGTCATAAATTTCAATGTTGAACTGTGGGAGAGTGGCTGGTAATTTTGGCTCAATACATATAGGGTAAAGGCGCCTATCAGTATTTCGCACGACGGCGCCGAAGATACTTGGCGCGTTACTGCCTATGTAGAGCAAAAATGCATTTCCTTGCTTGTCCCTTAGATTATTTTGATGTGTGTTATCGCCTTGCCTTTAAAAAAGGGCCATGTAGGAATCTCATTACGTCAAAGCACATTATAGCAAGTTTATTTTAAAACTGTATGTACTGTTAAAATAATTAATGAATCTAATCGTCTTGGGTCACAAACCAGAAACATTTTAAGTGTCAGTAGTCTTTAGACAATCACAAGACTACTAAATGTAAATATTTTGCAAAATTATTGTCTTTGAAATCACCGCTATCAGTATTCTTGTTTAATATTTTAGCACGTGTTCTATGTTATTTTTATGTTTAGTTCTTTTATTATAACATTATTGCATACAAATTTTATGTCTTGTTTACTAAAATAACATTTGATCGTTTTGATATTATTAATTAAACAGAGTGAAGAGGTCATCGACATCTTTTAAACTCCGTCGTTAAAAATAAGTAGTTAATAGAAACGTTTGCCGGTTTGTTTATAAACCATTCAATAATATGTGTTACAACTACGCTCTTCTGGTGATCTCTCGTAATTGTGATTGGATTTTAAAAGTGGGAATATACCGGTGTCCCTGATTTAAGTTTCGGACTGCAACTTCTCGCCCGGTATATTTACGAATAAATGTTTGAAATGAAGGTTGCTTTACCACTTAAAGTCTATAGAAAAACGTAGTTAATTATGCATTTAGTTATCGCTTTGAACGTCAACTTTTTTTTTTAATGGAATTATATATTTTTTTAATACAGTATAATATTAATCAAGAAGGCGCGAATAGCTTTCATTTTAATAATTTTTCATTACTTTTGCAGTTTTTGAAATAATTATTGAGGAATTTCTATGAACACTATAGGCTAACGTTATTTGAACGGAAGGTGTTTTAATCATTATTTGATAATAGATGATACGAATGATAGAAAACTACCAATAATATTTTTTCTAAAGGATAAAAATTTTACAGGTCCTCGATTTGTGCGCCATCTGTCTGCACACAAGGTTCTCTGTTCATGCAGAATTTATCAATTCTCGGGTTATTGTTTGGCAACCTTTACAAATTCTATTATTCAAACCATCCAAGTTGACAGAACGCCCAGGATATACAATTTCCTTTAAATAACCATAGAGCAAGAAGTCAAGAGGCGATAAGTCCGGAGAACGCGCCGATCAAGGAATAGGACCTCCAATCCAACCGTTAGAATATATCTTATTTAAATAATCGTTGAAAATACGTGTATTGTGAGGCAGAGCACCATCTTTCTTCGAGAGGAATATTTTCGATTAAACCTGGTAACGCCTTTTGTAGAAAATTGGAATAACGCTGTCCGATTAGGGTTTCCTCACAAAAATAAGGACCAATTAATAATTGAAAAGGTTGAAAAGGCCAACCAAACGTTTGTTCCTCACACTGTCTGAAAGCGCGCTTCTTGTATCCAACGTCGATTTTGGTTTGACCAGGAATGATTATGAATGCCATTATTGCGGAAACGACATTCATCGCTCTAGAATATGTAGTTAAATATATTTTAATTTTTCTCTGCTAAAACATATAAATGTGCAATTTGGACAAGGCTTCTTTGGAAATCGTTCGGTGTCAATTCTTGAACTAAATGAATTTTAAATGGATGGTACCTGTGTGTTTTTAAAAGTCGGTGCATGATGGTTTCACTAATTCCAATTTCAACCGCCAGAGTACGAATAGAAATGTAAAGGTTTATTTCTACGTAGGCTAAAACGTTGTTAATGTTTTCTTCATTTCTAACAATTGCTCGAAGATTTCAATGTTTTACATTATTAGGAAAGGATCTAGTGCTCATCTTCGGCTCCAATCTACTAAAAGTCATATGGGACGAATGCGTACGTTCTGGAAATCGTTCTCAATACAGGTGTGCTGCTTCTCAGGAATTCATATTACATTGTCCATAGATTAACAACATGTCGTCTACATATTCATTGGGGGTGTATGTAGTAGGTATATTGAGAATTAACGAAACAGAACGTAGTCAAAACACAATATTGAACAACGAAAAAATTCAGAAAATAACAGATAATAAGAGTAAACACGCACAATAATAAACTGTCGTATAAATTCTACTCGTCAACAATAAAAGTTGTTAATTTTTCACAGCATTCTACAAAAACTACAAAAGTATTGAAAAACTTATTCAGACGAATGTTATTTGCATCTTCTTGATTAATATTATGCTGCATTACAAAATGTAAGATTGCATTAAAAAAAAGTTGACGCTCAAATAACCTACAAGGCGATAACCAAATGCAAAACTAACTATGCCATTTTGTAGTACTTTAAGAGGTAAAGCAACTTTCATTTCAAACAATTATTCGTAAATATACCCGGTGAGGAGTTGCAGTCTATAAACTAAAATCAGGAACACTCGGTATATAAAATTTCAGGTATTTTATCATTAAAATGTTGATAGAAAGTCTAGCATTATATGAACATTTTGGTGAAATATTCTCAACGATATTTATATTGGGTTATTAAAAAAGTTTTTAATAGTAGCGGTTTCTTAATTGGGTCATTTGGAAAATGACCTCCTAGTCAGTTCCATTTCAGAAAAAATATGAAGCAGAACAAAAAATAGATTGCATGTCGATGCGATAATTCACATCAAGCTTTGATACAAAATAATACAAATCTGTATAAAAACAAATTTGTATCTGTATATGCATGGACACACAGTACGTATTTACCAGCTTTTGCTTCAACTACCAGACGCATGCGTTTCTGTGTAACCACTTTGTCAATGATAGATTTACGAAGCTCGGCTTGGCTTCGTAAATCTATCATTGACAAAGTGGTTACACAGAAACGCATGCGTCTGGTAGTTGAAGCAAAAGCTGGTAAATACGTACTGTGTGTCCATGCATATACAGATACAAATTTGTTTTTATACAGATTTGTATTATTTTGTATGAAGCAGAACAATTAAAATAATCTGTTACAGTTAATTATTTCCAATATCAAATATGCAATTACCCACGAAATTAGTTTTGATCGTTCCTCCTACATATATGCGTCGTTAGTTGACTAGGCTGGTGTCTTCGAGTGATTTAAATATTTTAAATGCATACGATCGTTCAATGAATTAAATCTAAGTTTGTGTATAATAAATATAATTCGATTTAAAGACTGATCTGAGCCAACAACCCAGTTCGTATCAATTTCTTTAATGAGCAATAACTTAACCTACCTGTAAATATGATCAGGGTCGCCGCTCAGTTTTACGATTTTAATATTAGGTACGAAGTAACTAATAAAGGAAATAGTTTATTCAACCAATTTTATATTAAAAAAAACCAATTAGTGCGAATTTATAACGGAGTAGGTATGTCTAATTTCGACAACTATCAATAGACAATTATCAATCAAATTATCAATAATACTGCATAATGACTCGACCAAAAGCCTGGTTGCGCGAGCACGACACTGGTTTAGATAAGGAAAATCAGTCGTATGAAGTATTGTAGTATGTTGAATGCCGGTCAATTCCTGTGGGAGTCTTTTATGAAATGTAAAAAGCATTTGATTATCTGCAACATAATTTTCTTGCCTATTTTACAGGGGGTTCTTCAAGGATCTGTCCTGACACCAATTTATATTTACTTTATATCAATAACGTTAGGATGCATGAATATTGAAAAAATCTGTTACAGTTAATTATTTTCAATATAAGGAAGCGATTACCCAAGAAATTAATTTTGATCGTTCCTCACAAATGATATATATATATAATTATTTCGTGACCTTGGTATGATATGGTAAATTCAATCAGTTGGCGATTTAAGGCCTGGCTTTACTTTAAAGTATATATATTTAAAACAACCCTACATGTTTCGGCAATGATGCCTTTATCAAGGATATAAAATATAAATGACAGTATACAATTATATGACATTTGTATACTGTCATTTATATTTTATATCCTTGATAAAGGCATCATTGCCGAAACATGTAGGGTTGTTTTAAATATATATACTTTAAAGTAAAGCCAGGCCTTAAATCGCCAACTGATTGAATTTACCATATATGTATATATATATATATATATATATATATATATATATATATATGTTAAAAATAATAGATTTATATTGGTTTTAGCGACCTTTTATTGAATTTAGATGTTTGTTTGCGACGTTTCGACTTTTATCAATTCAGTCTTTTTCAAGCATATTGTTGTTTTTTCTACACGGATACGCATTCATGTGCCACATGTGCTTGGACACCCAGGACCAATTTTCTTAGAACGAACATGCTTGTGCGGATTTTGTAAGTGAACTTACAAAATCCGCACAAGCATGTTCGTTCTAAGAAAATTGGTCCTGGGTGTCCAAGCACATGTGGCACATGAATGCGTATCCGTGTAGAAAAAACAACAATATGCTTGAAAAAGACTGAATTGATAAAAGTCGAAACGTCGCAAACAAACATCTAAATTCAATAAAAGGTCGCTAAAACCAATAAAAATCTATTATTTTTAATATTAAAATACGGCCAATAAAATAAAAAAGAAAAACAAAATTCTTTAAACACTAAATATATATATATGTATATATGAATTGATAAATTCTTGGAGTTTTTCGACTTTTTATATGAAATATTTATAAATATTATAAAAATTAGTATGTAATTGCGAGGTAAATGTAGATGTAAACATTGCTGTTTACAAATTACAAAGCAAATCATACGAAATTTCTTAACTGAATAAATTTTGTCTACGTTGTGAGTTGAACCCAAGTCTACGGTTTGCCGGACCGTTGCTTTACCACTTATTCCACGATAGACATTGGTTCAAGCTATTTAGAATTGCATTATAAAGTAACAGTGTTAATGATTCGGATGTCAGTTATTGAAAGTAGATGTCAGGTTTGAAAGCATTAGTCAGTTTTGAAAGCAGATATCAGTTTTGAAAGCAGATGTCAGTTATTGAAAGCAAATGCCAGTTATTGAAAGCAGATGTCTGTTTTGAAAGCAGATGTCAGTTTTGAAAGCAGATGTCAGTTATTGAAAGCAGATGTCAGTATTTGAAAGTAGATGTCAGTTTTGGAAGCAGATGTCAGTTTTGAAAGCAGATGTCAGTTTTGAAGGTTTGAAATTGCTAATTATTACTTCATAGCTATAATAATATGTGTTTAGATAATTTTTTAGCCGTTCTTTAAATAACAAGTGTTCATTTGAAAAGTCAATCTAGTAGCATGTGATTTACTGAGAACATTTTGAAGTATGTCGTAAATTAAAATTTACTACTTAACCTACAAAGTCGTATATTATGACAGTTTCATACATACAAATAAATAACAAATAATAGGTATTTATTACCACTTCGAAAATAAGCCTGGACTAAAAAAATTTTATGTTCTAAAGTGAAAGCCATTTTAAAACTGAGAAGCAATTGATTTAAACCAGAATCGACGCACGATTATTTTATGCACTAACTGATATTTGTGATTGACATTATCAAATGTCATTTGGATTTACTTTTCCGAAACAACAAACACATACAAATATATTTGCGTCTTATTTTATCAAAATTTCAAAGTAACCTAGATTGACTTTTCAAATGAACACACGATATATCAATTGATAAATTCAAATTCTTGGATTTTTTCGACTTTTTATATGAAATATTTACAACGATTATCAAACTAGTATGTAATTGCAAAGTAAATGTGGATATGAACATTGCTGTCTACAAATTACAAAGCAAATCATCGAAATTTACTTCGCAATTACATACTAATTTAGTTTTGTCTTCGCGTATTCAATGTTACTTTATTCTGGCATCTACGTAATTCTAAGTCACCTAGCTATTTCAGTTTTTACTTAATTAATTCAGCGTTCATAATTTCGCTAGGAACAATGTTTCTTTAGTTTACGTGTTAAAATATTAAAGTTAGATTTTCCCTAGACATATTCAATATTTTTCTTTATTTGTGTTGTTACGCCAATCGAAGCGTCATAATAATTGTAGTTAATTAATTTAATAGTCTCCCTCATTAGTTTTTTTTAAATTTTATGATATATTTTTAAACGATTCAAATTTATGTCCAGAGTACAACGTAAATTGCACACTTGTTGCCCCTGAGCAGAAAAGCAATTTTTGCATTAAAAATATAGATTTTTATGTTTTTCTTCAGTGTAGGAAACGTGTACAAGGTTTTTTTTCTCTTCTAATCGACACGTTAAAATAAAATTTGTATTTTAGTTTTCTAATTTGAGATTTTAAATTTATATTCTAGTTTTGTTATTTTAAATTTAAAGAATTACATTTTTCTCAATTTAATCAATCTTTTTCTTAATCTTTTATAATTGCCAACCTTTGTTTTGTCATCTATAGTCAATTTTGTAAATTTGCATTTAGTTATTTTTTGTATACCTACAGACCAGGTTCGCTCAATAGAACTGGCGAACAATTTTGTATTTATATGTCTGTACCAGTTAAGTACGTATTTTGACAGGGTGTAATTTAATTACTGGGTTTAGTATCCAGCGCGTCAATTAGTTTCGACTTTATTACATACATTCGTTTCGTTTTCGTTTGTTTGGTGTATTATTATTATTATTATTATAACCTTTTGCTTCAAATTAGATTAAGAGCAATATTTTAGCACTTTTGTATTACAGTGTCTTTGTCATTTTTTTGTTTTCTGGGGGGCAGTCAATTAAAATAAACTTGTGACTAGTCGAATTCAAAACGTCTCATTTCTTTTGTTTTTCGTTCCGGACGGCTTGGATGCGTCACTTACCCGTCGCGTGATTTGCCATTTTTGATTTATCGTCACTTTCCGAATTTGCGGCGTCTAGCGGTACTAAATTCGGTGGCCCCTTTCCACCTTCCATTTTTGGCTTTTTAAGTACCCCTGGGTCTCCCACCCCTAGACTGAGGCTATCTTGATAGCCGGGTGAGCACCTAGACGTTGGCAGGAGCTGGTAGGTGGGGCAGTCCACGTCGCCCGAAACTTGTTTTTTTTGTTGTTTGTTGTCCCTTTTTTTGTTTTTTTCATAGTTACGGTATTATTGCCGTAGAAAAGCAAATCAAAATACTGGAACATTTCACGCACTAATCAAACATAGGTACTTATTTAACATTCTGAACTTACTGCAAATTAGAATTAATGAACATTAAATCTCATTTTTACATGTCAATGTCGCCTTATGTGATGCATTAATAATTACAATCCGACAAACCAAGTTTGTACTAGCATGTATAACACACCTCGTCGCAACTACGATCTTACTTGTGTTATACATACGAGATTTGTATTTATATAAATTTGTATACAGGGTTGGGCAAAAGTAACGCATCAGTCGAATAATTTCGTAAATATAAACTTTAGAACAAAATGTTGTTAATAAAAGTTTTTTGACAAGTTATTTTGTATTGGCTTCAATCATTTGTTTTTTTTCATGATGATTACATATGACAGCCAATTTTTTTTTTTTTTTTTTTAATGGAAATAATTTATTTTTTGGACAATTCGGAATCTCTATTAAGTTCTGAATATGAATATGTACTTTTTTCATGGGGTTAGATAATAAAAATATTGAGAAAAAAATAAAATTTAATAAAAGTAAACAAACTACAAAATTAAATTAAATGCTCAAAGTGACGTCCTTCTACGACCTGACAGTGTTCTAAATGTTCCCAAAAATGACGAATTGTATTTTGTAAACTATTAGGTGGTGTGGCTTGTATCTCACGAGTAATTTTTGCTCTCAAATCCTCTAGGTTTCTAGGTTTCTCCTTGTATACTTGCGACTTCAAGTGTCCCGAAAGAAAGAAATCCAATGGATTTAAATCGGGAGACCTAGCGGGCCAATCAATAAAACCCCGACGTCCAATCCAACGACCGGGAAAAATTGTGTCTAAATACTGTCGAACATTAATAGCATAATGTGGTGGTGCTCCATCTTGTTGAAACCATAGATTACGGTTTGGTATGCTTGGTTGATTGTCGTTAGGAAATAAAATCAACAGATCTAGTACAATATGGTTACGCAATAAATGTAAGTAACCATCACCACTTAGGTTGTGTTCCAAGAAGTACGGACCTATGATTCGTTGCCCAACAATGCCAGCCCACACATTAAGTTTGTGGCGATGCTATGTATGATTTTCTCGCATCCAATGTGGATTCTCAGTCACCCAATAACGGCAGTTATGCCTATTTACAAATCCATTTAGACAAAATGTTGCTTCGTCAGAAAATACGAAGTTGTTTAAAAAATTTGGATCGTAATTTGACAATTCCATTATTGTTTCACAAAACTGTAATCTTCTGTCCGGGTCATCTTCGTTAAGTTCGTGCAGTAAGTGTATCTTATAGGGCTTGTATTTGTTCGCTTTTAATATTCGTCTAATAGTTCTGCTACTCATGTCATTTTCTAATCCTAGTTGAGTGGTTGACGTAGTGGGATTTTCCGTTACAGCAAGTAAAACATGAAGAGATCGGTCTTCATTAGTGATTTCTTTTGGTCGGCCAGCTTTAGGTTTATCTCTAACATCGCCCGTTTCTTTAAATTTAGTAACCAATCTCGAAACTGTTGATTAAGCTATAGGATCTCGATCCAAATAAACATTATTGAATAAAGTGCAAACTTCGTGATGTGAACGTTGCCTGTCACCATATCCGACCATCATAAGAATTTCTATTATTTCTTTAGTAGTTAATTTGACCATTTTCACACAAAACACGTATTAAAAAAAGCAAGTTTTACGATGGAAACTATTTTATTGTGAAACGTCAATAATTCAATGAAAAAAGTACATATTCATATTCAGAAATTAATAAAGATTCCGAATTTTCTAAAAGAAAATATTATTTCCATTAAAAAAAATTTTTTTTTTTGCTGTCATGTAATCATGAAAAAAATAACGCAAATGATTGAGGCCAATACAAAATAACTTGTCAAAAAACTTTTGTTGACAACATTTTGTTCTAAAGTTTATATTTACGGAATTATTAGACTGATGCGTTACTTCTGCCCAACCCCGTATATAAAATATATTTATCTACGACCATCCTATAATTAACAATTTATTTAATGTGTAAAGAGCTACATTAAATAAATCGTGCGTAAATGAATTAAATCATGCGTAAAAACCCAATGGGACTATTATTATTAAATTATTTCTGTTGACAACGACGCCAAGCGACAACAAACAAAACAAAAGTGATTTTGTCTATTGTGCAGTCTGTAAATTACAATTTTTCAGTCCTAACGGTGAGAAACAACTAATTTATTGCGAATTCAATGGTATTTAAACACACATTTTGATTATTTAGAGAGGTTATTTAGGTTATGTTGAAAATTCCCTAGAAAATAAAAAAGAAACATCGAGAAAAATCTTTGGAATAGGAAATCAACAACTTCAGCCATCGACATCTCAAACACACACTATTACAAGAGAAGTAGTAGTGCACCAAGAAAGAAAAGAAAATATTCCAAATGTAATAATTAGTAACATTAATAACTGTACAAATTTGACAATTAATGTAAATTTGAAAAAGTTGACTGAATAAATTTTTTTTTTAACTAGGTCGTAGATAAAATATTGTATGACACACGTGTGTGAAAGGCTTTTATGCACTCCTTGCGATTAAAACACTCGCCTTCGGCTCGTGTTTTAAACTTCGCAATTCGTGCATAAAAGCCTTACTTCACACACTTGAATCATAAATAACTATTTTTACTCTAAAATAATTATTTTATTGAAAGGTCACTCTCCTGTCAAACAGCCCTGGTACATGCAAGAGTCTCGTAATGGTATGACACGGTAGGGCACGGTCGCCATATAGTAATCCTGATCATGTATTAACTTAATATTTTAGTCATCTTGAGCAAAAAGTAAAATTTGTTTATTTAAAAAAATATTAAGTATATTTCATATAAGATTAACTAATATTATAATTTTTTATATAAACAAACAATAAATGTATTAAATCCAATTTCTCTTAGCATAGTCTAAAATAATGAAATGTAGTCTCTCATGGTAATTTTTATGAAGACTTTCTTCGTCTAGAGGCGCTAGATTTTCCGGCGACCATTCCGTTAATTCCTTAGCTTGACCGCCCATCGTAAACAACGGCGTTAACATATAAATAATGTGAGAAAATTCGATATCTTTCGCCACTTCATCCATTTCTTCCACGAACAATTTGAAACTGAATCTGCTAGTATCACATTTTAGTTTCGAAATCGTTTCCATTAGTTGATCATAATAATACTTTATTAATGCGTCCAATTCACGTTCAATAATTTCCAACCTAACGCTGGAATAAAGGAAGAATATGAGGTCGCGGGCCGGCGACCCATATTCGTAAATCGGAAAGTCCACAAATATAACATGAGCTGGTTTACCTTCTTCATATTTGATCATCATATTATTAGTCCACAAATCGATATGGATGCAGGTAGCAAACGGTTCGCGTATATTGGGGTATACGAAGAGATTTTTCATTTTTCTTACGCCAGCGTCAATTCTCGAAAGTAAAGGAATACATTTTGTATTTCGCGACGCGTATTTTTGAACAGCCCCGGACAGATTATTCAACAGCGTTTCAGAAGCAACGTACACCATACCTTTTCCCAAATTAGGTCGTATCTTTGCTTGGAATTCCTCAGAATTTTCAAATTTGAAAGCAATCATTGATCCGTGCATATTTGCCATGCATTTAAGTACTAATTTAGCTGTTTCCAGATCGAAACCTGTGACTCTATCTCCAACAGTGTATCCTTTAATTTTTAAATTTTCAAGCACAAGAATAGCATCTTGATCTACAATTTCGGATTTTGAATTTAGTGATAATCTTCCTCCAAAGCATTCTGCGCAAAAATGCATTAAATTATCTACTCCTCGTTCCTTTCCGAATTCTTTCAAAACTGGTACTAGGCTGGTGTAATAAAGAACTTCTTTCTTGAACGATACAGAGACGTTGAAGAAATCCCATATTATTTGACTCGGTGGTACGGTTTTTGCTACACCATTCATTACTTCGTCTTCATTGTTCTTATTTTTTATTTTGATATTCACTGCTAACATAGTGCTTCCATAGTTTTCACCAGTAGATAAGAGGTTGTTGCATTCGTATGATACGAACTGTTTCCCATGTTTCTCTAGATAAAAATGGAGCAGTTCTTCTAAATGTTTAATAGTCATGTTGTTGAAAAGTTCGACTACCTGAAACAAATACAATTCCAGTATTATTTTATAGATATCCTTCACATTAAGATAAGATCAAAATAGTATGTTATTCAATGAGTGAGAAAGTTGGCGATTTCCATGAAATTTACGATACGAGCCGAAGGCGAGTAATTCATTCGAGTGGAAATAACCATTTCTGACGAGTTAAATACTATACTTTTTTAATCATATTAAAGAATTAAGTAATAAATAGTACTGTATTTTTGTATATCTCAAGATATATATCATTTCGAGCTTTGCATAAAAATTCATCAATTTCTTTGGCAATGAATGTTTTTGATTTTTTATTATAATTATATTAATATTGTTGTGAATGCTCAGAGTAGATCTCAACATAGAATATTGAGACCATAATGAGGAGGATTTGTATTTCTCTGTTAGTCCGGAGAAATAAGCTAAGAGAACATTTTCGGAAAATTAATTCGTGTTCTTGGTGCAGCGCCAATGCATAAAAGTTTTATAACTTGATTCATACTTCATTTACGACTTTTCTGACAAGAGGCCAAGTATTATAAGTTTAGCGCCTCTTGCACGTCAAGTGGGATAAAATTTTCGATATCATCTTCAATTTCTATTTTTGCGTTATATTTTGTACATCAAACACATATTCAATCTTAAAAAAGTATATAACCCCTTACTACAATTATTAATCGTATCCTAAATACGTATTTCGACAACTAAGTTGTCATCATCAGTAGGTAAAACCACTAATCAAGGTGTCGCACATGGGGCACAGTAAAGCTAGCACAACTGATCACGCAACAACTTTACACAGCGTCCACGTATACACTGAATACACGAATACACAGTGTATATGTGGACGCTGTGTAAAGTTGTTGCGTGATTAGTTGTGCTAGCTTTCCTGTGCCCCATGTGCGACACCTTGATTAGTGATTTTACCTACTGATGATGATAACTTAGTTGTCGAAATACGTTTTTAGGATACGATTAATAATTGTGGTAAGGGGTTTAGATACCTTTTTAAATTTTTACTTAACCACAGTCTCCAAAGAAAGACTTTTCACATATTCATTGACAAATGTCAACTTCGATTAATTTTTGAAAAATCCTTACAGTTGTAAGGTTGTATTATCGTCATAGTAACGATAAATACTGCCCGCGGAGAAAAGTAAAATCTCGTCGTCTCGTTGGTCGGTACCCATGAAGAAGGAGTTCAATTTTCTCCACAGTTGAAGGCTGAACAACTTTTTCAATCAAAAAGGTAATGTGCAAATTATTCAATATAATTAGAAAAAGAATATTTTATGAAATAACAGAACTAACCATGTAATTTATTATTAACAAAATTAGAGGTTTACTAAATAAATAATATAGGTACGTAGTTTATTTCATATACAAGTGTCCCGTATCGTTATGTCCAAATTTTAGGAGTGTAAAGTAGACTTCATTTCAAGTAACAAAAACGCAAAACTTCTGTATCCATTTTTATTTGTTTCAAAGTTACAGATCTATGAATGTGATTGTTAGATCATGAAAAAAAATGTAATCCTAAAATAAATAAAAACTGATTTTATTTAAAAAAGTTCAATTAATAATATGTTCGAAATGTCCACCTCCTTGTTGAATGCAGGCTTGTGCACGTAAGCCAACAGAAGAAGTACTTATCCGAATTTCATACTTGTTTTGTCGGATTTGCTTGGCAGCCAGGTGAATACGATCCCACAACTCTTCTCTTGTGTTCGAAACTTGCGCGTAGACTAAATTTTTCATGTACCCCCATAAATAAAAATCAAGGGGATTAAGATCAGGTGATCTGGGTGGCCATGCAACAGGACCACCTCGACCAATCCATCTTGGATAATTGACGTTTACCCAAGTTTGGACAGCAATTCCGAAATGTGGTGGTGCCCCATCCGTGTGAAACCACACGTCTCATCGAACATTAAGTGGGACATCCTCTAAAAGACCTGGCAGTTAATCAATAAGAAATTGAAGGTAATTGTCAGCATTTAACCTCCCAGGAAGAACGACAGTACCAATCAACAAGTCATCCATTAGGGCCGCCCAAACGTTAATAGAAAATTCATGTTGAAATTTAGATGGGCGTATAGCTTTGGAATTTTCTGATGACCACCTGTGCAGGTTTCTCAGATTTGTAACACCACTTCTCGTGAACGTAGATTCATCTGTCCAGAGGACTGTTCTGCAGAAATTAAAATGAAGCAATGACTGTCTTAATATCTAGGTAGAATAAATTAGGCGAGCATAGTGGTCTGCCTCAAGCAAACCGTGTCCCCTGCGATAGTGATATGGATATAAGCCCTCACGTTTTAAAATTCGCCAAACTATCGTTAGTGGCACTCCTAGTTGTCTAGCGATTCGACGTACACTGAGAGTTGGATCCTTTGTAACAATAGCTACTGCTTCTTCCTCTAAGTCTGCTGGCAAATTTACTCCTCGGTCGAAAAGATAATCACGCAGTCCGCATTCCCGAAATTGTCTGTGTACTTCCAGAAGCGCTCTGTAATGAGGAATGCGCCTATCGGGAAACCGATGTCGGTATTAAAAAACTGCTTGACGTGCACTGCCGTTACTGTAGCCATACAAAATGCATGTCCGCATACTCTTGACAAGAAAATCGATAAGGCATTTTGAATAAAGAAAACGTGTCCACTCACTAATAAGCTGTTTTATGAACTGAAACGTAATGTAATTCTTTATTAAAAAATGCAACGTTAGCAGTCATCTGAACATTTGTTTATTGTATGATATTCATGGTTCAGCACTTACGAAATAAGGAAGAACCTTCTTTATCATAAATCAATATTTAGTACTCTTTTTTTTTATAGATCTCCAAGAAATTACTGTATGAACTACGACACGTGTTTATTTATTTTAGGATAACATTTTATTATGCGACGTTAACAATCACAGGCCTCTTATTGAATCGTATAACTTTTTTTTAAATAAAATCAGTTTGTATTGACTTTAGGATTACATTTTTTTCATGATCTGACAATCACATTCGTAGATCTGTAACTTTGAAACAAATAAAAATGGATATACAAGTTTTGCGTTTTTGTTACTTGAAATGAAGTCTACTTTACACTCCTAAAATTTGAACATAACGATACGGGACATCTTGTATATATATTTTTTTCTATTTTTCTTAGCCATTCTCTTAAATTAGATCGCTAAAAATTCACCATTTATTTTAATGGAATTCGGCTTGATAAATTATTCTTCAAATACAAATACTCATTCTTAACGTTTCGACATTTCTTGTCTTCATCAGAAAAAAATATTTATTATAAAACTAGGTGGTAATTTAATTTGAATGCATCATTTTTACATTTCCTACTGTTTTGTACTATTGTAACTAAATATAAATTCGATGTGTTAGTGTATAAGTCAATATGTGCAGAAATCAATTTATATAGACTTCTGCACATTTTGACTTATACACTAAAATCGTACATTCCTAATATTGCTTATAGCGCGTACGAAACAGATAGGTGTTCTAATCTGCTCCCGTAAAATTTCACTATCCAGACTTATGAAAGAATAACGTTACAATAATTTTACAATAACGTTAGGATAATAGTGTTACTCTTGTGTATATTAAAACTTTTCTTATTTCCCCTATTTGTTTTTATCAGCCCGCCGGAACTTGAAAAAAAATTAGTCTGAATCTTCATAATTCTAGCAGTTAAGGTATGATTTATCATCAGTTGATAGAAAAGAAATGCAATATTTAATTACTTACCAAATATAATTAAGAATTTCTACTAATAAATTTAAAACGATTGTAAATAATTCCACACTTTATGAATTACAATTGTTCCACATAATTTTAAATTTTTTCGGAATAAATAATTTGCACAAGTTTATTAATTTTTAACACAGAACATTTTATTATAGTATACAGTACAGCGTTCACAAGCAAAATTGTATTATAATCGTTATATATGTATATATATTCGCAAATAATTTTTAAAGTTTTATGCATCTCATATTTAACACTGATTTTGTTGCCAAAACGTTATCTCGTAAAGGTTCATAAACTGTTTATAATGGTTCGTTTGCAGATGATATGGAACTAAGTAGAACAAGTAAAATTTATGATTCAGATAGAGGATGTGAATATTTTTCGGATCATGCAAATAAATATACCTAGATTACTCTAAACGATCATGTTTAATAATAATTAATGTATTTAGCATTTATGATCACTACTTTAAATGTCCTTGCCACAGGTGCTAATATTTTAATATATCCCAAACATAATTGATCCAATATCGAGTACAATATTTATAATATTGACAAAGAAAATATCTGCATCATCTGTGCTAATATCTGCAGACAATTCTAGAATAATAATGACGATAGTGTCTTTTTCTATTTTGCGTTCGAAATGAACTCATTATGACACCAAAAACAGTATCGAAATGAGCTCCCTTTCGATACGCTTTTTTCATTTTTCAATTTTGGCGTTGTTCGAACACAGAAACAAATATCATTGCTGTCATTTGATTTTAAGAATTTAAGTACATTTCACAGATATGATACATGTTCGTACTCTACACAAACAACGTATATTGTATACAATTGACAATAAGATATATTAGTTTCTAAGTCACTCATGTTTATATTTTTAAATAAAATATCAAGTAATGTTAACGAAAATTAATAAATAATATGTAATATAATATACTTCGCGGATAGCAAGATTTAAATTTGACAATGTCAAGTATCAATGTGACCAACTGCATGCTTTATATAAAAATTAAACTCTGAACATCCAAATTAAATAATTCCAATTTCTTAATGTAAAAAATGCAAAATAGAAAAAATAGTATATATAAAAAACTCGTTTCATAAGGCCTTTTGCCGCACTCGCTCTTTAGAATACTCGCCGCTATCGCGGCTCGTTTTCTAAACTGATCTCGTGCGGCAAAATGGTGCCTTATGAAACTTGTTTTTTAATATACTATTTTAATATCGCGAAAATCAGAATATAACGTAACGTGGCTTTGTACTTTCGAAAATTGTGCAAGGTGTTCACCGATTATTGTTGCCCTTTTGAGTATTGGTTTATTAATAGGTCAATAATAATAGCTGGGATCAATAGCTTGCTTCGATCTTGCTGATATCAGGTTTCTCTCTGTCTGTTTTTGCAAAAGCGGAATGTTTTGTTTACTTTCCCGACTTACATTACAGAAATTGAATTAAAATTAACGTACCAAATGCTGTAGTGACAAAGATGAAGTTCTATCATTGATATATTAACAGATAAAAGACAAAAAAATTGTTGTTCAATTCGTATTAGTAAATATACAGGGTAATTTAAACCAGGAGACGATAAATGAAAATTTCTGTTCGAGATTGGATTTGGACGGGCTGTTCCGGTTCCGGTGACGATGCTTCGCCGCTCGTTCCCTTTGATTATACAGCTCGAATTAATGAATGAACTCACCGCGCACAAAGTGTAAGTTTGTATACGCTTTCTTGTTGATTCTTTGGTGAATGGTTAGTTTCTGAATAAATGCAATTGATCTAAATATATTTATTTACACTAATTACACCTATTTTTAAATATACAACAACTTAAGCTATTTATCTTCTGAGTATGACTGTTGTGATACTTTGTGTCTTGTAATTGATTAAATGAATCGGCACTGTTTGAATGACTTTATGTTTGATGATATATAAAAGAAACTGATACTTAAATGAATAAGCTGAATGTCTATGTTGAGACAAATTAACACTCTGATGAGAGTTTTGATTACTCGTTAAATGAGGAGTTTACCCCGATAAAGTTATAAACGATAACGAACTTGTTTTGTTAAACTCCTCATTTAACGAGTAATCCAAACTCTCATCAGAGTGTTAATTTGTCTCAACATAGACATTCAGCTTATTCATTTAAGTATCAGTTTCTTTTATATATCATCAAACATAAAGTCATTCAAACAGTGCCGATTCATTTAATCAATTACAAGACACAAACTATCACAACAGTCATACTCAGAAGATAAATAGCTTAAGTTGTTGTATAATTAAAAATAGGTGTAATTAGTGTAAATAAATATATTTAGATCAATTGCATTTATTCAGAAACTAACCATTCACCAAAGAATCAACAAGAAAGCGTATATAAACTTACACCTTGTGCGCGGTGAGTTCATTCATTAATTCGAGCTGTAATCAAAGGCAACGAGCGGCGAAGCATCGTCACCGGAACCGGAACAGCCCGTCCATTTGGTCCTTCGAGCCGGATAATTTTAGGTACAATTGTACACGAGGTCAAACTTATATTATTTCGCCAGCTTTAAACTATGTATACAATCTGGGACTCGGGTTATATTGCCTTTCGGAACAATAATCCATATACTATCTAGTTAAATTCGAAGATCTTTTATTCCAAGTAATGGTGGGTTCTTTGTATCAGATAATACCGTCAGTCCCTACATGTGCGCTTTATTACCGTATTTCTATTTAAGGTACCTGCATCAATAAATGTATCTTGGTAGTTCAAAGAACATCCAAAACATTTGGTTTTACTGTCTGAACTTCCCAAGATTTTGTTAAATGGTGAACTGGTGAATATGTTTATAATCGCTGGTTTATTACGGCAATGCAATATATTCTATAGTCAAAGAAACTCACCGACAGTTTTTCCCATATTTTAAGTTCAATTGAGAACGCCTCTTTGAACAGTTTCTACCAATCATGGTATAGTGGGGATTTTGAATTTTCCATTTGGAGTTTTCTTTATCACAAAAACATAATATCAAGTTAGTCTTATCTACGAGTTTAACACAAACAAGTTCGTTATAGTTTATAACTTTATCGGGGTAAACTCCTCATTTACCGAGTAATCAAAACACTCATTAGAGTGTTAATTTGTCTCAACATAGACATTCAGCTTATTCATTTAAGTATCAGTTTCTTTTATATATCATCAAACATAAAGTCATTCAAACAGTGCCGATTCATGTAATTAATTACAAGACACAAAGTATCACAACAGTCATACTCAGAAGATAAATAGCTTAAGTTGTTGTATATTTAAAAATAAGTGTAATTAGTGTAAATAAATATATTTAGATCAATTGCATTTATTCAGAAACTAACCTTTCACCGAAGAATAAACAATAAAGCGTATACAAACTTACACCTTGTGCGCGGTGAGTTCATTCATTAATCGAGCTGTAATCAAAGGGAACGAGCGACGAAGCATCGTCACCGGAACCGAAACAGCCCGTCCAGGATTCTAAGCGAAAAATGCGCTTTTTCCTATCGGCATTAAACTCTATAAGTTGTATTACGTGACGTCTATGCATTCAAAATATTCAGAATGTAAATACCTCTATTGAAGTTACACACACACAAACGTCACAGCGTATTTTACATACGTATTGCTGTGAACTTTGCTTTCAAATATTTAATTTAAAATGGATGATTGTGGGAGCAGTTACACAGGCATAATTCTGTTAAGACTCTGTATAATGTATGAGTACCTCAGGGCTATACTTTCGGGTTCTATACAACAAGGCCTAGCTTCCAAAGTAAATGCAAAGAAATAACACAAGAAGAAGTAATCGTAAAAAATATTTTATTGTTTTTTTTTTGTATTTTTATCTGATTCTTAACCTATACCTTAACCTATCTATATATAAATATTCTCTTGTGAATCACACACATATAGTATTGGAGTATTAATTCTGATTACTAATAAATCTCGCAAGCAAGAACTCTTGAGGACTTCACTCGCAAAAGGGGATATTTGCCCTCCAAATGCTGAAATTAGTACTCAAAGTCTATCTCTGACATAACTGGATCTCTGGTCTCTACCAATAACTTTTATAGAGCAAGTGTGATATTCCACGCCTATTTAAGTGGGAAACGAGTCCCTACAGAAATAGGATGCTTATCCTCACACTGTATAAGTATTTTCTTATTTTCGCGCCTATTGCTGAACGTTTTGAATTTTTAAAATCTCAAATGGCACAGATATTTCGAGAATAAGCAGGGAAAACTACTTCCTTTTATCAAACTCGGATATTTGGCCTAAGAGTGTATTTCTGACTAATTTAATATTTAAAATCCACGTGCACTTTTCTTATTTAATTAACTTTATATGTTCGAATTTTTATCGTGTATAATGTTTTATTTACTCAGAGTTTAATCGTATATACAACATTTTTGAACTCCTCCTGGTATATTATTAAACTTTGTGATAATCATGATGAGAATAATACTGACAACAATATTAATAATGAAAAATGACATTAAACTTTTATTTATTCTTAACTTAAATAGAATGCCAACAGGCTTGAAATTTTTGAGATTATTGACTATATCTACATTACAATTTTGAAATGAATGTAGCACAATAAATGAACATAATGTCGAAATTAAAATGATGAATCTCTATTTTCGGTACTTTCCTGCTTTTACATGCAGCGTTTCTTTCTTCTAAGAAATCTATTCCTACGCCAAATAATTTATTTCTGTTCTCTCTAATTTTCGTAGTTCTTTAATATTTCCACACCTGTGTATTTTTAATTATCGTGTGTAGTTTTGACTTTTTCATATCTATGCGTTGTCTCACCGTTTATATATTTTGCCTTTTTGTTGTTATTAAGGTATATCTAAATTTTATTTTGAACTAGTAAAATTTTAATCTCGTCCTTCCTGAAATAGCTCCGTTGCCCGTTCGATCTTGAAAAAAATTCGGAGAAAGCCGTTTACGTATCCTTTACATTTTCCCCTTCTTTTCTCCTTGTGTTTGTTCATATGGCGTCTTGTCCTTTGCTTTCATTCGTATGCCTGTCGATGCGTTCATATTATTTAAGCATGGCTTTGTTTTATTAATTTACTTACATTCTAAACGTTTAATAATCTTATTAACCTAAAATTTATTGACATAACGTTACTTGTTTACCTATTAATGCTTAGAAATATTCACCTAAAATTGTAATACTACATTAATATATGATATACGAGGTGCATTTGAAATACACAACCTCGGTTTATTTCTTTTTAATTTGTTTTGCTGATCCAGTTATGTTTAATTAATTCATATGTTATTAATTCTATTTTTAATTTTCACCCAAAGTTTATTTCACAGCAGCATGTTTTAAAAATTATAAGATTTTTGTATACTAAGGTCAATAACCTTGCACAAAATCAACTGCTTTTACATTCCGTTGTATTACGTAAATACTTTTTTTTGTTATGAGAAGTAATAAATATATGAATTAAGAATGCTGTTATTGAATTTACACGCTGTATTATTTATGTTTGTGTTTATAAATACTTCAAACCTGTTGATATTTACAAACGCGACAATGAAGCAGCTTTGTTTAGTTAGGGTTCAGTAACAATACGATTACGTAAGAAAATAGAGGATGCGAATAATTTATGTCTCTTCATGTTTAAATGTAACAACTATTTGCTGACTTTTAAAACGTTAACGAAACTAGGTGTAGAATGCAATACGCAGGGGACGATTGTTTTCAGTCAATTCTTGTATACGTTGAATATGATACGGGTGTAATAAATTGCTCCTTCAAATTTTGTGTACCGTATTGCGACATACCACTACCCTTGTAAGAACTTTTAATTTACTATTAAACATCCTGTAACTTAAAAACTAAGCTGTTTAGGACATATATTCATATGAACTTTTATGATCACAATAACCCTAAGAATCAGCCCATAAAATTTGTCGCATATATTTAGAATCACCTTGTATATAGTCAGTGGCGTTACAATTTTTTTAATACTAGGGTGGTTCAATAATTCCAATAGAAAAACTCCTTTTAACTCACACACTTTTCTCAACGTTTCTCCAACTTTTTTCAGCCGTCCAAAAATTAGGATTTTGGAAGGTCCTCAAAATAGGCAACTGTTTGGGCGATGACGTCCACGTTCGACGTGAATCGTTTTCCGCCAAGCCATTTTTTCAAGGTTGGGAATAAAAAAAACAGTTACTGGCGGCCAAATCTGGTGAATACGGTGGGTGTTGTAATAATTTGAACTTTAATTCAATGATTTTTGCCATCGAAACTACGCAAGTGTGCATCCGTGCATTGTCTTGGTGGAGGAGAATTTTTTTCTTTGCCAAATGAGGACGTTTCTTCTTGATTTCTTCGCTCAACCGGTGCAATAACGTCGCATAATAATCTCCATTTATCATTTGTCCATTTTCCAAGTAATCCGCGTGCATCCCAAAACACCTTGTTGGCCGATTTGCCTTCTTCGGAACAGGAGAGCCCCTAAAAATTCACTGTTTCGACTGTTGATTTCTTTCTGGAGTAAAGTAGTGTATCCATGTTTCGTCCATAGTTATGTAGCGACGTAGAAACTCGTCAGGATTGCAACGGAAATGTGCTAAACCAGCCTCCGATTCGATTACACGATTGCGTTTATTCTCCACACGCGATGGATTTATCTGAAACTTTGACAGCAGTCTAATGACAATTGACACTTACTAAATGCAGATTTTGTCATATTACTAGCGCCATCTTTTGGATTTTCTAAGGAGTTATTGAACCACCTTCGAATTTTTTCCTCGCTTACAAAACAGAATTTTGCGAAAATATTTTATACAATTTAATGTTTCTATTTTTCATACGTTGTCTATTTATTTCAAGGACACCGGTATATAAAATTTCCTGTGCATAAAAACCGGGCTGTGATAATAAATAGATATTAAATTTCATTTATTACAATTAGATAATAATATGTAATATAGTTTATTGTTTCATTACTGCACTTGAGATAAATTATTAGAACACGCGAATTGACATGAGAGAGGAAGAGCAATTATATTAATAAGTACCCTTTAGTTCTGAATAAGTGAGCTTGTGATCACATATTTCCTTTCGCGTGTTAGTACACACAGCGCTATATTATTCATAACAACGGATTTTAAGTATGTGTATGTGTTCATAATTATAAATAATATCCGCATTTGCCATTTAGCATTTTAAATACGTACCATTTTGCGTATTCATTTATAAGCATACGATATGTAAATATCATGTACGTTTTAATATTTGTGTATTAAAACAGAATACAAATAAAACGTTTTCAAGTAATATTACGTTTCCATAATTTGTATCTGGCATGAGGCTGTTTTTTGAGAACCAACCTTACACAACCGAAAGTCAAGGTTGGTACACACGAGATGTAATTAAATGCTATTGTTCCTGCTGTTTGCTAAAACAGCACTGGAATCGTTGTTCATGCCTATATTTAATAATAATAATAATAGTCCAATAATCCAATAACATGACAAACCAGAGAATGTACAGTCGGTGCCCAAGAAATCGGAACAAGTGGTATAATATAATTTGGGGTATTTTCTATCGTATAAACAGGACGTATGCTGTTGTTATGGTTTTCAGTATATTTAGTATTATAACAAGTGTTCATTTGAAAAGTCAATCTAGGTTACTTTGAAATTTTGATAGAATAAGACGCAAATATATTAATATGTGTTTGTTGTTCCGTAAACGTAAATCCAAATGACATTTGATAATGTCAATCACAAATATCAGTTAGTGCATAAAATAATCGTGCGTCGATTCTGGTTTAAATAAATTGCTTCTCAGCTTTAAAATGGCTTTCACTTTAGAACATAAATTTTTTTTAGTCCAGGCTTATTTTCGAAGTGGTAATAAAATTGATGGTTTATGGGTTTATTCAGTTCAAGATTGCATGGTAAAATTTCAAGTTGAGTTTCCACATTTTGTAATAGATTATATACAAGTTAAGAATACTTTGGATAGAACTTTAAAACTTTTTTCTGAAACTGGTAGTCTCTTAAGAAAATCAGGCAGCGGAGCAGTTAAGAAACGTACACCTCAAGTTGTCAATCGTGTTGAAGAAATAATGGAAAATGAACCACAAACATCTGTTCGAAATTTGAGTCAACAAATAAACCTTTCTGTTGGTACAACTCGCAAGTTATTAAAAAAAGATATGCAACTTTATCCATACCGTGTCATTAGCAGTACAATAATTGTTAGAAATTGATTACCCACATAGACTACAGTTTTGTAATTGGTTTGTAAATATGAACAATAATGGCGAACTTTCGCAAAGAGTCATCTTTACTGATGCAGCATGGTTTTATAAAATACCTAAATTCACAAAATACAAGAATTTGGAGTAGTGAAAATCCACATGTAATTAATGAAGAATCGCTACATCCAGAGAAAATTGGCGTTTGGGCAGCGATAAGCCAAAGGCGAATCATTGGACCAATATTTTTTCAGGGAACGTTAACTGCTCAAAGATACCATACGGAAATTTTACAATCATTTGTCAATCAGCTGCATGATGATTAACTTCAAAATGCATATTTCCAACAAGACGGAGCACCTTGTCACTGTACTGCAGAATCTTTGGATTATTTAAGAGAATTTTTTGATGAGCGTATAATTAGTCGAAATACTGAAATTGCCTGGCCTGCACGTTCATGCGATTTAACACCTTGCGACTTCTTTTTGTGGCCTTATCTAAAAAATAACATATTTCGAACACCTATATTGAATTTGAATGATATGCTACAGAGAATCGAACAGAAATGCATGGAAATTAATAACAATCCAGTAATGTTGCAGAATATCATCAGAATATCATTTTGAACGGAGGATTTTAAAGTGCATTGATCTTGAAGGACAACATTTTCAACATTTGTTATAGTTTTCAATAAATACCTATTAGGTGTTTGTTATTTATTTGTGTGTATGAAACTGTCAAAATATACGACTTCGTAGGTTAAGTAGTAAATTTTAATTTACGACATACTTCAAAATGTTCTCAGTAAATCACATGCTACTAGATAGACGTTTCAAATGAACACTTGTTATGTCAGTATTGAGTGTATTACTCATTATCAGTGTTTCTTAGAATTTAATATGGCATATCACGCTAATGAAATAACGAAGACAAGAATACTTCAGGGACTTCAAAATGGATGGTCTACACGACAATTAGTCATTGAGTTTGACGCAGGCAAAAATACTGTACATAGAATATTGCACAAATGAAGACAACAGCATACATTAAGTAGACAATGAGAAACAGGCCGTAGCGTAAATGAAATTAGAGTATTTCTTGTAGAGGACTTACACTATATTCTCTTTTTCAACACCATATTAACTTTGTGCTACTCCATATGTTTAACAAATGCTAGACCATTGAATATATTAAAAAGTGCATTTACATTACAGTGGAATACTGAATTTTTGTCGTTGATAATTTTGTCGACAATCGTTATCACTAAAAATTCTATTAGTTTTATTTTACTATTACTATTATTAGCTGGCATATTTTCAGTACAAAGTCAATTTAAAAAAAAAATTCCAACACAACTTCTTTCTAGAAAGTAAATATTCTATTATTTATTCTTTTAACAAAGATTACTAACAGAAAGACAATTTAGAATATAGATATATATTTCATGTATTTACAAATAAACATCTTCTAATTAAAATAAATCTTTTATTGATTTGTTAAACAGCATATATGATTTATAAATTGGTTCATAAAAAATAACTTTTCAAAAGTCGTATCCGAATTTTTTTCTCTTCTAATATTAAGCCCAAATATACCCAGAAATGTTAACGAGAAAAATAGAAATTGTGTGAAATTAATAGTGTAATTAATGGTGTAATTAATAGTGTAATTAATAGTTATAATAATTGTTATCTAAGTGTAAAAAAGAAACCAACAAAATTATAACCGCTGTCAATTTTGGCGTTCGTGATGCGGACATTAGTCAATGAGCGGCGTTGAATGTTCTTCTACGCTGTCTTAATAACTTTTATAATGTAGTAAAGGTGTTATTTATGGTGAAAGTATCTCACCAGCAGCGCGTACTGATGATTCTATAGTAAGATGAAGCACTTGTATGCATGTCTGAAGATATATCTTCACACAAATATTGTGCTCTCCACACCCGATTTTTGATAATATTCTTATATTATTGAAAATGTTTTTGTTTTATACAAATTACGAAAAGATTTTTACCGACTCAAACATATTCAAATTATTTTATTAAAAAAGAATTACTACTGAATAATAAATAAATAGGTATCAGAATAATTGAAACATACATGAGTAGGTAAACCCCACCAGTTTTGTATAATACAAAGGTATTTTTAATAATATAAAATATTATTAAAAATATGGTATGAAGAACACAAATGCAGGTTCACTATTAATATTTTCTGTGAACGTGTCCGAATATATCCTATCCCCAGAGACGTAGATACGTATTTCGCTTTTCTACAAGCTCATCGGTACGCCCCTGCTGGAGAAAGGATATTTCCAGACACATTCACAGAAAAAAAACACCTCCTCATCCTATCACCGTAATTATCCAGACCGAGCGCAGAAGTAAATTCGGCGCTACCTGTTGTCAGACAGCCGAAGTACCTCGCATACCGTCCACATAATTAATGTGAAGTAACGACGCCCTTCCAAAGAGGTTAGCACAGCCAACTCTCTAGAAAACTGCATTTTGTTTGTGCCTTCACTCATACTACGGCTTAACCGCATGTGTAATGTATCAGAATAATTGAAACATACATGAGTAGGTAAACCCCACCAGTTTTGTATAATACAAAGGTATTTTTAATAATATAAAATATTATTAAAAATCTGGTGTGAAGAACACAAATGCAGGTTCACTATTAATATTTTCTGTGAACGTGTCCGACTATATCCTATCCCCAGAGACGTAGATACGTATTTCGCTTTTCTACAAGCTCATCGGTACGCCCCTGCTGGAGAAAGGATATTTCCAGACACATTCACAGAAAAAAACCACCTCGCCCTATCACCGTAATTATCCAGACCGAGCGCAGAAGTAAATTCGGCGCTACCTGTTGCCAGACAGCCGAAGTACCTCGCATACCGTCCACATAATTAATGTGAAGTAACGACGCCCTTCCAAAGTGAGTGAAGGCACAAACAAAATGCAGTTTTCTAGAGAGTTGGCTGTGCTAACCTCTTTGGAAGGGCGTCGTTACTTCACATTAATTATGTGGACGGTATGCGAGGTACTTCGGCTGTCTGACAACAGGTAGCGCCGAATTTACTTCTGCGCTCGGTCTGGATAATTACGGTGATAGGGCGAGGTGGTTTTTTTCTGTGAATGTGTCTGGAAATATCCTTTCTCCAGCAGGGGCGTACCGATGAGCTTGTAGAAAAGCGAAATACGTATCTACGTCTCTGGGGATAGGATATATTCGGACACGTTCACAGAAAATATTAATAGTGAACCTGCATTTGTGTTCTTCACACCAGATTTTTAATAATATTTTATATTATTAAAAATACCTTTGTATTAAATAAATAGGTGCTGAGGTATAGATTGCACAAGTGTCATACATAAAAAGAAAACTAGGATAGAGGAAGGGAATGTATCGTTGGAAATATCAGTACCAAAACTATCAAATTAAATGCCTGGTAGCGTTAGAACTGCACAAAAAAGATTAAAAGCTAGTGAATAAAGAAATTATTCAGCTACAAACAAACAGAGAAAACAGGCAACAGAGGTTGGAGTTTGCAAACTAATTTATTAACAGAGATGCTGCATTTTGCAATACTGTCGTGTTTAGTGACGAAAAGATGTTTCAGTCGCGCATAGTGGCCGTTTTAGAGTTTATCGACCAGTGAATAGACGTTATGATGCGAGATATGTGCATGAAGCATGCAGAAGCTGCTTTTTTTCGGTGTCAATATGTGGGCATGGATCAGTTCCATGGGTGCTGGAATTTGTTAGGATATTGGGGAACGATTAACTGCAACAGTTTGCGTAGACAATTTTGGAAAATACATACAACATAACTCTCCAATTCATACTGCCAATGTCGTCCGGACTTGGTTATCAAATAATGATATTAGTGTTTTAAGATAGCTCTCTAGGAGTCCAGATCTAAACCCTATTGAAAGTATTTTGGGGTTATTGGTGAAGAAAATTAATAAAAATAATTTTCATCCGAGGAATTATGAAGAACTTCGTGATAACATTTAATATCATTGGGAAAATCTAGATCCGAATATTTTAGCAAATGTAATATATTCCACAGCGATTAGAAGCAGTGATTGCTAAAAATAGAGTAAAAACAAGATATTAAATGCTTTTTAAATTTGCCTATTAGTGACTTATTTTCTTGTTTGTATTATATAATAAACATTTTTGTCCTCGAGTAAAAATATTTATCGTTCGTCTATTTTGTCCTTTTCTGATCACTTCTAGGATAAAACTAATCATCAAATCTAGACACGACCATATTTTTTATGATTGTTGTAGTATTACCTGTCAAGCATATGTCTGTGTCACACAATATTCAAAGTTTATCAATGCTTACTAACAGATGTAATTACAACACAACAACTTCAGTGTCTCGACTTTTTAGGGCACCAACTGTACATAGAAATGTATAGAAAAATATAAAATGGAAAGATAATTGTAACTAAATATAAAAAATAATTAAGAAACATTTCGTCTTAGTATTTTTTTATAGTATGGCATTGAAAAAAATGTCTTCATAAAACACTTCAGCAATGCATCACATTGTCGTAAACGGTTTAAAAGTAGGAGAAAAACTAGAGGATATACGGGCAACATGAAAGTTAATAGAGGAAAGTAAATGAAGGTAATCAATGGTATTATAAGCAATCTTCCACACAAATCTCACATCCCAGGGTATCCCGACGATGGCCCAAAGATTGTACACCATGTCATCTTAGTAATACATTGTAGTCCATATCACAATCTGGATTCCATTAATTTTAAATAATAAATGCTAAATAAAAAACGACGTTGTATCTTTTCAATGGACAACTGAAGATAAATATAATGAGGCGACCAATCAGAAGAAGCATACTCTAACTTAATAAGGACGAAACTATAATACATAGTTCTGAACAAAGACGTAGAAGAGAAGAATTTCCAGGTCCGCAAAACAAAGCATAATGTTTTTGAAGCAGCGATACACATGTTATTGATATGTGGCACAAAAGCTAAGCGAGAATCGAAAATCATCTAGGTCCTTTATGTTATAAACTTTATTGCTTCATTTACAAAATAACTGGAGTTAATAAAATTAACTTTTTTTGTATAAGAGACGTAGCTGCATTTGTTGATGTTCAATCTCAATTTACAAGTAGAGCACTATTGGAAAAGAATCATTCCGAGTTCTGACGGGTGCATATATTTTTAGATCATCTGCACAGGCAAGTAGTGGACAAGACAAAGACGTTAGTAGATCTTTTAGAAACAAGATAGAAAACTAGAAGAAGACCTAAATGTGAACCATGTGGGACACCATATAGAGGAGAGAACTCAAAGGTTCTTTAGTCGCGCTGTAGTGGTTGCCTTGCCGTCGTGGATAGATTTGCATTTCAGGATTATGAGTTATTTGAATTTAGTGAAAAGCCAGAAATTTCATGCTAATGCGTTGCTGGCGAATAATGATTTAGGACACGTTTGAAAACATACTTTATTACAGATTGCCGATTGACTCTATCGAATATATGGAAACTTGACATGCATTAAATAAATTAATTAGCCGCTCTGTCTCCTGGATGGCGCTCAGGAGAAACATACACCCTATTTTTTTAACATATTTCGTAAATTTTCATTTTACAGATATTTCTAGTAGTAGTTTTTTTCTGTTTGTTCTATAGTCTTTTATAAATATTCACCTCAGAGTTGAATTATATTCCATTCTTTATCGTTGGTTTTAAGCTTTTTTTTGACAGTGTTTCGTTCTCAAATTCTACACAAGTTCTTTTTTGTTTATTTCACTCATAACACAGGCCTGCATTTTTCTACTCTTTGAATGTTGATTTAAAAATTTTAACTGTTTTCTAGTAATTGGGTAGCGCTGATTTCGAATCTGCTTTTATTTTTTTTGTATCACGTAAGGTTATTTTTAAAACCAGTAAAATCAAAAAATATAGAAAAAAACACGATCTATTTCATTTATAAGCTAGTTTTATATTATATTAAAAAAATACAAAAATATACAAATAGAAACTATTAGAAATAGTTATTTATTCTTTATGCTTCTTAAAAAAACGTTTTCGTTTTTCAGAAAAGCTTCGTTTGGTTGTTTTTCTGTCATATTCAGCTAAAGGAAGATCTGAAGGTAGTTTCTGGGGCAAGCAAATTTTTTTGTTTCAACCTAGTCCCCAGTACTTCAGAAAGATCTTTTGAAAGTCCGAAATCTCTTACTAAATCATTCAGTTCGGCTTGTGAAAATAGCTGAGGTTGGCTTTGACCTGAGGTTGATGGTTCAAAATCACTATCCATCTGTACGGAGCCGGAATTTGAAGAGGTTTCAATATCTTCTTGTAGTACTTTGAGGGGTATAGGTATAGGTACATGATCACTGTGAGGAACTGGTCTGATAGCTGATTTAATATTGTTTGGGTACAAAATATGTTTCAAAGTTTTTCTATTATGCCCCTTAATATCACAAAGACAAAAGTAGCAATCTTCATGCTGATTTTGCGGTTCTCTCCAAACCATCGGTATTCCAAAAGGAAGGCTTTTTCTATTCCCTTTGGTCCAATGTCTTAAACCTTCTTCACATACCTTACAAACAACGTGCGGTGCCCAATCTTTATCTTGATCTCCTAATTTGATTTTGAAATAAGCATAATATGCATTTTTCACAAATTCACCAATTGGTCTCTTAAACTTTTTCAAGACGAAATATCCACAAATATAACAGAAATCATCTGGTTTGTTTTTGCAACACCGGCTAGACATATTTTTAAGCAATGTTTATTTATCAAATACCACGCACAACACTAAAGACAAATTAATTTTACTTGTTTACTGATCGACACTCAGTGCTATAATGAAGTAAATGACATTAAAATATACATTTTGCTTGGAGTGATAAACTTGATATCCTTCTTTGCAGTACTAATAAAGTGAAAGCATAATAAATAGGATTTAGCAGGTAAAAATTCCCGGAAATCTTGTCCAAAATTAATACATGTAATAAAAGATTTACATCACGTAATGAGAGCCTATTTAACAAATTTCTTTAAAACCACTACAGAAAATCATTTTTGGGTTAATACCTAGAATTTGAAGTAGTACATTCATTTTAAAATGTATTAAAACGCCTATTATAAGATTTTTTTTATATTTTTTTCTTTTTCTTTTGTGCAAAAAAAAATCTGTGGGTGGTAGAGACCAACTGTATTTTAATTAGTTATTGCTATATAAAAACTTAGCTTAACAAACAAAAATCACGTCATCACAAATTTTATGCAGGCCTGTGTAATTAGGTCATTTACAAAGATACAATCACTTGCTATTTTTTTGTGAATGTGTGTTAATAACTGTTACGTAGTTTTTGTTACTTTCGTATAGCAAGTGCCAAATAAGATGGCGAGAGGAGGGGGTGCGCAGAAGCCATTTTTACAAACGTCCACGTTATATATTTTACTCTAATAAATTATTAATTTATTAAATGATAGATGTGTAGTTTACGCCAACTATGGTATCTTGCAAATTGATGTAAAACTAAATACAAATCTCCCGAATACTTCTAATCGTGCGCGAATTTACCCCTCTGCTCGCCAATTTATCTGGCACTTGCTATACATTCTCATTATTCCTCGTCTTAATTTCGTTTGAATCTCTCTTCAGATTAGATTTTTTTCTACTATTGAACTTGAAAGTCTGTCAAAAGTCTTCTACAAACCAAAAAGACTAGTTAAATTACGGAATTGAAGTAAGAAATAATAAAAATTTCTGAAATTTAAAAATTTAAGTGGTTTCCCTCTTTTTCAACTGTCATATTCGTAAAATTTAACATTTGTAATCAATAATTCAGTTGACAGTTTGTACTACTTGTAAACTAGATCTTTTTATGGTGTATTTAAAAGAAAGTTTGGTGTAGAAATGGAACTTTCGTGAGAAAATATTCGAGGCATGGGTTTTTATGATTTCAAATGTGGTTTTGAAGAAAGGCAAATATTTTCAGCGATTCTTTTGAACTCTGCTCAGTTTTCGGCAAAGTTTGGCAAGAAAGCTTGATATACAAATGGAACAAGAACTTTTTTAAATTATAAAGGATTAGCGTAATAACGTAGAATAAAAGTAAATTAATAACCTGCATTTAGTAGAAAAATGTTTATTTAAATCATTTTTCGATATCTAGGTATTTTAATTTTGGAAATATTTTTAAAAGTACCAGAAGAATATATACTTTTGTAAAAGTCAACCACAAGAATAGTTTACTGAAAAATGAAAACAATATTCATCATTCTTTTCTTGTTAAAAAAATCCAAAATATTTGACTTGGGGTATCCTGTTAACGAAATATTGATGATCTGGTTGTATCCGGCTCGAAGGACCAATGTTGGGGGATGTTCGGCTTGTGGAACTAAATGTTTGCAATGACTCCGGTTTCTGGCGGTGATTCTAGAATCAGGATCCCAATGTTTGCTTTACCGTGCACAGGTCGTAAGCCTGTATACAATCTTCGGTGTTAAATTAATAAATGTACGTTCATCTAAATGTCATTATTTACACAATATACATTTATTTTTCAATTTATAACCACTTATACTAGCATGAAAGTACCGTTGAGACTGGTGTCGCTTGTTAAAGTATGGTTGTTATGTTGGTGTTTAATATTTCTACGACTGTTCTGTTCTGTTGTTGTGTTGATACTGTGTTACAAGTAGATAAACATACACCACTTCCCCTACAACTGTTACATAATTAAATACGCGGATTGATTGTACAGTGTGTTCGTTGACGTCATAACGGGGAAGATAAATTCGTTGAAACGGTACTTATGGGTAACAAACCAAAGTTCACGATAAGGTCTTAAAAATCTAATCCTAACTAATAAATATATAATAAAATATCATTACTAATTAAGTATTAGTTGGTGTTGTAAGTCTAAATATGTCATTCCGGATAAACTTCCATTGTTCAGTAATAACATTTATTTAATATATTTAGGAAACGTGATCTTAAGAATTGATATTCAGATTAAATCCCTTCTGGAAATCGTTCACTAACAACCCTAGGTAATAAAACAGCGGTCTAATGTATAAAGCAATAACTAAATTTGCAAATATAAAAGATGCCGATTACTAATAACGCTAGGTAATAAAACAGCGATCTAAACTTGAAAATGCACGTTGAATATTTATAAAATTAGAAGTGTTATATTTGAATTCTATATCCTTGATTTACTAATATTTAACAGTAAAGAATGTTTAAAATTAAAATATTACAAAAGGATATTAAATATATCCTCAACAATATTTGTTCAAAAATTGAATTCACTGTTCGTCAGGGTCGTCTACAATGAAAATATATTTGTTCAAATTCCATATAATATTTAATATATGTTAATTTGAATTTCCTGAAGTTTATCATCAATTTTAATTATAAAAGTATATTCATTAAAGTGCAATCAATTTTATGGCCTTGTTATTGACTGTTCCTTTAAAATTCTAGACCCAGTTACAAATACATATGCATATAATAATTTTCTAATTATGTGGTACTTAAAAAATGTATTACGATTATATGTCGTCCATGGAACTTCAATTATACATTATTTGAAGTTCCAAACTTTCGATAATGTTTATTATCTTCATCAGTCTTACATAAAAAGGAATTGACGAAGAGATTTACAAAACAAAAATTGCTACGCAAAGATATAGAAAACGAAATGAATACGGCTTAATTTAAATTTATATATTAAAGGGGAGTCCTCTATTAGCACATACACAAACTTTCTGTGTTATAAACTTATAGGTACCTTCCTACTTCCGTTAAAAGTTCGAGATACAATACCGATATCTGTATTGAACAGTTTCATTAATGTAGTATTCTATAAAATTATATGCTATAAATTTCTTTTATTAATTTCTTCCTATTTAAAAATCATGCATGAATAAGCGTTATATAAATAATAGTGGGTTGTAGATGTTAATTTGATGATCATACGAATTTATATTAATAATATTTTAGATTATTTATATACTGGTTAAGTCGTTAAAATAAAATACTTGGTAATACAAAATAAAACGTGCACATGTTTGCAAATTATAATTATAAATGTTATAAGTAAAGAAAAAATTAAGGAAACCACAAATTTTTTAGGAAATGCAGAAAGGCGTGGTTTGAAATATTATGCAAGTCGACTCCAGACAAAAGATTCAGTTCTAATAAAACTCGGTCCATGGGGTTATGTTTACCATATTCAATTCGATGGAAACAAATATGTAACGTGTTACCTGAGCGAGCACCAAACGTTGGAACATGGAAAAGCAACAGAGAAGGAAGGGCAGAACAGTCAATGTTATTATGTAACAGTTGATATTCAAGCTTAATATACGAGATGCTTTACGCCTTCTATTCTCCAGCGATTCAATACCCAATAGTTGTAATCTCTCCGCATAATTATATAAGTTCCTATCAATTTTCAATTTGAAGAGTATAAAGTTATCCATTTTACGCTGAATTCGTTCAATCCGATCTATATGAACCGCATAATAAGGAGATCATACCACACAACAATACTCGAGTGTAGACCTGACCAGGGCGTTATAAATTTGTATAATATAGATGATGTTCGTGAAGTCACTGCATACACGTTTAATGAAGCCGCATAACTGCAAGGATTTATTTATAATATGATCTATATGTAAAGTAAATGATAAATTACCATAAAAAACAACACCCAAGTCGGTAACGTGGTCAACTCTTTTCAGGGCAGTACCTTGCAACATGTAATTAAAGACATAAATATTATTTTTCTTTGAAAAAGTGAAAAATATAACACTTACCAAGACTAAGAGATATATTGTTGCTTATACACCATGCCGCTAGCAAATCAATATCATCCTGAAGAGCTCTACCGCCATTGCAACATTCCACACATTTAAATATTTTCAAACATCTGCGTAGGCCAAGAAATTGGAAGAAGTGAAGAAGTCCAAGTTTGTGGAGTAACAAACTTGGTCTTTATGGAATTGGTGGTAGCTTGATTTTGTGGATTGCCTCTTACCTATGTCATAGGTCTCAAATAGTTGGGTTGTTATCGAAAACATCCAGGCCTACATCGGTTATTTACGGTGTTCCTCAGAGCAGTCACTTAGCACCAATTCTCTTTCTGCTTTTTATAAATGATTTATATAAATACTTCCCTTCTTCCAACTTCTTGGCCTACGAAGATGATTTTAAATATTTACTTCAATCTACGGCTTCCTGAATTCAAACAGATCAAGATTAATAGCTGTAGTTTACAACTTTACGTATATAAGGATTAATTAACATGCACTATAACTTTTATCAAGATATCTTGGTTATTTCTTAGTTACAATTAAAACTTTATGATATCCCGCGTATATGTTTTCGATTTAAAGCTATATATGAGTATGTTCTTGTGTTCTGTGGGGTAAGAGTTCAGAAGCACCAATAAAAATCTACTAAAACTAAATGAGCTACACATCACAGTATGTGTAGTGCTAAAAGCCCTCGAGAAATCTGTGTGTACAGGTTAAATGGGCAATGGAATTTATTATCAATAACTGCCTAATAATTTACTTTACTTGTGTGCACAGATTTGTTACGTAACTGAATACAAATATTTAACAGTTTTCGAAATAACCGCAACGTATTTACTACGCGCATACACATATTTTAGTTTCGCTGTAAAAACTCGCAAATCTTCCAGTTTGAATTACGGCGGTTAATATGTTTATTAGATTAGGGCGAGTGTGTTAATAGTAACATAAATAAAATAAATCAAATGGAAAGACTAGCATTGTATTATTACAGACAGTATTGTTGCAATAGTTGTCACATGTTTATGTGTTTATTTATACACTTTGTTCATATAGGAATTTTCTTTTATGTATATTGTGCATTATTACATTTTTTTAATTGTATTCGACACCAAGTAAGGGGCGTGACAGTGTTAAATTCTTGGATCAAATATCAATAATGAAATCATGCAAAAATACTCATTTTTATAAATTACATCGTAGGTACTGCTTGCAGTTTTTAGATAAAGTATGTTATATTCTTAAAGTGTATAGACTTTTTCGCAAAAAAATAAATGACATTTTTAGTAACAGCATAGCAGGCATACCTCTTGACCGATATAATTATTAAGCGTGACGGTAACGAAATCGTTCTTGAATTATTATACAATAAACAATAAAAAATAGTCTGAATATGGAAACACAGACATTAGAGAGTAAAATAATAAATTTGTGCATACAGATACTAAGAAAATTATGCACTTGTTGCTAACTATACTGTAACCCATGATAAATGATATTTTTAATCATTTTAATAGTAATATTTCGATATTATTAAAACGTTTTTGTTTTATACAAGAAATGGTGAGCTTTTACCCATTCAAATATGTTTTAAATTACCATGTAAAAGATAACATATGGATTTTGAACTGACTGAAAAGAAAAAAAAAACCTTGAAAGGCCACATCTATCCTTGGAGTATGTGGATGCATTTCGTTCTTATTGGAGCGCGTCAACGAACGGTATCCTAGAGATAGACTTACTGCGAATGAGTATTAATAACTAGAGAACGGACGCAATTTCCATAAAACGCAATCGGCAATTGGAATTGTGTATAACGTCGCTCAGTACATCCCGGCGTAATTCAATGAAGTATTTGTTTGACTTATTCGGCCACCTGGTCTCGCAGCGATAACAATGGACAACTGAGCTATTGTATTCGGAGAATATAGTGTTTTTTAAAGTGTTTTCATGAGCGTAGATAGAAGCGGGGTTTTTATAATGTATTTTATTTATTAGTTTATATTTCGTAAGATAAATAAAGTGCTGTGAGTACGTTTCTTGTTTTCATAGTTTTAACTGTTAATTACATCGTAATTCTTGTGATAGATCCTGTTTAATATCGTTTGATTGAATCTATTTCTACCAATTATTTCGACGTAAGAGTGTGCATTGAATTTCGTTCAGTTTCAATAACTTACGCACACATTTATAGTTTTCATTTATTTAGATCTAGAGCATTGTTTAAGTTACTTTTTCAGACATGATATGGAAGAATGTCGAGAACGGCATTGTAAAACAATGGCGAGTTGGATTGACGGTCATACTGATTGTATGTCCATTGTCAGTGATTCCGAAATTTATTACAAAATCCGTAAAATATCGTCAAAAATTCGTCACTTAGGATCGCAAACACATCTGAACTCTGTAAAACTTTTATGGCGGCTAATATTCCATTAAATAAACTTAGCAATCCCACTTTAAAAATATTTCTAAAAAATATACTGGTCGAAATGTTCCTGATGAATCAACTTTACGCAAATATTATGTTTCTAGGTGCTATACGAGAAGAGTAGAACGCATTAGAAGCCATCTTTTTCAATGCATATGGATAAGCGCCGATGAAACGGTGGATATGTTAGGAAGCTATGTGGTAAATGTTGTAGCTGGTGTACTACATCCAACTATTCCCTATAACTCATATATAATAGCAACAGGTGTTATAAATAGAGTTGATGCGGAAACAGTTGCTGAAACCATTAAGGAGAATATGCAAAAAATGCTTCATTCGGACGCCACGTACAAAGAAAAAATACTTTTATTTGTCAGTGATAGTGCTGCATATATGTTAAAAACAGGCAGACTATTGAAGAAAACATATCCTAATATGCTGCATATTACTTGTGTAGCACATGCTCTCCACAGAATCTGTGAATATATCAGAGTCACTTTTCCGGAAGTTGATAGACTTGTATCAGCTTTTAAAAAAGTTTTCAGAAAAGCACCATTGAGAGTAGCTCTTTTCAGGGAAAAATTTCCATCTCTGTCACTGCCACCCACTCCAGTAATAACTAGATGGGGAACATGGCTGGAAGCTACTAGATATTATGCTGAGAATTTCGATAGTCTAAAACATTTCGTAACACTGCTGAAGGAGGATGCTAGAAGTATTGGTGAGTGCAAGGAGCTCACACAAATCCCAAATTTAAAAAATCAGTTGTACTTTCTTCACGAACACTTTGGAAAATGGCCAAAACTAATCACTTATTTTGAAAATCGAAATCTCAAATTAAAGGACGGATTAACCACATTAGATGTGGCTGTTAATAATTTGAAAAGTATTCCAAGTGACTTCGGATGTGGCCTTCGGCAAAAGTTTGAAGCAATTCTTAATAGAAATCCAGATTTAATTACATTGCAGCAATTATGTATGGAGACAATTCCACAAAATCTAACGGCTAAATATGAAGAAATAAAAGAATATTTCCAGTATGCACCTATAACCAGTTGCGATGTAGAAAGGACGTTTTCTATTTATAAGGATGTACTTAATTCAAAGAGAACAAAATTGACAGAAGAAAACCTTGAGAAACTATTGCTAGTCAATATTAATACTCCTTTACTCATCTTGGACGACAAAATGAACAAATAAAAATGTTCCAATTATAGAAATAAAATTAAAAACTTTAAAAATACAACTTTTCAACAAATACATATGTATTTCGTAATTTTATAGATCACCACCCGTTCGTTTTCCAATTATATAAATAAAATTAATATTTTAGAAATACAGCCTTTCGCCAGTACTGCACTGGGTGGTAAGCGTGTCCGTTCTCTATTAATAACTATTAAATCTCATTTCTACATGCAAATGTCGCCCTAATGCCATTCGTTAATTACTACAATTCGACAAATTAAGTTTGTACCAGTATGCAGAACGCGACATGTCCCGACGTCAACCTTCCTGGTTGTTAGGATAATTAAAAATTCGTGAAAAGCCAGATCTATCCCTAGAATGTGTGGTTACATTTCGCTCTTATTGGAGCTCGTCAACACACGGCGACTTTTGTATGTAAAAATAAGGTTTAATAGTCATTTGTTCTCATTTTCAGTTTGAAGTTCAAAATGTTAACTATATGTACGCGAGGTATAGAAGTGAAAAGTCATGTCTGTCTCCAGAATATCTTGTGTTGACGAGCTCCAATAAGAGCGAAATGAATCCACAAGTTCCAATGGTAGATGTGATCAATTTAGATGATTTTCATTTTTAACAAGATGTATGTCCAGCCTATTCAACACGTTTAATTACGAATTTTTTGAATCAGCACTTTCCTGAAAGGTGGATTGGACTGCATTGATCAGCGAGATCGCCGGATTTGACCCGGATTTTTACTTATGGGGTTATTTGAAACAAAATCTTTAATTATAAGATCTTCATGATAACATCGACTTATTAAAACAAAAAATTTAAGGATTCCGTAGATGAAATTAAACCAATGACCATACCGAAAGTATACGATGATTTTAGAGTTAGGATGCAAAAATGAGCAGCTCTTGTAGGAAGCCAAATAGAGTAATTGTAGTTTAATATCTTTTTTTTTTTGATAAATTGTAAAAAATTGAATTTGAATTTGCAAATTTCTAATCACCCTATTTTTTTATCATGTAATCGTAAATAATAAAAAATTTTCTCGTATTTTAAACTTCTTTTATCAAAGTAGGCTGATCATTTTAAAAATTTTCACAACGCCATAGCTTTTCATTCTAAACACTTTGGTGTAATGTGAAAGGAAAAGGTACTTTACCTAAAACGACAATAATTTTTGTTCAACTGTAAAGGCCTTCTTGATTTTAAAAAATTGAAAGTAAACTAAAAATAGGTTTCAGACTAAGCAGGGCGGAATTCCAAAATATGAAATTCCAATTCGAAAATTTTCGGTCAATTATACCTATTGTGAACTCAATCCGGGGACACACTATACAGGGTGTGTATAAATTGGCGGACCCACTACACGCGGCGATGTTCTTCGTTAAATTCGGAGTCCAAAATCCTAATACGAAAATGTTGTACCATGCTCCATATCTTTGCACGAGGTTCCTAAAGTTCGGACTTTCAGTCTTGAAATAAGCATTATTACTCGATATTTGTTGACAGAAAGAGCTACAATTTAGAAGAAAGAAGAATTGTTGTTATTCTCCTTTCGTTAAAGTTTTGTTTTTGATTTTAAAGTTTGTTTTTAATATTTGTTTATTAACTTATTTTGACGAAAAACATATCTGACAACGTTGTAAGACAATAAGTAGGCAGCCTAATGTTGTTCTAGTCAAATACATTACTACTGTCAAATTCATTCTGAAGACGAAGGAGCAAAGGAGCTCAAAATTTAACCAAGAATGTCGCCACGTGTAGTGGGTCCGCCAATTTATACACACCTTGTATATATATATATATTTATATATAATCAAAAATTAATTAAAATTCGGGTAAGCGGTCAATTAAAAAACTCCTTTATTAAATTACCCTATATTTCGCGACAGACTTTGTCGCTAATATCTAATCATTTTTATATTTTGTACGTCAATTTTATTATTTTTTAACTCTACATTTTTTACCCCAGAAGAAGCGACAAAGTCTGTCGCGAAATATAGGGTAATTTAATAAAGGAGTTTTTTAATTGACCGCTTACTCGAATTTTAATTAATTTTTGATAATATATCACGGTCGATAATTTCTTTTCAATTATATATATATATATATATGTATATTCATTTTGTAACAATATTTTATATATTTTACATACATATATACAGTGTGTTTAAAAAAGATGCGGCAATATTAAAGGGGGTGATTGCCCAGGTCATTTCATACAAAAAGTTCCTATAAACATAGGTCCGCATACGCTTCGTTACCGATCTACAGCGTGTTGAAGTTTAATTTTAAAAAACAGTTAAAACTTGATTTTTCCAAAGCGGCTTGAGATATCATAATGAAATTTTAGGCATGTTAATAGCTGTGGGAGACACATACTTTGCAATACAACACAATGTTTCAGTCATACCTTTGGCGCGCGTATTGGCACGTCACAGGCTATTTTTCAAGAAAAAATAGGACGCCTCTGATTTCTCTAAAAATACAAATATGCTTTTATTTATTGTTCAATTATGAAGAAAAAAGCTCTCTTAACTTTTTATCGTACGACGTACCGTTTTTTATTAAAAAAAACCATTTTAGTGCATGTCCATTTATTACAGAAAAAATATTAATGAACAAGGTTTTATTCAAGGGCAAAAACGTCGTACGATAAAAAGTTAAGAGAGAGCTTTTTTCTTCATAATTGAACAATAAATAAAAGCATATTTGTATTTATAGAGAAATCAGAGGCGTCCTATTTTTTCTTGAAAAATAGCCTGTGACGTGCCAATACGCGCGCCACAGGTACGACTGAAACATTGTGTTGTATTGCAAAGTATGTGTCTCCCACAGTTATTAACACGCCTAAAATTTCATTATGATATCTCAAGCCGCTTTGGAAAAATCAAGTTTTTACTGTTTTTTAAAATTAAACTTCAACACGCTGTAGATCGGTAAGGAAGCGTATGCGGACCTATGTTTATAGGAACTTTTTGTATAAAATGACCTGGGCAATCACCCCCTTTAATATTGCCGCATCTTTTTTAAACACACTGTATATATATATATATATATATATGGTAAACCTAATCAGTAGGCGATTAAAGGTCTGTATATTACTTCAAAATATATGTATTTAAAAAACTCTACATGTTTCGGCTGTATACGCCTTTTTCAAGAGAATACAAAATATTTTGTATTCTCCTAATCAGTAGGCGATTAAAGGTCTGTATATTACTTCAAAATATATGTATTTAAAAAACTCTACATGTTTCGGCTGTATACGCCTTTTTCAAGAGAATACAAAATATTTTGTATTCTCTTGAAAAAGGCGTATACAGCCGAAACATGTAGAGTTTTTTAAATACATATATTTTGAAGTAATATACAGACCTTTAATCGCCTACTGATTAGGTTTACCATATCATACCAAGGTCACGAAGTTATTATATATATATATATATATATATATATATATATATATATATATATATATATTTATGTAAAATATATAAAATATTGTAACAAAATGAAATATTGCTCCACTTTGTTAGCCAATAAAATATAATAACAGTTAAACATATATACGTTGTTAGAGACGAAAATGATACAATTTGTATCATTCGTATGATAATGGAAATATGCCCATAGCACGATTTCGCCGTTCTTTTTCCGAAAATTGAATTTCTTATCTTAAAATAGTAAAATTTAAACTTCTTTCAAAGTAATTAATCACTACCTTCTATTAATTGATTTAAATAAACTGTTTTAAACTGAATTATTATTACATATAACATATTTTTGAAAACCTGTACAAAATAAATCAAAGTTCTCGACATAATCCTCTCTCACTTTCATGTCAAAAATGTAATGTCACATTTTCTTAATGTACCTATGTCTTGACAAAGTGTGAACCATAAATGGATTAAACTTAACATGCTATCGTATTATTTCTCTCCTTATTACATTAGATGCTAAGCCTAGTTGCAAGGAACTCTTTTTGTAAAACAAAAATCCTGAGAGCAATTTTAAGAGTCTAAAAATACAAAATATATGTGTATGATGATTCATGTTTAATAATTAACGATTCATATTTAATTTATTGGCACTCTTTCGATAATCAAAGTACACAGCAATATGTAGCTGTCATAATAAACTAGCGTCATCTATTGAAAAAAAGCAGAACTTATTCCATGGCCTAATATTTTAGAGTAAATTGCGGAAAATCAAAAGGTATTAATAGGCATAACGTATCTGTAAATGGTTGTTTCAATAACGTTTGCCATCGTAGTATAATAGTAGCTACTTAACAATTTTAGTATTTTAATTTCCAGCAGTTACATAATTTTATTTGTAAATAAAATACTTCTATTATTTACAAATCTGGCACTGAAAGTACAAAGTAAAATAGAGCAAGGTTATCGAAATTTTTTCATGAAGGCCTAATTATAAAAACGTTAATGTGACTCTTTGGTCTGTCTATATTTCGCTAATTTAAAGGTAATCGCTTCGAATATTTTTATATTTGAAAAAGTGCCATTTCTGATTAGATCCATTTATCGCATTCATCAAACAATGATATACAAACTAACGAAATAGGAAAAAATGTGTCCGTAAACGATCTAAAGAAATAAAAATAGCGATAAAGCAAATCCAGATACTGGAACAATGCACAACGAATTGATTATGAAACGCGACCATAAAAGAAAAACTGCAAAAACAGCTATTTTGTCGTGATAATGTTGATTAAAACAGTAATTTCTGAAATTACTGATGACGCCATATTTTTTTTGGCCAATCCCATTCGAAAGCATTTTTTTCAAACTTCAACTTGTGTAAAGCCTATTATTAAAATACAAAATATTGTGAAATAATGTGTATGAGAAACTTTATTGTATAGTTCGTTTCAACTTATTCTAATTTGACTAAATAGCAAGTAAGTACTTTGATAGCACCCCCTGCGATGAGGGCTTAATGAAACAGAAACATATTGCTATGAACTGTGGTTTTGATAATTAATTTACCACCATTCACGACAAATCTATCCAGCTAGGATATTCAGTCGGTTTACTTTCAAAATGGGACTGCTTTCCTCTCAGGGTTCCAATTGGAAAACGTGGTTTTTCTCTTCAACAAATTTATAATGCGCCAGTAAAAGAGTATTGACAAATGTTATAATTATATTTCTTTAAGTTACTTGTAAACTTCTTGAAATAAGGTTAAATAATAATAAACACAATAAAATTTAAATGAAACTTTAATACAAAAAAAAAAAAAATAAAAAAAAACTTTATAAAGTATAAAGATTAATATTGCCTTATTAAACAATATTATAAAGGTAAAAATAACGCATGGAAATGACCGCTGCATGCGATCAAAAATCTTTGTGACAGCCGATCAAAATTAAAAATAATAAATTACAAAGAAACTTTTTAATTTCTCCCTATAGAAACAAAATCAAACTATTTGACAGACCGAAACAAAGTCTAACGCATGTGCAACCACATGTAACAAAAAATGCCCTTGATATACCAACGTACTAAATTTTACAGTTAACAGAATTTTTTACTAGAAATTATAAAAACCTTCTTTGTTATTTATATCAAATAATTAAGGCTAAATCAATACGATAATAATAATACAATTAGGAAATACAGTATTTAACTCTTTTAAATATAATAAGATATCTTTTAATAATATATTACTTACGTAAAAAATATATTCAAGACACATGAGTAAGAAAGTGTAAAATATAACAATTACGAGATAAACAAACTCGTTAAATAGCGGTAATGAAATTAACACAGCACCAACCACAATTAAATCAAAAAATAAACCCGAAGTTACTTAATAAAAAGAATAATATTTTTATAAACACGACTTTCTTATCTCACATTACACTTCTCTGAGGATACAGCAAGCACGCAGATTCCGCATAAAAAAATACAGTTTTACAATCGTCCATAGCAGAACAAACGGCTTGCTCCAACTGCGCAAGTCAAATATTTTTAAAATATTTATGGGGAAAAGTCCACAGCAATATGTTAAATGTGAGCTATTCCTTACTTTAATAGCCAGAGTGGTATTAAATAAATTGTTCTTTGCTGATGGAGATGATTTTTTTAATGAACATCGCCACTGGGGACGAATCTTGGGTTGATCATCAGGATTCTGAAAACAAGTGGTAGTCAATAGAATATCGTTGTCCTGATTCTCAACGTGTTCCATCAGAACGCAGAAAGTCATGCTCACAATTTTTTGGGACGCAAAGGCATCAACGTTCAATTTCAATATTTGCGAAACTTTACTATTACTAAAGAATTGTATTCGTAGATAAGCCTTGATAAAACGAATTTTGCATGAAGCATGAAGACAGTGCCAAGCATGAAATTCACCGTTGTTTCGCATCCTCGTTATAATCCTAATTTTGCACCTTCGGATTTCTGTTTGTTCCTAAAATTGAAGCAGGTATTAGAAAACACTGCACTAGTCCAAATGTACGTTTATTAAATTTTATTTTTTTCTCAATATTTTTAATATCTAACTCCATAAAAAAAGTACATAATCATATTCAGAAATTAATAAAGATTCCGAATTTTCTAAAAGAAAATATTATTTCCATTTTAAAAAAAATTTTTTTTTGCTGTCATATGTAATCATCATGAAAAAAAAACGCAAATGATTGAAGCCAATACAAAATAACTTGTCAACAAAACTTTTGCTGACAACATTTTGTTCTAAAGTTTATATTTACGGAATTATTAGACTGATGCGTTACTTCTGCCCAACCCCGTATATATATATATGGAGTTTGAACTTGGTAATAAAAGAAAGACGAGGAAATGAACCAGCAGTTTTTATATTTAAACAAAATGTCACTACAGAAAATATTTTATCGCACTGGGTGAACACAATGCATTAAAAAAAAACAATTGCTCATTTACATACCTTTAAAATGTACACCGTCTTCATTTCAATAGGTTCTTAAATATTGATAAGAAAATAATAATAGGTTGTCATAAATTTCCCCGAAACATTAAATGAGGTTATAACACACATTTAATGAAAAAAAATCTTTTTGTATTGTCTTGACATGAATCCATTACTTATATTAAAAACATTTCAATGATTTTTGATGTATGTACTATTGCGGCCGTTAAATTTGGCACGATTTGCAATCAAGTTGCTTTGCTTTTTGAATATAGCCCTAACTTTTTGTGTCATTCTTGACATTCACAATATCCTGATAGAATACCATTTGCCTATCATAAAAAAAAATAATACAAACTTCAAAAAATTGTTTTATTGTAAATAATATAACGACTAGAAAAGTAAATGTTTTAATATTTTGTACAGCTTCCATGGTTATTCAAAACAATTCGTAATCTTTTGGGCATAGAATCGATTAAATTTCGCATGTTGTAATTTTGCGCAAGTGATGTCATTCGTTTTGAATTGCATTTATTAATTCGTTTTTGTTTTGTAGTCGAAACTATTAATTATACAAGGTGTCTCGTATCGTTATGTTCAAATTTTAGGAGTGTACAGTAGACTTCATATCAAGTAACAAAAACGCAAAACTTATATATCCATTTTAATTTGTTTCAAAGTTACAGATCTATGAATGTGATTGTCAGATCATGAAAAAAAATGTAATCCTAAAGCCAATAAAAACTGGTTTTATTTAAAAAAGTTCAATTAATATTATTTTCGAAATGTCCATCTCGTTGTTGAATGTAGGCTTGTGCCCGTAAGCCAACAGAAGAAGTACGAATTACATACTTGTTTTGTCGGATTTGTTCGGCAGCCAGGTCAATACGATCCAACAACTCTTCTCTTGTGTTCGGAACTTGCACGTAGACGTAGAATTTTTCATGTACCCCCATAAATAAAAGTAAAGGGGATTAAGATCCGGTGATCTGGGTGGCCACCTCGACCAATCCATCTTGGATAATTCACGTTAACCCAATTTCGGACAGCAATTCCGAAATGTGGTGGTGCCCCATGTGAAACCACATGTCTCGTCGAACATTCAGTGGGACATCCTGTAAAAGACCTGGCAGTTCGTTAATAATAAATAAATAAATTAAAAAAAATAAATTCGTCATCGATTAGGGCCGCCCAAACGTTAATAGAAAATTCATGTTCAAATTTAGATGGGCGTATAGCTTTGGGATTTTATGATGACCACCTGTGCAGGTTTCTCAGATTTGTAACACCACTTTTCGTGAACGTAGATTCATCTGTCCAGAGGACTGTTCTGCAGAAATTAAAATGAAGCCGTGACTGTTTTAATATCAAAGTAGAATAAACTAGACGAGCATAGTGGTCCGCCTCCAGCAAACCGTGTCCCGTGCGATAGTGATATGTATATAAGCCCTCACGTTTTAAAATTCGCCAAACTGTCGTTTGTGGCATTCCTAGTTGTCTAGCGATTCGACGTACATTGAGAGTTGGATCCCTTGTAACAATAGCTACTGCTTCTTCCTCTAAGTTTTCTGGTAAATTTACTCCTCGGTCGAAAAGATAATCACGCAGTCCGTATTCCCGAAATTGTCTGTGTACTTCCAGAAACGTTCTGTAATGGGGAATGCGCCTATCGGGAAACCGATGTCGGTATTCAATAACTGCCTGACGTGCACTGCCGTTACAGTAGCCCTACATAAAATGCATGTCCGCATACTCTTGAGAAGAAAATCGGTAAAGCATTTTGAATCAAGAAAACGTGTCCACTCACTAATAAGCTGTTGTATGAACTGAAACGTAATGTAATCCTTTATTAAAGAATGTAACAATAACAGTCATCTGAACATTTGTTTATTGTATGATATTCATGGTTCAGCACTTAAGAAATAAGTAAGAACCTTCTTTATGATAAATCAATTTCCAGGACTCTTTTTGTAGATCGCCAAGAGATTACTGTATGCACTACGACAAGTGTTTATTTATTTTACGATAACATTTTATTATGCGACGTTAACAATCACAGGCCTGTTATTGAATCGTATAACTTTTTTTTAAATAAAATCAGTTTGTATTGACATTAGGATTACATTTTTTTTCATGATCTGACAATCACATTCATAGATCTGTAACTTTGAAACAAATAAAAATGGATATACAAGTTTTGCGTTTTTGTTACTTGAAATAAAGTCTACTTTACACTCTTAAAATTTGAACATAACGATACGGGACACTTGTGTATATATATATATATATATATATATATATATATATATATATATATATATATATATGAATAAATGAACAACAAATCACGCAAGGTAACGGTTTTCACTGGTTCCAGAAGGTCTAACGACTTACCAGTCGCATCCTTTAGTACGCCAGTAAAAACCCTTTTATCATACTAGTAATGTTATTTTCTATTTTTATGTCTCTATGTGTAAAGGATTAATTAAGGGGTTTTTTGAATATTGGTTTAAACGGATTCAAAAATGCATTGACTGGCGAAGAATATCTTAAAAAAAATATAAAATAATTGGTTTAAAAAAAAATGGTGTTGCTTAAATAAACTAAAAGAGGAAAGAGGAAAAGTTTTCGTATAAACAGTTTGCAGTAGATATATTTTACCTGAAATAAATACAATTTTAAATGCTTCCAAATATTCCGACGAAAATAGGCTGTTTGTCGAAATTAATTTTCTAATTTTTTCCTTACATATTCTGTACTTGGTGAAAGCATAGTTAAGTACATAAAAAACCAGTAAACTACCAAATTGTCATGTTAGTGAAAGTTACCTACAATCGGTTAAAACTAAATCGTTTTCGGAACTTAATATAGATGTAGAGGTCAATGCAAGATGACATACATTTAAAATGCAATAGTGGTATAGAGTAATGTTTACTTTACGTTTAAAGGTTATTATTTACAACTGCAATTATGCACAAATGATTTTCCTAACGCTAGTTTAATTACTTTGTTTATTGATATGCAACTAAATGAGTGAATAACATCAAATCTGGAATTTAGTAAACCATAATTTTATTTTTAATCGTTGTCTACATAATGAAATACATTCCGACGCCATTCATAAAATATCTGATATCATATCTAACAGACACTCGATGTTATGAAGCCCGAAAAATCAATTTAAATTACCTGTATCGCATGTGGAGATATCAGTTATTCTGATAAAAACAGCTACTGTAATTGTTGTTTGTAAACTTTTTTTGTATAATATAAAATTAAAAATAAACAAAACATTTCGTTTAGGACAGTTTTTGTATTCGTTTAAATTTTGATAATTTATATTTTTAAAATTTTTAATTATTATTGTTACACTTCGCATACCTTAATAGCGTTTTTAATTCTATTTTTAAATTACGTATTTGACAAATAGGTATATCGAATTTAGTATTACAACTTCTAGCTATTTTGTCCCACATTTGATATATTCGTATTCGCAACAGAAAAACTTTCTTCTGTATCGCTCTAGTCATAACAGCTTTCCAAGAAATTATTTACCGAACGGTAAACCCAGAAATTTCATATTCTCTCTTTCATATTTCTTAGAATTACATATATACATTCCATTTTAATTTATTTATTAATTAATTACATACGACTTCTTTTCCAGTTATTTCTTAATTCGTAATGTAATTTATCATTGAGGTATTTTCTCTACATGTCGAAATTACATTGACCCCGTATTAATGTTGACATATTTTAAAAGCCCCATTTAAATCAGTATTGCAAACTTCATTTAAAAGTCATATTATGTCGGATATCATTTGAAAGCATTTTTCGCAAGGAATATTTTAATGATATTTATTTCATCAACGTCACAACTCTTCAGCTCGCATCTTCAATTAATTCTCATTTCTGAAAGACATCGCTAGTGTGCAATATTTAAATAATTAATGAATCGTTTTATGTTATTCGCTTTCTGTCGTTACTTGTTTAAATGACGATACTCAAAGTATTTCTGGGAGCAAGGAACTAATACAAATTCCAAATTTAAAAAATCAGTTGTACTCTCTCCAGGAACACTTTGGAAATTTGACAAAACTAATCGCTCATTTTGAAAATCAAAATCTCAAATTAAATGATGGATCAACCACATTAGATGTGGCTATTAATAATTTGAAAAATAATCCAAGTGACTTCGGATAATTTATCTAAATTATGTTTTCCTTTAATTTAAATTACTCGTATTAATAATAAAGTAAAATTTAACTTCAATGTTAGCACTTAATTATTTAAAATCACCCTCGAAAATACGAAAATAAAGTATCAAATTACTGGCAGGGACAAACCCAAAAATTTTTAAAATAAAACAGATGCGGTATTTTGGGTAAATTTCAGTTTACTTCTATATGTAGAATAGCCAATATGTCACAGTATATTTAAGTAAAATAATTTAAAATATATAAATTGCAAAAATGATCAAACTAATGTGTAAGTAACATTTAACATATATTATTAATGTATTATTACTTTAAAACTACATTTACAGAAAACAGCTTATATCTATTATAATGAACAATTTATTCTGACGAAGGCAATAAAAAGTCGAAACCTTAATATGAGTATTTTTAATTGAAGAATAGTTATCAAGCCGAATTCCAAGATATAATAAACCATTTATAATTAAGAAAACGGCTAAGATATATACGGGGTTGGGCAGAAGTAACGCATCAGTCTAATAATTCCGTAAATATAACCTTTAGAACAAAATGTTGTCAACAAAAGTTTTTTGACAAGTTATTTTGTATTGGCTTCAATCATTTGCGTTTTTTTTTTCATGATGATTACATATGACAGCAAAAAAAATTTTTTTTTTAAATGGAAATAATATTTTCTTTTAGAAAATTCAGAATCTTTATTAATTTCTGAATATGAATATGTACTTCTTTCATGGGGTTAGATAATAAAAATATTGAGAAAATATAAAATTTAATAAACGTACATTTGGACTAGTGCAGTGTTTTGTAGATTTTTTGACTGTCATTGAATTATTGACGTTTCACAATAAAATAATTTCCATCGTAAAACTTGCTTTTTTTAATACGTGTTTTGTGTGAAAATGGTCAAATTAACTACTAAAGAAAGAATAGAAATTCTTATGATGGTCGGATATGGTGACAGGCCACGTTCACATCATGAAGTTTGCACTTTATTCAATAATGTTTATTTGGATCGAGATCCTATAGCTCAATCAACAGTTTCGAGATTGGTTACTAAATTTAGAGAAACGGGCGATGTTAGAGATATACCTAAAGCTGGCCGACCAAAAGAAATCACTAATGAAGACCGATCTCTTCATGTTTTACTTGCTGTAACGGAAAATCCCACTACGTCAACCACTCAACTAGGATTATAAAACGATATGAGTAGCAGATCTATTAGACGAATATTAAAAGCGAACAAATACAAGCCCTATAAGATACACTTACTGCACGAACTTAACGAAGATGACCCGGACAGAAGATTACAGTTTTGTGAAACAATAATGGAATTGTCCAATAACGATCCAAATTTTTTAAACAACATCGTATTTTCTGACGAAGCTACATTTTGTCTAAATGGATTTGTAAATAGGCAAAGCTGCCGTTATTGGGTGACTGAGAATCCATATTGGATGCGAGGAAATCATATACAGCATCGCCACAAACTTAATGTGTGGTCTGGCATTGTTGGGCAACGCATCATAGGTCCGTACTTCTTGGAACACAACCTAAATGGTGATGGTTACTTACATTTATTGCGTAACCATATTGTACCAGATCTGTTGATTTTATTTCCTAACGACAATCAACGAAGCATGCCAAACCGTAATCTATGGTTTCAACAAGATGGAGCACCACCACATTATGCTATTAATGTTCGACAGTATTTAGACACAATTTTTCCCGGTCGTTGGATTGGACGTCGGGGTTTTATTGATTGGCCCGCTAGGTCTCCCGATTTAAATCCATTGGATTTCTTTCTTTCGGGACACTTGAAGTCGCAAGTATACAAGGAAAAACCTAGAAACCTATATAATTTGAGAGCAAAAATTACTCGTGAGATACAAGCCATACCACCTAATAGCTTACAAAATACAATTCGTCATTTTTGGGAACGTTTAGGACACTGTCAGGTCGTAGAAGGACGTCACTTTGAGCATATAATTTAATTTTGTAGTTTGTTTACTTTTATTAAATTTAATTTTTTTCTCAATATTTTGATTATCTAACCCCATGAAAATAGTACGCACTCATATTCAGAACTTAATAAAGATTCCGAATTGTCCAAAAAATAATATTATTTCCATTTAAAAAAAATAAAAAAATTTTGGCTGTCATATGTAATCATCATGAAAAAAAAAACAAATGATTGAAGCCAATACAAAATAACTTGTCAAAAAGCTTTTGTTAACAATATTTTGTTCTAAAGTTTATATTTACTGAATTATTCGACTGATGCGTTACTTTTGCCCAACCCTGTATATATATATATATATAAGAAGGAATTAATAAATGATACAAAGTCATTAATGAAAATCAAAAACAGTACCTGGCCGAAATCTGATGTCTGTGTTATGGGTGGAACCGATGAATAGAAATATCTGCTTGTGTTATTTTGCTTGTAAGATATTGTGCCCTTCCAGATAAGTATGACCTAAACCAATCAGCTACCACGCCTCTTATACCGTAGATCTTAAGCTTCTGAATCAAAATCCCATGATCCACATAATCGAAAGCTCGGATCAGCTCACAAAAGCCTCAGCAGGATACCCTCCACGATCCAAACAATTGACTAATTCACTGATAAAGGCCGTAACGGCAGTTATGGTTGAACAACTCTCTCTCTCTCTCTGAAACGACACTGTCTGTCTGTAAATATGGCGTTCTTATCCAAGTGACCAAACATAGCATACACAAAGAACTTTGAGAAACTTGAGCCTAGAGCCATTGGGCGGTAATTTGACACTTCATGGACAGAGCTCTTTTTATGAATTGGAGTAATAACCGACGCCTTGAGGACCCTAGGGAAAATGGCTCTTTCAAAAGATAAAAGATAAAAAAGATAATTAGTTGCGTTAAAGGTTTAACACACACGACGACAACATGACTAAACAAGTTGCAGGGTATATGATCTGAATCCGAACTCTCTGTATTTCTCAATTTATAAATTGCTTGAAGCATTTCATGTTCAGATAAGGGGAGGGCACACATAGAGATATAATTATTAATAGTGTTACTAGCATAGATGCTTCATATCCGTATAGCAGAGCCAATACCCGATATAAGTTGATTGGCTCCTCAATAAAGAAGTTGTAAATTTGTTGGGATAATCTAAAAAAATCTATTAATGAGTATTCCACATGCATCGAACCAACATCGCCCGACTTCCTCTGTTTATTGGTAAGTTCCGCTATAACAGACCATGCCTCACCATTACGATTTCTCGAAGTGAGAATTGTATTTGCATAATAAGATCGTTTACTATTCTGTACAAGGATATCACGAGCTTCTCTCTAGGCAGAATATATTTCCCGCAAATCTGGCAATATGTATAGATCCCTTAACCTATTGCCCGATATCTTAACTTCCTTGGTTAATATATGCATAACACATCAACATTGTATGAAATTATTCAATAAATTATGCTTGCAATTATTAGGTGCCCTGTGTTCTTTTATTAATTGTTTGAATAATTTCATATTAGCAGATATTCATTCTTTGTAGATCGTTGCAGCTTGTTCATATTCTAAATTTATTCATAGTTTGACGTATTGCTTTGCTATAAAGAAAACAGTATGTATGATTTTCTGTCGGGTTATTATTTGAATTGTTATATTCGATTCATTGGTCGATGAAATATGCTCATCTATTTTTGGAAACAATTCTATTGTTTTTTAATATTGAAAGAAAAAACAACCGAATTTTGTTATCATTTTCAATAATTAATGAATGGTTTTATGTTATTCGAATCTAAATAATAGCACATAATCAATATTTCATAGGAAAAAATTAAGGTAATTTTATTCTGAAATCGAAAAGTTACATTGCCGAAGATATTTCCTTTGGTATTGTTAAATATTTATATGACGTTGATGCGTAAGTGCGTGGAGTTTATATTGAACTTAAAATTTATTCATTTTTAACAAAACACATGAATTAATACATGAACTAATAAAGAATATATTCTCCTAGATTATTTACGATTGCATTCGAACGATCAATTTTTCAATTCCACGTCTGAAGAACTCCGGTGGTTTGGTAGTGCAGATATCGTCAAACTAATTTTTAAGCGCGACTTTGGTATTAGAGGAGATGTCTCGAAGGTTGCATGATAGAGAACGAAACAGAAATTTGATAAAGCGAGATCAGCAGAATAAGACGGAAGTGGACCACCCAACTGAATTCTTGTATAACCGTTTTTGTAATCTTAGCAGTATGAGGACAAGCGTTATGTGGTGCAAAATGATTGAATGTCGTCTCAGTCTTTTCTATTAAATTGTGGCTTCAAACGAAAGTAGTTATTGACAGTAAATCTCAGAATTTATAGTTACATCCCTCGGAAGCAATTTATAGTAATAAATGGAAGTCACTAGGTGCTAGGTATAGGCAATAGGTTGGATGAGACACTACCTGAAATCTTAATTGATTTAATTTTTCGCGAATAACTTGACTCATGTGAGAAACTGCGTTGTCGTGATGAAAAACAACTTTTTTATGAGTCATTCCAGATCGTTTTTCAGAAAATTGTCAGCTCAATAACAGTACAAGACAGTACACAATCAAGTCAACAACAGTACAGAATATCCTCTTCATAAAATTCATATCACATAGTATCATATTAACAACAAGAGACATACAGTCTCATACAACAGTAAATAATTTAAGTTTAAAGTTTATATTAAGTTATACATTTGCGAGATTTATCTTAATAAATTATGTATAAGCGTTTTTTGTTAAATAAATAAAATACTCAGAAAACACACTTGTTACCAACCAAAATAAATAACTGGCTTATACGGAAATTATCCCCTGTGAGCGGTTTGACAAGAACACAAACTTACACGAGCCGAACACAACCCCAGCATTGGTACTTCGAAAGCAGATAAATATTTGGTTCTTAAAGAACCGGTTATAAATTATACAATAATCATCCACAGGAAACGTAGAAAATATATTACCAACTGGGAAGCTATAAACGAAAGACTAATTAAAATCAATTTAAATATCAACGGGTATAAGAGGCTACCATCTTACTGTGAATGACGACTCTCTGGTAAATAAGAAGGGGGTAGAACCATTAATATGCCACTGCATTGATTCTTGTTTTAACTCAGGGTCAAAATAATGGACCCAGGTCTCATCTGGGGTGACAAGTCGATTGATAATTAAACCTGATTCGTCTCCACAAAGCGCCAAAAATTGTTCACACGTCTCCATCCGCACACGCATTTGAAATGGCGAAAGAATTCGAGGAACCTATCTGGTACTAACTTTTGTCATTCCAAGGTATTCGTGTAGAATTCTGAAAACCGTGCTTTCTGAAACTCCTAATAAAGCTGTCGCTTCTTTAATCTTGCATCTTCTAGAACCAAACACTTGTTTTTTCCAATAACATCCGAGGTGATCACGTCGACAGGCTAACCTGAACGGGGATCATCATTCAGTGATTCTCAGCCATGTTTAAACTATTTTGATCATTCGCAAATAGTGGACTTTGAAGGACAATAATCCCCGTATACAGCAAACATTTCTTCACGAATAATTTTTGAAGATTTTCCTTGTTATGTCAAGAATTTTATAATTGCTCGATATTCAAGTTTGTTGAACACACACAATGTTGTATTAGATTTACACTTTATTTAATGATATTTAATAATATATAACAGCTGTTACACCGTACAACGGTTTCTTCAGATATAACACAGTACCGCTTGTTATATCTGAAGAAACCGTTATACGGTGAAACAGCTGTTATATATTATTAAATATTATTAAATAAAGTGTAAATCTAATACAACATTGTGTGCGTTTTTATCATTTGATATGGATTTACATCAAGTAAAGGCAGAATCGATTCAATTCAAGTTTGTGCATTTTGATACGTGACAACACAAACTGACAGATATTAGAACTAATACTGCTTCAATTGTTTTGCAAATTGTAAAAGTCGTTGCCAAGGCATGTATGATAATAAAACACTGTAATGAAAAATAATATTAAAATTGAAAAATGTCTAGTCCGGGGATATAAAAACGACCCCTCGTATAGTTTATAAAGTAAAACAGTTTGGGAAAATTATCAACATCTAAAATTTTCCCGAAAACTTTGGGACCATGTGTTAAGCGGATTTTATGAACATCAATGAATACACAAATAACGTGGCTTCAAAAACTTTCTTTAGAGATGACCATGCTTTTTGATAATGGTTGGGGGCAGTGCACGTAATCTGTCAGAAACGTATAATTTTGAATGAGATTGGATCTCTCTAATGAGGAAAGTTTTTGAAGATACGTTACACTTTGCCTAACTTTTTTTAATAAAAAAATGTTGGCTTAAATATTTTTATTTATCAATTTATTTTTCTTTCATTAGATCGATTTAATCGATTGGCCGAGAATATTCATTTTTAAATAAGACATCGATATTTATTATGCAAAAACTGGCGCGACTATTAAATTAGCTTAGAGAGAAGAAATTAAAATAGTAATATCCATTAAAATAAATTAAATAAATAATAAATAATTAAGCGTTAATTTTCGAGGTCAATATTTGTACAAGTACATTCAATTACTACCTCAAATATATTATGAAACCTAAGACTTTTTATTTCAATGTGAATGAATTAATTTTCCTGGTTTATTTTTTCGTAGAAACATTCCTTGACCTTCCGTATATTTTCATTGTTCACCTGACTTACTTTGAATATGATCAAGTTTCGATTGTAGGTAAATTTACATTTTGAATATTTACATTGTTAATGTGGCAGACTAACTATATTTTGACGTATGTTATATTACTGTGGTGTATTATATTATTATTATTTATTTCGATTACAGAAATTGATTATTTAATTATTTGTTGCAGTGCCGGGACTAAAGTTGATACTTTAGTACCTGTTTGCAAGGACTAAAATGGGTCATTTGATCCCTAAGGAACAAATATTAATTGAACTCCCTAGGGAATTTATTGATAGATTCAAAAAGATAATGTGAAGCTTGACAAATTTTTATTACAATTTTTGGGACATATTAATTGTAATGTTAGTGCCATTAACAAATAATTCGCTTTTGGTTTTAGCTAAGCACGTATAGCTTCAGAGAAGAACATCATTTTGTTCCGAAATAAACCCCAACGCAATTAGATGCATTTAAAATTAGAAAATGTTATAAAACCCGTTAATAGTTATTTGTATAACTAGGGACGTCTCCCGCGGATGAAGTTTAATACGGGTATTAATACGGGACGCGAAGTGGAGGGTAATAATTAGAGAACGGACACGCTTACAACATGACGCAAAGCCCAGTGCAGTACTGGCGAAAGGCTGTATTTCTAAAATATTTAATTTTATTTATATAATTGGAAAACGAACGGGTGGTGATCTATAAAATTACGAAATACATATTTATTTGTTGAAAAGTTGTATTTATAAAGTTTTTAATTTTATTTATATAATTGGAAAACATACGGGTGGTGATCTATCTATCTAGAATTATGAAATACATATTTATTAATTAATTTTATGTATATAATTGGAAAACAAACGGGTGGTGATCTATAAAATTACGAAATACATATGTATTTGTTGAAAAGTTGTATTTTTAAAGTTTTTAATTTTATTTCTATAATTGGAACATTTTTATTTGTTCATTTTGTCGTTCAAGTTGAGTAAAGGAGTATTAATATTTGACTAGCAATAGTTTCTCAAGGTTTTCTTCTGTCAATTTTGTTCTCTTTGAATTAAGTACATCCTTATAAATAGAAAACGTCCTTTCTACATCGCAACTGGTTATAGGTGCATACTGGAAATATTCTTTTATTTCTTCATATTTAGCCGTTAGATTTTGTGGAGTTGTCTCCATACATAATTGCTGCAATGTAATTAAATCTGAATTTCTATTAAGAATTGCTTCAAACTTTTGCCGAAGGCCACATCCGAAGTCACTTGGAATACTTTTCAAATTATTAACAGCCACATCTAATGTGGTTAATCCGTCATTTAATTCGAGATTTCGATTTTCAAAATAAGTGATTAGTTTTGGCAATTTTCCAAAGTGTTCGTGAAGAAAGTACAACTGATTTTTTAAATTTGGGATTTGTGTGAGCTCCTTGCACTCACCAATACTTCTAGCATCCTCCTTTAGCAGTGTTACGAAATGTTTTAGACTATCGAAATTCTCAGCATAATAACTAATAGCTTCCAGCCATGTTCCCCATCTAGTTATTACTGGAGTGGGAGGCAGTGACAGAGATGATGGAAATTTTTCCCTGAAAAGAGCTACTCTCAATGGTGCTTTTCTGAAAACTTTTTAAAAGCTGATACAAGTCTATCAACTTCCGGAAAAGTGTCTCTAATATATTCACAGATTCTGTGGAGAGCATGTGCTACACAAGTAATATGCAGCATATTAGGATATGTTTTCTTCAATAGTCTGCCTGTTTTTAACATATACGCAGCACTATCACTGACAAATAAAAGTATTTTTTCTTTGTACGTGACGTCCGAATGAAGCATTTTTTGCATATTCTTCTTAATGGTTTCAGCAACTGTTTCCGCATCAACTCTATTTATAACACTTGTTGCTATTACATATGAGTTATAGGGAATAGTTGGATGTAGTACACCAGCTACAACATTTACCACACAGCGTCCTAACATATCCACCGTTTCGTCGGCGCTTATCCATATGTATTGATTTAAAAGATGGCTTCTAATGCATTCTACTGTTCTCGTATAGCCCCTAGAAACATAATATTTGCGTAAAGTTGATTCATCAGGAACATTTCGACCAGTATATTTTTTCAGAAATGTCTTCAAAATTGGATTGTTCAATTTAAATTAAGGAATATTAGCGGCCATAAAAGTTTCACAGAGTTCTTCGTTAAAATTGTCAGATTCCAACGGGTTCAATTTTTTTTCGTGCTTAACGATCCTACGTGACGTTTTACGGTTGATTTATTGCAATTTTTCAATAACGCTTCACACACTTCACAATAAATTTCGGAATCACTGGCAATGTACATACAATCAGTATGGCCCTCAATCCAACTCGCCATTCACGATGCCATTCTCGACGCTCTTCCATTGTCTGAAAAAGTAAGAATATTCTAGATCCAAATAAACGAAATTAAATAACGAAATTTTATGCACACTTACGTGAAAATAATTGGAAGATGTTGCTTAAATGAAAAGAAAAGGAATGTACGTGCTATTTCTCTTACGAAATACGATAAACTTATTTATTTTATCTACGTACACGACACCACTGAAAACACTATATTCTCCGAATACAATAGCTGGGTTGTCCATTGTTATCGCTGCGAGACCAGGTGGCCGAGTAAGTCAAACAAATACTTCATTGAATTACGCCGGGATGTGCTGAGCGACGTTATACACAATTCCAATTGCCGATTGCGTTTTATGGAAATTGCATCCGTTCTCTAGTAATAATCATCCAAGTAGACAAGAAAGCGTTCCTCTCGTGTTTTACATATAAATTTATTTTAGAAGTCGTTCTAAATGTCGCTTATAAAAATTAATCGTTGCCGTAGTATTCATTAGTGTTTGAGTTGTTTATTTAGTTATTTTGGCAAGTGGTGTTTACATCAATGAATTCAGATAGTGATTCTGAACAAAATGTTCCTCAAGATGTACGTGAAGAGGATAAATTGGCATCATTGGATCTACTTCCACAAAAATCTAGACCAAAATATGAAATGGGATATAAGTTGTTTAAAAAACGGATGGTGACGAGAAATGTCACAAAAGTGACAGATGATGTAGTATATTACATACCGAGGCGGAAAGTGGTTCATTACCGTCGAGAGATAAGCAAGCTCACCGAGACACGCAGCGTCGAGGTAAACTTTATCTCGAGACGGGAAAGAATGTTTCCGCTGAGGTTTGTATACTATTTTACTCACGATCGGTTAGTAATTAATTATTATATAAACTATTAAATCACTAAATTTCAAAAATATAATATTATTAAATTTCATGACATTCTGATAAATGCTTTTGATAGGTACTGTTGCTAGGTAACGTAACAATTAATAGTGATATCTTCTGACAGATAACTAAATTATTATTCAACGATTTTAAACATGTTTTTTCTCTAACAGTAAACAGTCCTGGAAATTCTAATGTAGATGAGAATTAATTCCAAAAGCGAATAAATTTTGTACTAAAACGTTGTCTTGTTATTTACTTAATAAAGATTTGTGAATACATAGTTTTATTATCATTTGATTTACTTATTTAAATGACACTGACGTTTCATAAATACTGAAATGACATTACCTAGCCGGTAAAGTGCTATTACCTACCTTGGTATGCAATAACGCATTTTCTAGCTGGTTTGAAGGTTAGAAATGTTCAGTTTACCAGCCGATCGTGAGTAAACATTCATTTTGCTCCCTAGGAAGGAGAATGCCTACTTTGGATCCTAATTTAAGGGAGCAAAAGCCTACTTTCCATTGATGGAGTAGAAAAAATATTTTTTCTACAAACACCGTTAAAAGTTGACATTTTGACACGGCTAACATATTAAAAATGCGATTTTATAGCGTAGCGTGTTAAAAGTAGTACTTTTAACACTAGTGTTAAAAATAAATTGACATGACAGTTTGTCAAAAATGACAACATATATTAAAATGATTGAAAATTACATATTTCTTGGATAATTAATATTAAATGTACAGTTTGTGTAATTCGAGATATTTATTTCCTGTGTTGCAGAACTTTCAGAATTATTATTCTCGCTATTACTTCATTTTCTTTAGCTCTAACTAAAATCTAATACTTTTTTTTTCATTGTACCATAAATATCTATTTTTTTCCCTTCCGGGAGTAAAGTTGATACTTTAGTACCTGTTTGCAAAGACTGAAATAGGTCATTTAATCCCTAGGGTACAAATAATAATTGAACTCCCTAGAGAATTTATTTACAGATGAAAAAAACATTGTCAAACTTGACAAATTTTATTACAATTTTTGAGATATATTCATAGTAATGTTAGTGCAATTAACAAATAATGATCTATTGTTTTTATAAACGATGTTTGATGCAATTCTGCGAGATGAGGTAGCTCGTTGAGGTTGATAAATGGGTCCTAGGGCTGACGTAGAAGGATCAACTCCAAAAATGTCGTCGGCAATAATTTTCTTGTTATCAATATTATGTTTCACTTTAAGCATGATTTTTAACATTGAATAGTGGGACCAAATCGTAGAAGCAAAACCTTTTTTTTTGCCTTTTCATTAAAAAATACCAGCAAAGCGTCTTCTGTAAAATCAATCACTTTTCTTTCACGGCACCGTTTCAAAAACATTTAATATTGTTGCTCGTAAATTTTACGAGATTTGGAAGGCAGTAGGTCTTTCAACGGAATTTCGGCAGCTTTTCCTAGGTCAAATTCTTCACACTTTTCATTCATTTTTGCAATTTTCGCAAAATGACAGGGCTTGTTGACAGTGTTTCCTCTCTATCCAAACTCCAAGACCAGGGATTTTTCTTTCGTCCGCCTGGCTTTGGTTGAGTATTCCCAGGTCTTATTTCGCTCTTTTTTACTTTTTTCATGTTTTCATTGTTTGTGGAGCCTCCATCTTTCATGAACCAAGAGTTCGATCGGTATTAGCAATGATTCCCACCGCCTCCGCTGATATAGTTCTATACGTACTGGTGATCTTTATCGCCATTGCCATCTGAACCCTGATGAGTTTCCTTTTGCAATACTCCAGCTTCATGCTATCGGACAAAACCGACGCGCCATACAAACTGACGGCGGTAACTGACAGAGTTAATTACCGCCGCCAGCATCCTCCTCCGCCCGGCCACAGGGATTCGAACCCACGTCCATGGCATTCTGGACCATTGCTTTAACCACTAAGCTATTAAGGGACTGTGATTTCGACTCATTGTGGGAAATCCTTAAATCGCATTAAGGAAACAGATGTAAATATTTGCTCGTAGTCGGTAGTTTTTGCAAATTTATTGCATTTCGCGAAATAATTTTTTCTATTAAAAAATTCGATTAATTAGCGTCGTAAAATACAGAAAACAATATTTACATTCACTTGACTTCGCGAAAATACAATAAATTTGCAAAAACTGCCGATTACTGGCAAATATTTACATCTATTTCCTTAATGTGATTTAAGGCCTTCCCACATGATTCGAAATCACAATCCCTTAGTAACTTAGTGGTTAAAGCAATGGTCCGGCAAGCTATGGACGTGGGCTCGAATCCTGCACAAGGACGGATTTTTTATATTAAAAAAATTCGATTAATTAGCGTTCTAAAATGTAGAAAACGATATCTACAAATGGTACAGTAGTTAAGAAAATAGTATAAAGATGGATTTAAAATTAAAAAAATTAAATCAAATAAATAGGATTTGAATTTGGATGAAGGTCTTCTCTAGCGCTTAATATAATTCACCCAAAATTTGCTATTGAATAAATTTTTTAATCATGTATTTCTAATTTTTTATAATTAGAGAAGGAATTTAGAACTTATATTTAATGCTTACGTATTTAGTGAGTCTATGATGATAATTCAAAAGATACAACAAGCATTGTTTATAAAATAAATATTAGGTTGGAGCAGTGCCGAACTTCATTCAGCATTTTAATTTGCAACTATTATTTACAAATTTCATTATCATAAAATATGAAAAAAAAACTCTTATGAATATAGCTGAATTTCTGAAAGAAAAGATAAAAATATTCACAATAAGATAATAAAATAAAGTAAAAACATGTTTATTGTTTGAGCATAGTGCTTACTTCATAATGACGTATTGAAAACATTATAATACATTATTAATTTATCAGAGTAATGGTAGTTGTTAATGACACAAAAATCTTTCCTAAGTTTATTTCTTAGAGACCAAATATTACGTGTATAATTGTTTCAACCTTTACTTGATGAAATTCCATTATAACTATTATCAGGATAAAATAAAACAAATTTTAATTAATTTCACTTTTTAATTGACACATTAGAGTCACTTGAAATTAATAAATTAAAGAAAACCGACAAGATCCTAAATGATCAATTAGAAACAAATAATTCACCCTTACTCAATTTATTTATTTGATATGCAGACAGTCACATATTGTATTTTTCCATAGAATTTCTTTACCTCCCTGTAATATAATGTAAACCCCTAGTTTTATTACTTAAGAACAGTATTGTATAAACCGTAGTTGAAAGTTTTGTGAATAGACATTTTAGTAATAAAAAGTACCCATTCCTTCAACTATTTAAACTAAAACATGTGTTTGTTACCGTAAACTTGTGTTAAAAAAAAATTGTAAATAAGTTATATATATATATATATATATATATATATGTCTGATGAAGCTCAGGTTGGAGCGAAACGATCGTTGCAGTGTCAATTAAAAAGTGAAATTCATTAAAATTTGTTTTATTTTATCCTGATAATAAATATTACGTGGCCTAGAAATGAATAGAAAATCAAAGAAGTAATTAAATTGTTGAGATGTTTTTATTTTATAATACAAATATTGTTCAATATTTACAATTAGTTAAGAATAATTCTCCTATTAATATCGTTTAAATTTCATTTAAATCCAACCTCGTTTTACAAAATCCATTATAATAAATTGCAATCTTTTGCCGCAAATTGGATGCATTCTTTTCCTATTCGCCTCGATATCAGATGTGGTCCATGAACCAAATTCCGCAACCTCTTGCCCTTCACCTTTCTGCGTAAACATCGGTATATGCATAAAAATTAAATGAGCGAATTGTATATCCCAGGCGGTTTCAGCGCATTCCCTCAAAAACGCCTCGTAGGAAAACGGACTAATATCACAATCCAAATTTTTTAAAGTTTCTATGAAATGCTTGTGATAAGTTTCTAGAAATTCATCGATGTGTTTTTCCAATATGGACATTTCAACACTACTGTACAGGAAGAAGAGAACGTCATTAGCCGGCGAATTATATTCGATTATTTGAAAGTCGATCAATTTATGTTTAATTGGGATTCCATTCTCGTACTTGAGCATAACGTTATTCACCCAAAAATCACCATGCACAAATGTTGCGAAAGGTTCATTCGGTTTCAGAGGTTTTTTAAACGATTTTGTTATGTTCTTAAATCTCTCGTCAACACGTGGAAAGAATTCTGCACACGCGGGATTCGCTGCTGCGGCCTCTCCTTTTAAAGTTTCAACAAAATTTTGTAATTGTTCATCGCCAGCATCGAAGAAGAAATCCCTATTTAGGTACGCTCGAATCTTCTCCTTAAATTCATTAGGACGAGCTAATTTAAACGCTATAACTGTAGCGTGCAAAGTAGCTAAGTCCTTTAGAAGTAATTTAGTGCAGGTATAATCAAATCCTACGAACCTGTCCTTGGTTTCATATCCTGAGACTTTTAAATTCTCCATGAGTAACACCGCGTCAATATCTACTTCTTCTGTATTTGGATTTAATGATACCCTAGACCCGTAATATCCAGCAAACATATCAATCAAGTTATTGTAACCTTTTTCTCGTCCAAATTCATTTAATGTAGGTGCAATTACTTTATAAACACCCACTTCTTTTTTGAAAGTCACTGGTGTGTTGAAGAAGTCCCAAAGGAATTGTATGGGCGGCGCAATTTTTGCAACCCAATAAACAGTTTTTTTATCGCCATCCACATCCTTGTATTTTATCTTGATATTTAATAATATACTTCCGTAATTTTCACCGGAGGATAATAGATTCGCGCTATCATACGATATTAATTGTTTGCCACTGTTTAAATTTGTGTTAATAAGTTCTTTGAGATTCTTAATTTCCATGATTATAAAACGTAAATAAAGAACGTATGATAGATAAATTATATCAGTTCATTAGGACACACCGAACGAGATTGATACGTAGTCCGATATGCATAACCGTTGTCGCAAAACTAACACCGTAAGTGGACCATCCTTGAAGTCGTATTTAAATATTATCTTGGCGCATGTACCGATAAATACATTTATTAGATTTGGTTTTTATAGGTAATAAAATTTTCGTTTTTAAGCGATACAAATTTAGTAGGGCATGTCATCAAAAAAGACGCTTGTCTTGCGAAATACTATTGACATCAAGTCCTGGAATGTTACATAAGAAACTTGTGACATTCACTTACAATTGTCTTGCGATGTCTTATTTATGGTGATGACTTGCAGTAGGCGCGTAAACTTGAATAACGTTAATTTTTAGTTAAACCAAATTGATGTGTATATAGAAATTATTTATTATATTAGCGTATACATATTGTGTAATCGTAAAACTTAAAAAGAATAAACAGCTTCCAAAATAACTTGCTTTTGGAAAAACGTTCGGATATAACAACTTTCAACTTAATATATTTTATGTTTTATTAGTGTGGTTTTATTTTAACAGAGGCGCGCTCTTTAGGGTATAAAAATATTTTTCAGTAATATCGCCTCTTATTGGTTTTAATGAATCAGAATTCGTAAAATTATACGCATATTTAAAGATCGGCAAGTATGCACTTAAAATAGTGAAAATATGCACGTAAATATGCATTTATTCTTTTAAATACAGGGCGGGGAAAAAGTACTGTATATCGCTTGAAACTTTTGAATGAGTAATTTAATTAAAAAATTTCTTATACAAAAGATGGTTCATATTATATTTGGCATCAATTGGTAGTATTAGTTTTTTTTTTGAGTTCACTATTTTAATGCGAGGCGTCATGTATTTTTTTGACATCTTTAAAAGACATTTTTCTCGTTAATATAATGGTATGCAATTTATAGGGGGTTGTATAAGAAAATTTTCAAGAAAATTGTCAAAAACCTTTATGATTCCTAGTAACAGTTCAGTTGTTTTGAGTTAATAAATTATTCTGTTGACACAATATAAAAAAAACTTGACAATCACGACTCATCCGATAAAATTTTGACAAAATGGAAAAATTATCACAAAAAGAAGGAATTAAAGTTTTGATTATGGTTGGTTATGGTAGTAGAAAACGTATGAAAGCTGATGTACGTAATTTTTTTATAATAAATATCCTGAGCAGATTTCGATTAACCAACAACTGTAAGTCGTATTGCAAAACGGTTTAATGAGACGGGGACCGTTAAACACGCTTCAAAAACCGGCCGACCAAGAACAGTAAATGACGGAGATAAGGCTCTGAACGTATTATTAGATGTTGCGGAGAATCCAAAAATTTAAACGCCAACTCTAGTTTCAAATAATGATATGTACTCCACCTAATTTTGGAGCAGTACTAAGAGGGTTAAGAATAACAAAAGTGCAGGTGAGAGTGGTATATCAGCAGAAATCCTAAAACAAGGAGGAGCGGAACTAGGTGCATGCTTGCATCACTTAGTACTAAGGATTTGGAGAGAAGAAAAAATGCCGGAGCAATGGAGTAGGGCAGTCATATGCCCGATCTTCAAGAAAGGGGACAAAACACTGTGTCAAAATTACAGGGGAATAGCTTTACTGGAAGTCGCTTACAAAGTCGTGGCAAAAATCATACGAAACAGACTAAAGATATATGCTAATGAGATAATAGGGGAATATCAAGGGGGTTTCAGGGCTGGTAGATCAACAACAGACCAAATATTCACGTTAAAGATGTTGCAAAATAACAGTTATGAGCAAAATCTAGGATTGCACATGCTTTTCATGGATTTTAAACAGGCGTACGACTCAATTTCTAGAAAAAAATGTATGAAACTTTAGCAGAATTACAAATACCGTACAAACTAATAAAGTTAATAAGAATGACACTCTCGGATTCGAGAAGTAAAATTTTAGTGGATGGAAGGTTCTCGGAACAAATTACAACCAGAAGAGGACTAAGACAAGGAGACCCGCTTTCGACTGACCTATTTAATCTGGTGCTGGAAGGAATCATGAGGGAAAGCAACATTCAAACAAACGGCGTAATTTTCCACAACAAAGTACAAGTTATTGCATATGCAGATGATGTAACCATATTATCGAGGTCAAAGAGGGAACTAGAGAAAGTATTTGGACAATTTGTGGAAGAGGCAAGAAAACACGGATTACAGGTGAACGAGGAGAAGACAAAGTATATGGAAATGAGAGCGGAAGTGACAGAAGAAAATAGATATACCAAATTCAATTCAGGTCGAAACGAATATAAATTCGAAAAGGTGAAACAGATAGAGAACTTGGGTGTAACACTAACCAGTAAAGGGTAAGAACCAAAAAAAATTGAAAAACGCATGGTGAGAGGAAATAGAGCAGTTGGCGCGTTAACACGAATATTAAGAGCAAAACACGTATCCAGAACTTCTAAAATACGAATATACGAGACAATAATCCGGCCAGCTGTTCTATACTCAAGCGAAACATGGACCATGACAAAACAACAAGAAGAAAATCTGAAAATCTGGGAAACGAGAGTGCAAAAAATTTTTGGAGGAGTTAAGGAGGAGGATGGCAGGTGGCGACGAAGAACAAACACAGAGTTTGGAGAAATGTATAGAAAACCAAATATAACTCAATTAATTCGATCACGAAGAGCTAGTTGGTTGGGACATATCTCTCGGATGCCGGAACAAAGAATTGTGAAGAAAGTGTTGCACGGAGGAGAGGGTGGTAAACGAAGAAGAGGTCGGCTAAGGAAAAAGTGGTTACAGGAAGTGCTAAAAGATATAGAGGAAGAAGGAATTGATGACTGGAGAAAAAGAGTGAGGGACCGAAAGAAATGGAAGAAAGTAGTAGAAGAAATAAAAGTCAAGGGCCTCGAGGGCCTGTAGAGCTGTTATATATATACTAAGGGGGTACTTAAATGAAGTGTTTCTTGGCAGGTGGATTGGTAGAAGAGATCCTATCGAATAGCCTGCTAGGTCTTCAGATTTAAATCCTTTGAATTTTTTATGTAGGCCATTTAAAGCCTGAAGTCTACCGAACTCGACCCACTAATCTCGAGGATTTACAGCTTAGAATTCAGAGTGAAGTCAATAGGCTTTTATCAATTTCACTCCAAAATGTTTTGCAGGGGTTTAGTCATTGTTTGGCAGTAAATGGTGCCCATTTTGACCACTTAAACAATTAATTTTCCTTTTTTTTCTAGTTTTTAAATTAACTCACCGTTCTTGTTTGTATGAATTACAATATCACTACATTTTAACAATGGTTTTGTTTTGTTAATTTCATTAAAGTTTCATAATTTGACAATAATGAAGGTTTTTGACCATTTTCTTGAAAATTTTCTTATACAATCCCCTATAAATTAAATATCATTACATTCACAAAAAAATGCCTTTTAAATATGCAAAAAATATATGATGCTATTTAAGAAAAAAAAGTTAGTTGGTCTTGTATTAAAATAGTGAACCCCCAAAAAAAACGAATGCTACCAAGTGATGCCAAATATTATATGAATCATATTTTGTACAGGGTGGCCCAAAATGACCGAAGGGGTTTTAATTCCTTATAACTTTTTATTATAATTTTTTTTTGTTTTCAGTATTTTGTAAAGAAGACCTGGGGAATTTAAAATGGAACAGTACACAATTGAACAACGTGCCAAAATCGTTGAACTTTATTTCTCAAATCAACGATCCATTGTTTTGACTCAGCGTGCATATCGTCGTTATTTTAATGTGCGGGTTGGACCCTCAGAGTCTAGAAAGAAAAAAATTATAATAAAAAAGTTATAAGGAATTAAAACCCCTTCGGTCATTTTGGGCCACCCGCGAGATATAATTTTTCATAATTAAATTAAAAATATTCTCCATTAATATACTGTATTTAAAATAAAAAAACTTTATAATTATGTCTTACATAAGAAGTTATAATGAACTCAAACCCCTTCGGTCATTTTGCGCCACCCTGTATAAGTAATTTTTTAATTAAATTGCTTATTCAAAAGTTGCAAGCGATATAAAGTACTTCTTCCCCACCCTGTAAGTAGTTAATTAATCTGAGCACTTCACAACAAATTAAAATTCACTATTTAAGGAGAAATTAATAACACTTAATTTTCTTGACATTTCTTTAAGCTGTGATAGACAGGGTATTATTTATACAAATTGGTACAATAATCACACAGCTTCTTTTCTATATATGAATTACCACTCAAATGAACCTACAGTATTCAATAAAATGATTATAAATAATCTGACTGATAGGGCAGTAAAACTATCACATACTCAATACAGAAAACATCAAGAAAATTAAAAAGGATCTTAACAGATAATATCTATCCACCACAACTTATAGACCAAACAATTAAAAAAAGAATCCAATTAATATACAACACTTCAGACACCAATAACAATTTAAACAATGAAACAACATATATCATAGATATTAAAATCAAAACACTGTATTGGATCTTAATTTCACAAATATTTTCACTGGAACAAACGAATTCATAGATAAATCTATGATAAAACGGTAAAACTGTAATCATAACTTATAAATCCAAAACCACTATTCGTGTGTTATAAATAGAGCAGACGAATTTCCGTGCGCGCCATGACCGCCGATGGAAGTGTAATTCGTAATATATTAAAATATGCGATAGAATAGGGACGCAACATGAGCTTGTTACCGATATAAGTATAGAAGTAGATACATTTGTTTTATCAGAAATAATTAAATATACATTTGGTTTTCTGCTATTAAAGTAATATGCATAAACACACGAAAAATAAGAATAGTACATATTATAGCAGCATAAATAAAATGGAAAATGTATGAAATCAATTATTGTGTGCACGACAGAGGATTTAAAAAAACACATACCGTTTTAAGCGTCTTCCAAGTATTGACAAACTGGAGAAACTCGATTGTATATTTTCAACATCAGGTGCGTTTTTAAGGTTATTTCTGAAAAAGGCCGTGAGGAAAAAATATGTTTATATTCGGAAAACGCTAGTGATGTTATATTCGCATAATAAAAATACTTTTTTAAGCAACTTAACGCATCTGTAGACGTGCCCTCACAAATACGTGTTAAGGTGTCAAAATCCTGTCTAAAACACTTTCAAATTTAATTAGAACACTTTCACTTTTTGCGTCTTCTACAGCACACAGTTGTGCGTGAACATCTTTGACGATTTGCAGTGATTCCTCTAACGACAGCGACAAATTTTCTAATTTTGTTATTGCTTCTTCTAGTCCCAAGTAATTCTCACGAATACTTTGTAAATCCATTTTAATCTGGGCACCTTGAAATTTTTTCTGGCTTGTATTGATAGCTGCACTTTCTTTCGGATCGAATGTTAAAACCACTTCCTTAATTTTTTCAAAATGTTCATGATAGTAAAACCCCGCCCGTAACCATGTACCCCAACGTGTTAGAATCGGCTGTGGTGGCTCAGGGGCATGGGGACACAATTCGTTAAATTTCCGAATACGTTTTGGAGATTTCAGGAATACTGCCTTTGTATTCGATATTAAAGCATCTACCTCTGGATAACATCTACGAACCTGTTCTGCCACAAGGTGTAGAGCATGGAGTTTACAAGTAATATGTAACAAGTTAGGACAATATTTTCTAAGAGACCGGCCTACAGAACACATAGTTGCGCCACCATCGTTCATAAACATTAATACTTGGTCTTTCGAAAGTTTAAATTTTTCCAAAGTATCTAATAGCACCTCTGAAATTTTTTCGGCATTACATTGTTCTAGTCGTCTGGATGCTAATAAAATTGAAGACGTTGGTTGATGTGGTTCCATATTACGCGCCATCAAATTAACTACAGATTGTTTTTTGCTGTCAGTTGTTTCGTCCACACATAACCACAGTTTTTTATTTTTCAGTTTGGCTTTGATTTTATTTTCAACCTGTTTACGCACCCATGGTAAATTCCTTCGTAGTGTTGTCGTGCTCGGTAATGTTTTATTCGCGTATTTATTCCAAAATGAAATAAATGAATCATTACTTAACAAGGTAAACGGCAGTGTACACACAATCATAGTTACACATAGTTCATGTATAAACTGTTGTCGATTAATTTTGTTATTATTGTGCTTCGAACTGCTTACGTGTTCTTTACAATGTGTTTTTGACCAACACATTAGATATGTATTGCACACTAAACATTTAATTTTTGAGCCATCGTATATTAAGTCCGGGAAATCCATAATAAACTTAAACTTCGTCTGACAACGGTCGTTTTCTCGATTTATGTGTAGACCACATTTTATTACGTATGCTTACACTTACATGCAGTCTAAGCAAGTACCAAACACATACTGAATACTTTTTATTAGTTCTGATGCAATACAATCATCCTCACATCGGCGCACATGGCGCGCACGGAAATTGGTCTGCTCTAGTTATAAACTTTCAATAACAACCAGAATAGTTAGTTATTTACACCTAAATACATTAATGAAGTATATCTATTTCTAGATTTTATTTTTATTCTTGTTTACACGAAAACGAATTATTTCATATGAGTAAATGTTAAAAAGTTCTGAGTTGTCCTAATTTGTCAACAAAACACGCTTCAGCAGTTGCTTGACTTAGTGCTTCTTGCTACAGCCTTCATTAGTCCTACTATATTACTTACAATTCCACAAATTAATTGCATAGGGTTAAATATACAATGACGTAGAAGAAGTCGAAGAACTGTGTAGCCATATTACTCTGCTAATTGATTGGCACCATAAATAAGTGACGGCTTATAACTTTAAATAAAAATTATTATCTATTTAAACTTACTTAATTTAGTAATTATTTTATGTACTAACAGTCTAACCAACAGTATTTTTAAAGCTGTCTTGTCAAAGTTTTATTGTTAGTTCACCATTCCTGAAATTGGTATTTTGTTGAAAATTAAGTAAGGGATTTATTTATTATTATCGTATGATAGCTCGCATTATCCATAATAAGAACTGAAGGGCTTTCTAAATTTTTAAGCGGTTGATTTTCAAAACCATTTTTCATTATTGTTTAGACTATTTCACGACTCCCCGTTAATATCATCGCGACTTCCACGTTGAGAAACTCGCTAGAGAATTATTAATTTTTTAATATTTCTGTTAATAGTTGGAAGCACGAACCGTTAATTAAAACAAAAAAAAATAACTAAACAGAAATAAATTTTTATCCTCATTGGGTATTTAACTAACGCAATATTGACTTAATTAAACAAACGACATTTTTCAATAAGCATATTTATTTTTCCCAAGATAATATGCTCGTTAAACGATCAGTAATTACAGTAACAACATTTAATAGCATAATTGCATGAATTCACTGAACAACTTAAATTTAAATAGAAAGAAGTGTTTCGCTTGTTGTTATTTAACCAGACGATAATTAGTGCGAAACTGAAACATACGAAAAAAAAAGGGTCTATCAAAAAAATTTTACATAATCTTCTCTTTTGCGTTCTCTTTATAATATAACTCGGTTTGTATAAATTACACGCAAATTTACGGACGTTATAATGAAAAAAAAATATTCCAAAGTCCCTAGCAAATTCCGTTTTGAATTTCGTAAAAGCAAAAACAGTAAATACTGCCTTTTAAATAAAATTAATAATGTAAACGCGGTTTGTATATACTTATTTTCTTTTTCCTCGCTGCTTACCCGAAATTGAACATAATCAAAATGCGCTCCAAGGTTAGGAAAAATGTTTTTATATTTTCGTATCGCAACAGCGATAACCTTTTTCTACGAAGCGAATGAATTGATTTTCGAAATCGTAATTAAACTTTGTTAATTTTGTTTTACATTCTATGTGAAAAACTGGATTATTTCAGTTTTTTGAAAAATAGAAATTTCATAATCGATACTTCATATGCACCGCGCTAACGTATTAAATGCATATGAAATGCTAATTTCCTTTTGTGCAGATATAATGCGCAATATTTTACGATATTTGCGACAAAAAGGGAAGTTTATAAAGTCATGGATTATCATAAGTATCTACGCGGATTGTTGAATAGAAACACGTTTAACTACTGCACGGCAGTTAATTAATTAATAATTATTAATTAATTAACTAATTAATTAATTAAATTAATCTTTTAGATGCTATAAACTCCATTCATATAACATGGAATTAAGTAAAAAGAAAAATAATTGCTAATTGTTTTCTACATGGAGGATGTTCTTACCGAAAGCGAATTTGATTCGGATGACGACCTACCTTTAGGTGAATGGCTCAGTAAAAATAATGACACCACACTTCAAGTAGATTAGTTTTTTTAGTTAATACACGATTACCTTGTGAACACAGAATCTCTAATTGATGATGTGATAATGACATTATTGCTTGTGCAGAAAATAAAGCTGTAGATGACTAGAATGAAGTAGGCGAAGAAATAAAAAAATATATCAACTGCAGTCGCTAATATTGAATCTGTTAGGTATTTTCTTCAATCAAGGAATACTCAACAGAATTATTATTAAGGCTAAAACATTTCGGTGTGAAATTGGAGCTATTCCTTTTAACCCATTGATTCCCATAGTTGCGTTAACGCAACACCAAAAAAAAATTTTTTTCGTACTTAAAAGTAAGAATTTTGGATGTACTGTCAGTAGCATTACGTTAATAAATATTTAGACAACCTAATAATCATTTTGAGAACGCGTAATTGCATTTTCAATTTTGAATAAACATAAAATAAAACTGGAATTTTCAAGAAAAAAACTTGTGTAACTAAGTTTAAATTAAATAACATACATCTTACTTGTTCATTTATCATTAAGAGGTTTCATATAAAAGATACTTCACGTAACATTATTTTGGAAAAAATTAATCCTCTTTTTTCCGGAAATATTTCTCAAACGGATTTGAAACATAGCGTTTCGAAAACGCAACATTGGGACAAATGGTGTAATTGTAGTCATGAGTAATATTCCAGTCTGAACATGCTTTTTCACGTCTGGGGGAAGTTTATTGGGTATCCGTTGTGTGATGCGAGTTTATTCAGTTCATTTACGCTGTGGGATAGAGAAGTTAAAGAAGTTAGAGTTCATAATAGTGTTATCTTGAGGATTACAGAAATATTATAGAATGGTAAGTACAACAATTTCTAAAGTATGTGTTGGTCGTTGATGTTGATAATAAAATTATTTTAGAGTCACGTGAAATATCGCGATGATTCTATCAGACCGTTGACTTTGAAAGAACTTGAGGCAATTGTTGAAAGTCTTGATCTGAATGAGGAAATTGATGTTTGTTATATACCACCAGACGTCGATGATATAACGGACGAGGAGGACATTGATGATAATGTTGTAGGTGGAGTAGAAAATTTGCATGTAGATATAGCGGGAACTTTTGAGATAGTGTGTCCGAATAATGAAATTGAGATAGAGGATGGTATACATCATGAGGCAGCTTTATCTACACCAAGCAAAACAGAAAGAATTGAAGACATTATTTGGTGTAAAACGCCCGTTGACTACGAGGAAGATGCTACGTCAAATGAGGAAGGGAATGTACAGAATATTGTTGAGGCGCTACATGGAAAGTCTGTGCTTGATTTCTTTATGCAAATGTTTGATAAAAATGTTGGCCAGTTTATTATTTCAAACTCCATCAAATATGCGAGAGATAATAACCGTACTCAATTCGCCTTAGATCAAAATGATTTTTTTGGGAATATTGATTTTGAGTGGGTATCACGCTCTTCCACAGGTAAAACTTTACTGGTCATCTGATGAAGATAAAGGTGTTCAATTTGTGAAAAATGCGATGTCTCGAAACAGATTTCTCGACATAAAGCAGAACATTAATCTTGCAGATAACAATCAATTAGACAAGGCAGACAAATTTGCGAAAGTAAGACCGCTGGTTGATCTCTTGAACAGCAATTTCTTGAAGTATGGTGTTTTTAGACATCACTTATCAATTGATGAGCAAATGGTACCCTACTTCGGCCGCCATTCAGCGAAAATATTTTTTAAAGGGAAGCCGGTACGTTTCGGGTTCAAAATGTGGTGTCTGGCATCTAGCGATGGGTATTTATATCAATTTATACCTTATGCTGGAAAAACTGGTGAAAATGCCAAAAGAGAATTTGGTTTAGGTGAAACATTGATCATCGATCTTTTGAACGTATTAGAAAATATGTCGACTCATAAGGTATATTTTGATAACTTTTTTACGAGCTACAAGCTATTAGTTCATCTGAAACGTCAAGGATACTTTGCTACTGGAACTGTACGTGAGAACAGAATGTTGAAATGCCTTTTAGAGACTTGTAAGTCTATGGGAAAAAAACCTCGTGGTACAATGGATTCTCGTTACGATCACGTAAATGAAATAAGCGTGGTCCGTTGGAATGACAATTCTGCCGTTACAGTAGCAACCAATTGTGAGTCTGCACTGCCTAATGTGTTTGTGAAGCGGTACAATCGTAGAGAAAAAAGACATCTCTATACCACAACCAAATATGATTGCCAAATATAACAAATATATGGGAGGCGTTGATCTACACGATAACGCAGCTGCAAATTACCGAATGCCGTTGCCATGTTGTTACTTCTCTTATCGGTGCCCCTCTCTATCTTCTCATTATGTGACCGCACCATCTTATTCTTAAGGCCTTGATTTCTCTCACTATATTTTTCCGTACTAATAGTTTATCGATTTAATGGTTCATCAATTATAATTCGTTATTTTCAGTCTTTTTTGCACCTGCTATTTTTCTTATTACACGGCGTTCAAAAATCTTTAGCTTTTCTTCTTCTCCCACTGTGACCGAAGCCGTCTCCGCGGCGTATGTTACTACTGGCCTAATGAGTGTCTTATATAATCTCAGTTTGTTCTTCATACTTAAATTTTTTGTCCTTCAGCAACTTTTTATGACAATAGTAGGCTCTATATCCTTTCTGGATTTTTTCTTTTTTGTCATCCGCCTCATTCCGACTGGTGATTATGAGTCCCAGATAGTTGACTTCTCTAACCTCTTCAAAACTGTAACTTCCACAACTTCAACTCCTCATTTCTCTGTCATTTCTGCTACAACACATATATTTTGTTTTTTGCTCATCTCCAGGCCTCTTTTACTCGCCACGTGCACGATTATTCCTACCACCCGTTGCAGTTCTTCCCTGTTCCTGGCAATTATTGCAACATCGTCTGCATATGAAACTACTTGCAGAAGATGTTAATTTAAAGTGCCACAGTTGCTAATTTTTCTTATTATAGCATCCAGTGCGATTATGAAAAGTAGTGTCCATAAAGCATCTCCCTGTCTTACTCCTATTCTTATTTTTATGTCTTTCGTCATTCCTTGTTCCGTTCTTACATTGGCTTTACAAATTATGGAAGACCTAAAATACATCGAAGTACAAAGAAAGATTAGAAAATTAAAAGAAATGACAATTCATTTCTTTCAATTTTCTAAACTTTCTTTGTACTTCGTTGTATTTTACGACTTCCATAATTTGTTTTCTATTTATTTTATCAAAGGCCTCCTTGAAGTCTATGAAAACTATGTGTGTTACCAGGTTATGTTCATATGTCTTTTCCATAATTTGCCTTAAAATGTGTATGGCATCCACCGTCGACCGCCCTTTCCTGAAACCATACTGGTAGCTTTCTATTCCTTTTCTTGTGTGCTTCTCCAGCCTATCTCGCAGTATGTTTGTTAATATCTTATATGCCGCGTTCAGCAGTGTGATGCTTCTGTAGTTCCTACATTGTGTCAGGTTACCTTTTTTTGGTATTGGTGTGATAATACCTCTTCTCCATTAATCTGGTATGTTTTATTCCTGCCATATCCGCACTATAAATGCATAGATCTCTTGGTGCAGTTGATCTCCTCCATATTTAATCAGTTCTGCGCATATTTCTTCCATTCCAGCAACCTACTTGTTTTTTGAGAACAACAGAATAATTTTAATAAATTGGCCGGAGTAGAATTGCATTATAATACCATTCTTTTCGAAATAAGGCTTCTTTTGAGTACCACGTGGTACAATGTACATATTTTGTAATAGTAATACATACATATTATTATGTATGTAATTTGTGCGCCTGCTACCTCATAAATATCTCTTACTTATAATATAAAATAAATAAAACTTTTGTCTTTTACAAATGTCTTTATTTTTGCAAAATATATTGTAGCGTGTGTTCATTTGAAAAGTCAATCTAGGTTACTTTGAAATTTTGATAGAATAAGACGCAAATATATTAGTATGTGTTTGTTGTTCCGTAAACGTAAATCCAAATGACATTTGATAATGTCAATCACAAATATCAGTTAGTGCATAAAATAATAGTGCGTCGATTCTGGTTTAAATAAATTGCTTCTCAGTTTTGAAATGACTTTCACTTTAGAACAAAAATTTTTTTTAGTCCAGGCTTATTTTCGAAGTGGTAATAATATTGATGGTTCATGGGTTTATTCAGTCCAAGATGGCATGGTAGAATTTCAAGTTGAGTTTCCACATCTTGTAATAGATTATATGCAATTTAAGAATACTTTGGATGGAACTTTAAAACTTTTTTCTGAAACTGGTGGTCTCTTAAGAAAATCAGGCAGCCGAGCAGTTAAGAAACGTACACCTCAAGTTGTCAATCGTGTTGAAGAAATAATGGAAAATGAACCACAAATATCTGTTCGACATTTGAGTCAACAAATAAACCTTTCTGTTGGTACAACTCACAAGTTATTAAAAAAAGGTATGCAACTTTATCCATACCGTGTCACAGCAGTACAAGAATTGTTAGAAATTGATTACCCACGTAGACTACAGTTTTGTAGTTGGTTTGTAAATATGAACAATAATGGAGAACTTTCGCAAAGAGTCATCTTTACTGACGAAGCATGGTTTTATAAAACGGGGTACCTAAATTCACAAAATACAAGAATTTGGAGTAGTGAAAATCCACATGTAATTAATGAAGAATCGGTACATCTAGAGAAAATTGGTGTTTGGGCAGCGATAAGCCAAAGGCGAATCATTGGACCAATATTTTTTCAGGAAACGTGAACGTTAAAGGTACCGTACGGAAATTTTACAACCATTTGCCAATCAGTTGCATGATGATGAACTTCAAAATGCATATTTCCAACAAGACGGAGCACCTTGTTACTGTACTGCAGAATCTTTGGATTATTTAAGAGAATTTTTTGATGAGGGTATAATTAGTCGAAATTCTGAAATTGCCTGGCCTGCACGTTCATGCGATTTAACACCTTGCGACTTCTTTTGGTGGCCTTATCTAAAAAATAACATATTTCGAACAGCTATATTGAATTTGAATGATATGCTACAAAGAATCTAACAGAAATGCATGGAAATTAATAACAATCCAGTAATGTTGCAGAATATCATCAGAAATTTTGAACGGAGGATTTTAAAGTGCATTGATCTTGAAGGACAACATTTTCAACATTTGTTATAGTTTTCAATAAATACCTATTATTTGTTATTTATTTGTATGTATGAAACTGTCAAAATATACGACTTCGTAGGCTAAGTAGTAAATTTTAATTTACGACATATTTCAAAATGTTCTCAGTAAATCACATGCTACTAGATTGACTTTTCAAATGAACACTTGTTATATTATATCATTAGTATTTTAAATAGGATTATTAAAACGTGGTCTTCTTTAATTTCTTTCTCAACTAGCTCTTCGTTGTGGGCACATTAGACTAGTATCTTCTTTTTTCTCAGGGTATTATTTATTACTTTCAAAAAAATTATTTTTTTTTAACTTTTATTTTAAATTGGGTTCGTGGATCCTCGATAAACGAGTACCAAGAACACATAATGTATTTGAATTTCAGTGACTCTTTGTAATATGATGTTTAATTTTTGAACATATCATTATGAATTGAAAACTTATTTTTTTATATTAATGATTTGATATTTTCAAAAATAGGTATTTTTATTATTGGCATTTATCTGACCTTATTTTACTTGATTACAGATGGCACTTTCTTTTTATGGAAATTTTCTTTTTTATTTAATATTTTTTAGGCAGTACCTAACTTTTTTAATGGCTATTTGTCTTTACTTATCTTCTTCGACTCTTGATTGACACTATTTTATTTATTTATTTTTATTTACACGAAGTACGTGTATATTTTTTATTTGACTAATACGAGGTAGGTACGTATTAATTATTTAACTTTACTAATACGAAGTACGTATTATTTATTTAACTTTATTAACCCCTTCACATCCAGGTGCATTTTAAAAAGACACTCTGACATACCAGACAAAAAAGAATAAAAAATTGTGAATTATGATTACATGATGGCTTACATCTTTAACCAGAGTTAAATTATTTTATAAAACTCAAAAACAAAATGGCGGCATGCATTTACATTTTAGGCTTATACCAGTATATCCACCATGTGGATAATAGTGCCATACCATATTATCCGCTTTTGGATAATAGTGCTATACCGTAATATCCACATTTGGATATACAAGTAAAATTAATTTAACGATATATGTTTTGAAAGTAAGTACTTTATTCGCATAAAAAAATATTTTTAGCATTGATAAACTGTTAAAATAATAATGTTTATTTGTGGTATTCTTGAAAGTGTTCCACACAACATAGCCCTGGCTTATCTGGACACTCGATACAAATATTCCTTGTGAGTTTTCTTTGGTTATGTCTTCGGCAAATAACGCAAATTTTTCGCAATGCCCGCTTTTTTCCATCTACCTTGGCAAATTAACCATAACATGTTCATTTCCTTTTGAAGTCGAAGGACGATTATCCCTTGAAGAAGCATCCGTCATGTTGCGATAACCTTCACTGTATTTATGCAGAATACAGTTACAACACAATTTTATGTAATCATACATTGGAATATGAAAATCGTTTTTTGCATTACAATATAAAACCTTAGAGTTTAGAAGCATCTGTAACATTAGTTGAAAGCCCACTTTTGTAAACCAAGTGTAGCTTTTTCGTAAAGAATTGTATGGTTCCAAATCTTGATCAACGGCGTTAACAGAACCCATATTCTGATTATAAAATTCAATATGGGCAGGTTTTTTAAACTGAACTAACTTGCCGCCTACCATGTAACGTGATTTTTCGCAAAACCCTGCAGTATGCTTACTTGTCAACAAGTATACGTCCTTCTTGTCTTTATACCTAACAAGCAGTTGCATGTCTTTCCGCACAAAGCATGATTGGTACCTTTCCAATGGAATTCTAGTTAACTGAGCAGGAACTCCACGATTGCTTCTTATAGTTCCAGTCAAATAGCTTCCTTGAGTCAGTAGAAATTGCGAAAGCCGCACGGAAGTATACCAATTGTCCAAAATAATTTCTCGGCCACTATTCAGTACGGTTTGGGCTAAATGCACGACAATTCTTTCGGTCGTCGAAAGGTTTTCGGTGCCTTGAATATGAGATACATCGAAATTGTCTTTTCCTATGTACAAACAGAAGTTTCAAGTATATCCTCGCAAATGTGGAGCGCTTGGGCACATTGCAAAAAGTTTTATGCCAAATCTACTTCTTTTTGTTTTAATAAATTGGCGAAAGTGCAATCTGCCTTTGTAAAGCATCAAATGTTCATCGATAGCAGACACTGGTCCTGGGTCAACTAACGTCATGCAGCTCTCTTTGAGCATAGCCATGTAAACTCCAAGTCTGGTCATTGGAGCATTTTTTCTTGCTGCTTCGGGTGGAGAAAACCGAATGAACTTAAGTATAGAAAGGTATCTGTTTCGACTCATTATAGACTTATTGAAAACTTTTGGCCCAGTGCACAAAATGTTACTACTCCAGTAATCTGTAATGCGAGGGCACTTTACTAATCCAGTAAGAAAATGAAGAGCGAGGAAAACATAGATCTCCTCTTTTCCGATAATCTTCCGCTGAACGCCATAAACTGTTAATGTATTTGTATTTTGTTGAAAATACATTTCAGCTGTTCTGCTTGTCCACTTACATAATTTTGCTACGATATTTGGGCTTACAAAACATTCAAAAGAATTGACTGGATCTTTGCATTCTTCAAAATCAATGGCAGGGTGAAAATCATATTCAGAAGAAAAATTTAGTAATGGTCTAGGAACTTGATCGGAATAAGGATCACTTAAAACTTCCCAATCGTCCATGGTCACGTTCTCACCAAATTCGTCATCATCGGATTCTGAATACGTTTCATCTGTGTCACTATTTATTGAATTATCACTCAATACGTACTCCGGATCATCACTACTATCTGTAGAAAAATCCTGGTCATCATATTTAGGATTTTACAATACAACAGCGTAAGTCGAAAAAACACTCAAAAATACTATAAAACACACTTTCCCGCCAAAACTCAATTTAGAGACGTATACGACCGTATACCAGCTTGGTTAACTAGGTACTAACAGTTAAAATATTCCTGCGAAATTATTTTGGGTCTTGAAAAATTTTTGGTGGGGATGGCTTGTGTGCCATACCTGTCGGATAATCTCATTACAGCCTATATACCAGTTCCCTGCTAGATGATATAAGCCCATAATAATGATATCCATATGTGGATATTATTGTACCCAGCGAGCATATTTAAAATATCCACATGTGGAGTACTGGATGTGAAGGGGTTAATACTAGGTACGTATTATTTATTTGACTTTTCTACACAAAGTGCGTGTTTCTTATCGGCGTCAAAACAATCAGTCCTCCAATTTTTTCGGTCTCTGGCGTTTATAACATTACCAGTTCAGACAAAAGCCATACGAATTTTTCAGTACCTCCTCTTCTATTTCTTGAATGCCTTTTTGGAATTTGACGTTATTAGCATTGAAAATTATCCCTATTTTTTCTATAACACTATTCAGGTAATTATTTGAATTAATATTTGTATATTAAACATTTTCATTCGTCAAAATTTTTCTAATTTTACAAAATTTCAGTTTATTTTTGAATTAATGCTGTATTTGATGTTGTATTATTGTTATTAAAGATTTATGCCCTTTCAGTAAATGTTATATGATTATATTTTACTTTTTTTTTACAAATTTCAAAAATTCTAGTTATATCTTCCAAAATCTCAACTATCCAAAATCCAATTCTATCCAAATCCAATTCCAAAATCTCAACTATCTCTCCTTTTTATGTTTTGTTATTCTACTTGTTTTTATAAATTGAGCCCCTATTGGATAATTTAAACCTATTACTGTTTTCTTTTATTTGTTCTTAGGTGAAAATCTTCCTTCACTTGGTTTGTAGAATCCCGATGTCTGTGAATTCTGTTCGGATGTTATTCTTATTGGCTGGTTAGTGTGTATTTTGGTTCTTTCCTAGACTTTTAACTGTTTGTTCTTCCTTCAGTTGTAGATATGGATATTATTCTATTTAACTGACGTTAGAATTATTATATTACGATGGTTATTTTTTGTAAGAAAATTTTGTTATCTTTGGTGTATTCTTTTTAGTAGTATTTTAGTTGGCCCTGGCCAATTTTTCTTTCATCTCGAAGAATTTTCTTTAGGTTTCACTGTTTCTTGGTTTAAAAATTCTATAATACGCTTATTTATTATCCATAACATGTCAATATGCTTATGAAATATGGGTGAGTTTCTGCCGCGTTATGTGACTGTAAATGAGACATTAATACATCACTACACTCCAGAAATCAAAGGTCGGCCGGCACAAATGGAGTTATCCCGGCCTACGTGCACCAAAGAAGGCGAAAACGATTCCATTAGCCGGAAAATTTATGGCGACGATATTTTGGGATTTGCAAGGTACAATCTTAATTGATTATTTTGATAAAATAAAAACAAACACGGGACAGTACCATACTGATTTATTGGACCGATTCGACTCTTAACTAAAGAGAAAAAGGCCTGGACTAGCGAAGAAAAAAATTCTCTACAATTATGATATTGCCCCGGAACACTTATCAGCAATTGCGACAGAAAAACTAGTCGATTCACGGTACGAATTGGTGCCTCGTCCACATATTCACCAGATTTAGCCCCTGTGATTCCTTTCTTTTTCGAAAACTGAGAAAAAAGCTTGGCCGAAAGCGATTTCAAATGAAGAGGTCTTTGACGAAAGAGAGGCATATTTCGCAAAGTTCGACAAATCTTATTATTTGGATGACTTAAAAAATTTTGGACTAAGTGTATAGAGTTACAAGATGATTATGTCGAAAAACAAATTTAATAAATGTAAAACAATTGCGTTGTATTCCTTAACATAGGGACGAGTATTTATCACATCATCCTCGTATATTCAAAACATTTTAAACCGAATATTTTTTTTGACATATATCCTATCCATAATTAATATTGAAAAATGCATCTTCTTCAATTTCCTTACTTTCACACTCCGAAATTAACGTGCATATATGTATATATATTATTACATATCGATATCCTAGACCTCACACAAACAATTTCAAGTTTTCCCAAATTATTTTCCAATAAATAATCGGAACATCCGAACGTGAATACACCAACAATGATACACCGTCAAAACTCGTCCCTCTTTCAAAAAACCCCAAAGAATCATCAGTTGCACCCTATATGCAAGCGTTTAGAGACAAACGGATCACTTCAACAATAGATATTGATACATTTAATGCGATATTGTCAGTTTTACGTCGACGAGATAACATCGAAACTTGTTTCCGGATTTTTCTTTGCCGAGTGATCTTTCAATTGCATTTCTAGGGTGGTTAGTTATGCGGTCTGTTCATAAAGGGATTCAGTAGACGCCCCGCCGCGAATGCTAACTATCGTGTCAATCTAAGTGAAAGTAAACCCCGGGGTGTGGCTTTACAGAGAGTATTTATTTGACCGGCGTTTGAAATTAATGTTATCACTTTGGTAAATAAATTATGGAATAAATCGGGGATTTATTTAAATTTATGGTTTTTTATATTTAATAACGCCTTGCGTTTCTGTGAATATTTTAAATTTCATTTTGTCTAGGGTCTTTCTGTTGTAATTATGGACCATGTTTAGAAAATACGAATGTGTCTGCGATGCAAATATGTGGAATCATCTAAATAACTGTTGAATTAAAAAATATATAATAAAATTTTACATACGAAAATTGAGGTTTAAGAGCCATCATTTAAAGTATTCTTTAAATATATAGAATGTTGCCTATATATAAAAATATATATTTTTATATTTTATATCCTTGATAAAGGCATCATTGCCGAAACATGTAGGGTTGTTTTAAATATATATACTTTGAAGTAAACCAGACCTTTAATCGCCGACTGATTGAATTTACCATATATATTTATGTTTAACCTTTTGACCGACATGTGATTGTCAGTGCGAAAATTTCTTTGTTCGTTCATTTTACACATTCGTTCTTTTAAGTGTGTTGACCGGTATTTGAATTAGTAACTTCGCAACCGATTATGTTGACGTTAGTTGATATTAGTCAGGTTATTTGAATATATTGTAAACGTTATGTATAGTAAGGCGGGCAATTTCTCCATAGAAAAAAAGTTCACATTTTGACCAATCAATCTGTATGCGAAATATTGGGAGATAAAATAAAGAACTGACTTAACAAATAGACTTTAATTTTGCTGGATTCCCCAAAATTCCCTTATATATATATATATATATATATATATATATATATATATATATATAATTGAAAAGAAATTATCGACCGTGATATATTATCAAAAATTAATTAAAATTCGGGTAAGCGGTCAATTAAAAAAAAAAGGACATTCCTGCAGACAGTGTGATTTACAAAAAAATCCCATACATTGGCGGTCTTACTCATACAATTGTATCACATTTTAAACAATTTAATAACATTAAAATTGCTAAATACAACACCCATACCTTGAAGAAGTTGTATAGTAAGATAAAAGACATAACACCTTTCTTTTTAAATAGTCATGTTGTCTACAGGATAGCATGTTCGGATTGTTGTGGCGTTTATATAGGTCAGACATCACAGTGGCTAAAACAGCGCATTACTCAACATAAAAGTGATGTCCGTATTGGTAAGAGATCTTGTGCATTGGTGGACCATGCACTTGATCGTGACCATACTTTCAATTTTGTTGACGTTAAAATCTTAGACGTTGAAAATAACCATAAAAAAAGAACTTTTTTAGAAATGGTCCACATCAACAGAGACACAAATAACATAAATTATAGATCTGATACTAATGGTCTTAGTATAATTTATTTTAATATACTGGGTTTGACTGTTAGTTGACGATCTTAAATCGCTTTGTTATTTGTTCCATATGTTGTTTTAATTTATATTGCATTATATTTTTTATTTTTCATGTTTTAACTTTTCATATATATGTTTTTTAAAAGTTCTTAAGGCTTGTTTCTATAGTTACTTTATTTTTTATATCTAATCATTTTTATATTTTGTACGTCAATTTTATCATTTTTTAGCTCTACATTTTGTAAGTATTTTTACTACTGTTTTATACTCTTATTTATTTTTTGTTATTTTTCTCATTAATCTTGTAGTTACCCCAGAAGAAGCGACAAAGTCTGTCGCGAAATATAGGGTAATTTAATAAAGGAGTTTTTTAATTGACCGCTTACCCGAATTTTAATTAATTTTTGATATGTATATATATATATATATATATATATATATATATATATATATATGAAGGTGTAGTTTCTCGGGTTCTTGGCCGCGTGTGAGTTTTGTCCTGAAAAGGACTATTTACTTTACGTTTCAACAAGATCACACTCGTCATCTTCAGGGGCTAGTCGGTCTGTCGCTGGTTAGAGCTGGAGATCGTCTAATGTGCGCCTAGCACTACCTCTTGTTATATGCTGCTGTGTCGGGAGGAGGCGTCCCACTATTGACGTCATGCGTGCGCGGCTTCGTGTAATTGGTCCGAGTGCCTGTAAGTTCCCTGGTCGGTCCGTGTGTCTGTGTAGGGGTTGCGATCTGTCGGGATTTGGTTGTGTTTTTATCTGTCGGTGAACTAGGAGCGGTTTCCATGTATGCTGCAAGCGCTGGCCGTCGTCACGTTCGTTTAAGCACTTAGGACGCTTTTCTATTTCTATCGTGTAATTCTCCTCGTTAGGTTTTCACTTTTGGCTAGGATCTTCGTGTTTTCAAAGTCGATAGAGTGCCCTGTCAAAAGTTTATGTTGTGCTAACGATGACGTTACTTCTTTCTTGACGACCACGTTTCGGTGTTCTTCTCTTCTCACGCTATATATATTTAGTGTTAATAAGAATTATAATTTATTTCTTATTTATTTTATTGACCGTGTCATAATTTTTTTCCCAATGTAAATATATTGTATTTTCCCAAACATATGGCCTGACCAAACTAATTTTAAAACGAAATAAACAATTTCATTTCTGCACCAAGACATTTAGTTACACTAAGTATTCCGAGAAAGGCGGTTCGACCCTATAAAAAGGTTGGCATGTCTGACCATACATATTACACAAAATATGTGTTTTAACACGAAATAAATTGGTGAGTTTTGTATCCTTTAATTTTCCTTACATTAATTATTATTTTAATTTTAATTCATTCATACAAATTGTAAATATATTTCTTACCTTTCGGTGTATTAATTTTTTAATTTTTTAGTTCTAATCACTTGAAAAAGACTTAATTATATAAAAAAAGTCGAAACGTCATAGTAAAAAACTGAAATTATTAAAGGTCGATAAACCAAGAAAATGTCTATTATTTTAATATATATATATATATATATATATATATATATATATATATTAATCATACATGAAGACTTACATGCTATGTTTCTTTTTGCGGTAAAAATGTAATCAATAATGTTTATCATGTTCGGAAATTCATGTATATTTTACAAGGTGTGAACAATAAATGTATTAAATTTGATATCTTGTCGTCTTATTTCTCTCCTTATTACATTGGATGCTAGGCCTAGTTGCAAAAGAACCCCTTTGAAAATAAAGACCCTGAGAACACTTTGTAAGAGTCTAAATATTATGACGATTTACGTTTGATAATTAGAGCCCATTTTAGAAGCAAACTATACAGCAATATGTATTGATGTATTGTATAGAAGACAATAAAATGACATATATAAAACCTTATTACTATTTATATGTAAATAATTTATTTTAAAAAGTAAACAGGAACAAAGTCTGATGTGATCTATAAAACAACAAAATTAGATCAACAACAGAAATGATATGAGAAATTTGAGAAACGAATATAATAAAATTATAATTTAATAGCATAAAGTTACGATCTGCGATTTAACTATATAAATGCATGTAGGTATATACATTAAATATCATAGATAAAATCAAAACTTTATTCCTTTTTACATACTACATAACAAATTATTAAGGCTTTAAGGTAAAATATAGTTATGGAAATACTTTAAAAAAATTATTGAAATTGCAAACATATTATAAAGAAATATTAAATACGTGAAATTATATAAAGTTACTTACAAAGCAAATTCCATATAACTACTAAATGAAATTAAATATACTACTAAAACAATGTTTAATACCTATCGTCATTTAAATAAATGTAGATAATACTTAAATAAAGAAGAAGAATGTAATAAAATTAAGCCGTGTAATATAAGATACGAAAACACTTATGTTTGAATCCGAAAAAAAAGTTCAAATAACTTAAAATGTGTGTCGGTCCTTGAAATTAAATAATGTTGGAATATCTCTGGCATCTTAACAATACGTAAATTATTTCCGCCTACATTAAATACACCAACAAAGACATTTCTTTACATTACTAAAAACTTCAAGTGTACATACACACAATTTCCTTTGCGTCATAATTAGTTACAAATATATAAAAGCTAAAATGCATATGCTAAAAGCACCGAAAATTTACTGTAGATGAGTATAGGAAGGCTTATAACAGTTATAAGTTATAACTTATAAGTAAAGCAGACCAATTTCCGCGCGCGCCATGAGCGCCGGTATGGGAGTGTAATTCGTAATATTATATATATTAGAATATGCGATAGAATAGGCACGCAACATGGTAAACACGGCAGACTATGTGCCCGGTGCATGGTGACAAGAATCATTTCACCATCTGTACTAAATATTATTTTTCATTCCTCTCGCTTTGTTTACATATCGGAGCAGAAAAACATATATTTAGTAGTTATAGTTATAGTTTATATTTAGTTTCCTAAATATTTCCATACATGCATTTATCATAAGTAAAAACACAAGAGCTTTTTTTTTATCGGATAAATTTCTCTTTGTAACGAAATTATTTTGCCAATCAGTAATTTGACGAGAAAAACTTACATGAAAAAATCGCGAGACGATAGTCGAGCGATTTTTTCTAATGTAAGTTTTTCGAGCGAAATTACTGATTGGAAAAATATTGAGTTAAAAAGAAATTTATCCGATTGAAAGAAAAGCTCGAGTGTTTTTTGGCAAGATAAATTAACGACATGAATAAAACTTTTTAAATTGTCTCCATATTGACGATTTTGTATTTCTTGTGTTTTGCAGTATTGATCTTTTGATATTTGTTGAAATTTCCCCAAACCGACTCGTATTTTACGTTCAACGATACTTAATAGTTATTACCTGTCAGCTGCCAAAATAAATTAAGTGATGCAGGGCTACTAGATATGTAACAGGAAGAAGCATTTTTATCGGAGGAAGAAGCATTTTTATCGGTGATAAAAAGCTATGTAGGTTTTTATCGCTGTCAAAGTGACAAAAATGTCACCCGCATATGGACATTTTTATATAGGAGTTAATTTATCAAAGAGATAACTCAGATAACAGAATTTGAACATATATTTTACAGTTCGAAATCAAAATTAAAAAAAAAACATTATTTTGTATTTCTAACAATGAACGAAACATTTATTCTAAAGAAAAAGTGGTATTATTGGAAATAACAGATGCACCTTCAAAACATATTTATATTATAGTATCCAAAACAATATTTAGTACACATGGTGAAATGCCATGGTCTGCCTGGCACATAGTCTGCCGTCTTTAAACATGAGCTTGTTACCGATATAAGTATAGAAGTAGAGACATTTATTCTATCTATTCTATTAAATATACATTTGGTTTTCTGCTATTCAAGTAATATGCATAAACACACGAAAAATAAGAATAGTACATATTATAGCAGCGTTGTATGTACCTATAAATAAAATGGAAAATGTATGAAATCAGTGATTGTGTGCACGACAGAGGATTTAAAAAAACACTTACCGTTTTAAGCGTCTTCCAAGGATTGACAAACTGGAGAAACTCGATTGTATATTTTCAACATCAGGTGCGTTTCTAAGGTTATTTCTAAAAAACATGTCCGCCGTGAGGAAAAAATATGTTTATATTCGGAAAACGAGCGTTCTACATCTAGTGATGTTATATTCGCATAATCAAAATACTCTTTTAAGCAACTTAACGCATCTGTAGACGTGCCCTCACAAATACGTGTTAAGGTGTCAAAATCTGCATTTCTGTCTAAAACACTTTAAAATTTAATTAGAACACTTTCACTTTTTGCGTCTTCTACAGCACACAGTTGTGCGTGAACATCTTTAACGATTTGCAGTGATTCCTCTAACGACGGCGATGAATTTTCTAATTTTGTTATTGATAGTTGCACGTTCTTTCGGATCCAATGTTAAAACCACGTCCTTAACTTTTTCAAAATGTTCATGATAGTAAAACCCCGCCCGTAACCATGTACTCCAACGTGTCAGAATCGGCTGTGGTGGCTCAGGGGTATGGGGACACAATTCGTGAAATTTCAGAATACGTTTTGGAGATTTCAGGAATACTGCCTTTGTACTCGATATTAAAGCATCTACCTCTGGATAACATCTACGAACCTGTTCTGCCACAAGGTGTAGAGCATGGAGTTTGCAAGTAATATGTAACAAGTTAGGACAATATTTTCTAAGAGACCGGCCTACAGAACACATATTTGCGGCACCATCGGTCATAAACTTTAATACTTGGTCTTTCGAAAGTTTTAATTTTTCCAAGGTATCCAATAGCACCTCTGAAATTTTTTCGGCATTACATTGTTCTAGTTGTCCGGATGCTAATAAAATTGAACACGTTGGTTGATGTGGTTCCATATTATGCGCCATCACATTAACTACAGACTGTTTTTTGCTGTCAGTTGTTTCGTCCACACATAACCACAGTTTTTAATTTTTCAGTTCGGCTTTGATTTTATTTTCAACCTGTTTACGCACCGATGGTAATTCTTTCGTAACGTTGTCGTGCTCGGTAATGTTTGATTCGCGTATTTATTCCTAAATGAAATAAATGAATCATTACTTAACAAGGTAAACGGCAGTGTACACACAATCATAGTTCACATAGTTCATGTATAAACTGTTGTCGATTATTTTTGTTATTATTGTGATTCGAACTGCTTACGTGTTCTTTACAATGTGTTTTTGACCAACACATTAGATATGTGTTGCACACTAAACATTTAATTTTTGAGCCATCGTATATTAAGTCCGGGAAATTCATGACAACGGTCGTTTTCTCGATTTATGTGTCGACGACAGTTTATTACGTATGCTTACACTTACATGCAGTCTAAACAAGTACCAAACACACACTGAATGCTTTTTATTAGTTCTGATGCAATACAATCATCCTCACATCGGCGCACATGGCGCGCACGGAACTTGGTCTGCTCTACTTATAAGCCTTACTTATAAGTTACAAGTAAAGGTTCTTTATTCCTATAGTCCATTCGCACATTTTACATTTTAGGTATATTTCTAATATTTAAATGTATATCTGTATTTATAAATTATAATCTTCTTTTTAAAATGATAATATTGTACCTAAAAGTTTCTCTAATAATAATTCTATTTCTTTAGGTCAAAAAGTGCGCAAATGCGATCTCTATTTTCTACGAGGTCTGTCCGGAAAATATCCGACCTTATGCTGTAACTTAGTAGCTAGGTATGTTAATTGTCAAGAATAGGTATTTACCATGTAGGGCGAACCTGTACTAATGTCCCAAGCAGATGGCATGGTCGTACATGGTCTCATCGTTGAGTGAACTTTGAATCTAGTGCACGTTACTGAACGCAACGAACAAAGAGTTTGCATTAAATTCTGGAAAAAAACTAGTAATTCGTGCTATAAAATTCCTCAAATATATGGCAAGGAATCTATGAGTGATAAACAAATTAAAGAGTGGTTTAGACGATTTAGATGCAATAAAAAGTAAAAGATTAGATTTATTAGAAATTCTAGAAATTAAAAAAGCCCAGAAACAAAATGTAATAGTCACTAATACACAGCTAGAATTTATAAACAACCCCATCATAGACACCGTTATAAACATCATCTAACCACCACCTCATCACAAAACTAGGAATATAAGTTACACTGTTATGTAGATTAAGTTAGTTGTAAGAAACTCTTTGAGAATGGCATAACAGCTGAAACATATATGTTAGAGAAATATAATCAAATTTGTGAAATATAGCCAAGTGGGTTATTCCTACCAAGTATATCAATAATAAATACTTGATGTATTTCACATCAATATGCTATCTTTTCTTGGTATATTGGAGCCATCTGATTACGAGTTAATGGACTACACAATTAACGTATTTCTTTCACTTCAAGAAGCAGCTTAGCTATTCTCGAGAAAGCGCTTTTTTGTTCGTCATAAGTTTCGATATATAAGTTTCTTTATGTTGAAATGATCAATGGTTAAATACGTTGTGTATGCCAATGTATACAGATACGCTTTTACATTTCTGTATTAACTTATTCAGAAATACTTAATGTGTTTCACATTGACGTGCCATCTTTTCTTGGTATGGAGATGATGTTCACTGTTTTCATCGATTAGGAAGGTGGTGTTCGTCACAAATACGTTCCAGAAGGTCAAACGCTGAAAAAAGTGTATTACCAAGAAGTCTTGAAACGATTACGTTGGCGCAGTAATAAAGGAAACAGCCAGATTTGTGGCAAAGTGTCGATTGGGCGCTTCACCACAACGCACGTCAAAAATGGTATTGTTCAGCTATGCCAACAACCTTATAGTCCTGAGTTAGCTCTCTACGACTTCTGTAAGTTCCTCAAATTGAAATATCCTATTAAAGACTACGTAGAGAAGATAACAGAAAATGCGACGAAGCAACTGTTAGCTGCTTCCAAAGCTTAATTGAAGGACTGTTTCCGAAGAAGAGAGGATCGCTGGAAGAATGTTGTATGGCCAGATTTAATTTCTTTTCTTGTTCCAGCACAAGATCGAATACTTTCCGGACAGACCTCGTATTATGCAGGCACGATTCTATTAGAAGCTTATCTGCAGTACGTTCGTTTTAGAAAAGTTTACGAAGAACATAATGAAATATTTCAATTTTTTGTACGTAATTTTGCGACAGTACAATTATCGTACATATATCATAAATAAACTGATTTCTTTTTAATTAATAATGTGTATACTAACACGTTGACCCACTTTTTAGAGTGCGAATTTGTATTTTTTAGGTTAGTAATACTTAATTTAACATGGCAATTTCATGAAACATGTTTTTAGATATGTATAATTTAAAGAAATATGATTAAAACACTCACCTTTAAGAATGTGATAGCTAAAGATGTGATTGTTTAAATGTTGTTCTATGATTATCTATTTATTTATTATTTTTGCATGTTCTACGAAGATTCTAGTAACGTTACTGATGCAACGAACTCACCGCTAGTTAGACACTACCATAAGATCTTTAAAGGTTATCGTATACCGTTTGATGGGTTCGTGCAGATGCTCATACAATTACTTCAATTGCCAAATGTTGTAAATATATTACGTACTTAAGACGTTGTATATAAACTCGTTTGAATTTGTATAATAAATTACACTTTAAATGAGTTGAATATTTATACTAACATTAACATCTACTAGTAGAAATAAATTTTTATTTGGTTCAGTAAAGATAGTGACAATTTCTTTCGAAATCGGATGCTTAAACTGATATTAATTCTTTTGCTCTTCTACTAATAAAATCTAATAATTAGGCAAGCAATTTAAATGAGATTTTTGAAAACTTCTGTTGTGGAATCTAGAAATAAAAGTAAAACTATTGACAATATTAGAAATTATCGTAACAGTATTTAGTTACTATGTGAAAATTACAAGGGATATTTTTTAAATAAGGTCTGTTTACTAATAACAAGAAAAATACTGTAGTGTATACTGTATGACATGGAAACTGCAACACCAAGAAGGGGTGCGAATTTTTTGACCAAACTTGGTAGAAACGTATAACTATTCAAAGGCAATAATTGATTAAAATTTCAAAGAAGAAAAACAAAAGACTAACACAATTTAACATAATTTTTATTAATAATGTGTCGAGCCGCCCCTATTAGTTACACACTCCCTCACTCTTCGTGGCATTGATTCGACTAGGTGGTCGATATCCTCTTGGGGTATGGAGTCCCAAGCAACCTGTAATTCATGCCGGAGAGCTATTAGTGTCTGCGGGGATTGGCTAAATTCATAAGTTTTCGTCCCATAATGTCCCACACATGTTCTATTGGCGAGAGGTCGGGGGATTTGGGTGGCCATGGCAAGATATTGACATGAGCCTTTTCGAAGCGATTTATAGAAATTCTCGCTACGTGGGGAGGGGCATTGTCCTGCTGGAAAAGTGGGTCTTCGAGCATTTGAAGATATGGAAGAATATGGGGTTCTACCACCTCATCAATGTAACGCTGGGCGTTCATGGTGGCTTGGATGAACATCAACTGAGACCTACTCCCATATGCTATAGCACCCCATACCATAACACACACTGCTCGATGCACATGCCTTTCAACGGAAAACTGAATATCACTACGTTCCCCACGTCTTCGTCTGACCCTCATACGGCCATCATGCATCCCTAGACAAAATCGAGATTCATCACTAAACACCACCTTATGCCACTCCACGATCCAATGCATTCGCAATCTACACCACTCCAAACGTTGCTGTCGGTGTTGAGCCGTAAGTGGTAACACAAGATGTGGACGATAAGATTGTAAGCCGAAACCCCTAATTCGGCGATAAACGGTTCGAAGGGTTACTGGACGACCTTGATTACCTAACCACACGTCAGCAATTGATCTGGTACTGGAGAACCTGTCTCTTAGTGCCATTAGGCGAAGGCGGCGGTCCTGTATCCCATTAGTTCTTCTTCGGCCTCCGGTTCCTCTTCGGCGTCTTTCCTGACCCTCCCTAGTCCATGATTGATAACAGCGCATAATGGTGGATTGGTTCCGGTTAAGGCGATTTGCAATTTCCCTGTATGAAAAACCACCTTGTCGCAAACCAACAATTCGACCTTTGTCGAATTCACTTAATTGGCGATAATTTCCACGTTGCCGCACTCTAGGCATAATAAAACTCTCTAAACACGTTAAACAAAGGTATAATAAGACAAAACCGTTGAAATAAATTTGAAACAAACAATAAATACACCACACATTAATGTCAGCGAAAACTGAATGAAGTGTCAGAAGTGCCATGACCACTTGATATATCGCAACCAAATTTTAATCAATTATTACGTTTGACTAGTTATACGTTTCTACCAAGTTTGGTCAAAAAATTCGCACCACTTCTTGGTGTTGCAGTTTCCATGTCATTGAGCATATTGTGTACCTAGGTGAGAAAATGTATATTTTCCGGGTCGAGAGAAGGTGATTTGCCACATCTTGAGACACGGTAAACCATTTTATTGCCGTGGTGCACACGATATTTTTTATCCTATATGTAAAAATATACCGTGTGTCCCAGATTCAATGTTACAAGCGATATCTCCCTTATCTGTAGATATAAATAATCGAGCAAGATGTCGCTGAAAATAGTTCACAAAACCCTTAAAGGCATTTGTTGTTAAATAACACTTAATAAACCACCCCACAAGAAACCATCCCCTAGAGCATTTCTTCAAATGACACTTCTCAATTTTTTGTTTATCTTTTTAGTAGTAGGAGTTTGTAATGCAATGGCTTGAAAAAATTTATTCAACAAATAGTTAGTACAAAGTACAATTAAAATGAGATGCGATGAAAATAATTTTAAATAAAATAAAATTCTTATAATTTTATGAGTTATAAACAGAGAGCGGACTCGAGCGATTGATGATTCGTATCCCATAGGCGTCTGCCTTGTATTCGCAATAGGTTTGTTTCTGTAAGCGATCCGTGAGTTTCGAACAATTTGATACGTTTGGTCACTGCATAAGTGCACATACCTACATATGCAGTTAATATGTATCTGTCAATGCACAATAGAGCGAATGTAATAAATAGAGAACGGACGCAATTTCCATAAAACGCAATCGGCAATTGGAATTGTGTATAACGTCGCTTAGTACATCACGGCGTACTTCAATGAAGTATTTGTTTGACTTACTCGGACACCTGGTCTCGCCGCGATAGCAATGGACAAGCCAGCTATTGTATTCGGAGAATATAGTGTTCTTTAAAGTATTTTCATGAGCGTAGATAGAAGCGGGGTTTTTATAATGTGTTTTATTTATTAGTTTATATTTCGTAAGATAAATAAAGTGCTGTGAGTAAGTTTCTTGTTTTCATAGTTTTAACTGTTAATTACATCGTAATTTTTGTGATAGATCCTGTTTAATATCGTTTGATTGAATCTATTTCTACCAATTATTTCGACGTAAGTGTGCATTGAATTTCGTTCAGTTTCAATAACTTACGCACGCATTTTTAGATTTCATTTATTTAGATCTAGACCATTGTTTAAGTTACTTTTTAAGACATGATATGGAAGAATGTCGAGAACGGCATTGTAAAACAATGGCGAGTTGGATTGACGGTCATACTGATTGTATGTCCATTGTCAGTGATTCCGTCACTTAGGATCGCAAACACATCTGAACTCTCCCACTTTAAAAATATTTCTGAAAAAATATACTGGTCGAAATGTTCCTGATGAATCAACTTTACGCAAATATTATGTTTCTAGGTGCTATACGAGAACAGTAGAACGCATTAGAAGCCATCTTTTAAATCAATACATATGGATAAGCGCCGACGAAACGGTGGATATGTTAGGACACTGTGTGGTAAATGTTGTAGCTGGTGTACTACATCCAACTATTCCCTATATCTCATATGTAATAGCAACAAGTGTTATAAATAGAGTTGATGCGGAAACAGTTGCTGAAACCATTAAGGAGAATATGCAAAAAATGCTTCATTCGGACGCCACGTACAAAGAAAAAATACGTTTATTTGTCAGTGATAGTGCTGCGTATATGTTAAAAACAGGCAGACTATTGAAGAAAACATATCCTAATATGCTGCATATTACTTGTGTAACACATGCTCTCCACAGAATCTGTGATTATATCAGAGACACTTTTCCGGAAGTTGATAGACTTGTATCAGCTTTTAAAAAAGTTTTCAGAAAAGCACCATTGAGAGTAGCTCTTTTCAGGGAAAAATTTCCATCTCTGTCACTGCCTCCCACTCCAGTAATAACTAGATGGGGAACATGGCTGGAAGCTACTAGTTATTATGCTGAGAATTTCGATAGTCTAAAACATTTCGTAAAACTGCTAAAGGAGGATGCTAGAAGTATTGGTGAGTGCAAGGAGCTCACACAAATCCCAAATTTAAAAAATCAGTTGTACTTTCTTCACGAACACTTTGGAAAATTGCCAAAACTAATCACTTATTTTGAAAATCGAAATCTCAAATTAAATGACGGATTAACCACATTAGATGTAGCTGTTAATAATTTGAAAAGTATTCCAAGTGACTTCGGATGTGGCCTTCGGCAAAAGTTTGAAGCAATTCTTAATAGAAATCCAGATTTAATTACATTGCAGCAATTATGTATGGAGACAATTCCACAAAATCTAACGGCTAAATATGAAGAAATAAAAGAATATTTCCAGTATGCACCTATAACCAGTTGCGATGTAGAAAGGATGTCTTCTATTTATAAGAATGTACTTAATTCAAAGAGAACAAAATTGACAGAAGAAAACCTTGAGAAGCTATTGCTAGTCAATATTAATAGTCCTTTACTCAACTTGAACGACAAAATGAACAAATAAAAATGTTCCAATTATAGAAATAAAATTAAAAACTTTAAAAATACAACTTTTCAACAAATACATATGTATTTCGTAATTTTATAGATCACCACCCGTTTGTTTTCCAATTATATAAATAAAATTAAAAACTTTATAAATACAACTTTTCAACAAATAAATATGTATTTCGTAATTTTATAGATCACCACCCGTTCGTTTTCCAATTATATAAATAAAATTAAATATTGTAGAAATACAGCCTTTCGCCAGTACTGCACTGGGTTGTAAGCGTGTCCGTTCTCTAGTAATAAACGGTTTGGTAATCGGCAGCAACTACTGCTGAAACAAAAGTAATGCTGACAAGCGAATTGCGTATCGAACTTTTAATAAAAATAATTTACAAAGAACAAAACTCAAAACTATGTATTTTCTGTACAACATTGAAATTGTAAAACATTACTATGAACAAATAAAATTTGTTCAAGGCGTTTCTGTGTTAAATTAATTCTTTTAGATGTTAAAACGTCTTTAAAAATAGAAAATGTCAGTTCCACATCACAACTGGTGATGGGTGCGTGATTAAAATGTTGCAAAAATGCACCATATGTCGAATGTATAGATTTCTCAATCGGCTCTGTGCAGAATATAATATATTCAAATCTGGATTCTTGCTAAATATGGCATCAACTTTTTGTCTCAGCTTGTTTCCAAATTCAGAAGGCATACTTTTCATTCGATCGATAACGGTTTCTAAGTTAACTATCGCCTCTTTTAGGTTAATATCTTGATTTTGCATGTAAGTAATCGTACCTGTAACACACTGGAAATTAGCTTTAATAAAGTTTAGCTGCTTTTGTAAATTTTCAATTTGTATCACGTATTTACAATTAGAAATGCTTTGCATATCATCATCTTGAAGAAAAAAAAAGTTTTTAATTCATCCAAGTGTTGTGAATAGAAAAATGCTGCTTCTAGCCATGTTCCCTACCTAGTTAATACAGGAACTGGAGGTAAGACAAATTTGGAACTTAGCGAGGTTCAAACTCGATTAAGCAATGTTTTTTGTCGGTAAATAAAAAAATACGCAATAAATTTAAGTATGACCGGTTTTATTATAAAGTTGGGCTCAATACAATTTGTTTACATCATCAGTGGAATATGATATCGCGCAAATATTTGCCTTTTTCTTTGATGCAAAGTTGGGCTCGTTTTTTGGAATTTTCCATGACTTTTTTCAATGTTTCGGTCAATATGGCAGCGATTTCTCGTCGAATATTACGTTTGAGCGCTTCGAGAGTCTTTGGCTGGTCAGCATACACCTTTCCCTTCAAATATCCCCACAAAAAAAAGTCCAGTGGCTTCAGGTCAGGTGAACGCGGCGGCCAGAAGAAATCACCATTTTTTGACACTAAACGGCCTGGGAACATTTCGTTCAGCAATTCGATGGTTAGACGAGATGTATGAGCCGTAGCACCATCCTGCTGGAACCAGTGGTCTTCCAGGCCGTTGTTCTCGATCTCTGGACGCAACAAATCGTTCACCATAGCCCGATAACGGGCACCATTCACCGAAATTGCTTCGCCATCGTCATCTTCGAAAAAGGACGGCCCAATGATGCAATCCGAGCACATTCCGCACCAAACTGTCACTCGTTTGTCATGGAGAGGCTGCTCACGATATTGTTCTGGATTTGTGTCGCCCCAAATACGACATTTCTGTTTGTTTACGTTGCCATTCAAGTCGAAATGTGCTTCGTCGCTCATGATGATTTTGTTCCAAAAATCATCTTCACTTCTCTCCAAATTTCGCATCGTTTTAGCGTATTCCAATCGTCTGGGGTAGTCTCCCGGCTTCAGTTCGTGCACCATTTGCATTTTGTACGGGAACAACTTTAAATCATACCGTAAGATGCGTCGCATTGACGATTTACTGATGCCAAAGGCCGAGCATGGCGCGAAGTCGACACATTTCGGCTCTCAGCTAAAAGATCCTGTGCGATGGCTATGTTTGTGTTCGACTGTGCTCTGCGCTGTATAGTGCCACGCAACACATTACTTAGCACACCACTGGACTTGAATTTTGATTATAATGCTCGAATTGTATTCGGATTAGGTGCTTTTTTTCCAGGAAATTTTACACGAAATTTACGTTGAATCAAAATAATTGACTTCTGATTTTCAATGTATAATTCTACGATATCAGAACGCTCGGTTAGTGTGTACTGAGACATGGTGAAAATTCGTTTCTAAAATGCCATACATTTCGGTGCTGTCACTAAACCTGTCTAAATTAAGACCGGTTCACACAGCTTAATCGAGTTTGAACCTCACGTTATTTCTCTATAAAATGCCACTCGTGAAGGTACCTTGAGAAATATCTTTTTAAATGATGAAACTAACTTATCAACATTTGGAAAATAACCCCTGATGTATTCACATACTCTATGTAGTGCATGTTCTGCACGGGTAAAGTGTTGCATATTGGGATAAGATAATTGGATTATCACACTACAACTAGATTTGACACATATCGTCCCATTACATCCGTTCTTTCGTCTGCACTTATCCAAAGATAATGACCAGATAGGTTGATTCGTATTATTTCAATGGTTGTCAATTAACATTTTTGTAACTGGTATTTACGTAAAATAGATTCATCTGGTATATGACGATTAGTATAGTTTGCAAGAAACCTCTTGAGGTAAATATTAAACGTTGTAACCAAAATAACACTGAAAGAACCGAAATTAGAAACGATCCCTTATAGAAGAAAATAGAATATATACTACCTCAAGAACAATAAATACATATATGTATATGTATGTGTAACAGCATGTAAACACGAGAATAAACTTTTGAAATTAGCGGATATAATGTGATGTGACCTGGTACCGGAGGGCACATCGCTGCGTTGGTACGCAGATTCGTCGATATAATAAATAATAAACGGGCAGCGTTTGGATAACAACATATAATTAATTAACAAATTATAAAGAATCAACAATAATAATATACATAGTAACAAATAGACACTAGTCTTAAGGAGGTTTCTATAATACACTCTCTAGGACTCTGTGTGTCTCTCTGTGTCTTTCTGATCTAATGGATCGTATTATATACTTCAGCGTGTCCTCCTTTAGACTAGTGGCCTCAGTATAAGATCAATAAAGTGGTGAAAGAGTGTAACACATATCGAGGTCGTATGTGTATGTAATTTGGACGTACCGAGGTCGTGTTTAGTATACAATAGAAACAAGACCGGGGTCGTACCTTGAATAAGATAAGTAGTTCAATACATGACTCGATTTGGTTATCACATCTTCCACCCGGCGAGAAAGAAAAGAAAAGGGGTTGTAACCCGTTTGGCTTTTCTTTTGTTAAATATATATATATATATATATATATATATCTAATTATATTTCCTTATATACTATTACAGAGATAGATAAGCCACCAAATGTAACTATTCGCATAGACAATAAATGCATCGAGATACATAAAAACCGTCTAAAACATTATTATATGTAATATATGAAAATATTTTTACTGTTTGTAATGAGACACACAGAGTCCTAGAGAGTGTATTATAGAAACCTCCTTAAGACTAGTGTCTATTTGTTACTATGTGTATTGTTATTGTTGATTCTTTATAATGTGTTAATTAATTATATGTTGTTATCCAAACGCTGCCCGTTTATTATTTATTATATCGACGAATCTGCGTACCAACGCAGCGATGTGCCCTCCGGGACCAGGTCACATCACATGGCTATCCTGCCAGGATCGCCATGTGATATCTGACGTGGGCAGCGTCGCCATGTGATATCTGATCAACTAAATAAAGGCAGGATTGCCATGTGATGTCAGACGTGGGCAGGATCGCCATGTGATGAGTTGAAAAGACCAGCGGGATCTATTGAACTCATCACATGGCGACCCTGCCATGATCACATGGCGATCCTGCCCACGCCTGACATCACATGGCGCCCTGCCTTTAGTTAGATGATCAGATATCACATGGCGACGCTGCCCACGTCAGATATCACAATAATTTTTTAAGCGATTATTTCAAGAAGTCTAACGAAATAATATATAAATGTATATTCCACCTTACACGCCACTGTTGAATTTAATTTATAAGGGAATACACACAATGTGCTATTCATAACGACGGAAATATAAACATCTCCTCGTCTACTGCAATCGAGCAAGCAAATAGTGGGGCTTCAGTCCGCTCGTTAGCTATCAGTTGCGATTCACGACCAGCTAGCTCATCGTCTGCCGATAAAACGCTACAACTGCAATTTACATCTGAAGATTTAAATACGTTTTGGTTTGCTCGTCGAAATTAATATGGAAATTTGGAAAGAACATAAAGATATTCTTACAATTAGTTTTATGTTTTTAATGTTATGTTTTTAATTCTATATCCTATTTTCACATATATTTAACAATAAAAAATGTTTGAAATTAAAATATTGCAAAAGGATATTAAATGTATCCTCAACAAGCGATTGTAGAAAAAATATTTTTCATTTATTTGTTCATCAATTTTTGAATACAGTATTGAATAAGATAGTGTTTGGTACCACATACAATTAGGCTTATAAAATAGACCTCTAAAAGCTTTAAAATACTCCTTAAAAACGAAGAGAGACCACTGGGTAGACCTATTTTTAAATCATTCTTACAATATAATGCGGACAAATGTAATAATTTACAGTCGTGAGTATGTTACATTGTTTGCCAAATTTACACACGCATTTACAAACCAATATCCGAACCACAAGAAAAGATTTAAACACGTATAGCTACCGTTGAAAATAATGGCATTGTGGTCAGTTATGGTTGAAATGATCACATAAATTATCCACACATCTCTATGCCACCCACATATCGAATAGTTTACATAAGAGAATTCTGGCGCTGTATACGCCTTTGAAATTAAAGAATAGATTATTGCAGGCGAATGAACTGTCTAGAGGGTGAATGAAACTCGCGTAAATTATTTTCACTGACACTTTAGTAATACCTAACTTTTTTTTTTCGTATATTCAGCTAAAATGGAACGTCCAAAGCAAATAATATATGGAGTATAGACCTGAATCATTTTTTACCTGTAAATAATGTTTTTTTTTTATAAATAAAATTCGTCCTACTAAGGTCTTTGTCTTATTTCTAGATAGGTAACATCACATGGGTAGATCGCCCTGGTGTGTATATATATTTTGTGAGTCGTCGCCGGACAACGTTCAGCGCACTTCGCTTGTTTAGAGTATTAAATTATTACTGTTAAAAACCGAAGCGCACAGTAACATACCATGAGCTTAATACAACGCTGTACATGCTTTAGATTAATTACAGCTAACTTTTTCTGATAACCATAGTTACGTCAGTTTCATAAACATAATTTGTGTAACTTCTGTCAGTTTTAAAACGTTAAATTTGTTTGTAGAGTCTTTTAATTACTCACAATGTACACAACAGAGGAACAAATTCAATTTTATACGTGGTATTTAGAAGGATCATCGTTACGCGAAGTTGCAGCTCTGTTTAGTGTCCAGTATTCAAATAGACCTATTCCTAGTCATTCAACGATAGCAAATGCAATTAATAAATTGAAAACTTCTGGTTGTATCAATACTATCCACAATAAAAAAACTATCTACAAGACCAAGAGTAATAACAGAAGATTTGGAATTAAATGTTGTGGCTTATGTGGAACACGACAAGGGCAACATCTAGAAAAATTGCTTCGGAAATGGGCATAAGCCAAGGGACCGTTTTAAAGATTTTGAAGAAGCACAAGTATAAGTTATTTAAGTACCAAATGCATCAAGAATTAAGGCCACATGATTATGAAGGACGAATACGCTTTTGCGAAAATTTATTTGACAAAATAAATACTGACAACGATTTTCTCAAAAGAATTCTCTTCACTGATGAGGCGACATTTATTAAACACGGGGAACCTAATCGCCAAAACTGTAGGTACTGGTCGAAGGAAAATTTACATTTGTACAACGTAACGAGAACGCAATATCCTGAAAAAGTAAATGTTTGGACAGGAATCATTAATAATAGTATTATAGGCCCATTTTTTATCGCTGGTAACCTAAATGCAGAAAAATATTGTCAATTACTACGGAATATAATTATTCCAGCATTAAATGATCAAAATTTAGAGCAAATCTGGTACCAATGCGATGGCGCACCGCCTCATTATTCGAGAAATGTTATCCAAATTTTAAGTGAAAGATTTCCTAATCGATGGATCGGAAGAGGGGGACCAACTAGTTGGCCACCAAGGTCTCCAGACTTAAATCCCTTGGATTTCTTTTACTGGGGAAGGGTGAAATCTTCAGTGTAGAATAATGTTCCTTTAGGCAGCATTGAAGAGCTCAAAAATAGAATTCAGGGGGCTTCTCGGGAAATTACCCCTCAACAAATAAGCAACGTTTTAAATGAATTTTATAATAGATTAGGGTACTGTTTGGCTGTTAACGGCAATATTTTTGAACATCTTGCGTAGAATTAGTAAAAGTTTTATTTTAAGGTTTTTTTGAAGAAATGTATTATAAGATGTAATAAATGTATTATAAATTAAAACACATAATAAGTTAAACTAACGTGTTTTTCGTATGTATAATTTTAAATTATTCACTGTGCTCAAAAAAATTTTTTTCTGTAAGTAACCATAACAACATTCACTAAATTGACAATGTACGATTTTAAATTATTCAGTAACTTCGTGTAACATACCATACACCTGTAATATGCACATCTATTGAATGGTCTCCATAACAACGTCGGTTGGAGTATGTACAGCGTTATGTTAAGCTCATGGTATATAAATAAATAATAAGGTATAAATTTATAAAAAGTACTAGAACACTTACCCTTTTAAACGTCTTCCGTGAAGTCATAAACTGGGTAAAATCGGATAAATATTTTCAATATCAGATATGTTTCCATAGTAATTCTCCGCAAACTGAGTGCGTCGCGGAGAAAAAATGTGATTATATGCAGAAAATTAGCATTCTACATCTACTGATGTTATATTTGCATAATTGAAATAATCTTTAAGAGAACTTAACGGTTCTGTTGACGCACCTTCACAAGTTGGTTTTGAATTTTTCTTTAAAGCACTTTCAAACATTTCTAGAACACAAACATATCTTGAAATTTTGACTGATTTTCGTTGATAGCTGCAGAGTTTCTTTGAAAGAATCGGCTGTGGTGATTCAGGAATATCGGGATACAATCTGTGCAATTAGCGCACACATTTTAGAGATTTGAGAAACACAGTAGTTTGTGTTGTAATTATTGCATCTACATCTGGATAACATCTACAAAAAGTTTCTGCAACCAGATGTAAAGCATGGATATTAGACGGAGGATGTAACAAGTTAATACAATCTTTTTCTAGAGGCCGGCCTAGAGAGAGCATGTTTTAGGCACTTTCACCCACAGACATTAACAATTTTTGTTCAAAGTTCAAATTTTCCAATGTTTTAAACACTAGCTTTGAAATTAATTCGGGATTAAATTGTACTCTTTGCACTATTTAATCTTTGTTTCATTGTAGGTATAGTTGCGGTCCTTGAAAACTCAGACACTTAAATACAAAAACATTTTAAGCGGTGTAAACTTTTATTAAACGTTACTCAAACCAATCATTGGCGTAGAATGCAAAATGAATTGCAAAAATCATAAAAAAATGATCAATAAAACTGCAGATAGTGTCCTGTTCTACTTAAATTTCAAAAATATCATTTCGAATATCAGAATACAAAACTTTACTTCAAAATTAGTAAAATTTATAAAAAAACTAAAGAACTATAAACAGAGGTTAATATTTTATTGTAACATCACCAGAATCTATAATGCTTTGGAGGCGTCTTGGCATTGACAATACCGTACTCTGCACATATTCTAACTGGATTTCATGCCAGATATTTGAAATGGTTTGAATTCTTCCCGGTTTTATGGCAAAATTTTGTCGTTGATTTTCTTGACCATGATCACTCAAATGTCCTCTATGGGATTTAGATCCGGGCTCCTCACTGGCCAAGGTAGATATCGCATTGGCCAGCACTTTGCACACATGCGCCGTATGAAATCTGCAGTTATCATGTTGAAAAAGAAAATTGTTGTCGACCAGAATTGCCGACGGCAACACGTATTGTTCAAGAATACTTCTGTATACAATAGCTCCGAGTCTTTCCTCAATGACAACACATATTCCCAATCCTCGTGCACTTATCCACCCCCAAACGTTGACAGAAAATCGTTCACTGCGTTTGCATTTGCGATCGTATTGTTCTGTATACCTTTCGCCACTTGGTCTATATACTCGAACACATGCATTGCTACAAGACTGAAAATTCTTTTCGTCGAAGAAACAATGTTTTCCCAAAAGTTATTGTCATTGTTCACATATTGTAGAGCAAACCGTTGAACTTAGCATTTTGTTTACCACAGTTAAAAAAAAATTATTAGCAGCAGCTCTATTTTTTACTAATTCGGGTGTGCTAAATTCGAAAATCGATTAGACCTGTTACGATATAAAGAAAGTATAAAATTTAGTAATTCATTCATTTATTTCAATACAATAGTAGTCACGAGTATAGTGCAAGTATTTACACAATAATATTAACAAATTACAAGAGTACTTGTAAAAGGAAAAACAACAATCAAACCATAAAACGTCACTTCGCAAACCCGCACTGATGAGATCGATTAAATGAAACGCATATGTCTGAATCAGGGAATAAATTTTCGTTGCACTGTCTGCTGTGTATTTCGGTTTGGCAGTCCCTTTGAACCCTCCAACAGTAGTAGTCGGTTATCATAATATGAGGATATAATCTTCCTTGGTATCGAGTTTCCATGATTTTTAAATCTTCCAGCACATACATTTTCGGGAAACCTATCAAGATGGCTATGTAGGAAATGAAGCTTTATGCTCATGTTACAACCTAGGTGGTGAAATTTTTTAAACATTGATTACACTAGATCTTTATAATAGCAGGATTTTTTGTTTCCAAGAAAATTGTTCGCGATCATTGTGAATGAAGTCCAAGCTTCTCTTTTCAGCTTCGTTCATATAGTTGATGAAATTTGAATCTCTCATTAAAGTTGAGTTATAATATTCTTTTTTCCAACATCTAGGGAAGTTCTAGGAAGCTAATGTTTCTGAATACAATGTTGCTTTCTAGCTAGACTATCCCAGAGCCGCAAAAAGCACGGACATTTTGTATATCCACTTTGAAAGCCAAGTAGAAAGTTTACCATTTTGAAATCCATACAGAAGACCCAGTTATGGTCTATATATTTAGTAACTTTATAACCTTCTCAATGTCGTCATATATTTTCTTTAATTGAACGGAATATCCAATAGGATTTGAACCGAGAGCATTCCCGTTGTGTAGTAGGACACACATGAGGCACAGTATATTAAACATACAGTAGGGACAGCCGCCGTCGGTTATGCATATAATATTTATATTTAATTATAAAAAAAAACAACTACATGAAGACAAAAAGTTTTAAATATTGAGTGGTAGACCTATCTATATGTTATATATTTAAACTAAAATATATAACATTCCGTTTAATGGAATTGAATCAGAAAGGGACAATTTAGCTCTATATTTTTTTATAACCAATTTATCTTGGGATTTTTTATATAATTATAATGTATATGCGCAAGAAATGTTAAGAAGAATACTAATATAATGGACAATTATATTTATAACGTGTTTTACGCTTTCATACTGGCATAATTAGCATCTCTAAATTAAGAAAATACCAAACCAATGTCTACAAAATAATAACACGTTACGCATATTTTTATTAATAACAAAGACCTTTCTTGTCCAACAGAAAAAATACATTTAAAATATACCTACTACAATTATAGAGTAAATATAATCACAATAAAATTAAAATACAGATCTATTATCTATCTATACCTATTGTTATGTATTCATTAATTGCATGGAAATATACAGGCTGATTCATTTTAGGCCCTCACCATGGGGATCTCTCTTATTATTGGAGATAGAGTATAGGTTTAAATTTGGCAAAGTTGTTAAATTTTGTGTTTGTTATAAATCCGTAAAGAAAATAGACCTGTGACAAATGACCTTCGTTATTTAAAAAAAAAAACGCGAAAACCCCATTTTCTTCTTTTACCTGTAGCACCGACATTTGGCCTTGTAGAGAAAAAATAAAAACACATCCTTTTGGGCCATTTCTAAACCTCTATCTTGTACTCGCTACTGTTGAATTTCGGTTCGAAGAATAAAAAATACTTATCATATCTCGTTTCTCTTCGTTATAGTGTATGACATTTTTGTATTATTAATGAACAATAAATGAAATGTTTGACAGATTGAAATTCCATGGCTACCTTATTTAATCTTATAATTTATTCTTTCAAATAAAACCTAATGTCCAAAATTAGTCAGCATGTGGTACATGGTTGAAATCAGAAAAAAAAAACTCTTTCCGAAGATGTCTAAATCCAATATGGCGCCTATAAGAAATTAGGTAGTTGATGATGGCCAGAAAGACACGAAACGTCGTATAAAAATTTAGAGTACACCACTGGATAGAGGTTTAGAAATGGCCACAAGGATGTGTTTTTATATTTTCTCTATAAGGCCAAGTGTCGGTGCTACAGGCAAAAGAAGAAAATGGGGTTTTCGCGTTTTTTTTTAAATAACGAAGGTCATTTGTCACAGGTCTATTTTCTTTACGGATTTATAACAAACACAAAATTTAACAACTTTGCCAAATTTAAACCTATACTCTATCTCCAATAATAAGCGAGATCCCCATGGTGAGGGCCGAAAATGAATCAGCCTGTATATTACGCATGCATAATATGCATATATAATATAATATGTATACATATTTACCACCAATACTTTCAATAAAATTGAGGTTTTTACGTGGAAAATAAACATAAGAAAATAGTCCTCTTTTCAACAAAATGTAGAAGTAAGTCAAGTTTATATACACATCAAAAATAATATTTTAAATTAATAAATTTAAATGATTTAATTTGAAAGTCCGGTTTTATTTCTAAATAAAGTATACGGTTGGTCACATTGATATTGGACATTTTCTAATTTAAATCTTGCTATCCTTGCTTATTTTCGTTAACATTACTTGATATCCTATTTAAAAATATAAATATAAGTGACATAGAAACTAATATATCTTTTTGTCATTTGTGTACAATATAAATACGTTGTATGTGTAGAATTTTTATTTTCTATGTTCTGTCGACACCTGTCGGTCAACTGTTGAAGGACCGCCAATTTCACACATGCGCCCTCAGAAACTGCAGGCCAAAATAGGCTAGCTGTCCATACTGTATGTTTGAGGCTTTTGCTGGAACTGTCGATAAACACACGCCACTCACTTGGGTCATATTGTACAACACCCATTTTAGTTAGCAAACCTACCACATTGTTATAATAAACAAACTTTAAAATATTGCATAAAATCAACGATAAAAAGTTGTCTTCTTACTTTGGTCGAGGAAGTTCCTTTAATTTAAACCTTAATATGTTCATTTAATGAAAAGTATTAGCTTAATGGACTTGCGTTTTTTTTATAATTGGTTTTATTATTTAATTATTTCATTAAGTACTTAAATATTATCAGGTACAATTGTGCATTATGCTAATGAGATAAATGTATTTGGAATGTCTTTCAATTCTTGAACAAGCAAGAATTTTTAAATCGGCAGACAAGAAGCGCCGTAGAAAGAAAACTTGATGTGATAGGGATAAATGGGTTTCATATTTGGCAGAAAAAAAAATTTTTGACTAGTGTAATCCTTTCGCGTGCGGTTTTTGAAGAACCTGGAAAATTTGTGGTAATTTTTGCTTACACTGCTGTCGCAAAAGGATTTTCTCTTAGAAAATTCACCAATTGCACATTTTCATTATGATTTGATATTTTTCGTCTCCTAGTGCCTTGTTTCCTTTTGATAAACCCAGTTTCCTCGAACTTACGTTTTGCTAATAATACGGTGGTCTTGTCTACATTTATTTCTTCTGATATAGTCCTTATGCTCATTCCGTCTCTCAATCTAGTTTTGATAATATATTTTTGTAATTTTGATAATTGCGGCATTTGCGGCAAAAATAAACTGACTATGGATTTGTCAAATGTGATATTGTTATCAAAATGGCTTATGAAATATTAAATTTATAACATTTACGTCAAAATCGAGTGTCTGAGTTTTAAATGGCCACAACCGTACCATAACATTAACCATCGAATTTTTTTACAATCTGTTGCTATGTCCATAAATAATCACAGTTTCTTATTTTTCAATTCGGATTTAATCACATTTTCAATACGTTCACGGAGGAATGGTAGAAAATTTAGTAATATTTTCCGGCTAGGTAACGTTCCTTTACTGTAGTGGTTCCAAAATGCACGAAATTATTCGTTATCTACTAACTTAAACGGTACATTACACAATATGAAAATTACACATAAATGAAACAAAAACGTGTCGCCGCTTTTTTGCGATTATGCATTACATTATTTATGTGTCTTTCGCATAGAAATTTCCTTGAACACATTAGTGATTTTCACACGCTTTACACTTTATTATACTGTCATTGCACATTAAATCCGGGAATCCCTTTATCAATTTATGAGCTACATCGTAAAACGGTCTCATTCTGGCTATTCATGACATTATGAATCTGTTATTTACTATTGTAAACAAGCGAAGTGCACTGAACGTTGTTCAGACGGTGACTGACAAAATATATATACGCACAATAACGAGCCACCCATGTGATGTTACTCGAATGAACCTCTCTACTTATTGCTTCCGTCATTATGTTAATAAATTACATGCAAACTAAGTTACACTAAAATTATGGACCACATTTTTTTATCCCGCACATCTAACCAATAACAACGGTCTTAATGTCTCGAATGTAAAGGAAACAGAGCACAAGAAGAATAAAATAACGACCAGCGTCGTGAATTACGAATTTCGGCTTAAGAAAAATTATACCAAATGGATGAAAACTTGTTCGAGGGGATGTTATTATGATTTGTGGAGATCTGGAAGTTTTCATCGATCGTAACACTACAAGAAATATACGGGACTAGTGTCTCCCTTTATTTTTGCTTGTGATTTGTGGTAGTTTTCTTTTTAACGAGCACGATTTCCTATACTTCTTCTGGTGTGTAGTATCGTTTTGTTCCTTGTTCCAATATACTGCATTTTTATATAAATAACTGGTACAGTTTTATAAGTTCATTTGAAGTTTCCGTTAAAATTGTATATAATTTGCTTACAAAAATAAAAATACCTCACAATATCTACGAACTATGATTATCCTCGTTACACAGTTTTTTTTTGCTGTCGTTATAATACAATTTACCACTGAAAAATCGGAGGCTGTGGCTTTTAAGTGAATAAAAAATTAAAAACCCTTACCACAATAGAATTTAACAATTCTATATACGTATTTCGACAACCACGTTGTCATCCTCAGTAGAAAAAACAGTGTAACACTTCAAAGCACAAAAAACACACAACACTCACTGAGCGCTATATTGTGCGGCTTCTCGTTTAATACTAAATTTTTAAAATTTTAAAAACCTGAATACTACAGAACTTACCTCATTGGAAAAACCCTACTTAAATACGTACATGGATTAAGAGACCATTAATCGATTAATGCTATATTCTATAGAAAGGCCCTTTAGAAAATTACACAAAGGGGATACCTTAATTTAATATACATAAAGAAACCATATAAACTCATCTTAAATTATATATGTTAATTTGAAATTAATATTGAATCATAACATCTTTTTTTGAACACACATCAAAATCCTATGTTAGAGAGACATACAAGCGACAGATCCAGGAATCTTTACAGCAGCACAAACAATTTTCATGTAAGAAAGACTGGAACACTATTAAAACTCTCAGATCGAAAGATTGTTTATATTTAAAAGCAGATAAAGGGAATAAGTTAGTCATTTTGGACAAAATCGATTATTCTGATAGAGTTAACAATTTAATTTCTGAAGGGCCTTATGTAGAACTGAATAAGAACCCATTACCCAAAATGATAAGTAATACGAAAGCCGCGTTAAAGAATTGTCCAAATTTAATAACTAATTCAAACCTTTACAAATTACAGAGTGCAAATCCGCTAGTGCCTAGGTTATATTGTTTACCAAAAATCCACAAACCAGGTAAGTCGATGAGACCTATTGTTGCTGGTATTGACTCACCGACTTATTTGATTTCAAAATGGTTAGTGAATGAATTCAGAAAGTTACCAGAAAAACCAGTTAGTTTATCAGTCAATAATTCTTTAGAATTTATTCAGAAAGTGAAAGATTGTCGTCTGGAAGATGGTGACATTCTGGTTTCATTCGATGTAACGTCTTTGTTTCCGTCAGTACCTATCCCAAAAACGTTAAAATATTTGTCTGACTTACTTCACAGCAATCACGTTGAAAAGGAAAAAATAAATGAATATTTGCAGTTAACAGGCCTCTGTATGGCCCAAAATTGCTTCCAGTTCGAACGCAAGTTCTTTGAACAGCAACAGGGTACAGCCATTGGTAATTGCTTATCTCCATTTATCGCGAATTTATTTATGAGTCCCTTTGAAATTGAGTTTAAAAAGACGGCCAGATATTTTCCAAACATATGGGTCAGGTATGTAGACGATGTGGTTGCAATTTTTGATACCAACATGTGTGACTTAGATCATTTTGTAACAGAATTAAATTAAAAATTTCCTAGTATTAAATTCACAGTTGAAAAGGAAAACAACGGACATTTACCATTTTTAGATAACTTAGTATTTAGGAATGACAAAAACTTAAAGTTTGATATTTACCGAAAAGAAACCAACGTCAAGAGATTTATAACCGCAGATTCAAACCATACTTTTCAGCACAAGAGTGCTTCTTTCAATTTTCTTATCAATCGTTTGTTATGCATGCCATTGACAAAGGATAGATATGAGAAGGAATTAACTTTAATTAAGAACATCGCGAGTTTCGATTCAGAAATAATAAACAAGCTAGTTAGAAAACATAAAGTAAGAAAAACAATTCAGGATTCCACATGTTTGCTACCTCAAATTGATTCGAGCAAAAAATTTATTAGCTTACCGTTTCACGAAACTACGAAAAATTTAAATAAAACCTTTATACAGTATAATCTTCAAGTAGCATTTCGGTCGAATAACTCCTTGAAATCTCTTTTAAGCAACGCGAAAGACAAAGTTGAGGTAAACAATAAATCTGGAATCTATGAAATAAATTGTAAGGATTGTGATAAGAAATATGTCGGCCAACAAAGCGTTCGCTTCTAACTCGTTATAAAGAACATTGTTCGCATATTAGATTCAATAGGCCGGAAAAATCAAGTGTTGCCCGACATATTCTTGAATCAGGTCACAACGTAACATCTAACTGTCTGAGATTAATAAAAAACGTCACTAGCCCCCGCGAATTAGATAGTTTTGAGAGCATTTTTATCTTTAAGAATAGGAATAACGTAATTAATGCAGATTTGGGTCCTATACCAGGTTCATCCTTATTCGAGTTAATTGACAGTTAGATGATATTAAACTAAAAAAGATAAGAAAACCATTAACAAATTAATCTAATTCTATGTAATTTTTTAAATTTCGGTTCGTTACAACATTAGCCTTTAAGAGATATTATGATTCAATATTAATTTCAAATTGACATATATAATTTAAGATGAGTTTATATGGCTTCTTTATGTATATTAAATTAGGGCATCCCCTTTGTGTAATTTTCTAAAGGGCCTTTCTATAGAATAAAGCATCAATCGGTTAATGGTCTCTTAATCCATGTAGATATTTAAGTAGGGTTTTTCCAATGAGGTAAGTTCTGTAGTATTCAGGTTTTTAAAATTTAGTGTTAAACCAGAAGCCGTACAATATAGCGCTCAGTGAGTGTTGTGTGTTTTTTGTGCTTTCAAGTGTTACACTGCTTTTTCTACTGAGGATGACAAAGTGGTTGTCGAAATACGTATATAGAATTGTTAAATTCGATTGTGGCAAGGGTTTTTAATTTTTTATTCACAATTTACCACCATTAAACGATCGTACCATGTTCAATATAATTCCTATGTTTTTACCGCTACCACTAGTACTCTCCAAGGCTCCAATTTAAGGCCGCAACCTTTCAATGTACGAGGGTATATCAAAATATAACTTCTTTCACAACTAGAATTTTATAAAAACTCAAAGAAGGTATAAAACCCCCTATCATAATTAAGAATCGTATCCTAAGTACGTATTTCGACAACTAAGTTGTCATCATCAGTACATAAAACCACTAATCAAAGTGTTGAACATTGGGCACCGTAAATCTAACACTAGAATCGCGCACAACTTTACACGTAGTCCAAGTATACATGTGTATACGTTATTTAATTTTATATCTGAAATAGTACTCTTCCCCACGCCAAATCTATCCGCTAATTTTCTAACTGACCACCCTACTTCTACTACTTCTAATTATTTAAGTTTTGGTTTGTATCTTGAAACGCGGCGTATTAGCTTTATAACGAGCCATCGAAGAAATTCATAATTGGAGTAGACTGTGAAATTGGGTTGGTAAAAGGTTATGGTATTGAAATGATACTACAACAAAAAGGAAAACAAATAATTTATTTAATATCGAAATCATAATCAAAATTTACATAACAATGAATTGGCCGTACCATAAGATAAATTTGTTTGTTGGGTCACTACTGAAATGGATGTTTTTGGATTTTCTTCAATAATAAGCTGAAGGGCTTCAATATTATCAGCTGTACGTTTAGATGGCCGTCCACTTCCAGTTTTTCGACCGACGCTACCAGTCTCTCTGAATAACTTTACACAATTTGTCAAAACATTGTAAAAATCATTGTAGTCAAACACTAATTCAGGATGTTCTTCACTAAAATCAGCCATGCATTCCGTAATTGAGTACTGCCACTCGCCATTTACTTTCACACCTGTACGGAAGTTACATTCGATAATTTTTGCTTTTTGTTCTATGTTGAATACCGTTTTTTAAATAAATTGAATTTTCTTAATAAGAGTTTTGAAAAATTTGACACAAGCTTATAGTTTCAATGTCAAATAATAAATGTCATTATGTGGAAGTGGCTAAAGTACCAACCCGATTTCACAGTCTACTCTAATTATGAATTTTTTTCGATGGCTCGTTATTTTGACAAACCTGAATAATGACACTGACGGATCTGTAAACAAAAAATCGAGGTACTGTCGCGGTCACATAAAAGCGACCGGCACTTTTTCCTATTGTATACATCATGTCACTTAATAATGAAAAAAGTCAAATATTATTTAAATTGTCATTATTGTCATTACTTACAAAGTCATAATGCCTCACTTAAATATTGCACAAAAAAGTAGTATAGTGACCCTTTTGGAAGAAGGTTGGTCAGAGAGAAGGGTAGCCGAACGATTTCAAGTGGCGAAAAGCACTGTTCATTATATAAATGCCCGATGGAATCAGAGACGTTCATTAGAAAGAAAGGTGGGGACTGGTCAGCAAAAAGTTTCAACAGAGGAAGAGGACAATGATCTGATAAACTTTTTGATAAATAGTCCTTTTGAAACTGCTGTTGAAGCACGACGTGCGACAAACTTTCCAAAGCCTATCAGAACGGCACGGCGTCGTATAAAAACTACACCCAACATTAGAAGTCGTGTTGAAGTGCAAGAGCCTTTTTTAACGCAAGGTAATAGAGAAGAGAGAATCGGGTTTGCAATACAATATTATATGCACGACGCAAATTTTTGGCAGAACGTAGTTTTCACGGATGAGAAAGTCTTTCAATTATATTACAACGGTCACGTTAGAGTATATAGACCACCAAACACTCGTTTTGAGGAATTATACATCCATAATGTTAGAAAAAGTGGCCGTTTTTCTGTTAATGTTTGGGGGTGGATGAGTGCCAACGGTCTTGGTGTCTGCACACATGTTCAAAACAGGTTCAATGCATTATAATATATGTAGACATTCTAGAGAACATCATGCTACCATCAGTCAACGGCATTTTTCCTGAAAATAACTTTGTGTTCCAGCAGGATAATTGTCGAGTTCATACCGCCCAAACAGTAACAGAATGGCTGCAACGACACAACGTAACAGTGCTGCCCTGGCCAGCTCGTAGTGCTGACCTTAATCCTATAGAGAATGTTTGGGGTTTGATGTTGAAGACAATTAAATTTTTATCCACGAAATGCTGAGCATTTATAGAATACAATTCAAGAGGTATGGAACAGTTTTACTCCAGAGTATGCCCGTAATTTGGTAGCTTCCTTACCTAGAAGACTAAACTACGTTATCGAGAACAACGGCGGAGTTTCAAAATATTAATTTTAATAAAGATTTGTAATTATTTTCGTAGTAACATTATTGATTTTACATTAAAGTTGTTGTAATAATATTTGTCACTTTGACGTTTTATTATCATATTATTTAATTTTTGCTGTCATTGCTGACAACATATATAACGTTTTAAAAACCTGATTTACCAAAATTTATGAAAATAACACAAAATGTCAAATTAGTGGTCGCTTTTATGTAACCGCGACCGTACATACCTATCTACTATTAAAAAACCCTATTCAAATCAAACAAATTAAGTGTCCCATTTTTAAATGCCGCGATAGTACTTCGAGGAACGCTAAAGGGAAAATTAAAAAATCCGGAAGCTTTATCAAGACATCAATCAAATTCTGCATCGCGACAATGCTCCGGCCCACAGATCAGCGATTGGTTAACGAATACTCGAAGAAATAGTGTTGGAAATTATAGTTCACCCTCTCTACGAACCTGACCTTGCTCCACGTGACTTCCATTTGTTTCCTGAAGTTAAAAAAGAATCGAGAGGTCGAAAATTTGAAGCAAATTTAGAGCTCAACAAAGCAGTGATGGGTATACTAAATAAATTCTCAAAAAATGTTTTCTCAGATGTTTATGACAAGTGGACAAAACGATGGGACAAGTATATTGCACAGAAACTTTAAAATAGTTTTCTAAATAAATGTTTTATTTTTGTACTACAGCACCAATATTTACTTGTATCTATTAACGATTTCTAGGGAACTCTGCACCATCAGAGTCAATGGTAAAGAAGTGATTTACTGAATTTCGTCGTGGTCACATAAGCGCGAGCGACGCAGAACGTTTCAGACTCCCAGTTGAGGTCACTCAAAACAATTGAAAAAATCCACGATTAATATTGGCCGATTGTAGATTGAAAGTGTGGGAGATTGTAGAAGCCATAAGTATATCACATGGCTTAGTGGTTACGATGTTGGATAATTACTTGCATATGAGAAAGCTGTCCGCGACATGGGTGGATCGATCACAAACACGATCGTGTGACAACTTTGAAGGAGTGCTTGTTCTGCAATCAGACGAGTTCTTGCGCAGTTTCGTAACCGTGGACGAAACATGAATCCACACCAACACACCGGAGACTTTTATAACACACCGGAGATTTTCACAATAGTCGAAACAATAGATCTTTTCGGCTGCTTCGTCTCATAACTACAGGTTGATTGAAGAGTGTTTAAATATCAGGTATCCTAATAAATGGATTGGTACTCGCTGGCCAGATTGCTCGCCAGATTTGTGCCCATTGGACTTCTTTTTGTGGAGATACTTGAAATATGTCTATGTTTCTCGGCCTACAGACTTAGATGATTTGAAAGGTGGGATTCTAGAAGCATGTAATTCAGTTACAACTATTATGATAACAGCAACAACTTCTAGTACTTATGTAGTACGTCAAATGGTGGTCACTTTTAACAACATTTATAACCAGAGAGCGAACTGAAGCGATTGAATGACCAATTGCCCCGATAAAACGTTGTTATAACAGCCCAACTATTTGCTTGTTCGATTGTATTCGTCAAGCAGGTGCTTTTATTTCCGTCGTTATGAATATCACATTGTGTGTATTCCTTGATAAATTAAATTCAGCAGTGGCGTGTAAGACGGAATATATATTATTTCGTTAGACTTCTTGAAATAATCGCTTAAAAAATTATATCCGCTAATTTCAAAATTGTATTCTCGTGTTTATATGCTGTTATACATGCATATACATATATGTATTTATTGTTCTTGAGATAGTATATATTCTATTCTCTTCTATAAGGTATTGTTTCTGGTTTCCTTTCTTTCTGTGTTATTTGGTTACAACTTTTAATATCTAAAAAAATCCGTTTTACATTGTTAGATTATACGGGGTTGGGCAGAAGTAACGCATCAGTCTAATAATTCCGTAAATATAAACTTTAGAACAAAATGTTGTCAACAAAAGTTTTTTGACAAGTTATTTTGTATTGGCTTCAATCATTTGCGTTTTTTTTTTTTCATGATGATTACATATGACAGCAAAAAAAAAATTTTTTTAAATGGAAAAAATATTTTCTTTTAGAAATTTCGGAATCTTTATTAATTTCTGAATATGAATATGTACTTTTTTCATGGGGTTAGATAATAAAAATATTGAGAAAAAAATAAAATTTAATAAACGTACATTAGGACTAGAGCAGTGTTTTGTAGATTGCTTTGGAAATTGTAGAATGTGTCACGGTATCAACCCAATTTCACAGTCTACGCCAATTATGAATTTTTTAGATGGCTCGTTACATTCGTATATAATCGTTTCTTTGTATAATTACTAATTAATGTATGTTACAAGAACACAAAGTTGGTATAATCTCCAAATTCACAACCTAATTCACACGACGTAAATATACTTAAAATATTATTAAATGTCAATATGATGTCCGCAAGTTTACATACCTAATTAATATTATTTAATTTACTTTTCAATATTTTTTTTCCAAAACCTGACGTGCCAGAATAAATTCGTTGTTATTAAGATTGTTAGGACTATAAAAGGAACGAAAATTGTAAACAAAAAAAACTAACCCATCATTTTGACATTTAATAACATTTTAAGTATATTTACATAGTGTGAATTTGGAGGTTATACCTACTTCATTTAAATAGACCATTGTAGTAATACGAGTATTATGACTTATTACTAGAGCTGAGGATGTTTGCGGTATAACCATGGTTATATCATGTAACCATAGTAATTTACTATGGTTACATGATATAACCATGGTTATACCGCAAACATCCTCAGCTCTACAGTTATTACTTATTACATGACACATTATGACTGCTACAGTTCATAAAGTGTAAGTTTTCAGTTCAAGGTCAAATTCGAAGCATATGATTCAAATCAGTACTGCAGAGTCAAATGAAGTCAGTATTCAATCGCGGAAACAACCGTTTGTCATCATAAAATATAAACGTCATGTTTCAATATTGTCAAAATTTTACTATGTTACTTGCAATATAACCAAAGAGAGCATGTTACATAACCTACATGTCAAAATACTAATAATGAGTAGTGGGAACATTAATAGTTCAAAAGTATTGTTTCTTTTCTAGTTCTGTATAAATATATTCTATCCAAGAAAACTATGCCGAAATTATTACTTTAATATTTGAACAAATTATTTTAAATGTTATTTATAATTATAAACTCAGGAAAATATTCGATCAAAAATTTATTTAAAAAGAAATATTTCAAGTCAGATATCAATAGTGAAATGCATAGGTATTGAAAAGATCTTTAGTGTTAAAAATGTTTGCATTATTAAGAATGACATACCTACCAAAATCATTTTCTTGCACTATATCTGGGTTAAGAAGATTGGGAATGTATTAATTTGATGAATAATTTAGATTTCTACTTAACTTATATATTGTTTATATTTTAAATAAATTTAAATATATTGGAAAAGAATGTAAAAGTTATGTTCGTAACTCTTTGAAAAAGAATTAAAACCTTTTGAAAGTTGTAAATATATGTTGTCTAATTACATTTATAAAATAAAAGAAACATTTATATAGTCTACATTTAATATTTTATTGTTTCTTAAGAAAATAATGGTATAATAATACAATCCAAATCCATATTATCCTTTATTAGATGAAGATAATATTTAACAAACACATGAGGATTTTCTGATAATTACATTTGATAATTTTGCAGGTTAGTACACTACCAATACAAAAAAAAAACAAATTACACCACCAATAAGAAAAAAACAAACTTCATTCATATAAAACTTTGCCACGAGATCTTTATCATGTAATGTTTCGTTGAACCAGTGGCAGTAATTTCTTCGCTGCTTTATATTATGTGCATGCAAATGATACACATTGATGGTTTTTATGGCAGTATTAATGTAACCATATTAAACTTCTACAAAATATAAATATAAAAATATCTTGTCAATAAGATTAGTTACCTGCTTATTAATGTTTAGTGAACTTTTATAGAAGTAAACTTCCCTGTTTCATCCAAATAAAACCTCAAAAATATTACTTGTATTATTTGCAATAGGTATGTTATTTTTAATGTGAATGGAGTATATATTACAAAAATGAACGAAAACTAGTCAGTTTTTGATTCTGACTCAAAACTTGAGTCATTTACATTATTATTGGAGCAATCTCTGCCCTATCAAGAAATTGCTCCCGCTCATGCAATTTTTTAATAAATTTTCCGTATGCCTAGCACAATTATACCAAGTAATTTCATCACACTGTTGCAAAGCTTCATTCCACATTTCTTTAACTCTTTCATCTGAATAACCATTTCTTACAAGACCTTTTTTTGCTAGGAGACGATAAGACTGGATTCTGAATGTTACGATGTTTAATAGTGTAGACCGTTCTACTAGAAATATTAAGGGCTTCTGCTACCCTCTAAAATAAAACTTATTTCATAATACCGCCTTATCTAACTGATTATGTGAATTACCTCATGAACGCGGTCGATGGACATAAATGATCCACCATTCTCCTTTACCCGTTAATAGGCTGTAAGATTTAATACAAGCTGTTTCGCTTGAGAACCAATAGGTTTACTTGGCATCTAAGAAATATTCTGTAAAATAAATAGGTTAGAAATATCAAAGTAATAATCAAACAATTTCGTACTTATTGCCATTAATTGATATTACTATTTATTATCAGTATTGTTCTCAAAAAAACAGATTTTGTAATTTTTAATAAACTAAATATTCAAATTGGAAGAATGCTTAACCTAGAAGTCAGAATACCGGAAACAAAGTCAATAAACAACAATATTGAAATAATTTGACAAGGCGAATATCATAAGACTATCTCCTAGACAACCTATCCTTTTTATTTAATATAATATTTCAAAGACGTACGTCTTAACTCAAAATGACAAACGTCTGTAGTATTACAGCGCGTGTTCATGTGTGTTAGAAAGAGATAAAGTACAATTTGCGGTTCACACTTGGGCAGTACGAACTGAAAACTTATACTTTATGAACTGTATAATAATTATTATTTTGACACATTAAGATCGTTTTACAAAGCAAAAAAGGAGTGGATCAGTTTTTTTGACCGCCAGAGTACACAGTTTCTAAAGAAAAATAAAGAAAATGAAAATTTGGTGATCAGTGTAATGTCCTTTATTCAATTCCTTGGATTATGGTGTATGCTATCTTGTCTTTGCATCCCTAGTTGATCAAACTTCCGTGTACGGCAATAACTTGAAAATTCAATAAACATCTAAAACCTTATTAACGTAAATATCACGCGTTACATAGAACAGTTGTTTATTTAAATTACGACGGACCGATACAATAATATTTTTGTCACTTTATTTTATTATCGTGTCGCTTTATGACAAGCAAATATAATAAAATAATTCTTTACAAGGTCGCCGAACTTTGACCTTAAACATATCAATAATATTAGTATCTTCTGTCACTCTAAAAAGTTTTCTTTTTTGCGAATATTCCGCCCTGACACCGGTGAATGATCGGCGATTCAAAATAATCCCAAAGAAAACATGTTGACCATTCACAAGTGGACCTTTTAGTTCGAATTGAATGATGTTTCTGTGTGTAAATGTGCGAGCGCACTTTAAAAAAAAAGGTATTGCGTAAGTTCTCACGATAACGGACACCCTCGCACATGAATACCAGATTACAGGTGGTAGTAGCCCTAATAAAAGATGATTGTGTTCCATATTTGAGGGCGTTTTTACCTCAACGGTAGATAATATCGAAGAGATTTATTGAGTAGCACGAACGTTGAATCGGAAAAAAAGGAACAGAATACTTTATGCCCGGGCATTGTTATATGTAATATAGGGGGTGAAGATTATTGTTAATTGAAATTGGGAGTTGATGCAGAAAAATTGCTATGCGATTGTTTCTGTTAGTAAAGCTACAATTTCTTTTGAAAAAACGAAAAAGAAGAGTTAATTTGTGATAATAAATTTAGAAAAAATTACAATTAACTGAAATTCAGATTTATTATTCTTTTATTTTAATTAGGCCAGGCAAATTGTTTAGTCTCTTAATCCATTACTAGGTGATGAATTTATAATTGCATTTTGATTTTAGTAAAGCTATCAATTAATTTAAAAAAATTATTCGAATCTTTTAATTGAAAAAATTTGCCACTAAATTCGACCACGTCCATAGTTTGCCGAACCATTGCTCTGCCGCTAAGGTATTAAGGACTGTGGTTACGAATATATCGCGAAGCCTTAAGTTATACAGGTGGCCCAAAATGACCGAAGGGGTTTTAATTCCTTATAACTTTTTTATTATAATTTTTTTTTTGTTTTCAGTATTTTGTAAAGTAAACTTGGGGAATTTAAAATGGAACAGTACACAATTAAACAATGTGCCAAAATCGTTGAACTTTATTTCTCAAATCAACGATCCATTGTTTTGACTCAGGGTGCATATCGTCGTTATTTTAATGTGCGGGTTGGACCCTCAGAGTCAACAATAAACCGTCTCTTTGCAAATTTTCGAGAACAAGGGGCAGTAAGGAACCTTCCTGGTGCCGGCAGACGACGAACGGTGCACACGGATGACAATATTGAACGGGTACAGGAGAGTATACGGGAAGATGGAGAAACATCAACCAGGAGACGTTCGACACAACTTGGCCTCTCAAGAGGGTCGCTGCAGAGAATTTTGCATACAATAAGAATGTTTCCATACAAAATTCAGCTTGTCCAACAATTGAAACCGACAGAATACCAGCAACGACTTGATTATGCAATTTATTTTCGTCAAAAAGCAGAAGAAAATCATGATTTTATTCATAATTTAATTATGAGCGACGAAGCCCATTTCCAATTAAATGGGTTCGTTAATAGGCAAAACTGCAGGATATGGGCTACGGAAAATCCAAGAGTAGTTCAACAGCGAGAATTACACCCACTTAAGTGTACCGTTTGGTGCGGTGTTTCGTCGGAAAGGATAATTGGCCCATATTTTTTTGAAAATGAACACGGTGTCGCCGTTTCCATCACTGGTGTTAGATATCGGACTATGTTGGAAAATGTTTTAAGGCCAGCGGTGGAAAACCATCCGCAAGTATGGTTCCAACAGGATGGAGCCACAGCGCACACTGCGAGGGACACAATGGCTCTTTTACGCGACATCTTTGGTGAACGAATTATTTCCCGTACAAGCGATTTTAATTGGCCTCCGCGTTCACTGGATTTAACTGCTTCAGACTGTTTCCTTTGGGGTTATTTGAAAAGAAAAGTCTATATTAATAAGCTTCGAACCATACAGCGAAATCAACAACATAGCACTTGAGTTTTGCGAAAGGTTATGGAAAATGTTTTGGAAAGAGCACGAATATGCGAAGCAGAAAATGGCCACCACTTGCGAGATATAATTTTTCATAATAAATTAAAAATATTCTCCATTAATATACTGTATTTAAAATTAAAAAAAATTAATAATTATGTCTTAAATAAGAAGTTATAATGAACTCAAACCCCTTCGGTCATTTTGGGCCACCCTGTATTAAGGAAACAGCTGTTAATATTTTTGCCTATAGTGGCAAATTACAGTAATCCCTTAACATTCGCGAGGGTTACGTTACAGGAAAACTTCGCGAATGTCGAATTCATGAATTTTGAGTCCATCTTTCTGTGTAAATTGGGGGGGGGGGGGTTACATTCCGTAATGGTCGATAAAGGTACGAAACGCATGCGGTTTAATAATTTACACAACGTCTTCAAACTTATATTTTAATCTACATGTGTATGTAATTATAGTTTAGTTAATTGTTGCTTGTTCAGGGTAGAAAATAATGAATAGTCTGGGATTGCTTGGCTGATTGCGTGTGTAACTTTTCAATTTCGACGAAGTGGCCATTGCAGCCTCGAATTCTCTCTTAAACTTCGAACAAGGAACGGATCAAATTCAAGAGCTTTTTCAACAAACTGTTGTAAGGCTAAAATTTCTCTTATATGTTTCGGCGAGAACTTCTTGCCTGGGGTTAAAAAACTCATGTTAAAAAAAACGATAAAGTAATGAAACGCCTAAGATTTCATTCTCCTCCTTTTCGTCTTCACCTTTTTCGAAATCCTGTTGTTTGTCTTCCTTCATCTCCAATGAAACTATTGGAGATGATGGAAGACAAACAACAGGATATCGAAAAAGGTGAAGACGAAAAGGAGGTTAGCTCGTTTCCGCGAGATTCTATTAATTTACGTTCCATTGTGAAAATAATAATGACACTGAATGCGACTGAAGCTGCCAAAAATAAAACAGCTATTTGACTGACGAAACAATATCCATGGGTGTTCACGAATTGGTGTAAGATATGATATTATTATAACTTTCTAGTGCGTTTAACGGAAAAATACACTATTTTGTTGCATTTATTGACATTAATTGTTAAGTCCCATTTATTTAGTGTAAATTATCAAACAAGTTGGAACTCGAAAAAAAGTTTTTTCATGACAAAAAGGCTTTGCACCAAAAATGTGAAATAACGTGACAAAATTTATTTTCAAATAAAAAATTTCTTTCGTAATATTAGATTGTACTAGCTTAGTTTATTTTTTAAGACACATATAAACAAACTAACTATTCTTAGATTTGAACTAATTCAAATTCAAAATTACACGTGGAAATTGTAAGAGAAATTTGAAATTTGAAAAATAACAATTTTTTGAATATCTGTTGAAGAAACACATCTGGTTTCATAATTGGCATCACATTTACTGAATATCTAAACTAGTGTTACTCAAATTTCGCCAAAAATGCTTTCCATTTTAAAATTAAAATTTCGATAAATGCAAATTTCTTTGAAACCAAAAATTGCTTGCAGAATCCAAGTAGCCCATTTTGGGTTTTTTAATATGCACAAACTTTTGGCGAATTTAGATTTTGAAATAAATAAAAGATGGAAAAAAAATTTCCCATAAGGTGCGAACTATATGGCCCGCCATATTGTTCGCACCTTATGGGAAATTTTTTATTAAACTTGATGTTTGGTTAAGTCTGTTATATCGTGCCCGCACGATATAACAGACTTAACAAAACATCAAGTTTAATAAATGATAACTCTATTTTAAGTATGCTCCAGTGACCAGTTGCGATGTCGAAAGATCATTTTCACAATTTAAAAATATTTTCAAGTGCGAAATGATAAAGTTTTATACCTGAACATTTAGAAAATATGTCATTGTATATTGTAAGAATCGTGAATAATAATAATAATCATAATAGGAATAATAACACAGGCCTGCATTTTTCAACTCTTTGAATATAGATTTAAAAATTTTAACTGTTTTCTAGTAATTGGGTAGCGCTGATTTCGAATCTGCTTTTATTTTTTTTTGTATCACGTAAGGTTATTTTTCAAACCAGTAAATTAAAAAATATAGAAAAAACACGATTTATTTCATTTATAAGCTAGTTTTATATTATATTAAAAAAAATACAAAAATATACACATAGAAACTATTAGAAATAGTTATTTATTCTTTATGCTTCTTAAAAACACGTTTTAGTTTTTCAGAAAAGCTTCGTTTGGTTGTTTCTCTGTCATATTCAGCTAAAGGAAGATCTGAAGGTAGTTTCTGGGGCAAAAAATTTTTTTTGTTTCAACCTAGACCCTAGTACTTCAGAAAGATCTATTGAAAGTCCCAAATCTCTTACTAAATCATTCAGTTCGGCTTGTGAAAATAGCTGAGGTTGGTTTTGACCTGAGGTTGATGGTTCAAAATCACTATCCATCTGTACGGAGCCGGAAGTTGAAGAGGTTTCAATATCTTGTAGTACTTTGGGGGTATAGGTATAGGTACATGATCACTGTGAGGAACTGGTCTGATAGCTGATTTAATATTGTTTGGGTACAAAATATGTTTCAAAGTTTTTCTATTATGCCCCTTAATATCACAAAGACAAAGGTAGCAATCTTCATGATGATTTTGCGGTTCTCTCCAAACCATCGGTATTCCAAAAGGAAGGCTTTTTCTATTCCCTTTGGTCCAATGTCTTAAACCTTCTTCACATACCTTACAAACAACGTGCGGTGCCCAATATTTATCTTGATCTCCTAATTTGACTTTGAAATAAGCATAATATGCATTTTTCACAAATTCACCAATTTGGTCTCTTAAACTTTTTCAAGACGAAATATCCACAAATGTAACAGAAATCATCTGGATTGTTTTTGCAACACCGGCTAGACATATTTTTAAGCAATGTTTAGTTATTAAATACCACGCACAACACTAAAGACAAATTAATTTTACTTGTTTACTGATCGACACTCAGAACTATAATGAAGTAAATGACATTAAAATATACATTTTGTATAATAATAAATAGGATTAAGCAGGTAAAAATTCCCGGAAACCTTGTCCCAAATTAATATATGTAATAAAAGATTTACATCAGGTAATGAGCGCCTATTTAACAAATTTCTTTAAAACCACAACAGAAAATCATTTATGGGTTAATACCTAGAATTTGAAGTAGTACATTAATTTTAAAATGTATTAAAACGCCTATTATAAGTTTTTTTTTATATTTTTTTCTTTTTCTTTTGTGCAAAAAAAATCTGTGGCGTGGTAGAGACCAACTGTATTTTAATTAGTTATTGCTATATAAAAACTGATCTTAACAAACAAAAATCACGTCGTCACAAATTTTATGCAGGCCTGTGTAATCATAACAGTAAAATCTTTTAGAAAACAAATATCCTTATGTTACTCTCGTGGCTATGGATAAAAACATGCCTATCGACTTAAAATTCAGTGAGACACACTCGCACATGCAAATATGTTACAGCATTTATATATATATATATATATATATATATATATATATATATATATATATTATGGTAGGGCAAAGTTGTCCCTAAAAGAAGCACAAAAATAAATTAAAAATATCTAGGAAGGTAATATTAAACAAAGGGTGAATGAATATAACATTATAAGATATGACTATATCATATAAACAGAATGTAAGATCCAAATTGGCTTTTTAATTATGATGTCGAGTTTAATTGAATTTTCATTTGCATATATATTTTATTTTGCATTTATTTATTTATTACTAGAGACCGGGCACATCGGGCTGAAATGGACGTCATTACGACGGACGATATAAATAGTCTACAACATCTGTGAGTACATCATGCAGTTGAATAGCACTATTCATTCGGTTAACTGCACATCTATTTTGTGTGTAATAAATTATTACACTGTAATATCGCCTTAAATCAAGAATTCTAAAGCTAATTACGATTATAATATCAATGCTCTTATATTTTGTACACATGTGTATAATAACTTTTTAATGACATTTGTTAATGCTTTTAATTCAGATCACGTGACGATAACACAGTTAAAATAATGTGAATTAAGAATTTAATTTCCATTGGAGGACGGACATATATGATAAAGAAATATAAAGAAAAATAGCTTAAAAATATTGACAAAATTATATTATTTAAACTTCAACGATTATTATTAGAAATTAGTTAATTAAAAGTAAATATTACAAAATTCTTATCGTTCTCATAACACGGAAACAAAATTTGTTAAGATATATTATTTTTCAACCGCTGTTAAAGAAGGCACGCTTTTTGATACTGTAAGTTAGAAATTTCTAAAAATAATAGTATAAATCAACGTAAATTAATTATAAAGATACAAGATATTTATTATAAAAAAAAATATATTACATGATTGAAGAAAGTTGCAGAAGCGAAAAGTGATTAATTTATATTAATAATCAATATTGGATTTACAAAAAGGTTTTGTTTAAGTATGACAATACGTTAAGCACGTATAAAGCGTTTGTACAAATGAAACAAACATGTAAATAATTTACATATCTATAACTATGCACATGGACAATACACCTCGTATTTTCAGCATTTACTTCTTCTTAATACATATGTTTCTGCCATCTAGGCGTCCTCAGTTAAGCTAGTGAAGCAATGTATACAAATTAATACAAACCTGTTATCAACAACTGGTTTGTATCTGTATTTAAATTTACTGAAATAGCCCGCATAGATCAAGCAGGTTCCGTCCTATAAGAAGACAACTATTTAATAATTGACATCTTACGGGCGAAACTGAGGACGCCTAGATGACAGAAACATATGTATTAAGAAGAAGTAAATGCTGAAAATACGAGGTGTATTGTCCATGTGCATAGTTATAAATATGTAAATTATTTACATGTTTGTTTCATATTGTACAAACGCTTTATACGTACTTAACGTATTGTCATACATAAACAAAACCTTTTTGTATATTTACCGCCATCTGGCTGGTTGTTAATGGACTACATCTACATACGTATTTTATCGTTTCCCGTAGCAGCTTAGCTGTTCGAACGATAGGTAGCCCTCCAGACAAAGTCTCTTTCGCCCGTAAGATGTCAATTATTAAATAGTTGTCTTCTTATAGGACGGAACTTGCTTGATCTATGCGGGCTATTTCAGTAAATTTAAATACAGATACAAACCAGTTGTTTATAACAGGTTTGTATTAATTTGTATACATTGCTTCACTAGCTTAACTGAGGACGCCTAGATGGCAGAAACATATGTATTAAGAAGAAGTAAATGCTGAAAATACGAGGTGTATTGTCCATGTGCATAGTTATAGATATGTAAATTATTTACATGTTTGTTTCATATTGTACAATATTGGATTATCAAGGATTGAAATTTAGAAAAGAAGAGAATTAAATGTGTTAAAAATAATTAAAATGGCATATTTACCCAACTAATAGGACCCAGAACCTGTATCTCTAGAAGAAAATATACTAACTCTAAAAAAGTAGATAAAGTTACAGAAAACCAATATTTCCTGTTAAATTCCTTTAGCTGAGCACAAATAACAAACATCATCCCCAGGACCTTACATAAAAACACACATTTAACCAATCCAGACTAGCAAGTATTCCTAGTTGTTATTAATTACAAAAAAAGCACAATAAAATTTACATCTTTGATCACTCATATTGAAAAAATAATAAAATTCATATACAAAAAGGTTTTAAGTATATCAATTCGTTATATGCACGTATTACGCATTTGTTACAAATGAAACAGACATGTAAAATACATGTCTGTAACTGTACACATTGACAATACACCTCGTATTTTCAGCATTCACTTCTGCTTAAGACACGTGTTTCTGCCATCTATAGGCGTCGTCAGTCAAGCTAGTGAAGCAATGTATACAAAAATGGTACAAAACTTTTAAGAACAGATTTGTATCTGGATATACATTTCACTGAAATCGCCTACAAGATTTAAAGATTTAAAAGATTTGTATCATTTGTATACATTGCTTCATATCATTTGATATGGATTTACATCAAGTAAAGGCAGAATCGATTCAATACATTGCTTCACTAGCTTGACTGACGACACCTATAGATGGCAGAAACACGTGTCTTAAGCAGAAGTAAATGCTGAAAATACGAGGTGTATTGTCCATGTGTACAGTTACAGATATGTATTTTACATGTCTGTTTCATTTGTAATAAAATTCATCACCAAAAGTTACATAATCTGAGTAAAACGTTTAGTTTAATTATTAATAACATTAGTTTAAATTTTTGTATGTAACGTAAAGATAAATGTCAATTTGTGAAGAATTATTAATAAGTAGTTGCGATAAGATATTCATTAATATCCAAAATTAATTTATTTATCAAAAAGCAGGTTAGCAATCATACACACTTTGGAGTGTTGTTCAAACATTATATGATTCTTTATGTAAACGATAAGACAAATTTTAATTAAAGGGATTATTTTTATTAATATCAAAATCTTTTATTTTATGTATGAATGTATTATTTGGAATTCACATTTAACCCCAAGATTAATAGATCTCCTGCAAATTTTTAATAAATTTTAAGCATAGTCGTGGTATAAATATTTAGGTAGGTATCAGTTATTATTAATTAATTTAGTTAGATTTGAAATACAAGAGGGTATTTTATTACAATATATATTATATCAATTGATAAATTCTTGGAGTTTTGCGGCTTTTATATGAAATATTTACAAATATTATCAAATTAGTATGTAATTGCGAAGTAAATGAGGATGTAAAGATAGCTGTCTACAAATTACAAAAAAAATCACACGAAATTTTTAATTGAAAAATTTTGTCTACGTTGGGACTTGAACCCAAGTCTACCGTTTGCCGAAGCGTTGCTTTACCACTTAAGCCACGATAGACCTTGGTTCAAGCTATTTAGAAATCCATTATAAAGTAACAGTGTTAATGATTGAGATGTCAGTTATTGAAATTAGATGTTAGGTTTGAAAGCAGATGCCAGTTTTGAAAGCAGATGTCAGTTATTGGAAGCAAATGTCAATTATTGAAAGCAGATGTCTGTTTTTAAAAGCAGATGTCTGTTTTGAAAGCAGAGTCTGTTTTGAAAGCAAATGTCAGTTTTGAAAGCAGATGTCAGTATTTGAAAGCAGATGTCAGTTTTGAAGGTTTGAAATTGCTAATTATTACCACATAGCTATATGTGTGTTTAGATAATTTCTTAGCCGTCCATTAAATATATAAATTGATAAATTCTTGGAGTTTTTCGGCTTTTATATGAAATATTTACAAATATTATCAAATTAGTATGTAATTGCGAAGTAAATAAGGAAGTACACATTGCTGTCTACAAATTACAAAGCAAATCATACGAGATTTTTAATTGAAAGTTTTGTCAAATTAGTGATAATATTTGTAAATATTCCATATAAAAGTCGAAAACTCCAAGAATTTATCAATTGATATATTTAATGAACGGCTAAGAAATTATCTAAACACACACATATATATATGTATATATATACATATATATATATATATATATATATATATATATATATATATATACATAAGAACACTGCCTAGTAGTTTTGTTGCTGTGTATATTGGGTCTACCCAATCGTTCGTACGCTATCTTTAGTAAGCGGTACAATGGCTTGGTTCCGAAGAAATTGTACTGGATAAATCGTACAGTTAATTATAAGATAAGGCTTCCTATTAATGAGTTTTAAACTATAGCGAGAGGAACAACGTCAATATTACGTTGTTCGTCTCGCTATATTTATAACAATAGTATATTGTTTACTGAGTAGGAAAAGCCTAACATTCCTGGACGACTGTGAAGATTGCTAAGTCGAGGCGCAAGCCGAGACTTAGCAACACAGAGTCCAGGAATGTGGCTTTTCCTACGAGGTAAACATACTATTTTTCCGCAAATCGTTTAAAATTCGACAGATATTAATTAATTTTGAAAAAATCGCGAATAATTTTATTCACAAAGAAATGGAGTTTTGAAATTCGTAATATAATTGGTTGCGTTACTATGGAAACGTATTAATGTTGAATTGTCAAACTTGACGCAATAAATTTAACTGCTGGTGTTTTCGATAGCAAAACAGTGTAAAATGATAAGTGATGATGAATTTTCCATATCTGGGACTCCTCCAGAGCTGGTTGAGGTAGTGAATACTGCTTCATTAGAATTATTGCCAAAGAAATCAAGAGAAAAGTACGAATATGTATATAAACGTTTTATGGACTATCGCAAGAGTAAAAACACGAGTTCTTTCTCGGAAAATGTTGTAATGGCATACTTTCTAGACCTTTGTTTAAAGATGAAATCTTCAACATTATGGGCGAATTATTCAATGTTGAAGTCAACCCTTGCAATTAAACACAATGTAGATATATTTACATATTCAAAACTTCGTTCTTTATTGAAACGGCAAGCTCAAGGTTATAGGGCAAAGAAATCTAAGATTTTAACGAAGGAAGAAATCGAAAAATTTATCCAGGAAGCTCCAGATAAAGAATATTTAATGATTAAGGTAATTTACAAGGTCTTAATTTTTATTTAGATTACACATTTATTTATTTTTTAGGTGGCTTTAATAATTGGTATTTCTGGGGCCTGTAGAATTGATGATTAATCCGAATGACTCTACACGATGTAGAAGACCTTGAATCTAAGCTTTTAATTAGCATACCTGATTCGAAGACCAACAAACCAAGATCATTTGCAGTTAATCAGATGTACTTGAATGTTTATCGGAAGTATGTTTCGTTTAGACCAGAAAATATGAACAGTGAGCGATTTTTCTTAAAATATCAAAGCGGAAAGGGTTGTAAACAAGTGGTTGGAATACATCAATTTAGAAAAATGCCTAAAATAGTTGCTACTTATTTGAATTTGGAAAATGCCACAGAATATACTGGTCACTGCTTTCGTCGGTCTTCTGCAACAATATTAGTTGACTCTGGTGCTGACATAACTTGTTTAAAGAGGCATGGCGGATGGAAGTCATCCAACGTTGCTGAAGGATATATCGAATAATCTTTTAACAATAAGGTTGAGGTGGCAAATAAAATTTTCACAGTACAAAATATTCAACAAAATAACCCTACTACTTCGCATGTTGTCAAAAATGTTTCTCATAGTTCTAATAATGTTCCTCCAATTTTCAATAATTGTACTAACTGTCAAATAACTGTAAATATAACAAAATAATTTCAAAATGTATTCTGCAATGCATTGAGGTTTTCGAAATATAAATTAATTCCTTATAAACAAAGTGTTTACAATCATTTATGTAGAACACTAAGAACTGTAACGAAATATCATTTCCTTACAGTAAGGAAATTAATATTTCCTAACAGTTAGGAAATGTTGACTTTTTCTTTAAGAAATTTTGTCAGGAATGTCAAAATTTCGTAACGATTTGCGGAAAATACTTTTAATAAAATAAAATCCACTAATATGAGAACGGATTTATATATAAGGTCTCCAACTCTATAAAATAAGAATAAGAAACGACAAAATAATGAAACCGGTCTTTGTATCGATCACAAAAAAATAAAATGCGAATTTGAATGTACAACGGCATATTTAATTAGAAAAACATAATGGAAAATTGCATAAAAATTTAAAAATTAATTTTTTCATTCCGGAAATATAAAAACGATGCCTGGTACATTTTCAACAATTAAAAATTTTATTTGTTTTCTTATTACAGGCTCTAATGATTAGAAATGATTATATTTTAAAGCAGAAGCTGTAATATTCTTCAGAGTACAGAATTTATGCGTGTTTGCATAAATTCATATTATAATAAAATATTTTACATTTACTTTTCGTGTTTGTTACCAGTACTAGTAAAATTACATTTTATATAAAAGTAAGTTAAAATTTTATTACTGCAGTTCTGTAAATAGAGCAAAACAAACAATGCTTGAAAGGATTGTTATATGTAACGAGATAAAAGCAAAAAACACATTTAATTGCACAACTCTATTTGGTCTGCTGGAATTGCAACGAAACGGAAATGATACTTTATGAGCTATCCACATTAAATAAAATCCAATTACCGACTGACCCGAATAAAAATTCTGCCATATCGAATTTGGCTTTGCTCTTAATTAATTAAACGGTTGTGGGTCGTAATTCTATGAATCCTTGCATGTTTAAAAATGCTTTTAATTTCGATTTAGTTAATACATACTGCAATAAATAAACAATTATACGTAATTAAATAATATTTGGTTTATAAGCTTATGTTACACACGAGACTTGTTACTGACATATTTTACAATTTTTTAAGTTTTATTCTCGGACGAGGTTAGAAGTGTTTACACAAGAACAACTTATTATTGCTTTAACGTTAATTAGAAATGGTAAAGGCTTTCCGTAAAAATAATTTTGGGACCTATACTACAACGTGTTTCAAAAAGAACTTCATGTCAGTAAGCACTGAGTAATTAGTACCATATGAGCAAAAATTATTTAGATAAGGGATGGCCATGGTTGGGAGGATCACTGTCTTTGGTAGGTTCAGCCTGTTGTTGGTTCTACAGTTTGTTGAATGCCAGTTTCGTTTTTATTTGACATGAATTAAATGTCAGTTTCGATTTGAAGTTTTATTCGATATGATTTAAATGTCAGTTTTTTAGCTAACATAACCAATAAAATAACAACTATATCTAGTCAAAACTGACATTTAATTGGCAACAACAAGCTGAACCTATCAAAGACAGTAATCCTCCCAACCATGACCATCCCTTATCTAAATAATTTTTGCTCATATGGTACTTGCAAATTATTATAAGCCACTTGCCTTTTATTTATAACTATTTTTTAACTTCCATTGCATAATATGCACATAAACATATTGATTTCTGTTAATTTATGACACTCATTACTCACTGACATTCATAAATCACGGACAAAACTTCATAGGTCACAGGAAAAATCTCATAAGTCACAGGTTCTTAGCCAATAAGACGCACGATTCAGGTAAATGCTTATCAACCCATGACAAAGAAGAAACTCAAATGAAAATAATCTTGATAATAATTCAACATTGTCTATGGAAATTAAAAATTGTAATGTCAAAATAAATTTCTATAATAAATTCTTATAAATATGTGTAACCTTATTTGAAAATTAATTAATTAGAACACTCACTTCATATACAAGTTGTGTATAAATTGGCAGACACTACACGTGGCGACGTTCTTGGTAAAATTTTGAGTTAAAAGTCCTAATCCTAAAACGATGTATCAGGCTTCCTTTGTCTTCAGAATGAATTTGAAAGAAACATACATTTGGCAACATTGAACACGTATGTGCTAGTTATAATCTTCGGAACATTTTTACACGTCGTCATGTGAACCTTACATTTTAAATTTAAAAAAGAAACAAACGAAATAAAATTGGTTTCTTAGATTACATATTTATTACGAAAATATTACAAAGTTTTAAAAATTTTTGATAATATTGACTAATTTTTGTACATCATCTTGATAGAAATCAATGTAATTATTACCTACATAATTGTTCGAATTGAAATCCATCAGTTTGTAGACATAGCTGCAATCTTTGTGGTATCGTTTGTACTATTCGCTCAAGTCTTTCTGGTGTGATTTCTAATACTGCGGCGTCAATTCGGGCTCTAACTTCGTCAGCGTCTTGAGGAGCTGTAGCATAAACTTTACCTTTAATGAAACCCCAAACAAAAAAAATCTAATGGATTGAGATCGGGGGATCTCGCAGGCCACAAAAGGGGACCGCCACGACCAATCCAACTGTCTGGGAAGTGTTCAGACAACCAGTCTCTTATATTACGAGCAAAGTGCGCAGGAGCTCCATCATGCATGTAAATCATATTACGGCGTACGTTCAGCGGTATCTCATCAATAACTTATTCTAAAACATTTAAATATTCACCGGCATCTAGGCGATTTGGTAAGTAAATTGGTCCAACTACCCTGTGGTTTATTATACCCAGCCAAACGTTAACAGAAGACCTTCTTTGGTGACCGTATTCGCGAAATTCATGTGGATTTTCATCTGCCCAATGATGAAAATTATGAGTATTAAACACACCATCTCTGGTAAACATGCACTCATTACTCCAAAAAATACGTCTTAAAAAGTCACCTTCTTCCTGAATTCTATTTAAGATTGTATTGCAATAATTGATTCGAAATAAGTTAACATTTCCGTAGAGAGGCTGAACTTTAGAAACATGGTATGGATGAAGCAAGTTTTCTCGTAGAACCAAATGAACAGTCTTATTACTGGGAATATTTAGTGTAGAAGCTAATTGACGGGTACTCGCAGAGGGATCTTCCTGTATTGTGGCTAGAACTTGCTCTTCTAGTTGCACGGTACGCCTTTGCCTTGGTCGACCTGCGTTCGCATTTCTTGGAATAAACGAACCTGTTTCACGAAGTCGTTGAAATACATTTTTACTTGGATGCCTCCGATTTGGAAAACGCACTCGATATTCCTGCCCTGCCATGCTAGCATTTCCACGAGAGAAACCGTATATCATGTACATATCGGCATATTCGTTGAACGTAAAATTCATAATAAACAAACAGAACAACTAGTAAACACGAAAACCCTAAAACTGATTAAAACTATACAAATAAATACGAAAACTAAACAAAATTATACAAATAAACACGAAAAATAAACAAGTCGAATGAAATAGGTAGCAGAATAATTGAAACATACATGAGTAGGTAAACCCCACCAGTTTTGTATAATACAAAGGTCCTTTGTATGAAATAGGTAGATTACATAAGTGTCAAAATTTGACAGTAGTAATGTATTTGACTAGAACAACATTAGGCTGCCTACTTATTGTTTTACAACGTTGTCAGATGTGTTTTTCGTCAAAATAAGTTAATAAACAAATATTAAAAACAAACTTTAAAATCAAAAAGAAAACTTTAACGAAAGGATAATAGCAACAATTCTTCTTCCTTCTAAATTGTAGCTCTTTCTGTCAACAAATATCGAGTAATAATGCTTATTTCAAGACTGAAAGTCCGAACTTTAGGAACCTCGTGCAAAGATATGGAGCATGGTACAACATTTTCGTATTAGGATTTTGGACTCCGAATTTAACGAAGAACATCGCCGCGTGTAGTGGGTCCGCCAATTTATACACACCTTGTATAGAAGTGGAAAAAGTATAGTATTCTACTCTCGTCTAAATGGACATTAGTCACTCGGATAACTTAAGACACTCGCCTAGCGGCTCGTGTCCTAAACGTCATCCGCGTGCCTAATGTCCATCTTTAGACGCTCGTTGAATAATATACTATTTTCTTTCTAGCAATATATTTTTTTTACTCAGTAAACAATGCTACTAAATAATGTCCACATAGCAAGAACATATTTTTATTGTTGAAGTATATTTCCGAAGTGCACAATTTATTAACGGAGAATGGCAATATTCCTACGCGGAATGTAAGCGATAGTTCACTTGCAGTTTCCTAATAGGGTTGTGGATAATACCGCTTTACATTATGATATTCGTCTAGTCGTCGAGAAGTTTCGGGCTACGGGATCTGTGTTAAAAGGCAAAAGTTTTTGGTAGACCACGTACACTGCAAAATATTGTTGAACGCGTAGAAAATCTTGGAGAAAACCCACATAAATCAGTTCGCCGTTTATCAGTTCAAACACCCGTATCTTCTAGTACAGTTCATAGAACTTTGAAAGGTCGATTACATATTGCTATGGATTTTTATTTAAAAAATTAAAATATTTAAAATAAAATCTTTTATCACAGGACTGTATACTAAAAGTATATGAGCGGTAACTAGTGTGAAAAACTGGTTATCCGGTCTCGATTTCATGTGAAAGTCGAGGTCAATTCGAGGAGACGACTTTAAGCTGTAAAACGAGAAGGTTGCTTTCTTCAATATATATATTATGTATATAATTAATTAGTTCGGGTTGATTGCGTCAAAGTGTTAATAGTTGATGGTATAATTGATATTAAAGTCCCGAAGAATAATATTTCCACTATATTAATCTTCTTGTAGTTAAGAGATTTAATTATTAGGCATATAGATAATACAGTTTAGTATTAACAATTCTTTGAAAAGTTTGTTCGATTGGAGTCAAGGGTTTTTGTGCATGGCAAGGTACATGCGGTAGTTTTTGTTCGCGTATCAGTATCTGAATATACAGTCTGGTTTTCTGGGCAGAATTTAATAGTAAACTTGATTATTTTTAGATAAGTTTTGATCGGAGTCATTTGGAGGACGTTTTCCATTCATTTAGCGGTCAATTTTCAATGAAAGTTTTTACCTCAAGTATCTTTGTTAAATGATACCACATCTTTATACTTTGTGGAGATATTTTTTTTATTTTTTTTATTGTTGTACATATTTAATATATTATATTTTTATTTCACTTTTTAACCTGCGTTTGTTTTATTTACTCACTCCAATTTTGTAGGTATATATAAAAGAATATAATTAAAAGAAATTTAAAGAGAAATTAGTTTGGAATCAATTTATATAAAATAAGTAAATGAATTTTTGTGAACATTTCACTGGCGCTCAGCATATATTTTAGACACACCTTTCTTAAGTGGAACCCGAGAAGTTAGAGGTCTCAGATTTGAAGATTCACCGGCTGAGAAAAACTAGTTGGGAAAACTTGTTGTGGATGGTGGTGTAACAAATCTTCAACCCACTATTCATAGCAATATGTATCCATATAAAGTATCGATTGTTTAACAGATCTTACCTACAGATCACGCTCGTAGCCTTAATTCTTGCAATTTATTTCAAGAAAATTTAAATAACTACGAAATTCTTAATCTAAGTTTTTTTACTGATGAAGCATGGTTTCATTTAAGCGGGTTTGTAAATAAAAAAAATACAAAGTTCTTTTAAAAATCACCATTTGTTGTTTTATTTTAAAAAAATAAAAATATATTAATATGATGCCGGGTGTAACATCTTGAATGATATCTGCCTTAACCTAACAAGTTGATGTTAACACTTTGGCAGGCATGTCGTTCTGACAGTATGATAATATAAGCTTAGCAACTAATTTTATTGACATTAACATACAGCCCTTTCTGAAATTGGTGGATCTTAATCATCTCACAGCTCTGTTATGCAAGTAATCAAGGATCTAGATTATTGCCGGCATTTTTCAGTTTTCTCTGGGGCGTGATTTTTGGTACATCCTGTATACATCTTGCGTATAAAATGTCGCAAAAGCTACACGATGCGACATTCTTCGATCGGTTCTAACTAAAAATCTTAATGCTAAAATGTCGTATCTTCCTTCGTAAATTCGTAAATGTTAAAATTTTACAATAATGATTTTGATTGAAATCACTTTGAAATACAAACTCATTGTTCTACAACGTTGTCAAATGTGTTTTCCGTGAAAGTACGTTATTGAAAAAAATGTTAAAAACAAACTTTTAAATCAAAAAGAAAACGTTTACGAAATAATGCTTATTAGAAATGTCAGATTTTTTGACATACGACAAAGTAATTTTGTATTATGTTTACATAACGACATTTTGAAGTAATATTAGGGTAAATATTAAAAATGAAAACATAATAATTTAAATTAAATGTTCAAATTGAGCACCGTTAACAACACAGGTCTACAAAATTAAACTTTTTGACAGATGTTTTTATTTTAAAAACTGATTTTATATAATTTTGGTAGGCTGATTTCAAAAATTCTATGCATTTATTTGTATCACGTAAAGTTTTTTTTGCAAATATTAAATGAAAAAAAACGATATTTCTAAAAAAAATTATTTGTTTATTGAGTAAAAAGGTGGAATACAAGTTAAAAAAGTAGAAAAAAATACTTTACTCAGTCTTTTTTAAGTGAAATCTTTGTCTTTTTGCCAGAAAGCTGCGTTGTCCGGACATTCGGTTGTATGTTTTTAAGGGCATATCCCGTTTTAACATCCAGCAGTAGTCCGCCATCATCGTTATGCTCCATCTGCCTTGGTATCGCCGTTCCATTTCCTTAATGTCTTGGTGAAACCTTTCTCCCTGTTCTTCGCTAACTGCTCCAAGATTTTCAGGAAAATAGTTCAAGTGTGAAAACAGGAAATGCACTTTCAAACTCATATTACAACCTAGACGATGAAAGTGTGGTAACATATTTTGAACAATATTTTCGTAGTTTTCGTCCTTAGAGTTCCCAAGAAACTTATCAATTACTTCTATAAATGAAACCCAGGCGTTTTTCTCGACATTGGTCATTGTGTTTTGAAAATCCTTGTCTTTGCATAATGTTCTTATCTGCGGCCCAACAAAAATACCTTCTTTTAACTTGGCATCGGATAAGGCTGGAAATGTCTCGCACAAATATTTAAAACACTGTCCATTTTTGTCTAGGGCTTTAACAAACTGCTTCATCAAGCCAAGTTTGATATGGAGAGGAGGCAGTAAAACTTTTTTGGGGTCAACTAAGCTATCTCTTAATACATTTTTGCTACCAGGTGTAAGGCTTGTTCTAGAAGGCCATTCTATTTGAGTCCAATGTCTATCCCCTGCTCGACTATCCCACTTACAAATAAAGCATGGAAATTTCGTATAACCTCCTTGTTGTCCTAGTAGCATGCACAGCACTTTAAGGTCACCACAAAGCATCCACTGATGTTCTTGGTAGTTTATTTTCTTTAAAAGAAGTTCAAAATTTTCATACGTTTCCATTAAATGTACCGAATGGGCAACGGGAACCGATGCCAGCTCGTTACCATTGTGCAATAAAACGCCTTTTAAACTACGCTTACTTGAGTCAATAAACAGGCGCCATTCTTCTTTTACATACTAAATTTCTAATTTTGAAATTAAGTCTGGAATATTGTTGCAATACACTAGCGGTCCGTCTTGAGTAAAATATTGACATAACTCTTTTTCGCGATCCCGGTAAAAGCTTGATGTGACGCCAGGTGCCAGTAAATGTTTCTCACGAAGTCGGGAGGCTAACAATTCGGATGCATCCTTTGGAAGGTGCAAATCTCTAATTAAATCATTTAGTTCGCTCTGGTTAAACACTTCGGGCTCTCTGAAATCTGGTGTGAAATCTGAGTCATCTGGGTCGCAATTAGATTCCTCTGATTCTGACGATATGACGTTTTCTAGTGCTTTTGGGGCGGTAGGTATCGGTACATCTGGTCCATGAGGAACTAGTCGAATAGCAGAGTCAAGATTGGGATACACAATTTGTTTCTTATTTTTTCTGTTGAATCACGAACAAAAATAACAATCATCACTGTGATTTCTAGGCTCTCGCCATACCATAGGAACACCAAAGCTTAAGCATTTCTTCCTACCTTTTTGCCAGTTTCTTAATGCTTCAACGCAAACGGAACAAACAGTATGAGGAGCCCAGGACTTGTCTTGGTCGCCAATTTTTACACCAAAATAAGCGTGGTATACATTTTTCACAAACGAAGTTATAGTTTGCCTCTGCTTTACTACGACATAACTACCACATATATAACAAAAGTTATTCGGATTGTTCACACAATGTCTTCTTTCCATATTTATACGTTCTAGAACACTTAAAATACGCAACAACGAAGACAATAAGCGCGCGGGCACTGTAGCACGACGACTAACACAACCAAACTGAACATAAGCAGGTTTCAACGTTGTATTGACGCTTCTGCGCCGACTCTGTTGCTTTGCTGAGAAATCTAATATTAACCAGTGTTGCCAAATCACATTTAATTTCATAAAAATAAATTCATTTAAAAATCATGCCTAACATGGAACAAACATATTCTTGTCGTAGGTATGTATATTAATAAAATAAGATTTTTAAGATATAGAGCGCTATAAAAAAAATTTACGTGATAGAGCAAAAATATGGCGTTTTTTGGAATAAGGGCCCCCAAACATATACAAATTAGCAAACAGCTTTCAAACATCAAAATCACCGTAGACCTGTGCAATCTAGCTAAGGTGATTAAGAAATTATTTTCAACTTTGTCGATGACATCTGCGGTAGTGCAAAAATTTCTCAAATACTTTATTTGGTAGTACTTTTTTATTAAAAGTTGACGTTTGCTAATCATATACTCTATTTACGCTAACATATTGTTATGAAATCTTGACGATGAAAAGAAAAATAACTTGATTTAATCTTTAATGAATTGTCTTATATGAAAACACAAAATAATGTGTATAAGTTAAGATGTAAATGTCAGGAACATATTATTTTTAAAAAAATTATTACAAACAAACTTCAAATTTGAATGGCGAAAATATGAATGAAATTGATATTTGAAAAACAATTAAACAAGTTTTAATTTTTATTGAATTTATCAGAATTTTAAGAATGCACTGTATAACCCGCATAGTCACAACTTCATACTTTTTATGCTTTCGCACAAAGTTCCATTCGTAAAATGAAAACAAATCCTTTGTTTTCTTTCAAACATATTCATTTTTTTTTGACTTTAAGAAAAGTTTCAAAAATGCTTCTCTTAATTAAATTTTATTGTCTATTAGCCGGTTAAAACACATCTATATCTATTTTAGTCATGAATCCTGAATTTTTATTTCGTTTTCAATTATTAGACGTATGAATTTGTCAAGGAATATAAGAATAAAACATTTTCTAATTTACTTTTTCTTTCCAAATACATCAATTCACTTTAGAAATGCCAAATTAGCTTTACACAATACCATTTAAGCACAATTGCACAAGAAATGTCGTTATGAAGATGCATGGATTACAGTTTCACACTTGTGAAATGAATCTACGATGTAATAGTAAAAGGTGAGGACACCCACTGCGAGTATACGGATGTTTTGACAATTTCGTGCGAAACGGAAGTTTCTTTTACAATTATTGTTAACACCCTAATGTCCCGCTGTGCGGTAATGATACTCGTAGGCATCGGGCTATCGAATCTTTTCATGTGTCCGATCGTTATTGCACAATGGTCATCAGAATGACCGGTGATTTGTGATAGTACTCCGGTTAAAGTTTAAAGTAATGTGGCCTTGAGGATGATGTAAGATGAGAATGAAAATATTGTGTGTAGTATGTTTGATATGTATATACTGATAATGTGACAAGTTTATATTTTTATGATTTGTAATGTAATTTTTAACTTAATTTGCGTCTAGTAAAATGAAATACACTACGTGACAAAAAGAAAAAAACGAATCACTCAGTAAAGGTATCTATTTTTTAAACCAAATTTTGTATAAATGTTTAAGAATAGAAATAAAACTACGGTTTCAATCTTCACTTTTAATCATTACTCGTAAAACGACAATTGTTTCGCCAACACAGTGGCTTCCTCAGGTGTTTACCTCTAAACAGTACGTCACAAACTAAATAAAAAATAAATAATATATCTATAAAATCAAGAAGAATGGTATTTAAAATATTTTTAAAGAAAACTATGAATTACAAGTATTGTCGGTAGTGAAAGAATGTGGCGCATCTGGTCGGCCCTAACTGTATATTATAGGGTACTAAACATGTTTACGCATAAATTTGTTTAATAACCTACATATACATTTGTATTATCGTCTAAACAGATTTTAAGTAAATAAATTTAATAAAGGCGAGTTATTTAAATCTAATTTATCATTTAATAAAATTTGTGACTGTTTTAATTTATTGATTTCTAAACTTTCCAGTAAATTTAATTTCTTGCCTTTATTTTATAAATGCAGAATTTGAAAATATTTATCGAAAGTGTGGTTTTCTTCTAATACATGATTCGCAAAAGTAGAATCTTGTTTTTTATTTTTAAACGAAGAACAATGCTCGGCAATGCGTTTTTCAAACGATCTTCCTGTTTGACCGACATATATCTTACCGCATCCACACATTAACTTATAGACTCCGGATTTCTTATTTTTGTCTGTTTTATCTTTATTGTTTTTGATGTGCTTTGATAACTTATTATTAGTTTTGAAAACCGTGTTAATATTAAGTTTTTTAAAATCACTTGAAATATACTTATTAGGTGTCCCAATGTACGTTTGTAATCTAAATTTTGAATTTTCTTTATCCTTTATTGCAGGGTATACCATAGAGATTGCTTTTTTGAAAAGTTTTTTTGTCAGCATATTTTCAATTAAAGTATCTGTGTAGCCGTTATTGATAGCTATTTGTTTGACTAAATTTAATTCTTTTTCATAATTTTCTTTAGATAGTGGATAATTAATTAATCTGTGTAAAGATCTATGGAAACTCGCTAATTTGTGTTGTATGGGATGTGTTGATGAATTATGAATAGTTATGTCAGTATGAGATTCTTTATGGTAAATATCAAACTCTAATTTATTGTTTATTTTTTTAATAGTTAGGTCCAACAAATTAATACTATTGTTTACTTCTTGTTCCATAGTAAATTCCATATTTTTATGAATAGAATTGACGAATTCTAATAGCAAGTTTAATTGTCTTTGTGTTCCAGTGAAACAAAGTACAATATCGTCTACATATCTATGCCAAAAGAAAATATGCTGTCTTAGGGGATTATTAAAAATGATGGATACTAAGTGGTTCATGAAAATTTTTGAAAGTAACGGACTTAAGGGCTTACCCATAATTAGTCCTTCCTTACAAGTGTATATTGAATTATTAAATTGGAAATAATTTTGTTTCAGAACAATATTTAACAAATCTATAAATTCAGCAAAATTTGTTAAATATAGTTCTGAAACAAAATTATTTCCAATTTAATAATTCAATATACACTTGTAAGGAAGGACTAATTATGGGTAACCCCTTAAGTCCGTTACTTTCAGAAATTTTCATGAACCACTTAGAATCCATCATTTTTAATAATCCCCTAAGACAGCATATTTTCTTTTGGCATAGATATGTAGACGATATTGTACATTGTTTCACTGGAACACAAAGACAATTAAACTTGCTATTAGAATTCGTCAATTCTATTCATAAAAATATGGAATTTACTATGGAACAAGAAGTAAACAATAGTATTAATTTTTTGGACCTAACTATTAAAAAAATAAACAATAAATTAGTGTTTGATATTTACCATAAAGAATCTCATACTGACATAACTATACATAATTCATCAACACATCCCATACAACACAAATTAGCGAGTTTCCATAGTTCTTTACACAGATTAATTAATTATCCACTATCTAAAGAAAATTATGAAAAAGAATTAAATTTAGTCAAACAAATAGCTATCAATAACGGCTACACAGATACTTTAATTGAAAATATGCTGACAAAAAAAATTTTCAAAAAAGCAATCTCTATGGTATACCCTGCAATAAAGGATAAAGAAAATTCAAAATTTAGATTACAAATGTACATTGGGACACCTAATAAGCATATTTCAAGTAATTTAAAAAAACTTAATATTAACACGGTTTTCAAAACTAATAATAAGTTATCAAAGCACATCAAAAACAATAAAGATAAAACAGACAAAAATAAGAAATCCGGAGTCTATAAGTTAATGTGTGGATGCGGTAAGATATATGTCGGTCAAACAGGAAGATCGTTTGAAAACCGCATTGCCGAGCATTGTTCTTCGTTTAAAAGTAAAAAACAAGATTCTACTTTTGCGAATCATCTATTAGAAGAAAACCACACTTTCGATAAAGATTTTCAAATTCTGCATTTAGAAAATAAAGGCAAGAAATTAAATTTACTGGAAAGTTTAGAAATCAATAAATTAAAACAGTCACAAATTTTATTAAATGATAAATTAGATTTAAATAACTCGCCTTTATTAAATTTATTTACTTAAAATCTGTTTAGACGATAATACAAATGTATATGTAGGTTATTAAACAAATTTATGCGTAAACATGTTTAGTACCCTATAATATACAGTTAGGGCCGACCAGATGCGCCACATTCTTTCACTACCGACAATACTTGTAATTCATAGTTTTCTTTAAAAATATTTTAAATACCATTCTTCTTGATTTTATAGATATATTATTTATTTTTTATTTAGTTTGTAACGTACTGTTTAGAGGTAAGCACCTGAGGAAGCCACTGTGTTGGCGAAACAATTGTCGTTTTACGAGTAATGATTAAAAGTGAAGATGAAAACCGTAGTTTTATTCCTATTCTTAATTATGGATCTTCATCAAGTAAATGCCGAATCAATTCAATTATAAATGTTTACTATGTTGAGAATAATAAACCATGTTAATGGATCAACATGCGAGACCCATCTGCGTTCCTTGGAATGTTTTTAGATATGCTTAATACGAGCAATAAACTGACTTTATTGAGAATAAAATCTAGTAGACTGTGAAAAACAATCATCCAGTGGTTATTTAGAGTAACTATTTATCTGTCATTTGACGTTTTGTTGTTGAAGTTACGTTCGTTACAACTAAAGACCGGACGCATCAGGCCGAAATTACGATAGACCTTATAAATAGTTTATAACATCATTAAGTACAACACGCAATTATTGAATAGCACTATTCATTCGGTTAACCGCACATCAATTTTTTGTCGTTGAATTGTAACGAAATTACTCCAATTTTACAGTAAAATTCCTTTCTTCATGGGCGTCGATAGAAGCGTGAGGAGTTTTTAAAATTAAAAGTTAATTTTTAATTTAAATTTTATTTACTAGTTTATATTTCGTAAGATAAATAAAGTACGGTGAGTTAGTTTCTTTTTTTCATTATTTTAACTGTTACTTACATACTTCGTAATTTTTGTAGTAAATTCTGTTTAATATCGTTTCATCAAATCTACTCCCAATTATATTGGCGTAGTGTCCTGTGAATTCCGTTAAGTTTCAATAACTTACGAGTACATTTTTAATTTGCATTTAATTAGATGTAGAACATTGTTTGAGTTACTTTTTCAGATATGATATGGAACAACGTCGAGAATGGCATCGTGAAACAATGGCGAGTTGGATTAAGGGTCAAACTGATTGTATGTCTATTGCCAGTGATTCCGAAATTTATGGCAAAGTCTGTAAAATATCGTTAAAAAATTACAAGAAATCCCAGGTAAAACGTCACTTAGCATCGCAAACACATACACAGAAATTAGACGTTTTGGACTGTTACAGTTTTAACGAAGCACTCTGTGAAACTTTAATGGCGGCAAATATTCCATTAAATAAACTTAACAAACCCACCTTCAAAACATTTACAATATACCGGTCGAAATGTTCCTGATGAATACACCTTACGCAAATATTATGTTTCTAAGTGCCACACGAAAGCATTAGAACGCATTAGAAGCCGTCTTCAATTCACTACATATGGCTAAGTGCCGACGAAACTGTCGATATATCAGGACGCTGTGTGGTAAATGTTGTAGTTGGTGAACTATATCCAACTTTTCCATATAACGCATATGTAATAGCAGCAAAAGTCATAAATACAGTTGATACGGAAACAGTAGCTTAAACCATTTACGAGAATATGCACCGAATGCTTCATTCGGACGACAGGTACAAAGAAAAAATACTTTTATTTGTCAGTGACAGTGCTACATATATGTTAAAAACAGACAGGCTATTAAAAAAAACATATCCTAATATTCTGCATATTAGTTGTGTAGCACATGCTATACACAGAATCTGTGAATATGTCAGATACCTTTCCGCAAGTTGATAGACTTGTATCCGCTTTTAAAAAAGTTTTCAGGAAAGCACCATTGAGAGTAGTTCTTTACAGGGAAAAACTTGCATCTTTGTCACTGCCTCCCTCTCCAGTAATAACTAGATGGGGAACATGGTTGGAAGCTACTAGTTTTTATACAGAGAATTTCGATAGTTTCCAAAATTTCGTTGTTTAAATAACGATGCTTGAAGTATTTCTGAGTGCAAGGAACTAATACAAATTCCAAATTAAAGAAATCAGTTATACTTTCTTCAGGAACACTGGAAATTTGCCACATGTTGAAAATCAAAATCTCAAATTAAATGATGGATTAACCACATTAGATGGGGCTATTCATAATTTGAAGAATATTCCAAGTGACTTCGGATGTAGCCTTCGGCAAAAGTTTGACGCAGTTTTTTTAATAGAAATCTAGATTTAATGGCATTACGGCAATTGTGCAATTGTGTTTGGGGATAATGCCTCAAACTTTAACTGCGAAATACGCTGAAATGAAAGAATATTACCAGTATGCACCTATAACCATTTGCGATTTAGAAAGGACGTTTTCTATCTACAGGGATGTATTTCATTGAAAGAGAACCTTGAGAAAGTATTGCTAGTTAATATTAATACTCCTTTACTCAACTATAAAACTTGAACTACAAAACTACAAAATGAACAAATAAAAATGTATTTCGTATTGTATAGATCACCACCCGTTTGCTTTCCAATTATATAAATAAAATTAAAAACACTTTAAAAATACAAATTTTCAATAGTACGCCCGTGGGCGCCATCGGCCTCTGGTGTCCGGTCCCTAGTAACGATAAAAAAGAACCCGGTATAATACTTATTTGATAACCTTTTAGAACTCATGATAAATAACATTGTTGCTTAACGACGGTACGCAGGAAAATAAAACTTTGTATGCATTCGAGTTTAGCGTTGCATTTTAGAACCTATTTCTATTCCCACTACTCACACAATGGCGTTATTGGATACCTTCTAGATCAATCCGTCCTCGTGAGTCATGGGCCTCTCGTGTCCGGTCCCTATTTATTAGTTCAACAAGTCTACAACCTTAGGTTATTCAAATTTGCTAAATTCGTATATTTTGTTCTAAAAGTATTGCCAACATTCCTAAATATCATATTTAGCTAAATGCTGCTTAATAATAGCAATAATAAAATATTTATACCCAACAGGTTTATCCAATTACAGGGCAAATAAATTGAAATTGAAAGTGATACATATTGCTAGCATGAAGAAAAAATAAAGTACATTCTGTGTGCTTATAAATAGAAAACAAAAGTATTTCACAAATTACTCGTTAAAAAAGAATATGTCATCATATAGTTTATCGGCATTCACTAAAGCATGCGTAAGGGACGCTTTAGTTTTAGCACTAGGCACAGAGAATGTGGGAACGTTTCTTCACGAAAGATGCGGCACATGAAAGCAAACAGGGCGAATCAATGTCGTTGCTTTTAATTTTCCACAAAAATTAAACACTCATTTGCTCTCTACGCGCACTCAACGATTCCATGTTGCGCCGGTGCAAGAGATGATTGTAGTCAACATTACGCTCGGAAAAAGCTCCATCCAATTTGAAAGGCTTTAAAAATCTTCTCTGCATTTTCTCAACAATCTGGTGTTGGATTGTATGATAAGGATATCACACAACCGATCCATATTCAAGCTTAGAGCGCACATATGCGTAATACAAAGTTGTTAATGTGCAGGAGTCATCAAGATCCCTGGTGACACGTATAATAAAGCCAAGTGACTTGTCAGCTGATGAGGTAACGTTAATCAGATGCTGCGAACAATTCAACTGGTTATCAAACGTGAAACCGAAGTCTAAGACACTATTAGAGTGCGCTACAAGTTCCCCATGGATGAAATAAGTAGCCGTCAACGCATTATGTTTCCTCGTGTAAGATACAGAACTGCATTTGCCAATATTAAGATTGAACTTGTTCTTCATTCACCATTCAACTACAACATTCAGTGCGTCTTGCGGAAAAGTGATGTCTAGTTCATTTAATATGGTACGATAAATCTTAAGATCATCTGCATAGGCCAAAACAACACAAGGTACAGAAGTTAGCAGTTAGAGCCCTGCGGCACACCAGAGTTGGAAATGTAAGGCTCTGATCTAAAGCCATTGTAATACACGTAATTGTGCCTATTCTGAAAATAACTATGAAGTAACCTAATCAAAGCATTAGACAGGCCAAATGCACTTAATATCTGCAGCAATATCACATGGTCAATGGTATCAAAAGCTCGTGTAAAATCAGTATATATTACATCAGTTAAGTTTCATAATACGGAACTCCTAATTTATGGTATACTCAATTTATTTGTCTTCTAGCTAAAACTACTTTTAATATGAGTTGATAAAATCAGCCGTCAGTCAGTTAACTTATCTTTAGAAAATATGTACCAAATAGTTCTATTATTCTTTATTCCATTTTTTGTGTTTCATCCAGTTTATATTACAGTGGTTGATGTTGATGTATAACACAGGCCTGCATTTTTCAACACTTTGAAAGTTGATTTAAAAATTTTAACTGTTTTCTAGTAATTAGGTAGCGCTGATTTCAAATCTGCTTTTATTTTTTTTTGTATCACGTAAGGTTATTTTTCAAATCAGTAAAATCAAAAAATATAGAAAAAACACGATTTATTTAATTTATAAGCTAGTTTCATATTATATTTAAAAAAATACAAAAATATACACATAGAGACTATTAGAAATAGTTATTTATTCTTTATGCTTCTTAAAAAAAATGTTTTCGTTTTTCAGAAAAGCTTCGTTTTGTTGTTTTTCTGTCATATTCAGCTAAAGGAAGATCTCTTCTCAATGTCCAACAGTAATCGGCCATCATCTTTGTGTCCCAGCGCCCTTGGTACCTTTTTTCCATCTCTTTAATATCCTGGTGAAATCTTTCTCCTTGCTCTTCACTCACGTCCCCAAGGTTTTCTGGGAAGTAGTCCAAATGGGAATGTAAAAAGTGAATGTTTATGCTCATAGTGCAACCAAGAATCCTGAATTTTCCCAGCATATTTTCAACGATCTCAACATAGCTTGTGTCTTTGTAATTCCTTAGAAATTTATGTACAACTTCGTTAAAAGCATGCCATGCATGTTTTCCCTTATCGTCCATCACATTTTCAGATTCTTGATATTTCACCAAGCTCCTAATCTGCGGGCCTACAAAGATTCCCTCCTTTAATTTTGCCTCTGACAGAGTCGGAAAAGTTTTACACAAATATTTAAAAAATTTCCTTCTTTATTTAATGCCTCAACAAATTGTTTCATAAGTCCAAGTTTTATGTGAAGCGGTGGAAGTAACACTTTTTGAGGGACAATAAGACTTTCGCGAATTACATTTTTGGTTCCAGGTGTTAAAGTCACCCGTTGTGGCCAGTCTGTTTTTATCCAATGCTGTTCTCGATTTCTGTTATCCCACTCGCACAGGAAACATGGAAATTTAGTATATCCAGACTGCTGACCCAAGAGAAGGCCTAAAATTTTTAAATCTCCACACACTTCCCAGTTGTGATTTTCGTATTGTATTCTTAAAAGTAATTCCTGTAAATTTTCATAGTTTTCCTTTAAATGAACAGAATGGCCGACCGGAACAGAAGCAAAAACATTGCCATTATGTAAAAGAACAACTTTAAGGCTCCTTTTTGAAGAGTCGATGAAAAGTCTCCAGTCAGAAGGTGTGTACTCAGGAGCTCCGAGGAAAGTATAGATCAGCAATTGCTTGGTAGTACACAAGTTGTTCCGTTTTGTGCAAAATATTTTACAAATCCAGCCTCACGATTTCTATACCAAGAGAAGGTAGTTTCTGGAACAAGCAAATTTTTTTGTTTCAACCTAGACCCCCAGTACTTCAGAAAGATCTTTTGAAAGTCCCAAATCTCTTACTAAATCGTTCAGTTCGGCTTGTGAAAATAGCTGAGGTTGGTTTTGACCTGAGGTTGATGGTTCAAAATCACTATCCATCTGTACGGAGCCGGAAGTTGAAGAGGTTTCAATATCTTCTTGTAGTACTTTGGGGGGTATAGGTATAGGTACATGATCGCTGTGAGGAATTGGTCTGACAGCTGATTTAATATTGTTTGGGTACAAAATATGTTTCAAAGTTTTTTTATTATGCCCCTTGATATCACAAAGGCAAAAGTAGCAATCTTCATGATGATTTTGCGGTTCTCTCCAAACCATCGGTATTCCAAAATGAAGGCTTTTTCTATTCCCTTTGGTCCAATGTCTTAAACCTTCTTCACATACCTTACAAACAACGTGTGGTGCCCAATCTTTATCTTGATCTCCTAATTTGATTTTGAAATAAGCATAATATGCATTTTTCACAAATTCACCAATTTGGTCTCTTAAACTTTTTCAAGACGAAATATCCACAAATATAACAGAAATCATCTGGATTGTTTTTGCAACACCGGCTAGACATATTTTTAAGCAATGTTTATTTATTAAATACCACGCACAACACTAAAGACAAATTAATTTTACTTGTTTACTGATCGACACTCAGAACTATAATGAAGTAAATGACATTAAAATATACATTTTGTATAATAATAAATAGGATTAAGCAGGTAAAAATTCCCGGAAACCTTGTCCAAAATTAATATATGTAATAAAAGATTTACATCAGGTAATGAGCGCCTATTTAACAAATTTCTTTAAAACCACAACAGAAAATCATTTATGGGTTAATACCTAGAATTTGAAGTAGTACATTAATTTTAAAATGTATTAAAACGCCTATTATAAGTTTTTTTTTATATTTTTTTCTTTTTCTTTTGTGCAAAAAAAATCTGTGGGGTGGTAGAGACCAACTGTATTTTAATTAGTTATTGCTATATAAAAACTGATCTTAACAAACAAAAATCACGTCGTCACAAATTTTATGCAGGCCTGTGTAATCATAACAGTAAAATCTTTTAGAAAACAAATATCCTTATGTTACTCTCGTGGCTATGGATAAAAACATGCCTATCGACTTAAAATTCAGTGAGACACACTCGCACATGCAAATATGTTACAGCATTTATATATATATATATATATATATATATATATATATATATTATGGTAGGGCAAAGTTGTCCCTAAAAGAAGCACAAAAATAAATTAAAAATATCTAGGAAGGTAATATTAAACAAAGGGTGAATGAATATAACATTATAAGATATGACTATATCATATAAACAGAATGTAAGATCCAAATTGGCTTTTTAATTATGATGTCGAGTTTAATTGAATTTTCATTTGCATATATATTTTATTTTGCATTTATTTATTTATTACTAGAGACCGGGCACATCGGGCTGAAATGGACGTCATTACGACGGACGATATAAATAGTCTACAACATCTGTGAGTACATCATGCAGTTGAATAGCACTATTCATTCGGTTAACTGCACATCTATTTTGTGTGTAATAAATTATTACACTGTAATATCGCCTTAAATCAAGAATTCTAAAGCTAATTACGATTATAATATCAATGCTCATATATTTTGTACACATGTGTATAATAACTTTTTAATGACATTTGTTAATGCTTTTAATTCAGATCACGTGACGATAACACAGTTAAAATAATGTGAATTAAGAATTTAATTTCCATTGGAGGACGGACATATATGATAAAGAAATATCCACAAATATAACAGAAATCATCTGGTTTGTTTTTGCAACACCGGCTAGACATATTTTTAAGCAATGTTTATTTATCAAATACCACGCACAACACTAAAGATAATTTAATTTTACTTGTTTACTGATCGACACTCAGAGCTATAATGAAGTAAATGACATTAACATATACATTTTGTTTGGAGTGATAAACTTGAAATCCTTCTTCGCAGTACTAATAAAGTGAAAGCATAATAAATAGGATTTAGCAGGTAAAAATTCCCGGAAATCTTGTCCAAAATTAATACATGTAATAAAAGATTTACATCAGGTAATGAGAGCCTATTTAACAAATTTCTTTAAAACCACAACAGAAAATCATTTTTGGGTTAATACCTAGAATTTGAAGTACTATATTCATTTTAAAATGTATTAAAACGCCTATTATAAGTTTTTTTTTTATATTTTTTTCTTTTTCTTTTGTGCAAAAAAAATCTGTGGGTGGTAGAGACCAACTGTATCTTAATTAGTTATTGCTATATAAAAACTGAGCTTAGCAAACAAAAATCACGTCATCAAAAATTTTATGCAGGCCTGTGTAATCATTTATCAGTGATGACATGGCAGAAATTTACATGTTTGATCAATCTTATCTAATTATTATCAAAGAGCTTAACGTAATTTATATTCGGTTGCTATAACAGTTAATATTATTTTTTTAATGCAGTGATCCTATTTGGTTCAAGTGCGCGAAGTAATTCAATGCGCAAACGTAATTTGTTCTAATATGTGAATGGTTAAAAGAATATAAAAATATTATTAGATCAAAACAATGTATTTTTCAGTAATATAACATATGGTGCCAAGATTATGTACATAAATTAATTTGGATAAGTAGATAGATCCACGATAATGTTATATTGGTGGAGTAAATGTTTATGATATAACGTTCACCTATTGTATCTATATGTATAGTACATGATTCGTATTACAATATATTTAGTATTTTTCCCCATATTATATGTCGAATTGTTTACCTTTTAGCGATAAAGTGCTGTTATAACAAATGTTAGGATAATATCGTAATATTTACATGGTTACTTGTACACATTTAAATAAAATGGTGTTATTTAAACGCCAAGTCAAGCATTTTTTTTATATTACGCATATTAAACATGAAATAACTTTCCCAAAATAAAATAAATCCCGCTGATACATATTGTCTTTTAGTCCACCATTGAATTGGTACTACTTAACCGCACGTAACGTAATATGCGATTATCTTTTGGAATTTCGAATAATTCCTTGTGAAAATGTTATTTTTGGTTTTGCTTGCAATAACTGTTGGAAATATATCTTGCGCGAATATTTTATTTGTGACTGTAGTGCCTTCACCGAGCCATCACATTTGGAATGAAGCTTTAGTGGAAGGACTTTTGGCAAATGGGCATAATATAACTCTTATGGGATATGAAGATACAAAGATTGTATCTAAGAATTACACGATTTTAAAATTGGGTAAGAATGACAATAATATGCAGTAATACTTGCGTAGTTTAACACTAGGATGCATATCTGGCATGGTATTTTCACGTTTCGTGCGTTCCACTAGGCCACTAGACGAAAAATGTTACCTGAAATATTTTCGTTTCGGGCTATACTATCTACGTCCAACGTCTACTATACTACGTCTAAACTATATTTCTTCTTCTTGAATCTCATTTTGCGGGTTAAATTTTCAGGTAGCAGTAAACCAATAAATGCATTAAGTCTCTATTATGAGATAATTATTGAACTCGTCAAGAGATTAAGAGTCAATTTATTTTAAATTTATAACTAGAGTGGACCAATTCGGAGCGAAAGCAGAGGCGTGACTAACGAATTGGTTCCCGCATGCGAAACATTATTAATATCTAGAGATATACTATCACGAATGGTGCTGTTATTATGTTAGATAAAAAAAAATGTAAGACGGTTTTTCTAGATTATGAAATGTTCTCGATGATACGTATAAAAAATAAAATCTAAAATGTATGTAATTAGATTATTAAAAAAAAACTTACCGTCTTATGCGTTTTCCGTGACTTGAAAATCTGGAGAAGCGCGATGAAATATTGTTAACATAAGGTGCGTCTCCAAAGTTATTTATCGAAAACGCGTCCGCCGTGAGGAAAATATGTGCTTGTATAAAGAAAACGATCGCTCCACATCTAGTGATGTGATGTTTGCATAATTAAAATAATCTTTGAAACAACTTAACACATCTGTAGACGAACCTTCACAAATTTGTCTAAGTCTGGCAAAATCTAAATCTTTATCTAAAACACTTTCAAACTTATTTAAAATACACTCATTTCTTGCGTCTTCTATCGAACATAGCTGTGCGTGTGTATCTTTCACAACTAGCACTGATTCCTGTAACGATAACGAAGAATTTTGTAGGTTTTCTAATGCTTGCACTATTCCGAAGTAATTGTTGTGAATAGTTTGTAAATCACTTTTAACCTGACTATTTTGAAATTTTTTCCGACTTTCTTCGGTAGCGGCACTATCTTTCGGATTTAATAATAAAACCACTTTTTTTACATCCTAAAAATATTTATGATAGTAAAATGCCGCTCGTAGCCATGTTCCCCATCGTGGCAGAATCGGCTGTGGTGGCTTAGGGGTATGGGGACACAATTCGTGAAATTTCCGAATACGTTTTGGAGATTTCAGGAATACTGCCTTTCTACTCTATATTAACGCATCTACATTTGGGTAACATTTACGGATCCGTTCTGCTACAAGGTGTAGGGCATGGATTTTATATGTAATATGTAAAAAGTTACCACACTGTTCCTTAAGAGACCGACCTACAGAAAGCATGGTTGCGGCACCATCTGTCACAAACATTAGGATTTGATCTTTGGAAATTTCAAATTTTTCCAAAGTACTTAACACCACTTTTGAAATTATCCGCGCAGTACATTTTTCTATTTGTCTGCTAGCTAATAAAATTGAGGATGGCGATTGATTTGGTTCCATTTTACGCACCATAACATTAAGTACAGATCTTTTTTTGCTATCAGTTGTTTCATCCACACTCAACCACACTTATATTATTTTTCGGATCAGCCTTAATTTTATTTTCTAAATGTACACGAACAGATTTTAAATAACGTCGTAAGTGGGTGCAGCTCGGTAATTCAACATTGCCATACTTTTCAAGAAATGAAATAAACGAATCATTGCGTAACAAAGTAAACGGCAAATTACACACAACAATCATTGAACACAAATCAAATAAGAACACTTCGTATTTTGTATCGGCACCAGCGTCTCTATCTTTATGTCTTGCGCTATGCACGTGGCGTTGCAAATTTGATTTTGTTAAATGGTTTATATATATATTGCACACTAAACATTTTACATTTACCCCATTGTAAGATAAACTAGGATGGTTCTCAATAAACCTATTGACTAACTTTGATGATAGCGGTTTTTTTACTGTACACTCCTTCAACATTATTAAATACACAGAATACACTTTCCTGCTGCTATTATACGTGTACACACGATGACCGTGAACAACATACTAAGTAATCGTATGTGCGATGGGGCACGCGGGAACCAATTCGTTAGTCACGCCTCTGCTCTCGCTCCGGATTGGTCCACTCTATTTATAACTACCTTCACATCAAACTTGACTAGGAATTAAGGTACAGTGGTTTGAACTTATACTAATTTATTGTTAAGGGATTATAGTTCTTTACCTAGTAATCGCCTACGGATTAAGAATCAATTGGTTGTGAATTTATAATTACTTTTAATTGCAGAAGGAATTTATTTTGTTTACAATAAACTCGCCGAAGGATTAACTATTCCTTATGATTTGTTTCTATTGTTTGTTGGCTTCCCCTCCCACCAATATAGGGATGATATAAATATTGCACTATTACTAAAATAATTGACGCTGCATTCGAAGTAAACTAGTAATGTGCCTCTAAAGCAGCGATGCACATACCGCGGCCCGGGCCCGCGGGCCGCATGCGACCCTCTGTCGATATTTAAGCGGCTCGCCAACGTATTTTAAAAATTGTTCGAAAAACTACAAAAGTAGGTAAAAATCCATTCAAATCAATATTTCTTAACTTTTTATTTTATTCTAACTTTTGTAATTGTTATTAAGATATGTGTCTTTAAGTACCTACTACTTTCTTGTTCAGGTTTACTACGTAGGACAGGTATGCTCCTCGTCGTTCCAAGCATATTGTTACGAAACTAAAAATCTGTCGAACCAACTAGATTACTCGAAGATTCGCGAAACACGTCGGTATTATCCCCGAACAATGTGGTAGGTTCTCGATGTTAGGTAACTCGTATAAATACAACGCATCGTCTGTTATCGGGGCAGTTAAGTTTTAACTACGGACAAGCGAACGCTATATTGTTTGAATTGTAATCTGTGAGGAATAAATATTTCGTCGTTCGAACTTGGCATCTACCTACGTAACAATATAATATCTATTTTGATATGGATAAACCAGGCCCCAGTAAAAAACATAGTCGTAAGGTTGAAGATGAAAATCGACAGTTTCAAGATATTTGGACCGAAAAATACTTTTTTATTTCATCGCATAACAAAAGTGTCTGTTTAATATGCAAGAGTAGTGTTTCTATTCCGAAGGAATATAATGTGAAAAGGCTTTATGAAACCCAACATCATACTTTTACCAAATTAACCGGCGAAAATCGAACGCAAAAAATTTCCACTTTACAAAGGGAACTAATAGGCCAGCAAGCTATGTTTACAAAACCAATTCAAGATGCTGAAACAGCTACTGAAGTTAGCTTTGAAATATTTCGAATAATAGCGAAAACTTGTCGGCCTTTTAAAGATGGTGAATTTGTTAAGTAGTGTTTAGATATCGCCGCAAAAAAAATGTGTCCGAAAGATGCATAGAGGTTTGAGAAAATTCAACTAAATCGGATGACTGTTCAAAGAAGACTTACCACATTAGCAGCTAATATAGAAGAGCAATTAGCTACGAAATCGAAAAGTTTTGAGTATTTTTCTATAGCACTCGACGAATCTGCAAATATAAGTTCCACTGCTAAACTCTTAATATTTTTACGAGGTGTAATGCAAAATTTTGAAGTTAGTGAAGAACTGATTGGTACGAGTTCTTTGACAAGTCAAACCAAGGGGAGTGACATGCTCAAAGCTCTTATAGAAAACTGTTTTATAATGGATTTGGATTTAACGAAATTATCTGGAATTACGACTGACCTTCAATGGTTGGAAGTAAATCTAGTATAATAACTATGTTAAAAGAGTATTTACAAACTAAAAACATAGATACCAAGGAATTAATGCAGTTTCATTGCATTATACATCAAGAGGCCCTCTGTTCAAAATTATTGGGATTTGAAAATGTGATGAAAGTTGTAGTACTTACTGTAAACTTTATAAAATCACGAGATCTCAATCACCGACTCATTCACACAATTTCTCGAGGATATTGAAAGCGTATATGGTGATCTCTTGTTTTACACTGAAGTAAGGTGGCTAAGTCGTTTGTTGTCACTAGAGCGGTTTCTTAACTTGATTGAAGAAATCAAAATATTTCTAGCGGAAAAAAAAGACGTCTACGAACTCGGCAACCCTGATTGGCTGTGTGACTTAGCGTTTCTTGTAGACATCACAAATCACTTGAATGTCTTAAATACGCGACTCCAAGGCAAAGATAAATTGATTTCGCTGTTATACTCTCATGTTTCGTCCTTTCAATACAGATTGAGTCTTTTCAGGACACAAATCAATTCAGCCAATTACATCCATTTTCCGAACTACAAAAAAATTATGGAGATATTCAATAAAACTCATGTCAATTTCGCTTATGTTGAAAAAATTGAAATTTTAATACAAGCTTTTCATGATCGTTTTCTAGACTTAAGAAAAGTTAAACCTCTATTAGACATTTTCAGCAATCCTTTCAACATTTCATCCGAAAATGCACCGGAATCAATACAGCTGGAATTGATGGTCATGCAAAATCATGATAATTTACGAAACAAGTTTAATGAAGGTAATTTACTCAACTTTTACCGTTGCGTTGACAAAACCGCTTATAAAGAGTTGCGAATAAATGCATTGAAATGCGCAAGCTTATTTGGATCGACGTATATTTGTGAGCAAACGTTTTCAGTGATGAAACCTAACAAAACAAAAAATCGAAACCGTCTGGCAAATGAAAATCTGGAAGCAATTTTACGTGTGGCGACAAGTAATGTGGAGCCAAACATAAACAAAATTGTTAGGTCAATGCAATGTCATGCATCAAAATAATAAAACATGAAATATTACATTGTAATGATTAGATTACATTACGACTACATAATCACAACAAACATTTTTGAATGTTCTTTTATTTTTATCATTTGTGGTAATTCATACTATTTAAAAATAAAAATAGTTGTTTTAATAAGTATTCTTTGTAGTGGCCCGTTCTTGGCTTATAATTTTCCCGAGTGGCCCCTGTTCCCTATAAGTCTGTGCATCCCTGCTCTAGAGCATATAAATATGGTGTAATGTAAAGTCAAATAAATATTAGAATGAACACACTATATTGGCTCTTAATTTCATAAATATTTTTACTGGAACAAACGAATTCATAGATAAATCTATGATAAAAAGGTAAAACTTATAAATTGAAAACCACTATTCGTGTCTTATGATCTTTCAATATCAACCAGAATAGTTAGTTCTTTACCCTTAAATACATTAATGAAGTATACTTATTTCTAGATTTTATTATTCTTGTTTGCACGAAAAAGAATTATTTCATATGAGTAAATGTCAAAAAGTTCTGAGTTGCTCTAATTTGTCAACAAAACACGCTTCAGCAGTTACTTGACTTAGTGCTTCTTGCCACAACATTTTACAGCCTTCATTAGTCTTAGCATATTTACATATGTATATTACTAGAGTAATATTTTATTGCATTTTCCCAAATTAATTCTATAGGGTTAAAACTACAACGATATGGACAAAGTCGAAGAACTGCCATATTGCTCTGCTAATTCATCGGCTTTATAAATAGGTGACGACATATACTTTTAAATAAAAATTATTATCTATTTGAATTCAATTTAGTAATTATTTTATTTACCAACAGTTTAACCAATTCCAGTAACTGTATTTTTAAAGTTGTCTTGTCAAAGTTTTTTTTGTTAATTCACCATTCCTGAATTTGGTATTTTGGTGAAGACGAAGTAAGGGATTTATTTATTATTGTCGCATGATAACTCGCATTATCCATAATAATAACTGAAGGGTTTTCTAAATTTTTAAGCTGTTGATTTTAGAAAATTTTCTTGATTCATGTCACGGTGGTAATCCATACTTTTACTATTTGTTGCATTAATTAATTTACTCTGCAGGAAGGAAACTATTATTGCTACCAGCATGTACATCTATGTATTTACAGAACAAAAGTCAGTGATATATTCCCCATGTCAATAGTTTTTAAATAATTAATACTTTTGCTACCTACTTGTTGTGCTTTTACAGATTTAATATTATCATCTTATATGATTTTTGATAGCTTCGATCTTTAAAAACCCAGGTTTCATCAAGAAAACAAACTGGAATATATTTTCATTTTTAAAACGCATATGTTATTATATTATTATATGTTATTATATTATTAGATATTATTATATATATATATATATATATATATATATATATATATATATATAATAACTTCGTGTTCAATGTATGATATGGTAAACCTAATCAGTAGGCGATTAAAGGTCTGTATATTACTTCAAAATATATGTATTTAAAAAACTCTACATGTTTCGGCAGTATCGCCTTTATCAAGAGAATACAAAATATAAATAATATATATTTATATTTATATTTATATTTTGTATTCTCTTGATAAAGGCGATACTGCCGAAACATGTAGAGTTTTTTAAATACATATATTTTGAAGTAATATACAGACCTTTAATCGCCTACTGATTAGGTTTACCATATATATATATATATATATATATATATATATATATATATATATATATATTAGGCTCGTCTTTCTTAAAATGGAAACCTATATTTGGCAATATTTTCCACAAAGAAGCACTGAATATTTCTTATTTTCGAAGAAAACTATTCAATGTACCCAAAGTAATATGTTGTTCTGCGATTGTTAAAGAATAGGTAATATTTTTGTAAGTTTTATAGAATAATACTTACTATTTGTGCACATAATATCATAAATTGTATTTCCTACTGTGCATTGACTAAAAACGTGAATTATCAGTCGGTTTATTCTTAAATCGAGAAAAATAAAATGGATAATAGTAATATTAAACGGATATCATATTATTATGATGATCATGCGTTACAACACTGCGCGGTATAAGTAACACTGAAAATTAGTGATGTACCGGGTCCTAAAAAATGTCGGGTCCAGGGTATCGGGTATTGAGAAAGAAAAAAAACGTATCCGGCCGGCTAACCGGGTACTCGGACGTTATGTGAAAGTGTGCATCCTACGTCATCTGACAGAAAGGCTGGGTATGTCAACAAAACCGGGAAATCCCCTGAGTTTACACTGGAGCTGCTGTTTTGTATATAATATACTCCCAGTTTGCAATTTAATTTCAGTTGCATATGGGTCGAATTACAATTTTTTAATTTCCTACGTATGTACCCTTTCAATAATGAGTTCAGTTTGGAGTTATTTTAAAGTGTTTTCTGAAGACGAAGCGAAAGTAGTGTGCAGTTTATGTAATGCAGTTTTATCCAGAGGTGGCACAAATACAAAATCCTACGGAACGTCAATCTTATTCAAACATTTACGTTTAAAACATTCACAGTTTGGTGATTGTGACATTGTTAATTTTAAGAAAAAGAAATTAGACGATTTGACACCGGGGCCTTCGCGCCCCATTAAACAAAAGACATTGGTACAGTGTTTAGACAAAATTTTCACATGGGACATTAATAATATCAAAGCAAAGAAAATTAATGATAAAATTGGCGAATTGATAGCTGTGGATAACCAACCCATTGCAATAGTCGAAGATGTTGGATTTATTAATCTTTTGAAAACATTAGAGCCCCGATATCAAATACCTTCACGAAAATATTTCTCAGAAATTGTTATTCCTACTACATACGATAAAAATGTTCGAAAATTTGTGATTTAATCGATTTTGAAAAGTCACAACTAAATTTGATCTCCTTGATATCAGACATATGGACCTGTTTTGAGAATAATGAAAGCTTTATAAGCCTCAGTGGACATTGCCTTAATGAAAAATTTGAAAATAAATGCGTGGTTCTAAATGCTCGCCATTTTCCTGGAAGCCATACAGGTACTGCCATTAGTGATTTATTATGCGAAATGCTACAATTCTGGAAATTAGACGCTGAAAACCACATATCCGTATTGCTACGAGATGGTGCTCGTAATATGATCAGTGGATCAAATATTGCCCATTTGAGAAATGAGTCATGTTCTATTCATAGCATCTAATTGGTAATTCATAATAGCATATATTCTCAAAAAGTGTCGCAATATAGTAACCCATTTTAATCACTCGCAAGTAGCTAGTACTATGCTGAAAGATATACAAACCAAATTATCGCTTCCACAACACAAATTAGTACAAGACGTAATCACGAGATGGAATTCGACGTATTATATGTTCAAGAGGATATTAGAACAGGTGCCATCGCACTATATTCATCTGATGATATATCAAACTTGAATGCAGCAAATTTGAAGTTAATTGAAAATATATTCATTTTATTGGAACAATTTTACATCGTTACAGTTGAAGCCAGTTCAGAGGAAGCTCTTGTTTCTATGGTAATCCCAAATGTAGTTGCTTTAGAGTGCTTTCTCTGTAAAAAAAACTACACGACGAAGGAACAGTAACCATGTAAAAAGAAATGTTAAAATCTTTAAAGGCTCGATTTGAAAATGTGGAAAAAAAGTTGTATGTAATAGCTACGGTATTAAATATCCGTTACAAACTAAAATTTTTAAAACCAGATACACAAGTTATTGCTAAAAATTGGATTATAGAAGAAATGAAAAGTATTTCTTCGATAAGTATTGATAAAAACAATGACAATAAACAAAGAGAACCTGCAGAACATGGAAAAAATAATCATGATAAAAATGAAGATGTGTGTGCTTGCATAGATGAAATTTGATTTTAAAATAAATCCATTGAAGAAGAATCCTATACTGTGCTAAATTCAACAGATAATATTCAACTTTTAAATTTTCTTAAACATCCTAACATTCCTCGCACCGAAATCCGTTGGTTTGGTGGGCAAAAAATGCAAATATTTATCCAACACTATCAAAATTGACTAGACAGTACCTAGCAGCATACCCTGTGAAAGAATGTTCAGTGACGTGGGTATTATTTACGAAGAGAGAAGAAATAGACTTCTTCCACGAAACGCAGAGAAATTATTATTTTTGCATTATAATCTCCCATTATTGAGATTTAATTATTAAATTTAATTTTTTGTTTTGTATTTTTTAATAAAATGTCTAGATAAAATAAATTTTGTGTAATTTGTTTTCATTCACTTATCATCTTATCTTCTTTTCAAATTTCAGATGAGGAACCCATTACCCGGCAATATTTGCTGGCTCCGGATAATTTGCGGGTACTGAAAATTTTGCCAAGTATGTCGGGTATCGGGTAATTTTCGGGTACCCGGTACATCACTACTGAAAATATAAATTTTATAAAATTTCATTTTATAAAATCTATAAAAATTTATAAAATCTCATTTTATAAAATCTATAAAAATTTATAAAATCTCAGAGAAATCTACGTTAGTAAATTGAATTTCTTAGGTATTTGTTACTGATATTACTGATTATGACGTGACTGATCTCTTATCGTAAAACTACTATATGCCGCTATCTAAAAAAATTGAAGATGCGATGGAACGCAAAACGCTGACGTCACATAAATTTGATATGTCCTTTAGAAAATGCACAATACAATCCCATTTATCATCCTATAATTTCATAATTACAAGTTCATTCATTAAAAAAAATAACTTGTTGCCAGACTAATTCGCTACCCGGTAAAAGTATATAAAAAAATTTAATATAATGTATTCATATAATTTTAGAGATGGGATCATTTTCAGACGATGAACTATATAAAGAAATGAATGTCTTCCAAGAGCTACTAATAACTTGGCAAATGACTGTTGAACTATCTCCACAGCTCTTGAAATCCAGAGCGCTAGAAATCATATTAGATTATCCTAAAGATAGTTTTGATCTCATTGTCTATGATTTAACTGCTTGCCAAGTTCTTTATCCACTAATAGAATATTTTGGTAATCCACCAGTGATAGGCGTATCACCTTTTGGAATACCTCCCTTTATAGCTGACGCCATGGGCAATAATTTCTATTCCTATTTGCCAACATATTATCTTCCTTATGGGGATGACATGCCTTTCTCAGAAAGGCTTGAGAATACCTTAATTTACTTTTCCGCATATTACGTGAAATGGTACTACATGCCAATTATACAAAAAATGGCTCAAGATAGATTTGATGGGAATATTCTTCAGTTCGAACAGGTAGAGAAACAGATCGCTTTGCTTCTTGCTAATTATCATCCGATTTTGGATTTTCCACAACCATTACCACCACAAATAATACCAGTTGGAGGCTTAAATATAAAACCGGGAAAGAAATTACCAGAAGTAAGCAACGCTTAATGTTATAACAAAATTTATAACCATCTCAATTGATTCACAGGAATTACAATTAATAATGAACAATGCTAAAGTTGGAGTTATTTATTTCTCATTGGGTACGAATATTAGTCCTTCGTTGTGGTCGCATGATAAGAAACAGGTCTTTTTGGAGACGTTTGCTAGATTAAAAGAAACTGTTTTGTGGAAATATGACGGCGATGATTTGAAAAATATTCCCAAAAATGTCGTAATCAGAAAATGGTATCCCCAAAATGATATTTTAGGTACTGCTTTTAATTTCGGTAAACGATTTTATTTAAAATAAGACTTCTAGGACATGATAATGTTAAATTATTTATAACACATAATGTAGCATTAAGCATGCACGAAGCTATATACCATGGAAAGCCACTTGTCGGTATTCCGTTTTTCCTGGATCAAATTAACAATGCCGCTAAAGCCGAGGCTAAAATAATAGGTAAAAAAGTTAATTTTTACACTTTAACGGGAGACGTTTTATATGAAGTTATTCAGGAGCTCTTAAGGAATCCAATGTAAGTATTTTTTGCTTGTTTATGTGCGCAAAATTGTTAAATATATGAATTATTTATTCCAGCTACAAAAATAATGTACAAAAATTGTCCAATCAATTTCGTGATAGACAGAAAACACCGCTAGAGACAAGTATATTTTGGATAGAATACATTTTAAAACATAAAGATGTTAAAAATTTGTCAACGAAAGGGAGATACATGGCGCTTTTCATAAGAGAACACTGGGATATTATAGCATTCATAACACTTAGCATTTTTCTTTTAGGATACGTTTCTGTTGTCGCAGTAAAGTTAATTATAATAAAATATTTTTCTAAACGAGTTAATAAAATAAAACAACATTAAACAAGATTTATTTGTATACATTGTAACTTTAAAAAAATATGCAAGTTAGAACTTTAAATGATTCGTAATTGAAAATCGTCCTTTGTTTCATAATTTATACAATAATATCACTATTTATTCGATTAATCGCACATCTGTTTCTTGTCGTTGAATTGCGACTCAATAACTTCAATTTTACAGTAAAATTCCTTTCTTCATAGGCGTAGATAGCGTGAGGAGTTTTTAAAAATTATTTTATTTATTAGTTTATATTTTGTAAAATAAATAAAGTACGTTGACTTAGTTTCTTTTTTTCATTGTTTTACTAGTAATTCCATAGTGAATTTCGTTAAGCTTCAATAACGTACGCATACATTATTAATTTTCATTTATTTAGATCTAGAACATTGTTTAAGTTACTTTTTCAGATATGATATGGAACAATGTCGAGAATGGCATCGTGAAACAATGGCGAGTTGGATTAAGGGTCATACTGATTGTATGTCCATTGCTAGTGATTCCGAAATTTATTGCGAAGTATGTAAAGTATCGTTAAAAAATTCCAAGGAATCGCACGTAAAACGTCACTTAGCATCGCAAACACATACACAGAAATTAAACCTGTTGAACTATTACAGTTTTAACGAAGAACTCTGAAACTTTAATAGCGGCAAACATTCCATTACATACACTTATCAATCCCTCCTTCAAAACATTTCTCCAAAAATATACTGGTCGAAATGTTTCTGATGAATCCACCTTAAGCAAATATTATGTTTTTAAGTGCTACACGAAAGCAGTAGAACGCATTAGAAGTCATCTTTCAAATCACTACCTATGGCTAAGTGCCGACGAAACTCTCCATATATTAGGACTTTGTGTGGTAAATGTTGTAGTTGGTGAACTATATCCAACTTTTCCATATAACGCATATGTAATAGCAGCAAAAGTTATAAATACAGTTGATGCGAAAACAGTAGCGAAAACAATTTACCAAATGCTTCATTCGGACGACAGGTACAAAGAAAAAATACTTTTATTTGTCAGTTACAGTGCTGCATATATGTTAAAAAGAGGCAGACTATTAAAGAAAACATATAATATGCTGGATATTACTTGTGTAGCACATGCTCTCCACAGAATCTGTTAAAATGTCAGGGATGCCTTTCCGGAAGTTGATAGACCTGTATCCGCTTTTATGAATGTTTTCAGAAAATCACCATTGAGAGTAGCTCTTTACAGGGAAAAACTTCTATCTTTGTCACTGCCTCCCTCTCCAGTAATAACTACATGGAGATCATAGTTGAAAGCTACTAGTTTTTATGCAGAGAATTTTGATAGTTTTCAAAATTTCGTTACATGTTTAAATGACGATGCTCGAAGTATTTAAGAGTGTAAGGAACTAATACAAATTCCAAATTTAAAAAATCAGTAGTACTTTCTTCAGGAACATTTTGAAAATTTGCCAAAACTAATCACTTATTTTGAAAATCAAGATCTGATATTAGATGATGGATTAACCACATTAGATGCGGCTATTAATAATTTGAGAAATATTCCAAGTGACTTCTGATGGGGCTTTCGGCAAAAGTTAGACTCAGTTTTTAATAGAATTCCAGATTTAATAACAATGCGGCAATTGGGGACGATGCCTCAAAATCTGCAAAATACGCTGAAATAAAAAATATTTCCAGTATGCACCTATAACCAGTTGCGATGTAGAAAGGACGTTTTCTATCTACAAGGATGTATTTCATTCAAAGAGAACAAGTTTTACAGAAGAGAACCTTGAGAAAGTATTACTAGCTAATATTGATACTCCTTTACTCAACTTGAAATACAAAATGAACAAATGAAAATGTTTAATTGAATCGGCCGATACTTGCTGGAAATCCATTATATGTAAATGGGATTTAAGTAAAACACTTATACTAATTTCCAGTATATATTACACTTTATTATATATTAATAAATAGATGACATGTTTCGTTACGATGTAGCTTCTTCGGATCTTATATTACTACTGATCAGTAGTAATATAAGATCCGAAGAAGCTACATCGTAGCGAAACATGTCATCTATTTATTAATATATAATAAAGTGTAATATATACTGGAAATTAGTATAAGTGTTTTACTTAAATCCCATTTACATAAAATGAAAATGTATTTCGTATTTTATTGATCACCACCCGTTGTTTTACAATTATATAAATAAAATTAAAAACTCTTTAAAAATAAAAATTTTCAATAGTGTGCCCGTGGGCGATGAGTCATGGGCCTCTCGTGGCCGGTAACTAGTCCCTAATAAAAAATCAAAGAAAAATATTTCCCTTTTGAAAGAATTATATTTTGTTTTATTAAGATTTTTATAAACAAACCTCGTATTTTTTATAAAATTCGAGTTGATATTGGCGAGTATGGCAACAATAATTCAATTTAGGATGTCTTTTTATTTCATTCCAATATTTAGGCACTTGCTTCAGTGCTTCCTCAGGGATACTACGATAAAATATAGTAGATATTAGTTATAAGGTATACAAAACAAAATGTTAACGTGCAAAAACTGGCTCCTGTGTGGAAAAACTATACCACTAAACATATATAACCCATCACTATAAGTTTTTCAAGTTAAATAATTCCAAAAACATTCAATGAGCTAGTGAACCTGGGAATATCAGTACAAATATCCGTCCAACACAAGTTAACAAAGGTTTACAAGAATATTCTAATAAAAGATGATCTAATATAAAATGATAAAATAACAGTTATCTGTAAATACTAGAGAATTGGCAACGCCATCTATTGTGAATTGAATCGTTTTGACAATTGTAAACCCGAGAAGATTAATTTTAAATATAATTAAATGATATTATAAAAATGCACTGATTTTAAGTTTCAAATACTTTAATCTAACTTTCCACTACAATATCGTTTCGTCACACTGTGACTTCATCAGGTGGATGAATACATAGTGAATTTACAAATGTACAAGGTATATATACACAGCCTGGTAATTATAAATTTAATGAAAGTAGGGGGGAATTACAAATTTCTGTTTGGTCGTTTAATACTAACCCTAATTTCTTATATCTAGAAATTTCTAATGATTCTAGCAAATCTAGTTTTTTTACTTTTATCTTGAATATGCAGAATTTTGAAGTTAGTATTAAAGTTGTGGTTATTCTCTATACAATGATTAGCAAAAGTTGAATCTGATTTATTATTTCTATAACTATTTTGATGTTCGGATATCCTTTGAGTGAATTTTCGTCCTGTTTGACCAATATATGACATATTACACTCACAAGTTAACTTATAGACGCCTGAACCAAGTTTTTTATACGTTTTGTCCTTATTGTTTTTTAAAAAACTTCCAACTGTATTATTGGTTTTGTACGCTACGATAGTATTAGTGGCTTTCTTGATAAGATTACTCATTATGTCTGAAGTTTTCCCGATATACGTTAAGGAAGAATAATGTACTAAATCTTTTAATTGTTTAGGGTATATTAAAGAGCGGGTAAGTATTTTTTGTTTGTGTTGGAGGATTCTATTGATAATATTGTAAATATTTTTCGTATTTATCATTAGATAAAATTTTTGGAGTTTCAGCTTTATATTAAATATTTAAATTAGTAATTTATTTTGCGAAGTTATTTGAATGTAAATATTGCTATTTACAATTATGACGCTAATTATTCAAAATTTTTATTGAAAAAATTTCGCCCTGAAGTGGGATTCGAACCCATATCCATGGTTTGCCGGACCACCGCTCTACTACCCTAGCTATGAAGGAGTTGACTTCGAATCTTTCGGGGAGCGCCTTAAGTTAATTTTTGAAGGAACAGATGTTAATATTTTGTCGCCGATTGGAATTGCTAAATTTTCGTCCTTAGCCATTTTAATAATTAATAATATAGAGAAGATCTATTTCTTAGTCGTTCATTTAATATATCATTTCATCAAATTCTTGGAGTTTCTGCTATATACAAATAGTTAATAATAATAATAATAATAACAATAATAGTTAAATTAGTAAGATATTTCGTGAAGTAATTTGAATGTAAAAAATTAATTTAAGGCGCTCCCCAAAAGATTCGAAGTCAAGTCCTTCATAGCTCAGGTGGTAGAGCGGTGGTCTGGCAAATCATGGATGTGGATTTGAATCCACTTCAGGGCGAAATTTTTCAATAAAAATTTTGAATATTAGTGTCGTTCAAATTACTTCGCGAAATAACTGACTAATTTAAATATTTAATATTATAAAGCTGAATTATTTCTTGACCTTTGTACAATATAGTTGATTAAGATATTCGGCGATTGAAGGTATTTTTTACATTAATATGTATATATTTAAAATCATAAAACAGACCTTGAATCCCCAAATATCTAAATCAACTATATATATCAAAGTGGAAAATTAAAGATAAGCATGAAAAACAATTTTTTGTAGACTTTAAAACTTAAATTCTATAACAGCGATTTCTGAGAAAATGTAGCCTGATGAAACAAAATTGGAACTGGTTTAAGAGGTAAGAAATCAGAAAATATCAACAATTTTCATTCAACAAAAATTGTGTTTACCTGTGTTATTATTAATTTAAAAAATGCCGGGCCTGAAATGGAACCCTGCGGAACACCAATATGTGCGTGGCAGTTGTCGTTTTCCTATAAATATGATTTGAAGTATTCAAGATCAATTTAGTTCCGTATTTATGAAGTTTGTGTTTTAAAAGTAAAGTGATCCACAGACTAAAATTTTTAAATAGGAGAACCAAAGAAGAGAGAAAATGTTACTCAAGAAATTGAACATGATTGCATTTGTATATCTTTTTGGATAAAAAATCATGTTACTTTTCAGAGATAATGTGAAAATATTGATAAATATTTAATAATTTTTCATTTAACACAGCTTCATATACTCCAAACGCTAATACTAATATGACACAAAGAAAATATTAGATAGGTGAAAGAAATAGTCAAAAGAAAAGTAGAAAAAATATATTCTGTAATAAAAAAATATACAAGAAATATATAGAAAATTTGCTTATATACAATACATTCTAAAATTTATATATATACATTATATACATACGTGAATATAAGATGTGCATTCGAATTTACAATGCAATATTACATTTTAATTGCACATTATAGTAACGAGCCATCGAAAAAATTCATAATTGGAGTAGACTGTGAAATTGGGTTGATACTTTAACCACTTCCACATAATGACATTTATTATTTGACATTGAAACTATAAGTTTGTGTCAAATTTTTCAAAACTCTTATTAAGAAAATTAAATTTGTTTAGATGTAAATGGACAACATTTTCAACAACTTCTGTAGCTATATGTAAATTTTGATTATGATATCGATATTAAATAAATTATTTGTTTTCTTTTTTGTTGTAGTATCATTTCAATGCCATAACCTTTTTTTACAATGAAACCAAATGAAACTGTCAAGCATCAAGTAATGTGTCATTATGTGGAAGTGGTTAAAGTACCAACCCAATTTCACAGTCTACTCCAATTATGAATTTTTTCGATGGCTCGTTATATCTAGTTCACTTACTTAAGTTCTAATGCACTTCTTTCCTAAAACCCATACATCGGTACATAAGGATATGACGCTGCTGAACTCCACGTTTCAAATGGCAACATTACTGGCACTGCATAAAGTCCTCTTGGTTGCATATGTGTTCTGGTATGTTTTTTTAAATGATCTTTTCTACCAAACCTCTTCCCACAATGACTACAAGGAAACGGTCTTAATCCACTGTGTATCCTTTTGTGTCTAGTTAATTCCTCGTTCCTTGTGAAAGTCTTGCCACATTCTTTTTCATCACACTTGAAAGGTCGTTCCCCAGTGTGAATCCTTATATGCCCTTTTAGCTGCCCATTGTTAGAAAACCCCACATCGCAATGAGGGCATTTATATTTCTTTGGTCTTTGTTTTTTGTTTAATAATTTCGATTGGTGTTCTTGACTTAAAACCCTAGCATATTCTTCCAAAGCGTATCCTTGAGACAGAGATTCCAAAAACAAAGGATCATTTGGTGTCAACCCAAGAGAATGCGCTAAGTTTGTTTGTACAAAATCCGGATACGTACTATAACCGTCAAATAGAGTTGAAAAATCGGCTTGGGTGTTACAGGGATTTGATTTTGAACGTTCGGTCTTTATTTCCTCCTTTTTAAATGTATCTTCGACATTTTCTTCTATCGTTTTCTTATTTATATCTCCAACTTTCTCTTCACATTCCGAAGTCGTCGTTGATATCGTAGAATCTTGCGTGCTTTCATTATCCCATGGTCTGAATATTTTACCTTTTTCTTGAACAGTAGACAACACCGATTGCACACTAAAATTTCGAAACATTCTCTTTGTATTATTGCTTTATTCACCGGTCACTATAAGAGATAATGTTGACGGCAAACTAAACAAATCTAAAGTATACAGTAGGGATATATATGATATTGCGAAAAAGGGGGTTGGACCGTATTCAAGAGGGGGTAGCTACTGTTACAATAAGTTAACCCTCTTTGTGTTTATTGAATGAGTTGTGCATTTCGCAGGACTATCGCCCTTAAGGGGTGTGGACCTCGGGGGGTGACTTTTTGAGGGACGCACGTATCACACGGGGTCTCGGTGAGTTAACGTTTTACACGGTTGTCTTTCATAATGGGTTTGCGGTTGGGATTTAGTTGTTGTGTGTTTTTGCAGCACTTCAAGTTTTAAGGATGACAGTTGTACCTTTTTTTCGGGAGAATACGATTAGAGCAAGGGCTTTAAAATATATTTCCAAGGTGTTGAAAGTAAATTTGACAATCAAACTGTATTAGTAATGTCGTCGCTTGGGCGAAAACTAAAAATTTCGAAATAAATTATATCGGGTGTTCAGAAAAATTCGACGTCAAACTAATCCATGGAAATTTGAAATCATGTCTAATAGAGAGTACGATAGAAAGATACATTTACTTGCATTTACTTTCCACAGTTTTGTAGGATATTGTTAGGGACCGGACACCAGGGGCCGATGAATCATCGCCCACGGGCGTACTATTGCAAATTTGTATTTTTAAAGTATTTTTAATTTTATTTATATTATTGGAAAACAAAATACGAAATACATTTTGATTTGTTTATTTTGTAGTTCAAGTTGAGTAAAGGAGTATTAATATTAACTAGCAATACTTTCACAAGGTTCTGTTCTGTAAAATTTGTTCTCTTTGAATGAAATACATCCTTGTAAATAGAAAACGTCCTTTCTACATCGCAACTGGTTATAGGTGCATACTGGAAATATTCTTTTATTTCCGTGTATTTAGCAGTTAGATTTTGAGGACTTGTCCCCATACACAATTGCCGCAATGTTATTAAATCTGGATTTCTATTAAAAACTGCGTCTAACTCTTGCCGAAAGACCCATCCAAAGTCATTTGGAATATTTTTCAAATTATTAATAGCAACACCTAATGTGGTTAATCCATCATTTAATTTGAGATTTTGATTTTCAAAATAAGTGATTAGTTTTGGCAAATTTCCATAGTGTTCCTGAAGAAAGTACAACTAACTTTTTTAATTATTAGTTTCTAGCACTCAGAAATACTTCGAGCATCGTCATTTAAACATGTTACTAAATTTTGTAAACTATCGAAATTCTCTGCATAAAATCTAACAGCTTCCAACTATGTTTCCCATCTAGTTTTTACTGGAGAGGGAGGAAGTGACAAAGATGAAAGTTTGACCCTGTAAAGAGCTACTCTCAATGGTGCTTTTCTGAAAACTTTTTTAAAAGCGGATACAAGTCTATCAACGCTCGGAAAGGTGTCTCTGATATATTCACAGCTTCTGTGGAGAGCATGTACTATACAAGTAATATGCAGCATGTTAGGATATGTTTTCTTTAATAGTCTGCCTATTTTTAACATACAGGGTTAAAATTTAAAAATTTTTTAAAAAAAGGTATATAACCCCTTACCACAATTATTAATCGTATCCTAAATAGGTATTTCGACAACTAAGTTGACAACTAAGTTGTCATCATCAGTAGGTAAAAACTACTAATTAAAAAGTCGCACATGGGGCACAGTAAAGCAAGAGAACCGCTTACGCACAACTACTTTACACCGCGTCCACGTATAGACAGTCTATACGTTCCACTTCTTTCGTAAACATAATATTTGCGTAAGGTGGATCAAGAACATTTCGACCAGTACATTTTTGGAGAAATATTTTTATAGTGGGATTGTTAAGTTTATTTAATGGAATATTAGCCGCCATAAATTTCACAGAGTTCTTCGTTAAAATTGTCAGATTCCAACGGTTCCAATTTCTGTGCATGTGTTTGCGATACTAAGTGCCGTTGTACGTGCGATTTCATGGAATTTTTTAACGATATTTTACAGATTTAGAATAAATTTCGGAATCACTGACAATGGACATACAATCAATATGACCGTCAATCCAACTCGCCATTGTTTTATGATGCTGTTCTCGACGTTTTTCCATATCATATCTCAAAAAGTAACTTAAACAATGCTCTAGATTTAAATAAATGAAAACTAAAAATGTATGCGTAAGATATTGAAACTGAACGAAATTCAATGCACACTTATGTCGAAATAATTGGGAGAAGTAGATTCAATCAAACGATATTAAACAGGATCTATCACAAAAATGACGATGTAATTAACAGTTAAAACTATGAAAACAAGAAACTAACTCACAGCACTTTATTTATCTTACGAAATATAAACTAATAAATAAAATAAATTAAAAAACCACGCTTCTATCTACGCTCATGGAAACATAAATTTAACTGTAAATATCCAACAAAAAACGTCGCAATTCTCGATGAAAACAGATGTGCGCGCTAGCCAGATCAATAGTGCATTCAGTAACTACAGATGCTGTAGACTGTTTATATCGTCCGTCGTAATGACGACGTCATTTCAACCCGATGTGTCCGGTCTCTAGTCATAAGTATTGTTGAATTATAATTAATTAGTAAAAAATATAAAATATTCGATTAATAAAGGAAATTTATTTTTCTAAATAAAATTTAGGAAGCCAATTCTATCAATCCATCCTCGTAAATAAAATAAATATTAGTGTAATAATAATTTTTTAAATATCTTCGTCAACATTCTTTTACTATATTGGTAAGCTTCGTTAAACTTATTTTCCTCGTGACATTCTCTTACTAATCTTATAAACATAATAAAGGGTAATATGTGCTTGTACAGACTTAATATGAAAATCGTGTTTTAAGAAACATGTCATCTTCTGAATAGTTTATTTACTAATAGCGTACATTGTAAAATGGACAAATTGTGATGGATAGTTTGTTGCCTTTTTAACTCTATAAATACCGCACACAACCCTTGCTTCTACAATATACTTACAAATTCGCAGATCGATCAAAATCTGTCAATCTCAGAGAAAGAAATAATTTTGCTTTACGAGATTAAAATCGCGCTATATCCCTTGGCGAATTTCCCAGATTAAGTTTAAAAATTTAATTATATGTCGAGAACAAACATAAAAAGTTTTTCTATTTTTAAATACAAGCATGCATTACCTTTCCTTCTGCTTTATTTGTTCGCGAAGGACTACCGGATTACACGATGTTTCACGTAATCCTATGGAAGAAATAATGTAAAGTTGATGTCGAAGCAGCAAACGTATTTGTCGGATATGCTCCGCTGTAACATTAATGTTGACAAATGTTTAGGAGGTTGTACCTAAACTTTATTTAGAGTTTAAAGAAACTTTATTTTGCTTTCTGCTCTGATTAAATATTTAGAGCGCTATTTAGATATCCGTCTTTGGATTAATTACGTTGTGAGTCTAATATGAAAAAATATTTACGATACATTTTTGCAATGTGAAAGAAGAAATGCTTCTTTTGCCAGGAAACAAAACAGTTTATTTTAGTGGATTCTAGCTTAGTTAATTACATACTGACAACTATTAGGATGTTGTTGGCAGGGGAGAGTGTTGTACCTTGGGACGATTCTACATTTTTAATTTTCTGTATACTCTTTTTCAAATATAAATTCATTTAAACATGTCCCACGTATAAAGTGGTATGTCTGCTATTCAGAGAAAAGCTATTGGGAATCATATGCAGTAAAATAATTATGATATTTCAATAACAAAATATATTGCAATGTGTCTTAAGGTACAACCGATGCATGTACCTTAGAACATCCCTGCATGTTCCTCGGGACAAGACCAACAAATGTGGGTCATGAGGCGAAAGACGAGAAAAAAGATACCTACCCAATATATACAAAATCTAAAAAAAAGTCTATTTGGAAAGACAACTGTTCACTTAGGCGTTCGGATCCACCCACGACTGATGGTTTTAGCAATTTTCTCAAAATATCTGATTCAGTTATTTCGTAAAACTGCTCAGTCTTCACAAATTTATTACTGTTCATGATTTTTTTTAGGTAAATAACATCAAAACCGTCTTATAAAATCTTTTTGATTTCCGCTATGCAGTGTTGCACAGACTTTTTTCCCTTCAGTTCTACTAAAACGAAATCTCCTTCCAATATCATTTCAATTTCCATAGTTATTTCTTCATCTCTCTCGGCATTTTCATCTTAAACTACTTTTTCCAAATAATCGTCGTCGTCACTAGAGTTCTGCACAGGTATTTCTACATCATCGTCTGAGCTTTCATCAAACACTTGTTTTGTCACTTTTCGAACTTTAGGCTTAGACTTTTTTGCTTGCCTCTCCAAAAATTCCGCCTCGATCTCATTTTTTTCGGGAGTTTCCGTTAATATCCTGGTTTTGCCTTTTTTTTCTGCCTGCTTTTGTCTTCCTAGGTGCAGCCTTTGGATAGGGTCTTATCATTTCTAGGGTCACTATGTTTTGCTGCGATGATCCAGGTCTGTCAAGATTATAAATTGGTTCTGTTATAACCTCAGCTGCTTCTGTTGTAATCGCAGCTGGATCTGCTCGGTCTGTGACAAAACCGCTTAAAAATTCGTCATCGCCAAAAATTTCTGAATTTATGGGACAAATCCCCATAACCACAAACCCCTTAATGATGTTTTGCTGAGTAAATGCTTTTGGATATGCATTTCCAATGATTTCGGCAACTTGGTAAAGACTAATTGGTTTTCCTGGATTTTGGAGAAGCCATTCATTAGCTGCTTGATTGTAAAAGGTCTTATAAGCACCAAACACAGTCCTATCCAAGGGCTGTAATTTGTGGGAAGTGTGCGGTGGAAATGTGAGCAATACAACGCCATTCGCCTTGGCCAACTCAACCACAGCAAGTGAAATGTGACTCTCATGGTTATCATACAACAGAAGAATGGGACTACGACGTGATGGTTTTACATGGGCGATGAAATGTTTCATAAAAAGAAATAATTTTTCGTCGTTAGACCACCCTGAAGGATTTGCAGCTCCGATGGTACCTGGAGGCGCTCCGTTCAACATATGCTCCTTGAAATACACTCTCGGAAAAATAAGCATTGGGGGCACGTAGTTCCCTATAGCACTGATACCAGCTATCATGGTAATATTGATTCCACGTTCGCCTGACGTCATAGAGCCTACTTGTTTCACTCCCTTAGCTGCAATAATACGAGGTGGAACGTGAACCGTACTGTTGCCAGTTTCGTCGACATTATATATATTACTCGCCGAGAACCGAGAAGTATTTTTCTTGGCATTTCTTTAGACACTCTTTCTCAGACACATTTTTTTTGTTGAAACTCGTTGAACGTGACAAACTGGTTGCCTCTGCTTTTCGCAATGACAGTTTTTTATGACGCTTCAGGTACCAACGAAGCCACTCTCTACCGGCTCTTTTCGCTTTCTTCCATATTTCTGGCATGCTCTTATTATTCCTTTCGGCATACTTATAAGCCAATAGACGGATTTCTTGTTTGGTTAAACCACAATTGAGTCGACATGAAAACAACAAATAGTTCTCAAGCTGGTTCTCTTCTTCTTCAGTGAACATTTTTTTTACAGCATTGGTACCTGAATATTTAAAATCGGATTCACCGGATTCACGGTGAAATTTAAGGTGGCGTGCTAAAGTTGTCTTACTTAGATTGTAAGCGGCTGCTGCATCTCTCAAACTTGCGCTATGCTGACGCACGTCGTTAACAGCTAACTTGAGATTATAAATATCAACAGGATTTCTCTTTTTGCCAGTTTTACTTCGTGGCATCTTGCTAAATCTGTAAAAAACAAAATGTTGGTAAAAAATAACACAGAGAACATCTTTGGTTTCGATTTTTTACAATAACAAAAATTGCATGCACCTTGGGACAGTCCCAAGGTACATGCAATTTGTTGTCCCAAGGTACATGTTATGCGTCGTTGCTGAGGTCGGCTGGTAAAATTTTATTGGTTAGAAAAAGCAGGTATTTCATATCATCAGAGAAAGAGTAGATATGGAAGTATACACTTACCTTATCCCGACTTCGTTGAAACTCTAAAACAGGATACAAACACCCGTAGTTGTGAGAACGCTAAAGTAAAATTGTTGAGCACAAAAACGAAATTACTTTACAGAATACGCGTACGGTCTTGGATCTTAAATCACAGTGGGAAGATCAACCGTCTACACACCACGTTTGCCCTGTCCGATCGTTTTCGCTGAATGCCGAGAGATGTCGGCTGTAGCTCGTTTGTCCTGAGGTACCTACATGCGTCCCAAGGTACAACACTCTCCCCTACATACGAAGGATAAGCTGAATTCATTGAGAATAAGAAAATTTAGTGGACTATGAAAAACAATCATACAGTGTTAATTTAGAACAAAGATGTCACTAGATTATCTGGTGCCACCTGATAGGACAAAATTTCCTATTACTATGAGGCTATCCATCAAACTTTACTTCACTAGCAAAACTGACGAAGTCTATTAAGACAGAAACACGTGTCTGGCTGAAGTAAATGTTAGAAAATACAAGGTATATGTCCATGTGTACAGATACAGATGTGTGTAATGCATGTCTGTTTAATTTGTTACAAATACGTTATACGTGCTTAACGTATTGATGTACTCAAATTTCTTTCATACAGTATTTATTTGGAGCAACTCTTTATCTATCATTTGACGTTTTGCTGTTGAAGTTACGTTCGTTATAACTCAGCTACATATTTTTTGAAAGTAAAAGAAAATTGAATTAACCAGAGAACACTTTCGAATCATAATTTATTATTAAAGACTGGATTATATGCAGTTTGCATAATATATGCATTTTGTATATTATTTGCATATTTTGTAGTAATTCAGCATTTTTGCATATTTTTAGTATCCGAGTTTTATTTATTTACTAAACCAAATTTATTATAGGCATTACTAAAAATATGTCGTGGATGTAACAAACAAACAAACATTAAACAGCCATTTTTAAATTACAAATAGCATTTTATTAAGCCTCTTCCCGTTACTTTTCCGATAAGCGTCTCCAAGAATTTATTAATGCTCTTCCCATACATCCAGGCCGAGACAAAATTCCAGGAAAAGTTAATACCTTAAAACTTCTAAATAAATACAAAAATACATTTTATCAGAAAATTAGGAGTATTTGTGTTTCTTTGCTATTTGGAAAAATTTATTCCCATATTCGAAAGTAATTTTATTTTAAACGTCATTTTACGTTGGCTTTTCGAAGTGTAAACTTGTGAGTTGTGATATATAATAGCAAAAATGCAGAAAATAGCGACTGTGCCTGGATGGATTGCACCTCATTAAGAATTGCGTATGGATGGAGAAAAAGTGTTTTGCGTAGCATACTCCGAGATTGTGTGTAAAATTTTAAGTTTATTTCCTCTTATTAATTAATTAATTAAGTTTTTAATTATTCCGTTATCTTTTACTAACATTTATTTTATAAGAAAACAACCGATGATGTGATATTTTTTTTTTGCAGATTACAAATGAGTGAAAGTTCCAAGTCGACCAACATATTGCTATGAACTTTTCCCCGCAACATTGTGAAAATTTTAATTATTTTTTATTGAACTGTTATTTTGGTTGCTAGTGTATAAATTGTGAATTTATTATTTTGTCTTGCGCAGTGGGCGCACGCCGTTTGTTCGGCTGGGCAAATTTTACCTTGAAACTATATTTTTTTATGATAGAGAGCCTGTGAGCTATCTGAGTTCAGACATTGTTGTACATCAAGTTTAGAAAGACGTATATGAGAAGATAAATTTCTTTATCTTTATTTAATTAACTTCGTGATTTGATTTAATTGTGTTGGTGTGTGAGTTCATTACCGTTAGTTTATTTACGAGTTTGTTGTACTCGTAATTGTTTATTTAAATAGCTTTCTAAACTTATATGTCTCGAAAAGAAAAAAATATATTTTTTTACTATTCTACGTAAGTAAAGATTTTATTCTTATTATCATTAATATTATCTTGTATGTATTGATTTGTATTTCATGCTTAGTTCTATGTATTAGATGACAAAGAACGTATTTTAAAATTTCAATATAAAAAAAAATTCTATATCTTTAAAATTTTGCGCGTTTGAGTCAAGGGCATTTTTTTTTCATGTGGTTCGCACATGCGTAGAGGTTAGTTCGGTCTGTCACATCTAGTTTGTTTACGTTTAATATTGTGGGAGAAATTAAAACACTTCTTTGTAATTTATTAGTATTTAACTTTGATCGGTATTCAATAAGGAAGTTTAATTATATGGTCCAGTCAATTTTCATATAATAATTTTACCTTATAAAATATTGTTTTAATGATGCAATATTGATCTTTATGCTTTATAAAGACTTTTTTTTATTTTTTTTTATTTTTGTAATAAACTTTCATTTAAAATTCATTGTGTTTTTGAATTTAAACCTTTATTCTTTTGTGATTTGAAGTAACTTTAAAACTTTATCATAACTTTTCTCAAATAAACTTTGAGTGGCGCTCAACTATCTTTTAATAATTTGGAACTTTTCCGATTGGAAACCCGGAGAGGAAAGCAGTCCCATTTAAAGAAAGTAACCGACTGAGTATCTAAGCTGAACAGAGTTGGTGTGAATAGTGGTACATCTCTCTACTAACCCACTATTCATAGCAATATGTAAACTCCATCTCATGCTGCAAAACTAACAAAGATAAAATTGGTTAAGAAGAGTCAGCAAACATTACCGCAATGCCATCAACTTCCAAAAAATCGGAACAAGAACAATTTAATGAATATTTGTGTCAAACTTTTGTGTCGGCAGATATTCCACTACATAAATTAAACAATTTAAATGTCATGTTATTTTTGCAAAAGTACATCAGCAAATATAACATTTCCCACGAGAGCACGTAAAGAAAAAATTATATTCGCTGTATCTATGCAGAAACATCGAATAGCATTAAGAAGGTTGTTGCAAACAGTTACCTTTGTATATGCGTAGATGAAACTACTGACAGTCTTGGCCGATACATAGTTAATTTAATGATTGGTATCCTTAACGTATCGGTTCCAGCAAAATCTTATTTAATTTCATCCAAACAGTTGGAAAAGACAAATAATTTGACAATAACAAGGTTTATACAGGAAGAACTGGAAACTTTCTTCATATTGGAATCGATTCCAACAGAGAAAATTCTATTGTTTTTGACGGATGCCGCACTAACTGTACATGGTGAATATGGAGTTCAACTTGAAAATCTTTTACCCAAATTTAATTTACACAACTTGCTTGGTGCACGGACTAAACCGTGTTGCAGAAGAAGTCAGAAACCATTTTCCCTTAGTAAATACTTTAATTAGAAGTGTTAAGAAAGTATTTTTAAATGCCCCATTGTTCCGCTTCTTCGTCAACCAGTAATCACACGATGGGGACGTGGATGGAGGCTGCTATTTTTCATGCAAATCATTATGAAGGAATAAAGACAATTATTATGGATCTTGATAGGGATGCACAATTTGTGATAGATGCCCAAAAGGTGTATTCGAATAAAGAAATACCTCAACAGTTGGCGTTTATTAAAGCCAATTATAGTTTTATTTACACTTCTATATTGCAGTTGGAAAAACAATTTAGGTCGCTAATCGAGAGCGTTGAAATAATAAACAAATTTGAAGTCATGTTTTGATGTTAAAGGAGGAGTGGGACAGTCCGTGTATTAAAAATAAATTTTTAAGTGTAATAGGAAAAAATTAGGGTTTCAAAAAGTTAAAGGAGATTGGTAAAATCTTGTGTGATGATTCAGTAGAAAATATTGAAGTGACAATAGATGATATTTATAATTTGAAATAAGCTCCTATAAGAAGCGTCGACGTAGAACGAACCTTTTCAATATAAATATACATGTTTTCAGACAAGCGTCACAATTTTTCCGTTGAAAACTGAGAAATATGTGATTATAAATTGTTTTCATAGTTAATTATATTGTAAAATGTTCTAAATAAACTTGTAATAAACATAATAGAATATTTTTTCTACAGTATTCCATTTTCTAACATTCCTAGTATTTTTTTATGTTCATATTTTTCTTAAGGAAGTGCATAGTTAGGCTAAAACATCTGCATATTTTCAGTTTTCTTTTGTATATAATCCGGCCTTTAATTATAAGTAACTGCAAAATAGAATATGTAATAAATATATTTTACCCGAAAGCTAAGAAAAAACAGAAGATCGTGTTATTTGTTTGCTTGTTTGATTTTTATTTTGTTAAATTTTCGATCGTTTATAGTTGCCCGTTCCATTACATTCAAATTAAAAAAAAACTTAAAATAAAAGACTTCATTGGAAAAATTACAAGCAAAGTAATATTAACATAGCAATATTACATTTGTCCCCTACAAAGTATCAAAAAGCAACTCTCGAAACCGTCCATTAAGCAAAAATCACATCGTCACCATATGAATGAATCATATTTCTTCTTCATTGAATTTGTAACACATGAATAAAATGGCGGTTTCGTTACCCCAAATGGTAGCTGTACAAATTTCTGTATCCGTTCCCTGTTATCAATAGATATTGCGGTTGGGGTAGCAACTTGGCAAGGGGGTAGTCACAGGGGTGAATTATATGTCATGGGTACTTTTAAGGGCGTCGCATGGGGTGGGTTTTTAATTGCTTTACCAACGCGCCCCTGGGCACTATCAACCCCTCCTTTTTCACCATATTCAAATATGGGGCTAGGAGTTTTGCTGTATTTTCCCCCTCGCAAACAAGAAGGTATGTATATTTTTATATAATACAAAGCAACTAAGAAATATATACTGGATAGTTCATATAGTACAGAAAATAATTGTAACGGTAATAAGAAACACACGATATCATAAAAACTTTTAATAAAAAGAAATGTGTGTTGAAATTCGTTCTAATTGAAAAGGAGAATCGGAAATTTAAGTTGAAATTCCACCAAACAATTGTTAGCAGAATACTGCCATTGGACGTAAATTTTCCCTCCGCTTCGTAAATATGCTTCAACAATAAAAATTCTATGTTTTGTAAAAAAAAACATTTTAAAATTAAGTAACTATATCAACAAATTAATTCAAATTTACAATCACTGAAATACGTTTAAAGTTATCTGAAATGTCACCGTGACAACCAAATGTCAAATGTTTACATTGACAAATATGTACGCATGTAGTAGATATGTTGATATTAGAAATGCTGAAGTTAGAAAATACGTTTTCTCATGCACAACCTACTTCAACTCTGGATTTATTTGATCGCTTGTTGGTTTGACTTAATTGTAGAACATAATACATGCAAAAAAAGAAAAATGCAATAACGAGCGATCATTAAAATTTTCACTCGTAGCTGGCCTTGTATATAAAAATTATGTCGTAGCTTTAGTCATTAAGATGTTATTTCAAAAAAAGGAAGCGGTCCTCCTCTCAAGAGAAGTCGCGGCGTAATTGAAAATGTCAGACAAATTATTAACTAATCTCCTCAAACATCTATTCGAAGAGTTTAGCTACAAGTAGGGCTTTCGTATGGAACATGTCAAAAAATTTAAAAAAAAGCCTTGCACATGTATCTATATAAATCAACTTCTGTACAAAATCTATTACCTAGGGATTATGAAAAAAGAACACAATTTTGCCAATGGTTTATTCAAACAATGACAGACAATATTTTAAATCATACTTTTTTCACCGATAAAGCTTGGTTTTATTTGAAAGGTTATGTTAATTCGCAAAATATGCGTATGTGGTCCAGTGAAAATCCTCATTTCTACAGAGAAGTTCCTCTACATCCAGAAAAAATAGGCGTATGGGTAGGTATGAGTCGTCACCGATTAATAGGACCAATATTCTTTGAGGGCATGATAACATCGGAGAAATATCGTAACGAAATTCTCAGTGTTTTTACTAATCAATTGACTAATGATGAACTCCAGGTCGGATATTTCAACAGGATGGGGCTACATCTCACGTTACACTTGAAAATATTCAGTTTTTGCAACAATTTTATGGCGATAGGATAATAAGTAGAAATACAGCGATTCCATATCCACCGCGATCGTGTGATTTAACAGTCATGAATTTTTTTGTGTGGCCATATATAAAGAATATTATTTATGAAACACCAATTAATAATCTACAAGAGTTAAGACATAAAATCATAGAAAAATGTGAACACATCAATAACTCACCGCAAATACTGATCAATGTTTTCAATGCTCTACGAAATAGAGTGCGATTATGCTTGGTGGAGAATGGTCAACATTTTACACATTTTTTATAATATTCTATTACTTTGTATAAAAATTATAAATACATTTAATATAAAAGTCAGCATTTCAAATTATTTTTTAACAATCATGACGTTTGAAATTATAATGACAGATCTCCTGGAATAACTTAAGTTAGGACATACTTTTTGTGTACATGGCTTACTTGAGCGAAAATTTTAATGATCACTCGTTATAATAGTTTCACTTCCTATAGAATTCACATTTTATGTAGATATAGCCTACTAGAGAGCGGACACGATAACTCATCGCCCGCGAGCGTAATATTGAACATTTGAATATTTAAAGTTTTTAATTTTATTTATATAATTATACATATAATAATAAAACGGGTATATATACCGCTACAAAATATGAAATACATTTTTATTTGTCCATTTTGTAGTTCATGTTGAGTAAAGGAGTATTAATATTTACTAGCAATACTTTCTCAAGGTTCTCTTCTGTAAAATTTGTTCTCTTTGAATGAAATACATCCTTGTAAATAGAAAACGTCCTTTCTACATCGCAACTAGTTATAGGTGCATACTGGAAATATTCTTTTATTTACGCGTATTTTGCAGTTAGATGTTGTGGCATTGTCCCCATACACAATTGCCACAATTTTATTAAATCTGGATTTCTATAAAACACTGCGTCTAACTTTTGCCGAAGACCACATTCGAAGTCACTTAGAATATTTTTCAAATTATTAATAGCCACATCTAATGTGGTTAATCCATCTTTCAATTTGAGCCATTGATTTTCAAAATAAACAATTAGTTTTGTCAGATTTCCAAAGTGTTCCTGAAGAAAGTACACCTGATTTTTTAAATGTCGAACTTGTGTTAGTTCCTTGCACTCAGAAATTCTCCGAGCATCGTAATTTAAACATGTAACGAAATTTTGTAAACTGTCGAAATTCTCTGCATAAAAACTTGTAGCTTTCAACCATGTCCCCTTTCTAGTTATTACTGGAGAGGGAGGCAGTGACATAGATGGCAGTTCTTCCATGTAAAGAGCTACTCTCAATGGTTCTTTTCTCAAAAATTTTTTAAAAGCGGATACAAGTCTATCAACTTCTGGAAAGGTGTCTCTGATATATTCAGATTCTGTGGAGAGCATGTGCTATACAAGTAATATGCAGCATATTAGGATATGTTTCCTTTAATAGTCTGCATGTTTTTAACATATATGCAGTCACTTACAAATAAAAGTACATTTTCATTGTACCTGTCACCACCTGCCGTCCGAATGAAGTGTTTTTTGAATATTCTCGTTAATGGTTTTAGCTATTGTTTCCACATCAACTGTATTTTTAACTTTTGTTGCTATTACATATGCGCTATATGGAATAGTTGGATGTAGTACACCAGCTACAACATTTACAACATAGCGTCCTAATATATCGACAGTTTCGTCGGCACTTATCAAGAAGTACTGATTTGAAAGATGGCTTCTAATGCGTTCTACTGCTTTCGTGTAGCACTTAGAAACATAATATTTTCGTAATGTGGATTAATCAGGAACATGTCGAGCAGTATATTTTTGGAGAACTATTTTTAAAGTGGAATTGTTAAGTTTATTTAGTGGAATATTAGCCGCCAAGTTTCCAGAGCTCTTCGTTAAAATTGTCGGATTCTAACGGTTCTAATTTCTGTGCATCTGTTTGCGATGCTAAGTGACATTGTATGCGATTTCATGGAATTCTTTAACGATATTTTACAGATTTTGCAATAAATTTCGGAATCACTGACAATGGACATACAATCAGTATGACCGTCAATCCAACTCGCCATTGTTTTATGATGCTGTTCTCGACGTTCTTCCATATCATATCTCAAAAAGTAACTTAAACAATGCTCTAGATCTAAATAAATGAAAACTAAAAACGTATGCGTAAGATATTGAAACTGAACGAAATTCAATGCACACTTACGTCGAAATAATTTGGAGAAGTAGATTCAATCAAACGATATTAAACAGGATCTATCACAAAAATTACGATGTAATTAACAGTTAAAACTATGAAAACAAGAAACTAACTCACAGCACTTTATTTATCTTACGAAATATAATCTAAATAGACTAAATTATTAAAACTCCACATTCTTCTATCTACGCCCATGAAAACAGAAATTTAACTGTAAATATTCAACAAAAATCGTTGCAATTCTCAATGAAAACAGATGTGCACGCTAGCCAGATCAATAGTGCATTCAGTAACTGCGTGCTCTTACTGACAGATGTTGTAGACTGTTTATATCGTCCGTCGCAATGACGACGTCATTTCAACCCGATATGTCCGGTCTCTGCTTATTACAGTTTATTACTAATTCCACCTGCTTCTCGTATAATAGTTAAGTAATAACTTTTTATTTAACATATTCTTACAAAGCTGATTTGACAGGAAAATGAAATACTCACTATTAGATAAAAATATAACGGGTGTTCTTTTGAAAAGTCAATCTAGTAGCATGTGATTTACTGAGAACATTTTGAAGTGTCGTAAATTAAAATTTACTACTTAACCTACGAAGTCGTATATTTTGACAGTTTCATACATACAAATAAATAACAAATGTGATTGACATTATCAAATGTCATTTGGATTTACGTTTACGGAACAACAAACACATACTAATATATATGCGTCTTATTCTATCAAAATTTCAAAGTAACCTAGATTGACTTTTCAAATGAACACATGTTATATTTTATTAATAAAATAACCCGAAACATTTGTTATATACGCTATTGGTTCTGTCTGATGTAGATTAGTGGCACGTTAATACAGTTTCCGTAGGTTGCGGGTGTGTCCGTCAGATGAAAACTCCTGGCCAAGTTTTACACTTGCTATGAAGTGGCAGTGAATATTCTTCTACGCGGTGCCTTAATAAATTTTGTAGTAGTAAGGGTGTTATTTATGGTAAAAGCATGTTTTCAGAACCATGTATTATGGATTCTATAGTAAGGTGGAAAGGCTGGAAAGATATTTTCACACAAATATAAAGTTGTATTGTGTTCTCCACACCCGATTTGTAATTATATTTTTACATTATTTAAACTGTTTTTATATATTTTATTTTTCTACTCAAGTCACATTCAATTTTATATACTTAGCCCAGCGACTTTGTAATTTTTTAATGATGTCTAAAAAGTAATTTTTTGGAAACTTGCCAAAATAAGCATGACGTCGCTATCACTTTATTTATTCCGAATTTCCATTCACCAAGCAATTTTTTTCAAGATTGCGAACGAGAAAAAAGATATTCAGAGCCAGGTTTGGTGAATATGGTGTCTGAGACAGCAATTTATATTCTAATTTGATAAATTTAGCGGTTGTCATAGCGGATAAATGAGAAGGCTCGTTACTTAGATGGAACATAACTTTTTTGTGAATAAATACTGTCGTTTCTTATTCAATTCGGCATCGAAATGTGTTGGTACATCAGCATAATATTAGTCAGTTATTGTTATAGTCAATAAAGATTATACCAAAAAGATTACTTTTGTAAAAACAAAGTTATGCAACCGTTCTAGGACTTTATACTAAGTCCTGTATAATTATATCTTCATAGCCGCTTAGAAAATGGGTCAATACGATAAATGAATTTTACTTGACAGTGAAGACTATTTTGAAAGTAGAAACGAATTGTTTCATTTAGTTGCTTGTTTGACGTTTACTTTGTCTAATTTTTGACAAAGTTTTAGTTAAAAATCAGGTACGTCAACATAAATTTGCAGAATTGTTGCAATCTTAAGAACAAAAGTTTCAATCATTTATAGTTACATGTTATTTATTAGAACATAAATAGCATGCCTTCAATTAAATTTTCATTTAGAGTAGCCTATGATTTCAATACAAATTTGGGAACACTATGGAACAGTAAGGTTTTTCGAAAGTCAAATTTTGCCAACTGTCATCTGACAAATTATAATTTGTTTGTGTTACAACTTAATGTTGTTTCTTGTAAAATGTTTTCAATAAGACATTTATTTACAGAAATGCGATTATTGTAAAAATACTAGTTAAAGAAGATGCTCGAAATGTTGCCTTCTTGTGTCAATGCACACACGAACTCTGCGTTTTATGTCTTCAAATGCGGTTTATATTATCACAAACTTCTCTAATACTACTGCAAAGTTCTTCAATTGTATGTTGTGGGTTTAAAAAATGTGTTCTTCATATGCGGAAAAATAAACTAATCCAGAATTGTGAGATCTGGAGACCTTGAAGGAAAATTCACTATTCAATTCACAAGTTTACAAATTCCGGTCAACTTTTGGATCAGAGCAGATGAGAACAAATCTTGACGTTATTTGAGGTGCTGAATTCAAATCCGGGTTTCGTTTTTCAAAATTGATTCTACTTTGTGAGTTCGCGCATGTTCGCAGCACTGCGCTATCATAATGACAGTCAGCTGTTGGCGTCGCTACAAACAATATTTAATTTGTATTTTTAAAGTTTTTTTTTTGAATCCAAAACGTGTGAAAATGCAAAGACAGAATTGTAAAGTTGATTCAAAGTGTTTTTGTTATGTTTGCGGATGTTATATGATCAGAAAAAGTGGCAAAGTTATTACTAATGTGATCAGAAATGCATATTTTTATTATTTTGGTTTCTCTGTATCAAACACTCACAAGCCGTGGGTACCGAAATTGTTTTGTAACGCGTGTAGCACAATATTATACAAGTGGTCACGCGGTAAAAATGTATGTTTTTCATTTTCATTGTCAATGTTATGGAGAGAGCCGAAAAATCATGTAGATGATTGTTACTTTTGCTTGATGAATGTGGTCGGTGTAAATGCAAAAAAACTATCAAAATATAAATATCCTGAAGTATCCTTTGCCAATTTGTCCAGGTACGAGTGCAAATTACATGGAAACTTGTAGTTCATCACCGACGAACAGTGGAAGCGATTTTAACATGGAGGAAAAACATTTAGTTTCGCAAAGTGAACTCAATGATTTGGTTCGTGATTTGAATTTATCGAAACAAAAATCAGAATTGCTCGCATCACGGATGAAGGAGTGGAAATATCTTGACACTCAAACAAAAGCCACTGTATATAGAACCAGAAATGAGGCGCTTTTACCGTTTTTCAAAAAAGAGGAGAATATATGCTTCTGCTATGACATCAACGGTTTGTTTGGTGTGATGAATACACCATACGATGTAAATGAATGGCGTTTGTTCATAGATGGTTCAAACTACAGCCTGAAAGCTGCTCTGATACACAATGGAAATATAAAACCATCAATTCCGATTGCTGATGCAGTACAAACGAAGGAATGCTACGATACAATATGTAAAATTTTTACCAAGATAAAATATAAAGAGCATCAATGGAAAATTTGTGGCGATTTGAAGGTTTGAAAATAAATTTCAATTCAATTTTAAAGAATAAATGATTTATATACTATTCCTACAGGTTATTGGTCTCTTGATGGGGATGCAATCTGGTTTTACCAAATTTTGCTGTTTTTTTGTGTCTGTGGGATAGCCGTGCAACTGACCAACATTATGTGAAAAAAGATTGGCCAAGCCGTACTAATTATGAACCAGGAAAACAAAACGTCTCTTCTATACCACTTGTGAACCCACAGAACATTTTCTTGCCACCTATCCACATAAAGCTTGGCCTTATCAAAAACTTTGTCAAAGCGCTCGACCGTGAAAGACCGGCTTTTGAGTACTTGACCAAGTTATTTCCCAAGTTGTCGTACGCCAAAATCAAAGAGGGAATATTTGTCGGACCTGATATTCGAAAATTAATGGCCGACAGAAACTTTACAAAATGTTTAACGGCCAATGAAGCAGCAGCATGGGTATCATTTCAAGATGTTGTTCACAACTTTCTCGGTAACCGCAAATCCCCGGATTTCAAGCAGATAATCGACAGTTTGTTGCAAAATTATTGCAAGATTGGAGCTCGAATGTCTCTCAAAATACATTTTCTGCATTCCCATCTCGAATTTTTTCCTGAAAACTTGGGTGATACAAGCGACGAGCAAGAGAGCGACTACACCAAGATTTGGCGAAAATCGAAAAACGATATCAACGATTTTGGGATGAGGGCATGATGAGCGACTACTGTTGAACTTTATTGCGTGAAATAGATCCCAAACAGTACAAGCGACTCAGTTCGACTGCTCTTCATTTCTAATTTAACACTTTTTAATGAATAAAATGGAGATTAATTGTCAAAAATTGTAAAAATTGTGTTTATTTAATATCTCGAAAACTAGAACCAAAATCAAAAAACGGAGTGCCGATTCGGATTCAGCGCCCCAAATAACCATAGAAACAGCTTTTGGTTGCTTAGATCCAAAACCGTGTATACTTGTATCGAAGCACTCTTCCAAACTAGCACGTGTTTATTGAGCCGTATGTGGTGAAGCATTATCCTGTTGGAACAATTCTTCTGTAACTTCATTGTCATGTAACTGATTAATAAAGGTTTCTAATAAGTCGTTTCGGTATCTTTCAGAATTTATTGTTCCAATAAAAAAAATATTCATCCAATAATAATTCGCCTTCTTGACACCGCCAGCCAAACATCAATTTTATGCGAATATAGTGTTTCCACAAATTCATGAAGATTGTCTGCCGAACATATTCTCATATTTTGTTTGTTTAAATATCCCGAAAAATGAAACCAGGCCTCATCAGTAAAGAAACATTTATTAAGAACATCATTATTATTCAAGTTATTTAAGCATCATTACTCGGTTCTTTTATCGTAATCAACAAGACCGAGTTTATGAACAGCTTGAATTTTATATGGATATAATTTTAAATGCTTTTTAAGAATTGTCTGGCATATTTCAACTGATAACTGAAGTTCTTGCGACAGTTTCGCAATGAATTTCTTTGGTGAGTTTTCAATTCGATATCGAATATCTTTGATGCAATCTACAATTCTTTTTTTAGGTATTCCGCTCCCGGATTTACAAAATACTATATCCCCGTTTCACGAAATCTGTCAACACAATCATGAATTTGACTAGCCAGTTATTCATACACGATTGCAAGATTAGGGAACTGTTGTCGAAAATCTTGTATACATTAAGTAATTGCATTAACTCACTGTTCATTTACTAGAATACCAGTTCTAAAATAACTTTCAACAATATAAACTTCGTATAGTATTTCTAACATGATAATAAATAATCTAGCTGATAAGACAACTTTTCAATAAATTGACTTAACTATGACAGTTGTCAAAATTTGACTTTCAAAACTCCTTACAGTTCGATAGTGTTCCCAAATTTATATCGAAATCATAGGTTTCTCTAAATGAAAATTTAATTGAAGGAATTGTAGATAGGTTTACAGGAATTTTCTTCTAGAAAAAATGTTTCTTTCTTGTTCAATATTACAAACAACTTAGCGAGTAATAGTATGTTCATTATCAGCTTGTTATTCTAGATATTTCACTTAAATAAAATTAGATTCAGGCTAATGGAATATTATTCCTATTTTTATATTTTTATAAATAATTATCTAATCTAATTGCAAAGTCATGTCTACTGAATGTTTAATATTTACATTTTTAAGTAACAAAGCCATAACAAAATAAAATTTAAATAATTTATTTATCGTTTCCAAAGTATGGGAAGATGCCAAACGAATATTACACATTAATACTTTTTAATATAATAGAAAAAATGTGCAAGTAATTGTACAGAACATGTACACGCATATGGATTAATTTTTGATATTTACTATTCACAACTAATTTAGAATTCAAGGACCTAATGATGCAATACAGCTTGGTATTAAGGAATGATATTTGCTTACAAATTTAAATTACTTATTTATGTTGTTTTGATAAGGAGGCTTTGTGATTCCAGTAGGTTATCTAAGTATGTTCAGAAGTTAGAAGTTATACTACATGTCTGGCGGCGAATATTTTCCTTTGAAATTTTTGCTATATCATTGTCGGTTTTAGATAATGTATACATTCTTGTCATACCAGCAATTTTACGTATTTACAATATTTTTGAAACATTAACGAATATGTTTGTTTAATAATAAAGCTTTTATTTGGTGATATATGGAAAATTGTTGTTTCCTGCCAAAAATTAGTTTTTATTCCACTTTCGTTTAGGTACTTTTAAACAAATTGTCGATATTTACCCGTCTACTCAACAATTATGTTTGCAATTAATTTCGTGAAAAATTCGGTTGCCTAGCTGACGAAGTTTATCCCAAACTCGATAGCGTTATAAGTAGAGCAGACCAATTTCCGTGCGCGCCATGAGCGCCGGTATGGGAGTGTAATTCGTAATATATTAGAATATGCGATAGAATAGGGACGCAACATGAGCTTGTTACCGATATAAGTATAGAAGTAGAGACATTTATTCTATCAGAAATAATTAAATATACATTTGGTTTTCTGCTATTAAAGTAACATGCATAAATACACGAAAAATAAGAATAGTACATATTATAGCAGCGTTGTATGTACCTATAAATAAAATGGAAAATGTATGAAATCAGTGATTGTGTGCACGACAGAGGATTTAAAAAAACACACCGTTTTAAGCGTCTTCCAAGGATTGACAAACTGGAGAAATTCGATTGTATATTTTCAAGATCAGGTACGTTTCTAAGGTTATTTCTGAAAAACATGTCCGCCGTGAGGAAAAATATGTTTATATTCGGACAACGAGCGTTCTACATCTATGATGTTATATTCGCATAATCAAAATACTTTTTTAAGCAACTTAACGCATCTGTAGACGTGCCCTCACAAATACGTGTTAAAGTGTCAAAATCTGCATTTCTGTCTAAAACACTTTCAAACTTAATTAGAACACTTTCACTTTTTGCGTCTTCTACATCACACAGTTGTGAGTAAACATCTTTAACGATTTGCAGTGATTCCTCTAAAGACAGCGACGAATTTTCTAATTTTGTTATTGCTTCTTCTAGTCCCAAGTAATTCTCACGAATACTTTGTAAATCCATTTTAATCTGGCATCTTGAAATTTTTTCTGGCTTGTATTGATAGCTGCACTTTCTTTCGGATCGAATGATAAAACTACGTCCTTAATTTTTTCAAAATGTTCAAGATAGTAAAACCCCGCCGGTAACCATGTACCCCAACGTGTCAGAATCGGCTATGGTGGCTCAGGGGTATGAGAACACAATTCGCGAAATTTCCGAATACGTTTTGGAGATTTCAGGAATACTGCCTTTGTACTCGATATTAAAGCATCTACATCGGGATAACATCTACGAACCTGTTCTGCCACAAGGTGTAGAGCATGGGGTTTACAAGTAATATGTAACAAGTTAGGACAATATTTTCTAAGAGACCGGCCTACAGAATACATGGTTGCGGCACCATCGGTCATAAATATTGATACTTGGTCTTTCGAAAGTTTAAATTTTTCCAAAGTATCTAACAGCACCTCTGAAATTTTTTCGGCATTACATTGTTCTAGTCGTCTGGATGCTAATAAAATTGAAGACGTTGGTGGATGTGGTTCCATATTACGCGCCATCACATTAACTACAGATTGGTTTTTGCTGTCAGTTGTTTCGTCCACACAAAACCAGTTTTTTATTTTTCAGTTCGGCTTTGATTTTATTTTCAACCTGTTTACGCACCGATGGTAAATTCCTTCGTAACGTTGTCGTGCTCGGTAATGTTTGATTCGCGTATTAATCCAAAATAAAATAAATGAATCATTACTTAACAAGGTAAATGGCAGTGTACACACAATCATAGTTGCACATAGTTCATGTATAAACTGTTGTCGATTAGTTTTGTTATTATTGTGCTTCGAAATGCCTACGTGTTCTTTACAATGTGTTTTTGACAAACACATTAGATATGTATTGTACACTAAACATTTAATTTTTGAGCCATCGTATATTAAGTCCGGGAAATCCATAATAAACTTATTCACATCGTCTGACAACGGTCGTTCTCTCGATTTATGTGTCGACGACATTTTATTACGTATGCTTACACTTACATGCAGTCTAAGCAAGTACCAAACACATACTGAATGCTTTTTATTAGTTCTGATGCAATACAATCATCCTCACATCGGCGCACATGGCGCGCACGGAAATTGGTCTGCTCTAGTTATAAGTCATGATTAGAGCTAGGAAAATATGCACTAAGAATTAAATAAAATGCATACAGATATGTAAGATAAAATATTAAATTATGCCCTTAAACATGCGTTTATGCTTTGAAAGATGCAATTATTGTACTAAACTTTATAGGTAATAAAATAATTATTACATTTATAATAACAACCTCTAATTTAGCAAGGAAAAGTATGTATTCATGTTCAAATTACACAGAGCGTTTAAGGTTATAAAAAGTTATAAAACAATTGTTTTGTTTATGAAATTATTTATTTTATGTAGTGTAAGAACAATAAGAATTATATACAGAAAATATGGTACTTTTATATTAACAATATGTTTAATTAAATTTTAAAGAACATTACAATAGTAATAATAATAATAACAATAATAATAATTGTTATATTATGAGTATATAGTTTATTTTGTTTTATTGCAAGAATATTGCATTTTTTTATATATTTGTTGAATTTTAAATCTTTATTTTTCTTACATAGAGTTTAACCCTTAAATGCATGACTTTTTTTTTCTGTTTGAAAAAAATATTTTAAATTGTAACAATGTCAAGGAACCTAGGAAAAATAATCAAAAAAATCTATCGTCGTTTTTTTGGAAAATTTGTTGAAAAATATATTTGTTGCCTTTCAGCTACATTATGCATTTATCGCACATATATATATATATATATATATATATATATATATATATATATTGTAAAGTGCCAATCGATGCGCTGAGTAGGATTTAACTAAGAATATAGTATATGAATTAATTATAAAAATTGAAAATCTAAAAGAATGAAAGGTTAATGATTTTAAATTTAAAATGTGGGCGCCAATATACAAATATCCTTAATCGAATCAACGCTATCTGACCCTTTTTAATATAACTAGCTAATTGCGGTAGAGCTTGAGTGTAAAAGTTAATTTTTAATAATCTCAGGGTTCACGGTCGGTCAGGTGTATTATTTGCAGCTACAAACCAATCAGTGTAGTCTTCACTCAAACACAACAATCACACTTCACAAATAAAAGATTGAATTAGATAAATAAATAAAAATTTAATATCACAAAAATAAGAAAACTGTAACAACAAAATTGAGAGATAAAAATAGGAAACTGTATTTAATATTATATAAATTATACAAGATGTGACAAAAATTGAAATTAATAAGTGCACATGTGGGAAATGGTGATGAGGTTATGTGTACGAGATAAAATAAACAAATATTTAATAGTTTTTATATCTTATATTATTTTGGTGAGTATAAGCTTATTTGTAGCTAAATATCTGTAAAATTCAACGCTTTAAATTGATGCTTACTTTAAAATTGAATTTGATACATGAAATAATAATTTGTAGCGATTAATTTGAGCAATTATAACTTTTAAAATTAAATAATTTGGAATAAACGTTGTAGGTGAACCTGATGTTGATCTCCTAGATCTGATATACTTCTCAATATGTGGATATGCGGTAGACCAGGAAGCACGGCCTCGTTCACCGTCTTTGGCGGAGTTCGTCGAGTTGAGTGGTGTAAATCGTTGGCTTGCCCTGCTCTCTGCTTCAAATGATGCTTAGGACGATATCTCACGTTTGCGTTGAGGTATTCTTGAGATTTTTTCTTCAAAATGTGGGCCTTTAATTTGGTTATCGAATGATTCAACACTAGGTAGGAGATTTTCACTTTAAAGATGTTATAAAAATTTATTTTAAGGAAGTACACTCAAAAACGGCCATTTATGTTGAAAGTTTTATATCAGATGACGCCGATCGCGTTTTATTTTTTATTCCAAAGCCTTATTTCTATATCGAAATAATCTCGTAATTTTAGTTTAATTACATCAATTTAAAATGTGAGTTTATACAATGTTTTGATTTTAACATAAAGGGAAAATTAATTTAATATTTTACATTAACCTAAAATATGATTTGAATATAAATTTAGTAATGTTTTCTACCGTAAAGTTTGCTTTAGCGGGGTTCATATAATTTTGAATTGGTGGGCGTGGTTATCTAGCGTCGATATAAACCTGATGTTGATAAATTAAATACCTGTTGTTTCGCGCGTATAATTTGAATAATGAAAAAATGAAATTAAAATATAAAAAGTTAGTTAAAATCAAAATAAGATAATGATGAATTTTAAAGTTATCGTCGTATTAATTTATTTACATTTCGATGTTAGTTTCACAAATTCCGTCCACCAATTTATTGTTTATACAGGTGTTTATATTGATTGTGTACCTGTACTTTCCATTGTAGGTGCTGGAATACCTGAGCTGGTTGTACCACTACATTATCCCCGTCAAAAGAAAAACGAATGTACTGAAGTTATTTCTTTTCCCAGATATGGAAAATGAATTAAGAACATCAACTTGTTTATCTCCCTCATCATGTGTCAACATATTTAAAAAAAAACAAATAAACAAATTCAACTTGGAACAAAATAATAATTATTATGTAATTCTCTTTTCTAATATATAAATTATTTATTATTCACTTCAAACCTTTTTTTTTTTAATTGTAAATCATGATTATTTATTTTAAAAATCTCGTTTCTTTTTATAATATTTGTCTTTATATTCATTATACTTTCTGTATTCGTTTTGTTTATTAACTTCTTTTATGTTTTATTATATCTTTATAAATGTTACATATTCCATACATTTTAATAGCATTATTATATATCTTTTAATAAGGTTTCTTATATTTAGTTTGTATATATGTATTAGTAATATTTTTGTGTTAGTTAAATCTTTCTTTATTAGTGTTATACTTTATAATGTATTGTTGTTCGATCTGTAACATAGTTGTAATACTGGGCTTTTCTCTGTGTTTAAAAATTGGTGTTATATACTTCATGTACTAATTACATTAAATATTCAGGTATTTGACTGTAGTGTTATAATTGTTAGGGTATTTTGTTTATTTCTTTCATTGATGGTACATGCTTAATAATTCTTTTTATAACTGGTTATTCTTAATCTTTAATTATAATTGATATACTGATCTAAGCTTTAGCTTCCATAATAAATAATACTTTCATTATACATACAAGACGTTACATTCACCTTCACTTCTCTTATCGTAAAATGCCATTCAGTAATATATATTTTCTACCTTATAAGAAGACACTTTTGTCTATATTTTAATATTTTCATAATAATAATAATTCATTTATTTTCATATAATTCTATACACCCCTATCATATATTAAGTCCTTCTAACTTTAAAATCTTTACCTAGTCCCTCTTATGTCATATCTACATTCCTTTATTATTTATTCAATCATACTCTCTCTTTTTCAATACTAATACGTTTAAACTTTCATTATTTACCTTTCGCATGTTTATAAGTGAATTGGTTCCCCTTTTAAACTCTATTGATAATACCAATATTATTTTAAATAATTGTTCTATTGTAATTTATTTTCATCATCTGAATATGTGATGTTACCTTCTTTTTCTCAGAGTTTATAACTCTTAATTATAGATATTTAGTAGATATATTTGAGCTCCAGTTATGTTTGTTTTCTCTTTAATTTATACATTATTATTTGACTTGTTATATGTTCATTTATTGTATCATATTGTGTTCTTTCTTTCGTATTAAATTGTGTTTATCATCTCTTTGTTTATGTTTAATCTAAGTGTAATTGTTTTAATTTATCTGTAATTATAACTCGTATCCCCATATTCTGCTTTGTTCATCATCGTGTGTATTAGAACATCGAGATTCTGTCATCGTATTTTTTTAAATATTTATTTTTCGACGAACTATTTTAAAGATATCAATGTTGTTATCCCTGTGTAGAAATATCATGTTGCCTCTACCTTGAGATTTATGGAGGTTTTTGTTAATTAGTGAGTATGTATTTATAATTTTTGTGTGAATGTGTATATTAGTATTGATTTTTATATTGGATAAATTATTAAGGAAATTGTTATTATTTAAGTATTCATATATTACAGAGTTGTTTATCATGCCTTCTTTATTTAATATTTTATTTGTGTTATCATGTATAATTAAGTTTGTTGAAATTAAAGCTATGTTTTGTATGTACGTGATTTTTGATTGTGTGTTGTTGGTTGCATAATTATGATTAATATTCTTGATGTTAATATGGGATAAGTTAATATTAACGTTATTAATCCCCGTCTTCCCTATGTTAAAGTTATTATTCTCCCTTGCATTGTTTATTAAAAAGTTCTGATATTCTTTGTCGTTTATTAAAAATTGATTAGGAAAATCGGGTTTAGTTTTTCTTCTAAGCGGTATGTTAGTATTATGATTTTGTATTATCTTAGTTGTCTCCTTATTATTAATATTGTGCATATTATTGATTGTATTCTTATCCAGTACCTCTTTATGTGTATTAATTGTTTTATTATTGGTTGGTTTTTGATCGGCATTTTTGAAATCTATCTTGTTATTTTGTTTATTGCGTTTAGCTTCTATTATGTTTTTTGTGATATCTAAGTTCTTGCTTATGTTGTTGTAACTAGATCCTATTATGTTATTTAAGTCTAATCGTTTTTCAATGTTATTGGATTCTATTTTGTTGGTTTTGCCTAATCGTTTTGCCCACTGTGAATTTAGAAGATTGACTGTTTCGTCCAGTTTAATTAAATATTTTAACTCATTTTCCTCCATAACTTTTTGTGCGATGGAGATTTCTGCTATTTTTCCCTCCAGATCGATTTTAAAAGCACTTAATTTGTTGTCTATATTGGCGTTATTAAGTTCGAATTTTTCATTAATGTGTTGCATGTTGGTTTCTAATTTAGTTATTAAATTACTACTCAAGTTATTTAATTCTTGTTTTAAATCAATGTTATCTTGTTTTAGGTTTTTGGTCGTTATATCCAATTTATTATTTGTAAAATCTAGTTTGTTATTCATGTCAATGTTATTATTTTTCAATTCATTATTAGTGGTTTCTATTTTATTAGTTAAGTCAAGGTTATTAGCATCTAGTTTGTTATTCATGTCAATGTTATTATTTTTCAATTCATTATTAGTGGTTTCTATTTTATTAGTTATTTGATTCATTTGTAACATTAGAGCGTTTAACATTTTCATTACCTGGCTATCCTCTGGAGAACTTACCACTTCAGATCCGGATGTTTGAGCTACTGGAATATCTCCTTGCTCGGACCTGTCCTCATCAACATTATCTTTTGTTGCCTTTGATCGATGTCTGGTGTCCATGTTAATGTTAATTTATTTGTTATAGTATAAGAAAGAATTTATTATTTTTTTTTTTTTTGAAAAATTGATAAGAATTATTATAATTGATATTAAAGAAGTATGAATTTAGATATTAATCAGAATAGTTATATGCCACACAAAATTAATATAAATTGGCAAGAATTGAAAACAATAAATACCCACAAGTTGATTTTCCCTTTCACTAACCTTTTATTCCTGAATATCCCGGTTAAAGTTGAGGTTCCCTCGTAAAATGTGATATTGATTTAGCTATACAATGGACAAATCAGATACACAACACAATACACATAAATACCTAATACAGTTCACAAATTTTTTAAACAAATATCTGTCTGTGTAAAAGTTGGTTGAGCACTATTTTTATAACTGCAGGATAATACTTGGCCTTCACGTTCGGGCGTCAAATGTAAAGTGCCAATCGATGCGCTGAGTAGGATTTAACTAAGAATATAGTATATGAATTAATTATAAAAATTGAAAATCTAAAAGAATGAAAGGTTAATGATTTTAAATTTAAAATGTGGGCGCCAATATACAAATATCCTTAATCGAATCAACGCTATCTGACCCTTTTTAATATAACTAGCTAATTGCGGTAGAGCTTGAGTGTAAAAGTTAATTTTTAATAATCTCAGGGTTCACGGTCGGTCAGGTGTATTATTTGCAGCTACAAACCAATCAGTGTAGTCTCCACTCAAACACAACAATCACACTTCACAAATAAAAGATTGAATTAGATAAATAAATAAAAATTTAATATCACAAAAATAAGAAAACTGTAACAACAAAATTGAGAGATAAAAATAGGAAACTGTATTTAATATTATATAAATTATACAAGATGTGACAAAAATTGAAATTAATAAGTGCACATGTGGGAAATGGTGATGAGGTTATGTGTACGAGATAAAATAAACAAATATTTAATAGTTTTTATATCTTATATTATTTTGGTGAGTATAAGCTTATTTGTAGCTAAATATCTGTAAAATTCAACGCTTTAAATTGATGCTTACTTTAAAATTGAATTTGATACATGAAATAATAATTTGTAGCGATTAATTTGAGCAATTATAACTTTTAAAATTAAATAATTTGGAATAAACGTTGTAGGTGAACCTGATGTTGATCTCCTAGATCTGATATACTTCTCAATATGTGGATATGCGGTAGACCAGGAAGCACGGCCTCGTTCACCGTCTTTGGCGGAGTTCGTCGAGTTGAGTGGTGTAAATCGTTGGCTTGCCCTGCTCTCTGCTTCAAATGATGCTTAGGACGATATCTCACGTTTGCGTTGAGGTATTCTTGAGATTTTTTCTTCAAAAGGTGGGCCTTTAATTTGGTTATCGAATGATTCAACACTAGGTAGGAGATTTTCACTTTAAAGATGTTATAAAAATTTATTTTAAGGAAGTACACTCAAAAACGGCCATTTATGTTGAAAGTTTTATATCAGATGACGCCGATCGCGTTTTATTTTTTATTCCAAAGCCTTATTTCTATATCGAAATAATCTCGTAATTTTAGTTTAATTACATCAATTTAAAATGTGAGTTTATACAATGTTTTGATTTTAACATAAAGGGAAAATTAATTTAATATTTTACATTAACCTAAAATATGATTTGAATATAAATTTAGTAATGTTTTCTACCGTAAAGTTTGCTTTAGCGGGGTTCATATAATTTTGAATTGGTGGGCGTGGTTATCTAGCGTCGATATAAACCTGATGTTGATAAATTAAATACCTGTTGTTTCGCGCGTATAATTTGAATAATGAAAAAATGAAATTAAAATATAAAAAGTTAGTTAAAATCAAAATAAGATAATGATGAATTTAAAAGTTATCGTCGTATTAATTTATTTACATTTCGATGTTAGTTTCACAAATTCCGTCCACCAATTTATTGTTTATACAGGTGTTTATATTGATTGTGTACCTGTACTTTCCATTGTAGGTGCTGGAATACCTGAGCTGGTTGTACCACTACAATATATATATATATATGTATATATAAAGTTATTCATTATGAAAATTTCTAAAACAATTATTGATTTTATTTAAACAAAGAGCTATGCCGCACTTGTCACATTTAGTACGGGTGAAACCTTTACACTTGGGGTATTTGCATCTCATTTTTCCCTCTTGAATAGTAGGCCAATGACCAATTTGGTCGTTCCTCACTTCTTTTGGCGGTACGTGTTGTGTTGGGCCCCTCTTCTGTTTCTTGACGATTTCATTCTCTAAATTACTTGGTCTACCACGTTTATAGGAAGACGTTCCTACCAAACAAAGACTTTTCGCAACTTGACAACGAAATTTACTTGACTAATTACATCTGGATCTTTGCCGTTTTCATGATAAACTCGCTTATATAACAGCCACGCATTTACCATAGCCAAGTCAATAAGGTGGTAAAATATCCGAATATACCATTTTCTACTCTTTATGCGTATTTTGTATCTTCCCATAAGACTATCTAAAAGGTCTACGCCTCCCATGTGCCTATTGTACGCTCGGATAATATGAGGACATTCTATATCAATAGTCTTTTTTTCCTTTCGATCATACCGTTTGATGGTACTTACGGGAATTTTCCATACAAACGATGAAAGAAGGGTCACGCATTTATTATCCTTCCAAACCACAGAGGAAATATCTACTCCATCAACTGCGGCCATATATTCGTAACTTGTGCCACGGCTAACTTTCTTCATTGCTGACTCTGTGGGCAGTGGACAATTAGGTAATCTATTGCGTCTGACAGTTCCTAGGGAATGTATGCCCTCTTTTGCCAAATGAATCATAAGTGGTAAGCCTGTATAGTAGTTGTCGTGATACAACCTATAATTTTGGTTTCTTGGTATTTTATCAGCTAAGCGTAAAATTGTATTTCTTGTTGCTCCCAAATCAACAGAGCCTTCAACATTTTCTGTCCCACTATAAATCTCGAATTTGTATGCAAAACCCGAAACTCCCGACATCACAAAGAATTTGAAACCCAATTTATGGGGTTTCATTGGCATATACTGTTTGAGGTAGTGCCGCACTTTAGTAGAGCACATCTTTTCGTCGATACTAAGGTGTTCTTCTAATGGTATACAAGAAAATAACGAATTCAGGTGACTTACTAATGGTCTTATTTTATAAATTTTATCATGTCCGTCTTGTCCTCTTGGTACAAGTGCTTGGTTGTTATTGAAATGGATGTATTGTCGAATTTTCTCGAATCTATTTACGGTAAAGATATTTTTTATTTGATAAAATTCTAGATCCTCTGACCAATACGATCTCGTATTTGGCATGTGTACAAGGGACATATATAGCAGTATTCCTATGTACTGCTTTATTTCCATTTCTGTAAAGGTTGGTGGTCTTGCTGGTTTAGTTTGAAATGAATAAATGTTGGTTTCAGTAAGAATTTTCTGTATCAATTCATCGGTAAAGAAATAAGTAAAGAATTGGTATGGTGTTTCTAATTCTAAAATATTAGCTGGTAAATTTGTACGTCCATGAAACTGTAACTGTTCTTCATTTAGTTTCAATGACTTGACCTTCCAGTTTATGTTTTTGCTTGTAAATCGCTTATTTTGCGCAGACTTTTTTTCTGAAGTTGGTTTGTCTTGAGGGATGTCTGAAAATACATTTATACTATTATTTTCAGTATGTTCTGGTATATTATCAGATTCGTCGATTGTATCATCCTCAGAATTGCTGTCTGACTCAAATTCATGGTCGATGTTGTTTTCAGGAGCGAAAATTGGATCATCGATATCGCTCGAGTCACTCTCATCGGCATCATCTTCACTCTCTAAACCAGTGAAATTTTCCCAAAATTCAACTATTTCGTTATGAGACAGACATTGTTCTTTACGACCACTCATTTTATCCTGTAAAAATAATATATTCCATATCAGAAGACAAATACACATCACATCTTGTAATTGCCCCAAGTGCATTTTGTTGCCATTTGGAAACAAAACAAGAAGTCAAGATTTTGTAAAACATTGAAGGAATATTGAGATTTCAATATTACGCACTGAAAAACTTACTTTCTTTCTTCGTAGAAGTCAATTTTTTATTTAGTAACTACTTTTTCCGAACACTCAACAATAACACTAAAACCAACGTGCACCAACACTTCGGCAAGGCTATGTTCAACTATAGTATACCGTACATTTAGTACAACTTGCACAATCTAGCGTGGTGTATAGGAACTACATGTCCACACAGGAATGTTCCCAATTATCTACACTATGCGCGGAACCCATATTTGTATTTCTAGTTTTATTACCGCATTTAATATGAGTATGTTGCCAAATAGCAACATAATGCATTTAAGGGTTAAATTAATTTTTTAACAAAATTTTTAGTTATATGCACGTAAGTACATGTCTGTGATTTCTATATTTATAGATATATCGCACTGATAACATCAAATAAGATCGAAACATGTATTTAGAGCGTATTTAGAACACAGAAAAAAACATAGTAATTTCAAAATACCGCCATCGCAGTTGTTTACGAATTTAGTACTGCCATATGAACATCAGAGGTGTCTAATTTTTAACATAGAATGTAGCACGCTTATATGACATGCTCCTTGAGTCCGTTTCAAGACGGTCGTCTTTACGAAGGGAACCATAAATGTAACGTCATACCTGGACGTCAAACGAGGAATAAAAAACGACATCCGCTTCCAATATGAACGGGTAGTCAATAAAGCTTTTTATCAGTTTAGTTAAGAATTTCCTACAAATATTCTCCCTTCTAACGCTTAGAGATGACATGCCATGGCGTACAACCAAATCACCCTGGGACGCACCACGTTCCGGGTAGATACCATCAATCTTGAATGTGAGGTACTTCAAAAACTTACGGTGAACACGGTGCAAAGGAATAGAATCGCAAGCATAGACGGGATACCAAGTTAATGAGGCGTATTCAATTTTGCCCGAAATATAAGCATGGTACAATGATTTAAGCAAAGTGCTTTATTTAAAAGTATTTTAATATGCGCATAATAAATCCCAGAGTTTTGTAGATATCAGAACATATATGGATTATATGGGATCTAGACATAAGACTTCAAGATTCTTTATTTCAGTCTTACTGATTAAGATGTTTTTAATACGAGGACTCGTGAGGCGTAGCAGATCGAGTATAAGTGACCACATAGCATTTCTCAATAATTAATTTAGGTTAAAACGATCATCATGCAACTAATACGTCCAGATTCTGCTCTACTTTAACGATATTCTCAATTTTGATCCCTGAGCAACGCCAGAACGAAGAACAAAATTATTGGAGCAGAATCCATTGTAGGTCACGTAGCATTTTCTTTGAAATAGATAAGACCGAAGAAGACTGATACAAGTTGGAATGAGACCAAAAGATCCCAATTTATGAAGTAAAATCTCATGATCAATTAAATCGAACGCCTTGAATAAGTCAGTATAAGTTCCATCAATCTGACCTCTGCCGTCCAAAACCTCACCGATGCGCTGAACAATTGACGCCAAATTGGTGACAGTAGACCTATCGGTGACAAAACCATGCTAATTCGGTAAGATATTAGAGCACGTGCCACTAAATAGTCTGAAGTATAATACCTTCTCATAGAGTTTGGCGAAGTTTGATATAATAGAGATCAGCCTGTAATTACTAATCAACGCAGGATCTTCTTTCTTATGCACTGGGATAATTCTTGAGTTCTTCCACCGATTAGGAAAGATATTCGTTGTTATAGATACATTAATAAGTAATTTTAGAGGATATGCCAGGACAAATATACAATCACGTATCAAAAAGCTAGGTAAGGAATCGTATTTGTTAGGAAAACTGGTCATTAAATTAATTAACTGATCCTCGGTGGATAACGAGAAGCAAAAGGGTAGGGACAAAAAATTGAGACAGGATAGGTTGGTGAAACGTTGTTATCGGCAAAAGATATCAAATCATCTCATCTTGACTACCACGAAGAAAATTCTTTCTTTGGAGACTGTGGCTAAGTAAAAACTTAAAAAAGGTATAAAAAATAGTGTCAATCAGGTGTGGAAGAAGCGAGGTAAAGAAAAACAGCAATCAAAGAAGATAAGTACTGCCTAAGAAAATAACAAACACGAATATTAAATAAAAAGAAAATTGCCAGAAGGGAAAGAGCCATCTGTCATCAAATAACTTAAAGTCAGATCAAGACCAATTTAAAAACACCTATTTTTGTAAATGTCAGATCATAAATCTTAAAAATAAAGAATATAATACAAAAACCAAATTCAAAATTAAGATATATTTCAAAGAGTTCACAGAATTTTAAATACATTAGATGTTTTTTGTTCTCGTTTCTCGAGAATCCAGGAACCCAATTTTAAAGAGAAAATAACAGTTTAAAAACAAAACTTTTAATTTTAATAAATAGAGACCGGACACATCGGGTTGAAATGACGTCGTCATTATGACGAAAGATATAAATAGTCTACAATATCTGTAAGTACATCACGCAGTTATTGAATGCACTATTGACCTGGCCAGCGCTCACACCTGTTTACATCGAGAATTGCGACGTTTCAATAATTTAGTCTATTTAGATTATATTTCGTAAGATAAATAAAGTGCTGTGAGTTAGTTTCTTGTTTTCATAGATTTAACTGTTAATTACATCGTAATTTTTGTGATAGATCCTGCTTAATATTGTTTGATTGAATCTACTTCTCCCAATTATTTCGACGTAAGTGTGCATTGAATTTCGATCAGTTTCAATAACTTACGCATACATTTTTAGTTTTCATTTATTTAGATCTAGAGCATTTTTTAAGCTACGTTTTCAGATGTGATATGGAAGAACGTCGAGAACGGCATCGTAAAACAATGACGAGTTGGATTGACAATCATACTGATAGTATGTCCATTGTCACTGATTCCGAAATTTATTGCAAAATCTGTAAAATATCGTTAAAAAATTCCATGAAATCGCATATACAATGTCACTTAGCATCGCAAACATATGCTCAGAAATTGGAACCGTTAGAATCTGACAATTTTAACGAAGAACTCTGGAAACTTTTATGGGGGCTAATATTCCACTAAATAAACTTAACAATCCCACTTTAAAAATGTTTCTCCAAAAATAAACTGGTCAAAATATTCCTGATAAATCCACCTTACGCAAATATTATGTTTCTAAGTGCTACACGAAAGCAGTGGAACGCATTAGAAGCCATCTTTCAAATCAGTACCTCTGGATAAGTGCCGACGAAACTGTCGATATATTAGGACGCTGTATGGTGGTTAATGTTGTAGCTGATGTACTACATCCAACTATTCCATATAACGCATATGTAATAGCAACAAAAGTTATAAATACAGGTGATGCGGTAACAGTTGCTCAAACCATTAACGAAAATAGTCCAAATATACTTCATTCGGATGACAGGTACAAAGAAAAAGTATTTTTATTTGTAAGTGACAGTGCTGCATATATGTTTAAAACAGGCAGACTTTTAAAGGAAACATATCCTAATATGCTGCATATTACTTGTGTGCATGCTCTCCACAGAATCTGTGAATACATCAGAGACACCTTTCCAGAAGTTGATAGACTTGTATCCGCTTTTAAAAATGTTTCCAGAAAAGCACCGTTGAGAGTAGCTTTTCACAGGGAAAGACTGCCATCTTTGCCACAGCCTTCCTCTTCAGTAATAACTAGATGGGTTGGAAGCTACTAGTTTTTATGCAGAGAATTTCGATAGACAGTCTTTACAGGGTTGCAGTGTATAGTAGTTGTGCGGAAGCGTTTATTTTACTTTACTGTGCCCCATGTGTGACTTTTAATTAGTAATTTTTACCTACTGATGATGACAACTTAGTTGTCGAAATACGTATTTAGGATACGACTAATAATTGTGGTAAGGGGTTATATACCTTTTTAAATTTAGTACGTTAGCTTAATAGCCATATTTAAATCTCATTAACGTGTATGTTACGCTAACTTACTTGATACCACAGTTGGCTTGATTATAATTATTGGAGTTGAATATTAACACTGAAAGTTCACTTTACCATGATATGCTCTGTTAAACGAAAAAGAAAATTTCGCTAAAAAAAAATATGTTCAAAGCAAGCAACACTTTCGAGTTAATTAATATGTGTAGACCCAGAATTTTTGTACTTATATTTACATCGTCTGTTATGTATTCAGGCGATCCTGGCTGAATAATTATTTTACATATAAAACTTTGAGCCGGAGTATTTACATTTAATTTTTATTTTTTTACATTTTTGCGATCAATACACTAGAAACAACAAGTGACTATAAATGATTAAAAATTTCTTTCTTGAGCTAGCAAAAATTCTATAACTTTATGTTGACATTACTGATATTTAAGTTTGTCCAAAATTTAACAAAATGAATGTCAAACAAGCAAATAAATGAAACGATTTGTTGTTTTTACTTTCAAAACCATAGTACACTAGTCAAAAGAAAAAGAGTTCGCGAACACATACATAATAATATTGTGAGGTGGCCGGTTTCTTTTGCCGGTGATGTATTTTAGTAAAAGCATGTAGATTTTCGTGTTTAAATTTGCATAATAGTAATCAATGCATAATTTTAGCGTGCAATCACGAATAAAACTATACACTTTTATACGAACATGCAATAAGTTTTGGGAGTAACCGCACATATGGACAAAACAAGTATATGTTATACGTATTTACGCTTCTGCCAAAAATGCGCATATGGAAATGTATAGAGAGGGGTCTTTGTCGGTGCAATAAGCAAAGCAAATTAAGTTTAGTCGGTTGGGCACATTGAATCTCGGTACCTTTAGTGCGGCAAACATAAAGTACCGCAACGGAGAATGGCTTTTGTTATAGCGTCAAATGTTCTCCACAGTCCCTACAAGGATACAATGTCATTTTCACACCTCTTGTACTGTTATTGTTTGTGTATTGGTCGGATTAAATCTCGTTAAAAGATCAACAATACGTCGGCGCACGGCAAAGTACTTCAGAATAAGTTCGAACTCATTCAACAGCGGTGACTTTAGGATCTTTTAAGGAAGATTTCTGGATGAGCTGCATTCAACTAAACGTTTAAAGGAATGTAATCTTTACTTGTAAATAGAGTCTAAATAGGCTTAGTATACAATTTATTATAGGTATATGAGATTGTACCCAAGAAAAGCATTTGCTTTTGTTATTATTTAATTTATTTAAAGATAAGTTAAGTGTTTTACTATCTGCATCTCAAATTAGTTGATAAATTTAAAGTAAAAAATTTGTTTCTAACTAGTTGTTATATTTGAGAAAACAACGAATTACAAGAAAAATACAATGATGATGTATATTTTAGTTACTCTTTCTATAGAGAAGTAAATATACAAACCGTATTTTATTTTCAACAAGAGAATACATAGAGTATTTTGTAAAATAGGAGACAAAAGTATTTCTGCATTGAATATCAAAAAATATTTTCTTTATCGCACAATACCAATGTTTCATTTATCCCATTTAGGACCACTATTAGACAAATCAAGGAAAACGCAAATTCTTTAAGGAATAAACTTTTATTTATAATTTAGGTATTTATAAACATCCTTTAAGGAAAAAAAAAAAGACAAACCATTGATTCTTACACTTTTGTAGCGTTGCGTTAACGCAACAATGGGACCATATGCGCAAGAAAATATTACAATTATTAATTATGGTAGTCTTTGAAGCAGCGTGAATGTAATGGAACTCATTTATTACACATAAATACGGTTGTATTTTTGCATACTCTACAACGTCTCCTCCAATTTTCACGATCTCTTTCAATTAGGTAACCCACATTATCTAAACCTACACTGGATGATAGAGACGCACTGGAACCACGTCTTCGAACAGATTGTGTTTTACATTTGTTAGCCCTAATGAGGCTTCGTACAAGTTCAGATCTGAAATCCAGCTGCGAAATGGGTTTCTCTGTGTATACAAGTCTGTGCAGTTTCCAAGCATTCACCACAGTAGAATCTAACACATTTATAAATAACGGCCACCACCATTTTTTTCTACGAATATTTATTCGGTAATTTGCAACTGCGTTATCGTGTAGATCAACGCCTCCCATATATTTGTTATATTTGGCAATCATATTTGGTTGTGGTATAGAGATGTCTTTTCTTTCTCTACGATTGTACCGCTTCACAAACACATTAGGCAGTGCAGACTCACAATTGGTTGCTACTGTAACCACAGAATTGTCATTCCAACGGACCACGCTTATTTCATTTACGTGATCGTAACGAGTATCCATTGCACCACGAGTTTTTTTTTCCTATAGACTTACAAGTCTCTAAAGGGCATTTCAGCATTCTGTTCTCACGTACAGTTCCAATAGCAAAGTATCCTTGACGTTTCAGATGAACTAATAGCTTGTAGCTAGTAAAAAAGTTATCAAAGTATACCTTATGAGTCGACTTATTTTCTAATACGTTCAAAAGATTGATGACCACTGTTTCACCAAAACCAAATTCTCTTTTGGCATTTTCACCAGTTTTTCCAGCATAAGGTATAAATTTATATAAATGCCCATCGCTAGATGCCAGACACCACATTTTGAACCCGAAACGTACCGGCTTCCCTTTCAAAAACATTTTCGCTGAATGGCGGCCGGAGTAGGGTACCATTTGCTCATCAATTGATAAGTGATGTCTAAAAACACCATACTTCATGAAATTGCTGTTCAAGAGATCAACCAGCGTTCTTACTTTCGCAAATTTGTCTGCCTTGTCTAATTGATTGTTATCTGCAAGATGAATGTTCTGCTTTATGTCGAGAAATCTGTTTCGAGACATCGCATTTTTCACAAATTGAACACCTTTATCTTATACAAAAAAGGGATATTTATCAATACGTTGCACGTATTACGCAGTTGTTATATAATGAAACAGATATGCAAAATACATATCCGTAACTGTAAACATGGACAAACACCTCGTATTTTTAGCATTTACTTCTGTTCAATACATATGTTTCAGCCATCTAGGCCTCATCGGTTGAACTAGTGAAGCAATGTATATACAAATTAATACAGATCTGTTAAACAACGGATCTGTATCTGTATCTACATTTACGCTAAAATCGTCTCCAAGCCATAACCAGTTTCGTTGTATCAGGCGACACCAATTTAATCAGTGACATCTGACGGAAGAAAGCGACTAGGCCAGAAAAGGCGACCTTCCGCTCGAATAGCAAGGCTATTACGAAAAAGCGGAAAAATACGTATATTGGTGCTGTCCATTAACACGCGCCAGATGGCGGTAAATATACAAAAAAGGGATATTTATCAATACGTTGCACGTACGTTTATGGTACGTTTATTTTCCAAGGTTTTTAGGGCTCAACTTGAAATTCTACCATGCAATCTTGAACTGAATAAACCCATAAACCATCAATTTTATTACCACTTCGAAAATAAGCCTGGACTAAAAAAAATTTATGTTCTAAAGTGAAAGCCATTTTAAAACTGAGAAGCAATTTATTTAAACCAGAATCGACGCACGATTATTTTATGCACTAACTGATATTTGTGATTGACATTATCAAATGTCATTTGGATTTACGTTTAAGGAACAACAAACACATACTAATTTATTTGCGTCTTATTCTACCAAAATTTCAAAGTAACCTAGATTGACTTTTCAAATGAACACTTGTTACTTTTACTAATGATAATACAATGTGCAAGAGAACGAATAGTACGCCGATTATTAAGTAAGTGGAACTGCTTTAATTGCTTCCTTATCAAGCATTCTTGGTTTTCGGGCAACACATCCTTTTTATGAAAGGATACATCAGCTGCTACTAATCCATTATTTAATGATTACTTTCCTCAATCATAGCCTGCTAACAGTTGTCTCGGATACTTTGAATTTGCTGCCAGTAATTTTGATGGAGCCACGCTTTAGCTTGCCGTTGTTACTGAATGCTAACAATGAATGGTATAGAGCTGGCCGTAAGTTTGAAGCCAAATTAGGTTTCTTTTGTGAAATTGCAGCCAAACCATTGATTAAATTGTCCATATTTGAGACAAACCAGTTTGAAATTTTTCGTTAAACAAAAATGTTTTTAAAGATACACTTTTATTTTACAAATAACGCAGAAAACTTTAATAGGTTTACAAATTACATATCACTCTTTACTCTTAACTTCACTTTTAGCGTCAAATCTGACATTTACTTATCAGCAGTCAAAGCATACTTTTCTTAATTTTTCATTAAATCCCAAATCGCACACTTATTGTTGATTAGAGTATTTTTAAAGGTTTTCGTTTTGTCTTTGCAATTCTTCACTTCTAATTCGCGAAAAGTTCAAAGTAAAAAAAATTAACGTTGTTCCGTTAACATGTGAGTAGTTAAACAGTGTGAGTGGTCTCAAAAGGTCAAGCACCACACAATAAAACCGCAATTTTGTAAAGACGCATGTCACGGGAGATGATCTATTACGTGTGGTACTTCTACGGCTCCCAGTTGTGTCTATATGAAGCTGTCTTTTTTGTGTGCATTCGTGGTGGCTGATGTGCTCGTGCGTCATAAAATTTCTGATAGCGACAATGGAACGGTTTCCGTAAAAATGAAAAGTAAATTTAGATTTGATCGATCGGTCATTTAAAATTATTGTTGTCGCATGAAAAATTAGATGTAATTCGTTACATTTTCTCGTGAATATGCTATTTGACTAGCACAAATTGCTATAAAACCGAAATATTTAGAATTAAATTTAGTTTTGCTAACGCAACATATTTTCTTTTGTACTTCTCTTTATAATTACAATCTGTCTATTTACTTTTAAAGAAATTGAAGAAGAAACAAAAGGAAAGCAGTGAAAGAAGTGACAACGAGAGAGGCACTTAGGTCGGTCAGCATTGGCGTCACTGCGTGGGGTTTACCGAAATAAAACCGCGCGTTATTAAGAAAAAAATTATCGTAGAATTATTGAAAATGCAGATGAAATATACCAAACAACTTACACAATATGCTTCGATGCTTAGAAAAGATCCGGATATACTTGAGTGAATACATGCAGCAAAGAGTGCGTTTCTCGTTGAGATTTGTCGTTTGAGGTGTAAATACGTGGTTAGCGCCATAAATTCTCGGCCTCATAGTCTTATAGTAATAATAAATAATAATAATACGTTTATTATCCAACAGTCACAATAACCAATTAAGGGATAATACCATATTTATACAAAATCAAATGAAATGAAGTGAGTGTTGCAATATACCGCATGTGTCAAATATCATTAGGCTTAGGGAATATGTATGAGTACATACGATGTATATGTATATGGAAAAGCCGATCCAATGCCGGCGAAGACAGCGACGGCCGGCGACGATTGTCTCCGATTGTTTAGCAAATACAAGTTAGCAGTAATCATTTGACCATCGACATAGGTACTTGTAATGCGTTCTAAAATAACATTTACGAATTGCAAGGGATTTGCTTTTCTTATTTCCTTCAATAGATGCAGGAAACTTTTAAGCTGCGGTGCGTCGCATAAACAAAAGCGTAATTCTAATAAAATTAAAGAATAATCCTAATAAAATAAATAAAAAGGATTCTAAAAATTATACTAAATTATACAAGAGGTTCAAAAATTCCTCCTTGCACAGCAAGACATTGTCCTAGGCGGTCGTAGAAATTAGCTCTTACATTTGCTAACATGTCGCCAGTTAATGAATTCGCAGCCTCAGTTATTTTTTCTCTCAAGGCAACTCTACAGCTTCATGAGTATAAACAATATTTTTTACATATCCCCACAAAAATAAATCATTTGGAGATCGATCAGGAGATCGCGGGAGCCATATAATGTTTCCTGTTCCAGTAATATGACGGTCTGGAAAAGTATTTCCTAGAAATTCCTTTACCCTCACTGCATTATGTGCTGGACAACCATCATGTTGAAACCAAACGATTTCCTGATTTATTCCAATGTTTTGAATGGCGGGAAGTATTTGATTTTTCAGTAATTCGAGATGCTTGTCGGCATTTAATATACCATCAATAAAATAGGGGCCTATGGAATGGTCACCTAAAATACCTGCCCAAACGTTTAGTTTTTGAGGATACTGAGTGCGATTTGCAAAATGCCGGTGTTGATTTTCCGAAGCCCAATATCGAAGAAAAGAGGGATTGTGCTTTCCGTGTAATGGAAAAGTTGATTCATCGGTGAAGAGAATATTTTTAACGAAATTTTTATCTGGCTGTATCTTTTCCATAACGTCTTGACAAAACTCAATTCTCCGGAAATTATCCTAGGGAAATATTTCTTGAGTTTTCGAATATTTGAAACATTTTAAACCATTACGTTTCCAAATACGTGAAATAGTTGTGTTACTTGTACTTGTATTCAATTGGAATGTATCTTTGAATAATTTTATCCATAGCAACTCAATTATATGACATTTGTATACTGTCATTTATATTTTATATCCTTGATAAAGGCATCATTGCCGAAACATGTAGAGTTGTTTTAAATATATATACTTTAAAGTAAAGCCAGACCTTAAATCGCTAACTGATCGAATTTCCTATATATACTCGTATATATATCGTATGATCAAAAAGTCTTTGGATCGCTATTGCCGTGGAATTTACGAGATATCTATTTACTTGACAACTTTTAAGTCAGCTGGCTATAAAATGCAACTAATTAACATAACCTAAAATCTATTTTATTTGTGACTTATGTGTACTTCAAACTACAGAAGTAAATAATTCTATAGATGGTTTTTACACTTCATGGCTATCGCGATCCAAAGACTTTTTGATCATATGTTATATTCAGACTGATTCAAATTAAGTGCGCACCATTGCTATCTCTGTTATTATTGATTCTAGAAAGTAGGTTAAATTAGCAAAGTATTAGTCTTTTTAACATTAATTAGCATGCAGTTCATGGAAAAAAAAATGAATAACGCATTTTCGAGAAATTTTGAAATTTATAATTTTTTCAAATTGAACAGCCTGTTTATTTTTTAAAACTCTGAATGATAATGTTCTTTGTAATATAAAAGTTTCAATACACTATTGTCCTAAAACGAATAATAAAGTATTTACGGTGGAATTTAGTTGATGTCAAAGATACTCTTTCATTCTGTAAAATCAGTAGTAGGCTTCTTTCACTTTAAACAGAACAAATAGTATGCCCTTTGTAAATGTCAATAACGTACTGAATATAAATCTTTCCTACGTTTAGTTAATAAAACATTTTTTTTTTATTTTGTGTTATGTTCATTAGTTCTCTATTTATTTTTCTAAACATTTTGGTTTTACTTTCGTTGCTTAGTGTTTGACAATATTTCACTATGGTATTTTCTCATTTGGAGAAATGCGATATGTTGGAAGCACACATTTTATGTCGTAAAAATTCAATATGGACTAGCGAATATTATGCTGAACACAATCCTTTACGACACCAGCCAAATCGACGTTACTTTCGAAAACTTTACAATCAGTTTAGACTGCATGATTGTTTATTTAGAAAGAAAAGAACAAAGAAAAATATCGTTGTCAACGAAGAAGTAGAAATTACAGTGTTAGCATATTTTGAAGCCCATCGCGAATTTTCCATTAGGGATGCTACTAAGGAATTGGCATTAAGTTATTCATCAGTTCAAAGAATTGAAAAAGCATAAGTATATCCCCTTTAAGTTCAGAATCTCTCAAACATTACAGCTAGGAGATTAGCTTTCTGTCATTGGTTTGTTAGTTTTTGTGATGAAAATTTGAATGGAGCACAGTGTATTTTATCGAGTGACGAAAAAAATTTTTCAAATAGAGGAATGTTTATTCTCAAGAAAATTTATTAATATTTCGTCCACATGCTGCACAAGTTCGATTTAGTTTTAACGTTTGGTGCGGATTAATTGGTTCGGTAGTCGTTGGTCCACTGTTCTACAATAGTACATTGACAGGCAACAGATATCTGGAATTTATTCGTAACGTTTTAGAGGATTTCCTTATAACGCCAATTACCTGATGCCCCAAAATTTATACTTTCAGCAGGACGGTGCTCCTGCACACAACTATCACCTAGTGCAAACCTACCTCGACACCATCTTTGCCGAAAAGTGGATTGGTACAAATGGTCTAAGTCAATGGCCAGCACGCTCTGACCTCTCACCTTTAGACTCTTTTCTTTGGGGATACTTAAAAAATGAGATGGACAAAATGCGATACACGACAACGTGTGAATTGCAAAACAAGGTCAGAGAAGTTTTTTGCCAATTAGATAGAATGACAATCTTAAGAGCCACCCAGAGTGTACTGAAGCGGGCACGAAAATGTATTGAGCAGGAAGGTGACACCTTTGAGCAGTATTTATAAATTATACATGTACTTTCTTCTTTTTAATTTAATTTTGTAAGCTGTAATATGTTAAAATAAACATTAAACACAAAATATGTATCTGTTTTGTCAAAAGTTAGCGGAGCAATGACAACATTTATAAGGAAATAGAAACTGCTATAACTACTTTATTATTCGTTTTAGGACAATAGTGTATTGAAACTTTTATATTACAAAGAGCATTAGCATTCAGAATTTAAAAAAAATATACAGGCTGTTCCATTTAAAAAATTATAAATTTCAAAATTTCTCGAAAATGCGTTATTCAATTTTTTTTTCATGAATTGCATGTTAATCAATGTTAAAAACACTAATACTTTGCTAATTTAACCTACTTTCTAGAATCAATAATAACAGAGATAGCAATGGTGCGCACTTAATTTGAATCAGCCTGTATATATTCCGTTTTTTTGCAGATTTGTGTGTTGCGCTAAACATGTTTCCTACACAAACGTGTATTTCAACATAGTAAACTCTTCTCGCACATAAGTGCATTGAAATCGAAGGGCATCATTTTGCGCACTTACTTTAATTGAAAGATGAGGCGAGGGAAAATTTAGCACTCTGATAAGTGAGAGGCGAATGGACTTACATAAATGAAGCACCCTGATACGTAAAAGGCGAGGAGAGTCATGTTAATCAAGCACCCCAAGATGGTACTACGTATGCTTTGTTGTTGTTAGGTTAAGCTAAAAGTAATTTATTCAACAGCAATTTACATTTCTGCAGATGATATTTTTCCAGTTATTCGAAATTTGTAAAATGAATAAAGTTTTTCTAAGACTAATTTAGATTTTTTACAAAGAAAACGTATTTTTTATTGCACACGTATTGCAGAATCGTATGTGTAGGTTCTCAGTGCAAGAAATCGAAAAAAAATTGAATTTCGTTGATTATAGCCCCATCTATAATGAATTGAAAAAAATATTTCAGACAAATTCTACGTACTTTTTCCAGTACAATTCTAATCTGTTATAAAATATACAGATTCCTGTTTAAGATTTCAAAGTTACCCCCACCCCACCTACATGGAGGGTGAGGGAGGGACTAATTCTAGCACTATTGTATTTCTTCTACTGAATTATTAAATTTTAAATCTGGACATTTTTTCGTGAACTGCTTATTTTTCGAGATATTTGAAAGTTGCTAGTTAAAAAATACAGCCGTTATATTTATATCTTATATGTTTATAGATCAACAAAAAATTAAAAATTATTTATACACTGTTACAATGCTAAGTATAGTAACGATTTTCAAGTACCATGCTATAGATTAAACATTACAAAGAAATCTCCGATCTCAGTTAATCTAAAGTTGTTCAATTAACTGCCGGATGGATTAAAAGATGTGGCGAGCCTTAATAGATTAAGCTAATTGAGACAGATTTTAGAGGACGGCCCCGTTTTTCTGTTGAGGAATTTCTCTCAGTTCTTGAGCAGTGACAATATGTATTTATGTGTAGTTGAGATTGTGTTGTATATACAGGCTGATTCATTTTCGGCCCTCACCATGGGGATCTCTCTTATTATTGGAGATAGAGTACAGGTGTAAATTTGGCAAAGTTGTTAAATTTTGTGTTTGTTATAAATCCGTAAAGAAAATAGACCTGTGACAAATGACCTTCGTGATTAAAAAAAAAAAAACGCGAAAACCCCATTTTCTTCTTTTACCTGTAGCACCGACATTTGGCCTTGTAGAGAAAATATAAAAACACATCCTTGTGGCCATCTCTAAACCTCTATCCAGTGGTGTACTCTAAAATTTTTATACGACGTTTCGTTTCTTTCTGGCCATCATCAACTATCTAATTTCTTATAGGCGCCATATTGGATTTAGACATCTCCAGAAAGAGTTTTTTTTTCTGATTTCAACCATGTACCACATGCTGACTATAGTTTTTGACATTAGGTTTTATTTGATTTATTATAAGATTAAATAAGGTAACCATGGAATTTCAATCTGTCAAACATTTCATTTATTGTTCATTAATAATACAAAAATGTCATACACTAACGAAGAGAAACGAGATATGATAAGTATATTTTATTCTTCGAAACGAAATTCAACAGTAGCGAGTACAAGATAACAAAAACATTAATAAAAATACATAGAAAAGTAAACAATAAACAATTACAGTAAATGTTCAATTATCTGGCCATCTTCGGTAATGCACAATTGGGCACGCCTTCTGGCATTTTGTACAGCCCTTTGTATAGTTCTTCTAGGAACTGCATCGAAGGCATTCTGAAGTGTCTCGTAATTCTTCAATGTTTTGTGGCGCATCTAATTTATAAATATTATTTTTAACATATCCCCATAAAAAAAAAATCTAGCGGACTTAAATCAGGTGATCTCGCAGGCCATTCAACAACTCCCCTATTTCCAATCCAACGGTTTGCAAACTCTTGATTTAAGAAATTTCTAACAACAGCTGCATTGTGTGCTAGTGCGCCATCTTGTTGCCACCATAAATATTGTAATTGATTTAATGGGATATTGTCGTCAAGATAGTCAGATACGTATGTACGTAAAATGTTTAAATATCTTTCTCCATTTAAATGTTCTTCATACATAACTGGTCCTAAGAGACGATTTGCCAAAATACCCATCCAAACGTTTATTCCAAAACGATGTTGTGGTCTTCTAGCCCTGTTTTGTCGGGGATTTTGTACTGCCCAATAGTGCTCCGTATTTCTGTTGAACATTCCAGAATTTGTAAATTTTGTTTCATCTGACCAGATGATTTTTTTTCTATCCTTTCCATTAACCAATTACAATATTCTAGCCTTCTCAAATTATCTCCAGGCAGTAAAGAGTGACTAACATGGATCCTGTATGGTTTAAACCTACTTTTATAGGCCGAAAATGAATCAGCCTGTATACACAAGTTCTTTATACAAATGGTTTAATAAAGTTGTTTGTTTATATATAAATTCATGGAATTATTGAAGTTCCGAAACTGTATTTTATTGACAAAGGAAAAGCTTGTTTAGGATGTATCTAAAACCTTGAGGATGTCCTTTCGGACTTCTGGAATTCCGTTAATCTAGATTTTTAGGTCTACATTATCACACCACGAAACTGTTTTTAACAAATAAACGAGTTGTGTTTCTAAATCTTTGCAAAAACATATTTATTGTTGATGAGTACTATTGACAAAAAGTACTAAAGATACGAGATGCTAACCAGAAATTCCTGAAATGTGAAAAAAGACACAACAAATTGTTTATACCACTTATTCACTACCACCCCCTTCAAAGTACTCTCCCTTGAATAAACCGATGCCAGCGACTTGTCCATAACTGAAAGCAGTGTTGGAAGTCTTCGCGTGTAACGTGTTCAACACTGCTGCTATTCTATTTGGATATCCTCTATCGTCTCAACACGGCGCCCCTTGAACATCAGTGTCAACTTCGGAATCAGATAGACGTCACAAAGGTCAAGATCTGGGGGAAAGGAGGGTGAGGTAGTACTGCACGCAACGAAGCGATCAATACATCGAAATGATGTAGAATTACATGAAAAGCACGAATATGATATTTTGGAAGACGTGCTGTGCTGTTGCACACCGTACCAATAAAGCCAACCATTCCTCGAAAATCGATGCCGTGAAGAGAGAAGAGAATAGAGAAGAGAAGAGAGAAGCCGGTCGCGCTTTCACGCAACGAAGCGACCGAACCATCAAAATGATGTAGAATGACATGAAAAGAACGGATATGATATTTTGGAAGACGTGCTGTTGCACACTTCGCCAATAAAGCCAACCTTTCCTCGAAAATCGTTCCCGTGATAAGAGAGAAGTCGGTCGCGCTTTCACGGAACGAAGCGACCGATACATCAAAATGATGTAGAATTACATGAAAAGAACGGATATGATATTTTGGAAGACGTGCTGTTGCATACTTCGCCAATAAAGCCAACCTTTCCTCGAAAATCGTTCCCGTGATAAGAGAGAAGTCGGTCGCGCTTTCACGGAACGAAGCGACCGATACATCAAAATGATGTAGAATTACATGAAAAGCACGGATATGATATTTTGGAAGACGTGCTGTTGCATACTTCGCCAATAAAGCCAACCTTTCCTCGAAAATCGTTCCCGTGATAAGAGAGAAGTCGGTCGCGCTTTCACGGAACGAAGCGACCGATACATCAAAATGATGTAGAATTACATGAAAAGCACGGATATGACATTTTGGAAGACGTGCTGTTGCATACTTCGCCAATAAAGCCAACCTTTCCTCGAAAATCGTTCCCGTGATAAGAGAGAAGTCGGTCGCGCTTTCACGGAACGAAGCGACCGATACATCAAAATGATGTAGAATTACATGAAAAGCAGGGATATGAGATTTCGGAAGACGTGCTGTTGCATACTTCGCCAATAAAGCCAACCTTTCCTCGAAAATCGTTCCCGTGATAAGAGAGAAGTCGGTCGCGCTTTCACGGAACGAAGCGACCGATACATCAAAATGATGTAGAATTACATGAAAAGCACGGATATGATATTTTGGAAGACGTGCTGTTGCACACTTCGCCAATAAAGCCAACCTTTCCTCGAAAATCGATCCCGTGATAAGAGAGAAGTCGGTCGCGCTTTCACGGAACGAAGCGACCCATACATCAAAATGATGTACAATTATATGAAAAGCAGGGATATGATATTTTAGAAGACGCGCTGTTGTACACTTCGCCAATAAAGCCAACCATTCCTCGAAAATCGATCCCGTTATAAGAGAGAAGTCGGTCGCGCGTTCACGAAACGAAGCGTCGTCTTCGTTAAAGCTAGAAAGTGACGCATAACGAGTGACGTGTGGGTAGGTGCATTGTTGTGGTGTAGGATCCACGAAAAAATTTCACCACTTACCAGGCTGCTTTCGTCGAATGTTTTCTTTTAATTGCCGAAGAAAATCTCAATAAAGTCGTCCAATAACTGTTGTGCAGGAAGCCATACCCGTACACCCATGATTTGTCGCCAATAATGAATCACGTACTGAATTTCGCATCCCGTTTGCCAGTTTCTTTCAGCTCTGTGCTCAGATGAACACGGTCCCGGTTTTTGTTCACTGCTAAGTAATCTTGGCAAACACTTCGCTAAAAATACGCTGCCTGTTCAGCTCGCTGGACAGAATCCACTGACAAATACCGTACGACAAGCCGACGATGTTGCAAATATCATGGATAGTTTTCCTTAGATATTGCATGATAACATCACGCACTTTTGCCACATTCTGTGGCGGCTTTTCGGTCGGTGGGCGACCAGAACGTTCATCAGTTAATGCACGTCCATTTTTAAAACGATTGTACCACTCATAAGTTTGCGTGTAGCCTAAAGCATCCTCACCAAACGCTTGTTTAAGCATTTATAGCGGTATTTATAAACGACAAAAATCTGCAGATTTTATTCAGTAAGCAAGTAAATTTAATTCATTCTATAGATTGGATATTATAAATAGCAAATAAGGAAGCTAAGCAAGCTATCGCGAGCAATAAATTTTGGTCGTCGATGTTACTTCAAGATTTGATTAGATTGTCACAAATTGTAAATTTCCCCTGCCTAATAATGCCAATGTCAATGAATTGCCAAGTACAGTGTCAATATAAATGAAATTTGACAAAGAAAAAACACAATTATTGTCACGCAACATGATTATAGGTTATGACATTTAGGACGGTTATACAATGGACCATTTGCCATTTGTCCAAAGCATGACTTTGATGACCAGAATTAATGCTCGCGACAGTAAATCTACCAATTAATTTACACCCTAGAAAATAGTGGTATTAAATGTTATTCATCGGTTAAAAGCGATTAGCTGTTTGCTCCACTGTGCTTCAAATAAAAATTACTTTATTTTTAAAAGTTTATTATTTTGTGTGATTATTAATTTGAATTATGATAATCTAAGACTTATCCGTTTCATCAGTGTCTTTGGTATCATAAGTTTCAGGGGTATCTGAATTATCAGACGATGAAAATCAATCGTATTGTGATGACTCATCCAATATCGCGTCACGCGTCATTCCTCTGGTGTTTTCTCGAGGCCTACGAGAACGCTCTCCAAGAGTATTCACCACGATATAAAAGCCGCGTCGAAGAAGGGATGACATTCAATCCTAGAGCGTCGCGCAGTACACATAAATATAGATACATAAATCTAAATACATAAATGTGCTTATTGTTAATAGTTAGTTTTATCTTGTTATACGTTTTATTATTAGTATAGTGTGTGTCTAAAGTTATTGTTAGTTTTATTTAAGAACCCGAAAAGACAAACTTTTACAGTGGTGCAAGTGTGTGATTTTATAAATAATAAACTAAGTAGACAATTATGTGTTGATTAAGTATTCGTTTAAATAAATATACGGTGCGGAAAGACGTTAATTTAAATATCGTGATGGCCAACAGAATGAAACTGACGGAATTAAAAGTGACCGATTTGAAACGAGAATTAGAATAGAGGGAGGAGGATACAACTGGCAAAAAGTCAATCCTCCAGCAACGGCTTCTCCCCCAGAGGCGTCGACGTGCACCCATACGCCAATACAATGTAGGAAGCCCATTTGAAAGGATCGCGATAGATGCCGCCGGCCCTTTTCCAGAAAGCGACAAAGGAAATAAATACATAATAGTGGTCATGGATTACTTTACCAAATGGGTTGAAGCATATGCTCTACCAAATCAAGAAGCTGGAACTGTAGCAGACGTGATTGTGAGGGTGTTAGTCAGCCGTTTTGGTGTACCCTTGGAACTTCATTCCGATTAAGGGCGAAATTTTGAGTCCAGTCTATTCGAAAAGATGTGTGGACTTTTGGGTATATGGAAGACGAGAACAACTCCCTTGCATCCACAATCAGATAGGATGGTAGAGCGAATGAACAAGACCATGATCAGACACTTATCCAAAGTGGTCTCCGAACACCAGAGAGATTTGGACGAACATTTACCATTATTTCTAATGGCGTATCGGGCCTCCGTTCAAGAGACAACTGGCCAATCACCAGCAAACGTGCTATTCGGGAGGGAACTCCGATTGCTCTGTGATTTAAAGTTTGGGAGCAAGCCTGGTGAAGATCTTGCCGGAGAAGATTATGTCAGCACGCTCAGACGACGACTAGATAGTATACATGAACAAGTCAGACATAATATCCAAGATGCTAGTGACATAATGAAGGAGAGCTATGACATCAACGCCGAGAAGAGTGGTTACCATGAAGGCGATCGGGTTTGGTTATATAATCCACAACGCCGACGGGGCCTATCTCCAAAACTTCAAAAGAATTGGGAGGGGCCATACGAGGTGTTGAAGCAGATCAACGATGTAATATACCGAATCAGGCGAACACCTCACACTAAGCCAAGAGTCGTACATTTTAATCGATTAGCCCCATACTCTGGAGACAATAATGACGAAACCTCCGATTGGATAGCCAATACCATGAACTAACCTTTGAAGACTTTATGCAAGAGTATTCTGGTTCGAGAAAAGCTCGATTTGGGGTAACCATCGAGAAACAGCAAGATTTGTTTACCGTGTCGCCAGACTACGCGCTTGCTCATTGCGTAGTCCGAGATCTGCGAATGGCCAAATGAATTGCCAGGGAATTTAAAGATAGATTTGGCAGAATCGAAAAATTAAGGCAGCAGGGACCAGCAATTGGGAAGAGTCTCCAAATACTAAATGAAGAACAGCCCATATTTTATTTGGTCACAAAAGAACTGTCAAACCTAAAGCCAACCTATCGTGCCTTATGGGAGGCCTTGGTCCACTTACGAGAACAGATGTTACAACAAGACATTTTGAAATTAGCAGTTCCAAAATTGGGTTGTGGCTTAGACCGCCTGGACCGGAGAAGTGTAAGGAGCATGTTAGAAGTAATATTCCAACATACTGGTATGGAAATTCTGGTATGCAGTTACCGGCTTGAATATTCCTGTTCATCCAGGCAAGATAAGACGGTGGACTGTTATTTCGATATGACGTCACAATGTAACAAACGCCCTACCTGTCGATTTCGCCATCGTTTGAGGGAACCAAAGTATGACATGTTTCGGGACGAAACTTCATCTTTAAGAAGGGAGCAATGTGATGACTCATCCAATAACGCGTCACGCGTCATTCCTCTGGTGTTTTCTCGAGGCCTACGAGTACGCTCTCGAAGAGTATTCACCACGATATAAAAGCCGCGTCGAAGAAGGGATGACATTCAATCCTAGAGGGTCGCGCAGTATACATAAATATAGATACATAAATCTAAATACATAAATGTGCTTATTGTTAGTGGTTAGTTTTATCTTGTTATACGTTTTATTATTAATATAGTGTGTGTATAAAGTTATTGTTAGTTTTATTTAAGAACCCGAAAAGACAAACTTTTGCAGTATGAATGTCATCAGCGTCTACGACGTTGCTGTCTGCCAAGGGTGTTTCGCGAAAGGACCTATCCATTCGAAATGTATTCAAATAATTAACTTAAAGTAAAATTTCGTTTAACAAAACAGCCATTTCAAGATGAAACTTAAACACAACCTACTAGTCAACAAATACAAACAAAAAAAATCATAAAGAATTAGTTTTTTTTGTATTTTTTCATTTTATCCAGTGGCTCCATCGTTTATCGAAACGCTATACTACAAAATACATAGCTATTCCTAGTTATTCTTCAAATGCTTATTTTACGTGCATTCATTTTTTTATAATACCAGATTTCAATTTATTCGTTCAATAAATTGATTCGTCAAGTTGTTATTCAGAGATTTATTCTCTGTTTATAATATCGGCCTTTCATCTGTCAAGTAAGGGTTTATCTTACAAGTAGCGTTACTCGATACTTTACTGGAAAGTGAATAAACCGGCCCTTAGTATAGACGTAGCTCACACAACCTGGGGTTACAGAGCTGCAATACTATCCCTTCGCGCCACATTCAAATTCCGGGAATTTCTGAGTAGCACCTCGTATTTATCGAAACGTCAAAGTAATGAAGAAATTATTTCTCATAATTTGAAAGATCTTTGACATCAGACCTTAACACATTTGCGTAGCGTTCTTTTTTACTTTTAAGAGGAACACATTTTATTTTGATGTTTACTTTCTAATTTTTTCACTTTCTTCTGCATAAAATACAATACATTCAACCTTATAAAACACTGCACGTGGCCTCCTCGTAAATATATAAAAAGAGCAAAGGCCTACAAATCGCATTCAATTTAACATTCGAGTGGGTATTTTCTTGTAGTAAATCGATCATGCATTTCGAACAAAGTGTAGCAAAATTCCTGCGAAAATATAAAAAGGAGGCATCCACAATGAGAAATTTCGAAACACCCTCGTTTGCTAAGGGTCTCCTCGGACGATACAATTGAATACGGTCAAAAATATCGTATGTGTGTATATACATGTGATACACGGAACGTCATATCGGAGACGATCGCACACAAAAAGAAGGGAGAATTCCCATTTTGTTAATTCCGGTTAGGACTCGGACAGAATATTGATGCATTGGAAGGTTTGTTAGATAGTACAATAAAAAAAGTTATGTAACGTGCAAGAGTAAATGCTTTTAATAATTATTTTAAGTTACTGGCTAGATTCGGCCAAGCTTCGCTGATGATCAGACTAATATGAAATGAGTGCGAATGTAAATAAAATTATTGTAGCGAACATGGATTGACCCAGAAAACACATCATTCAATTCAATACCCTGCCTTTCGTTGCTGTGACTATGTGGAATGAAAGAAAAGGAAGAAAAAATATGTTTTTCTCGAAAAAATATTTTTTATTGTAAACCTAGTGGAATGACTACATTTTTTGTTTGTCCGTTTTCTGCATAAATACAAAGATCAGACAGTTTACCGACTCTGAAGCATGCGACATATAATTGCCAATGAAAGATTCTTACATTTATTGATAGACATAACTAGAAACTGGACGCATCAGGCTGAAATTATGATAGACCATATAAATAGCCTATAACATCGCTAAATACAACACGCAGTTATTAAACTGCGCTATTCATTCGGTTAACCGCACATCTGTTTTTGTCGTTGAATTGTAACGCAATTACTTCAATATAATACTTAAATTCCTTTCTCCATGGGCATAGATAGAAGGGTAAGGAATTTTAATAATTTATTTTATTTATTAATTTATATTTCGTATGATAAAGGAAGTACGGTGAGTTAATTTCGTTTTGTCATTGTTTTAACTGTTAGTTGGAAAACAAACGGGTGGTGATCTATAAAATACGAAATACGTTTTCATTTGTTCATTCTGTAATTCTAGTTGAATAATATTAACCAGTAATACTTTCTCGAGGTTCTCATCTGTAAAATTTGTTCACTTTGAATGAAATACATCCTTGTAGATAGAAAAGGTCTTTCTACATCGCAACTGGTTATAGGTGCATCCTGGCAATATTCTTTTATTTCAGCGTATTCAGCAATTAGATTTTGAGGCATTGTCCCCATACACCATTGCCACAGTGTTATTAAATCTGATTTCTATTAAAATCGGCGTCTAACTAAAAAATACAAAGATCAGACAGTTTACCGACTCTGAAGCATGCGACATATAATTGCCAATGAAAGATTCTTACATTTATTGATAGACATAACTAGAAACTGGACGCATCAGGCTGAAATTATGATAGACCATATAAATAGCCTATAGCATCGCTAAATACAACACGCAGTTATTAAACTGCGCTATTCATTCGGTTAACCGCACATCTGTTTTTGTCGTTGAATTGTAACGCAATTACTTCAATATAATACTTAAATTCCTTTCTCCATGGGCATAGATAGAAGGGTAAGGAATTTTAATAATTTATTTTATTTATTAATTTATATTTCGTATGATAAAGAAAGTACGGTGAGTTAATTTCGTTTTTTCATTGTTTTAACTGATAGTTGGAAAACAAACGGGTGGTGATCTATAAAATACGAAATACGTTTTTATTTGTTCATTCTGTAATTCTAGTTGAATAATATTAACTAGCAATACTTTCTCAAGGTTCTCTTCTGTAAAATTTGTTCACTTTGAATGAAATACATCCTTGTAGATAGAAAACGTCTTTCTACATCGCAACTGGTTATAGGTGCATACTGGCAATATTCTTTTATTTCACCGTATTTAGCAGTTAGATTTTGAGGCATTGTCCCCATACACAATTGCCACAGTGTTATTAAATCTGGATTTCTATTAAAATCGGCGTCTAACTTTTGCCGAAGGCCACATCCGAAGTCGCTTGGAATATTTTTCAAATTATTAATAGCCACATCTAATGTGGTTAATCCATCATTTAATTTGAGATTTTCATTTTCAAAAGTGATTAGTTTTGGCAAATTTCCAAAGTGTTCCTGGAGAAAGTACAACTGATTTTTTAAATTTGGAATTTGTATTAGTTCCTTGCAGTGACAAAGATGGATGTTTTTCCCTGTAAAGAGGTACTCTCTATGGTGCTTTTTTCAAAACTTTTTTTTTAGCGCATACAAGTCTGTCAACTTCCGGAAAGGTGTCTCTGAGGAAACATATCCTAATATGCTGCATATAACTTGTGTAGCACATGCTCTCCGCTGAATCTGTGAATATATTTGAGTGAACATTTGACCGTCAAAAAAATTTATTCGCGTTGGATCTCACATAATTTGACAATCGCTCAACAAAAGCCTCGTGACGATTTGTCGAAGGAAATGCTTAAGAAATACGACCGGAGTGCTTCAAAACACGTCTACAACATCGCAACAGGTGACGAAACATGAATCTACGTGTATGAGCCCGAAAGTAAACAGCAACTTTCAAGATGAGCCAATTCCAACAAAAGTTGTTCGCGCACGAAACACTTCGAGGCAAATGGACGCTTGTTTCTTTCAAGTTTACCATTACTGCAACATCGGACAGTCAATTTTGAATGGGACACAAGAATTTGCTTGCCAGAAGTATTTGGAAAGATATGGGAAACTAACCGCCGAAGACGGATCATTCTACACCGGAACAATGCGAGGTTTCACACATCGGCTCAAGCAAGAGAATTTGACAACTGAAAAAGTGGAATTGATGGGTCATCCGCCATACAGCCCTGATTTGGCACCCAATGACTTCTTTTTATCCAGCATATCAAAAATTAAATATGAGGTTAACGTTTTTCGACGCCCGAAGAAGCGGTTGATGCTTTCAAAATGCATGTTTTGGATATAGCTCAATCGTAGTGGAGTGCTTTGAAAATTGGTTCAAGCGCATACAAATGTGTATTAATCTTAATGGAGAATATTTTGAAAAACAATGGAGCCATGTACGATGATTATTTTTAGTTCTGTGGTCCCGAAATATAAAAGTCATCCCTCGTACTAGTTCCAACTATGATTTTATCCCGTGAAACAAGAGCCAGGTCATCGGCATATCCAAACTTTTTTGATGTTGTACGCTGTATGTCAAAAATATACAGATTAAACAGAATAGGTGCAAGTCTCATTAATTATATAGAACAGTGTTTTTCAACCCTTTTCATGACACGACCCCCCCTAGTATCAGAAAATATTTCCCGACCCCCGACCCTTTTTTTTCATGTATGTTAAAAATATTTAATCCATTCAAAAATTTTAGGCTTTTGCGTTATTAGGATCCGGATATAAATATACAATTAAGTACGTAAAACATATAATTTTAAATCGAATACGTGGCCAATTGTTAACTAACAAACAAAAACAAACATAACACTCGGAACTAGTACAGGTTCCGAGTGTTACCAACGGATGGCGCTGGTAGTCACCCGCGCGCTCCACGGCCCGCGCTAAAGGTCCACAAGTTTCGAGACGTTTCGTTACGCTTCGAGATGATTCTCGCTAGAATGCGCTGGCCTATAAATAGGGCGGTCGACCGCGGCCACGGCAGTTGAGTGCAAGACCGCGAAGCAAGTGGTCGTGTCGTCTGCTGTTTAGTTGTTTGAAGAGCGGGAATCACTTGTTTTACGTATTTTTTTGAGTTGTTTGTTATAATTGAAAATGGATAAATTCCTGAAAAGATCATCCGAACCATCATTGTCTAAGTCTAGCGACAGTAGTGGAATAAAGAAAAAACGTCTTTATGACGACAATTATTTGAAATTTGGGTTTACTGTGATTGAGAATAAACCGCAGTGCGTAATTTGCTTTGAAACTTTGTCAAGAGAAAGCATGAAGCCATCGAAGTTGGTAAGCCACCTAAACAGAAAACATCCTAATGAAAAAAATAAACCCGTGGAATTTTTTGAGCGAAAATTAAAGGCTCTTGAACATAAAAAAACTGCTATAGGACAAATGTCCAACCTATATGAGAAAGCGTTTCTCGCTAGTTATCGAGTAGCTTTTCGTGTGGCTAAAGCAGGAAAACCTCACAGTATTGCCGAAAATTTGATTTTACCAGCGGCTTTAGATATAGCAGAGATTATGTTTGGCAAGCAAGAGGTCGAAAAGCTCAAAAGTATACCTCTCTCTGACAATACCATTCAACGCAGGATAAGCAATATGGCGACTGACGTTCGTGATCAAGTCATAGAAAAAAATTAAGAAAAGTTCTTTTGTGTCCTTGCAATTTGATGAATCAACGGATATTGCGGGTTGTGCGCAGTTTGTAGCTTTTGTGCGTTTTGAATCCAATGAAATATTAATGGAAGAAATACTATTTTGCAAGGCACTACCCAAAAATACTACAGGTCAGAGCTTGCATGACACGTTCCTTGAAGCTACGCAATATATGCAAAAGCCATGACTGGTGCGAAGAGTGGATTTATTGCTAGACTGAAAGAACAGATGCTAAACGCTTGTTGGATGCATTGCTTTCTCCATCGCCAAGCTCTTGCAGCCAAAACTTTGCCACAAGAATACAGTCAAGTTCAATTATTAACATTGTAAATTCTATTAAAGGAAAAGCGTTGCAGACTCGATTGTTTCTAATCATTTGTGAAGATATGGGGGCACTACACTGCAATTTGCTTTATACCATACAGCAGTTAGGTGGTTATCAAAAGGCAAAGTACTGACCAGAGTTATGGAACTTCGCGCTGAACTATTAGTATATTTACAACAAGCCAAGTCACATTACTCTGAATTCATTTCTGACCCGGAATTCCTTTTGAAATTGGCTTTTCTTTCTGACTTATTTGAGCATTTAAATAACTTGAATAAAAGTCTTCAAGGGCGGGATGAAAATGTCATTACAGCAAATGACAAACTGCATGGCTTTATAAAAAAAAAATGAATTGTGGTCATCATCTATAAATCAAAACAACTTTGATTCATTTTCGTCAACACAGTCTTTCATTGAAGAAGTCGGAAGCGAGATAAACATCAACTCATATATATCTGGTATGAAAATGGTGTTAGATAATTTGAAGAAAGAATTGTGTCATTACTTCTCAGTGCAAGAGATATCGGATAACACTGGGCAAAGATGGATCTTAAATCCGTTTTTAAATGCAGCTATAAATGAGGCAAATTTATCAACTAAGCTTAAAGAGAATCTGCTGGAGTTATCTGCCGATGGGATGTTACACTTGGAATTCAAGTCTGAAAATTTGGATACCTTTTGGTTAAAAAGAAAAACAGAATACCTGGAATTAACAACCGAGGCTTTGAAGTGTTTGATTCCATTTTCTACCTCGTACTTGTGCGAGTTGGCATTTTCATCAATGGCCCAAATAAAAAGTAAACTAAGAAATCGCTTAAATTTGGAAAACGATTTAATACTTAAAGTTGCAAAAACGGATCCACGATGGGAGAAATTGATTGAACAAACTCAAGCGCAACCTTCACATTAAAATGAACGAGTACTCGAAGATTTTATTTTTTGTTAATGTGTTTGTATAAATAACATAACGAGTATCATTTTGTTAACTTTTTTTAATATACGATTACCTACCTTTTAAAATTTATTGATTTTTTTACTAAGTTCTCTCGACCTCTCGCGACCCCCCTACAGAGGCTTCGCGACCCCCCAGGGGGTCGCGACCCACAGGTTGAAAAACACTGAATATAGAAGAACCTTATGAAACCTTGACTATCAAATTATAAATATTATTCTTTTTAACATAATATAGCCTAGTTTACCTCAACTTTTCCGTTTTACCTCGCCGGGAGAGATTTTATGTCAAAATAGTTCGACAATAAACAACTACTTATAGTTTCCCGCTAATTAGTCTTATTCGAACGTTCAGACGGTGTTTTTGCCGGTTATGGCCTGCCAAACTTAACGTCGCCGACGTGAGCGCTATAATTAATAGCGTCTTAAACAGGCTAATTAAGTTTTATTTTAGAAAGACAAACTCTTCCGTAATAAGAAATCTAATTACTTCCTAACTTTAGAAAAGTTGTTAAATTATGGATCAAAATTTAAAATTAGAATCACAAGAAAAAAGATATTAATTAGTGCAAAATGTGGTAAATAAGAAAACTTCCGCGTATATTTCTTTCTATTGAGAAGCATATTAAAAAAGTTAAATTATCAGTATTAATTACAGAAAGGTAAGTGATATTCAGTGATACAAGCGGAGTTTTTTAAGATATCTACCTAGCTATGGAAACAAAATGCTATCGTGACAATTTTCTTACGTCCTGTTTCTGTGAGATTTTATAATGTCATCTCGAAGTTTGGTCGATTTGTTTAACACTTGTTACTTTCACATTCGTTTAAAGAAGAGGAAATGAGTGATTTGAAACTTGAGCACAGAAGCGTCTTGAAATTTTGAACAAAAGAAGGCAGTAGCCCGAAAAATATTCATGAGAGAAAGGTGGGGGTGTATGAAGAAAATAATGTGTCCTATTTCCAGGTAAAATTTTTGTGTAAACAGTTAAAATGCGGCGGAGAATCCATTCATGATTACACAAAGTGTGGAAGATCCCTGGAGGCACGAACTGAAAGAATCATCACCAAAGTTGAAGATTTGGTGTTGACTGACCGCCGAGTAAAAGTTTCTAGTATTATTAGAGAAATAGGAATATCAGAAATGAATGTTTTTAAAATTCTACACGAAGATTTGAGAATGAACAAAATGTCAGCAGGATGTATTTCTAAGTTACTCAGTCTCGAACAGAAATTGTGTAGACGACAAATTTGTGATGTGAATTTGACTGTTTTATCTCAAGATCAACACTTCTTAAATTTAATTGTACCTGGAGATAAAACTTGGGTACACCACTGGGACACTCCTACGCAACAAGAGTCCATGTAACGGGTTCATAAGGATTCTCCACCGCCTAGAAGGCAAAAAAGAATTTTGTGCTGGAAAAGTGATGGCCAGTGTTCTGAGGCGCGGACGGGATTCTCTTAATTGAGTACCTATATGCCAAAGGGGATTACAATAAAGGAAAATGTATACGAAGACACAATTAAGAACTTGAGCACGGTAATACGCGAAGAAAGGCCGCACAATTTTGTTCAGAAAATGTGCTTCTGCACGACACTTACAGGGTGCATAAGGCACGATTTGTTCAAGCAGTAATCAATGAATGCGGCTTTGGAGAATTATAACATCAACATTGCAGTCCCGACCTCAACTCCTATGACTATTATCTCTTTCCAAAACTCAAAAACCACTTGAGAGGGCGTCAATTTTGATCGAATCACAACGTGAAAAACGCGTCATATTTTGCGGAATTACCAAAATATTTTTTTTTCGAAGGCATAGTGTTATTCAAGAAACGTTCAAATAAGTGTGTTAGTGTTAATGGTTCTTACATCGAAAAACAATTTTTCTTTTGTTTTCTGACTCGTTTCTTTCATAGCTAGGTAGATAACATAAAAAACTCCTCTCGTAATATATTATATACCGGGTGCGGCAATAGTGTGTCGGCGGAGCTTAGCATGAAAACTAATAAAGTTTTAGAATTAAATTTTACGTACACATGTAGTATGCTACAGTGCATTTTCTATTTTTATTTATATATTTACAGGCTGTTCCAAATTTCCGCAACCACTTTCAATTCTTTTTTTCTTATAGATTGCTATACTTTCTTGTTATTATGGTGATGGCCACCCAAATTATCTTTGCAATGATATATGTCAATGTGCACTTACAACTGTTAGTCTTGGTTTTATTGCAAATTTTGTTAAAATCTTGACAGTTGCAGCGTCTAACATTTTAAGTCTTAGCCTGCAAATGGGTGCAGTGCCTCACGTAACTCTTTTGTCACCAATTTATGGACTAACACGTTATATGTTTTGAGGGTGAACAGCGTGACAACATATACAGGGTGTTAAGTATGTTGTGCAAAAGTTATCGAAGTTTAAAGGCTATTTTCTCTTTTTTTTTTTTTAATTGAACCTATAATTTTTTTATTAGTCAGCAAATTCCTTGTAAAATTTCAGTTAAAATGGTACCAATAACATAGTACTTATTTCTAGTATTTTCGAAGTTATAACCCTTTGATGGGATATACCTATGTTTATAATATTCAATATGCGGTGCTGCATCTAATAGTTGGTTGGTTGGCCATGAAATGATATTAAGCAAAAATTGCTGTGTAACCAAACGTCATATATCTACTTAAAATTTCCGTATAAAGTGTTTTTCTGTAGTTCCTCTTTGCTGTAATCGCGTTTGATTGATATAATTTAAGTTCGGCTAGTTAATTATCAATTTCCGTTTGTTCGTTATTAGTTGTTATCTTGTTGTCAGTTATATCGTTTTGTTGTAATTATTTTTTATTTACATGCCGTAATAGTTTATAGTTGTGTTTCTTTAGAATATTTTTCGAAAGAGGAGCTAAGAGACATGGTATATGTTCTAGGCGCTAGCAATAGAAATCCACTTTTAGCATCAAGAACATATGCTATGGAGTATCCTCACGGAAGGGGAACCGGATATTAAGACGTTTGTTGACAAGGTTTCTTCGGACGGGTTCAGTGAATTACGTCAAAAATGAAAGAACTAAGACTATGGTTACAGAAGATAAGGAAGTGACAGTCTTCCAGTCCGTTGTTGAAAATTCGCGCGTAGTTACAAGGATAATGTCGAAAGAACACGGGATAGAAGTCACTGCTGTAAGAAGGATTTTAAAAAAACATAAATTTCACCCTTACAAAATTCGAAATCATCAAGGCTTATTACAAACGGATTTTGAAAGGAGACTTGTTTACTGTGAACGGCTACTTTTCCAATTACGACAAGATCTAACTTTTCTAGATCATGTGCTTTTCACAGAAGAAGCAACATTTGCTAATTATGGAATAACAAACAGAAAAAGTTCTCATTGTTATGACACTTGAAACCCTCATTTTGTGCAACCCATTTTATACCAATAAAAATGGAGTGTTAACACCTGGGGAGGCATCATAGGAAACACTATTATAAGTCCATTCTTTTTTAATAGTACTTTAAATTGTGAAATCTACACAAATTTCCTACAAAATAATTTACCATTGCTGTTAGAAGGCCTACCAGATGACGTCATAAGGAGATTGTGGTACCAACACCTGTCGTGCACCTGCACATTATCGTGCTACTACAAGAGCACATTTAGATAGGGTATTCACCAATAGGTGGATTGGGAGAAGAAGCTTCATAAGCTGGTCACCGCGATAACCAGATATAACCCCTTGTGATTTCTTTCTGTGGCCTACTGTAAAAAATATAGTTTACAAAACACCTCCTACAACGCCAGAGACCATGCAGCAACGAATCATAAACGTTTTTCTTCAATTAAGTCGAATTTTAGAATTTTACAAACCTGAATACTACAGCTGTAGTATTCATGATTGTAAAATTTTAAAATTTAGTGTTAAACGAGAAGCCGTACAATATAGCGCTCAGTGAGTGTTGTGTGTTTTTTGTGTTTTCAAGTGTTACACTGCTTTTTCTACTGAGGATGACAACGTGGTTGTCGAACCTGAATACTACAGCTGTAGTATTCAGGTTTGTAAAATTTTAACATTTAGTGTTAAACGAGAAGCCGTACAATATAGCGCTCAGTGAGTGTTGTGTGTTTTTTGTGTTTTCAAGTGTTACACTGCTTTTTCTACTGAGGATGACAACGTGGTTGTCGAAATACGTATATAGAATTGATAAATTCTATTGTGGTAAGGGTTTTTAATTTTTATTCACTTAAAAGACACAGTCTCCGATTTTTCAGTTTATTAGTTTTCATGCTAATCTCCGCCGACACACTATTGCCGCACCCGGTATATATCAAAACACTTTTACCCTTAAGCACTGGTTCTCAACATTATTTTGCCCACCGCCCACTTTGAGAATATTTTTTTTCTAAAGCCCCCCAATTTTTTTTGCTTGCAAATCTGAAACAGCTATTGCCACTATTATATTTAAACGTGTAATATCGTAATATCGTAAGATAGGACCGTATCCTATTTCTGAGTTTAAAGAAGACTGTTTCAATGAGAACAATTAAAACGCATACTTAATTATATTGAAAAGTATTTTTATTAACATTCAAAAGACATTGAATTTATTACTTATCTAATGAGAAGGTGGAATTTCATGCGTTTTAAGGAGTTTGTTAATATCAGGCTCGATTTTACTTAAAAATAACCGTAAGTCGCCGGTTCAGTCACATGGAGCCGATTTCGCTTTTTAGTTACCAATGTTGCTACAGCACTAAATCCACGTTCAGCTAAATAGGAAGCCAAAATTCTTGGTAGCCATTCTTGAATTTAATTTTTAATTTCTCATTTGTCGTCAATTCTATTAGTTCTTCTTCTAACTGGGATGATCCTGCTGTCTTGACATTTGAAAAAGGATCTAAAACCAAGTCTGGTATGTCAATGTTTAAAATGTCCTGGAATGGTTCCTTGAAATTACTGTGGAGGTTGACAGTAAACAAGCAAGTTGTCGTGCTTGAATGATACTGCTGATAAATTTGGGAAGTTATAAAAATGTAACGATACATGCTTGGATCTCGTTTTTTCCAATTGTAATATTAGTTACAGTTCAACATTCTGACTTCATATAAAATATTCACGTATTAACGTCGTTGCTGATTTAGCCGACGTATCAGGGTTCTCATAGTGCAAATAATGAAGGTCGTGGTGATTGGAAACTCCTTGTTGGTTTAAATGAACTTCATCATTAAAAAAAAATATTATGGAAAAAAGCCATGATTGCTCTGAATTTTGTGTAATGACGTGCGTGCAAAAATTTGCTCTACATAGGTCATCTCCGGAATGCAGCATTTGAACAGACTGTAGGTGGAATGGATCTTCGAAGACATCTATGAACAGAGGATTGGATGTGACTCCTATTTCCTGACAAAAAACCTGTACTGGTGATTATTCTCAACATCCTGCAATAACTGTTCCTCCTGTTTTCATGTAAGTTTCCGAGGTCGATCGGCATGCAAAGAACGTATAGGAGCGATACATCCTGTCTTCACAACACGTACTTCTATCGAAGTATTTTGTGTTAGTATACCCTGCCATTTTGAGTTTAAAAATATTTTTCAAGCTATCAATAGTCAATAAATGATACAAATCACATACACGTAATAATGTCAAAGTCAAGTAAATCCATGGCAACTCGGATCAACGAAACCAGCACTACCTCGCGCAACTTTTTGGGTAGAGAAGGGGGGGGGGGGGTACTAGAATACGTTACTTAGGGGCCCTGGGGAGACAAATCTACTTTCTATAAATATGAATTTTGCTTGTACATGGTTTTTTTCATTCTCACTGCGTCCTCTGTTCGAGCAGTACACCAGCTGAGAGAACATACGACTAAATACCGTCATACGAAGCCGGAAGCAATGGCCGGACGAGTTATTACGATAACAAACCTAAAACTAAATCCCAACTTCGTTGAACTCTGGCCACCCGAATTACTACAACAAACGCAGGCGATAATCGACAAAACGCACAGCGAAAGTAGCGTGCAAGAGCTACTACGGACTTCACCGAGTTTATTTATTATAAACTCAGACCAACCGAAGATACAAGTTGAAATAACAGATCCCGAACCGACCAAAAAAGAAAAACACCACAGAAAACAGAAAATGAATCAGCCGGAAAAGAAAACCGAAGACTTCATCTACCCAAAATTCACGAAGAAACCAAAAATAGACGAAACAACCTCACCGATCGAAACTAAAAATTCTTACGACGCCCTCGATAACAAAACCGAAGAAAAAATGGAAGAAGAAACTTCCGAATTCACTCCACAGCCTTCAACATCAGCCAGCTCGCCCAGGGTAAGTGACAAAACCAACATCACACATAACACAAACACTGCAACACGAAAACCACACAAAATTGCACCAATAATAGTCACGGAAAAAGACAAATGGACACACATACGAGACATACTTAAGACAAACAACATTAACACTGAAGAAAACAAACTTGTGAAACCTGGTATTCACATCGAACCAAAAACTGACAATGACTACCGTACACTTAAACAAATACTCGACAAAGAAAACATACAATACTATACATTTCAACTTAGAAGCGAAAAGACACTAAAGGTAGTTATGCGTGGCAGTCCTACCTTTATCACAGACACTGAAATTATCGACGACTTGACTGACCAAGGATACCCGACACTGAAAATTAAGAGAATGAACGGTAAACACGGCATACCTGCACCACTGGCACTAATCGAACTAACGAGACAGTACAAGTCAATTTACAACTTACGCGACTGCTGCGGACTTGCAATTAAAATAGAACCTTTACATAAACGGACAAACATAATACAGTGCCACAACTGCCAGACTTTCGGACATCACCAAAGAAACTGCAACGTTAACTACAAATGCATGAAATGCGGAGACGGACATTCGACACATCTATGTACAAAGACGAAGACAACCCCACCAAAGTGTGCAATCTGCGGTGGCCCTCACCTATCCACTTTCTTAAACTATCCCAACAATCCTAACAACCCTACAAACAAAACCACACCCAAACCTAAATACATACCAGCACCACCCCCAACAACTAATTCCTAGACTCAAAGACAAAACAAAACAACACCTAACACAGTTGACGAATTAGCACTTGCCTTAGGCAATATGCTAATAACACTAAACTCGACAAACGCAACAAAAGAACAAATACAATACTTCGTAACACAAACACAGACAATCATAACACTTTACAATAATAAACATTAAACACACACACAACTGAAAGGCAAAAAAAAAAAATGTGATAATGACCAACAAACGAACACACATGACTTAAACGCAAAAAAGCGACTGACACACAGACTTTACACGCACAATACACACAGGACCGCACAAAAAATACAACCACGCACGATTAAATCAGACTCAAACACATCACAACTCTGGGAGATACGAAACAATGGAGTGGAAATGGAGGCAACTTCGACCACAGAACAAAATTCAACGACTCATACACGTATATGGTTTTATCTATACCACCGTTATGGAATCGTTCTAATTTTTATTTCAATTTTACAAGAAAACAGCTTCGCTTTCGGGATTTTAGTATTCCTCATTTTTGTCTTATTTTTAATTGTAGAATATATATCCAAGGGCTGGGTAGTGAATATTAAGTCACCCTGTATATATTATATCTATTGTGAAGGAATAATTTTACCAGAATCCATAAACATTAATAAATATTAATCATCAACACCGATTTCATTTATCTGTTAATGTAAACGTTATGTTTATAACGAACTTTAACATCTAGGCAAATTTATCTTGTAGAAGTGTATCTAGAAGTACAGAAATCCATTTATGTGCTTCTCTTATAGTTTTATATAGTTATCTAGATGGTAACTTTATCTGCTAGATATCTAGAGTAAAGAAAACGGGCAGAAGTCAGATTTAAAATCATAAGAAACATCTATTGTCAATATCTGACGGATTGTGTGTATAACGAGAAATAAGAAAAAATAAAATCTCCATGAAAAAGAACAGACCGCAATTTATTGTCCACGCGATCATCAGCATAATGTTTCGTGGCTTATTGTCACGTGTTCAACAAACAACAAGAAAGAACGAACAGATGCGTCTGCGATGCCGTCGGTACATCATAAATAATATCGGGAAAACAGTTGAAAGATACCTTTTGATCCTTTCTTTCGGCTGAATGATTTCAGCGTCGTTTGCGGTGCTACCTAACCAACGTTCTGAATTGGACTTGGGGAATATTTATACGACTCCAGTACGTTTTGTGCGGAGATATCGTAACAAAGGCTCGAGATAGGTTTGTGTAACAATTTAGCCTGGACGCGAATCTTTTTATAGTCCTGTCCGTATTAAATCATTCCGATAAGTTACGTTTTATTCGAGAAGAATTAATGGCAGGCGAATTTGTAGTGCCACAGTAGCATTTCCTTCAAGTTCGTAAATGAGGAGGATAAGAATTTTTAACATTCGAGGAATATAAATGGAAGTTTAATGTTAATGTTATCTCTCCTGTGTTAAGAAGACGACTTGGCTATTAGTCTAACGAAAGTGGAAGCGAATTATGTTGTAAAGTGTCGTTTATTTTCTGATACTACTAATAACTATTACAGAATTATAATAATAAATAACAATATTAGTAATATCTAAAGGTCGGATTATATGCAGTTTGCATAAATTTGCATATTTGCATAATATATGCATTTGTATATTATTTGCATATTTTGTAGTAATTCAGCATTTTTGCATATTTTAAGTATCCGAGTTTTATTTATTTACTAAATCAAATTTATTATAGGCATTACTAAAAATATGTCGTGGATGTAACAAACAAACAAAATTTAAACAGCCCTCTTTAAATTAAAAATGGCATTTTATTAAGTATCTTCCCGTTACGTTTCCAATAAGCGGCTCCAAGAATTTATTAATGCTCTTCTCAAACATCCAGGCCCAGACAAAATTCTAGGAAAAGCTAATACCTTAAAACTTCCAAATAAATACAAAAATACATTTTACCAGAAAATTAGGAGTACCTATATGTGTTTCTTTGCTATTCGGAGAAATTTATTCCCATATTCGAAAGTAATTTTATTTTAAACGTCATTTTACGTTGGCTTTTCGAAGTGTAAACTTGTGAGTTGTAATACATAAAAGCAAAAATGCCGAAAATAGCGGCTGTGACTGGATGAATTGCATTTTGGATTACAAGTGAGAGAAGGTTCCAAGTCGACTACCATATGAAAACTCCATCTCATGCTGCAAAACTAACAAAGATGAAATTGGCGAAGAAGAGTCCGAATCGATTCTAACAGAGAAAATTCTATTGTTTTTGGCGGATGCTGCACCATACATGGTGAAAGCAGCTTTCAACGTGAAAATCTTTTACCCAAATTTAATTCACACAACTTGCTTGGCGTACGGACTAAATCGTGTTGCAGAAGAAGTCAGAAATCATTTTCCCTTAGTAAATACTTTAATTAGTAGTGTTAAGAAAGTATTTTTAAAGGCCCCATTACGAGTTCAATTTTACAAACAACATCTACCCGGTGTTCCGCCTCCTCCTCAACCAGTAATCACACAAAAGGGAACGTGGTTGGAGGCTGCTATTTTTCATGCAAATCATTATGAAGGAATAAAGACAATTATTATGGGATGCACAATTAGTGATAGACGACCAAAAGGTGTATTCGAGTAAAGAAATATCTCAACAGTTTATTAAAGCCAATTACAGTTTTGTTTTCCACTTCTATATTGCAGTTGGAAAAACAATTTATTTCGCTAACCGAGAGCGTTGAAATAAGAAACAAATTTGAAAAGTCATGTTTTGATGTTGAAAGTGGGACAGTCCGTGTATTAAAAATTTTTAATAAGGGTTCTAAAAAGCTAAAAGACATTACTAAAATCTTGTGTGATGATTCAATAGAAAATATTACGTTGACAATGGATGATATTTCTAATTTGAAATATGCTCCTATAACAAGCGTCGACGTAGAACGAACCGTTTCAATATATAAATATATGGAACTTACTGCAAGTGAGAATTAATGAATATTAAATCTCATTCTTACATGTAAATGTCGACTTATGTGATGCGTTCATAACTACAATCCGACAAACTAAGTTTGTACCAGTATGCAGAACACACCCTTTCGCGACAACGAACTTCCTGGTAATTAGGTTAATTAAGAATTGCTGAAAAAAAACAGTCAATCAACGGGAAACGTACAGACGCGTTTCGTTCTAGTTGGAACTTTTCAATGCACGGCATTCCTCGAAGACGGACATTGCTTTTCATTTCTCATTAATTCTCACTTGCAGTAAGTTCCAAGTGTTAACTATATATACAGAAAGTATAGAAATGAAAAGCAATGTCCGTCTTCGAGGAATGCCGTGCATTGAAATGTTCCAACTAGAACGAAACGCGTCTGTACGTTTCCCGTTGATTGACTTGTTTTTTTCAGCAATATAAATATATGTCTTCAGACAAAAGTCACAACTTTTCTGTTGAAAATTGTTTTCAAAGTTAATTATGTTGTAAAATGTTCTAAATAAACTTGTAGTAAACATAATAGAAATAATTTTTTCAACAGTATTCCATTTTTTAACATTCCCCGTATTTTTTTAACTGCGTATTTTTTATAAGGAAGTGCATATTTAGGCTAAAACATCTGCATACTTATGCGATATTTTCAGTTTCTTTTTTGCGTATAATCCGGCCTTTAGTAATATCCAATAACAGGACAAATTATAGAAAAACAAACCTAAATAAAATTCCTTGAAATAACGAGAAATAACGAGACAACGCATGAAAAATGGAAAGATGTAATTATATAGAATATAAATTTATAATAATATAATATAATATTTACCCAAAATTCCCTCTCATAAGCGAGAAAAATATGACAAAGATATTTAAAAAACATTTGTCACGCCACTGCATTTAAAGAAGTGCGAACGGCTATAAAGGGTAGGGGTAGCATTTAAGTAGCGAAAGAATTGTTTAAAGATTCAGATTTGATCGTTACATGCGTATAGCAAGCGCCAATTAAGTTGGCGCAAGGAGGGGATGCGCAGAAGCCGTCTTTAAAAACGTCCACTCCCACTACTCAAGTAATTGTCAGAATACATTTGTCATTGACGTTAGACGGAACATAATGTCTTTGCTAGGGGATCATAAAGTGATACACGCTCAGAGGTTAGAATTATCTGACATTTGATGTAATACCAAATACAAATCTCCCCACGATTTCTAATTCTGCGTGAACTTACCCCTCCTCGCGCCAACTTAATTGGCGTTTGCTATACATGTGTATTTTCGATATAACTTACATATGAATTGCAGAACTTATTAACAGTCGAAAAGTCCATATAAACATATGTCTAAACGTAACCGTTAACGAATTACCGTTTATTTCATAATTTATGTGGCTAAAATTTTAGATCTACGAAATTTATTCAAAAATATTTTGTTGATATATTTTATTATTTTATTTACAACAAGTGTTTAAAAACAGGCAGAAACAAGAACAATCGCTAATCACAATATAAATCTGCATTCTATAAATAAGTATTTAGGCAACTATGTTGCCATTTTCATAGAGCAATTAGAAAAATAGTGTTATACCTAGTGTCCTCGGCTAAGGTACAACATTTGAAAATATGCTCTTTACCAAACCGCCAGAGGGATAACGTCAAATTCCTAACCTTAATTTTTATATACTACTTAAACCTAGCGTAAATTTGAGAACCATGAAGTTAACAATAATTATTACATAATAAAGTATATAACAGGACTGAGGAATTGGTCAATTGTCAGAATTCATTAAATTACTCTTATTTCTATGTATATAGGGTTACAGTTGAATAGAACCTAAGCTATGTCAATCTGAAGAATACGTATAAATATCTAACTGAAAATGAAAAAAGAAATTTCTTCGTAATTCATCAAAAATTTCCAATTTTTGGGTCATAATGTAGTTAAAGTCGGTCCATATCTTTGTTTATTATATATTTACCTCTCAGGTGCAATTCAAGTTCATTGACCTTTAAAAAAAAATTGTGTGTGGTACCGACAAATATCGATAGATCAATATAATTAGTTGGTAAAGAGAATTACTAATAAATTAGAGGTGGAAGCCCGTATTGCGACAGGGCCTCGAAAAAAGAAAAATCATTTTCTCGTTACTACGTGAACATTAGATAGCCATTTGTTATATGAAGGCGTTACCCATATATATCTTTCACCCTTTTTTTCTCATTGCATAAATACTTTCATAACTATCTAATTCTCTATAATTATTTTTTGTTTTAATTAATCTAATATAATTTGGAGGCATAGAGTGGCTTGTGTCGCAAATAGGTCGAGCAACGCTAGATTTTTCAGGTCTATTAAATCTAAAATGGGAAATATGTTTCTTGTAACGAGTTGAAATCGAACGTTTAGTTTGTTCAATGTATTGAGAGGAAAAAGCACTTTCAATGCAAGATATGTCGGTCAAGGAGTTGTCCGTAGACGAAGAAACGAAAATAAGTTCTTAATTTATTAAAATAAGAATAATAAGAGCTCGCTTACACCCACATCATTATCAAAGAGTCCGAGTTCTTGGTAATGATTTTGAAGTTCGTTTAATATTTTATAATTGGTTACAAAATAATCAAAACCTATCGAATATTTTATGAACCGATGAAGCTTCCTTCACGAGATGGTATCACTAATTATAATTATTTTAATGAATGGTCTCCAGAAAATCCTGATTTAAGAAGACGCTCGCGTTTTCAACATAGATGTAGCGTTAATTTGATGGCTGACTTTCTTAGTGATCATGTGATTAGACCATTTGAACTGCCACACCGTTTAAATGGAGCGAATTACGAATATTTTCTAGAAAATCCTTTACCGTTATAACTGGAAGATGTGTCATTAAATATTAGACGTGCAATATGGTATCGACAAGATGGGGCATCAGAACATCGATCTCTTCGTGTTAGAACTTGGTTTAGCTCAAATTTTCCGGGAAGATGGATTGGAATAAGATCCCGTAGTATGGCTACCGCGTTCGCGGAACCCCATTAGATTTTTATCATTGGGGTCGCATGAAACATATTGTTTATGCAATTGAAATACACACGGTAGAAGCATTATGCCAAAGAATATAACAGAGTGCCGATATTCTTAGGAATAAACCAAAAACCATATTAAAGTTTTAGTGGGCTTTATGTATTGAAGAGAATGGTGATAATTTGGTATAAACAGATTCACAAGTTTATAACAACGGATTTAAATCATAGTTTCCAACAAAATGTGGCATCGTTTAACTTTCATCGGTTGTTAAGTTTTCCGCTTACAAAAGACAGATATGAAAAAGAACTCAGTTTAATCAAAAACATCGCAGTATACAAATGGTTTCGACTCAAAAATAGTAATTTAACTAATTAAGAATCAGGCTCGAAAAACAAATTCATGGTATCACAAGTTCAGTACCTCAAAAAGATCAAGTTGAAAAGTTCGTGTGTTTATCATATCACTCAGCTTCTAGAAAACCATTCTCATCAAATCGCGTTTAAATAATCCAACTCACTAAAATCACTTTTAGGAAGCATCAAGGATAAAGTTGAAGTAGGACAAAATCCTAGTATGTATGAAGTAAATTATAACGATTGTAATCTAAAATATATTGGACAATCTAAACGTTCAATGTTAACTTATTACAAGGAATATATTTTTATTTAATAGACCTGAAAAATCTAGGGTTGCTCGATATATTTGGGACACAGGTCACTTTATTCCCCAAAATAATCTTAGATTAATTAAAACAATATAATTAAAACAATAAATAATTATAGAGAATTAGATAGCTTCGAAAGTATTTATGTACATAGAAATAAGAGTAATTCAATGAATTCTGTTAATGGACCAATTTCTCAGTCGATTTTGTATACTTTATTGTGACTGTACTAATTATTGTTACCCTTCATGGTTCTTTAATTTTTACGTTAGGTTTAAGTGGTATATAATAGTTTGTTTTAAGGTTATGATTTTAGTGTTATCCTACTGGCGGTTTGGTGAAGAGCATGTCTTTAAAGGTTGTACCTTAGCCAAGGACGCTATGTTTGGCACTATTTTTCAGATTGTTCTACTGAAGATGGCAACTTAGTTACTGAAATACGTATTTAGAGTTTAGACATTTATATCGTGTTTAGGGATTGTTCTTGTTTCTGTCTGTTTTTGAAAATTTATTGTAAATAAAATAATAAATATGTATTCCAATAAATTTCGTGGAACTAAGATTTTAACTACATAAATTATGAAATAAATAAAAACTAGGTAACGGTTACGTTTAGGTTACGCATATGTTTTTATGGACTTTTCGGTTCTAAATAAGTTCTGTAATTCATCATTCAAATATTGCTGGTACGTTTTGGGACACCTGTATAGTTCTAAATATTGCTTATTGAATTCTAAATTTAATACATTCTAACCTAATATTACAAATATTATTTACACTAACCTAAGACGAGTACCAAGAGTTTGTATTACATGAATGAGTTTAGAAGGCTTCGAATTGATTGTAAGAAACAAATCTTTAAAGTTTACAGTTCCTATATTGAAGTAATTGGTCAATCAATCAGGGCAAATCCCAGAGAATTATTTAAATTCATTAATAGTAAAAAGGGCAGAACTAGAATTTCTGGTAACTTAATGTACAAGAATATTTTCTTGATTCACCACAAAATATTGTAAATTCCTTTGCAAATCTTTTTTCGAACACTCAAATGCCAAGCCCTACGTTAAATAATTATGATTCTCATTCCGACAGATTGTCTTCCCGCCTTTTACCTATTAATGGTGAGGAATTGTTGAAAATTATGGCTGTGTTTCCATGTAATTTTACGGCTGATGATGACTCTGTTCCAAGTAATGCCAGATTTGGTCTTGCTATACCATTAACAAAAATCATAAATCTCTCTATTACATCTGCAACCTTTTCCACTTTGTGGAAACGTGCCAGAATTAGCCCAATTTTCAAAAAGGGTGACGAATCTATCATTAATAATTATAGACCCATAACAATATTGTCAAACGTTGCCAAAGTATTTGAACATGTCATATACTCATCCCTTCTGCTAAATTTTCGTAAATAATTATCTCCTTACCAACATGGGTTTCTTTCTGGTAGATCGACCGTGACCAACCTTGTTTCTATCACCCAATACATCAGTTAGTATTTGGACAGGCGGGAGCAGGTGGACGTAATTTAAACGGACTTGTCAGCTGCCTTCGATTCTATCGACCACGGAATATTAATGGCATAGCTTGGTAATTTTGGAATGGGTTCCGCTTTACTTAATTTCATTGCATCGTATCTGAGTAATCGATCGAACTATGTTTATTATAATGGATTCTGCTCTTATGAGTTCGTCTCTACATCTGGCGTTCCGCAAGGATCTAATCTGGGCCCTCTGCTCTCCTTGACATACATTAATGACCTTTTTGATTGTATTGAGTGTCATGTACTTGCGTACGCTGACGATGTCAAAATTTATACTTCCGTCAAGTCTGAGGCAAGACTCTGTATTTCTTCAAACAAAATCTTGATCATTTCTCTGGTTGGTGCTTTTCTAACAAATTAAAAATTAATGTTGCTAAATGTTGCTCTATTTCATTCACGCGAAAGCTAAATCCAACCCCTTCTTCTTATGTAATACATAATGAATTCATAACATAATCCGATACGTTCAGAGATCTTGGTGTATATTTTGATAGCGAACTTAGATTATCTTTCCACATCGAACAACTTTGCAGCTCCACCTACAGAAAATTGGGATTTATTATGTGTGTTGTTAAGTACTTCACTAATCCTGACATACTTAAATCGCTCTTCTTAGCATTCGTTGTTAGTAGTTTGGAATATGCTTCTCCTGTCTGGTCACCTTAGTACGTTTCTCATCAGCTTTCGATTGAACGCCTGCAGCGGAAATTCCTGAAATTCTTGTTTTACAAGCTCGACGGGATGTGTCCTCCAAGGGTAATCGATTATGATTCACTGCTTGAAAGGCACAACATGCAATCTTTCACTAGTCGCCGTAACACACATGGTGCGGGGTTTGTTTGGAAGATTCTTCATGGGGTTATTGACTGTGCACCATTGTTATCGCAATTAAAATTCTATGTCCCGCGCCAATCCTCCAGATTTGTCAATACTCTTATCCATCCGACTCCCAGAACCAACTTGTTACTTAACTCGCCTCTTTACAGCATGAGCCCATCTGCTAATAGCACTTACGACGACTTGCTAAAATAAGTGTTGGCTTTTGTGTTACTTATTACTTTAGTTACTTTTTGCTTGTATTTTCTCGTTTTATTACTTAATTTAGATATTTTTGCTTGAGTTTAATTTCATGTTATGTATTAATTTTAATTTTAGTTACTTCTGTTATTTGTAATTTGTTTGTGTATTGTGTACGTGCATACATTTTCATTTGTATTGTACCCTGTAAATGGTCTCCATTGGGTAATAAATGATATTATTATTAATGATATTATTAACACGCCGATGAATCGTTTACTTGGATTCTCATGCATTCTATTTCACAAATAAATATGGTGCTTTTAAATTAATTACATAAATATGTCGACAAATTTAAATAACACGAAATCTGAATTACGAATTTTGAATTACATTAACTTGGCCTTACAGAAACCCACTGGGCGGATCTAATAAGAGCTTCCGATTCTCCATCGCCTATCGCAATAAATATCGGGCAGCTTCTGATATGTCACAATCCCTTTTGTCCGAATATCACCGATGAAAAGGGACGGCACCAACTGTTAGAAAAGTAAGAAGAGGGAAGGTTCGTAAAAAAGAAATAAACAGTCATGTTGCTCTCATCAGCATCTGAAAACGGTTCCTGCTTTATTGATTATAATGTGGAAAAGAATCGAGTTGGATAACAGAAAAAAATACTTATTTCGAAGAATCATTTCGGATTTTTTATACTAATATAGTCAGATATATGTTATGGATATTCGTTAAAATCAAAACGATGCGAATATTTTCTTGCACCATCAGTCATTTTAACATATTTACTGATTGGATTAAAAGAATAGTAGGCTGTGTTTACAAATGTAACAGAATAATTGAAACATACATGAGTGGTATCAGAATAATTGAAACATACATGAGTAGGTAAACCCCACCAGTTTTGTATAACACAAAGGTATTTTTAATAATATAAAATATTATTAAAAATCTGGTGTGAAGAACACAAATACAGGTTCACTATTAATATTTTTTGTGAACGTGTCCGAACATATCCCTCCCCAGAGACGTAGATACGTATTTCGCATTTCTACAGGCTCGTCGGTACGCCCTTGCTGGAGAAAGGATATTCTCAGACACATTCACAAAAAAGAACCACATCACCACATCACCGAAATTATCCAGACCGGGCGTAGACGTAAATTCAACGCTGCCTGTTGTCAGACTGCTGAATTTACTTCTACGCCCGGTCTAGATAATTTCGGTGATGTGGTTCTTTTTTCTGAATGTGTCTGAGAATATCCCTTCTCCAGCAAGGGCGTACCGACGAGCCTGTAGAAAGGCGAAATACGTATCTACGTCTCTGGAGAGGGATATGTTCGGACACGTTCACAAAAATATTAATGGTGAACCTGTATTTGTGTTCTTCACACCAGATTTTTAATAATATTTTATATTAATAAAAATATCTTTGTATTATACAAAACTGGTGGGGTTTACCTACTCATGTATGCTTAAATTATTCTGATACATTACACATGCGGTTAGTCCGTAGTATGAGTGAAGACACAAACAAAATGCAGTTTCTATAGAGATTGGCTGTGCCACCTTTGGAAGGGCGTCGTTACTTCACATTGGTTATGTGGACGGGGCGAGGTATTTCGGCTGTCTGACAACAGGCAGCGCTGAATTTACTTCTACGCCCGGTCTGGATAATTTCGGTGATGTGGTGATGTGGTTCTTTTTTGTGAATGTGTCTGAGAATATCCTTTCTCCAGCAGGGGCGTACCGACGAGCCTGTAGAAAGGCGAAATACGTATCTACGTCTCTGGGGAGGGATATGTTCGGACACGTTCACAAAAAATATTAATAGTGAACCTGTATTTGTGTTCTTCACACCAGATTTTTAATAAAATTTTATGTCATTAAAAATACCTTTGTATTATACATGAGTGGGTAAAACCTCGCCAGTTTTGTATAATACAAAAGTATTTTTAATAATATAAAATAGTATTAAAAATCTGGTGTGAAGAACACAAATACAAGTTCAATATTAATATTGTTTTGTGAACGTGTCCAAACATATACCTCCCCAGAGACGCAGATACGTATTTTATCTTTCTACAGATTCATCAGTACGCTCCTGCTGGAGAAAGTATGTGTAAGTATGAGTGAAGACACAAACAAAATACATTTTCTAGAGACAAGGCAGTATCACTTCTGGATAAACTTCGTTAGTTCTGCATTAGTTATGTAGACAAAGTGAGAGGTCTTCGGCAGTCTGACAAAATGCAGCGCTGTGTTTGTGTTTACAAATCTCAGATCGGTAAAAACTGTCACTTACGGATTGGAAGGCAATAAGTAATCAAATATGAAAGTGTTGTAATTTTATTTAAAATAATTTTTAACTACAACATTAAAAGTGGAGTTAGTGCATTTGGTAAATAAGGTTCTTGTGATCCCAGAAAAGCTAGAATCTTCAGATGCATTTAATGTGGAACTGCTTCCTGTCTTCTTCTCTACAACAATATTTTCTGTAGGGGTTATATCACTAGAAAGGATCGATTCCTTGGGTGCATTTTTATGCAAAATTTTTCGCGATAACTCTAATCAGCTACCTAACCTTCTGCAACAGATGACGAACGCCACCCACCGTGTCTTTTAAGGCCCAAAATATCAACACCTTTATTCACTAACAATCTAGCTGAAGTTCTTGTAAACCCATGCCCAGTATAAAGATGTGGATCCGCCAAATTCAAACATTTTGCGATTTTTGAAAGCCAACTTCCTATTGTATTTTTGCCCACTACTTAATTGGTGACTTTTCCATTGTGCATTGCTAAGAAAAAGTTATTTTGTTGTCCGTGATAGTTGTCACAGAATTATCAGTTTGACATTAAACTAATTTAAATTTAAAGATAATTTAATGGATGCATGGATCGTGCAAAAAACGTACTAAGCATCACAAGCGTTAAGGGCTATCGCTCTTAGACTAAATTGGTGGCTTCAGTACCCTGCTAACTCTGCTATGTATGCTACTTTTAACACCAATAGATAAAGAAAGACAAAGAAATTATTAAAATCCATGCATTAACATTTCGTCAAGAGAGTAGTAATAAATTTTATTTCTTGAGTAAATAAACTAGAAATTCGTTAGCTGGTAAACGGAACAAGTTACTGTCATTAATTTTGCAAATAGTATTTTCCTAAAAGGTTACAATATACTAAACTAAACTTGTTTCATCTTACGAAAGTTTAACACCCCTTACCACATTGATATTCATATCCTAAACACGTATTTCGACAACTAAGTTATCATCGTTAGTAAGAAAACTAACAGTGTTGAACATGGAACACATATACACTGAATTTTAAGACCAATTGTTACAGATATTAACCGACCTACTTGGCTAAATGGTAAATTAAAAAATTTACCTGATTAACCAGAAAGACACTAAGCAGGTAGTTCACACAAATTCTATCGGTAGGTTCGACATTGGGATTTAGGATCATATCTAATCCTACAAATATTTTTCGACACTACACAATAATCCCCTTACCGTATTTGTAAAATTAAGTATAGCAAGCGCCAATTAAGTTGGCGCGAGGAGGGGTAAGTTCCCGCAGGATTAGAAGTAGTGGGGAGATTTATATTTGGTATTACATCAAATTGCAAGATACCATAGGCGGCAATGTCCGATAATTCTAACCTCTTCGAAGAAAACCATAATTAAACAGATTAAAAAAAATATAAAACACAAAATTTGATATAATTAATGAGATTGTAATGTATAAACAGGTTTTTATCATAAGCATCTTAACAAAATCTGTAAGTCCGGAAAGTACAAAATGCAATTCTGAAGTCGCGCGTAGCTCACGATTTCCTATACATTCTAAGGATGTACCGTAATGAATCGTACAATGAATCCTTTTGAATTATCTGAAATACACTTCCAGCAGTTATTTCGTTAAGACAAAAGGTCTGCTACCAATTTAATTCATACTTTGGAAGCAGTTATGTACTTGCGTGGCCATATTCCACTGCATCTGAAGGTGATTATTAATTTATTTATAATTTAAGAAATTTGTTGTATATATCTGTCTTGAATTGTAGGTTTTAACAACATTACATTTTACAGCGACAGAATCCTTTCAAAATCCAGTAGGTTGTAATTCTTGGATAGCACTAAGCCAAACACCAGTATGTCGAATATTAAATAAAATTTGTTCTGTGATAATTTAACATTTGTTTCCTAATTATGTGCAGTTTCCAACAACAGCAGATATGAAAACTAAAATAAAAAGAGGTTAAAAAATTTGTTGACCGCAAGACAGGCAGCAGACTCGAGGAACTGCCTATTATTCCATCCATAGACATCGAGTTCGGATTCCAACGCAATTACGATATAGTATTACAGGTATTATCGCGTTGAAAATTCAAGAAAGGTTTCAAAATAAGAGAGGGAATAGACAGGGGCTCTATTCGAGGAAATTGCAGGGTCTGGTGCTAGACGTTCCTACACTGGGGACATTCAAAATTTCATCATCCTAATTTCATGTGTATGACAGTAGGGATACGACAGGGTGCTCTCACTACTTCTCTTCAGGATATATACCAGCGACATTCCGACCGGGCCTAGAGTGAAATAGCGATGTACGTGGACAACATCTGCATATTAGCTAGTTCCAAGTGCGCCAGGAATTTTTTGCGGCCGAATCCAAGAATCATTGAACCAAGTGGAGACTTAGTACAGCAAATGAAAGCTCCCGATTCAATCCGAAAAGCTACGGCCGTACTTTTTTCGAGGAAGCAGAAGACGAAAGAGGAAAGAAGAATCACTAATAGTGCTTACCACCAAAGGGGGCAATGTTCCCTGGCGATTCGAGGTCAAGTAAGTACTTGACTTCGGATCGGAGGATAATTCTGAACACTGACGTTTGTCTCGCATGTGGAATTCATAGTGGACCGCTTGCAACAAATACTAGCAGCGTTCTACACAATTATGAATCGGCGAAGTAAGCTTTATCCAGCTTGCAAGATTAAGGTCTACAAGACCGTCATCATACCGTCGATGTTGTACGCTTTTGTCATTTATACGACTACCGCAAACTGTCACATGAAGAAGCTGCAGGTGGTACAAAATCGGGTGCTTTTGATATCCGTTGATACCCCACAATTTGTCAGAAACAATTGTCAAACACAAAAACAACTTGGTTCAAGGTCTATCGTGGCTTAAGTGGCAAAGCAATGGTCCGGCAAACCTTAGACTTGGGTTCAAGTCCTAACGTAGGCAATATTTTTCAATTAAAAATTTCGTATGATTAGCTTTGTAATTTGTAGACAGCAATGTTTACATCCTCACTTACTTTGCAATTACATACTAATTTGATAATATTTGTAAATATTTCATATCAAAGCCGAAAAACTCCAAGACTTTATCAATTTATATATATATATATATATATATATATATATATATATATATATATATATGGTAAACCTAATCAGTAGGCGATTAAAGGTCTGTATATTACTTCAAAATATATGTATTTAAAAAACATTTTTTAAATACATATATTTTGAAGTAATATACAGACCTTTAATCGCCTACTGATTAGGTTTACCATATCATACCAAGGTCACGAAGTTATTATATATATATATATATATATATATATATATTAAAAATAATAGACTTTTTATTGGTTTAGCGACCTTTTATTGAATTTTGTTGTTTTATTCTACGACGTTTCGACTTTTATTATTATTCAGTCTATTTCAAGTAACTAGAAACAAGAATTAATACAATGAAAACATGAGAACTGTGTTTGCTTTTGTGAGATTGAATTAACAATTAAATTAACAATTAAAATTAAACTTAGATTAAAGACTGAATTACCAATTAGATTAACAATTAAAGTTAAAATTTAAAATTAGATTAATAATGAGTAAGGACAATTAAAGTGATTACATCTGTATAAATGAATTGAAGATTTGAATTAAAATACAATACAGTAAGGTTACTAGAAACAAGAATTACTACAATGAAAACGTGAGAGCTGTGTTTGCTTTTGTGAGACTGAATTAACAATTAAATTAACCATTAGAATTAAAATTGGATTAAAGACTGAATTACCAATTATATTAACAATTAAAGTTAAAATTTAAACTTAGATTAATAATGAGTGAGGAAAAATTAGGGTGGTTAAATCTGTATAAATGAATTTAAAATCCGAATTAAACTACAATTACAGAAAGAAAGAAAATTACAGAAATAAACAATGAATGAACAATGAATGATAATAAAACTCACCGTTTTTTTTGGTTTTCAAAAGCACGCATTGTGTGTAACATGTGTTTTAGGGACATCCCTAAAACCATCCATAAAACAAGGTCTCGTTTTATAACGAACCGATCGCACTGGTTGGAATATTGTAAGTGTATGTGGCTTTGTTAAGAAGGTTTATTTCTGTTCTATTTTGGAATTTAGTAAATCGGTCAGGACCGTGTTTAGGGGCATGTAGTAAAAGTATTTAGAAATGGGAACTGATAAAAAGTTTTTTTTTGGTTTGTGTTTGTGTGTGCGGGGGTGGGGGGGGGTATTTTATCTATTGTTTAATGAGTGGGTAATAGAGTTTAGAAAGTCCATCAATTTCGTTTCTGTCGTTGATTGTTCTGCTGTTTTTGAAAATGTGTATCATTTCTAAGACCTCCCTAGCTTTTGTATTCTTTTTCTGTGTTATTACTTTGGTGTTATCAAAATCAAAATTATGTTTTAGTGTCAATTGGTGTTTTTTTAAAGCAGTTTGATTTTTTGCGTATTTGTGACCTTTCAATCTTTCTTGTAGTAACTGTTTTGTTTGGCCTATGTATACTTTGTCACAGCATTTGCAGGGTATGTTGTATATTGTGTGTGATTGTTTTAGTGTAGGTGTTGAGTCTTTTAGTTTGGTGTGTAGGAATTTTAGGTTTTTACCGCTTTGGTGTGCTATTTTAAAATTAAATGGTTTAGATATATTGTCTAGTTTTTCGGATAATCCAGTTATATAGGGTGTGGGGATATATGTTAATTCATTGTTTTTTTTTGGTTTTGTTGTGGCAGTTTGTTGTGTTATAAATTTTATTAAGTCTTGATTTTATAATTTTTTGTGTAAATTGTGGTGGATAATTGTTTTCTGTTAGTATTGTTTTTACTTTATTTAAATGTAGTAACAGCGTTAGTAGACAGAGCCTTAAATCCCACTAATCCAGTCTTCAGACCAACAGTACTAAATAAAGTAAAAACAATACTAACAGAAAACAATTATCCACCACAATTTACACAAAAAATTATAAAATCAAGACTTAATAAAATTTATAACACAACAAACTGCCACAACAAAACCAAAAAAAACAATGAATTAACATATATCCCCACACCCTATATAACTGGATTATCCGCAAAACTAGACAATATATTTAAACCATTTAATTTTAAAATAGCACACCAAAGCGGCAAAAACCTAAAATTCCTACACACCAAACTAAAAGATTCAACACCTACACTTAAACAATCACACACAATATACAACACACCCTGCAAAGACTGTGACAAAGTATACATAGGCCAAACAAAACAATTACTACAAGAAAGATTGAAAGGTCACAAATGCGCAAAAAATCAAACTGCTTTAAAAAAACAACAATTGACACTAAAACATAATTTTGATTTTGATAACACCAAAGTATTAACACAGAAAAAGAATACAAAAGCTAGGGAGGTCTTAGAAATGATACACATTTTCAAAAACAGCAGAACAATCAACGACAGAAACGAAATTGATGGACTTTCTAAACTCTATTACCCACTCATTAAACAATAGATAAAATCAACCCCCCCCCCCCCCCCCCGCACACACAAACACAAACCAAAAAAAAACTTTTTATCAGTTCCCATTTGTAAATACTTTTACTACATACCCCTAAACACAGTCCTGACCGATTTACTAAATTCCAAAATAGAACAGAAATAAACCTTCTTAACAAAGCCACATACACTTATAATATTCCAACCAGTGCGATCGGTTCGTTATAAAACAAGGTCTCGGATGTCCCTAAAACACATGTTACACACAATGCGTGCTTTTGAAAACCAAAAAAAACGGTGAGTTTTATTATCATTCATTGTTCAATCATTGTTTATTTCTGTAATTTTCTTTCTTTCTGTAATTGTAGTTTAATTCAAATTTTCAATTCATTTATACAGATTTAACCACCTTAATTTTTCCTCACTCATTATTAATCTAAGTTTAAATTTTAACTTTAATTGTTAATATAATTGGTAATTCAGTCTTTAATCCAAGTTTAATTCTAATTGTTAATTTAATTGTTAATTCAGGTTCACAAAAGCAAACACAGCTCTCACGTTTTCATTGTAGTAATTCTTGTTTCTAGTTACCTTACTGTATTGTATTTTAATTCAAATCTTCAATTTATTTATACAGATGTAATCACTTTAATTGTCCTTACTCATTATTAATCTAATTTTAAATTTTAACTTTAATTGTTAATCTAATTGGTAATTCAGTTTTTAATATAAGTTTAATTTTAATTGTTAATTTAATTGTTAATTCAATCTCACAAAAGCAAACATAGTTCTCATGTTTTCATTGTATTAATTCTTGTTTCTAGTTACTTGAAAAAGACTGAATAATAATAAAAGTCGAAACGTCGTAGAATAAAACAACAAAATTCAATAAAAGGTCGCTAAACCAATAAAAAGTCTATTATTTTTAATATTAAGACACGGCCAATAAAATAAATAAGAAAATTAAAATTCTTATAAACACTAAATATATATATATATATTAATTGTTTCAATCTTGCTTATTGTTTTAAGCCTTTTGTTTATATTTACTATATCTAGAAGTTTTCATCAAAAAAAGAATTGAAGAAGGTATCTATTGAAGATGTTTCTAATTTTATTGTCACACTGTATGTACCTAGATCGAGTGTCTACTACACGAAATGTATTAATCCCATTGAGAAGTTATACAAAGAGTAGGTATACACATTCTAAATCGTATTTTGTATAAATAGAGCGTACAAAATGTGGATACTTACTTCACAAAGAGATATATAAATATTTAATAGGGGAATGACCTGGGTGGTCTCCAGGTTATGAAAGCAGCATACATCAAAATCTCTATCTATAAATGAGTATTTACTCCGTAACAAATCTTCTAAACGTATTGTTATTTGTTCGACTAACGAAATAAATGTCATCTGATATGATGACGAACAATAAATGCGTCGTCTTAAATCAACCACAACTATATAATGTAATAAGGTTTTTCAGAAAGAGGTGTTAATAATTGATACACACATTGATACATACATGTGATGTATGGGACATCTGTAAATTATCCATTTACTGTTATTACTCTTTCCTAATTAACGAATTAATGAAATTATATAATTTTTTATTTAATTTACCAAGATTTCCGTCCTGGCCATTAACAAGGAGTAAATTGATTGATGAAGTGAGAATTCGTCAGGAAACAAATTCACAATGAGTTAAACGAGTAAGAAATATATACAGGCGGTGCAGAATTCGTCATCATTTTTTCTCATTTTATAGTGAAATAAATACATATTGGAAAAAATATAGTGTACAGAAGAGGAGCTTTATTGAACTAATCGTGAAAGATTACATCTCGCAAATGACGCCCATTTTCTGCTTGATACATCCGTGCTTTTTCCAACGCATTTTCCATGACTTGCAAAATTTACGGTGTTATAGCACGGATTTCATTGCGAATATTTGTTTTAAGTCAGAGGATGGTTTCTGGCTTATTGATGTACACTTGCTTTTTCAATACGCCCGAGGAAAACAGACGAGAGTGGTTAAATCTGGTAAGCGCGGTGGACAGTTAAAGTCACTGTCCAGAAATCTGGAGAACGTTGTTAATTATTCCGATAAATATTTCCGATTAAAATATTGAATTTTATTTACGCAAGTTTTTTTTTATAATTTCAAATCTACACACTTTATTCAGAGGGATCACAGCTTTTCTCGTTATTAACGTGTATGGCAGCGTCAAACATAATTTTATGGCGTACTTTTACTTACCATATCCAAGAACTATTGTTTAAAGCACGGCTTGCATTAACCGTTTATCTCACAATTACGTTTTGGTTCATGCTTTCTAGAAAATATACATTGAAATACGTATTTATTTTTTGTTTACAGTTGTTTATTCAGGCCTTTTTCTATTTGTATTATTTTTATTTTAAGGTGTAGCCATTATGGTCACCAAATGTTCAGGCACATTAGTTAAGCATTGTAATGTTTAAATCGAAGGCTTGCCGCCTATTGTTATAAACACGTAGTTGCCCGTTAAGTCAGACGGACTTTCTACAATTTTCATTACTGTCACATTTTCGAAGGTCCTTTGTATAATAGTATTTCGGACACACAATTTAGCCAAGGTCGAGTCTGGGTAAAACCGTATGTACCTGACCCATATATTTATCTATTCTAGACAATATAGCGATGTCAAGTTTATGTAAACTTATGTACCTATTCTGTTTCGACCAATCATAAGAAATAGGGTGGAGTCATATGACTGCAATTTCTTTACCTGGCTAATATTTTAGAATTAAAAGTTGAAGTTTGCTACTATCTATCAACGAGATCACACGTGCCACTCCAAGCAGCTTCAAGCGTTACTAGATATTCGGAAATGTAACCAAGTTTTATAATATGTTCTGCTTGCGGCATATGTATTATATAGGATTGTTTCAGCCTTTACTTGATGAAATTCCATTATAACTATTATCGGGATAAAATCAAACAAATTTTGATGAATTTCACTTTTTACTTTACACCGTAACGATGTCTATGTCTAAGCACAAAACTTTCACTACGGTTTATACAATACTGTTCTTAAAGTGATAAAACTGAGGGTCTAAATTATGTTAAAGGGAGGTAAAGAAGTTCTATGGAAAAATAAAATATATGACTGTCTGAATATCAAATAAATAAATTGAGTAAGGGTGGTAAGTAAGGGGTTAAGGGTAATTCATTTCTAATTGATCATTGAGGATCTTGTCAGTTTTCTTTAATTTATTAATTTCAAGTGACTAATAAATTAAGTTTCTTGCCCTTATTTTCTAGGTGCAATATTTTAAATTCTTTGTTAAAATTGTGGTTTGTTGAATTAATATGAGACGCATATGAAGAGTCACTTTTATTATTTCTAAATGAAGAAAAATGTTCTTTGATGCTTATTTCAAACGACTTGCCTGTCTGTCCGATATACGTCATGGGGCAACTACCGCAAGTTAAAACATAGACTCCTGACTTTTTATTGTTATCTGTTAAATCTTTATTGTTTTTTATCAATTTGGATAAATTGTTGTTAGTTCTATACGCTGTATTAATGTCTAACTTTCTTAAATATTTACAAATTTTTGTGCTTGAAGAGCCTATAAACGTGATCATTTTAAATGTTTGGGTGTTATTATTATTTAATATTGGTTAAACTTGTGATATGGCTTTTGTAAGGAGTTTTTTATTTAAAATGTTATCTATTATATTATTTTTATATCCATTGTTGATTGCTATTTGTTTAATTAAATTTAGCTCTATCTCGAAATTTGTTGGAAAAATCGAATATATGACTGTCTGAATATCAAATAAATAAATTGAGTAAGGGTGAATTATTCATTTCTAATTGATCATTTATTATTTGATTATATTAATACATTGCATCATAATATTAAGTTTACAATGGAACTGGAAACAAATAATAGTATTAACTTTCTCGATTTTTTCTAAATTTAATTAAACAAATATCAATAGCATCGGACAGACAGGCAAGTCGTTTGAAATAAGCATCAAAGAACATTTTTCTTCATTTAGAAATAATAAAAGTGACTCTTCATATGCGTCTCATATTAATTTAACAAACCACAATTTTAACAAAGAATTTAAAATATTGCACGTAGAAAATAAGGGCAAAAAACTTCACTTGAAATTAATAAATTAAAGAAAACTGACAAGATTCTCAATGATCAATTAGAAATGAATAATTCACCCTTACTCAATTTATTTATTTGATATTCAGACAGTCATATATTTTATTTTTCCATAGAACTTCTTAACCTCCCTTTATCATAGAGTTTTATCACTTTAAGAACAGTATTGTATAAACCGTAGTGAAAGTTTTGTGCATAGACATTTAAGTAAAAAAAGTACCTATTCCTTCAACTATTCAATACAAAACATGTGTTTGTTACGGTACATTTGTGTAAAAAATTTATCCATAAGTTAGTTATATGTCTGATGAAGCTCAGGTTAGAGCGATACGATCATTACGGTGTAAAGTAAAAATTCATTAAAATTTGTTTTATTTTATCCCGATAATAGCTTATGTATTATTGTTTTCTTGTATTTAATATTTAAAGACTGTTGTGCCTTCAACAAGTGTTGTTATTTTGTGAACCACTGAGCGAGAGAAGACCTTCTTCTTCGCAATTTGAATCAACGACGATTTCACAGAAACCAGTCATCGCGGATTTACCACCCGTGATTGGAAGAAGTGTCAAATCCAGCCACATACGCTCTAACAGTCACTATAGCATGAAATAATGCGTTCACCAAATATCTCGTAACAAAACTTAAATGTCCCTTGGAGTGTGGAACTACAGTTGTGGATGGTTTTCCAAAGCTGGCTTTAACAATTCTTCTAGCATTTCCCGATATTGAGCATCGCCGACTACATTCTCAAAAAAATAGGGTCCAATCATCCTTTCAGACGACATACCGCACCAAACAGCACACTTGAGTGGGTCTAATTATCGCTGATGGACTACTTTTGAATTCACCGTAGCCCATATCCTGCAGCTTTGCTTGTGAACAAAACCATTTAAATGGAAATGGACTTCGTCGCTCATCATCAATTTGTGAAAACTTTTTTGGTGGCGCACTCCTTATATTGTCAACGAATTTTTTTCTTCAAAATACCTAAATACGTTATGCAATACACTTAACTCTATTAGGCTTTTGCTAAACCCAGAACGTCGGGGTCTTAGTCAAACCAGAGAAATATTCGAGCTTAAACTCTAAATCTTGTATGTACAACGCATAACTGTCACTAAACTTACACTAAGTACCGCTGGGGGTTAAGCCGTTTCTAAACTCGAATTGTACAACCGACTCAAAGAAACAATATTCTGTCCGCCTGAAGCTAAGTGGTAAGTGGCTTCGTTCAGAAATGTTTGTAATTTTCAGACCAAGTTCGAATCTCACACGAACACATTTCACAGTTGGGCAAGGAACAGTTCTTCCCAGGGCCGCCCTGAAGACGGCAGTAAATGAACTGCCGACATGTTGGATTACCTAAATTCAACAAACGATAGAAATAGTTCAAACAAATTAACCAATTAATAATAACCCATCGTTAACAATTTCTCGTCATGAGTTTATTTTATATTGATTTTTTTTTGCTTAAGATAATTGTTGACTGCTCTTTTTCCAAACATTACTATTTCTTACTATTTGCAACAGAAAAATAGTTCATAATAAGTAGAGAACGGATCCAATTTCCATAAAACGCAATCGGCAATTGGAATTGTGTATAACGTCGCACACATCCCGGCGTAATTCAATGAAGTATTTGTTTGACTTACTCGGCCACCTGGTCTCGCACGATAACAATGGACAACTCAACTATTGTATTCGGAGAATATAGTGTTTTTTAAAGTGTTTTCATGAGCGTAGATAGAAGCGGGGTTTTTATAATGTATTTTATTTATTAGTTTATATTTCGTAAGATAAATAAAGTGCTGTGAGTAAGTTTCTTGTTTTCATAGTTTTAACTGTTAATTACATCGTAATTTTTGTGATGGATCCTGTTTAATATCGTTTGATTGAATCTATTTCTACCAATTATTTCGACGTAAGTGTGCATTGAATTTCGTTCAGTTTCAATAACTTACGCACACATTTTTAGTTTTCATTTATTTAGATCTAGAGCATTGTTTAAGTTACTTTTTCAGACATGATATGGAAGAATGTCGAGAACGGCATTGTAAAACAATGGCGAGATGGATTGACTGTCATACTAATTGTATGTCCATTGTCAGTGATTCCGAAATTTATTACAAAATCCGTAAAATATCGTCAAAAATTCGTCACTTAGGATCGCAAACACATCTGAACTCTGTAAAAGTTTTATGGCAGCTAATATTCCATTAAATAAACTTAGCAATCCCACTTTAAAAATATTTCTTCAAAAATATACTGGTCGAAATGTTCCTGATGAATCAACTTCACGCAAATATTATGTTTCTAGGTGCTATACGAGAACAGTAGAACGCATTAGAAGCCATCTTTTAAATTAATACATATGGATAAGCGCCGACGAAACGGTGGATATGTTAGGACGCTGTGTGGTAAATGTTGTAGCTGGTGTACTACATCCAACTATTCCCTATAACTCATATGCAATAGCAACAAGTGTTATAAATAGAGTTGATGCGGAAACAGTTGCTGAAACCATTAAGGAGAATATGCAAAAAATGCTTCATTCGGACGCCACGTACAAAGAAAAAATACTTTTATTTGTCAGTGATAGTGCTGCGTATATGTTAAAAACAGACAGACTATTGAAGAAAACATATCCTAATATGCTGCATATTACTTGTGTAGCACATGCTCTCCACAGAATCTGTGAATATATCAGAGACACTTTTCCGGAAGTTGAGACTTGTATCAGCTTTTAAAAAAGTTTTCAGAAAAGCACCATTGAGAGTAGCTTTTTTCAAGGAAAAATTTCCATCTCTGTCACTGCCTCCCACTCCAGTAATAACTAGATGGAGAACATGGCTGGAAGCGACTAGTTATTATGCTGAGAATTTCGATAGTCTAAAACATTTCGCACACTGCTAAAGGAGGATGCTAGAAGTATTGGTGAGTGGAAGGAGCTCACACAAATCCCAAATTTAAAAAATCAATTGTACTTTCTTCACGAACACTTTGGAAAATTGCCAAAACTAATCACTTATTTTGAAAATCGAAATCTCAAATTAAATGACGGATTAACCACATTAGATGTGGCTGTTAATAATTTGAAAAGTATTCCAAGTGACTTCGGATGTGGCCTTCGGCAAAAGTTTGAAGCAATTCTTAATAGAAATCCAGATTTAATTACATTGCAGCAATTATGTATGGAGACAATTCCACAAAATCTAACGGCTAAATATGAAGAAATAAAAGAATATTTCCAGTATGCACCTATAACCAGTTGCGATGTAGAAAGGACGTTTTCTATTTATAAGGATGTACTTAATTCAAAGAGAACAAAATTGACAGAAGAAAACCTTGAGAAACTATTGCTAGTCAATATTAATACTCCTTTACTCAACTTGGACGACAAAATGAACAAATAAAAATGTTCCAATTATAGAAATAAAATTAAAAACTTTAAAAATACAACTTTTCAACAAATACATATGTATTTCGTAATTTTATAGATCACCACCCTTTCGTTTTCCAATTATATAAATAAAATTAAATATTTTAGAAATACAGCCTTTCGCCAGTACTGCACTGAGTGGTAAGCGTGTCCGTTCTCTAATAATAAGGCTCGTGAGTATAGAGGGGGTAATTTTAACCTCGCTACGGGACTTTTTTAGAAATACGTTAATAACCCATATTTACTGTTTGCTTTCCAAGAAACAAAAATACATCAGAACTTTCCGACTGACCTAATAAGTTAAAAATGAGAGAAAAAGCAAGCAAAATCTCGAAACTTTTTAATTTTCAATTTTCGTTAAACATTGACTTATTACGTCCATCTCTCCTTTTAATTTGGAGCACATAAAGCATATTTTCACATAAAAGGATCCACAGCAAGGTATTTACTTCTCCATAACGTAGCTCTTAATTAATTGAATTAATTCTGCATAATTTTGCTAAAACTTTTCTCTGGACATATTATTCGGTTAGTAATTTAATGTAAAGTTGAAGAGAGATTATTCACGTTGAAAAGAGAAGGAATATCGAACCATTCGCAATTTTAATAAATGCTTTTAAGACAAAAAGCTTAAGAACTATACAAGGCGTCTCGTATCGTTTTTAGGAGTGTAAAGTAACTTCATTTCAAGTAACAAAAAACGTAAAACTTGTATATCAATTTTTATTTGTTTCAAAGTTACAGATCTATGAATGTGATTGTCAGATCATGAAAAAAAATGTAATCCTAAAGTCAATGCAAACTGATTTTATTAAAAAAAAAGTTATACGATTCAATAACAGGTCTGTGATTGTTAACGTCGCATAATAAAATGTTATCCTAAAATAAATAAACACGTTTGGTAGTGCATACAGTAATTTCTTGCAGATCTACAAAAAAGAGTACTGAAAATTGATTTATGATAAAGAAGGCTCTTACTTATTTCGCAAGTGCTGAACCATGAATATCATACAATAAACAAATGTTCAGATGACTGTTAACGTTGCATTTTTTAATAAAGGATTACATTACGTTTCAGTTTATACAACACCTTATAAGTGAGTGGACACGTTTTCTTTATTCAAAATGCCTTACCGATTTTCTTCTCAAGATAATGCGGACATGTATTTTGTGTATGGCTACTGTAACGGCAGTGCACATCAAGCAGTTATTGAATACCGACATCGGCTTCCCGATAGGCGCATTCCTCATTACAGAACGTTTCCGGAAGTACACAGACAATTTCAGGAATACGGACTGCGTGATTATCTTTTCGACCGAGGAGTAAATTTCCCAGCAGACTTAGAAGAGGAAGCAGTACCTATTGTTACAAGGGATCTTAGTGTATGTGGAATCGCTAGACAACTAGGAGTGCCACGAACGACAGTTTGGAGAATTTTAAAACGTGAGGGCTTATATCCATATCACTATCGCAGGTGACACAGTTTGCTTGAGGCAGACCGCTATGTTCGTCTAGTTTATTCTACCTGGATATTAAGACAGTCACGGCTTCATTTCAATTTTTGCAGAACAGTTCTCTAGACAGACGAATCTACTTTCACGAGAAGTGGTGTTACAAATCTGAGAAACCTGCACAGGTGGTCATCAGAAAATCCCAAAGCTATACGCCCATCTAAATTTCAACATGAATTTTCTATTAACGTTTGGGCGGCCCTAATCGATGACTTGTTGATTGGTCCTGTCGTTCTTTCTGGGATGTTAAATGCGGACAATTACCTTAAATTTCTTATTAACGAACTACCAGTTCTTTTAGAAGATGTCCCACTGAATGTTCGACGAGACATTTGGTTTCACATGGATGGGGCAGCACCATATTTCGGAATTGCTGTCCGAAATTGGGTTAACATCAATTATCCAAGATGGATTAGTCCAGGTGTTCCTGTTGCATGGCCACCCAGATCACCTAATCTTAATCCCCTTGACTTTTATTTACGGTTGTACACTAAAAATTTAGTCCACGCGCAAGTTTCGTACATAAGAGAAAAGTTGTTGGATCGTATTCACCTGGCTACCGAGCAAATCTGACAAAACAAGTATGAAATTCGGATAAGTACTTCTTCTGTTGGCTTACGGGCACAAGCCTGCATTCAACAAGGAGGTGGACATTTCGAAAATATTATTAATTGAACTTTTTTAAATAAAATCAGTTTTTATTGATGTTGGGATTACAATTTTTTCATGATCTGACAATCACATTCATAGATCTGTAACTTTGAAACAAATAAAAATGGATATACAAGTTTTGCGTCTTTGTTACTTGAAATGAAGCCTACTTTACAATCCTAATATTTGAACATAACGATACGAGACACTTGTATACAATACTATAAACAAGGGGACATGAATTGCATGATAACAAAGAAATATGATTAGAAATCGTTTTCTATTTAAAAGATAAAATAAATTATATGTACGAGGGGAGATTTATTATACGAGAGCGATTCCTAAAATAAATTCTGTTGGTTAAAAAAGAAATCAGCAATACATGAAAAGATTTTTATTATACGGGGTCAGGCAAATGTGTAATGGCTAATTCGTAGGCCATCTAACAAATGTTTGTTTTAGTAAAGCCAAAGAGATGATCTTCCATTTCTAAATCATCATTTTCAAGAGACCTTTCTATTTCGGTGGGTAGAGTTGAAACATATCTTCCTAGATGTTTCGTGTGTTCTTTTGCCAAAAATGTTAAAACTAGGTAAACCAAAAGTTAGTAAAGCATAGATAGGAGATAAGTAGGTACCTATTTCAACACATTTAAGAACAGTGTAACACTACTTACTATCTTGTTATGTCCTTTGGCTCTGCGCTATAAAGTAGTTAATGGTAGATCAAATATTTTTGCAGCTCTTTTGAAAGGCATTCCGTTTGAAATTTCTTCTAAGGCTGTCTGCATGACATTTTCGTCCCATTTTTGCCTATTTGATTTTCCGATGTAATTTCGAACCATGATTCTCTACAACATAAGATTTTTCTAATTGCCGCAGCAGGGTCACTTACTTGCCGCAAAGCTCTATCCTCTGGATTGACAAATCGAAGACAAGATAACAGCACAGCAAATCGTTTCTGGGTCATAACTAATCTAAGAATATCTGTTCCCGTACCATCAGTAGAAAATATTGAGGCAATATCTTTAATGTTAGACTTGAAAATGGCTGTATATATAAGGAACCCCATGAACCAGGCGCGGCTCGTGATGACGTATTTGGGAGTGCAAGTACAATGATGCGAGTGCTTCGTGTATTCTCGTGTACTAACTGTAACGTTTTCTTAGTAAATACTGAAAACACATGAGGCACTCGCATCATTGTACTTCCACTCCCAAATACGTCATCACGAGCCGCGCCTGCCATGAACGCTTTCATTTCGATATCATCAACTGGTTTGAGTTCCGGTTTGTCCGCTCTTTTATATTTTTGGCGTACTATGATTAAAGTGAAATCATTGTGTCATCAAACAAGAGATTCCAGACCTTTTCAGTGTTCTGATGTTCATCTATCATTGCAGGAGCTCTTAGTCCTGGTAGATGCGACACGATGTTATGAAGTGGTGTTCGGGTATTTCTTGTTGGTTCCTGACTGGACCATTTATATTTATTTTTTCCATAGTAGTATCGCGTTTTCGGAAATATCTTCTACATCGGTTGATCGTGTTTGATCTGCTTCTATGCTTGCTTCCGGTTCGATATCGTCAAATATTGTAGGTATATCTTCTGTATCCGATACCGATTGTTCTGATTCTGTATTATGATCGGAAACTTCAAAACTCATCTTCTATCATTTGTTCGTTATCAGAATCACTTGCAAGTTCATCAAACCACTCCTGCAGTGTAATTTCAAAATCCTTGTCTCCAAATTTAACTCGTTTTGAAGTAGAAGGCAATTGATCCATTGTGAAAATTATAAAAAGCCACGCAAAATTCGATTGTTAAAAACTATTAAAATTGTGAAAAAAGTTACACTTACAGTGATATGGGGTCTGGGAAACTCCGCCTGAACTTTACAAGCATACACCTAAACAACAGCAAGCCAAACAGGACTGATATGTGCACTGCACATTACGTGAGTCAAGAAATGAAGCTACATAGAATCTATATATAATATATAATTGTTTCAGTCTTTACTTGATGAAATTCCATTATAACTATTATCAGGATAAATAAAACAAATTTTAATGAATTTCACTTTTTAATTGACACTGCAACGATCGTTTCGCTCCAACCTGAGCTTCATCAGACATATAACTAACTTATTTACAAATTTTTTAACACAAGTATACGGCAACAAACACATGTTTTATTTTAAATAGTTGAAGGAATGGGTATTTTTTATTACTAAAATGTCTATTCACAAACTTTCACTACGGTTTATACAATACTGTTCTTAAGTAATACAACTAGGGGTTTACATTGTATTACAGGGAGGTAAAGAAATTCTATGGAAAAATACAATATGTGGCTGTCTGAATATCAAATAAATAAATTGAGTAAGGGTGAATTATTTGTTTCTAATTGATCATTTAAGATCTTGTCGGTTTTCTTTAATTTATTAATTTCAAGTGACTCTAATAAATTAAGTTTTTTGCCCTTATTTTCTACGTGTAATATTTTAAATTCTTTGTTAAAATTGTGGTTCGTTGAATTAATATGAGACGCATATGAAGAGTCACTTTTATTATTTCTAAATGAAGAAAAATGTTCTTTGATGCGTATTTCAAACGATCTGCCTGTCTGTCCGATATACGTCATAGGGCAACTACCGCAGGTTAACTCATAGACTCCTGACTTTTTATTGTTGTTTGTTAAATCTTTATTGTTTTTTTATAAATTTGGATAAATCGTTGTTAGTTCTATACGCTGTATTAATGTCAAACTTTCTTAAATATTTACAAATTTTTGTGCTTGAAGAGCCTATAAACGTGATCATTTTAAATTTTTGGGTGTTATTATTTAATATTGGGTAAACTTGTGATATGGCTTTTGTAAGGAGTTTTTTATTTAAAATGTTATCTATTATATTACTTTTATATCCATTGTTGATAGCTATTAGTTTAATTAAATTTAACTCTTTCTCGAAATTTGTTTGGTTCAACGGAGTATTGATTAATCTATGTATAAGACTGTGATAAGCCGCTAATTTGTGTTGTATCGGATGGCATATCTGTAGTTGACGGTTTGTGGTAAATTGCAAAGTTACATTTGTTGTTGGTTCTAATAAACGTTAAATCGAGAAAGTTAATACTATTATTTGTTTCCTGTTCCATTGTAAACTTAATGTGATGCAATGTATTAATATAATCAAATAATAAATTTAATTGTCTCTTTGTTCCTATGAAACCTAGTAATATATCATCTACGTATCTGTACCAAAATAATACATTTTGTAAAAGAGGATTTTTTGAAATAGAATTTTCAAGATGATCCATAAAAATCTCAGCTAATAACGGACTTAGGGGATTACCCATGATTAAACCTTCTTTATAAGTGTATATGTTATCATTAAATTGAAAGTAATTTTGTTCTATGCATATGTTTAGTAAACCAAGAATTTCATTAATAATTATTGGATTTACATTATTTTTATGGAGAAGCTCTTTTACTAAAAAAACCGTTTTTTCTGGAGGGATACTAGGGAATAAATTTTGAACGTCAAAGGAAATGAGTTTTGTGTTAGACGTTAAAGTAAAGTCTTTGATTTTGTTTATTAGTACATATGAGTTTTTTACGCTTAATTTAGGTTTAAATCCTGCATATTTAACAACCGGACGAATCGGGTAATTTTCTTTATGTAATTTAATAAGGGAATATAATTTTGGGGGTTGAGGGTTCATAATGATTAAACTATTTTGTTCCTTCCTTTTCACTAAAAAGATTTGCAGAATTTCTTATAACTGTTTTTAGAGTTTGATATTCAGACAGCCACATATTGTATTTTTCCATAGAATTTCTTTACCTCCCTGTAATATAATGTAAACCCCTAGTTGTATTACTTAAGAACAGTATTGTATTAACCGTAGTGAAAGTTTGTGAATAGACATTTTAGTAATAAAAAATACCCATTTCTTCAACTATTTAAAATAAAACATGTTTGTTGCCGTATACTTGTGTTAAACAATTTGTAAATAAGTTAGTTATATGTCTGATGAAGCTCAGGTTGGAGCGAAACGATCGTTGCAGTGTCAATTAAAAAGTGAAATTCATTAAAATTTGTTTTATTTTATCCTGATAATAGTTACATAGAATCTGGTGGGGGTTAAATCGGGATTTGTTAAAATACAAAACACACAAACTTTGCAGGAGTCTGGTAGACTCCACGTCACAAGTTACGGGTTAATAATGGTGTCTAGAATACACCATGCCGTGTACTCTTGTGATATTTCAGATCGCTTGTGGTTAAAGGTTATAATCAAAAAATATATTTTAACGAGTTTGTTTATTTAGAATATTTTATATTTTCCTAATTCTTATAGAAATATTTTCATTTAATAGTCGTTTGATGTCATTATTATATTCCACATGGAAATAAACTTTAGAACACAAGTACATTAAGTTATTAAATATGCATCACGTCAACTACAGTAGGTAAAACCCCTGGGGATATGCAACCAACAAAGCGCAACTGCATTTCTGCGGTCACACGATAATGTCAGGCATGTAAAGTGAGAGACCACATCGAAATTCCTCGAGCACCGTCAGATTCGTTCCGATACAATCAACTATTGAACCCAATAGCGGGACCACAACATATCGGTCTGAAACTTTAGCGAATCAATTTATATCACTACGAGAGAAAGCTGGAGAATTCCACGAAAGCTCCGGTAAAATGAAAAATATATATTTTATTAATGTTGAGTCGTCGACTCTCTATTGAAAAACCTTTGTTAGCGCTTTGTTGACCGCTGCTGGAAACAGCAGCGGTCAACAAAACTAGACCGTTTGCATATTTCATTCGGTTTCAGCTCAGGCTTGTTAACCTAGAGTGTGTGGTGTTTGCATAAGTGAAGTAATAAATTTCGAATGTTGAATTTAAATTAGGTCAGAATTACATAGGCTTATGCGTTTTGTGTGTTACCTTTAGGTGAAATACTGAATGTTAAGTTTCATGGAATGAAGAGGGTGTAGACATTTTAATTATAAAATATGTAATAGACATAGAACTTTGTTTAAGCATTTTTAGAAATTACTGAAATCCAAAAATTACTTAATAAGATTTCCAAATTCCAAATACCGATTTTAATTAAATTTAATAAATCTGTAAAATTTAACCGTTTGTATTTTTTCAAAGTTACCCCCATCCGTTAACCAGTGACGTGGAGCCTGGCAGACTTTTTAGTATCGCATTTTTTAAATAACTTTTGAACTAGTTAACATTTGGAATTTACTGCAAGTGAGAATTAATGAATATTAAATCACATTCTTACATGTAAATGTCGACTTATTTAATGCGTTCGAAACTACAATCCGACAAACTAAGTTTGTACTAGTATGCAGAACACACCCTTTCGCGACAACGAACTTCCTGGTGATTAGGTTAATTAAGAATTAAGAAATACTGAAAAAACAAGTCAATCAACGGGAGGAAACGTACAGACGACGTTTCGTTCTAGTTGGAACTTTTCAATGTACGGTATTCCCTCGATGACGGACATTGCTTTTTCATTTCTATACTTTCTGTATATATAGTTAACATTTGGAATTTACTGCAAGTGAGAATTAATGAATGCAGTAAATTCCAAATGTTAACTATATATACAGAAAGTATAGAAATGAAAAAGCAATGTCCGTCATCGAGGGAATACCGTACATTGAAAAGTTCCAACTAGAACGAAACGTCGTCTGTACGTTTCCTCCCGTTGATAGACTTGTTTTTTCAGTATTTCTTAATTCTTAATTAACCTAATCACCAGGAAGTTCGTTGTCGCGAAAGGGTGTGTTCTGCATACTAGTACAAACTTAGTTTGTCGGATTGTAGTTTCGAACGCATTAAATAAGTCGACATTTACATGTAAGAATGTGATTTAATATTCATTAATTCTCACTTGCAGTAAATTCCAAATGTTAACTATATATACAGAAAGTATAGAAATGAAAAAGCAATGTCCGTCATCGAGGGAATACCGTACATTGAAAAGTTCCAACTAGAACGAAACGTCGTCTGTGCGTTTCCTCCCGTTGATAGACTTGTTTTTTCAGTATTTCTTAATTCTTAATTAACCTAATCACCAGGAAGTTCGTTGTCGCGAAAGGGTGTGTTCTGCATACTAGTACAAACTTAGTTTGTCGGATTGTAGTTTCGAACGCATTAAATAAGTCGACATTTACATGTAAGAATGTGATTTAATATTCATTAATTCTCACTTGCAGTAAATTCCAAATGTTAACTATATATACAGAAAGTATAGAAATGAAAAAGCAATGTCCGTCATCGAGGGAATACCGTACATTGAAAAGTTCCAACTAGAACGAAACGTCGTCTGTGCGTTTCCTCCCGTTGATAGACTTGTTTTTTCAGTATTTCTTAATTCTTAATTAACCTAATCACCAGGAAGTTCGTTGTCGCGAAAGGGTGTGTTCTGCATACTAGTACAAACTTAGTTTGTCGGATTGTAGTTTCGAACGCATTAAATAAGTCGACATTTACATGTAAGAATGTGATTTAATATACATTAATTCTCACTTGCAGTAAATTCCAAATGTTAACTATATATACAGAAAGTATAGAAATGAAAAAGCAATGTCCGTCATCGAGGGAATACCGTACATTGAAAAGTTCCAACTAGAACGAAACGTCGTCTGTGCGTTTCCTCCCGTTGATAGACTTGTTTTTTCAGTATTTCATAATTCTTAACTTTTGAACTATTTAAAGGATGATCGCGTGTGATCTTGTACCCCCCTAAAAGTGGGGATAGTTTGCCTAGATCAGGGGGTATTCTATTAACATGTTCGCTACTACCATTAAAAAAAATCTTTGCCACAGACCACTTTGCTTTTTTTTGTAAAATACGCATGTAAATAAGGTACTGATATTGACGACTTTTTTTCAAAAAACATTGTTATCTTTTTTATTCTGATATGACTCACATGTGGGACAGTGATCTACAGCAATAATTTTTACCGATAGACCAAATGTCAAATATATGAAACACGACTTGTGACTCTAACAAACATGTAAAAAAAAGAAAATAGTTGATTCAAATACAAAGTAACTTTATTTTAATTTTCGTACAAAAGGAAATATAAAGCAAAACAAAAATTTTATTCTGGTTAATTCGAAAAATTAAAAATTTTAGGAATGGTGTTGCGCAAAACAAGAATTTGGGCAGTCCAACTGGTTTTCCTTTATCATCCACGCACACATTGTACACAAAGAAAGTTTGCATTCTTTTCTAATTTTTTGAACAAATACGGCATCTGATGCTTTTTTGTTTTTCTGGAAAATGTGGGATTTTTTGGGTTTGGGCCTGCATTTTTTCCGTCTTTTTTCTTGTCAGCATCCGCGGAATCAATAAGTGATTGTCTTATTTGGTCCGTGAAGTTCAGATATGCATTTTTCTTTCCTGTAGTTTTCTGATATAGCGAGTTACTATTCCATAAGCAATCGTCTACCAAATGAAAAAATAATTTTAAGAATCATCTAATGGTTTTCCTTGGTGTAGTGTAGTATCAAGTCATTTGATCCGTTCGATCAATCCCAGACATATATTTGTTGCAGTCAATAACGATATCTGGTTCTGTGCCCTTTCTGTTCCGCGTTTCTTGCACCTAAAATTTATGTGACGTCGAAATGACAAAGCCGTCACGTTTGTCGTGCCATTTACCAACAATACTTTTTTTCTACCTTTCTTTTCCATACAAACTCGCCTTTCTTCAGCTTTTTATTTATATCATCCTTGGGATTTTCTTTCTTATTTTTTCGGAGCGTACCAACAATATGTGTTTCTTTCTCTCACATTTTTTCTGCAACACCTACACTTGTGTAAAAATTATTCAAAAAAATTGTATGCCCCTTTCCTTCATAATGCTCCATAAGTTTCTCTATCACAGCATATCCGTGCCCCAGTGTATCGTTTTGAGTGGTACCCTTACCAGAATATACAAGAATATTTAATAAAAATCCATTCGGCATACATAATTCATACAGCTTGATCCTATATTTAGCAGCTTTGTTGGGGATATACTGTCGAATATACACACGACCGCGCCACAGCAATAAAGCTTCATCTAGCGATAGATATCGTCCAGGAAAATAAACGTTTTCTATGTTGTTGACAATATGGTTTACAACGTTAATTATTTTATGTAAACGGCTACTAGTGTCGTCATTATCGTCGTAAAAGCACAAGCAACGCAAAATCAGTTACGTTTACGACGATTACGTCTTATCGTTTTATTAAATAGTGGATGATGTAAGACTATATTTCTTGATCAATAGTCCTTCATACTAGGCAATTTTCTACTTCCCATGGCAATACAAAGAGATAAAAATCTCATCATTTCATCTCGTGTTGTACTTTTTCATTTAAGTATATTTGATTTTTCCTGCGGAGACATTTTTGATAAGAAAAGCTGTGCCCTAGTGTTTGTCCAATGGACAAGTTTATCGATCAATGCAATATCAAATAGCAGAAAAAATATTTGAAGAGGTGATACATTTTTAGGTATATCTTCTTTCATTGAAATCGAATATTTCTGGATCTCGCTCTATATCAGTCAATTCAACTTCGTCATCGATATTGTTTTCTTCACCTTGGTCCACATTATCATTCCTACTTTCGTTATCGGTATTGTTTTCACTGTCATTGGCCACTGAACCTGAATTTTCGGGAGAAGACGATTGCCAGTCACTTCCAGAAAAGTTTGATATGGTTCATAAAAAGAATCGTCATCTTCATCAGAGTTCAAAACATTTTCATGAGCATCAAAAACTTTTCTTGCTTCTTCTTGTAGCTCACCCTCTGCCAAACGTCTTTTTTTTGACGAATAAATATCAGAATAATATTTATTTGCACATTTACATAAAGATTTATTAGAGAAGAAATTATACTAGCTGAATGTACGAAAACAACATAACCTCAAAAGATATTCAGAGACCATTTGATTCACATATTGCTATGAACTTTTCCCCGAAGAAAAATTTTGAAGAAACTATAACAGACAATATATTTATGTGTATTTTATTCCAGAGAAATATTTGAGGATATTTTATATTTTATGTATATTTTATTATAATGTATATTTTTGTCCACGCTTGTATATCTTGCGAGTTTAGTTTTGATGTATGCAGTCCGGCTGGAGTGGTAGTATTTCCTTACTGTAGCTCTTTTGATCTATGTTAGGTAGGGCTGTGATGCTGTTTCCGGGAGGAAGGAGATTTAGAGATTTACCAGTCATTGAACAGATAGGTCTAGGTTTTTTTTCTGCTGAATAAAACTTCTTTTTATTCAGATATTTTAGATAAATTCGGGTTTGTTTTTAGTGTGGTGATATTGATGTGTTTAAAAGTACTTAATTCTCAATTTATTACGAGTCTTTTATACTTGTAATTTTGATTGATGTGACCTATCTGAAAAATCTCTCATTTTTCGTGAAGGGACGACTACATTAATTAATGTATGTATATTTCTGTTAATATATTTATGTATTTAGAAATAATTCTATAACATTGTTGAGCTCATTAAAATCATTAATTTTTAGTTTATAAAATATTTTTGTAATCAGAGAAATATTAAGAAAAGTTATCAGATTTTTTGGGAGTAATTTTTTTTCAAATAAAATGTTCTAGAAGGTTAGAAGGTGAGAAAATTTATTTGTATCATGTTAATGTGCGCATGATTTAAAATTTAGATTGCGTGTGAATATAGATAGTTTTCTATTTGACGTTTGATATTGGGATAACGTAATTGATAATATCTGATAGTTTTTATCTAAATATTTAATTTGTAATTTTGCTCGCGGTCATTTTGGTGAGGTTTTTACCTTTTGCTTTCATTTAGTATCAAAGTTTTCCTCACCCCCTGTCTCATTATAGATGTTTCAGTTAGACTTTGTACTTTATAAAGCCTATTTTTTTAATTTTTTTACGGGATTAAAACTGTGTGGGGTGAAACTTTTGTTTATTTCCCTAATACCTTTCGTTTTATTTCTTGTGCGACGTACCCTATGAGGGTAAACCTTGAAGATTGAAGAGTTCCAGGAAGGCAACCCGACTGAGATAGACCGGCAAAGCTACTGTGTATTGTGAACCTAAGTTAAATAAGCTATCAACATCACAATTCACTGCAATATGTGTCATACATTCGTATAGACCTATACGGAGTTTAAAGCTCCTATCAATAGACCACACAACATAGAATCACTTTAAGTAAAGCCACGTCCTTTGCTCATATATGAGCCGGTGGTCTATAAGATAAAGCCAGCCGACTCATATATGAACCGAGCGGTAACGAACGGGTTAAATACGGAATTTCGGGCAAGATGTACGCGCTATCTCGGTTTCATATGGCGTACTAAATATAGTATTGTTGCCAAGTTTTTGTAGTCTCTGTATCTAAAAGGATTATAATCAACATCAAAGAAAGTTTGGTATGAAGAATGAAATAGTTTTTAGTGCTATTTTTACCAAAAAGTCTGCGTTGCTCATATTCTTAAGAAATCTATGAATAAATATGGTTAACTATAAAAGTATGCGACATGGCAACAGTGCACGGTACTGAGGATACAATAATAATGCAAGTTATAATGTCGTAGTGTTTACAAACTATTTTTGAAGAGGAAAAAGTTTTTGGGTAAGATTGATTATTATTAATTGTTATTTTGTTATTATTAATTGTTGTAGTAATAATTCATTTTAATATTTTGCATAAAAATTTACTTTTATAATGACTTTTCCAAGTGCGCACAAATATAAATGTAAAATTCCAAGTTGTGAAAATCAATATTCCAATATATTTCCTGATTCGAGTTATCAAAATAAACATTTCTGAAGAGGTATGCTATCGATGACATAAATATTATTAAAATCCCTTGTCAGCCAAGCTTTAAAATGAGATGAGACATAACATATAACAGGAGATGTACGTAATTAAATTAAAACTACTTAGGTAATTTAGAATGAAATGTATAAAGAAATTCCAAAGTGATCGTTAAAGGCTTGTTGACGGTTCAAAGCAGGTAGAAGACCAAGGGTATATCGTAGCGCGATAACAGAAGAAAGGCTTTCTCTTTGCAAACGAATATGTACACAGAAAAATGTCTAAATTAATTTTAATATTTTAAATGCAAGATATATTTAAAGAAATATTATTTAAAAATAAATTAAAATATTCTTATATATGCGAAGAGTAACACTATTCATATCTTCCGGTAAAATCCGCTGAAATGTGCTGTAAAATAATCCCACAATGTTATAAATGTCTTGGATAGTCTGCCTATGCTCATTAACAACTGTATTGCGAAGAACAATGTGTTAAACATGTTCTGGTGCAATGCTGGTTGATGGTTGTAAGGAACTTTCATCGTCATCAACTGATGTTCGGTAATTTTTTTAACTTAAACCAGTTGGAAGTTTGTGTTTGAACCAAAGCACGATCCCCAAACGCTTCCTTAAACATTGTGCATGTTTATCAAGTCTTACCAAGTTTAAAATAGAACTTGATACAGATTGACAAAACAACAGAGAATCGTTCATAAGCAAAAAACGTCTCTACTTGCAATGACGTCGCTTGGTACACTAATTCATAAAAGGTGTGAACAGCACCATCTAGTAGCGCTTGATTGTAACTACGTCCGTTTACGCATATGGTTCAAATTTTTGGAACTTTTGGATAACACCTTGTATATAAGGTAAATGGGATTTAGAAATGGCAAAGATGTATTGCGAAATGGAACTGTTCGGTCTTGGGTTAAAGTTCTGGTTTGCGGTGCGTTGGATATCATGCTTGGAGTAGTTGTTGATTAAGGTATTGCAAACATGATTGGAAAGAAATTGGAAAGAAATTAGGTTCAGATACAGAAAAGGCTCTTTGGATTAAGAATACGACACAACATTTTTGCGCTAAGATTATGGTGGGAAAGGGTGTTCAAGTATCTCTCGGTTTGCGTAGGTTTGTGATGTACGGAATTGCCTAATGTACCATCAAAATGACGATTCAATAAGACGTATAGGTAACGAATGAAATCGTCAGACTCAACCTCCGTAGTGAAATGAATGGATCTGTGTTGTAAATTGAGGAACTTAAGGAATTTGTTAAAGGAATCACGTAGATAACGAAGGTGTCATCAGCATATCAAAACGAACACTTCAGTTTTTGGGTATAGGAAGAGTTGTCTTAATGTAATATTCTGATGGGAAAACATTTTAAATTATTAATTAATGGTTGTAATAAATGTATTGAAATTAATAGATAAACAAATATTATAACATTTTCAAAACTTTATTTTCTATGTTAGAACGTATAAATGTCTAAGGGTGTATTCTAGGCACGTGTATACTGTTAAACAAACTTTAAAGCAAACTGTAGAATTAATTCGTACCTTTTCTACATAAATTCCAGGGAGTGTTTGATTATATAAATGTAACATTTCTGTTTGCACAATAATATAAATATATATCTGCAAGTTTAATCTTTAGGAAAAGCTTTAACATTCTCTAGTTTATTTTCGTAGAGTTGTTTGATTAAGTTATGTCCTATCTAAATACGGATAAACGCATATATTAAAATTAATTTAACTAAGTTATACAAGGCGTTATCGTATTTGAAGTTTCTTTTGATAATTTAACTTAATTTTAATATAAATTTTCATTTACAAGATACCTGTACATATGCAAATGTAACTTAAAAATACATTATATGAGTCACTTTTTGTTAATTTAATAAGTGACCATCTCTTCTTTAAATTTCTGTTTACCACATCCTTTTATTCACGATTAGGTACAACAGTAAACTAATTACTACTATTTACAACAGTTCGCGGGTGATTTTATGCAGGAGCAAAGTACAATGCTACCTGCCTCGTGCAAGCAACAACAATCTCTAAAACTAGTCTCTAAATTTTACTTACATTCGATAGCCCTCCTTGGAGTTACCGTGTGTGAGTGGGTTGTTCTTAAAAATACAAGTCAGCCGACCAGTACCACGGCTACAACTCAGTTAAGACGGCGTGCGGTCCTTGACGAAACGTTATTAACTGTACTGACCTAAATTTAAAAATGGCGCCACCGCGTTTTGTAAGCAACTTATATCAGTGATTATTAGAGAACGGATGCAATTTCCATAAAACGCAATCGGCAATTGGAATTGTGTATAACGTCGCTCAGTACATCCCGGCGTAATTCAATGAAGTATTTGTTTGACTTACTCGACCACCTGGTCTCGCAGCGATAACAATGGACAACACAGCTATTGTATTCGGAGAATATAGTGTTTTCAGTGGTGTCGTGTACGTAGATAAAATAAATAAGTTCATCGTATTTCGCAAGAGAAATAGCACGGTAAACGTTATTGAAAAATTGCAATAAATCTACCGTAAAACGTCACGTAGGATCGTTAAAGTACGAAAAAAAATTGAACCCTTTGGAATCTGACAATTTTAACGAAGAACTCTGTGAAATTTTTATGGCAGCTAATATTCCATTATTTAAATTGAACAATCCAATTTGAAGACATTTCTGAAAAAATATACTGGTCGAAATGTTCCTGATGAATCAACTTTACGCAAATATAATATTGCTAGGTGCTATACGAGAACAGTAGAACGCATTAGAAGCCATCTTTTAAATCAACACATATGGATAAGCGCCGACGAAACGGTGGATATGTTAGGACGCTGTGTGGTAAATGTTGTAGCTGGTGTACTACATCCAACTGTTCCCTATAACTGATATGTAATAGCAACATGTGTTATAAATAGAGTTGATGCGGAAACAGTTGCTGAAACCATTAAGGAGAATATGCAAAAAATGCTTCATTCGGACGCCACGTACACAGAAAAAATACTTTTATTTGTCATTGATAGTGCTGCGTATATGTTAAAAACAGGCAGACTATTGAAGAAAACATATCCTAATATGCTGCATATTACTTGTGTAGCACATGCTCTCCACAGAATCTGTGAATATATCAGAGACACTTTTCCGGAAGTTGATAGACTTGTATCAGCTTTTAAAAAAGTTTTCAGAAAAGCACCATTGAAAGTAGCTCTTTTCAGGGAAAAATTTCCATCTCTGTCACTGCCTCCCACTCCAGTAATAACTAGATGGGGAATAGGCTGGAAGCTACTAGTTATTATGCTGAGAATTTCGATAGTCTAAAACATTTCGTAACACTGCTAAAGGAGGATGCTAGAAGTATTGGTGAGTGCAAGGAGCTCACACAAATCCCAAATTTAAAAAATCAGTTGTACTTTCTTCACGAACACTTTGGAAAATTGCCAAAACTAATCACTTATTTTGAAAATCGAAATCTCAAATTAAATGACGGATTAACCACATTAGATGTGGCTGTTAATTATTTGAAAAGTATTCCAAGTGACTTCGAATGTGGCCTTCGGCAAAAGTTTGAAGCAATTCTTAATAGAAATCCAGATTTAATTACATTGCAGCCATTATGTATGGAGACAATTCCACAAAATCTAACGGCTAAATATGAAGAAATAAAAGAATATTTCCAGTATGCACCTATAACCAGTTGCGATGTAGAAAGGACGTTTTCTATTTATAAGGATGTACTTAATTCAAAGAGAACAAAATTGACAGAAGAAAACCTTGAGAAACTATTGCTAGTCAATATTAATACTCCATTACTCAACTTGAACGACAAAATGAACAAATAAAAATGTTCCAATTGTAGAAATAAAATTAAAAACTTTAAAAATACAACTTTTCAACAAATACATATGTATTTCGTAATTTTATAGATCACCACCCGTTTGTTTTCCAATTATATAAATAAAATTAAAAACTTTAAAAATACAACTTTTCAACAAATAAATATGTATTTCGTAATTTTATAGATCACCACCCGTTCTTTTCCAATTATATAAATAAAATTAAATATTTTAGAAATACAGCCTTTCGCCAGTACTGCACTGGGCTTTGCGTCATGTGGTAAGCGTGTCCGTTCTCTAGTGATTATACATTACACAGGAAATGTACATGCGATAACCTACCCACGCTTAATCTAGCTGTATCCAAGGAATTTAAATATAATAAAAGAAAACGAACATCACTCAAATAAGAAGTAACAATATTTATTATAAGCTTTCATGTTGCAAATAAAAATATATCCAAGAGAAAAATGTATCAAGCGTCAAATTTGAATATTTGGTGAAGCCCTGTGAATATATTTAAATTATGACTATAGTAAACAAATATTAAATATTAAATTGCAATTTAAGAGTTAGATTAATGTGTCGTTCAAAACTTTTGAACGTACCGGTATCTATTAATATACGGTATAGTAGCAATACAAGAAAATAACATATCTACGTTAGCGTGGTCTTAGGAACGTTTACAAAAAAATGTAACAAACTTAGGTACAATTTGACTTAATTCTCCAACCAAAAATATGACGTTAAATAAATTTCAAGGAAACGGTATACTAAATAATAATGATAATTAAATATTTCAAATGAATTTAACATGTATTACAGATGAAATTGACTTATTAATACTGTGTCATAGATTATTAAATGTGAACTAAATACCAAAAAAAAATTGATAAATATCTAGTTGTTGTGAATATGAACATATTTATTATTATTATTATTATTTATTTAGTAAAAGAATCTTTACAATACTTATTTGCGTTTTTCGCCATATGGACCATTGGGGCCTTAGCCAAAACATTAGTTCTAGCACAAAGAACTGAAAATGTAACCGACCAACGCATGCCGTAATTCGGTACATGAAACTTCACTTCACTGAGTAATGACGGAGAATCAATTTTGTTTGTAACGACTTTGGTTAAAAAGTTGGCACTAGAAGCATTCCTCCGTTCCGACGACTCCATGCCGTACTCGCTTAAAAGGTTGTTGTAGTCTACACCACGCGGTGAATATATTCCATTAGTCTTGAACGAAACATATTTCAAGATCCTCAGTTGCTGGTAAGTATATATGGGATACCATACGACAGGGGAATATTCTAGTTTAGACCTGATCATGGTAAAATATAAAGTTTTTAGTGTAAACACGTTAGAGAATCCTCTGGACGTTCTTATAAGGAAGCCTAAAGCTCGAGAAGCAGAGTTACAGATTGCTTCTATGTGCTCAGTAAATTTAAGCTGTATGTGAAATAAAACACCTAGATCTATTACTTCTAGCTTCCTTGGAATAGGTGTATGTTCAGTATCGTAATCGTAAGAAATAAGTTGCTCGTTCCTGGAATAAGTGACAATGGCAAATTTGCTAATACTTAATTTAAACTTGTTTGCATGGCGCCAGGCGGTAATAATATTGATATTCCTTTGCAATCTTTCACACTCGGAGATGGTATCGATTTTTGAAATTTGTTTTAGATCATCAGCATACGCAAGAACTCGGCAGTCGATTGAGGTTAAAAGATCATTTATATACATTATAAATAGCAGACGCCCTAAGTTTTACCTTTTTTAGGAGCGTGCGACCAGCAACTTCAATATTACGATTTATGATTTCCTCAAATTGTCCCTTTCCTCACTAGATAAAACTAGATAAACATCTTCGTCATCAGAATTAACTACGTTTTCCTCTATAACATCTTCTTCTTCTTTGTCAGAAATATCACTAAAAGTTTCTTCAATAATTGTCAATTCCTATTCATTTTCATCATACGAATCATTTATTAGAATTTAAAATAGTTCTTCGTCAGTCAACGTTTTGTTATAATGATATGCCATAAATCACAGAAGCGCAGTAACTTATATCAGGTGTTCCAATAAGAATGCACAATTTAAAAAGGGCGTCATTTGCGTACTGGTCGGTTGGCAACTCGTGTTTTTGGTTAGCTGTCAACTAGACATATTGCGGTTAGTGGAAATGAATAGTCTTACTGTCGAGCAACGCTTGTCATTGTCACAACTTACTTCAGGAACGGTGAAAGCTCCTTAGAAACACTTCGAAGATTGCGTGCAATATACGGTCGACGAAACGTACCAGATTCATCGACAATTCGTCGAGTAATTCAAAAATTTCAACAAAGTGGTTCAGTTAATGATGTAAAGACACCAAGAAGAAATCGTTCCGGCCGATCTGCTGAAAATATTACTGCAGTAAGGAAAAGTATTGCCTGAAATCCCCGATCGATTCGCCGTCGATCACAGCAATTGAATATTTCGAAGAACACTATGCAACGAATTCTGACAGCGGACTTTCATCTTCACCCCTACAGGGTCCAACTGACGCAACAGCTATTGCCAGACGATCATTTACAACGGCGTGACTTCGCTGATTGGGTGTCGGGAAATCTAAATCTGAATGAGGATTTCGCATTTACTGATGAGGCGCATTTTCACCTGGACGGCTTTGTCAACAGGCATAATTGTCGGATATGGGGCGACGAGAATCCTTGCATAACAGTTCAACGGTCGATGCATTCACAACAAGAAACTGTATGGTGTGGCTTTTATGTAGGTGGTTTGATTGGGCCCTACTTTTGTAAAAATGCTGCAGGTGATGCAGTTATGGTGAATGGCGAACGTTATTGGAACATGTTACATGAGTTTCTTTGGCCCGAATTGGACGGCATAGACATCCAAAGCAAGTGATTTCAACAAGATGGCGCCACCTGCCATACTGCGCTCGAGACTCGTGCGTTATTGCAGGAGAGATTTCCGGAGCGTGTCATTTCACGCCAGGGAGATCAGAATTGGCCGCCAAGATCATGCGACATGACACCGTGTGATTTTTTTCTCTGGGGATACCTGAACTCACGTGTGTACATGAATAGTCGGAGGACAATCCATGAGTTAAAGAATCAAATCCAGCGCATTATTATGGAAATCGATCCAGAAATGTGCGTAAATGTCATAAATCATTTTGTAAAAAGAGGAGTTTATCAGCGAAGTTTGTGCGGACATTTGTCCGATATTGTTTTCCACGTGTAAGTGCAATGTATACTGTTGCAAATAAAAATGTTTCAAATTTTCAAGTAACTTATGCGTTTTATTCACAAATTAAATTGTGCATTCTTACTGGGACACCGATATGTACAACAATTTATCAAAGCTAACTGATTATGTGTGAAACGCATCGAAATCCCGGTCGTAAGTAGGGATGAACACGTCTCGACTTGCATGAAAATAAGTTTGTTAGAGAAAAACAAAACTTAAAATTTAACATACCTAAATCGGGTCGCAGCTGACCCAGAGCAACAAAATGCTAATTATTATAAAACTATGCTAATTTTTGTTTTTATTATTATTACTTATGTTACTGTATTTTAGGAGAATTCCCCAAAGGAAAAGAATTATTCATCAAGTTATAAGGAGAAAATTAAATTTTGGGTCACTGTTCACCCGATTTCACGCGAGCGAAGGTTAATCTAAAGCAACTCCCTTTCCGTGCAAAAGTTTATTATAAATTACAGTACTTCCTTATAACGAGCCATCGAAAAAATTCATAATTGGAGTAGACTGTGAAATTGGGTTGGTACTTTAGCCACTTCCACATAATGACACATTACTTGATGCTTGACAGTTTCATTTGGTTTCATTGTAAAAAAAGGTTATGGCATTGAAATGATACTACAACAAAAAAGAAATCAAATAATTTATTTAATATCGAAATCATAATCAAAATTTACATATAGTTACAGAAGTTGTTGAAAATGTTGTCCATTTACATCTAAACACAAACCAACTCTTCTCCGCAATCCAGCAAAAACTTTATCCAGCATTTGCGGTGAATTGTTGATCTCTTCACACTTTTCTGTTATGCGAATTCTCAGTTGATCCAGATTATGAATTGGCGTTGAATAAATCGAATTTTTGATGTATGGCCATACGAAAAAATCACATATATTTAAATCGCAAGACCTAGTTGGATATGGAATTTCAGTGTTCCAGCTTATTATTCTGTTATCAAAAAATTCTCTGAGATATTGAATTGTTTCTCTGGTCGTATGTGCTGTTGCACCATCTTGTTGGAAATACCCATTTTGTAATTCCTCATCATCCAATTGATTTATGAATGAGCCGAGTATCTCATTGCGATATCGTGCAACAGTAAGTGTACCTTCAAAAAAAAAATGGGACCCACCAATCTTCTTCGACATATTCCACCCCAAACACCAAGTTTTTGGGGATGCAATGTTTTTTCAACAAAAAAATGAGGATTTTCGGAGGACCAACACCTCATATTCTGTGAATTAACATATCCAGAAAGATAAAACCAGGCCTCATCCGTGAAAAAAACTGTGTTAAGGATATCCTGATTGTGTAGATTATTTTGAAACCATTGACAAAATTCCACTCGTCTTAAATAATCCACTGGATAAAGTTCATGAAAACATTGCAGCTTGTATGGATGACAATGTAAGACTTTTTTAAGAATGAATTGGTACGTACCATAAGATAAATTTGTTTGTTGGGTCACTACTGAAATGGATGATTTTGGATTTTCATCAATAATATGCTGAAGGGCTTCAATATTATCAGCTGTACGTTTAGATGGCCGTCCACTTACAGTTTTTCGACCGACGCTACCAGTCTCTCTGAATAACTTTACACAATTTGTCAAAACATTGTAAAAATAATTGTAGTCAAACACTAATTCAGGATGTTCTTCACTAAAATCAGCCATGCATTCTGTAATTGAATACTGCCACACGCCATTTACTTTCACACCTGTACGGAAGTACCATTCGATAATTTTTGCTTTTTGTTCTATGTTGAATACCATTTTTTAAATAAATTTAATTTTCTTAATAAGAGTTTTGAAAAATTTTACACAAACTTATAGTTTCAATGTCAAATAATAAATGTCATTATGTGGAAGTGGCTAAAGTACCAACCCAATGTCACAGTCTACTCCAATTATGAATTTTTTCGATGGCTCTTTATATTATGCAGTAGTTTCTTATATGAGCGATAGTGTACGTGTTCATATCAGATAGTATCTATAATATTGGTTGAAATACAATGAATTGATGTGATTAAGATACTACGTGGTATTATGTTGCCGATTTAAATAACGCGATGACAAGGAAGTAGGACAATATGTATAAATCCCTGGTTTAAGTTTAGCGACTGATATTGTGTATATACGACACAAGTGTGACGATATTCTCATATCAGAGGAGGATGTAACTGAATAGCGGATAAGATACAAGTGTGTACGTATACGCTACTAGTAAAGGTAAAAAAATGAAGCACCAGCTACTTTTGAAATATTTTATGGAGCTTTGCGCAACACACTTTATTAATGGCCTCTAAAAGCTCTATAAAAAGGAAATTCGCTTGATGTAAACGACGGTGAATGGAGATAAATAATTCTACCGAATCCATGCATATGAAATTCGATAGAATAATATCATATATTACCAATAATAAATAAGGAACAAGTTGTTAACTTTTTTATCTTATTGTGAATTATTTATTTATTATTCAATTACAGTGGCGTGTATATCGTGGAAGCTAGAGAAGTTCAGATTTCAAGACAAAAAGTCTGGTATTTGTTTGTGATGACTAGAGCTGAGGATGTTTGCGGTATAACCATGGTTATACCGCAAACATCCTCAGCTCTAGTGATGACTGTAATTAGATATTTCAGTTGCCTAGATGCAAAAGCCGACAAGTCACAACTTTCCCAAAAATGAGATTGTTGTACAGTCAACTTTCGAGTGCAAATGCCGACATGTCTACAATAAAATTATAATGCAAAACCTAACAAATCCAACGTAATTTGGGATTGAAATTTTAACTTAGATGCAAAAACCGACAAGTCCTCGGCTGATTATGTGCGCCTATTTACAGGTCTAACATGTCATTAAACCAATAAGTTTCTTTGAGTACAGTTGTTTATTTTAATTTGCTACGACCGCTACGTCGAGTTTAAAATATAAAAAAAAAAAACAGAAAACGCTCCCCGGAGCAGACCCGATCTCGGACCACTAAAACTGCCCCTGCCCGTTCTTGCCAACGTCCAACGGCCCACCCGGCTTCTGAGGCTGCCTCAGCCCAGGGGTGGGGAGACCCAGAGGTAAGCAAGTCAGCTAAAAAAAAAATTGACAAGGGCGCCACCGAATTTATGCCGCTGGACGTCGCAAACTCGGAAACTTGATTAAAAATTAAAAAAAAAAGACAAGCAGCGCGGGGCAGAAGGCCAGTTCCGAGTCCGAGACTCGTGCCACTCTCAGGATCGAGAGACGAGGAAGAAAAAGAAAATGCGGTGTTTCCAACCAAACAACCTATTTATTAAACGCACAGTATATCTTAAAGACACAAAAAAAAAACATTATAAAAGTGAATTTCAGGATAGATCTTGCGGCTGAAGGCCAGGCAAAAGTAACAAAAAGAAAAGTTAATTAATTAGAACAAGATTAAATGATTTGGAATAAACGTTAAGTATACTAATTACAGAGCGGCTGAGGGCCTTAGTACGCCCAAAAAAACAATACGTATTCTCTCTTATTAGTTCACAATATATTACCAGATCAACAATACGTTGAATTAAAAACGATCTTTAGCTAGAAAGTTTTTTTTTTTAAAAATTCACATAAGCTTCCGCAAAATATGTAAGTGCGTATATAACAAAAAGGTATTCTAATTAGTTAGCAAAACATGAAATTTAAACAACTAAAGTAAAAAAGTACTCTAATTATTTGCCAAAAATAGGAAATATAAACAATTAAAGAGAAACAAAGTATTCTAATTATCGGCAAAAATATGAACTACCAACTATTAAGTGTAAAAAAAGTATTCTAAACGAACGCAAAGGTAAAAGAATTGTCTCACAAAAAAAAAGGGAGAGTCAGGCGACACAGGTTTTTCCGTTTGGAAAACACCTGAGCGTATTTGACGATGATCTATTAAATTAATATTGACAATAATTATATGAATGATAAACTAAGAAATTTACAAATGACAAGCGAAATAAAAAAAGTACTAATTAAATTATTATCTGGTGGAAGATCGGCGATTGTGTCCCGTCTCCTTCCAGAAAGAAACGTCTCTTGCAGGAACAATCGGATGATGTTAAGTTATTACATGCCTGCCGGGTGCACCATCTAAATAAGGGAATACAACGAAAATAAGAAAAAAAAGGTATAACAAAGAAGACCATACATACCGAGTTATGCGTTCGATGGTGATGAAAATTAAAGCGATGCTTGTTGAACGTGTTACCGAGGTAATTCTTCCCCTAACACTTTAAATCCTCCCAAGGAGTTATCGCATAAAGCGAATAATTTTTGATATATTTGATCGATTTAAATCCCCTTACGGGGCCGTAATTAGAATAATTAAAAATACGGCTACATCGATCGAAATCAGTGTTAGGTACAGAACGTAACTTCGTTCCGAGATCGATAGCGAATAATCAAATGTAAAAAGCGAGTCCCGTACTTTGCTTATCAACAAAAACGAGCACTCGGATTCGGTAAAAAAGAAAAAAACTCGAAAGAAATTAGATATGTATATTTAAGTAACGAATAACGATACCTATACAGGTAGGTTCGTTGGAAATGGAACGAAATATATTGAAGATATTAATTATTATCTAATCTAAACTAATATTATAAAGAGGAAACATTTGTGTTTTTGTATGTATGTTTGTAATGTTTTCACACAAAAACTACTGGACCGATTTCAAAAATTCTTTCACCATTAGAAAGCTGCATTTTCACTGAGTGACATAGGCTATATTACATTTTCAAAAAAAAAGGGATCCCCAATAAAAATGCATTAATCTAACCCAAGGTGCGAAAAAATTAGTCACAAAAAATCTGTCATCGCGTACGCTGCGGAAACTATTGTTGATAGAACAAAAAAATGTTCTACAGTATTATAGAACGTATTAATATCTACAAAAAAAGTCCGCGAAACCATATGTCCAACTACTGTAGTTATGCCACTATAACTACTTTTTTACATTTTAAAAGTTAATAAAAGTGCCGACAATAATCAAACCATATTATCCATACCTCTGTATTATTCCTTATCCTATTAAATGATATTTTATTAAAGACCATTTCAATACCAGTAAAATACTTTTTAAATTATTAAAATCGGACATTCCATTCAAAAGATATAACAAATTTAAAAATGTCAATCTAAAGAAAATAATTTAATAATATAATGCAGTAGTATAGCGATGGCCATATTCATTTTGTGTATTATATTTTCACTAACTTAGACTTCATATTTGTGGCAATTTTGGAATTATCATGTATAAAAGTTTACTTTGAATGCTTTATACTGGACAATCTGGACATGTTAGGCGCGTGTCAGTTATATGTTTACTATGGCAAAGAGTAGAAACGTTCGTGTCATATTTTATAGTATAAAACCTCAACTAATAAATTCTCTTTTATCTATATACCTTGGATTACTTTTTAACCGAATCTGTGCTTATCTAAACAAATTCCATACGCAAAAGCTCTTTAAATGGTCAACAACAAAGCGCGAATTAAACAAAAAAAGAAAAGAAAAACAAGAAGGGAAATACCGCGATACTACCGCTAAAGCTGCGATAACAAGGGCTTCTAGTACGAAATAAAGTAATAAAACGTTGCGCGTTACGGACACGTAACAAATTATTTAGAAATAGTATTTTCAATGGATACATTGGAAAAACTAAGTAATCCTGAACAACTAACAAATATTACTCAGTGTAATAGTAATAAGGGTAAATCAGAAACGCAGCGAGAAAAAGCAAAACATGCAAGGTAAGTCATACAAAATATCAACGCATTCCTTCAAATCAATAATGTTTTTAATAATCTACTATATTTACAATGAATTCTGATGCTTATTTTTAGGTATGGTTCGAAAAGTTTGCCTCTGCACCCCAGTTGTGGTCATTCTGGAAAACCGTACCAACCATTTCAATGCACGTCTCACCTTTCGATGCGAGATATTCAAGTGTTCCATGCGGCTTTTTTTAGGAATAAAGAAAAAAGGGAACAAGATATGTTTATTTTACGACACTGCGATTCGCAACCCTAAGAGGCACAGAAAACGAACAGAGAATGGGAATAAACCTAAATCTTCTGTACTATGATACAAAATAAAAAAGAGATGGTTTGATGGTTGTTGTTTGTAGACAGGTATTTATGGGTATTTTAGGAATTAAGAAAGATAGAATTTTAAACGTTTCAAAGAGGATATAAGGAAAAGTCTATGCTACCTACAGGAAATAGAGGTGGAGATAGGATTGGACAAAAGAATGAAAACAAGAGAAAAAGTATAAAACAATTTGTTGAATCTTTAAAATGCACTGAATCGCATTATTGTCGATCTAAAACATTTAACTGAATTTATTTGCCTGCCTATTCTGAATTAAATATTTGTAAATTGTGGAAAATTTATAACCAGAAAATGGAAGGAAATAATGAACTAAAAGTAAAAGAATGCTTTTTTCGAGATTCTTTTAACAAAAACTTTAACATAGGTTTCGGCACACCAAAAACTAATTTGTGCTCAACTTGTTCGCAATTTAAACTTAATATAAAAAAGGAAAAGGACGAATCAGAGAAGACTAATTTATTAGCCCAACAACGATTGCATAAACTAAGAGCTATCAGTTTCTATAAACTTCTTCAGGAAGGAAAAGAAGAAATGATAACGTTTTCCTTTGACTGCCAACAGAATTTGGCACTTCCAAAGCTCTCGGATCAGTCTGCTTATTTTATTATGCAACTTTTACCGTCTAGCCATAGTAGTCGGAACCTCCAAGAGTAGGCTGAATCCGAACAAAATCAATTCTTATGTCTGGATCGAGGTGGACCGAGAAGTTCAAACGAAGTGTCGTCTTGTTTGCACCATTCGTTTTCACACTTTAAGTTTGAGAAACATGTAAAGATAGTTCGCCTAGTTTGTGATGGATGTGGAGCACAAAATAAAAACTCAACAATAATTGCCATGCTAAAACTATTGGCTGCAGTATGAAGCTCCATATCACACTGCAAGAATTGAGGTAATATTTCCTGTTGTGGGGCATTCCTATATTCCCCCTGATCGTGTTTTTGGTCAAATCGAAAATATCTATAAAAAACACACAGTAGTCCTGAGGAATACATAGAAATGATAGGAAAATTTACTACTGCTTACAAAACTGGGTATGATGTTCCGATTAAGGACTGGCGAACTGAAGCTCAGAAAACTTTTAAGCAACCAGGCTAGTGGCACCCCAAATTTCAACATTCTAAACGAATAATTATCACCAAGACAGAAAGTGAGGCACCAGTTGTGCAAGGCGAGGCATTTTACAGAAATGACTTCTGCATTCCAAAAAGCCTATGCAAGAGAGGGAAAAATATTGCTCAGATAAGTCCAAAAGTAATAGTTACTGGAGTACTAATAAAAAACATAACATAACAAGACTTTTGGAAAGACACTATGGAGAAGAATGGGAGAAAGATGATACCTTACTATTTTTCAAAAATATTTTTCAAACTGTGCTGCAGAGGGAGGAATCCGAAGAAGAAGAAGAAGAAGTTAATTACGATGAAGAAGAAACGAAGTTTGGTATTTAAATTAGATTTGCTTTTGTATGTTTCTAATATTTATGTTATGTTTTTGAGAAATAAAGTTGAGTTGCTTCAATTACCTAGTTTTGAAAAACGTCATAAAATTCTATTCAAAGATGTCAAGCTTCTGTCCCGTGAATCGCATTATTTCCCTAGGAAAATCCGTGAATCTATTGAAATTTACAAACATCCCCGCAATCTCAATAGAGACGATGGCTATACGTTACATCCGACGTGGCAAACTCTACTGAACTCTACTAAGAATTACCACGCCCACACGGCGCATGCCATTGGCTCATTGTCCCCAGCCAATAGCAGGCCACCATCTGACCCTTATTCTGATTTCTTATTTCTACGATCCATTTTCCGTAATGAGCAAAACGCAAAGTAGAAAATAGCTGCAATAAAAGATTCAGAAATAATTACCTGACAATTGATAAAAAATCATGCTAAAATATCAAATCGCACATCACAACTGAACAAAATATAAATTTTGTCTTATTCACAGTAACAAAGTAACACTACGCAGATTCGGCAAGCACTAATGCATTGTTCACGACGTGTGGCTATAAATATGCTGAAACACGTAAAGTCCCCAAAATCCGCATGATAAAAAGATTTCCCCTTTCTGTATACATCGGGGAATGCCAAGAAAGGTTTATCAACATCGGGGAAGTCCGAAATTTATAAACGAACCACTATCATTGTAAAACACACTCGCTTTACCTACCTTTATACAGTAAACGACATATGGGTCCAACGGACCCGGTTGATAAATCGCGAAAGTATTTTTATACTGCCAAAACCATTCTTTCTAAAATAATCTTTTTGTCAAAATTTTAAAGCTATAACTCGTACTTAAAAAGTCTATTAATCCCAGTAAATTAGCCCAACCAAAAGTACAATAAAACAATGGTTAGAAATCGTTTCGAGTCCTCGGTAGTTCTAGGGTTAAACATAAATTTATAAAAAAAGCACTTTTCAAAAATTTATACTTATTGGAAGTAGAAACAGATGTATATCCACTGGAAAACATGTGTTGTATATAGTTACAAGTCAGGTAAATGCAGGTAAACACTTCTTCAATGGTCATTTGGTTTTGTCTTGTGGTCGAAGCAAACTCCATTTCCACTCCATTGTTTCGTATTGTCCAGTGTTGTGATGTGTTTGCGTCTGATTAATAATTAATCGTGTAGTGTTGTGTGTTATTGTACGGTCCTGTGTTGAGCGTGTGTCCGTATGTTTGTCGCAATTTTGCGTTTGTCACATATTATTTTGGATGTTTACTGTTTGTTGTTGTAAAGTGTGATTATTTTCTCTGTTTGTGTTACGAAGTCGTGTATCTGTTGTGCTGTTGCGTTTGTAGAGTGAAATGTGATTAGCATTTTGCTTAGGGCAAGCGCGTGTTCCTCATTTGTGTTTGGTGTTGTGTGTTGTTTCGTTTTTGTGTCCAGGGTTTAACTGCTGGGAGTAGTGCTGGGATGTATTTGGATGCGGTTTTATTGTCGCTGGTGTATAACCTACTAAATCCACCAATGCATTGACTTTTATTTTTTTAGCTCTACACATAGGGCTATGTATGTGTAATGATAAAAAAGGACCCGGTATTATACACAGTAAAACACAAATCTCACGCACATCTGAATTTTTTTTAAGCATCGAATCATATTGGGTAACTTACCCAATATTATTCGATGCTTAGAAAAATAAAATACATATACTAAACAACTTGTTTAGTATATTTTATCTGCATTTTCAATAATTCTACGATAATTTTTTTCTAAATAACGCGCAGTTTTATTTCGGTCTACCCCATGCAGTCATGCCAATGCTAACCGACCTAAGTGCCTGTCTCTAGTTATTAGTTAAGAAAAGCAATTTTAGTGTTGTTTATCTAATGTTTATATATATATATATATATATATATATATATATATATATATATATATATATATAAAATCGATAAAGCCTTCTTATACCCGAAGGTGTTAAGGAGCCTATAAACTTTTTATTTACGAACAAACATTGCCCAATCCCTTCTGTCTCTTGCCATTACTTCTGCATCCTTCCACTTTGTTCCCCTGGCTTCCAAGCACTCTGCCACTACACTGTTCCACTCTTTTCTCGGTCTTCCTCTAGTCCTCTTTTCCTGTGTCCTTGCCAGCCATATCCGTTTCGATTGTGTCTGGTTTTCCATTCGTATTACATGTCCGAACCACTTCAGATGTTGCCTATCAATGCTCTTTAAGATCGATTCCACTTTTAGTTCTTCCCTCACTGTTTCATTCCGTATTCTCTTCTTGTAATGCCTTTAACTGCTCTCAGGAATCTCATCTCTGCCGCCTGGATTTTACCTTTTTGCTGCTTTGTTAACACCCAGCTCTCACTACCATACATTAATATTGGTTTATGTATAGTCTTGTAGACTAGGATTTTTGTCTTAGTTTATATTTCTTTCTTTCTTATAAATGTGTTATTCAAAGCATAGTATGTCCGTGTTGCTTTTTCTATTCTTTCATTTATTTCGGTTTCGTTCTTACCATTCTTCTGTAGATTTACGCCCAGGTATCTCATCGTCCTTACTTGCTCTATTTTTGCATTGTCCAGTGTTATGAATGCTTGCTTGTTTTCTTTCCCAATTACCATTACCTTTGTTTTATCGATGTTAATTTTTAAGCTTCGGTTTTGAAGGGCTTCGTTCCATATTGTTACGTTTTCTTGCAGTTCTGTCGTGTTCTTTGCAAATATTACTAGATCATCTGCAAAGACGCAGTCAGTTATTGTCATTATTTCCATATTTCTATAACCCACTGGTAATTTCTTCAGTTTGTGCTTTATTTCTTTTTGTACGTCATCCATCACTATGTTGAATAGTGCTGGGCTCAGTACACCACCCTGTCTCAATCCTTCTTTAGTTTCAAATATCTGTGACTCTGCATTTCTCGTTCGTACATAATTCTTTGTGACCTTATACATACACTCTATATTGTTTCTCAATTTCTTATTTACACCTCTTCTTTTTAGGCTCTCCCATATCGCTTTCCTTGGTACACTATCAAACGCTTTCTCTAGGTCAATAAATGCCAAGTACATATTGCTTTGCTGTCTTTTTTCCATTATTTGTTTTATAGTAAATATGTGGTCTTGTACTCCTCTTCCCTTCTAGCTGTGTCTCTATTTGTTTTTTAATCTTTTTTTCCAGTATTCTTTCGTACATTTTGGCCATTATACTCATCATTGTTATTCCCCTATAGTTCTTACATTCACGGTAATCTCCTTTCTTGAAGATGGGTAATATCACTCCTATTTCCCAATCTTGTGGCATTCTCTCTTCTGTCCATATTTTGTTAAACAGTTTAGTTATAGCTTTTATGCTTTTTTCACCCAAGTTTTTGATCATCTCTGGTGATATACAATGATGACCTGCTGCTCTTCCTGTTTTTATTTTTATGATTGCTTCTTTTACTTCTTCTATTTTTATATCTTGGTCACCTTCGTCTGTTAATTGGGTGGTTATTTGTTCTACTTTTTCATTATATCCTTGTACTATTTTTTCTATAGTAAGCATATCATCAAAGTATTCTTTCCATCTGTCCATTATTTCTTTGTCATCTTCAAGTATTTTTCCCTCTTTTGATTTTATGTATTTGCTATTATAGTTCGTATCACTTCTGAAAGTTTTCAATACTTTATAGAAGAATTTCTGGTTTCCGTGGCTATCACTTTCCATTCTTTCCCCGAATTCTTCCCATGACTTTTGTCTTGCTGCTCTCACTAGTTCTTTTACCCTTGTTCTTTGCTGTTTATACTTAGCGTAGCTTTCTTCTGTTTTGGCTTTGAGGTATTTCGCCCACACATGTTTTTTATATTTTATCGCATCTTTTATTTCGTCGCTCCACCAGCTTGTTTGTTTTTTGTTTTTAATTATTTTCATAATTCCGCACTCTTCTTTTGCAGCTTTATGTATTTTGCTTTTTATATTTGTCCATAATATTTCCACATTATTGTCTGTGTCCAGTTTATTTAATTCTTCCATTTCTTGCTCAATTTTTTCTTTTTATTTTGTCGCTATTTCATTTTGTCTGAGTTTATAGCTTCTTATAACCACTTTTGTCTTTTGTTTTTTGTTCTTAGTCACCATTGGGCTTTTCCTTCCCGGAACGAATATTTTTGACAGTAACAAGTAGTGATCTGAGTATATTTCCGGACCTCTTTGCACTCTAGTATCTTCGACTTCTTTCCTATGGCTTTTGTTTATTAGTACTTAGTCTATGATTGATTTTTCACCTCTACTTCTAGCTTCTCTGGTGTATTTATGTATTTCTTTATGGGCAAAGAATGTGTTCGTGATTATTAGATTATTAGTTAAACAGTAGTCAATAAGTCTCTTGCCATTATTATTTCGTATTGCTTCCCCCTGCATTCCAATTGCTTTTCCTGATTCTTCATCCTTTTTCCCAACTCTTGTGTTAAAATAGCCCAATACAATTAGTCTTGCATTGACATCCTCTGTTGCCTGTTCTAATTGTTCCCAAAACTCTTCCTTTTGCTTTGCTGCGTCATCTTCATTTGGTCCGTACACAATTATTATTGTTGTGTTTGCTTGTTTTTCGATTTCCATTTCAATCTTCAGTATCCCCGTTGATAAGGCCTCCCACTTTCTTATATATTTAATAGTATTTTCTTTTATTATACAACCTACTCCTTCTTTCGCTCTTTGATTCATTTCTACCCCACTATATATTAAGAGATGACCATTTTTTACTGCTTTTTCCCCTTTGCCTTTCATTTTTATTTCAGTTACTCCTAAGATATCTACGTCTTATTTTTCAAATTCTGTAATTAGTTCCTCTTCCTTTCCCATTATACTTTGTATATTCCATGTTGCTACTCTCCACACCTTTCCTTTCGTTTTTTGTTTGCATTTGTAAATTTTTGCTTCGCCTCTTTTTTCAGTGCTATTTCTTTGATCATCTGTTTCAGTACTTTGAAAACATTTCCATTAATATTATTTGATTTCAGTTCCTGTCCATTTCGTTGTTTATACTTTTTTAAAATTTGATGTTTAGTAAAAAAATATGTCTTTTTAATGTTTTGTTGTGAAAATTTTTGGCATTTTTGAAATGCCTTTTTCTGTTTCTAGGGTGCCTTTTAGTCCTGTCTTTAATTATGATAAGAAATTTTTCGATATTTTAGTATTTCTTTAAAATTTTATACCATTCAAGTTACCAACAGTTCTCAATTCAATTTTATAATCAACTTTGTTTATTGAAGTATATTTTGATTAATACAAATGTAAACTTTAATGCTTTACACGCTTATTTCCCTTTAACGAGCTTTAATTCCCCACACTTGCACCCTCGAACTTCGCCAATTCTCGCACGAAACCAAGTTTTAATTACTTCATGTAGGTTCCGTAAGGTGTGTAGTGCGTAAAGAGTAAACATGTCACTTGCAACCTAAAATCCAAAGAAGTAAACAGAAGCATGTGAAAAACAACGTAAGCCTTATACACACAGGGTGTTCTAGTTGGCGAAAACGTATGCAAACAAAAGGAATTTCGTCTTGAGTGATATAGAATAAGGGATGGGTCCATCGATTTAGGGCGGACGCAGGCGCTCTGGATATCAAGAATATCGGGTATCTCGATTTTGTAACGCGAGAGCGACGATCGTGGTTGACGTAGGTTTGTCTCTTCCGCTGTACACTATTCGAAACGTGAATTTTACGCATTTTCCAAAAAAAAAATTCATAACCGTCGGAAAATTGGAGGAAAAAAATGCGGTGATTTTACGATAAGAATTTATCAGGATTTCCGTGAATTATTCCGATAAAAAACTTTCACTTTGAAACTAAATTGCAAAGAAACAAAATAACGAAAACAATTTACGAAGAACTTATCGGACGAATCCTTAAAGTGCAGATGCTCTTTGCGCGCGTTAAACTTACTTATTCTAATTTCTCGTATCCGAAGTTCTAGCAAGAAGTGTTTTAATATTGTCATGGAGTAAAAGTTCTCGACGAAGTGATCAAGGTGAGTGTATAATAAAGTTTTAAAATTGTTAGGTGGTGAGTTTGGAATTTTAAAATGTATGTTAAATTGATGGAGTGTGTGTATTAATATCAGTAAGTTTGATAGTATTGCATGCGCGGTTGTCACTAAACTATTTAACTCTCCGGCAACTAATTTCATTTTCAGGTTAATTTCGAGATTATAGTCCGCTTAATTTAGTTGCGCCTATACACACCCAATTGTCTATTAATAATTTCAGTTACTTTTAAATGACGTAATTATGATTATTACATAGAATTACTTTTTTTTTATAAAATAGTATTTTAATATATAAATCTAACGCAACTTTATGAGTTATGTTAAATAATTATAAACATGAATTCGTTCGAAAATTAATAATTAATAAAGACGTTTTGAAGGTATTTTATAACAATATTAATTTGAAACAATTTTTACACACAATAAATATAGTAAAAATATAAACTCTATAAAATATCTGAAGTAGTTACAATATAATACGCATATTAATAATATTTTTTGAGATTTATTTAAAAATAATTGAAAAATAATTAAATAATATTTTATTAAACCTTTACTATATTAGTTCTTGGAAGCGTATTTTTACGTTTAAATTATGCACAATGTTAAATTAAACAGAAAGGTGTTAGATTATTTGCGCGCCTGTATAAAACTATTTTAAAATATTTATTGTACAAATTAAACTCGTAATAAAATTTTATTGTGTAATGTAATAATAATAATTAAAACTCGGGTTACATGCATGTAAAAATAGCAAAATATTTCGACAAAAATATGAACTAATTATTGACAAATATGCCCTAATATAGAAAAATATGCTTAAATACGCTAAATTTTTTATAACATTATAATAAAAACTAAATCCGATTCTATGAAGCAAAAGTTTATTTTACATTTAATATCTGTTACATTACATAATATTTATGTAATGCGATTAACAATTTGTTTACAAAAACTATATAATTACTAATATTTAGAAACTATTGATAACACAGGCCTGCATTTTTCAACTCTTTGAATGTTGATTTAAAAATTTTAACTGTTTTCTAGTAATTGGTTAGCGCTGATTTCAAATCTGCTTTTATTTTTTTTTTGTATCACGTAAGGTTATTTTTAAAACCAGTAAAATCAAAAAATATAGAAAAAACACGATTTATTTCATTTATTATTTATTATTTTATATTATATTTAAAAAAATACAAAAATATACACATAGAAACTATTAGAAATAGTTATTTATTCTTTATGCTTCTTAAAAAAACGTTTTCGTTTTCCAGAAAAGCTTCGTTTGGTTGTTTTTCTGTCATATTCAGCTAAAGGAAGATCTGATGGTAGTTTCTGGGGCAAACAAATTTTGTTGTTTCAGCCTAGACCCCAGTAGTTCAGAAAGATCTTTTGAAAGTCCCAAATCTCTTACTAAATCATTCAGTTCGGCTTGTGAAAATAGCTGAGGTTGGTTTTGACCTGAGGTTGATGATTCAAAATCACTATCCATCTATACGGAGCCGGAAGTTGAAGAGGTTTCAATATCTTCTTGTAGTACTTTGGGGGATATATGTATAGGTATATGATCACTGCGAGGAACTGGTCTGATAGCTGATTTAATATTGTTTGGATATAAAATATGTTTCAAAGTTTTTCTATTATGCCCCTTAATATCACAAAGATAAAAGTAGCAATTTTCATGATGATTTTGCGGTTCTCTCCAAACCATCGGTATTCCAAAAGGAAGGCTTTTTCTATTCCCTTTGGTCCAATGTCTTAAACCTTCTTCACATACCTTGCAAACAACGTGCGGTGCCCAATCTTTATCTTGATCTCCTAATTTGATTTTGAAATAAGCATAATATGCATTTTTCACAAATTCACCAATTGGTCTCTTAAACTTTTTCAAGACGAAATATCCACAAATATAACAGAAATCATCTGGTTTGTTTTTGCAACACCGGCTAGACATATTTTTAAGCAATGTTTATTTATCAAATACTACGCACAACACTAAAGACAAATTAATGTTACTTGTTTACTGATCGACACTCAGAGCTATAATGAAGTAAATGACATTAAAATATACATTTTGTTTGGAGTGATAAACTTGAAATCCTTCTTCGCAGTACTAATAAAGTGAAAGCATAATAAATAGGATTTAGCAGGTAAAAATTCCCGGAAATCTTGTCCAAAATTAATACATGTAAAAAAAGATTTACATCAGGTAATGAGAGCCTATTTAACAAATTTCTTTAAAACCACAACAGAAAATCATTTTTGGGATAATACCTAGAATTTGAAGTAGTACATTCATTTTAAAATCTATTAAAACGCCTATTATAAGTTTTTTTTATATTTTTTTCTTTTTCTTTTGTGCAAAAAAAAAATCTGTGGGTGGTAGAGACCAACTGTATTTTAATTAGTTATTGCTATATTAAAAACTGAGCTTAACAAACAAAAATCACGTCATCACAAATTTTATGCAGGCCTGTGTAATTAATAATATCTAACAATAAGTAAGTGTATTTCCTTATGACTTACGATGTGCGATCTATATAATATTATAATTAGGAAATATTAAAAAAAAATACAATTTCATGCTTTTCCAATTTTTTTTATTTTAAATAAATGTCGTCTCTCATCTAGTAAGTGATTGAATGTGGAAGAAGATCACTCAACATCGATGGACGTAATTGGAGCATTTTCTAAATCTAAATCATATATAACGTAGGGCTCTAATTCAATGTCAGCTACAATTCCTCCTTTCAAAATATTAGAAACTGTTTAAAATAATTTTAGATCCTTGATTTTTTTGATTTTTTCAGCTTTTTAAAAATTATTTCTCCGGCTCCTGTCATAGTTGACAATACGTTAGGGCATTTGTTTATTGAATTTAGAAATTCAGTCACAAGTAGTTCTCTTGTTTCTAATTTCAAAATTGTTTCAGCTTCTACAGAAAAATTTCTTGCAATAAATGTCAATTGATTTGGTATTATTACATTATTTTTTAATTGTTCTTTCTTTTTATAGCATCTGAATCATCAGAAAACGCTAAAATATTTTTTTAAATATTTCGATAATTTTTTTGAGTAAAAAATTGCGACATTTATCTATGTTCCCCATCTACTGATCACTGGTTGGGGAGATAATTATAAACCGGAAAATTATTCTTTATACAACTGTACCCACAATGGTGGTCTTAAATAGATTTTTTGACATTAGAAATTAATTCATTCACTAGAGCAGCGTTTCTTAATCTTTTTGATAAGTGGAACCCTTTTTAGTAGTCACTTTTATTGTGGAACCCCTGGTTTGTTTCAATAGTATGCTTTTAATGTAACATTCTGTAAATGGATTATATGCAACAAAAATAACAATTATTTCAAAAAATATGTATTTTCTTCAAAAAGTAATTCAAAAATTAACACAAAAGTTCTTAAAACAACTTAAATTTACATTTACAGGACTTTTAAATTTTATGAAATTTGATGAAAGTTGAATTCTTATGTCAGGTTCGGCATCAAGTCTGTTCCGGTATTTAGTTTTTGTCGACAAATAAGCTGAGAACTCCGTTTCGCACATATACGTGCGACCAACACCAACACGGCCTTTTGCGACAATTGAGGATATTCATCTTTTATACTGCACCAGAATTCTGTTAATGGCATTAATTTAAATTTATTTTGCAATGATGAATCAGATGTCATTTCAATATAAGCTTCGTATTCTTCCGTTGACATGGGCGAAGGTCGTGCATTGAAAATAAATGTGTTTTTAATCCACAATTCATTTTGATATTTAATCTGCTGTTCATTTGGAAAATACTTATTAAAAGCTTCACTCAATCCTTTCAGATGTTGAATAATTTCTTCAATAAATGCCTCTGCCATTTCAACCCCTTCTTCTTCTAAAAAGCCTTTTATTGTTAGGAAACAATCAAACTCGTTGGAGCGCATACAAATTGTCTAAAATTCTATTTTTTTCTTGAAAGCAAGAATTTTTTCGTGAGCAATAAATACATTTACTTGTTTGCCCTGGAGGGTTAAATTAAGTTCATTTATCTTTGTAAAAATGTCGCTTAAATAGGCAATTTTAAGTAACCAATTTCTATCAAACAATCGACCTTTCAATTCAAAATTGTGTTCTAAAAAAAAGCACGCACCTCGTCCCTTAACTCAAGAAAACGGGTTAGTATCTTTCCTCGAGATAACCATCTGACTTCAGTATGTAAAAGAAGAGATGTATGTACACTTCCAATCTCCTCACAGAGTATTTTGAATAAACGATTATTTAGCGGTCAAGAGCATTCTTATAACTGGGGGATAATTTTTTTGCAGCAAGTGCCTGCCTATGGATCATGCAGTGGCTACCAGAACAGTTTTTAGCAATATTTTTAATAAGCTGTACAGCCCCATTAATTATGCCACTCATGGCCTTTGCTCCATCGGTACAGATATCAATACAGTTGACCCATGGTGTTTTATTCTCTTCAAGAAAAGAATTTAGAAGACCAAATATTTCGACTCCAGTAGTACGTGTTGGTAGAGATTTGCATGAAAGAAGATCTTCCAGATACATCGGTTGACATAGATAGTGTACATATTCTCGTAAATGGTTTTAGCTACAATTTCCACATCAACTGTATTTATTATTTTTGTTGCTATTACATATGCGTTATATAGCAGAGATGTAGCACACCAGCCACAACATTTATCACACAGCCTCCTAATATACCGACAGTTTCGTCGGCACTTATCTATGGGTACTGATTTGAAAGATGGCTTCTAATACGTTCTACTGCTTTCGTGTAGCACTTAGAAACATAATATTTGCGTAAGGGGGATTCATTAGAAACGTTTCGACCAGTATGTTTTTGGAGAAATGTTTTGAAGATGGGATTTTTAAGATTATTTAATGGAATATTTAGCGCCATTCAAGTTTCACAGAGTTATTCGTTAAAATTGTCAGATTCCAAAGGATCTAATTTCTGTGTATGCGTTTGCGATGCTAAGTTACGTTTAACGTGCGATTTCTTGGAATTTTTTAACGATATTTTACAGACTTTGCAATAAATTTCGGAATCACTGGCGATGGACATACAATCAGTTTGACCCTTAATCCAACTAGCTATTGTTTCACGATGCCATTCTTGCCGTTGTTCCATATCATATCTGAAAAAGTAACTTAAACAATTTTCCAGATCTAAATAAATGAAAATTAAAAATATTTGCGTTAGTTATTGAAACTTAACGAAATTCACTGAACACTTACATTAAAATAATTGGGAGAAGTAGATTCGATGAAACGATATTAAATAAGATCTATTACAAAAATTATGAAGTATGTAATTAACAGTTAAAACAATGGAAAAAAGAAACTAACACACCGTACTTTATTTATATATAATAAAATAAATTATAAAAACTCCTCCCGCTTCTATCTACGCCCATGAAGAAAGGAATTTAACTGTAAATTGAAGTAATTGCGTCACAATTCAACGACAAAAAACAGATGCGCGGTTAAGCGAATGAATAGTGCTATTCATAACTGCGTATTGTACTTAGCGATTTTATAGGCTATTTATATGGTCCATTGTAATTTCGGCTTCTCGTGTTCGGTCATTATTCATAACCTTTACACAGAGCAACTAACGAGCCATCGAAAAAATTCATAATTGGAGTAGACTGTGAAATTGGTTTGGTACTTTAGCCACTTCCACATAATGACATTTATTATTTGACATTGAAACTATAAGTTTGTGTCAAATTTTTCAAGACTAAGAAAATAAAATTTATTTAAAAAATGGTATTCAACATAGAACAAAAAGCAAAAATTATCGAATCTTACTTCCGTACAGGTGTGAAAGTAAATGGCGAGGGGCAGTATTCAATTACGGAATGCATGGCTGATTTTAGTGAAGAACATCCTGAATTAGTGTTTGACTACAATGATTTTTACAATATTTTGACAAATTGTGTTAAGTTATTCAGAGAGACTGGTAGCGTCGGTCGAAAAACTGGAAGTGGACGGCCATCTAAACGTACAGCTGATAATATTGAAGCCCTTCAGCATATTATTGATGAAAATCCAAAAACATCCATTTCAGTAGTGACCCAACAAACAAATTTATCTTATGATACGTGCCAATTCATTCTTAAAAAAGCCTTACATTGTCATCCATACAAGCTACAATGTTTTCATGAACTTTATCCAGTGGATTATTTAAGACGAGTGGAATTTTGTCAATGGTTTCAAAATAATCTACACAATCAGGATATTCTTAACACAGTTTTTTTCACGGATGAGGCCTGGTTTTATCTTTCTGGATATCTTAATTCACAGAATATGAGGTGTTGGTCCTCCGAAAATCCTCATTTTTTTATTGAAAAAACATTGCATCCCCAAAAAGTTGGTGTTTGGGTTGGAATATGTCGAAGAAGATTCGTGGGTCCCATTTTTTTTGAAGGTACACTTACTGCAGCACGATATCGCAATGAGATACTCGGCTCATTCATAAATCAACTGGATGATGAGGAATTACAAAATGGGTATTTCCAACAAGATGGTGCAACAGCACATACGACCAGAGAAATTTTTTGATAACAGAATAATAGGGTCTTGCGATTTAAACATATGTGATTTTTTCGTATGGCCATACATAAAAAATTCGATTTATTCAACGCCAATTCATAATCTGGAACAACTGAGAATTCGCATAACAGAAAAGTGTGAAGAGATCAACAACTCACCGCAAACGCTGCATAAAGTTTTTGCTGGATTGCGGAGAAGAGTTGGTTTGTGTTTAGATGTAAATGGACAACATTTTCAACAACTTCTGTAGCTATATGTAAATTTTGATTATGATTTCGATATTAAATAAATTATTTGTTTTCTTTTTTGTTGTAGTATAATTTCAATGCCATAACCTTTTTTTACAATGAAACCAAATGAAACTGTCAAGCATCAAGTAATGTGTCATTATGTGGAAGTGGCTACAGTACCAACCTAATTTCACAGTCTACTCCAATTATGAATTTTTTCGATGGCTCGTTATAAATTAACTGTAATACACACAATAATAAAAACACTTCATACCATATAATACCTATGTCTATACCGGGCTAGTCTAAAGGGTTTATTTCCGTAATTATGAACTTTATAACAAGATGTCCTTAAAATCAGCAAAAAAAAACGCATGGTTGCCATTAGAAAAAAAAATAACGTTTCTCCATGGAAACGGTGACATACAGAAAACAAAGAGTGGACTAAGAAATGGAGAATAATTACTAAAAAAACTTTTATTAAAGACATTTTGTTGTAAAGTTTATAATTACGGAAATAAACCGTCCATTCCATACTTTTGACTAACCCTGTATATACCTATACATATTGCTATGAATAGTGGTTTGTAGAATTATTGTGCCACCATCCACAACTAATCTCCCCAAATAGGATACTCAGCCGGTTGATTTCCAAAAATTGAGACTTCTTTCTTCTCGGGTTCCAATAAGGAAAAACGTGGAACTGCAAAGTTATTTGGACGCCAGTGAAAAGTTCACGAAATGTTTTATATTATATAAGTTACTTATTTTTTTAATTAAACAGTAGTATAGGCCAGAACACAAAATAAACACAGGATAAAATTTAAACTGAATCTTTAATACAAAAAAAATCAAAAAAGAAAAAAAAAATCCATCTTTATAAAGTATAAAGATAAAGTATTTACAATATACTTGAGGTAAAATATATCCACTGTAAATTGACAGCTAAGTGGATTAAAACTTCCTCTAATGACTTCCGAACAATCTTATCTAAAATAATAAAGTTTATTTTTAATTTCTCCCCAGAGAACCAGACTGTATAATATTTATTGAAACACGTTCAAAATTTTTACACATGCGCAATAACATGTAACAAAAAATACCCTTGACTTCCAAACGAACAAAATTTTACAATTATAATTATTACAATAGAAATGTTAATAATACTCTTTATTATTTTTCTTTCTAATAATAAATCTCTTAAATAACAATCTTGAATACAATAAAAGTATTCTTATAATTTTAATAAAAATTTTATGAATTCATAAAAAAAATATCTCTACTTACAAAAATTTTACTGGAGACAAAAAACAAAGAAAAAGGTGCTTTTATATCAAAAACAATAACGAGAATAATCTCCACAACTCTACTACATCAATCAAAACACTTTTCAAAACAATTAGCCGCTAATTAAATATATTTAAGTATATTTTATTCAAAGCCACCTTTCTAGTACGAGATATTAAACTGGTCTCCCTCAAAATAGGCCTCTATCGCTTTCACATCAAGTCGACCTCCAAAAATCAAGTTTTTATTTTCGTACATATAAAATAACATATCGGATATACACAGATATCCACAAATAATGTACATTCATTTTTAATTAATTTTAAAATATTATTTAAGGAAAAATCCATAGCAATATGTAACACTACTAAAAGTCTATTGATCTTCAGAAAGCTATACAAGGAATGGTAATCGTATCCCATTCCTGATTTTTTCATTTATGGTAGCACCATCTATTTTCTTGTTTTCCACGATGTTGTTGTCTCTGATAGGCTGTACCAGAAGCATTTTTTCTTTAGTGTTAAGCACTGCGGATTTATTCGTCTGTAAATTTATGGATAGTTTTTTATTGTGAATGATATTTTGCATTCCTTTGAATTAATTTTCATTAATTCAACGAAACCTACGTATTGCATATATTTACCTTTAATAAATATTTATAAAATGTAACAAAATTACACTCTGAACTAGATCTTGCGTTTACAACTAAAAACGCTCGAACTAAAATGATGCCACCATATGCAACCGTATGCAACTAAATATATACAAACAATTCCGCGCGAAAAAGTCATTCCAATAACAAATTTCCCTAACGTTCTGTGTTTGGAGCGAATCTTTCCCGAGAATTTCCGAAGAATGGTTTATAAAATAGAACGCGTGCTTATGGGATTTTCACAACAGTGCATACACGTCGCTGATACGTTTGCATAATGTTGTAAAATTTATACGAGATTCATGATATGAAGGTTATGTTACGTCATGTAATTGTCAGAATTGGCTTATAATAAAACTATATATAACGTGTGTACAAATTATCGCAAAAGCTACACGCAGCGACGTTCTTCGTTTGGTTCTGAATAAAAAATCTTAATGTTAAAACGTCGTATCATGCTTCGTTTGTTTTCACGGGGTTCTTGAAGATCAGACTTTTAGTGCGTAACTAACTTTTGCTCTTCGATATCTGTTAATAGAGATAGATGCAATTTAGTTTAAAGAAAAAATTTTTAATAGTATATTTTTTTTTTATTTAAAAGCTTGTTTTAAACATATATTCATTAACGTACTTCCACGAAAAACACATTTGGCAACGTTGTAGAACAATAAGTTTGTATTTCAAAGTGAGTTCAATCAAAATCATTACTGTCAAATTTTGACATTTACGAATTTACGAAGCATGATACGACATTTTAACATTAAGATTTTTTATTCAGAACAGAACGAACAATGTCGCTACGTGTAGCTTTCGCGACAATTTATACACACCTTGTATAGTATTGAAAGATTGAACTAATATTTGTCCGAAGGTAAATTAAATGATCCTTAATTTAAATATGTTAATGTAGTGAAAAATCATTTTGACTTTATTCTATTATTTGTATATAACTACCAATTCATTTTCTAATCAAATTTTTGTTTCACATAACAAAATGAAATTCAAAGTAGAAGATATTTCTTTAATTACATACATTATATAGTGATAAAAATAAAAAGTGGGAAATGTAAATTATAAAACTAAACTACACAAGCTAAAAATACATATAATTCGATAAAAATTGACTACAAAGATATTATTAATCTGATGCAATGCTGTCTTCTTCCGTATCACTGCCTGCATTAACATGGATAATAAATTCCCCAGGATCTTCACGATCTATAACAAGTTCCCTATCCCACCATTTCTGTATCTCTTCTTCAGTATGTTTTATAGTATTTTTACAAATTTCCAGTGTAATTGTTTTCAAAGCATCTTGCCATATTCGAATTTTCCAAGGAGCAACCCGTTTCCCCAACACGTCGCCCCAACACATTTGTCATCAAAACATAACATTAAGATTTTAGCTGACGTTAATCGTTTAACAGCTTCAACAAGTCAAGTCTGGATTCTGAAAATCTGAACACAGCACCGCCGCCAGCTAAACGAAAGTTAGAAGATTATTTCACTAAAAGTGCCGACGATAGCCTGGATGATGTTTTGGCAAGAATGATTGCATTAGATGGATTTCCATTCAGTGCATTCATAACTTCAGACGACTTGAGAAAATTGCTCTTAGCGAAATACACGGATTTACCAAAATCAGCCGTCACAATTTGAAAGCGTGTTATGAATTATAATGAAAAAATCAGAAAGCAAGTAACTGAAGAATTATAACATTTGAAAAGTGCAGGTGAAAGATTCCGTCTATCTTTCGACGAGTGGACATCAACGTCCAATAAACGATACATAGCTGTCAACGTTCATTCATATAAAAAAATTTGGAGCTTAGGACTCGTTCCTATTCATGGAAGTATGACGGCTGAAAATTGTCTTCGTATATTGAAAGAGCGTCTAAGTAAATTTGATATTTCCCTGGACACTGATATCGTGGCTACTGTAACTGATGGACCGAACGTTATGATAAAGGTAGGACAGCTTGTTTGCATCGAACAACAACTGTGTCTCGCACATGGTATCAATTTGGCCGTCTGTGATGTGCTTTATAAAATAAAGAATTATTTTCAAGACAGCCCTACCTCAGACTCAGATGGTACTATAAATGAACCAGCTGTGACTGCTGATTATATGAACGATAGTGATGATGATGACAATTTAGAAGACTTAGACTGTCCAGAATCAGGTTTAATCTTAATGTCACAAAATGAACTTGAGCGGGAACACATACCAGAGTTAACGAAAGATGAAAACATTAATGAGGTGAAAAAGAAAATCCGCAAAGTTGTAGTGTATTTCAAAAGATCACCATTGAAAAATGAAACAGTACTTCAAAAATATGTGAATATTGAACATGAAAAGTGCTGTCACTTCTTTTGGACTGTAAAACAGAGTGGAATAATTTTTAACCATGCTGGAACAATTTTCTCTTTTAAAAACTTGCATTCAAAATCAGTTATTATCGGATTTGGAATGGCTTAACTTATTTCCAGTTTCTACACATGTTTTAGTGAGGGCGCAAATAATGAGTATTGTTAAAAGGCTAAACAGTCGGGATAACACGGAGGAAGAAAGGTCAGGATCACAAACAGATCATGAGCGAAGGCAACAAACCTACCAACCCCCAATTGACACTAAAGGAAAAGTTACAGCTGAAAATTAATAAGAGCATGGAATCCCCAGATCCTGAAGTACAAAATGAATCGGGGTTGGTAAATAGTGTTATTAGTGTTATAGTGCCCAATTAGAAACCACATAGTCTAATCCCGGGATCCCGGGATTACGCTTCAAAATTCCTGTTATTACAAATAGGGGTGTGCCAAAGGGGTTGGCTAGGTATAATAATAATGAAATTATTCTAAGATAAATAATAAAATTATATTTTAGTTATTTTGTAATACAATAATTTGTGGTGTTGGTGAAGTCTCATCAAAGGTCCAGGACGTGCGTGATGGTGGTTAATTAAAATAAATATACAACAACTTAATACATAAAATAAAACACGGCGGCGTCCTTAAATTGGTATATTTATATTTACATAATAAGGATTTGAAATTTGTATATTTAAATCAAAAAAGTTGATGTATGTAAAAGTCATTAAATTAGTAATATATACACAAGGGGCGATAAATTAGTAATCGAGAAATTAATAAAAAATATCTGAAATGGAAAGGTGAAACAGTAATAAAACAAAGTACTATATACACGCGGACGGTGAATAAGTAGATTAAAATTAACACAAAAAATACTCTGAAACGGACGTTAAATGGAGTAGTAAATTAAGGGTTAATTAATATGTATAAAATAACCTCTGTATAGAACAATCCAGAGTTACCTTAGAGCTGGCGATGACGGTCACGTGGCCTTCGAAGATATACCTTGGTCAAGTATATGCAGAGCGATGTTGGCCGGTGGATAAGAAATTAATTAGTTTAAATTAATATGAATTCGCTTAAAAGAATAATATATATAGAACAATACAGAATTACCTTAGAAGCGGAAGAGATGCACGTGGCCATGCCACCGGTACTTGGGCAGTGCGGCGGTGGTGTTGCACTTTCGAACGTTCGAACGAGAAGACCCTGATCGTTGTTCGTATCGGAAAAAAGTAAAGTTTTGAAAAGGGCTGTTTATGGCCTAAGTAGAGGGAGGAATCGATAACTTGAATTATAGTTAATTAAAAGCGCGACCTGAAGACGTCGTCTGTCAATGTCATAATTGTTATTAGAGTAACCCTTGTGACATAAGCTTTCTAACGATATCAAACATGATATATAAAAGAAGATGTAAATAATATTAAATTAAACAATTTAAAATGGAATGTTCTAGACGAATTTCGACATTAACGGTTATCGAGTCGCTGAGAGTCAGGTAGAAAAAAAAAGGTCTCGGTCAGAATATGACAAAAGAAATACTTTCTCTTTGCAACGAATATATACAGTTTGTTCAAATGAAAAAAATGTCTTAATTAAATATAATTTAATGATATATTTAAAGACGAAATATATGTATTTAAGTAAGTGTATTAAACTTCTATACGCTAAGCGTAACACTGTAATCCCGGGATTGAGAAACATGCTCGGGATTGTATCCTCTACATGTAATACAATGAGTCTACAAAGCTGTCAAATAAGATAAAGATGAGTATAGAATTTATTTCCAGCCTTTTCCACCAACTTTAGTTGTACGAACACTTCTGAGATCATTTTGCCAAGAGCGGGTGATAGTACCATCTCGAAAGTTCGAAGTTTCATCGGTAAATACAAACTGATAAGTACTATGTTGCTTTAAATGCATATATTCAGATAAAAAGTTTACGCGTTTTAGTGCAATGTGTGGTAACTCCATCAATGCCTTTCTGGGCTCAACTTTCTTATACTGGAAGCCAATGTTTCGCAGTATTTTCCAAAGTGATGTTTGACTACCCATGAAAATAGCTCTTTCACGTAATAGAGACCGTAAAGATTTTAAAATAATATGTTGTTCTGCAAATATACCAAAATCGTATTGTAATGTTATAAATATTTTACAGAACTTGTTTCTGTACATGTCATGAACAGCATGTCGAATCGCACACTCGGTAAAATTGTCGATATCAACGACAGGTTTCTTCTTGTCACGCTTTCGCTTTGGACTTGCAAGTGGATTACCTTTTTCAACAATCAGAAGTGGTCTTATTAACGGATCTAAGGCTTACTACTAATGTTGCTGATACTCGCTATAAAAGATGTTACTGCAATAGTGTGTATTGTATAAAAAAGATCAAATTTACTTCTCCTACTGCAGTTATCCCTTGTCTGCATGACCGGGGTCCTTTGGCGACCCCAGCACCACATTTTTCTTCACAGTTGCCTACTCTGAATTAGTAGGCGTTTGGCCGTCCATCTATTTGTCATTTGCAGTTTGAGGTTATGTTGTGCAGTGGTAGTTTGACTATAAGTTTTTCCCTGTTCTAATTAAAGTTAAATTAGGTAAGTGGGGTCTGTAAAGGACCCCATCTGTGCTTTTGCGTACTAAATATAACATTTTAATATACACCTGTTTTTTCTAGTTTTTGAAAAGAATGAGTCGTTTAGATCGTCGCCGTCCATTGACTAGCACAGAGTTGACCCATCTTGAAAATATCGAAGATTTGTCGGATATAGAAGATGAATATGATGTCGATTTTCAAGAAATTCTTTCTGAGTTCGAAGATAACCTCGAAAGTCAGAGCGAAGAAGATTCCGATGAATTACCAGATGAAAGTAATACTGAAGAATTTCATTGTACTCAGTACGTTGCCAAGTCAGGTTTGAAGTGGAATAGTTTACCTTTTCGCAGTAATAAAACGCCACTGCGAAATTTAGTAAATGCACGTCCTGGGCCGACGCCGTTTACCGAAGAAGCGAATGATTCTATAGATATTTTCAATTTATTCATTACAAATGAAATGAAAGATATTATATGTCGTTATACAAATGAAGAAGTAAAGAAGAATTATGCAGAATGGAATAAAAAAAAACCTAATTCACCAATGAATTGGATAGATTTAGAAAAGGGTGAACTAGATTGATTCTTCGGTGTACTTATAAAAGCAGGTGGATTGAGATGCAGGAAAGAATCCACGCGTGAAATGTGGACAAGAGATTCCTCTATACACCGCCCATTTTTTTGTGCAGCTATGTCTGTCAACAGATTTGAAGAAATATTAAGATTCTTAAGATTTGACAGAAAGAAGGAAGATAAACTGGCGGCTATTAGAGAGATTTGGGACTTATTTGTAAGAAATTGCAAAATAATGTTTGAACCTTACGAATCTCTTACAGTGGATGAACAACTAGTATGTTTTAGGGGCAGATGTCCCTTTAGACAATACATAAAATCAAAGCCTGGTCGTTAGGGCATAAAAGTCTGGGCACTTGCTGACGTAAAGACTTCCTATTTATGTAATCTTCAGGTTTACTGTGGTCGTCTTCCAAGTGGAGCGAGGGAAAAAGAACAAGGAATGCGTGTAGTTAAAAATATGGTTGAACCATATTTCGGTAGCTGGAGAGGCATAACTACAGATAATTTCTTTACAAGTGTACCTTTAGCGAATTATTTGTTGAGCAAAGGACTTACATTGCTTGGAACGGTTTGAAAAAATAAAACTGATACGCCACCTCAACTCAATGAAATCTCAAGACCAGTTCATTCATCCATGTTCGCTTTCACAATGGATGTAAGCATGGTATCGTACATTCCAAAAAAGGGCAGAAAGGTTCATTTGTTGTCTACACAACATCAAGACGATAACGTATCTCCTGAAAGCGAAAATAAGCCTATTATGATACTAGACTACAACGAAACTAAAGGTGCAGTTGACAACGCAGATAAATTGATTCGAGAATTTTCATGCGCTCGTAGAACACTACGATGGCCTCATAGACTATTCATTAATATTCTAGATAATGTGCCATGAATACATTTGTAATATTCAATGAAAAACACCCCGAATGGAAAAAACAAAATAAAGCCAGACGTAGGTTGTTCTTGTTACAACTGGGAGACAAATTAACTCGTGGAAACATGAAAAAACGGGCTCAAAATAGAAAACTTCCAATATTTGTAAAAACAGCACTCCAGGATTGTGGTATTGCCTTAGCAGAAACAAATTTAGATTCACAGAGAGATGAAGGAAGAACCACTTCGACAAAAAGGGGTAGATGCTATTAATGTCCAAGAGAACAAGACAAGAAGGTTAACATAAAATGTAAGGACTGTCACAAATTTGTTTGTGACGCACATAGAAAAAAAGAGACAGTGACGGTTTGTCTTCCATGCCTTTCATTAAAATAATGTTTTCCATTAAATTTTCTTTTTTAAAGTTATATGTAATTTCAAAGCATTGTCAAATATAATGTTTTTTAACACATTTTTGTTTTGTTCTAATATAAAAATAATTGTACAACCATCATATTATATGTAACTTCGATAAATTTCAATTTTAAGACTTTTTTTTTAATTTTAATTTGTCTTAAAGTACCTTAAATCTGAAAAAAAATGGGGTCTCGACAGGACCCCACGTATGTGGTTATATACGTACGCATTAGTCTGTCATGCACACAAGGGCTATAGGTAGCAATGGTCCACCGATATAACGTTCCGCTTCGAAATGGGCTGCCACAGCTGCAACTTGCGATTTGCACTTACTGCAAAATGCTTTCGGCATAATTATTTATGAAAATAATTGTTTTGTAAAATGTAACGTTAGAAACGGTGAAAAATAATAAAAACAAGACCAAACAAACGAAGGACGCGCTATAACCTAAATGTCAAAGCAATTTATTATTGAATATGTGTCAACAATGCCAACGTCATTTTCAGTGCTGGCAATTAGAAAGCAACATTAAATCTTTATAAATGCTATTTCCCCATGGGCATTTTATTGACTTTGTATTTGTCATTCCGAAATTTCTGGTAATGACGTGTATGCACTTTTATCGTGAAAATCCTATAAGATAATCTTTGAAATATGCACGGGCTATAAATATGGACATAAGTAATACCTGTGTAGGCTTGAAAATATTTTAAATACACAAAGAAAATGCGCTCGTCCTCTTTCCGAAATAAAGTAATGCACAATTAATATTCAGCTCAGCAAACAATGTTTCTCAATTAAACGGTGACCGATCCCTTTGGGGAACGCGTACCGCTTTAAAAGGGTCGATGATAGTTAAATTATCTTTTATTGTACGAAGACCGTCAGTTGGCCATGTATTGAAAGTCGGTAGAACGCAAAAGGTTAAAAGATGAGGCACATTATGTCATATATTCTTTGCGTTGGCGAATTATGTGTATGTATATTCAACGGCGGAGAAAAGCCGTCGGTTAAAACCTTTTTTCCAGTTTTGTAACAGAAATAGTGCTCACACCCGACAGTCTAGAATTTCTTTGAAATATTATGTCGAGCTAATATTATTGTTAAAATTTATATATACAATGTATTCCTAAAGTAGTTGATAAATTCAATAAAAATTAAAAGGGAAGTTTTTCTTACGGGACACTGAAATATATAGGTGTCTCAAAAAACCGATATGACCTCACTTTTTTTTAAATATGAACACCCATTTTTATTACAGAATTAGAAAGGGCAGATTTTTCTACATACGTCAAGGTAATTTTTGGATGACATAAGGAAATTTTGAAGCAATATAATCGTAAACATTAAAAATGAAAATATAATCGTCTAAATTAAATGTTCGAATTGAGCACCATTAACAATCAGACAATAGCCAATGCGATTAAGAAATTCCTTTATGACGTCCGCGGCAATTGTTTCTGATTTCTAATAATAAGCGCAAACAGGTAAAGCGTAGTGTAGCAGAGCTCCATCTTTAGATGATTTAAAAGCACGAATACGCCAAGAAATTAGAAACATTACCGCATATGTGATCGACAACGTTCAAAAAGAATTTCTGAATCACCTTGGTTATTGTCTGATTGTTAACGGTGCTCAATTCGAACATTTAATTTAAATGATTATGTTTTCATTTTTAATGTTTACGATAATAATATTAATTCAAAATTTTCTTATCCAAAATTACTTTGTTGTATGTAAAAAAATCTGCCCTTTCTAATTCTGCAACAAAAAAATGGGTGTTTATATTTAAAACAATTACGTAATATCGGTTTTTAGAGAGGAATTTCAATTTCACGTAAGAAAACTATAAACTAAAAATTAAAATCGACGGGTCCGAGGGTTTTTGAAAATCTTCCATTTTAATTTTTATTATCCGCTACTTTACGAAAGCACTGTATATATATATATATATACAGGGTGTTACAAAAATTTAGGGCTGGCTATACATAGACGGTTTCTACAACTAAAAATAAGCAAAAAAGTTTATATAAATTTATGTCCTAAAATGGTTCGTTACTGAGTTACGGCCAATTGAAGTTTTTTTATTTTTATTTTAGAAATGTTTACAGAAAACGGGAGTTTCTTATGTTTCTTATAGTAAATGTTCAAAATGACCTCCACGCACGGGAAGCAACACAAGTTTTTCGAGAAAAATTACTAATAGGAAAAATTTTGAGTTAAAAAGAAAATTAATCGGTGAAAGAAAAGCTCGAGTGTTTTTTGGCAAGATAAATTAACGATTTAAATAAATAATAAATAATTATTTTTATTTGAAAGCAGGAGAACAGTTATTAAATGTACAATTATTATAAATTGTTTGGTTTGGTGTACTAATTTTAATATTATTTTCTTTGTTGCTTTCTACACATGCTGAATAATTGTTTTGTCTTATTTTATTGGATTCGCGTATATGACAAGTTTCTTAGAAATCATATTTGTTCCTATTGGAACATTTTTATACCAATTATTAGAATTTGTCTTGTTCCAAAAGGGATTTGGAATTAAAAAAAGTCGTTCAGATGTTACAAAAATTTAGGGCTGGCTATACATAGACGATTTCTACAACTAAAAATAAGCAAAAAAGTTTAAATAAATTTGTGTCCTATAATGTTTCGTTACTGAGTTACGCCCACTTGAAGTTTTTCGTATTGCATGTCCGATACGTGTGTATCTCGTCACAAATTATCGCGCAGACGCGAAGTGTTCGTATTGCATGTTTGAACAAGTCGCCGACAAGTGAGTAACTTATGTTAATCATATTCAGTAAGCAGTCCGTGTTTTTTGCTGTCAGTCGTGAAAGTTGATTAAGTCATTTGTGATTAGTACTGTTTCCTAATTAATAGTATAAAATGGCAGATTATTCTTTCGAAGAGATGTCCGACATGCATTTAATGTATGGTTTGGCACATTGCAACAGAGCAGAAGCAAGAAGACTTTACGCAGAATATTTCCCAAACCGACGTTTACCAAATGAAAAAACTTTCGAAAGGCTTCATATTAGATTAAGAGAAACAGAATCATTCAAACCAGTAGTCCGAGATCGCGGCAGACCACGAACCACAAGAAATTTGGAATTGGAAGAACGTTTGTTGGATCGTGTTGAAGAAAATGCAGGTGCTAGTACTCGAAGAATGGCATTGGCGGCAGATGTCGATCGTGTGAGTGTATGGCGTATTTTAAGAACTAATCAGCTTTTTCCTTACCACCTGCAAAGAGTACAGGGACTTAGTGAGAATTATTTCCCATCACGAGAAGCTTACTGTGTATGGTTGTTACGGACATGCGCCGCCGATCATCGCTTTCTGTCGTGTGTGCTCTTTAGTGATGAAGCTAGCTTTACAAGAGATGGTATCGTCAATTTTCATAATTTACACCAGTGGCAACAAGAAAACCCTCATGCTATTATTCAGTCCAGACATCAAGCGCAGTTTTCATTTAGTGTGTGGGCCGGAATTATTAACGAATTTGTGATTGGTTCTTTTGTACTTCCACCACGACTTACTGGGCAGAATTATCGTTATTTTTTAGAAAACGACTTACCAGGTTTGCTGGACGATGTTCCACTAAATGTTAGAGGACGCATGTGGTTCATGCACGACGGTGCACCGGCTCACTTCAGTCACACAGCACGCGAATTTTTAAATGCCGTATATCCTGGAAGATGGATTGGTCGCGGTGGACCTGTAGCATGGCCTGCACGGTCTCCAGATTTAAATCCAATAGATTTTTACGTATGGGGACATTTAAAGTCTATGGTATATTCTTCTCCAATTCAAAATATTGAAGATCTTCAACGTAGAGTGGAAGATGGATGCCACCAAATTCGAAATACACCAGGAATTTTTCAGCGCGTGAGGCAGTCCATGATACGACGAGCTGAAGCTTGTGTTGCTTCCCGTGGAGGTCATTTTAACATTTACTATAAGAAACATAAGAAACTCCCGTTTTCTAACCTTTGCTAAAATAAAAAGAAAAAAACCTAAAGTGGCCGTAACTCAGTAACGAACCATTTTAGGACATAAATTTATTTAAACTTTTTTACTTATTTTTAGATGTAGAAACCGTCTATGTATAGCCAGCCCTACATTTTTGAAACACCCTGTATATATATATATATATATATATATATATATATATATATATAAGGTGTCCCGTATCGTTATGTTCAAATTTTAGGAATGTAAAGTAGAGTTCATTTCAAGTAACAAAAACACAAAACTTGTATATCCATTTTTATTTGTTTCAAAGTTACAGATATATGAATGTGATTGTCAGATCATGAAAAAAATGTAATCCTAAAGTCAATACAAACTGATTTTATTTAAAAAGAGTTATACTATTCAATAACAGGCCTGTGATTGTTAACATCGCATAATAAAATGTTATCCTAAAATAAATAAACACGTCTCGTAGTACATACAGTCATTTCTTGGAGATCTACAAAAAAGAGTACTGGAAATTGATTTATAATAAAGAATGTTCTTACTTATTTCGTAAGTGCTGAACCATGAATATCATACAATAAACAAATGTTCAGATGTTAACGTTGCATTTTTTAATAAAGGATTAGATTACGTTTCAGTTCAAACAACAGCTTATTAGTGAGTGGACACGTTTTCTTTATTCAAAATGCCTTACGGATTCTCTTCTCAAGAGTATGCGGACATGCATTTTGTGAATGACTACTGTAACGGCAGTACACGTCAAGGAGTTATTGAATACCGACATCGGTTTTCCGATAGGCGCATTCCTCATTACAGAACGTTTCTGGAAGTACACAGACAATTTCGGGAATACGGACTGCGTGATTATCTTTTCGACCGAGGAGTAAATTTGCCAGCAGACTTAGAGGAAGAAGCAGTAGCTATTGTTTCAAGGGATCCAACTCTCAGTGTACGTCGAATCGCTAGACAACTAGGAGTGCCACGAACGACAGTTTGGTGAATTTTAAAACGTGAGGGCTTATATCCATATGACTATAGCAGAGGACACGGTTTGCTTGAGGCAGACCACTATGCTCGTCTAGTTTATTCTACCTGGATATTAATTCGCGGCTTCATTTTAATTTCTGCAGAGTCCTCTAGACAGATGAATCTACGTTCACGAGAAATGGCATTACAAATCTGAGAGACATGCACAGGTAGTCATCAGAGAATCCCAAACCTATACGCCCATCTATATTTCTACATGAATTTTCTATTAACGTTTGGGCGACCCTAATCGAGGACTTGTTGATTGGTCCTGTCGTTCTTCATTGGAGGTTAAATGCAGACAATTACTTTCAATTTCTTATTGACGAACTGTCAGGTCTTTTAGAGGATGTCCCACTGAATGTTCGACGAGACATGTGGTTTCACTTGGATGGGGCACCAACACATTTCCGAATTGCTGTCCAAAATTGGGTTAACGTCAATTATTCAAGATGGATTGGTCGAAGTGGTCCTGTTGCATGGCCACCCGGATAACCCAATCTTAATCCCCTTGACTTTTATTTATGGGGGTACATGAAAAATTTAGTCTACGCGCAAGTTTCGAACACAAGAGAAGAGTTGTTGTATCGTATTCAGCTGGCTGCCGAGCAAATCCGACAAAAGAAGTATGAAATTCGGATAAGTACTTCTTCTGTTGGTTTACGGGCACAAGCCTGCATTCAACAAGGAGGTGGACATTTCGAAAATATTATTAATTGAACTTTTTTAAATAAAATCGGTTTTTATTGACCTTAGCATTACATTCTTTTTCATGATCTGACAATCACATTCATAGATCTGTAACTTTGAAACAAATAAAAATGGATATACGAGTTTTGCGTTTTTGTTACTTGAAATGAAGTCTTTTAGAAAATATTATTAATTGAACGTTTTTAAATCAAATCAGTTTTTATTGACTTTAGGATTACATTTTTTTTCATGATCTGACAATCAACCTAAGCATCATTTTAAAATTACAAATTTTAATGGCTGACCGAATGGAAATTTAGAGAATATTGCTTTAAACTAAGAAATAACCATATTTTGGTACCAGACTCATCAACTTTTTGAATATCAGCCCTTCTAAAGTCACTTGGGACCAGAATTTAAGGGCAACGAGGAATTTTTCCAGTTTACAGAAATTTCTGAAGATGTACACCGAGATCCTTCCCTTCTTCCTGACCTAACTCTGTATTCTGATTTAGAAGGTAACTTAAATTACATTCATCAAAGAAAAATCATTTGTTAATTATTTTAAAATAGATCCAAATCAGGCGCGGCTCGTGATGACGTATTTGGGAGTGCAAGTACAATGATGCGAGTGCCTCTTGTGTTTTAGGTGTTTACTAAGAAAACGTTACAGTTAGTACACGAGAATACACGAAGCACTCGCATCATTGTACTTGCACTCCCAAATATGTCATCACGAGCCGCGCCTGATCCAAATAATCGTAACTGTACGATTCAAGTAAACTATTCAGAAATGTCATCCTATATGTCGATTGTGCTGTTCTATAAATTAATTAAAAGTTTACGGTTCATTGATTTGGTTCTATTTAGATTTGAATTACCTCGTCAAGGTTATTCTTTCTCCGTACACTTCGGTTATCACTGTTATCAGTACACCGTTGTATTATAAACTTTTGATTCATGCATTTAGTGTTTTAAAATTTCCTTTGAAAGGCAAACAACAAAACATTTTTTTCTCTTACATTTCCTGCAAGAATAAATTAACTTATGTTATTGTTGTATAATTATTATTTTTAGTAAAAGTTTTAAAAACAAATACCGACCTGTTGAGGTATTCCATATCCAACTCCTGTATTTGTTACCTTTTTAGTATTCTTGGATTTAAAATAAATGTTTTATATTGTTTTTTTTAAAAGAAGTGTTATCACATAGCTCAGGTATATGTTAAAAGCTGATATCATACAGTAAGTTCTTTCTACCCTGAGATAGATGTCAGCATGTATGACAAACGACTTAAATGATCGCTATATATATTCCTTTAAATTGATAAAATCAATAAAGGTTTTTTTAATATATGTTTATTTCCGCAGCATTTAAACGGACTACTTCACACGCCTGAGATAAATAATTAATTAGTCTCATTAATATTATCAACATAATTCCTGAATGTAGTAAATTTCCACATTTTATTAGTCGCACATCTTTAGAACTGTATTTATTAGGTACGGTTTAACTACATCTTATGGCCGCCTAAGCGTGGGACATTATCCTGTTGTGAAATTATTTCTTCAACATTCCTTTCAGGGACTATATATATATATATATATATATATTGTTTTATATGTAAACAATAAAAGCAGGAATTAATATGATAATATTTAATTTAGAACGTTTTATTTAAGTTAATAAGTGTACAGTAATTTTGGTTCACCCTTATATAAAAAACTCGTAAAAACCAAATAAATCATATTAGTACATTAAAATCATTGGAAGTTTTCTAAATTCATTAAATACATGCAATTATCCAATTAAAATAACTAATTAAAGTATTTTAACATACGGTATTTTTTAATACGTGGTACAGTTATAACATTTTTATGTTATAACTGTACCACGTGTTTAACAATAATATTAAAACATATTATGTCATTTTATAGCAGCGATGCACATACCACGGCCCGCGGGCCGCATGCGGCCCAAAGTCGATATTTATGCGGCCCGCCAACGAATTTTAAAAATTGTTCGAAAAACTACAAAAGTAGGTAAAAATCCATTCAAATCAATATTTCGTAACTTTTAGTTTTATTCTAACTTTTGTAATTGTTAGTAAGATATGTGTCTTTAAGTACCTACTACTTTCTTGTTCAGGTTTACTACGTAGGACAGGTATGCTCCTCGTCGTTCCAAGCATATTGTTACGAGACTAGAAATCTGTCGAACCAACTAGATTACTCGAAGATTCGCGAAACACGTTGGTATTATCCTCGAACAATGTGGTAGGTTCTCGATTTTAGGTAACTCGTATAAATACAACGCATTGCCCACTATCGGGGCAGTTAAGTTTTAACTACGGACAAGCGAACGTTATATTGTTTCAATTGTAATCTGTGAAGAATAAATATTTCGTCGTTCGGACTTGGCCTACCTACGTAACAATATAATATCAATTTTGATATGGATAAACCAGGCCCCAGTAAAAAACGTAGTCGTAAGGTTGAAGATGAAAATCGACAGTTTCAAGATATTTGGACCGAAAAATACTTTTCTATTTCATCGCATAACAAAAGTGTCTGTTTAATATGCAAGAGTAGTGTTTCTATTCCGAAAGAATATAATGTGAAAAGGCATTATGAAACCCAGCATCATACTTTTACCAAATTAACGGGCGAAAATAGAACGCAAAAAATTTCCACTTTACAAAGGGAACTAATATGCCAGCAAGCTATGTTTACAAAACCAATTCAAGATGCTGAAAGAGCTACTGAAGTTAGCTTTGAAATATCTCGAATAATAGCGAAAAGTTGTCGCCCTTTTAAAGATGGTGAGTTTGTTAAGCAGTGTTTAGATATCGCCGCAAAAAAAAATGTGTCCGAAAGATGCAAAGAGGTTTGAGAAAATTCAACTAAATCGGATGACTGTTCAAAGAAGACTTATCACATTAGCAGCTAATATAGAAGAGCAACTAGCCACGAAATCGAAAAGTTTTGAGTATTTTTCTATAGCACTCGACGAATCTACAGATATAAGTTCCTCTGCTCAACTCTTAATATTTTTACGAGGTGTAACACAAAATTTTGAAGTGAGTGAAGAACTGATTGGTATGAGTTCTTTGACAAGTCAAACCAAGAGGAGTGACATGCTCAAAACTCTTCTGGAAAAATGTTCTATAATGGATTTGGATTTAACGAAATTAGCTAGAATTACGACTGACGGAGCACCTTCAATGGTTGGAAGTAAATCTGGGATAATAACTATTTTAAAAGAGTATTTACAAACTAAAAACATAGACACCAAGGAATTAATGCAGTTTCATTGCATTATACATCAAGAGGCCCTCTGTTCAAAATTATTGGGATTTGAAAATGTGATGAAAGTTGTAGTACCTACTGTAAACTTTATAAAATCACGAGGTCTCAATCACTGACAATTCACACAATTTCTCGAGGATATTGAAAGCGAATATGGTGATCTCCTGTTGTACACTGAAGTAAGGTGGTTAAGTCGTGGGTTGTCACTAGAGCGGTTTCTTAACTTGATTGAAGAAATCAAAATATTTCTGGCGGAAGAGAAAAAGGACGTCTCCGAACTCGACAACGCTGACTGGCTGTATGACTTAGCGTTTCTTGTAGACATCACAAATCACTTGAATGTCTTAAATACGCGATCTCAAACATCAATTGATTTCGCAGTTATACTCTCATGTTTCGTCCTTTCAATGCAAATAGAGTCTTTTCAGGACACAAATCAATTCAGCCAATTACAGGCATATTCCGAACTACAAAAAAATTAGGGAGAAATTCAATAAAACTCATGTCAATTTCGCTTATGTTGAAAAAATTGATATTTTAATACGAACTTTTCCTGATCGTTTTCTAGACTTCAAAAAAGTTAAACCTCTATTAGACATTTTCAGCAATCTTTTCAACATTTCACCCGAAAATGCACCGGAAATAATACAGCTGGAATTGATAGACATGCAAAATGATGATAATTTACGAAACAAGTTTAATGAAGGTAATTTACTCATCTTTTACTGTTGCGTTGACAATACCGCTTATAAACAGTTGCGAATAAATACATTGAAATGCGCAAGCTTATTTTGATTGACGTATATTTGTGAGCAAACGTTTTCAGTGATGAAACTTAACAAAACAAAAAATCGAAACCGTCTTGAAAATGAAAATCTGGAAGCAATTTTACGTGTGGCGACAAGTAATGTGGAGCCAAACATAAACAAAATTGTTAGGTCAATGCAATGTCATGCATAAAAATAATAGAACATGAAATATTACATTGTAATGATTAGATTACATTACGATTACATAATTACAACAAACATATAAAAATATTTGTGTTAATAAGTATTCTTTGTAGTGGCCCGTCCTTGGCTTATAATTTTCCCGAGTGGCCCCTGTTCCCTATAAGTCTGTGCATCCCTGTTTTATAGCATAATTAACATTCAAAAATCAGGAAAAGATATATTAAAATTAAGTTTAGAAATTTTACTACAATATAAAAAGTTGATATTAATTAATAATAATCAATTAAAAGAAATACAAGCAAAGTTAATCCAAATTTGAAAAGAGGCCCCGGAAAAATAAAAACCATTAGCAGTTGGCGTCCTTTTGTTCAAAGTGTATGCACATATTTTTCGTGCTCCGAATTATTAATTGATGTATCAAGAAATTTACTAACATTTTGCAAGTTTTAACATGTTTCTCGAAAATTACGCAACTCAGTCTTCCGAATAAAACTTTCAATATCCTGAAAATATTTTAAAAAAACCATGCTTAACTAAATTAGATTAATTCTTTGAAATGGTTTTATACTGAATAATATTTCTAACTTTGTCTATAATAATCTTGTAATTATAACAATTGTTATAACAATGTTATAACATGAATATATGTTTTAAATAATAGCAAAACTTGAAAAGAATCTTGTAAAATGAATCAAACCTTATTTATATTAAAATCCTATTAATTTACAATACTAGTCTTTTATTTTTCAAGAGTAAATAAGCATCAATTATAAAGTTTATTTGGAGCATACACAGAGCCCTGTTTATTAAGAACTCTCTTGCTATTTTTACCTATTATCTAAGGAATGTCGAAGCAAGTAAGTACACACAAATAAACATTCAGTAAATGTTATAAATAAGCATTCAATAAATGTTATACATAACAGTATTCATGTTTGTTTTCCAACATTTTGGAACACCACGTATAACACAAACAGTTTATATTTGATAAGTAGCAATATATTCCAAGATAAAAACTCAACTTTCAAGATGAGAGTTTGATCAGGATCACAGAAACAAAATCAACTTTTCCTCTCAGTTAAATTAGAAAAGTTTCGTGTTTCTTTTAACGTGGAATTGCTGATATTACGAAAACAATTTGAGGTCATCAAAATTCTTTGTGAGGACAGTAATAAATTAAATATAAAGCCGGAGATTAATTCAATTTGAAAACCATTTAGCTAGTGTGTGAACTATAAAAAAAGGTATTTCGAAACGTGAACACTAATTACATTGATGTTTGGATATAATACAAAAGTGATGTATTGGCTTGAATGCTAATATTAAAATGTTTCGATTTATAAATTTATAGACATTTACTGAAATGAGATTGTATTAATTTGATGCTATCGTATAATTTAGAGAGCTTGTGATTAATGATTGATAGTTCCGGAATAATTTACATAATATACTCATGAATGCGTCCCATATTAGATTTTGAAATAAAATTATTTTTTATTTAATTCAAGACGAATTGGCAAAGATAAAATTACAACAATTTTGTTGGTGCCTATGATATGATGAGTATAATTTTAAAGTATTTACTTCTCAGAGCTTCTTTTACCTCTTTGTCGAAATGATAATCCTTTACTTTCTCTTATTGTTGCTTTTCCTTGACTGTTTTCAGTTTAGCGTCTATACAAGGGCGGGTTTACAGGAGAGTGACTTTTCAATGAAACGCTTATTTTAGGATAAAACATATACGAGGGTGGTTCAATAATTCCTTTAAAAAAGATAGAAAAACAAATTATTTAGGAATCTTTTTAATTTTTCAACATAGTCTCGTTTTCGCTGTATAAAATTTTCCCAGCGCTCCTCCGACTTTTTAAGCCTTCCAAAAACTACGCAAGTAAGTAGAGTATCTCAGCCGATTCTAACACCTCCTCATTGACCTTGATCGCATATATATTGGCGATCAAGGTCAATGAGGAGGTGTTAGAATCAGCTTAGTGGTCAAGATCATTTAAAGGTCGAAGAAGGTTATTAAAAAGTCACACCAAAGTCAATGTAATTTCCAAGGTCAGTCAAGGTCATGAGAAGGTCAAGGTCGCACCAAGGTCAATCAAGGTTATTGGAAGGTAATGTCAAGGTCAAAACCATTTTAAAGTACAATCAAGGTTATGTGAAAGGCAAGGTCGTACCAAGGTCAAGGACATTTGAAAGTCAATAACATTTGAAAGTCAATGGCATTTGAAGGCAAGGGTGTTTGAAGGTCAAGGACATTTGAAAGTCAATGGCATTTGAAGGTCAAGGGCATTTGAAGGTCAAGGGCATTTGAAGGTCAAGGACAATTGATCTCAAGGCCATCACTTAAAGATTACATCGAGGTAGGGGTTCAACCGTGAATATATAAATAATAACGAATGAATTTTTCTATCATAAAGTGTTAAGTTTTCTTGTAGCAATGTAGAAACTCGTCAGTATTGCGGCAGAAAAATGCCAAACCAGCCTCTGATTCGATCGCACGATTACGCTTATTCTCCACTGAGATCAGACGCGGCAGCTATTTGTCGAGATTTTTTTCAAACGCAACTTTTCGTGTAAAATTGAAAACACTGTATTTTATGATATTCAGTGAGCTACAAAACAAGTTTTCAGAGTATGCCATGGATTAAATCAGTTATGTCTTAGATTGACTAAGTGAAAAATTGAATTTCAGTAAAAAAGACGGTTATTTGAAAGTTTTGGTTGTTGAAATGTGTAAATTACAATGATTACATTGTAAATTGCAATGACTATTATAAAAAATATAGTTTTTTTGGAGTGCTGTCTGTTTTAAATTAAAAAAATATCGAAACATAAAATTTGAAAACTAACATCATTTGTGTATGTAAAATCTCATATTATTTAAAATATTATATTAAAATAAAAAGACGAATTAATAATTAAAGTAAACACAGCAATTTATTAATGCAGTATTAGGGGTATGACTTTTTTGTAACATATATTGTGCATGGCCGTACATGATGAGAAATGGCAAAAATATAATAATTGCGTTTTTAGTTTTTCATTTTATTAAAAAAACATCCCGCACCGACCAAGATGAAAAATTGTGGATTTTACACTGGATGAAGAATACAACTCAATTGAAAAGGCCTAACATTTTTTGTTATGTAAAAATATGCTGTTTATTTAAGCGTTCTGTTTTAGTTTTTTATTTTCAAAACAAACTAAAAATCACAAAAATAGCTTGCAAAAAGTTTTATTTTTTAATTTTTTCATTAGATGCAATAAATTTTAAGTTTAAAGTGCGTTCAGTTTTACAATAATTAAAGATTTCTTGTGTTACTTTAATGGCTCGTTCTGCACAAATATTGGTTCGTTTTAAATTTCTAATAGCGGAATCTTCCTCCACCCAGTGTTTAAGAAAACATTTATGAGCATTTTTGAAGGGCTTTACAGATGTTTTCAAATTTTCAAAGTTATTGTGGCGAAAACGTTGATCTGAAAACCAGATATCGTACCATGCGCTGCATATAAATTTACAAATTGGTAAAAGTTCTGTCCTGTGTTCGGGTTTGAGTATAAAAGTTAAAAGTGCCAGTATGGCTCTGGAATTCCAGCGGGCATTACTGAGTGATGGTAATACACGGAATTTGATAAATGGAAACAAGTTATTTTTCTCAAAATATTTGAATGCTTGTCCCAATTCGTACAAATACTGCATGTCATCACGCCACTTGATATTGTGTATTTCCAATATTATATCGCTTTGTTTGAAGTTTTGTTTAAGATTTTCGTACTTTGTTATCAATTCTGTAAAAATATCATACGAAATATTTGGTGATGTAGATTTTTCAACAAGCATTTCATTCATGACATGCTTTAAAATCAAATCTAACACATGGTGTTGACAACCAATATATTGCGGAGGTGAAAAGGATTTTTCCTGAAACGACGTCTTCAGTAAATGAACAATTCCATTTTTTTTCCCTGTATTGACATTTGTAGTATCACAAATAATCATTTTAATGGAATTCCATAGTTGAAATTTGTTTAAAATGTTTTTGATGCCTGCAATATAATATTATAGTAAGCTATCTAGTTATTTATAACTTTTAATTTAATTAGCACCTTCAAATATTGTCAAACTTTTTCCATTATTAAGCTCCATGACCGCCAACCTGACTTCTTCAAGCTCGTTTGTCAACACCACTACCTGAACTTCTTTTTTACCATATTTCTTCCCATCAAAATGCATACACCATTTTTCTTCTTTTAATGTAGCCATATACTTTTCTTCCAAACGTTCTGCTGCTTTTATTGAGGCCTTATAAATACCAGATTGTGAGGGTGTTGGAATATCAATACCCGATTTCACCAATTCCTTACATATTTTTGCTGCATTTTTTGTGCTCACGTTGGAAGTCTGAACAATTTTCACTGCCGCCTTAGTTGAACAGGCCACGTTTTTAACACTTGGTTCAAATTTATCATCGTCTGATGATGCATAGAATTCTGTGTTTTCTTCCGATGATGCGTATAATTCTGTGTCTTCTTCTGATGATGCGTATAATTCTGTGTCTTCTTCTAGGGACATAATTGTTCTGTCAGATACATTTATGTCTGAGACCAAGGCGGTCGTGACTTTTCTTTTTAATATAGCAGCTTTTGATGGATGAATATTAATTTCCTTTGCTGTTGTGTATCCAACATCTCCTTTCCTGCTTGTTTGAACTGCGTACAACTTTTTATCTTCCATGCTTAGCCAAATGCCTTGTGGATCTGTTACATCAAATAATTCTCCAAACACTATTGTTGGGTTTCTATTTGGTCGCTTTAAATATTTACAGAAACGATCTAAAAGCTTTTCTACTTTTCTTTTTATTGAAGATTCAAGTATACATGGAAAATTTAATTTCGACCATAAATCAAGCAATTCCTTGGCTATAATCTGACACCTTATTTTTCTATTTTTTTCGGTTTTTGCCAATGCGTTGTACCGTCCTATTATCACCATCTGCTTTTGTATTCTGCACATTTCATTTAAATTTTTATCTATGTTAATTATTTCTCGTCTTTTAGTTGTACTTTTTTCAAAATGAGTCAAATTGTTTTTCCATACCGCCGAATTTTTCAAAACAGCACTTGCACTTTTTCGAGAACTCATTACTTTGATTGAATATATAAATATTTCTTAATAAATATAACCACACTTGTAGAAAGCACGCACCAAACTATGAGCTCAAACCAATAGTAGACAGCATCAGTTTGTTTACATTCGATTTCGGGGATTTACCGTACTTTGCAGTCACACAGCAACACAAAATACAAAACAAATCAGAGAACGTAAGCGAGAACGTACGCTTGTCTTTGAGAATTTACATGTAAACTTTCTACATGGACGGTGCGGGACTTTTTTCCAACAAAATGAAAAACTAAAAACGCAGTTATTATTTTTTTGGCTTTTTTCATCATGTATGGCCATGCAAATTTTTTTTTGTTAAAAAAATTGAAAAAGTCATACCCCTATGCAGTATACAAAACAAGCGACTATGTCATTGAAGCAATCATTTATTTTTTCTTTTGACACAAATGTGTTGGTTCTGAAAAGAAACGTTTTTTTGTTGGAGAAATTAATCTTCATCATATGTGAAGTTATCCATTTAGCAATTATCAATTAGCAGTTATCCAGCAATTTATTAATGCAGTATACAAAACAAGCGACTATGTCATTGAAGCAATAATTAATTTTTTCTTTTGACACAAATGTGTTGGTTCTGAAAAGAAACGTTTTTTTATTGGAGAAATTAATCTTCGTCATATGTGAAGTTATCCATTGGAGGTTGTCGTGTGGGGTTTTGATGATCCATTTACCATACTGTTTAAATCAAAAGATGAATAAAATACAATCTATTACGTAACAATATTCATTAAATAAGGTCCGTAATATGGCTACCACCTTCATCTTCTACAGAGTAAAGTTCTTCGCTTAACAGAGTTAATAACAATTTCTAGGATTCAAGTTGAATTATTAATTTCTACGATCTTATTAGTGATCCTTTGTTCCAAATGGCAAATGGCCAAATTGTGTTTGTATTTAAACTAATATTCTGATGTCCATAGAATTCTCTCAGAAACACAATGTTTTCATTGGTACAAATGGTATCAAGATTTAATTTTTTGTTCTTGTTTAAAATTTTGTATTTTTAATCGATAAAAATAATCCTTCTCTGACAAACAACTACCCAAACTCCAATTTTCTGTGGATGCACTGGTGCTTTCACAAAAAAGTGCGGATTATTTGGGATCTAAATTCTTATGTTTTGAGAATTTACGTCGCCAGAGAGATGAAACCAGGATTCATCAGTAAACATAACCTTCTCAATGCCTCCGTCATTAATAACAAAATGGTCAATAAATCTTTGAAAAAATTCCTTCTGTTTCGGTCTGTCCACAGGAAGTATTTCATGATTGGCTTGCAAGCGGTAGGGTTGTAAATGTAGATCATGCTTAAGGATACGTCGATCTGCAAGTGCTATAAGAAAGATCTAATTCTTGGTGTAAATGTAGCATAGAAAGCTGAGTGAGGACGTTCTTCTACCAAGTGTCTTACCGCTTCAACATTTTCCTCATTTCTAACTGTTGGCCTACGATTGCCCTTTTTGTGATCTATGTTTCCTGTTTCTCTGAATAATTGGACAAAACGGCCAATGTATGTGTGAAATTTATGATATGGGATAGCAATATCTGGAAATTCTTCTCAAAACTCCTGATATAGATCCCTGATAGAATAAACTCATTCACCATTAATTTTGCTACCATTTCTAAAATAAATTCAACCATGTGTCGTTTATGTTGTCCGTTAAATTCAAAAGCCATTAATAAATAGCAATAAGTTGCAAAGATATCTTCCAATTTGTCAATTTGACTTATGATAATTTACAAATGACACCTCGTCAATTGTCTAAGCTCAGACGTGAGTCATATGTCTATCTCAGTCGTTCATGGCCTTCCAAGGATACAAATTGTGGGACTCGCTTGATATGCCTGTGGCCTCAACTATTTAGCGCACTTCGATTCGTCGATCACTCAAACCATATCGTGGATTTTGTCAATCATTTCGGAGGAAGTCATTTCCACTGGACGCCTAAACGATGTTAATTTTCTGGATATACGGCCACGTTTAAACTCATTTACCCAGTTTTAAACAATCGCAAACACAGGAACAGTTGTGCCATGAACTTTATCAACCTCGTCTTTGATCTCTTCTGGTGTTAAACCTTTTAAATGAAAGTGTTTAATCACCGCACGAAACTCATATTGTTTCATTTTTCTAAAGGAACCAAAGGTTGTTACTTCAATCGGGTATAAAAATGAACCCACGCAATGGATTTAGTTGAAACTTTGACAGCAGTCTAATGAGAAATGATGCTTACTAGATGTAAATTTTTGTCATATTACTATTACTAGCGCCATCTCTTGGATTTTCTAAGGAGTTATTGAACCATCCTCGTATATTATTTTTAAACATAATCCCCTTACAAGTCTACACACTTAGCTCAGCGAGTTTCCGGCTTTTTCAAAGTATCCAGAAGTAATCCTTCGGCAACTCTGACAAATATGCATTTGTCCTGGATATCATTTGTCCGAAATCTCTTTCTACCGAGCCATTTCCTTAAATTTAGAAATAAAAACAAATCACTGGGAGGAAGATCTAGTGAATATGGTGGATGAGGTAGCAATTCTTAACGCAATTCGACAAATTTTGTTATAGCAACAACCGACGAACGAGAACAACACTCGTGAACAACACTCTTTTCTTCAACAAATGTGGTCGTTTCTTTTTCAGTTCTGCATTAAAACGTGTCAGCAAATAAGCACAATTTTGACCAGTTATCACTTTTCCCTTTTTTTAAAAGATAATCACAACAAAAGTGGATATGACCTTATCGACCGAAAAAACTATTTTTTCTTCCTTGAGGACACGTTCTCCGGAAGAAATCCATTTTTGTCGACTGTATTTTCATTTCTGGAATATAATGATGTATCCAAGTTTGATTTACTTTGACATATCGACGGAAGAATTCCCTTAGCTTATGTTTTGAAGATAGCCAAACATTTTCAGGATATTTTAATGCGAGCGACCATTTGATCAGATTAAGCAAACGCGTCACCCACCTCGCGGACAGTTCTTTCATATTTAAATGCTCATGCAAAATATCGCATATCCGTTCGATTCAATAAGGCATTCAATCAACGGTACTGAAGTAAAGAAATTATCAAAGAAAATGAACTTTTTATTTGGCCATTTTCTACAAAGAACATCTACATGTTCTAATACTCGACTCCAATATCGAAATATGTTTCACATATATTGGTAGAAAACCCTACGTAAGGTTCAATCCAGTTGATATATCCCACTCGATTTGAGTCCATAATTTGTAACTGTATCTAATTGATTTAGCAAATTTATCACTTTGATCCGAATTCGTATTATCTGCTAGGTCAGCGTTTCTCAACCTTTTTGCGCCCCCCCTCCTCACATTTCACTGAAATCGTAATTGTAATCTTAGTTTCTATTTAATTTAATTATATTTTGACGCTAAAGCCATCCTACGATCTTGTTAAACCTTGAAAATTACAACAAATGGGTGAATTTATTGATAGTTGGCAACACCGATCCGCTTCATTAATAAAATCAGAATCGATTGCTCTCTGTCTCGCGTACACCGGACATCCTCGCTGCTTCGCGAGAAGTTCCGATTTGTCTCGAACATTCTAGACTGCCTGAGCGGCGTGCATAAATGCTATATTTCGTTCCACCCAGTCTCAGTCGAGTCGATTCTTCTATCTGTACCTCTACCGTGAATGCGCATGTTGTGATTTGCGTGTTATCTGCAATTTAGGATATTCAAGTTCAAGTAGCAGTAGAATTATATAGTGTATGTATATGCAGAATCATGGATAAATTTTTAAATGGGCGTAAGCAAGCATTAGACGATAGTGAAGCATCAACAAGTGCACAGACGAAGATGGTTCCGAAGATAAAATCAAGAAAATATTCTCAAAAGAATATTTAAATTTTGGGTTTATCAGCACTGAAGTAAATGAAGAAGAAAGGCCCATGTGTGTCATTTGCTCAAAAATTTTGGCAGCAGACAGCATGAAATCGAACAAACTTAAACGACATTTGGAAACGCTTCATAGTGAGTACGTTGGCAAACCCCGAGAATTCTTCGAATTAAAATTAAAATCGTATGAAAAGCAAAAATCATTTTTAAAATACACTTTGTCTGTAAATGAAAAAGCTTTACTTGCCTCTTACAAAGTTTCATATCAGATAGTCAGAAGCAAAAAACCTCACACTATTGGTGAAGAGGTTATCCTACCAGCTGCAATTGAGATTGTAGAAACTATGTTTGGAGATAGTTTTGCCAAACAGTTGCAGTCCATACCTCTATCAAATGATACTGTTGCCCGTCGAATTGATAATATAGCTAAAGATGTGCAACACCAGCTTTTTGGGAAATTGCGTGACAAACTTTTTTCAATTCAGCTTGATGAGGCCACAGATAGCAATAAAGACGCTCATTTAATTGCCTATGTTCGATTTTGTGATGGTCTGCTAGTAGTGGAAGAACTATTATTCTGCAAACCAATAGAACTCAAAGCAACAGCTCTTGCATTATTTTCTATCTTAAATGATTTCCTAAATGAGGCAAACATAGAGTGGAAAAATTGCGTCGGAATATGCACTGATGGTGCTCGTACAATGTCTGCAAGATTCCAAACTGTACAAGCACTTGTGAAACAAAAATCTCCGAAGTGTATCTGGACACATTGCATGATCCACAGACAAGCTCTGGCTTCCAAAGAAATGAGTCCTGGTCTGAATTTTGTTCTAACGACAGTGGTAACCGTAGTAAATTATATAAAAATGAGACCACTAAAATCAAGAATCTTTTCTGCACTATGTAAAGACATGGGTGCAGTACATTCAGCGTTACTGTTTTATTGCGAGGCAAGATGGTTATCACGTGGGGCATTTTTGCAACGAGTTTATGAATTAAGAGATGAAATCGCCATTTTTCTAGAAGAGGAAAACCGACCGGAAGCCGAGAACTTTCGCGATGATTTATTTGTGATGAAATTGAGCTATTTGGTCGACATATTCGAGAAATTAAATACCTTGAATCTTCAACTCCAAGGAGCAAACACACATGTGTTGGATACGAGTGACAAAGTTAATGCTTTTTGTAGAAAACTATAATTGTGGAGTAGAAATGTAAAGCAAAAAAACCTAGAAATGTTTGAAAATTTGGATGAATGTGTCAAATCTTACAAGGTTGGAGAACAACATATAGCAGTTATTTTGGTAACCATTGAAAATCATGTAACATGTTGGCAAAGAATTTTAAAAAGTATTTTCTTGCTGACCTCAACTTGATAGCAAGTTACGAGTGGGTTAAGGACCCATTTGAAAATACTCTCGGAGGTTTCTCAACTGCCGAAGAAGAAATCTTTATAGACTTCACGGCAAGTGGCGAAATAAAAAGACAGTTTCGTAATAAATCACTCTTTGAATTTTGGGCAGGGTTGGATGATGAGTTTTCTGCACTAAAATCAAGAGCACTGCCTATACTATTACCATTTTCCACATTCTACCTTTGCGAAACCGGATTTTCTACGGTGGCTGCTTTGAGGAGAAAATATAGATCACAGCTAAATATAGAAAAAGTGCTTAGAGTGTCAATTTCTAATATTAAACCTTCTTTCGAAAAACTTTGCTCTGCGAGACAGGCCCAAGGAAGTCACTAATAATTATTAATCCTCTTTTAAATTTAATATTTTTAAGTTAATTAATAAATACGTTGTATTCTATTTATAAGTGCATTATATATCAGTGTAAACGTGCAATTTGTTTTTTATTATATCAGAATGTATTTTCCTTTTCTTTGAGTAAATTGAGTGATCTTTTTACTAATGTTTTTTCCTATTTTTTCTCGCCTTGCTCGCGCCCCCCTTTAGTTTTATCACGCCCCCCTGCGGGGGCGCGCCCCACAGGTTGAGAAACACTGTGCTAGGTAGATGTTGGCGTACAAAAATCTGTCACTACTAATATATTGAGCAACTAACTTATTACAAGTCTCTTGTTCTCCTTCGCACAGCATTCTTTTTCTTGGAACTTGAACATACCCACTGAGAAGTAGTACTCCAATAAAACATTTAACTTCAAAGTTTTCGATATTGGTTTTACTATTTCTCTGTTGAGCATATTTGTTGCTTTCAGTGACAATCATTACTATCAAATCTTCATCGAAAAAGTTTGAGAAAATATTCAGTGGGCTCTCTTGACTTCTAGGCACCTCACAATCTTCGAAATAATCCGTTACAAGCTGGAAATCCTCTCTATTCCATTGATAAATTTTCCTAAACTTTTTTTTTGACAGTACCTCTTGGCTTGTTGACTATTAAGGCTTCCTGATTTTCTGATACATATACATTATCTTCAGAGGAGAAGTCGTCGCAAATACCGTGTTCAAAAACTATTTCAGTTGGAATTTTTAGCTGTGATCCGAGTAAATTATTTATCATCGTTTGAATCTTCACCTGTTTGCTCGGTAGTTATATTATCAGGAGGAAAACTTATAATTTCTTGGAGCTTTGCGTCTTTGGTTTCGTCATCTTCTAACATAGCAAGCGCATGTTTAAATGTAAGACCTCTATGTAAAGATAACGTTCACAGACATAGATTTGCCTAATGTACTCGATACAATACTAGTTGTGTATAGTGACAAAGAAAGAAAGGGCGAAAGGTATATGAAAGTAATGCTTTCATAGATGTAGTAATCAGAAAATTATTTTCGTATTCGGCCCCGCCGCAGGTAAATACACGGACGGCAATACAGGCTTCCACCTCTAATTAATCAATAATTCTCTTGACCGATGAATTATATTGTTCTATCGGTATTTGCCAGTACCACCACAAATTTAAAGACAAAAAAATATATGTCAATAATTCCATACAAATAATTAAAAACCAGGTATCTGTCCCATTAGACACGCTATGGATGCGCTACATAAAGCTTTTTGTTTTATTATATACACAATAATTTTACTATTAAAAGAACGCTCAAACATTTTAAGTAATGCGGCATAGGTTTGTTGACATATTAGACGTAAAACATTTTACATAAATTCTAAATAATAAATACACACTACTGTAACTTATTTTTATAAAACAATACACGCTGCGTCTGTTCATATGCGCTATCAGATATTTATTGAACATAATGTGTAGTATTATGCAATGATGGTCCCTGTACGTTTGCACATTAAGATTTATTAGAAGTGCTCCACATACAGAGTGGTTGGTTTTTCATTGTACACTCAATATTTTCGTTGAGAGTATCATATTTTAAAGAAATCAAACCTATCTGATACTATTTTTTGCCCTCTTTCCAATGCTATCAAATAGAAGTGCTATCACTTGAAAAACAAAATATGATCTAATTAATTTTTTTCATTAAAATTGAACACCCTATACATTATTGAATATTGGAATGTTGTGCCAATCGCGCCTTATATTGGACCAAAGTTTTTTATTAATGCAAGATAATTCATGACCCCACAGTGCTCGCACAGTTCAAAATTATCTTGAGGAGGTTGGAATCGACACCAAGTATTGGCCAGCAAGAAGTCCAGACCTCAATCCAACAGAGCATATCTGGGACATGTTTGGCAAACACCTGCAAGATTAATCGAACCCAGTCAACAACCTGGAGGAGGAAGACGCCACCTTGTGGAAATATAGACTGGATAGAAGCAGAATGACATAAACTCGCTTATTTTGAGTATGAGTCGTTGATATAAAGCCATCATTAAAAGCAGAGATGAAGTACTCAATAATGAGGCCGTTTCATTAAAAATGCTATGAATATTTTTTCGATATTTTACCTTTTCATTGCTTTTCACTGTGTAGTAATTTGCAAAGGCTAATTTTTTAAAAAGTTAAATTTATTTTTTAAGGGTTGTTAATTACCGAAGAATTGAATATACGTCTATATCTAGTCATATACTATAGTTTTATAAAGGATTGCCTAGTGGTGCGTTAATTTCTTGGAGCAGTGTATATTTAAATTTGATTATAAGATGAAAAATAAGTTTGGATCTAATAATTTTGTATCTTTTTTGTATGAAGTAATGCTCATATTTCATTGTGCACTACCTTGTTTCTTTAATTTAATACTATACCTACTTTTAAGATATTCTGAAAGTCTTTTTACAGTGGAAAATTTACATAAAATACATGAGTTTGGCTAGAAATATACAGAGCCAAAGAGCAGCAAACTATCACTAATAAATTCGCTATCGATTAGATCAAAATTAATTACGCCTAGTTTTTATTTTCGGTCTCCGAAAGTTTTTTTGTAAATAAGAAATATGATAAACTTCGCAAACAAGATGATTCAATCAACGTCTAATTTAGAAGGTTAAGTGTAGGTGACGACAATGCCAAGAGCATAAATCAATAAATCTCATAGTCTAATTGCTTTTGTTAAAAGTTTGAGAATTTTATCAAATTAAAACTGTAAACTTTGCTCTGCTTTTCATAACTTTTTCCCTTCTCATTGTACATATAAAATTAGCACGTTCTGTATTGTTGTTTACTGAAAGTTGGCAATGTTTGTATAAAGCATACAATGGAAAACTTTATACTGTACATAAATGCTGTTTGTTCCTAAAAGTGTTGAACTAAACAATATTTAATAAAAAGAATGGTCGTATATATGTTTTTATTATTATAATCAATAAACCTTAAAATTACCCTACGGGTGTCAAGGTATACACTTAATTTTCAATATGAAACTTAATTCTATTTTCTATTATAAATTAATTTTTCCCATTCTTTCTTATTTTTTGCCGCAACTTCTACTTCTCTCCATGTCATTCCCCGTTTTTGCAGGTTTTCCGCTACTGTATTGCCCCATGTATTCTTTGGTCTGCCTCTCTTCCTTTTCTGTATTGTCTTAGCTTTCCATACTCTCTTTGTCTGCCTTGTTTCTTCCATACGAACGACATGTCCGAACCATTTCAATTTCTGTCTCTCTATACTTTCAAGGATCGGTTCTATATTTAGTTCTAGCCTTATCACTTCATTTCTTATTCTGTCTTTGCGTGTTACTCCTTTGACTGCTCTTAAATACCTCATCTCCATGGCTTGTATTTTGGATTTTGTTTTATTATTTAGTACCCAGCTTTCACACCCATATGTTAGTATTGGTCTATATACGGTTTTAAACACAGTCATTTTTGTCTTCGTTGAAATTTCCCTATTTCTGATAAAAGTCTTGTTGAGTGTATAGTACAACTTTGTCGTGCTTTCAATTCTGCCATTAATCTCTGCGTCTTCTTTCCCTTCTCTATGAATGTTTACTCCTAAGTATTTAAATGTTTCCACTTGTTCGATGTCCTTTCCTCCTACTTTAATTGTTAACTGTTTATGGTTTTCTCCTATCGCCATCACTTTAGTTTTGTCTGAGTTAATTTTCATGTTTCTCTTTTTCAGTGCTGTTTCCCAAATTACCAAGTTTGTTTGCAGGTCCTTTTCGGTTTTTGCGTATACCACCAAATCATCAGCAAACGCGTTCTCCGCTACCTCAACCAGCCCCATATTTCTATATCCTATTTGTATCTTTTTTGTGTTGTTTTTAATATCTTTCAGTACGTCATCAAGTATTATATTAAATAGTATAGGACTAAGTACTCCTCCTTGCCGCAATCCTTCCCTTGTTTCAAACTCTTCTGATTGCCTATTACCCGCTCTCACCATGTTTCTTGTACACTTGTATATGCTTGCTATTGCTTTCCTCAGTTTGCTATTTATTCCTCTTTTTTCTAGGCTCCTCCACACCAAGTTTCGGGGTATACAATCGAAAGCCTTTTCTATGTCTACAAAACCTATGTATATCATACTGTTTGCACTCTTTTCCGTCATCTGCTTCAATGTGAATATATTATCCTGTACACTTCTATCTTTTCTAAATCCACTCTGTGATTCTTCGAGTTGCGCCTCGATTATTGTTTTTAATCTCTCTTCCAGGATTCTTTCGTTAACTTTTAGCATGACGCACAATAGTGTAATTCCTCTATAATTCTTACACTGTTTGTTGTCTCCTTTTTTGTATATCGGTAACAAAACTCCCATTTCCCAATCCTCTGGTATTTTCTGGTCGACCCATATTTTATTAAATAGTATTTCTAATACTTCTGTTCCATTTTCTCCCAAATTCTTTACCATCTCTGTTGTTACTCCGTCTATTCCTGCTGTCTTGCCTCTCTTTAGCCTCTTTAGTGCATCTTTTATTTCTTCCATGGTTATTTTGTCCTGTTCCGTGTGTTATTTTTTTCTTGTAGGCGAGCAATATTTCCGATTTGCCTACTTCTTCGTTAATTTCCGTGCTAAGTAAATCCTCAAAGTATTCTTTCCATCTTGCCATAATGTCGTTCTCATCTTCTAGTATTTTTCCTTCTTTTGATTTTATGTATAAGGTTTTAACTTGATTTCCTTTCCTTAATCGTTTCAATACTCCATACAACAGTTTTTGATTTCCTCTGCTATCTCTTTCCATTGCTTCCCCAAATTCTTCCCATGTCCTTTGTTTTGCATCTTTTACCAGTTCTTTAACTTTTCTTCTCTGTTCTTTATATTTGTTGTATGTTTGATTATTTCTGTTGCATAAGTAGTTTTTCCATGCTTGTTTTTTTTTGTTTTATTTCTTGCTTTATTTCTTCATTCCACCACTTTGTTTGTTTATTATGTTTCCTTATTTTACTATACCCACAACTTTCTTCCGATAATATCATTATTGTGTCTCTGACTTTTTTACATAGCGTTTCTGTTTCTATGTTATTACTTATTTTTTGTTTGATTTTAATCATTTCTCGCTCTATTTTTTCTTTGTACACTTCAACGGTCTCTTCTTCTCTAAGTTTGTATGTTCTAACTACCTTCTTCTCTTTCCCTCTTTTATTAATATTTGTTTTTACTTTCTCGTTTGTTTCTTGGCCATCTATTTTTATTTTTGAGAGAACCAAGTAATGATCTGAGTCTCGCATCCTCTGCTTACTTTCGTATCCTTTACTTCTCTCCGGTATTCTCTGTTTATTATGACATAGTCTATTATCGATTTTTCGTTTCTACTTCGTACTTCTCTAGTGTATTTATGGATATCCTTATGTGCATAGAAACTATTTGTTATAACTAAGTATATATGTATGAGTTGCCAAAATAAAAACCGAACTTCTTTTGTAATAGAGAATAAAATAAGAACTCATATATGATACAAAGGTATTTTTAATAATATAAAATATTATTAAAAATCTGGTGTGAAAAACACAAATACAGGTTCACTATTAATATTTTTTGTGAACCTTTGTATTATACAAAACTGGTGGGGTTTACCTACTCATGGATGTTTCAATTATTCTGATACTCATATATGGCTAAATTATTGAAGGAATTTAATACACTTTTCAGACCAGATACGCGAATCTGATAACGCCGTTTAGTTTGATAAATGATGGATGTGCACTGGTATACTGGAATATGTAGAAAATATCACGGTTTTTTCTGTTTGTTGAAATATCAGTCAGTTTGAATTGAGTGCAGTTTTAAAGTTGGCTAATCGTATTGAAAATGGAGTTAACTCATGAAAATGTTCGCGCTATGATTTATAATGACTTTTGTTATGGTTTAACACCAGTGCATAGAATGTTTAATTTCTGCATTTGGAGATGAAGCGCCAACAAAAACAACGGTATATCCTTGGTTACAAGGATTCAAGTGTGTTCGTTCTTCTTTACAGGACCAAGCAAGGGAATAATAATAATAATAATTTATTCCTCTAGACTCCTAGTGGAGCATAGGAAAGGTCAATTCAGTAAGGAAAATATACATACAAATACATATTAAATAAATACTCTTTAAGCCAATGAAAGTCCTAGGGAAAAGATTAATTAAAACATATAAAGATTAATATGTAAGTTGTTAAGTGGAACCGTATATTAATGTGTTAAACATCAAATTATTTTCGCGTTTTTCTTTCTAAAAATCATATTATATTATCACTAAAAATTCTATATTTCTCCTTCATTTATAATTTTCATCAATAATTTTATAATTTAGAAGATATTTAACTTGTTTGGTATCTGTAATTATATTGACGTTTATAGTAATAGTGCTGTACATATTTAAATTAATAAAGCCGGGAAACTTCATACTTTTATATATGCGCATGGGATAATAATGTGCATTTAAGGGTTAAGAATAATAATGTCTAAATTCAAATCCAAATATATAAAATCTATCTAAACGATCAAAACATTTAAATTAATTCATTTAGGAAACTAAAAGCAAATATAAATTTCGATATATTAATATGCGAAGAAGAGGTGTTGGATGAAATAAAAGAAAGATGGCGTCTTTTACAAAAATTCTAAAAGTACGCGTCCCTTGTGAAGAGCTTCGCTAAAGCATAAGTAATCAAACATACCCAAATTATACACCCAGCGATATCAAAAGCTAAAGTGCATCGATAAACCATAAATTAGGCCACAAGCTAGACCTTCGAGGTTATAAATACCAGGATTCCTTATCCTGAGTTGTTCTATCTCCATGAGTTTCCAAAAAATGGCCTAAAACCTAGTTGAAGTACACCTGAAATCATCCTGAATATTCGGGTTCTCATTTACATATTTTAATGAGTATTTAAATTACTTTTACTAAAACGTAAACATAGAAAACTTTAACCGATAAAATCGTATAAATTTTAATCATTTTAAGAGTTCATTTTCCAGTTATAAGTTAATGTTAAGTGAATAACGACAGAGTTTTACAATGGACAATCTAGAAAAGCATGTGATTACTTACTGTTATTGTTCAAGTAATAATTAATTAATTATGATTAGAAAAATTGTAATGTTGCTTATAATTTAAATATACATATTGTTAATAGAAAAGTATCATATTTTCTGTATATAGATGCGGCATCGTTATGCAAAACAGGAGTGAAGTATACAGAATGTAAAGAAAATCTTGAAATGGATAATTGACATTGTGTCGATTGCATGGAATGATATTTTATTGTAGCTTCTGAATATACAGTGTGGTCATAAAGTTTGGAACCAAGCTTATAACCGCATTATTTTACATTTTTTGGAAAAACGCTCGGACAGGTAACTTTTCTTTTTTAAAACGCCATCTTTTGACATACAATTTTTTTCTATGACGTCATTGGTTTTCGAGTGATGACGTTATCAACACTTTCTTTAAATGGCAACCATATTATTTTTTTCTCGTTTTTGGTAGATCTTTATATCCACCAAATAGTGATATAAAACAATTGGTATGTTGCATCACAATTTTTTTGAAAAAATGATATAAATTTAGAAAAAAATACGAAAATTTTATTTTTGCACAAAATTAAAATTAAATTAAAAAAAAATCTGAACTTAAATTTATTGTAACAGTTAACGTAAGTTTTCAAAATGGATCCCACCAACCAACTGACACTGTCCCAGCCGAGTGTAAATGCTTTGCGATCAATAGTAATCTGCGTTATTCGCTCCAGGTCAAAATAAATTCGTCTTCCCAATCGGCCAATTACTTATTAAAAAATCTTATTTAACATTAAATAGTTCCACAAAAAAGGGCCAAAGAAGTTTAATTTATTTAAAAAATTGACATGATGTGGCAGACCATTTCTTAATTAAAATTATCGCCCAAAAATTGAAGATTTCAAAAACTAATTAAGCTTACAAAATTTACTGAAATATGTAAGTAAGTTTTTTTCACACTTCTGTCGTGTGTGAGGACTTAAATATTCTTCTTGAACAAACCGGATCGTCAAAAGCACATGTACTCATGTTACTATGCAAAAAATTTACAAAAACAAAAACACGCACTTTTTTGCAAGATATTTCTTTATGACATTCTTGCTTCTTTTTATACAATTTATGTACAAAAATTTTAGTTTGAAATTGTTTCTATGGCGACAACATTGTTGAATTATTTACTTCTATTTTTGACGTTAAATTTTTGAGATATTGCGTAAAAATTGTTAATTTTCGCTAATATAAAAAATGGCACATTTATCTGAACGAGAAAAAATCGAAATTTTAATTATGGTTGGGTATGGGGACAGACAAAGAACGCATGCAGAAGCATGCGATTTGTTTAACCATGAACACCCTGATAGACCTCCAATTACCAGGTCTACGGTGACAAAACTAGTTGGAAAGTTTACCGAAACTGGATCCGTAAAAGATCGACCACGGCAAGGTAGACCTCAAGTAGGAGAAGATGTGAAATTAAATGTGCTTCTAGAAGCAGAAGAAAGGCATCATGTTTCCACCAGACAACTTGCGTTAGCCAATTAGGTGGCTCACTCATTTGTCGTCAACTTATTTAAAAAAGAACACTATCGTCCTTACAAAGTTCAACTTGTACAGGAATTACATGAAGATGACGAAGATCGTCGACTGCAGTTCTGTGAAGACGTAATGTTACTTTGTGACCAAAATCAAAATTTCTTGGAAAACATCGTCTTCTCAGATGAAGCTACGTTCTGCCTAAATGGATCTGTTCACCGCCATAATTGCAGATATTGGTCGCAGAACAATCCGCATTGGACTCAAGCGTGTCATACTCAACGCAGAGGAAAAGTTAACGTATGGGTTGGAATGATTGGACGACGCATTTTAGGACCATATTTTTTAAAGGAAATTTAACTGCTGCGCAATATTTAGAATTTTTAAGATTTGAACTGGTTCCAGCGCTCGCTGTTATTTTCCCAAATCACGAGGATGGTGAGGTACCCCATCCAAATATTTGGTTTCAACAAGATGGGGCGCCTCCCCATTATGGTGTAGAGGTTCGCCACTATCTTGACGAAATATTTCCCAATAAATGGATTGGACGGAGAGGCGCCATAGAATGGCCACCTCGTTCTCCTGACCTGACTCCGTTAGACTTTTTTTTGTGGGGTTATTTGAAATCGAAAGTGTATTTTAACAAACCGAACAATTTAGAAGATTTAAAAGAACGAATTCGCGTAGAACTTACACAAATATCCCCAGACATAATTGAGGCGAGTATACGAAGTGTTTACACTCGGCTGGGACAGTGTCAGTTGGTTGGTGGGGTCCATTTTGAAAATTTACGTTAACTGTTACAATAAATTTAAGTTCAGATGTATTTTTTTTAATTTAATTTTAATTTTGTACAAAAATAAAATTTTCGTATTTTTTTCTAAATTTATATCATTTTTCCAAAAAAATTGTGATGCAACATACCAATTGTTTTATATCACTATTTGGTGGATATAAAGATCTACCAAAAACGAGAAAAAAATAATATGGTTGCCATTTAAAGAAAGTGTTGATAACGTCAACACTCGAAAACCAATGACGTCATAGAAAAAAATTGTATGTCAAAGATGGCGTTTTAAAAAAGAAAATTTACCTGTCCGAGCGTTTTTCCTAAAAATGTAAAATAATGCGGTTATAAGCTTGGTTCCAAACTTTATGACCACACTGTATATATTTTAGCTTTTGTTCCACCAAAATTAATATATTTACAATTTTTTTAAATAAAATTAAGAAGCGTAATTCCTTACATTATTATAATTTACACAGGATATTTTGTCTCGATTAATTTGTTCTAATGAAGTTTTGTTTTAATATAATACGGAAACTTGCGCCTTTAGAAACGTTGTATGATTTCCATTTCTGTGTAGCGGTTTAAATTGTAATTTCAACTTTAATTTAATGTTCACTTAGTTGCAATCCGACAGTAGTTAATTATTTCATTAGCAGCCTGCTGCATCTCAGCCTTTCTTCGTCGTTATTGCGTATTTGACGCTGTTAGCATATCATACATTACTTACTAAATTGGCCTTTGGTTGTTTCTACCCTCAATCAAGAACTGATATATGGTAGCGTAATTTTAATAATGGGAAATTCGCTTAAAATTACTATTGACACTAAAAATATATGGAAAATTAATAAAAAAATAAATGGTTATAACAAGAGATTTATTTGAACCTAACGACGAGGTTCGAGAACTTTAAATCGTTGATTGACGTTGATATACTTTTTGACACATCATTATATCGATAGAAATAAGTACTAAACTTTTAGTTTCAAATTCTTTTTATTGTAAATCCACTATAATATTGTTTCGCCATGTAATGGCTCCATCAGGTGGATGAAAATCTGAATATTTAGAATACAAGTTTGAATATTTATATAACAGAATAAATTAAAACATACATGAGTGGGTAAAACCCCACAAGTTTTGTATAATACAAAACTGGTGGGGTTCTACCCACACATGTATGTTTCAATTTATTCTGTTACATTACACATGCGGTTATTCCGTAGGTATGAGTGAAGACACAAACAAAATACAGTTTCTAGAGATAAGGCAGTGCCATCTTTGGAAACACTTCGTCAGTTCTGCATTGGTTATGTAGACAGAGCGAGTACTTCGATCGTCTGACAATATGCAGCGCTGAATGTCCTTTTACGTTCGGCCTTAATAATTTTTGTGAGATAGCGAAGTCGTTCTTTTTTGTGAATGTATCTGAAGATATCCTTTCTCCAGCAGAGGCGTACTGATGAATATGTAGAAAGATGAAACAAGTATCTGCGTCTCTGGGAAGGGATATGTTCAAACACATTCACAAAAATATTAATATTGAACTTTTATTTGTGTTCTTTACCTGATTTTTAATAATATTTTGAATATTTATGTACAAATTATTGAGAAAAAATGGTGGTGGAAAAATTTTTACAATCTTAAATTTAGTAGAGGGGAGTTGTTTAAATCTAATTGGTCATTTAAGGCATTAATTATTATATCTATTAACTTCCAACAAATTAAGTTCTTTTGCTTATATCTTGAATATGTAAAATTTTTAAATCTGTATTAAATCTATGATTATTGTCCGCCGTACTCACTTGAGTACACCTTATTTTTAATACATTGTGCCATCTAGGAAGTCAATATGTAACTTCTTATTGTAGAAACCGTATGATACATTTACCTTTTTTCTAGTCTGCTGAGGGGTTAGAATTATTTTACATTAGTAACTGTTATATGCTTCAGTAAACGTGCTGTGCTCGTTCATTTTCAGACAAAATGGGAGGTATGTGTTTTATTTATTCATTTACTTTTGTAGTTCTTAGATTTGATAGAATTTTATGCATGATTTGTCAACCAATATACTAATAACTCCGATTACATGATTAGAAAGTTGTATAAATTGGTTTTAGTTGAAATATTGCCATGTATACTTTGTTGTACTCATTTGAGTACAGTGAGCACATGTAACCTATTTTTTATATATTTTTGCTTTAGATCCTGTTACGATCTCTACCTGTAGTTTTTACGGTCGGAAACGTTTTAAGAATCTCGCCAGTGCTGCAGATTCAATTGAAGTAGCAATGAAGCGGCAATAGCAAAATTGATGTCGTAATCATACCACCAAATCCTGACATACTAACGGATACAGAAGAATACGACGATGATGATTTAGGTTGTACAGAAATTCCTCAAGACATTCTTTGAGCAGTCGAGCTGTTTGTGTCAGAAAGCGACGACGGTTTTGCGTGGGACAGTAGTGATGATGAAACCCTTCATGTGCTGCAGCAAAAACTACGCGGCGGCATTCAGAAGCAAGGAAAGACAAAAACATTGGATGTCAATAAGGAACAACCTGTTTGGATAAAAAGTAACTTATGTATTCAGATCATGAATTTTTGAATATTACAAATGGTGTAGAGTTACGGCAAGAAATAGTTGCAAAGTATATAGAAAAATTAAATCCGAAAGAAATATTTGAAACGATGTTTGATAGTACTGTAATTCAACATATAGTTGATCAAAGTATAATATATTCACAGCAAAGTAATAGATATGGTTTTCATACATCGTGTGATGAGATACGGGCATACATTGGTATACTGTTATTGACCGGTTATCATAAACTGCCTCGAGAAAGGATGTATTGGGGATTGGATGAGGATGTAAGAATCGATTGTATTTCGTGTTGTTTACCTAAAAATAGATTCGTGAAAATCAAGCGCAATTTGCATTTAGCTGACAATTCAAATGCAACATCTAGCCGTGACAAAATGTATAAAGTCAGGCCTCTAATGAATCTTCTAAACAGAAACTTTCAACAGTGGGGTGTCTTCCATAAAGATTTATCTATCGATGAGGCAATGATAAAATATTTTGGCCACCATCCAGCAAGCAATTCATCAGAGGAAAGCCCGTAAGATTTGGGTTCAAGGATTGGATGCTTTGCAGTAGTACAGGCTATTGTTACAAATTCAATACATACTGCGGTAAAGATCAATCGCCCGATGTTAGAAAGCAGCCGCTTGGACCACAGGTTGTGCTTTCGCTTTTGCAAGTGGTTGATGTTCCAAGCGATCATGTAATATACTTCGACAATTACTTTACGAGTTATGAGTTACTAACAAAATTGCGGCAACTAGGATACAAAGCCACTGGAACTGTTAGAGAGCAGAGATTGAAAGAGTGTCCACTACAGACTCACAAGGAAATGGCAATGTTGGAGAGATCCAGTTACGATTATCAGTTCGATCAAAGAAACGAAATCCTTGCGGTTAGATGGAAAGACAACAGTATCTGCACAATGGCAACCAACTATGATACAATTGAACCGATGGCTAAAGTAAAACGGTGGTCTAAAATTCAGAAGGGGAAGATTGATATGAACCAGCCCCATTTATTTCAGTCTTATAATAAGGGCATGGGTGGAGTAGATTTCGTTGATCAATCTGTCAGTACATATCGTATAGCGATTAGATCTAAAAAATGGTGGTGGCCGCTTTTTACGCACATGATAAATTTGGCTATGACCAACGCTTGGAGGCTGCATGTAATGTTTTGTGAAGAAAAAATGGATCAACTCTCTTTCAGTCGTTACGTAACGCGATATTATCTTAGATTATCAAATAGAACTCAGACATCAAGGAACAAACCATCTATACCATCAAGCATAGCGACAGACAGTTTGGGTCATTTTCCAAAAAAATTAGAAAATCAATTACGTTGTGTAATGTGTCACGCTCGCATTCGTTGGTGCTGCAAAAAATGTCAAGTAACATTATGTATTGAAAGAGAGTGTTTTGAAAATTTTCATGTTCGTTGAGTCCATTGTACTCATTTAAGTACACCCTTGTAACTTTGGAAAAATAAACTTTGTTTTAAAAATAATCGATTTTTTTTGTTACTAAGGTTAATAAGAACAAAATATATAAAGTATAATAAATAAATATTAGAACTAGCCGGTTGGACACTAATGGGTTAATATCTTTCGTAAGTCATTGTTTCGATATCAATCATAGATTGTAAATGAAGGCATATCTAAGTTTAGAACAGACCAAACTATAATATAATGTTTTTAGTGTAAATACTTTAGAGAATCCCCTACACGATCTCGATCAAATCCTTGAGAAGATTATAACCTGTGTCAGAAGAATGTAGCAGCCTATTTTGTAGTTTGTGTATATAGGACTGTTTTAATGCCTTATGTTTTGTCGTATACAGTACCAACACAGGATAAAATTAATATTTCTTCTATTAGATCGAAATTAATCATATATGAGATGGAGATATTATCAAACATTAATAGCAAATGTTATCGAAGACAACGTCTGCTAGTTTAGTGCGTTTAAATTTGGCAACAAATATTATAATTTTTGTAGTGTAACTAATTAACTATTATCGGGATAAAATAAAACAAATTTTAATGAATTTCACTACTTTTCACTTTACACAGTAACAATCGTTTCACTCCAATCTGAGCTTCGTCAGACATATAACTAAGTTATATGTCTGACGAAGCTCAGGTTGGACAATAGGTTACACAATATCGATCGTTTCGCTCCAACCATAGCTTAGTCAGACATATAACTAACTTATATGTCTGACGAAGCTCAGGTTGGAATGAAACCATCGTTACTGTGTAAAGTAAAAAGTAGTGAAATTCATTAAAATTTGTTTTATTTTATCCCGATAATAGTGATAATGGAATTTCATCAAGTAAAGGCTGAAACAATCATATATATATATATATAACTAATTAACTAGCTTAAATTTATTGAATAAAAAAATAATATGTCTATAAAAAATATCTGTTACATTTATATATATAAAATATATACAGGGTGGCCCATTAGTGTGAGGAAGTCCAGTATTTCGTTTATTACAACACATATCAAAAAATGTTTCAAATAGAAGTTGTAGCAAATGCAACACTGCATATTTGTAAAATAATTGGAACTATACAGGGTGCTCAGATTAGTCGAGGCATTTAACCGAAATATTTTTTTAAATGGCATGGTAGCTATATTTTTACATTATCGCAATAAGTATAACGGTATACATAGGTCACTAGATTTTTTCGACAAAATTTTACCGCGTTGCCAAATTATTGCGAAAAGTATGAAATTTTAGAGAAAATTGCATGATCATAAATATATCTCATAAAAATTTACTAATAACATGTAAAGCGAAATTCTTCTTAATTACAAAGAGAAAGAGTTTATTAAACTTATGGCACAAGAGTATTTTTTTTTCATACACAGGGTGTTTAATATGAAGGCACAAAATCATCACATTTTAATAGGTCAAAACTTATTTTTTTCAAATGAAACATCCTGTATATTATTGCACAATTTTGTAAAGCTACTAAATCCCTTCAATTTATGTATATACCATATAGCCTCTAAAACCAATAGTTTCAGAGAAATTACCGTTTTATGAAATTCTTATTCTACATAAATTAATTTCGAAATGCGACATAATTTATAAATTTATTACCCCTAAGTAAAATATAAAAACATAAATTTCTTTTCTTCTAGATATCTACAAAACAGTTACTTTATTAAATGCTCAAAATGGCCACCATTTACTTCTAAACAATAATACATGCGGTCATTGAAAGTTCTGCTAACATTTCTTAGCATGGTCTCATCAATAGTTCGGAAAGTGTCTCTTATTCTTTGTTTCATATCTTCCTTTGTTGTTGCGAATGTTTTGTAAACTTGAATTTTAACATAACCCCACATGAAAAAATCTACTTTGTTTAATTCCGGGGAAAGGGGTGGCCATTTAACTGGCCCTCCTCTGCCTATCCATCTTTCAGGTAGCCAGTTATTTAAAAACGTATTGACTACACCGGCATGATGAACTGGCGCTCCGTCATGTAAATACCACATCCTTTGCTTGACTTGATTGGGCAAATGTCGTATTAAATGGGGTAAATGGTTCTGTAAAAAATCCAAATAAATTTGAGCAGTTACCTTCCCATCAAATAAATGCGGCCCAATCACATAATTTCCTATTATTCCACCCCAAACATTCAAGGACCATCTTGTCTGACTAGTAGTCTTTACATAATGTGGTTGTTCGGTGGAATAATAGTGAAAGTTATGTCTATTGACAAATCCATTTTTGTGAAATGTCGCTTCGTCAGAAAATAAAACATGATTGAAAAATTGTCTGTCTTGTTCAATTCTTCCTGAAGCCCATTCACAAAACGTTATTCTTTTTTCAAAATCATCGGGTAATAGCTCTTGCATCATTTGTATGTGGTATGGTTGCATCTTGTTTTTGCTCAGAATTCGTTGGACAACAATGCGACTTATGTTAGTCTGATGCGAAATTTCTCTACTAGATGTGTGAGGATTTTCTATAACCTTTAACATAACTGTCATCTCATCATCTGCTGTTATTGCAGTCTTTGTTCTTTCACCTTTTGGATATGCAACATTTCCAGTTTGTATAAATCTCAACAATAAACTTTCAAATGCTTCTTTTCTAGGCTGCCTTCTAAGTGGATATTTTTCATGATATAATCTTGAGGCAAATAAGCAATTTTTTAAACTTTCACCCAGAACAAAAATCATATCTATCAGTTCTTGATTGTCGAAGTTCATTTTTGCAACCTAATTTACACGAAATGTAGAGTAGGTATACTAAACTACTTATTCTTGACAGTAGTATAATAATAAATTAGAAAATGTCACCCCCACCCCTACTTCTGCCATTGTCCAGTCCGAAATCACCCAGATCCCTACTTCTACTATTAATACCTTCGATCTCCAAGTCCCGATATCATTCGACGACGAGAAACCAAGGAGAATAATTCGATCTCGCCGCTGAAGATGTTGTTGTGGACCGCACGTATTATTGTTTAGAAGTAAATGGTGGCCATTTTGAGCATTTAATAAAGTAACTGTTTTGTAGATATCTAGAAGAAAAGAAATTTATGTTTTTATATTTTACTTAGGGTTAATAAATTTTATAAATTATGTCGCATTTCGAAATTAATTTATGTAGAATAAGAATTTCATAAAACGGTAATTTCTCTGAAACTATTGGTTTTAGAGGCTATATGGTATACATACATAAATTGAAGGGATTTAGTAGCTTTACAAAATTGTGCAATAATATAAAGGTGTTTCATTTGAAAAAAATAAGTCTTGACCTATTAAAATGTGATGATTTTGTGCCTTCATATTAAACACCTTGTGTATGAAAAAAAAAATACTCTTGTGCCATATGTTTAATAAACTCTTTCTCTTTGTAATTAAGAAGAATTTCGCTTTACATGTTATTAGTAAACTTTTATGAGATACATTTATGATCATGCAATTTTCTCTAAAATTTCATACTTTTCGCAATAATTTGGCAACGCGGTAAAATTTTGCCGAAAAAATCTAGTAACTTATGTACACCGTTATACTGATTGCGATAATGTAAAAATATAGCTACCATGCCATTTAAAAAAATATTTCGGTTAAATGCCTCGACTAATCTGAGCACCCTGTATAGTTCCAATTTTTTACAAATATGCAGTGTTGCATTTGCTACAACTTCTATTTGAAATATTTTTTGATATGTGTTGTAATAAACGAAATATTGGACTTCCTCGCACTAATGGGCCACCCTGTATATAAAAATATATACATAATATATAAAAAATGTATATTACCGTACAACGTAATCGTTGTACGTAGTTATTTTAACAAAATATAGAGAAGAGCAAATAACATGCTTTTGTAAAAGTAGGTAACCTATTGCCTAAATTGCTTCATTTAAAATATATTGGTTGTTCTAAAAGGTTCTTCCTTACAAACCTTTGATCTTTGAATGGCAAAATTGGCCTGTCGCTTTTTCATAATGACCCTTTGTGCCTTGACTGAGAATGCTACTATTTCCGATGTTTCTCCATTTATTCCCTACATTTAATTTATAATCAACGTAGGTATCTATCTATCAAAATTTTATGTCGTAATTAAAGACTTTAGTATTAATGTAAAACTATAACACAATGACACATTTTTTTTCATTAGTTAGATATGCACATATACAGAATATTTAAAAAAGGCATTATCCTAAATACGTATTTCTACAATTAAATTCCATTGGTGTAAATGTTCAACATTTATACTAACAATTTCCCACACACGAAATCACGAAGATCTCTATATACATATGCCCTGGTTTTATGAACTCAAACCATGAATTTAGAAAATGGAGAAATACAACTTGCTGAAAATTTGCAAGCTTTAAACGAATATTATAAAAAATGGCGCTTATAACCATTCGAAATTCGTTTGTGTAGCGAAGAAACCAACAGAGAGCTGAATGTTGAATTTGGTGATGGTCGGATCGACCACAACTACCAAACTAAATTAGTGGGCCTAACATTAAAAAGGTCTCTGATATTCAGGCAGCACCTCTGTAAAACCAGTCAAAAATTGAAGATTTGCCAGCAAATCATGGGGAGGGAATGGGGGGGGACCTAGCTGACGGCAACCATTGCACTGGATTACTCTCCTGCTGAATAGTGTGTTGTTGTTTAGTATCGAAGCTCTCACATCAAGCTATTAGATATTCAACTTAACGATACAATAAGGATCGTCACCAATACTGTGAGATCCACTTCTAGTCTATGGGACCGGATATTAGACGTCTTATTACAGCACGGAATTAATGGGCTAAGATCACCAAGAACACTGAACTTTCTATACGCAATGAGTGGAAGAGCGTCCCCAGGATCCGAGTGAAATCTAGGAGAGCGATTTGGCTGGATACGGAAGGTCAGCAGCCCATCAATGTGAGTGATAATTGTGTGAGTGTTGACTGAATAGAGATTTAGTTTCTAATCTTTTGGAACCTCTGCCGGGCGTAACTTTCACGCAGGCAATGGTCTCAACTAAATAGGTTCCGCACGGGCCACAGAAGGTGCATCTCAATGCTGCATAAATAGAAACTGCATAAATTGAAACTATGGCCTACATAGTAAACGATTTTCCCAGAAGAAGTTTACCTGGTGGTATCCACGAGCTAAGCAGCTCTCGACTGGTTAAAAAATTTAGATATTGAGGTATAATAGCTATTTATGTAACGAGTACATAATTTAGCTGTTTATGGACGCGGCTAAAAGTTTATTGGCATAACTCGCGATGCGAGTTCATATTCATACTGTTTGATATGAATGTTATGTTAAGACTGTGTGGCTTGTACTGATGTTGAGTTTGTACTGATCTATTCTGTACTGTTTTACAAGTAGGTAAAAATAAACCACTACCCCTAACTATTACAAATTAAAAGCGAATTGATTGAACAATGTATTGTTTGGAGTCATAACCGGGAATTTTTGTGTGTTATTTAATTCGTAGAAATTATATCTACAAGCAATAATACCCAAGGTTTACGATAGAGTCTTAAAATTCTAATCTTAACTAATAAACACATAAAAAAATATCATAACTAATTAAGTATTAGTAGGTGTCACAAACCTAAGTATGCATTTCCGGCTGGTCCTTTGTTCAGTAATAGATTTTTATGGTACGTTCATATTTAGGAATCGTGAGCATATTATACTTATTTAGTTAAAAATTAGTTTAATATTAAATATAGTCTTTGAATATGTTCACTAATAACGCTAAGCAATAAAACAAAAGGTCCGCTATATCAAGCAATAAATAAATTTTGAAAAGATGCCGATTATTAATAATCCCAGGTAATAGAACGAGGGGTCTAAATTACAAAGTAGGTAAGAAATAGATTTACATATGTAAAGAGTGTTGCTTTCTTAGAATTTAAAGAAATCTTTTATAATGTACTAATAAAAGTTTGTTGTACAGTGGTTTAAACTCGAAATTGAATGTTAAATATTTTATAAAATTGGAAATCTTATGTTTGAATTCTATATCCTAGATCTATTTATATTTAACAACAAAAGATGTTTAAAATTAAAATATTACAAAAGGATAATAAATCTATCTATCCTCAACAATGGAATTAATTTATTTATTTTTTGTTTGTGTATTGTCGTGTAGAATCTAAATTTCGTTGCCCTATTTGGATTGTATCTGTTGGGCAAAAATAAATAATTATCATTATTATAAATCTTATAAAACTTCAAACTGTCAAAAGGAGACTGCCAATTAATGGAAACTTTGCTTTTGTCCGGCTCAATAATCTATGATCAAAACTTTTCGGAACATCCGTCATATCATACTTCCGAATTGTAAAAATGAATCCAAATGTATAAGCATATATACAAATACTGCACATTACACATGCATAGGAAATGGATTTACTTGTCTATTGATTTTCTGCTGCACGAACATAATTTATAGTTATTACCAAAGTTTTAGCAAACAACTAGGAACTAGCTATCACGGTTAATTTCATAACAAATTACTACTAGCGTTAGAGATATATTAGCGGAAAATTTGTAACACTTCCTGCAATAATTGCAAGGACTTCTTCGGAGTTCTATCGTTTGTTAAGTTTTTTTATATCACCTTTCGCTGACAATATGTCGGCTTATTCTAAACTATTGCCTATTTGTTGTAATACAGCCAGTTAATAAAGCTTTCTATGCAGAAATATATCAAAAAACACGTCACGTTGAGTTATAACTTCTTGTGTGACTCTACAATATAATTTGTTGAAAAAAACTAAACGTTTGGGCAGGTATTTTAGGTGACCATTCTATAGGCCCCTATTTTATTGATGGTATATTAAATGCCGACAAGTATCTCGAATTACTGAAAAATCAAATACTTCCCGCCATTCAGAACATTGGAATAAATCAGGAAATCGTTTGGTTTCAACATGATGGCTGACCAGCACATAATGCAGTGAGGGTGAAGGAATTTCTAAGAAATACTTTTCCTGAAAGTCTTATTACTGGAACAGGAAACATTAAATGGCCCCCGCGATCTCCTGATCTATCTCCAAATGATTTCTTTTTGTGGGGATATCTAAAAAATATTGTTTATACTCATGAAGCTGGTAGAGCAGAAAATCTAGTTGCCTTGAGAGAAAAAATAACTGAGGCTGCGAATTCATTAACTGCCGACATGTTACCAAATGTAAGAGCTAATTTTTACGACCGCCTAGGACAATGTCTTGCTGTGCAAGAAGGAATTTTTTAACCTCTTGTATAATTTATTATAATTTTTAGAATCCTTTTTTATTTATTTTATTAGGATTATTCTTTAATTTTATTAGAATTACGCTTTTGTTTATGCGACGTACCACAGCTTAAAAATTTCCTGCATCTACTGAAAGAAATAAGAAAAGCAAATCCCTTGCAATTCGTAAATGTTATTTTAGAACGCATTACAAGTACCTATGTCGATAGTCAAATGATTACTGCTAACTTGTATTTGCGAAACAATCGGAGACAATCGTTGCCGACCGTCGCGGTCTTCGCCGGCATTGGATCGGCTTTTCCATATACATATACATCGTATGTATAAGTTTATTTCAAATTATTCATTGTTTCTACACACTCCCGACATTTTCAACACGATTGTGTATCGCTTACAACGTCTCAACGGCAACTAAATTGATCGTCGTACGCCTCTACTCGATCCCTCCACATCACGCTACTGTTCGGGCACAAAGTCTGCCGTCTTTATTCATGAGTGTAAATATTTTATTTTAGAACATCAAGTATCAATATTGCGTGCCATAAATTTTCAAGTGTCCTAAGGCATTAACATGGAAAACTTCTAACGAACGGGTTACGTGAAAAACCCTGTACAGTTAAAAATTACGAATTTACTCACGACATTCAAATTTATTTTCTATTCCCAGTTTGACCGGAAATGCTTCCTACTATATATTTTTAAATGGAACAGCCTGTATATTGTTGCAATTTCGGAAAGGGAATTAAAAACTACATTCAGAAATGTATTTTTTTTCCTTATCCTGAAGAAACTAACAGAAAAAATTTAAAAAAAATATACTTAACATGAAATAAAAAAGAATTAATAAATAAATTTACAGACTACAATAAATGTTGAAATTGTGCTCCGTTAACCACTCGGCAGTGATATAATCTATCAACAAAATGTCTTAATGAATTATGTAAAACTTCTACAACTAAAACACAAAACTAATGAAAGCGTTAATTTCAATCGCACCTGCCATTGAAAATGTCAAATAATTTACGCCTACACATGAAACATAGATATACACGGTTAAAACCCTATTACGTATGTTGATATTAGAATTGAAAGTACTTAGAAAACGAACATTTAGGTATAATTAAAAATTCATTGTGTTTGTTGCCAATATTGAAATTTGACGTGTTTTTTTCTTGAATTAAAGCAATTAAAATTATTGAATTGAGTTATTGTATGTTGTTTTGAAGTAGGCCGGATGCAAAAATGTTTATAATCATGTATGGCATTGTTCACTTTTACAGATCTACTGCCGTGAATAGTTTGAGTCTTTAAAATAACTAAAAGTAAAGAACTAAAGACGATTATAGAATATTAGAACATTCGAAAAGAGAAATTCGATATTATATAAGACAAAATTGTCTTGTATTTTAAGAAACTACATGAGATATTATCAGATGTATTTAATAATATAAAGATGTATGATTCTCTGAAAGATTGCCTGGTATTTTCTTGTTATTGTGTACAACTAGCTGTACAGAGATTTTATTAAATGACTATATTACTTCAAAATGAGATTGTTTTTTTTCTAATGGATAAATGAAACATATGTATGCACCTGCACCATTAAAAATAAATGATTCATTAATTAAATACAATAAGACAAGTTTTTAAAATAATAATTATGACATGCATGTAACAATAACATCTACCTCATAATATTTCCAGTTATTTAATTGTAATTCATTTATTAGCGTAGGCATAGTAAGCCAAATGAAATGTATTCAAAGGTAGATATGTATTTTTTCATTGAATTCTATAAATCATAAAATAGATAAGATTTCTGTTAGTACTTACATTTGGTAATCCACCGTTTTAAAAAATCGATATTCCTCTTGAAAGTAAACACACACAAACACAAGAAAAAATATATGTTCAGAAAAAAACACAATTTTTGCGACAGGTCAAGTGTTTTATCACATGCACTATGCACAATATACATAAACACGTTTAGATATCATAAAATATGCAATTTATTGGCTACATGACCCCCTAAACACACAAATAATATTGAATTTTACTCATTTTCTTTACATCGTGGATCAAAACAACGGGTAAACTACATTACACATTTACAAGATTTTTGAGGTTAAATCATTAGATGAATTCGAAGTTCGAATCGCAGAGCCGTTGAAGGTGAAAATGGGTCAGAACTTTGTGAAATGGTTTTCTGCTGTTTTGCATGCGTTTACACGTATCAAAATTCACAATAATAATGATAAATTGACGGTTAAAAGTTGGTGAAAACTATTGATGGACGCAAATGGCCGTTGCAAAAAAAAAACACTACTTCAATAGGAAGAATTATACATGAGTTGTTTTTGTTCGAGTGGGCATGTTCGTAAATTGCATTTTTTCCTTTTTTTAGCATTAGAGGAAACGGTTAAAGTGTGAATAGGTCAATGTAAATGAAACTTACAAGTAGATTTGATGATTTAATTCAAATAATTTATTGATGTATAATAACATGTTTGTGTCCGTGTGATTTAATAAAAATATCCAGGAGTAGGTAAGATAAATACTTGTAAAAGATGAGTGCGTTTAACCACCATTAATTACGCTTTTATTTAGGGTGTGTACCAAAAATATAATAGGACAACGCAAAGGTTATTATGTTAAAACTTTACACTGTCAACAAATTTAAACTTTTTTGAAGTAACATAGATGAAAATAGGTGTATATTAAAATAGTTTGTGATCTTAAATCCAAAATTGATTCGCTAAATACTGTAACATACAGTTTTTTCTTGTTACGGCGGTTGGTGGTTAGATCAAAAAAAAAGTCAATATATTTTTACAATCTAATGTTTATTTAATATAAACATGTAGAACATGTTAAATATAAGCAAAGATATTTTAATAAGGAACATCATAAAGAATATTACTATGATAGGTTATCATGTAACAAGTGTTCATTTGAAAAGTCAATCTAGTAGCATGTGATTTACTGAGAACATTTTGAAGTATGTCGTAAATTAAAATTTACTACTTAACCTACGAAGTCGTATATTTTGACAGTTTCATACATGCAAATAAATAACAAATAATAGGTATTTATTGAAAACTATAACAAATGTTGAAATCCTCCGTTCAAAATTTCTGATGATATTCTGCAACATTACTGGATTGTTATTAATTTCCATGCATTTCTGTTCGATTCTCTGTAGCATATCATTAAAATTCAATATAGGTGTTCGAAATATGTTATTTTTTAGATAAGGCCACAAAAAGAAGTCGCAATGTGTTAAATCGCATGAACGTACAGGCCAGGCAATTTCAGTATTTCGACTAATTATACGCTCATCAAAAAATTCTCTTAAATAATTCAAAGATTCTGCAGTACAGTGACAAGGTGCTCCGTCTTGTTGGAAATATGCATTTTGTAGTTCATCATCATGCAACTTATTGACTAATGGTTGTAAAATTTTCGTACGGTACCTTTGAGCAGTTAACGTCCCCTGAAAAAATATTGGTCCAATGATTCGCCTTTGGCTTATCGCTGCCCAAACACCAATTTTCTCTGGATGTAGCGATTCTTCATTAATTACATGTGGATTTTCACTACTCCAAATTCTTGTATTTTGTGAATTTAGGTATCCCGTTTTATAAGACCATGCTTCATCAGTAAAGATGACTCTTTGTGAAAGTTCTCCATTATTGTTCATATTTACAAACCAATTACAAAACTGTAGTCTACGTGGGTAATCAATTTGTAACAATTCTTGTACTGCTGTGACACGGTATGGTATATTTTCTTTAATTACTTGTGAGTTGTACCAACAGAAAGGTTTATTTGTTGACTCAAATGTTGAACAGATGTTCGTGGTTCATTTTCCATTATTTCTTCAACACGATTGACAACTTGAGGTGTACGTTTCTTAACTGCTCCGCTGCCTGATGCCATTTTCGACGTCGTTCCATATCATCTAAAAAAGTAACTCAAACAATGTCCTAGTTCTAAATAAATGAAAATTAAAAATGTATTCGGAAGTTATTGAAGTTTAACGAAATTCATTGGACACTTACGTATATATGTAATTAACAATTAAAACAATGAAAAAGAGAAGCTAGCTCACTGTACTTTATTTATCTTACGAAATATGAACTAATAAATTAAACAAATTATAAAAACTCCTCCAGCTTCTCTCTACGTTCATGAAGAAAGGAATTTTTAAGTGTAAAATTGAAGTAATTGACTCACAATTCAACGACAAAAGCCAGATGTGCCGTTAACCCAATGAATAGTGCTATTCAGTAACTGCGTGTTTTACTTAGCGATGTTATAGACTATTTATATAGTAATAATAATAATAATAATAATAATAATAATAATAATGCCTTTATTTTCCCAAACACTACATTTTCGTATATCGAACAATATGGGTTAGAAAAAAAGAAATAATAATACTAATACAGAAAACGGTGATAATAGAATAAACAAATAACAGGAATAAAAATTAAAATCAAAGTATTAAAATTAAATAATCAAGAAAGAAGTTGGGAAAACCTTAAGGGGCAGTTCAGCAAAATAACAATGTTATTAGCTGCTCTTCCACTGAACCCCTTACTTTAATAACAAATGAAGAAGATTCTCCTAATTCTAATTAAATGCCTAGTAAGATAACTAACCTAGCCTAATCTAATTCTGTGTGTGATGTCAAATGAAAATGAAAGAAGTATATATCAAAGATACAAATCATATAACAAATATATAATACAACCGCATAAGCAACTTAAAACAAAAGATGCCCACGTATCATTCGCTTGCAGTAAAGAATTCATTGACGCAGAATGAGGTGATTGTACATTAAACGCCTAAACGTCGCAACATTTTTCGTTTTTAGTTCACCCGGCACAGAGTTATAAAATAAATAGATATTATAAGAGAACGATCGCTGAAACAACGCCGTCTTATGAGCAGGCGGTGTAATAAGATTCTTATTTCTTATATTGATGTTGTGGACATCCGTTCTGAAAGTAATCCTATCCAAAAGGTAGGGTGGTTTTCTATGATACAATATTTTATGATAAAGATTAAGCGAAGCAGAGCTACTCTCCCACGCATGTTTAACCAATTCAAATCCTTTAGTTTATGTGAAACATGCTCATATTTTCTTATGCCAAAAATATATCTTATACAAGCATTCTGCACCCTCTGTACCCTACCAGCCTCCACAAAATCCAAACATGGACCATAAACAACCAAACAGTAATTGAAAAGTGACAGGACCAGTGTCTGACACAAGGACGCCTTTAATTTGCTAGTAAATATCGAACGATGCGGATACAGCGATTTAAGTTGATAGTAAGCCCTTCCTATAACATTAGACACATGTAGTCTATATCTAAATGTGTTATCCATAATTAAAACAAACAAAATCGCGCTACTCTTGCCAGGGTTAAGACACAAAGAATGACACGTCGCGAAAGTATTAATACTATCTAAGTCATAATTAATTTTATGTAAAGCAGACCGGATATTTGCCTACTGAAACGAATGATAAATTTGCGTATCATCCGCATACATTTGCACATTCGAGAATTTTACACATTCTGGCAGTAAGTGTGTATAGACGCAGAACAAGAGCGGCCCCAGGATCGAGCCCTGAGGCACGCCACGATTAACTGGTAGAGGCCGCGAAACACTGCTACCCAGACGAACAGTCTGCGATCGTCCCTGCAAGTAAGACTTCAGCATCTCCACAGCCGATGCATCGCAACCCAAATAATGCAGTATAGACAGCAAAATCTCATGAGTGACGGTATCAAATGCCTTGCTGAAATCCAGCAAGACAAGCAAAGTTAATTCGCCCTTATCGCGAGCTTGCAGTATGTCATCGGTTACCTTAACAATGCCGTAGCACAGCTGTGACCGCGCGTAAATCCCGAATGACTGTTAGGCATCATGTTTAAATCGAGATGTTCGCGTAATTGTTATAGTCCATTCTAATTTCGACCTCTCGTATCCGGTGCCTAGTAATTACAGAAAGGCACAAATAGAATGTAGAACCTTTCCCTACAATTAGTTAGTTAGAACTGTCAACTATCTCGCTAAATATATTAAATGTTAATTGAATATAGGATATAGATTTTATAGATAATATTAACAATTTTATGAATTTATGACTATGAATCAGTCATTTACAAGTTAAAACCAGTGTATAAACAGAACTATATTGCCATATTTAAATTGTCAAAGTCTATCCTTATTTTATAATTATATTTCTACCTTGGTTTACTAGTGAATAACTTCAATACATAAGCTGTAAGCTGTCTATCTTTTTATAAATGCACGTTTCTGGTTATATCCCATACATAACTTCCTAAAAGTTTATACATTATGACTGATATTTAATTAGCATAGTTTAAAACTTGATTATTAAATCATCACGTTATTATTGCAATAGAAACAATTTATCAGGAATCGGTGACTTTGGAAATTTCCTGAGAGCTATGGCTCTCCTTTATTAAATATTCAATTCCTTTTTGGGTGGTGGTAAATTTTGCATATTTACAGTGTTTCAAACACTAAGAAAAATCAGTCTCATCTTAACACAGTAACACGCCATGTGCTAGCAATAACACATTGCGTGTTCCATAATTTCAATTTGAAATATAAAAATACAGATCTTTTACTCAACAATCATATAGATTTCGGCAATTCTCATTTATTAGACCTATTTTCAACTGATTCTTTTATTTATTTTGGTTTTCCCGTTTTTATGTTTGTACGCGGTAAACTTTGGTCCCTTTGTGTAATAAAGTTTACATCTTGAATAGAAAGTGCCTATTACACGGCCTGCATTTTTCAACTCTTTGAATGTTGATTTAAAAATTTTAACTGTTTTCTAGTAATTTGGTAGCGCTGATTTCAAATCTGCTTTTATTTTTTTTGTATCACGTAAGGTTATTTTTCAAACCAGTAAAATCAAAAAATATAGAAAAAACACGATTTATTTCATTTATAAGCTAGTTTTATATTATATAAAAAAAATACAAAAATATACACATAGAAACTATTTGAAATAGGTATTTATTCTTTATGCTTCTTAAAAAAACGTTTTCGTTTTTCAGAAAAGCTTCGTTTGGTTGTTTTTCTGTCATATTCAGATAAAGGAAGATCTGAAGGTAGTTTCTGGGGCAAGCAAATTTTTTTGTTTCAACCTAGACCCCAGTACTTCAGAAATATCTTTTGAAAGTCCCAAATCTCTTACTAAATCATTCAGTTCGGCTTGTGAAAATAGCTGAGGTTGGTTTTGACCTGAGGTTGATGGTTCAAAATCACTATCCATCTGTACGGAGCCGGAAGTTGAAGAGGTTTAAATATCTTCTTGTAGTACTTTTGGGGGTATAGGTATAGGTACATGATCACTGTGAGGAACTGGTCTGATAGCTGATTTAATATTGTTTGGGTACAAAATATGTTTCAAAGTTTTTCTATTATGCTCCTTATTATCACAAAGACAAAAGTAGCAATCTTCATGATGATTTTGCGGTTCTCTCCAAACCATCGGTACTCCAAAAGGAAGGCTTTTTCTATTCCCTTTGGTCCAATGTCTTAAACCTTCTTCACATACCTTACAAACAACGTGCGGTGCCCAATCTTTATCTTGATCTCCTAATTTGATTTTGAAATAAGCATAATATGCATTTTTCACAAATTCACCAATTGGTCTCTTAAACTTTTTCAAGACGAAATATCCACAAATATAACAGAAATCATCTGGTTTGTTTTTGGAACACCGGCTAGACATATTTTTAAGCAATGTTTATATATCAAATACCACGCACAACACTAAAAACAAATTAATTTTACTTGTTTACTGATCGACACTCAGAGCTATAATGAAGTAAATGACATTAAAATACACATTTTGTTTGGAGTGATAAACTTGAAATCCTTCTTCGCAGTACTAATAAAGTGAAAGCATAATAAATAGGATTTAGCAGGTAAAAATTCCCGGAAATCTTGTCCAAAATTAATACATATAATAAAAGATTTACATCAGGTAATAAGAGCCTATTTAACAAATTTCTTTAAAACCACAACAGAAAATCATTTTTGGGTTAATACCTGGAATTTGAAGTAGTACATTCATTTTAAAATGTATTAAAATTTTTTTTATATTTTTTTCTTTTCCTTTTGTGCAAAAAAAAATCTGTGGGTGGTAGAGACCAACTGTATTTTAATTAGTTATTGCTATATAAAAACTGAGCTTAACAAACAAAAATCACGTCATTACAAATTTTATGCAGGCCTGTGTTATTGAACCATCCTTCTAAGTATAATTATTTTGTTCATTACAATAATATATTTAAGTTTAAATTTGTCAACATCTTTTTAGGTTTAGTTTACAATACAACTTCATCCGAGGAAGATACTGTGTGTCGAAGCAACTGTAGTGGGATTTTTACATCATAAAGTGGAAATTAAATAATATTGCTTTTTTATTTCATTATGAATTTCAATCGAGTAAAGGGAACTACTTTGAGAATATTTAAAATAAAATCCAAGAAAATATTAACCGTGTTTTTTATTCTCAATAATTTCAGCTTGACCCTCGTAGTACACAAAAAGTTAGAAAAAAATCATAATATCATGAAGCTCAAACGCGCATCTTAGAAAAAGCGCACTTTAAAGATCATGAGCGGTCAAATTGATCGCTACAGGCGTTCTATTGTTAAAATCGAAAGCTCTGCTTTAAGATTTTGTCGAAAGGTTGGCTTATATCTAGGAAAACTTCTGTGCAATATTTTTAGCTCAAAAGTCTCACCTATTGCTTGAATTATTGTCTTTGCTCTATTGTTGAATGCGGATGATCGATGATCTGGAATTTAAACTTTTTGCATAATTGTAATTACATACAAAAGTTTAAATTCTAGAAGTAAACAAGGGTGATACGTTAATTACATGTTAGTTCTTAGGGGAGAAACTAAATCATGTCTACTACTTGAAGATGTATTAATAGTGCCGATTCGTAAGGGTAACTATTACTGCTTTCGTTAAGAAACTGAATTTTGGCTTATTTTAATGTAAAACTTCCTGATCAGGACAAGTCATGGGCTCCACATAATGTGTTTAAATAACGTAGGGAAAATTTTCGGCAGCGGAGCAAGGGAAAAACCAGAAATTAGATTTTGACATTCCAATGTTATAGCGTGAACCGAAAAACCACGTGTAGATGATTGCTATTTTTGTTTAGTTCAGACCTCCGGGTATAATAAGAAGAATAAGAATAAAATCGTATATCCTAATATCGACTCCGCGTTTCGACCAGTGCCTCATTCCGAAGAAATACCCATACCAGTTTATGGCAGACATGGCAGATGCTATTGAGGAGCAAGATTCAGATGTAGATTGTTACTATGGATATATAATTTCTAATGATGGACCGCAACGTTTTACTCAAGCAGAATTGAATGATTTAGTAAAGTATTTGGACTTATCAAAAGAATCAGCGGCACTGCTAGCTTCAAGATTAAATGAAAAGAACATACTGAGAAAAGTACGAACATAATCTTTTATCGTAGCAGGGAAAGTTATCTTATGCAATATTTTAAAGAAGAGTGTGAATTTGTTATTGTAACAATGTGCCAGGTTTTCTAACTAAAATGGACGTTGTACAATATGACCCAAATGAGTGGCGTTTGTTTATCGACAATTCCAGCAGAAGCCTCAAGTACATCCTGCTTTTTGTGCTTTTGAGATAGTCGAGCTAGAAACCAACACTGGATTCAGAAACATTGGCTTCCCAGAACATCTCTAGATATTGGAGAAAAGAATATCATAAGTCAATCTTTAGTCGACAGAGAAAAAGTAATTTTTCCACCTCTTCACATAAAATTGAGTCTTATGAAGCAATATGTTAAAGCTCTAGATTTTCAACTGCTTCCAGTACATATGTGAAGAGTTTCCACGACTAAGTTACAAAAAAATTAAAGCTAGGATATGTGATAGACCTGAAATTAAAATTTTAATAAGAAATCCAAATTTCATCATAGAATTGAGGGAACGAAGCTGAGAAAGAAGCCTGGACTTCATTCACGATGGTTGTGAACAATTTTCTTGGAAACAAAAAAGCCTGCAATTATAAAGATCTAGTGCAATCAATGCTTAAAAAACTTCACCGCCTAGGTTGTAACATGAGCATAAAGCTCCATTTCCTTCATAGTCATCTTGATAGGTTTCCCGAAAATTTAGGTGCTGTAAGCGTTGAGCAAGGCGAGCGATTTCATCAATATTTAAAAATCATGGAAACCAAGGTGGATCCTCATATGTTGACGACTACTGTTGGAGTGTTCAAAGGGACTGCCAAACCGAAATACACCGTAGAAAGTTCTACAAACGTTCTTTTACTTTTTGTTTGTTCTTTTACAAATACTCTTGTAATTTTTTATTATGATTATTGTGTAAATACTTGCACTATACTCGTTTGAAATAAATAAATTATTAAATTTTATACTTTCTTTATATTGTAACAGTTAACATTCTGAACTTACTGCACATGAGAATTAATGAATATTAAATCCCATTTTTACATGTCAATGTCGCCTTATGTGATGCATTAATAACTACAATCCGACAAACCAAGCTTGTACTAGCATGTATGACACACCTCGTCGCGACTACGATCTTACTGGTTGTTAGGATAATTAAAAATTTCGTTTCGCTCTAATTGAAGCTTATCAATGTACGGTATCTCGAAGACAGTCATGGCTTTTCAATTCTCTACTTTGTGTATATATAGTTAACATTCTGAACTTACTGCAAATGAGAATTAATGAATATTAAATCCCATTTTTACATGTCAATGTCGCCTTATGTGTTGATGGAAATGGCTTTTCAGTAATTTTTAATTATCCTAACAACCAGTAAGATCGTAGTCGCTACGAGGTGTGTTATACATGCTAGTACAAACTTGGTTTGTCGGATTGTAGTTATTAATGCATCACATAAGGCGACATTGACATGTAAAAATGGGATTTAATATTCATTAATTCTCATTTGCAGTAAGTTCAGAATGTTAACTATATATACACAAAGTAGAGAATTGAAAAGCCATGACTGTCATCGAGATACCGTACATTGATAAGCTTCAATTAGAGCGAAACGCGTCTGTACGCTCCCGTTGATGGAAATGGCTTTTCAGTAATTTTTAATTATCCTAACAACCAGTAAGATCGTAGTCGCGACGAGGTGTGTTATACATGCTAGTACAAACTTGGTTTGTCGGATTGTAGTTATTAATGCATCACATAAGGCGACATTGACATGTAAAAATGGAATTTAATATTCATTAATTCTCATTTGCAGTAAGTTCAGAATGTTAACTATATATACACAAAGTAGAGAATTGAAAAGCCATGACTGTCATCGAGATACCGTACATTGATAAGCTTCAATTAGAGCGAAACCCGTCTGTACGTTCCCGTTGATGGAATTGGCTTTTCAGTAATTTTTAATTATCCTAACAACCAGTAAGATCGTAGTCGCGACGAGGTGTGTTATACATGCTAGTACAAACTTGGTTTGTCGGATTGTAGTTATTAATGCATCACATAAGGCGACATTGACATGTAAAAATGGGATTTAATATTCATTAATTCTCATTTGCAGTAAGTTCAGAATGTTAGCTATATATACACAAAGTAGAGAATTGAAAAGCCATGACTGTCTTCGATATACCGTACATTGATAAGCTTCAATTAGAGCGAAACGCGTCTGTACGTTCCCGTTGATGGAAATGGCTTTTCAGTAATTTTTAATTATTGTAACAGTTCTTATGTAAGTAACTACTTAGCTGCATTAGTGATTCTTCAAAGAGCATCGTACAACATAGAGTTTAATTTTGACGTGATACGCAAAAACTAATATCATTTTCGGATTCAGCACACCCGAATTAGTAAAAAACAAGTCAAAAATTGTTTTGGCTAGTGTTATTTGTATAAGTTTGCTTGCTAATATTTTCCCGAGTAAACCACTTTATTCATCTAATAGATCTGGGTCTATAATATGTATATATTTAGAATAATCCGATACTATATTTTAAATACAAATTAATTTGGGAGACAAGGGACAATGAGTTTAATCCGCAGTACTAATATTTGTGGGTCCCCGACCTGTTGAAGATGACGACGTAGTCGTTTCAATACACATTATAACGTTAATTAAAATTTGCGAGGTAATTACCACACCATAATGTACGGATGTTAATTAATTCGGTCTTTTTATGTATTTCTACGGTTGAAATTTATTACACGAGAATAATTTGACGCAAGGCCAGACTCGTCTATCACTATTCATTTGTGAAAAAAATGGTATTTTTTTGCTTTTACACGAGGCTATTCAAATATAAACTATCGTCTGACGTTTAGTTTGTTTAGTTTGACAGATATAGTTGTTTATAGAAGATGTGTTTACCTACTTCATCATCTCCACAAGGGTTTTCCAAAACTGCCGTCTTTAGTATTTTCCTAAAGATGTTCTGTAGTATACCGAAGTGACGACATTAGCGATTTTTTTTTTTTTTTGTTATACGAGGGAAAGTGAGTAATTAGGTCACAAAACGGTATTATAAAAATAATTAGAGAAATAGTTACCCAAAAACAAGTTTTATTTTTCAACAAAGTCTTACATTAATACACTTATCGCATCGCTTTATCAATGCCCCAATGCCTGCTGCATAAAAGTCTTTGGGCTGGCGTCTGAACCACGTGCGTACCTCTTGTTGAACATCGTTGTCGCCCTCGAAATGTTTGCCGCCAAGATGCGTTTTGAGTGGACCGAACAGATGATAGTCGCTTGGGGCCAGGTCGGGACTGTAAGCCGGATGTTCAAGAAGTTCTCACCCTAATTGCGCAATTCTCGCCTGGGCCAAGTGGGCCGAATGAGGCCTGGCATTTTCGTGATGCAGCAATATTCCTCTCGTCAGTAGGCCTCGACGTTTTCGTCGAATTGCATCCCGAAGCAACAACAAATCTCTACAGTATGATTCAGCAGTCACGTTCTCTTTTTTGTTCTGGAAATGGGCTAGGAGCTCTCCCTGAGAATCCCAGAACACGGTAAGCATTACCTTACCAGCTGAGGGCACAACCTTAAATTTCTTTGTTGACGGCGAAGAAGGATGTTTCCATTGCATTGAAGCACGCTTTGTTTCGGGTTGATAGTGGTGCATCCATGACTCATCACCAGTAACAATCCTGTTAAACATGTTCTCCCCTTCCACTGTGTATCGAGAGAGGTGTTGCAAGGACAAGCCCATTCGAATTCTTCTGTGTATATATATATATATATATATATATATATATAGACAACTGTCCCGTATCATTATGTTCAAATTTTAGGAGTGTAAAGTAGACTTTATTTCAAGTAACAAAAACGCAAAACTCGTATATCCATTTTTATTTGTTTCAAAGTTACAGATCTATAAATGTGATTGTCAGATCATGAAAAAGAATGTAATGCTAAAGTCAATAAAAACTGATTTTATTTAAAAAAGTTCAATTAATAATATTTTCCAAATGTCCACCTCCTTGTTGAATGCAGGCTTGTGTCCGTAAGCCAACAGAAGAAGTACTTATCCGAATTTCATACTTGTTTTGTCGGATTTGCTCGGCAGCCAGGTGAATACGATCCAACAACTCTTCTCTTGTGTTCGAAACTTGCACGTAGACTAAATTTTTCATGTACCCCATCAATAAAAGTCAAGGGGATTAAGATCGGGTGATCTGGGTGGCCATGCAGCAGGACCACCTCGACCAATCCATTTTGGAATATTGACGTTAACCCAATTTCGGACAGCAATTCCGAAATGTGGTGGTGCCCCATCCATGTGAAACCACATGTCTCATCGAACATACAGTGGGACATCCTCTAAAAGACCTGGTAGTTCGTCAATAAGAAGTTGAAGGTAATTGTCCGCATTTAACCTCCCAGGAAGAACGACAGGATCAATCAACAAGTCATCAATTAGGGCCGCCCAAACGTTAATAGAAAATTCATGTTGAAATTTAGATGGGCGTATAGCTTTGGGATTTTCTGATGACCACCTGTGCAGGTTTCTCAGATTTGTAACGCCACTTCTCGTAAACGTAGATTAATCTCACCAGAGGACTGTTCTGCAGAAATTAAAATGAAGCCGTGACTGTCTTGATATCCAGGTAGAATAAACTAGACGAGCATATTGGTCTGCCTCAAGCAAACCATCTCCCCTGCGATAGTGATATGGATATAAGCCCTCACGTTTTAAAATTCGCCAAACTGTCGTATGTGGCACTCCTAGTTGTCTAGCGATTCGACGTACACTGAAAGTTGGATCCCTTTTAACAATAGTTACTGCTTCTTCCTCTAAGTCTGGTGGCAAATTTACACCTCGGTCGAAAAGATAATCACGCAGTCCGCATTACCGAAATTGTCTGTGTACTTCCAGAAACTTTTTGTAATGAGGAATGCGCCTATCGGGAAACCGATGTCGGTATTCAATTACTGCTTGACGTGCACTGCCGTTACAGTAGCCATACACAAAATGCATGAGAAGAAAATCGGTAAGGCATTTTGAATAAAGAAAACGTGTCCACTCACTAATAAGCTGTTGTATGAACTAAAACGTAATGTAATCCTTTATTAAAAAATGCAACGTTAACAGTCGTCTGAACATTTGTTTATTGTATGATATTCATGGTTCCGCACTTACGAAATAAGTAAGAACCTACTTTATCACAAATCAATTTCCAGTACTCTTTTTTGTAGATCTCCAAGAAATTACTAATCAAATATTAAAAAAACAAATACAGAAAGAGAATTAACAGAAAATATTAAGAAGTAAATTTATTGTTACGAAAATAACATTCATATTTTCTGTAATAATTCGTCACCGTCAATCAAGAACAGAAATTTCTTGAGACGGGGAACCCATATATTTCCATTTCACCGCACTATTACACTAATTTCACTTGTTATCTCTGTGTGACGTTCATGAAAATTAAATTTGAATAAATTTGCTGGAAGAAATTATTCTTAATTTACGTCATCGTATCGCAAGTAGCTCATTACTACTCATTAGTCATTACTTAAATGTTCCACTTCTTTTTATATTTAATTGTTGGTTAAAAGTTTCATCTGTTCCGGAGTACCTCCGACAGAGCTTGGAGCAATGAATCACGAACGCGACTGGGTAGTCCCTAGGGAATGTCGGAAAATTACCAAAGCGAGGAATTTATTCGAACAACGAGTAAAAAATTACTAAAACTTCCTTAACCTGAAATATATTATTGTGCTTTTAAACTGAAAATTGAAACTGACATAAAATGGTTTAGGTAAATGCAAGGGCTGACAAGAAAGAGTGATTAACTTAAACTTTTAAACATTTGATAAAAATCTGGTATCGTAAATTACAGACTGGTGCCTATTTGTGAAAAACAATTTAAACGTTGTTTATTTATCTTTAACTTAGTTTTTCTTTTAATTGATACTTGTTCCAATATTAGCCAAAAAGTACTTATACAGTCAAACTCGCTTAATAGAATACCTTTGAAAGAAATATCCCGTTTATTGTAATAAAAGTAAAAAGTCCTGTTAGGACACCATTCGAGTGTTAACAAAATTGTCCCATTAAAGGAATATCACATAATGGATAATAGTTCACCTATCGTTTCTTGAAATTTTACCTGATAAAGGAATAATATACATGACGAAGTGGGTACAGAAATTTATGGTTTATTGGCCTCATGTTTTCCAGATCTATTACAATGCGTTTATTATCTCATTTATTATCTTACAATATTTTCTAAAGTTTTACAATCCTTAGAATTCCGCAATACCAGAGGCTTGTCTATGCTTTCTATACATTTCATACATATTGCTGTGTATCTTCTTAAACAAGATGAATTAAAATAAAACAGCGCTGAAACAGTAGTCAAAGATTTGAAACGAGTCAATTTTGAATGCACCCTGTATCAGCATCGATAGTAACGATGAGTAACGATCCCGTATCGTTATGTTCAAATTTTAGAAGTGTAAAGTAGACTTCATTTCAAGTAACAAAAACGCAAAACTTGTATATCGATTTAGTTAAAGATCGATAAATGTGATTGTCAGATCATGAAAAAAAATGTAATCCTAGAGTCAATAAGAACTGATTTTATTTAGAAAAGTTCAATTAATAATATTTTCGAAATGTCCACCTCCTTGTTGAATGCAGGCTTGCGCCCGTAAACCAACAGAAGAAGTACTTATCCGAATTTCACACTTGTATTGTCGGATTTGCAGGGCAGCCATGTGAATACGATCCAACAACTCTACTCTTGTGCTAGCAATTCCGAAATGTGGTGGTGCCCCATCCATGTGAAACCATATGTCTCGTCGAACATTCAGTGGGACATCCTTTAAAAGACCTGGCTGTTCGTCGTAATTGTCCGCATTTAACCTCCCAGGAAGAACGACAGTACCAATCAACAAGTCTTCGATTAGGGCCGCCCAAACGTTAATAGAAAATTAATGTTGAAATTTAGATTGGCGTATAGCTTTGGGATTTTGTGATGACCACCTGTGCAGGTTTCTCAGATTTGCAACACCATTTCTCGTGAACGTAGATTCATCTGCCCAGAGGACTGTTCTGCAGAAATTAAAATGAAGCCGTGACTGTCTTAATATCCAGGTAGAATAAACTAGACGAGCATAGTGGTCTGCCTCAAGCAAACTGTGTGCCCTGCGATAGTGATATAGATATAAGCCCTCACGTTTTAAAATTCGCCAAACTGTCGTTCGTGGCACTCCTAGTTGTCTAGCGATTCGACGTACACTGAGAGTTGGATCCCTTGTAACAATAGCTACTGCTTCTTCCTCGCTGGCAAATTTACTCCTCGGTCGAAAAGATAATCACGCAGGATTGTGCCTATCGGGGAACCGATGCCGGTGTTCAATAACTGCTTGACGTGCACTGCCCTTACAGTAGCCATACACAAAATGCATGTCCGCATACTCTTGAGAAGAAAATCGGTAAGGCATTTTAAATAAAGAAAACGTGTCCACTCACTAATAAGCTGTTGTATGAACTGAAACTTAACGTAATCCTTTATTAAAATGCAACGTTACAGTCATCTGAACATTTGTTTATTGTATGATATTCATAGTTCCGCACTTACGAAATAAGTAAGAACCTTCTTTATCATAAATCAGTTTCCAGTACTCATTTTTGTAGATCTCCAAGAAATTACTGTATGCACTACGACACGTGTTTATTTATTTTAGGACAACATTTTATTATGCGACGTTAACAATCACAGGCCTGTTATTGAATCTTATAACTTTTTTTTAAATAAAATCAGTTTGTATTGACTTTAGGATTACATCTTTTTTCATGATCTAACAATTACATTCATAGATCTGTAACTTTGAAACAAATAAAAATGAATATACAAGTTTTGCGTTTAAGTTACTTGAAATGAAGTCTACTTTACACTCCTAAAACTTGAGCATAACGATACGGGACAGCTTGTATAAAGAGATTTTTTAATATTTTCTGGAATAGGTTTACGAAAGTGTTTAACAAAACAGATCGTGTTAGAAAAACACATCTATGTCTACTTGTTAAATTCATATTCAATGTTCAATGTTCGGTAATGCGGACTGCGTGATTATCTTTTCGACCGAGGTGTAAATTTGCCACCAGACTTAGAGGAAGAAGCAGTAATTATTGTTAAAAGGGATCCAACTTTCAGTGTACGTCGAATCGCTAGACAACTAGGAGTGCCACAAACGACAGTTTGGCGAATTTTAAAACGTGAGGGCTTATATCCATATCACTATCGCAGGGGAGATGGTTTGCTTGAGGCAGACCATTATGCTCGTCTAGTTTATTCTACCTGGATATCAAGACAGTCACGGCTTCATTTTAATTTCTGCAGAACAGTCCTCTGGTCAGATTAATCTACGTTCACGAGAAGTGGCGTTACAAATCTGAGAAACCTGCACAGGTGGTCATCAGAAAATCCCAAAGCTATACGCCCATCTAAATTTCAACAAGAATTATCTATTAACGTTTGGGCGGCCCTAATTGATGACTTGTTGAATGGTCCTGTCGTTCTTCCTGGGAGGTTAAATGCGGACAATTACCTTCAACTTCTTATTGACGAACTACCAGGTCTTTTAGAGGATGTCCCACTGTATGTTCGATGAGACATGTGGTTTCACATGGATGGGGCACCACCACATTTCGGAATTGCTGTCCGAAATTGGGTTAACGTCAATATTCCAAAATGGATTGGTCGAGGTGGTCCTGTTGCATGGCCACCGAGATCACCCGATCTTAATCCCCTTGACTTTTATTGATGGGGGTACACGAAAAATTTAGTCTACGTGCAAGTTTCGAACACAAGAGGAGAGTTGTTGGATCGTATTCACCTGGCTGCCGAGCAAATCCGACAAAACAGTATGAAATTCGGATAAGTACTTCTTCTGTTGGCTTAGGGACACAAGCCTGCATTCAACAAGGAGGTGGACATTTAGAAAATATTATTAATTGAACTTTTTTAAATAAAATCAGTTTTTATTGACTTTAGCATTACATTCTTTTTCATGATCTGACAATCACATTTATAGATCTGTAACTTTGAAACAAATAAAAATGGATATACGAGTTTTGCGTTTTTGTTACTTGAAATAAAGTCTACTTTACACTCCTAAAATTTAAACATAATGATACGGTACACTTGTCTATATATATATATATATATCTATATATATATATATATGAAAAATTTTGTGAAAAACTTATCTGCGCGGAATGTGCATATATCGATATTTCACTGTTTTTTACAGATCATCAGTGCACCTTACCGAAGACAGACATGATATTCACTTCTATACTACGTGTATATATACGAACTGTAATGAACTTCATGTGTATGAGAATTAATAATTATTAAATCTCATTTTACATGCGATTGTCGCTATAATTTGTTTTGTTGCATTTAATTCTACAATTCGGCAAATCACTTTTGCCCTAGATTGTAGACGCAACAAGCCGCGACATCAACTGTACAAGTTGTCAGTACAAATGAAAAATTTTGTGAAAAACTTATCTGCGCGGAATGTGCATATATCGATATTTCACTGTTTTTTACAGATCATCAGTGCACCTTACCGAAGACAGACATGTTGCGTCTACAATCTAGGGCAAAAGTGATTTGCCGAATTGTAGAATTAAATGCAACAAATTATAGCGACAATCGCATGTAAAATGAGATTTAATAATTATTAATTCTCATACACATGAAGTTCATTACAGTTCGTATATATACACGTAGTATAGAAGTGAATATCATGTCTGTCTTCGGTAAGATGCACTGATGATCTGTAAAAAACAGTGAAATATCGATATATGCACATTCCGCGCAGATAAGTTTTTCACAAAATTTTTCATTTGTACTGACAACTTGTACAGTTGATGTCGCGGCTTGTTGCGTCTACAATCTAGGGCAAAAGTGATTTGCCGAATTGTAGAATTAAATGCAACAAATTATAGCGACAATCGCATGTAAAATGAGATTTAATAATTATTAATTCTCATACACATGAAGTTCATTACAGTTCGTATATATACACGTAGTATAGAAGTGAATATCATGTCTGTCTTCGGTAAGGTGCACTGATGATCTGTAAAAAACAGTGAAATATCGATATTTGCACATTCCGCGCAGATAAGTTTTTCACAAAATTTTTCATTTGTACTGACAACTTGTACAGTTGATGTCGCGGCTTGTTGCGTCTACAATCTAGGGCAAAAGTGATTTGCCGAATTGTAGAATTAAATGCAACAAATTATAGCGACAATCGCATGTAAAATGAGATTTAATAATTATTAATTCTCATACACATGAAGTTCATTACAGTTCGTATATATACACGTAGTATGGAAGTGAATATCATGTCTGTCTTCGGTAAGGTGCACTGATGATCTGTAAAAAACAGTGAAATATCGATATATGCACATTCCGCGCAGATAAGTTTTTCACAAAATTTTTCATTTGTACTGACAACTTGTACAGTTGATGTCGCGGCTTGTTGCGTCTACAATCTAGGGCAAAAGTGATTTGCCGAATTGTAGAATTAAATGCAACAAATTATAGCGACAATCGCATGTAAAATGAGATTTAATAATTATTAATTCTCATACACATGAAGTTCATTACAGTTCGTATATATACACGTACTATAGAAGTGAATATCATGTCTGTCTTCGGTAAGGTGCACTGATGATCTGTAAAAAACAGTGAAATATCGATATATGCACATTCCGCGCAGATAAGTTTTTCACAAAATTTTTCATTTGTACTGACAACTTGTACAGTTGATGTCGCGGCTTGTTGCGTCTACAATCTAGGGCAAAAGTGATTTGCCGAATTGTAGAATTAAATGCAACAAATTATAGCGACAATCGCATGTAAAATGAGATTTAATAATTTTTAATTCTCATACACATGAAGTTCATATATATATATATATATATATATATTTATATATATATATATTTATATATATATATATATATATATATATATATATATATACGCCTTGCTTAAACAATATGATGATGAATGATGTAATGTTGGCATAATTGAAATAATCTCTGAAACTATTTATATATAGAGTGCTATTGTAATATGCACTGGATACTGTTCTTATACAAAATCATAATAGCAATTTGTATTTATGGACGATAATACGCACATATTTGTTCGTGCATTCAATTTAAACTTAAAATGAATCGTAAAACTTTAATAGGCGGCTGTCCCTTTAATACATCCTTACATTCGTGACAAAGTGCGCAACTATAAATTATGGTCCAAGAAGAGAATAGCATAAGAAAATTTGGAGATTAGACATGAATGATTCATAAGATTTCAGTATACTGAAAGGATACGAACGAGTTTATTCATAAAAGGGAAAATGTAATATTGTACTAGCTTGTAATTTTGTTATTTAAAAAATTAATTACTTACAATAACGAAAGTTGCTGCATTAAATACAAGAAGTTCGTACATATTTTTATGATACAGTGAGAAAGCTTGGATCAAAATTCATAAAAGCGTTTTATAATGTTCTTAAGAATATTGCTTGGAGAGGTCAATTTTTGTTTTTAAAATGCCGTCTTTTGGGGATTTTTTTAAATGATATCATTGGTTTTTACACATTGACGTCATCTTTTTTTTTAATGTCAGCTTTCACTTTTTTTCTAGTTTTGTTAGACCTTCTTCCTATTTAAACAGTGATGTAAAAGAATTACTACTTTACATAACTTTTTCTTTAAATAAATGACACATTTAGTAAGTAAAAAATAGTTTAAGAAAAATTTTAATTCAAAACAACTCAACTGGGAAAAGTTTGACAATTATCTAAATTGTTAAAAGGCAATCTAAATTTTGAAGTTAATAATACCTAGCTCTAAGTTGTCCGAAGATAACGAACTTCTACATGTCTCTCACAACTGTTTTCGCCTTCATCTCCGGAACTACCATTCCTTTCAGGTTTTCGAAAAGTTGGCTTGGCTTCTTACTCCGCCTAGTACACCTATGATCAGTGGCTCGAAGGTTACCCGTTAATTCCGGATAGCTAAGTCTTCTTTGCAGAAACAGATCCCGATATTCAACTCTTTCTTCTCGATCTTTATTCAAGATGTTTGTCTCAGCCGGACATGACATCTCCACTATGTAAATGCATTTTGTCTTCAATGCAATACCCACCATATTCTGGCCTTTTGGACATGATTTCCGTGGTCGTGGAGAAGGAAATTCCCAAAATATTTAAATTTTGTCATTGAAGACAACAGGAGATATATACTGCTCGACATAAGTCAGGACATATCTCCTTTTTTTTAACTGGCGTAGTCGGTCGTAACCGAAACAAGTGGCCCGTCTGAACCACCCTATTTTCATCACCCCGGGACCGTCAATCAAACATACTTTTCGAGTGATGTGGCTGTCTTTCTTTGTCGCTTGTGCGCTTCTTTTTCCCTACCCCTCCTCTTCCTCGTGGTACTCGAGGATTAGAAGTACGGGAATTTTGCCCTTGATCTTCTGATCTTCTAAAGTTTGAAGTTTTTCGTACTTTACGATGGAGTCCTTACATTGGAATTGACAGAGGGGGCTGCGGCTATAGGTTTTACGGACGATTTGGTGCTCACAGTGTCTGCTAAAGATGATGATGAATTAATGTATAGGGTGAATGAATTTTTGAGATGCATAGACATGTGGATGCGGTATCACCTACTGGATTTAGCACAACAGAAAACGGAGTCAGTCATTCCAAAAGGGCCAAGAAGGAGGGATACTGTACTTTTTCGTACTAGGAGAGACAGTAATCAAACCCAGCAAGTTCGTCAAACATCTGGGGATAACTAATAGAAGACAAGATGACGTTTAGTGAAGATCTCAGTGGAGGGACGGAAAAAGCGGAAGGAAGCACAGCAGCACTGATGGGACTAACGCCCAATATAGGAGGTCCCAGAAGTGGGAAGAAGGTGATACTGTGTAGTGAAGCACCAGTATGGTATAGTGTACTTCAGAAGAACACGTACAGACAATTGCTAGAGAAAACTCAAAGAAAGTTCCTGCTTAGATGTGTGCGCATATAGGACGGTGTCGGCAAAAGCGTTACAAGTCATAGCGGGAGTGATACTCATATGTTTACTGGCCAAAGAGAGGTTCCTGACAGAAAAACGACGCCAAGAAGATCTCGGCTGCGTCAAAATGAGTGTGAGAAAATCTATTATTAACGAGTGGCAGGCAGAGTGGAAGAGAAACCAAGTAGTAGCGCAATGGACCAAAATTCTTATGCACAATGTAAAGACATGGTTTGAAGGCAGACACAGAAATGTCGACTACTACATGTGCCAGTTATTAACAGAGAACGGACAGTTTTGAACGTATGCAAAGGGAAAAGGGAAAATAGAGAGCGACATGTGTGGCTACTGTGTTGAACAAATCTTACCGGAGCACACTTTTTTCTCCTGCATTAGATTGAGAGCAGAGAGACGACAGGCTTCCTCCAAATTTGGAGGGGAATCGACGGTGACCAACTTCGCGGCGGTTGTCACTCGAGACAAAATGACCTGGGACATCGTGGAAGAACTAGCGAGAGAAATTTTAAAAACATAGAAACCCCCTATTGTATATATATATATATATATATATATATATATATATATACATATATATTGATGTAGGTCAAGCCTACGCCTAAGAATGCCTCAGTCAGCAAAAGACAGAATTGTAATATAAATATGTAAGCTTTAGAATAATTAAAAAAATATTGAAACTGAATTCTTCATATGTAATATCAATAAAGTTGATTTCGCGTATTTAATTGTTTTAAATTCATTCTCACATTTATTAATTTGTATCTTTTCATTTGCATAAGTCATTTTACTCCGATATCTTGTATTTCCAAAGATATTTCAACTTAATTGATTAATAATAAATGACGCCATTTATTTAGGCGACACTGTACTAATTTAAAATAATTACAGCGGGAATTATCCCCACTATAAAATTAGCATCATTTACAATTATCAACATTCACACGTCAAACATGTACTCACTAATATAAACTAGATAATTTATATTAAGCATATGTATATTTAAAATGATTAAATTGTCATTTTCATTATAATAAAACGTCGAGATTATAAAAATACATACAGTTGAACGAATCAGAAGTTAGGATTGAGGACAAATGAAAGTTGGCGTCACTAGAAAATTCTCCATTAAAAACACCTAGACGTATTTTAAGTGCCGCTCTGCAAATTAATAGAAAAAGCATTAATAAATCTAAAAAATCCATACGTCAAATCTAGTCAAACCTTACCAGTATATCCAGCTCCTGTTTAACGCATTTTGCGAGTCCAGACGGTAACCGGTGTCCAAGGAAACGAAAATTACATTTTACCGGGAAGCCGGCCGTTAGATCGAACAACAAGCTGGGGACGTCATCCGATTGCCGTTCATACCTGTAGCCTGCATTCACAGATCTACCAGCCAAATCCAGAATAATCAAGTCCTGTCCATATCCACATAAGTATTTTTTAATCATCCTACGAATTTTGAAAATGATAAATTAATTTTACTTCAACAAATAAAACCACCATCAAATTATTTTTTTTAAAACAAATATAACCTATGTTGCATTTTAAGATTAATATATTCTAAGCTAAGTTACGAAGAATACAGTTTCCTGTTAATTTATTAAATTTTAATCATAGAATTCGTTTTTACGTTTAGCTTTACTCATGTCACATTTATTTTGTTGTGTTGTTTAACCTAGATTTTATTTCATATCTATTTTATCACGTGACATGATACATTTTATATATTCAGAATTTAATTTATTTATCCACTTACCTGTTCTTTCTTTGCAATCACTTCATTAAAGTCTTTAATATTAGTCCTTATCTCATTCGTTTTATTTCGTAGTTTTGAATATAGAAATACCATTATTTATTGCATTGACATCAGCTGATTTTGTAAGTGTTCTATTGCAGTCACCGAACCGACCATTTAAAAGGGTATTTTTTCTATGCCCACACAAGAGTCTAAATTGTTCTGTCTAGCCGGACACATAACACAAACTTTCGCCCACCCAATTATACTTATAAGAAGTTATATACCGGAACAGCTGTTTAGGTTAAGTATATGTAGTTATTAGCGATTATGTATCTTTACATCATACGCAAATAATAATAATAATATAACGTTATACAACCCCATCTATATGTAACATTTAATAGCATTTGGAACTTACTGCAAGTGAGAATTAATGAATATTAAATCACATTCTTACATGTAAATGTCGACTTATATGATGCGTTCATAACTACAATCCGACAAACTAAGTTTGTACCAGTATGCAGAACACACCCTTTCGCGACAACGAACTTCCTGGTAATTAGGTTAATTAAGAATTAAGAAATACTGAAAAAACAAGTCAATCAACGGGAGGAAACGTACAGACGGCGTTTCGTTCTGGTTGGAACTTTTCAATGCACGGTATTCCTCGAAGACAGACATTGCTTTTTCATTTCTATACTTTCTGTATATATAGTTAACATTTGGAACTTACTGCAAGTGAGAATTAATGAATATTAAATCACATTCTTACATGTAAATGTAGACTTCGACTTATATGATGCGTTCATAACTACAATCCGACAAACTAAGTTTGTACCAGTATGCAGAACACACCCTTTCGCGACAACGAACTTCCTGGTAATTAGGTTAATTAAGAATTAAGAAACGCCGTCTGTACGTTTCCTCCCGTTGATTGACTTGTTTTTTCAGTATTTCTTAATTCTTAATTAACCTAATTACCAGGAAGTTAGTTGTCGCGAAAGGGTGTGTTCTGCATACTGGTACAAACTTAGTTTGTCGGATTGTAGTTATGAACGCATCATATAAGTTGACATTTACATGTAAGAATGTGATTTCATATTCATTAATTCTCACTTGCAGTAAGTTCCAAATGTTAACTATATATACAGAAAGTATAGAAATGAAAAAGCAATGTCTGTCTTCGAGGAATACCGTGCTTGAAAAGTTCCAACCAGAACGAAACGCCGTCTGTACGTTTCCTCCCGTTGATTGACTTGTTTTTTCAGTATTTCTTAATTCTTAATTAACCTAATTACCAGGAAGTTCGTTGTCGCGAAAGGGTGTGTTCTGCATACTGGTACAAACTTAGTTTGTCGGATTGTAGTTATAAACGCATCATATAAGTCGACATTTACATGTAAGAATGTGATTTAATATTCATTAATTCTCACTTGCAGTAAGTTCCAAATGTTAACTATATATACAGAAAGTATAGAAATGAAAAAGTAATGTCTGTCTTCGAGGAATACCGTGCATTGAAAAGTTCCAACCAGAACGAAACGCCGTCTGTACGTTTCCTCCCGTTGATTGACTTGTTTTTTCAGTATTTCTTAATTCTTAATTAACCTAATTACCAGGAAGTTCGTTGTCGCGAAAGGGTGTGTTCTGCATACTGGTACAAACTTAGTTTGTCGGATTGTAGTTATGAACGCATCATATAAGTCGAAGTCGACATTTACATGTAAGAATGTGATTTAATATTCATTAATTCTCACTTGCAGTAAGTTCCAAATGTTAACTATATATACAGAAAGTATAGAAATGAAAAAGCAATGTCTGTCTTCGAGGAATACCGTGCATTGAAAAGTTCCAACCAGAACGAAACGCCGTCTGTACGTTTCCTCCCGTTGATTGACTTGTTTTCTCAGTATTTCTTAATTCTTAATTAACCTAATTACCAGGAAGTTCGTTGTCGCGAAAGGATGTGTTCTGCATACTGGTACAAACTTAGTTTGTCGGATTGTAGTTATGAACGCATCATATAAGTCGACATTTACATGTAAGAATGTGATTTAATATTCATTAATTCTCACTTGCAGTAAGTTCCAAATGTTAACTATATATACAGAAAGTATAGAAATGAAAAAGCAATGTCTGTCTTCGAGGAATACCGTGCATTGAAAAGTTCCAACCAGAACGAAACGCCGTCTGTACGTTTCCTCCCGTTGATTGACTTGTTTTTTCAGTATTTCTTAATTTTTAATAGCATATGTAATATAGAGATTTATAACTCACAATTTAAAATTTAACTTACCAGTTTATTTAAATATTTAAAATTTTGCATGTATATTAATTTAGGCCCATAGTATCGCTTCAATATATATATATCAAAACCCTTTTTACCCTAAAGGGTGTCGGGTAAGTACATTTCTAATCTAAATTATAAACAAAATTCTTCCATAAGCTTCTGTTACTGGCCAGTGTTTTTGCTTCTTTCCAGCTCTTTCCCCTGTTCTGGATGCTATTTCCAATGGCATCCTTCCATACTTGTCGAGGTCTTCCTCTTTTTCTTTTAAACTTCACTTTGTCTTCATATATTAGGTTTACTGGTCTAGTGTCCCCTATTCGTTGTCGACGTCCCCACTAATGTCTGCTGTTCAATAAAGTCAATTATCGATTGTATCTCCAGTTCCTCTCGTATTTGTGAATTTCTCAGTTTGTCCTTTCTAGTTACGCCTCTCACTCTCCTAAGATATCTTATTTCTACAGCCTGGATTTTTCTTTTCTTGTGTATTATTAAGTACCCATGTTTCACATCCGTATGTTAGAACTGCTCTGTACTTTTATCTTGGTGTTTCGTGATATTTCTTTTTTCATAGTGAAATCCTTATTCATTGCGTAATACAATTTGGTTGCCTTTTCAATTCTTTCATGAATTTCTGACTCATTTTTCCCAGTATCTTCTATCAGGACACCTAAATAATGAAACTCATTTACTTGTTTATTTATTCCTTCAATTTGAATATTTAGTTGTTCTTTACCTGTGCTCAGTACTTATGTTTTATTTTTATTTGTGCTTATTCCTTTTTCTTAAGTGTTTCGTTCCATATATCTATACTTTCTTGCAGGTTATTTCCATTTTCAGCTATTAGTAATACGAGGTGCATTCAAGTTCTAAGGCCTCCGATTTTTTTTTCTCTAGACTGGAAAGAGATAGAAGCATGTGCATTGTTTTAAAATTAGCGTTCGTTCGTTGTTAATACGTCACAGAGATGGCAGCACTATACGGCAGATGGAATTGTAGCGGCAGCGTCGAGAATGAGAACTGTTTTAGATACTTAAAATAGCTACGTTTCCCTTACTTGAACAGCCTGCAATCATTCGTTTTCTGAATTTGCGTGGTGTGACACCAATTGAAATTCATCGACAGTTGAAGGAGGCATGTAGTGATGGAGTTATGGATGTGTCGAAAGTGCGTTCGTGGGTGCGACAGTTTAATGAAGGCAGAACATCGTGGGACAACAAACCGAAACAACCTCGGGCTTGCACAAGCCGGTCTGACGACATGATCGAGAAAGTGGAGAGACTTGTTTTGGGGGATCGCCGAATGAGTTGAACAGATCGCCTCCAGTGTTAGCATTTCCGTGAATTCTGTGCACACAATCCTGCATGACGACCTGAAAATGCGAAAAGTGTCCTCCAGGTGGGTGCCACGAATGCTGACGGGCGACCATAACGCTGCTCGTGTGGCATGTTGCCAAGCAATGTTGACGCGCAACCAAGGCATGAATGGGACTTTCTTTTCGTCGATTGTGACAATGGATGAGACGTGGATGCCATTTTTCAATCCAGAAAGAAAGCGCCAGTCAGCTCAATGGAAGCACACAGATTCACCGCCACCAAAAAAATTCGGGTAACCGCCAGTGCTGAAAAAATGATGGTGTCCATGTGCTGGGACAGTGAGGGCGTAATCCTTACCCATTGTGTTCCAAAGGGCACTACGGTGACAGGTGCATCCTACGAAAATGTTTTGAAGAACATGTTCCTTCATGCACTTCAACAAGAACGTCCGGAGAGGCTGCGCGTGTGCTGTTTCACCAAGACAACGCACCCGCACATCGGACTAACGTTACGCAACAGTTTCTTCTTGAAAACAACTTTGAAGTGATTTCTCATGCTCCCTACTCACCTGACCTGGCTCCTAGTGACTTTTGGCTGTTTCCAACAATGAAAAACACTGTCCGTGGCCTCACATTCACCAGCCGTGCTGCTAGTGCTTCAGCAATTTTCCAGTGGTCGAAACAGACTCCTAAAGAAGCCTTCGCCGCGGCCATGGAATCATGGCGTCGACGTTGTGAAAAATGTGTACGTCTGCAGGGAGATTACGTCGAGAAGTAACACCAGTTTCATAGTTTTCGGATGAGTAGTTTGTTAGAAAAAAATCGGAGGCCTTAGAACTTGAATGCACCTCGTATGTCATCTCCGAATGTTGCCTCAGATATTTTTGTATTCTCTCTAGATTTCTGTACCCGATTTGAATTTTTTTCGTCTGTATTATTACATCGTCAATAAATACAGTGAACAGTACGGGACTGAATCCTCCGCCCTGCCTTAACACATTTTGAGATAAAAATCCCTCGGATCTCATCTTACATCTTATAATATAATTTATGTTGTTCTTATATAAAACTTGGGTAATTCGTATTATGTTTTTCTTGACTCCCCTTTCTTCAAGTGCTTTCCCTATTTCATACTTTGGTACTCGAAGGCTCTTTCTAAATCAATAAATGTGAAATTACCTTTTTCCCTTGTTGCAATCTTTTGTTAACTATTTGATTTAGTGTAAATATATGATCTTGCGTGGTCCTTCCGGGTCTGAATCCACTTTGCGATACCGATAGTGATGGTTCGATTAACGGTCTTAGCCTATTGTTAATTAACTGGTCATATATTTTGACGACTGTGCTTACTAACGTTATGTAGTAAAATTACTTTCGGATGAGACTGAAGATGCGCGAGCGATGACATTACAAAAATACTGAACACCTTAAAAAGATTGAGCTGTCGCAGCAGTCGGCAGCGGGAGCAATGTACGTACAAGACCACTACGAAACACACAGATCAAATGCCTGTTATCGACTGACAAATAATCGATAAACGCTTGTGGCTCGTATAGTACACGGATTTATACTACTAGCTGTTTCTCTCATTTATGAGATGGCTCTCTTTCTAATTACTAAAATTTGTTTCTGCGCTAGTCTCATCCGAAAGTAATTTTACTCTACCTACCTTTGTAGTTATTACAATCTCTATAATTTCCCTTTTTGTATACCGGTGCTATTAGTGCCAGTTCCAAATCTTCTGGTATATTTTCGTATTTCCACGCCATGTTAATGGTATCCAAAAGTATCTTTGTTTCTACTTCACCAATGTTCTTAATAATTTTTGCCACTATTTTGTAATTTCCAGGAGCTTTTCCATTTTTCAATTTTTCTATTACAACAATTCTTCTAGAGTAAATTCTGTATCCTCATCTGCTATATTTTCACTTCCTATAACAGTCTCCTCATTTTTGTTTCCCTTGCTGCAGAGTAGCTCCTCAAAGTATTCCTTCCAACTGTTCATTACCTCTCTTTCATCCGTGACTGTTTCTGGTTGTTTTTGTATATGCTTCCATCATCTATTGATTTTCCTTTTCTGCCCGATTTCAAAACTTTATAGAATAGTTTTCGATAACCAGTGCTATCTCTCTCCATTCTATTGACAAATTCTTTCCTATTTATTTGCTTTTGCTTTTAACACTAATTCTTTCACTCGTTTTCGTTGCCTTTGTTACATTATGTATTGTTCTGTTTTCTTATTGGCTAAGTACTTTCTTTACAATTTCTTTTTATTTTTTATTTCTTCTTTTATATCTTTCGTCCACCAAACAGTCTGCTCCCTTGTGTTTCATATTTTGTGTACTCCGCATATTTCACGGGCAGCTTCTACAATCTCTGACTTCTCTTCAATATTTCTTTTTTACTAATTGTTCTTATTGCCGTGAATTCTATTTTCTTTATTTTAATTCCATTGTTATGTTTATTTTCTAGTTCTCCTTTTATTCTAGCTACTACCAAATAATGGTCACTGTACATATTATTATTATTAATTGTTTCTCCACGTAAATAATAATGTTTAATTAACACTCGAAATCCTTTTTTCTTCATATTTACACAACAGTGAAGACAGTTTTCGTTAAATGAGTATAAAACACAAGCTATAAGTTAGATTTGGTTGAAACAGTAGATATCAGAAATATGACGGGATTCGGCAACATAATCACCGCATCAAAAGTGTTGCCAACCTCTGAAAATCACTCTTCTTTCAAACCGCCCTTGTATATACTCTTGTCACTTGATACTAAGAAAACATAAATTTTTGAAATGGTCATGGCCAACGACAGCACTGAAACTAGGTTTATTAAATTGAATTTAGGTTAATTTGCGAGAGGGTAAGGCCAATAAAATATGAAGTTTTTGCATAGAAGCTTTTCGAAATGAAAAAAAGATATTGGGGGAATATTAGCGAGGTAATTTAGGGTTCTGTTTTTTTGAAATTACCTTTACAAAACGTAGAGATCTGCATATGTTTCGTCCTGGATATTGTTAAATGATCCGTACACCAGAAGCATATATGTCCGAGTCGTTGCGCATTTTTACCGGTTATCCCAAGCATATCTGTTGCTAATCGATCCGTAAAACTCGCCGCACGCATATTTAATTTGTTTTCCTCGTTGTTTCGGCCGCGGAAACACCCTTTTGAGCGTAACGTAAACCGCACTTATCAATATTTTATATCGCGCCCGTACGAAACTTTCCGCAATGCCACCTAGTCGCGTTCCAATGAAATGTCGACACATCGTGCCCGAAAGTAATAATTAGTTGGGTTTCGGGTCTCCCAATAATAATTATTAACCTATCCGTTATCGATATTTTGCGCCCTGTGCACCCACTGAACCTACAGTTAGGTATTTCGGAGGGTACTAATTGACATCGAATAAGAGCTGATACAAAACAAAAGGTCGCTAAAATTTCAACGGAAATCTGAAATAACATTCGCAATTTTATTAGGGTAATCGCATGGATATCTGTGAATGCTCTGAATTTTATGAGTTTTCACTTTAACCGGTAACATTTTCAACTGATATTGGCCGTTCGATTAATGACAGTATTGTTGAAAATTTCATGTAAATTTTACATTGTTTTTTTTTGCGTTTTTGTTCAAAAAGTCCAATGAAATGAACTCTGATACAGCAGTAAATTAAATGGAAAATTGAAATTTTACTCTGGTAAAATAGACAGTTGCAAATATTATGTTTTTTTAAATAATAATAATATTAATATAAATATGAAGTTTCACCTTGTTACGGGTCAAAAATATTACAAGCGTTGATGGTGCCAAAAATGTAATATGAGAAAGCGTTATTGGCGCCAAAAAATAATATGATTATAAAGTTGTAATTTGATTGAATTACATATTTACTTGTCTCAGAGTGCGTTGTTCTACTCTTTCAGAAACTGAATTTATTAATTTATGCAATAGTAGATTTAACTTTGTTTAAATACGAGATATCGGCTCCTCTCCGTATATATTGTTACGCGTCGCATATATCAGAATATTTAATTTAATTTTAAATAATATTTCTTCTGCAAAGATTTGGCATTTAAAATATAAATTCAACTTAGCCATTTTTCTGTGTATATTTCGTTTGCAAGGAGAAAGTCTTTCTTTTGTTATCGCACTAGCCGCCCGATCTTTCCAAGAAATCTACCTGATAGAACGTTCAAGTCAAGCATCTACGTTCTCTTCGAATTCTCACAAATATTTTACATTTCGTTTTTAAACTTAAGTTATTAATTTAATTATGTGCGTCTTGTATAATATGTCGTGTCGCATATCATTTTAAAGCTTGTCTCACAAAGGATATTTTAATGATATTTGTGTCATAGATATCACAACTTTTCAGATCGCGCTTTTGATTAATTCATTATTCAAGACGTCGATAACCTCTCTCAACTTAAGGCAATAAAAACCTTTCCCAACAAACCAGTGTTCTCTTTAACACAAATTCCGGCTTATGTTCAGAACCTTCATAAGATACACATCTTACTTCACGTGCTGTCCCAGTATGCAACACACCGTCCGGCGTCCTTCGCTTCTAAACATAATTCTCCATACTTGTTCAAGTACATGATGCACACCTCGTAGCCGACCATCTTCGTAACTCAAGGGTAATTCTGTATTGTTCGGTACAGAGATTATTTTATATTAATCACTATTAATTCACATTTAATTTATTGCTTAATTTAACGTTCTTTTCAGTCAATTTTTGTGTGTATTACTTTTATTTAATTACTTTAAAATATACCAATCTCAATTTCTTTCTTGTAAATAATAAATGCAAACTTTTAGGGCAAAGTCCTGTGTTTTATTTAGTTAGTAAGTTGTAATATATCTTGGCACACATTATCACCCACGTCCTGGACCTTTAATGCATGACCAGCTTCACCAATTATTCATTTTAAATAATTCCTTTATTGTTAGCGCGTTACCATACCAGCCAGCGTGTTAGTAACAATATCAACAATGTTTTAATTCTATTTTAAATTCAGAATGTCTTGGAATGTTTTCCCTTTCTTAAAACGGTATAACACGACTAATACAAAACACATATAATAATTCCTTTATTGTTAGCACGTTACCATACCAGCCAGCGTGTTAGTAACAATATCAACAATGTTTTAATTCTATTTTACATAGAGGGTGTCTTGGAATGTTTTCCCTTTTGAAAACGGTATAACACGACTAATACAAAACACATATTAATTTTAAATTAATTTTATCCTAAAATTAAAATAAAATGGAAAATTATTTATGGAAAATGACATTATCAAGATGCCGTCTTTTGCGCTACAGTAGCTCCTCACGGCGGACGCCAAAATGCGCAATGACTCGTCTACATAAGTCCAGATTGATTTCCCGAATTTCATCGCCGATTCGTTGTTGTAACTGTTTCAAATTTTTTGGTACAATACTGTGTACCTTTTCCTTAAGAAAACCCAACAGAAAGAAATCTATCGGGGTTAAATCGGGATGCCTGGGTGACCAGTTAATATCCCCCCGCTTGAAGATCACTCTTCTCGGGAACATGGCCCTGACGATTTCCATGCAGTATGTGAGGTGGCACCATCCTGTTCAAACCAAGTGTTATCATTGGAGCAAAATTAATATAGCTTTGGCCTGAGAAAGTTGTCTAACATGTCTCTTTATCGCTTATCAGTAACCGTGAGTGCAACACCGTAAGCATTTTCATAAAAATAAGGATCAATAATTCCATGTCCATAGACATTGGTTCTACCAGCCGCACAATAAAGTAAATTTCGTCGATGCGAATTTGAACCCTATACACGAAAATTAATTTTATTTTAAAGATGTGGACAATCGACGTTAGTATCAAAATATGACATAAATATCTAATGCCGGAACTACGATGGTGGATCCAGAAATAAGGTTCCCAAAGAGCTCCAGCTGCACTGGAAGATGCGTGGCGAAATCTGGTAACACCGTATGCACCACTGTGCGCGGCTGTTCCCCCACTCTCAATTTCCCCGGCCGCGCTTCGCTGCGCCGCTCAGTCTTGCCTCAGCAGCCGTGCAAGATGGAGGTTCCCATTGTTGATCTCGCCAAGTGCGTGATTCGTTCCGTAATTCGCTTTTTGCACGCCCAAGGGACTCCACCCATAGATATTCATCGTCAGTTTTCACAAATTTTTCATTATCCTAACAACCAGAAAGGTGGCGTCGCTACGTGTAGCGTTATTACATGCTGGTACAATCTTAATTTGTCGAAATGTAGAAATTAACGCAGCATATTAGGCGACATTTACGTGTAAGGTGAGATTTAATACTCATTAGTTCTCATTTACAGTAATAAGTTAATTATACTAACTATATATACGCGAAGTGTAGAAGTAAAGAGTCATGTCTGTCCGGGATACTGTGTGTTGACAAGCTCCAATACGAGGGAAATGCATCCACACATTCCATGATAGAAATGATTTTTCACGAATTTTTCATTATCCTATCAACCAGGACGGTCGTGTCGCGACGTCTAGCGTTTCTGCATACTGGTACAAACTTACTTTGTCGAAATGTAGAAATTAGCGCGTGTAATGTGAGATTTAATACTCATTAGTTATCATTTACAGTAAGTTCATTATACTGAGATATTACATATTATAGTGACTATTCGTGACTTTTTGGTCAATAGCTCACTAAAGCTGTATATTGATTTCCACTTGGCAATCCTGAAAATTAAATACTAAAGTCGTTCCATTGGACTAGATATTGGCAGAAGTGCACTGCATCAGATACCGAGTACTTTGAAGGACAAAAATAAAATAAAATTTTTGTTCTATAATGTTTTGTAAATTGACTTTTCGAATGTGTATTAAAAAAGCATTTTATTTTTACAGATGACCTTACACTTCCACCAGAAGAAACTCAAGATAACATGACCGATCGAAAATGGCACAATTGTCAACACCGCAAAGTGAAGTTCAAATAAACGTACTTACCTTTCCCTCGTAACTAAAAGCAATAAAATAACAAGGAACACGTTCAAATTTAAAAAAAGGACGAACAAAGTACAATTCGTATAATTTTCCAAACAAAAATTGCTACATAAAAATGTCTAAATCGCTGATTCTAATAATCGACTTGGACACGATATTTGGATCAAACAAAATGTCGATATATCTACATATAATTACCGTATGACGTTTCACTTACGCGCCCAATTGAACGGTCGAATTCATTCAAAATCGCAATCTCCTCAACCCCCTAGAAACCACAATACATTTCAATAAAGAAAAACATGAATCCCTCGTCTGGTCGCGAAAAGATATTTTTGATATTACTGGTGTTCTTCTCAACAATGGCCTATTCGATAAGAAACGGAGCTGATAGGTACACGAGTAGACAATTACCACCGCTGCGAGGCAGCAAGATGTATTTTGCTATAGCAGCTATGTCCAGCGAGCAAAGTTTCAGTAGGGTGTTCAATAAGGCCATAATGAATATAACGCAAACTTATTTGGACGAGAGATTTAAGCGGACGGGTTACAACATTACGTTGGAAACGTTGGTGATTGAATTGCCGGAGAATGGGAGCTTCAGCGCCGCTCTGTTGGAAACTTTATGCGCGAAATTCGAAGGCAAATATGTGGCGGCCGTTCTGGTTATCGGAAATACACCTGCGGCGCAAACAGTATCGCTAGCTGCCACTCATTCCAGAATACCTGTTCTGTGGGCTAGGGGGCAAGGAGGTGTTACATCTGGATTTCGAAGTTTGGTGAGTAGACTAATAATTGATTTTATTAATTTCCACCTTGCTATAAAATTGCTTTTATTTACAAAAGAATTTAACTGAAAATTTATGAATAATTTTAATAATAAACGACAATTCTTTACTTCACTGAAATTCTGATTTAATTAAAGAAATTTTAAGCCTTTAACATGAAAACTTGAAAAACAAAGGACCTTCATAGAATTTAAGCACTTTTTTATTTTCTTTGATCTTTCATCGATTTTTTCATTGTACTGAATTTATTTGATTCAGTAATGAATAGGAATTTTGGAGTATCAAAGGAATGGAGAATTTTCTAGGTTTTCTGGGGCTTCTTCGTTGATTTTTTTGATCGAGGAATAAAAATGTAGTGTACGTTTCACAAGAAAGATGTATTTATAACCAATAATATATTAAATTTTTCTCCCGACCGAGAATAAAGTGTCATCTTATACATCTGACAATTGACATATATTAGACTACTTTATTCTCTAGGGAATAAAATATTCGATTTTCCCTAGGGAATGAAGTGAATACTGTAGTGAATGACTTTTGGTTCATTTATTTAAGTCAAAATTAATTTAACTGTCAGATTGACGAAGCATTTAAATATATCAATCAATTTTATTTTGTAATCGTAATAGTAACATTAGATGAGTTTACAATATTTATATATGGACAATCATCTGATATCTTAACTTGGCGGTTGCTTACAGTAGTGCTTGTGCAAAAATTATCTCCTTCACTGCCATTAATATTCATTTTTGCACAATAACTTAAACAGACTGCGTTTTTTTGGAAAAAAATAAGACACAAACAAACTCGTTTTTCCTTAGTAACCAGAAACTATGCACATTTTCATGACAAACCAACTTAATTGAATGACATCAGATCAATCTATCAATCAACTGTCAAACTAATAATGAAATAAATTATTACATTTAAGGTCGGGAGAAAAGTTTTGTATGTAATTCGGGAATAAACGTCTATAATCCCTCAACAGAAAATGCCCTCGCTCCCTTCGGTCGCTCAGGCATTACTTACTGTCTCGGGATTAAAACTGTCGTTTATTCCCTTAATACATAAATATCTATTATTTAATAATATTAATCAAGGAGACGCAAATAACTTTGGTCTGAATAATTTTTTCATTACTTTTGCTGTTTTTTTAAATAATTATTGAGAAAGAGCACTTGCTCAGTAATAGAAACTTTTATGGTTGACAAGTAGAATTTATATAACAGTTTATTATTGTGCACGTTTACTCTTAATATTGTTGTTAGTTTTCTAAATTTTTTCGATGTTCAGTATTGTATTTTGACTACGTTCGATTTCGTTAATACTCAATACGCCTACAAGGTGGCGCAAAATTTGTCACCCGATGTTCTTTGGCTGTAATTTTTTATGAATGAAAAATTTTGCTTCTGCTTTGGGATTATGTTTATTTCATGTCTTAAATTTTTTTTCATTAAGTCGAGAAAATGATATTGAGCAAGTGTCCGCCGTCAGAATTGACGACCATATGGGCCCGATTTATGACATTTTCATCACTCTTGCCAGAACTTCCGGCGATAGGTTGTAGCATTCTTGACGGATATTCTCTTTGAGGGCTTCAAGAGTTTGCAGTTTGTTAACATAGACTCGTGACTTAAAAAAACTCTACAAAAAGAAGTCTAGAACGGTTAAACGCAAATCGCCAAGACGAGAGATAAGGCGACCCGGAAATGCAGCCTTCAGAATTTCGGTTGTGGCTCGTGCAGTATGTGCCGTTGCTCCATCCTGTTGGAACCATATATTCTCCAGTCCCAATTCATCCAATTGAGGAAGTCGTTGAGCATGACTTTGTAGCGCTCGCCGTCCACAGTAGTCGTTTGGCCCGCGGCGTTTTCGAAAAAGTAAGGCTCGATGACGCTTTCAGCGTAAACAGCACAACATGCAGTAACTTTGAGCTGGTGTAATGGCTGTTCGTGAGTTATACGCGGATTTTAGGTGTCCGAGAAGCAATAATTTTACCTATTAACATATCCACAGATATGGAAATGGGCTTCGTCGATCATGATGATTTTCGATGAAAAGTTGTCTTCCTCGTTGTGGAGATCCAGGATGGCTTGAGGGATTGGCAGTCAACAGCTAACAACTGATATACTATCTGCACTTTGTAAGGGAACATCTTCCAATCTTCGACTAAAATTCTCTGTAAAGACCGCCGATTGATGCCCAATTGTGTATGGCACGTCGTCTGGTCGATACTCCAAGGTTCTATGCGACATCTTCAACCACAGCCGCGATATTCTCAACAGAACGGCTGCTCCTGGACCGGCCAGACTTGGTAGCATCTCGTGTTGTCCCACACTCATCAAGGCGAGCAGCTGAACGCCGTAGTGTTTGCCCAGTTAGTGTCGAACGACCGGGAAATCTGCGTCGAAATTCACGCTGCGCCGACACCACCGACGAATTATTCCGCAAAAGAAATCGAAATAATTATTCCGCGGTCTTAAGGAGTATAGCGATCCATGTCTTGTTGACGTGTATTTTGTATCCGTTTACTTCAGAAATTTCAGAATTAACATTTGCCGCTATTTGCAAAAATTATTGCATATACCGATAGGGTGATGACTTTTGCGCCACCTAGTACATACACTCTCAACGAATATCTGTATGCATGTTAATTCATGAACAAAGTAATATGAATTCCTGAGAAGCAACACGCGTATATCGACAGCGATTTCCAGAATGTGCGCATCCATCGCATATGACTTTCAGTGGAGTCAAAGAAGAGAACTGGATCTTTTTCTAATAATGTAAAACATACGAATCGACCAATTCTTGGATATGAAGGAAACATTATCAGCGTTTTGACATACGCAGCGATAAACCTTCTCGTTTCTATTCATACTCTGGCAGTTGAAATTGGAATTAGTAAAACCATCGTACATCGAATTTAAAAAAAACAAACAGGTACCATCCATTTAAAATTCATTTAGTTCAAGGATTGACGCCGCACGATTTCCAAGGCTTGACTTCATTACAGGTTTACAAGTTTTAGCAGAAGAAAATCTAAATATCTTTAACTAAATATTCTGAAGCAATGCATGTCGTTTCCACAGTAATGGCAGTATTAACAAGTATAATGTTCATTACTGGTCAAACTAAACTCCACGTTGGATGCAAGAAGCGCGCTTCCAGAGAGTGTGGGGAACCAACGTTTGGTATGGTCTTTTCAATGGTTAATTAATTGGTCCTTATTTTTACGAGGAAGGCCTAACCGAATGTGTTGCCAGGTTCAATGGTAAATATTCCTCTCTAAGAAAAAAGAACAGTGCTTTGGCTACAAGATGGTGCTCCATCATACAATGCACGTATTGTCGACGATCATTTAAATATAATTTACCGGATTTAATAGGATTGGCCACAGAGATCCTGTGTCTTGGTCTGCGTTTTCTTCGGACTTGTAGCCTCTTGATTTCTTCCTTTGGGGCTATTTAAAAGACATTGTATATTCTGGGCGTTCTGTAAACTTGTATGATTTGAAAAATAAAATTCGTCAATGTTGCCAAACAATAACCCGAGAAATGATAACTTCTGCATGTAACAGTGTTAATGCGCCGTATGAGGGCTTGTGTACAGACAGGTGGCGCACCATTCGAGGACCTGTTGTAAATTTTTTCTTCTTTAGAAAAAATATTGTTAGTCGTTTTCCATCATTTGTATAATTTATTAGCAAATAATGATTAAAACACCTTCCGTTCAAATAACGTCTCTCTATAATGCAAATTAATTGCGTTTTCGCGAAGTAATGTAATTGCAAATATTCTTTCTACACTTTACGATGCTATTTTATTCGAATTTTTTATAGAAAAAAATTCGCCCTCAAGTAGGAATCGAACCCACGACCTCTGCCTTGCCGGACCATTGCTCGACCACTGAGCTGTTGAGGCGTGATGTAACTCAAAGCATCCCCATAAAAGTTTCTAATTCACCCCGTCGTGGGTTCGATTCTTACTTGAGGGCGAATTTTTTTCTGTGAAAAATTCGAATAAAATAGCGTGTGTTGAAAGAATATTTAGAGTCTCTCTATAATCTTCATAGAAGGTTCTCAATAATTATTTAAAAAACTCCAAAAGTAATGAAAAAATTATTCAGACGAAAATTATTTGTGTCTTCTTGATTCATATTATGCCATTAAAAAATATAGGATTCCATTAAAAAAAGTTAACATTGAAACTTCCTACGAGGTGATAACTAAATGCAAAACTAACTACGTCATTCTATATACCTTCAGAGGTAAAGTAACTTTCATTTCAAATATTTATTCGTAAATATACCGGGTGAGGAGTTGCAGTCTGTAAACTAAAATCAGAGACACCAGGTATAAGGAAGCATTCCGAAATTTGAAAAGTGCTACACATCAAAAAAGATGCCAAAACTTTGGAAGGTTTACTTCCTGTGCCTTATTAGAAAAATGCTGGTATAAGTTTGTAGCAATTACTAGATTATATATTGAAAAATAAAATATAGTTTTTCTTAAAACGCCTTTGATTTATAGATAGTACAAAAATCTCCTTTCGTAAATAAAAAAAAAAATTGTTAGTGCTATAGCTGGCTTTTTCAATTACTATGTTACCAACACAAAAGCATGTTTTCGTAATAATATTTACATACAAACATAACAAAACGAAGAAAACATCTCAATGCAAACCTTATTTTTACATGTATCGATCTGTAATTTAAAATTTACTAGTTTAACGCATTTTATAGAGCTGTAGCTTCATTTCTAAAAGATTTACACGGACCTCCTATAATTTTTTTGAAAATCGGCTGTTTGTTTGTAATTTTGGCTTTTAGTTCACAATTTTTATATTTTATCCACAAAGGACTTCCTCCTGAGCTATTAAAAAAGACAATATGATACTTAACAAAATAATTGAAACATACATGAGTGGTAAAACCCCACCAGTTTTGTATAATACAAAGGTATTTGTATTATACAAAACTGGTGGGGTTTTACCCACTCCTGTATGTTTCAATTATTCTGTTACATTACACATGCGGTTAGTCCGTAGTATGAGTGAAGATATAAAAAAAAATATAGTTTCTAGAGAGAAGGCTGTGTCATCTTTGGAAGGACGTCGTTGGTTCGCATTGGTTATGTGGACAGAGCGAGGTACTTCGGCCGTCTGACAACAGGCAGCGCTGAATTTACTTCTACGCTCGGTCTGGACAATTTCTGTGATATGGCGATGTGGTTGTTTTTTGTGAATGTGTCTGAGGATATCCTTTCTCCAGCAGGGGCGTACCGCTGATCCTGTAGAAAGATGAAATACGTATCTGCGTCTCTGGGGAGGGATACGTTCGGACACTTTCACAAAAAATACTTATAGTGAACCTGTATTTGTGTTCTTCACACCAGATTTTTAATAATATTTTATATTATTGAAAAAAATATGATATTTATTCTAGTCTTAATAAACAATAGCGAAAAGAAATAAAAAGTACGTGTATACAAAATTTACGATACAACAATACATTTAAAGATATAGAAAACGAAATTTAGAACTTAAAATAGGCTTCAATATTTCGTATTGCCTCCTCTAGACCTAATTACTGCTGGCATACCACTAATGAACTCACGAATTGCATTCTGCGGAATATTCCAATATTCCCCATGCTTCTTGAAGAGCAATAAGAAGCTCGTTTATTGTGGTTGGTCTATTGCACCAGGTCTAACGCGTTTACCTAACATGTCCTAAACATGTTCTGTAGGATTTGCATACGGAGAATATGCTGGCCAGTTAATTTTTCGAATGCCAACTTCTCTCAAGAATTCACTGATGCGTCTCGCTAAATGTGGTCTCGCCTTCTCCTGAATCAGGACAAAGACATCACCAATAAATGGAGCGAATAGAACCACGTGATATGCAAAAACTTCCTCAATATATATTTGTGCCATCAGCGCACCCTCATTGGTGAACACTAACTCTGTAGTGGCCTCCAGTGACACTATTACGTAACCTCCGTTATGACTAAGCCTGGGGCTGAAAACACACTCTGCGAATCGTTCCTCCATTCGTCTACATACTCGTTTCCGTCCGTCTGGTGAATGGAGAGGGAACCTAGACTCATTGGCAAACAGTAAATTAGTCCATTGCTCAAGATTACAGTTGTATGTTCACAAGCAAATTGTAATATCGCTACCCGGTGACGTGGGAGTAACTTAGGTCTAGTTGCTGGCCTGAAAGCTTTCAATTCAACTTCATGTAATCTATGGTGAACTGTCTACTTACTTAAGTTTTTACCACGAACCTCCAGATGTCGATTTTTAAACTGTATTGAGGTCAAATGAAACAAAAAGGAATCTGTCGTCTTAAGCAGTAGTTTCCCGTTTTCTATCATTACCTCGCCTTCGTGTGTTTGCACCAGTTCCCCCAAAACATTGTAGCACTCTTTGAAAAGAGGAACGACTAACGTTGAGTAACCGAGCCACACAGTTTAGGCTTCGATCATCTTCCAGGAGAGCTACTCTTTTAGAGCACCATTTTCAGCACTTAGAACCATAAGTAACAATTTTGAACACTTGGAACCACAATTATCAATTAACTAATCTGTCGCATTGACAACAAATTGCCCAGCAACCGAAAAATCCGTAAAACATTGTAAAACACGGGCACTATAATTAAATGAATAGATCGTGGAACCGTTGAATCTGAATTTTTGAACATGTTTATTGTTCATTTAAATCGGGAATAAGTACCTAACATATTCTTCTGTTCTCGTATAATCCAGGAGGAAGTTCTTTGTCGAGAAAATATCAAAAGTGTAAACTAAAACACAAAATAACAAAAAAAAACGTTTTGAGTTTTAGAGTTTAGAGTTTAGCGAGAGAATTTAGAGTTGGTCCGTTTCTTTTTCACCTGAGTATATTTTGCGAATGTTGATTTACGTACAAATATATTTTCAGGTTCTATTTTTCGTATAAAACAACATTCTCATGTTTAGTCTCAAAAACGTATAAATCTTATTGTAATTTATTGGTTTACTACTTGAGAAGATGACATGATTTATATCTTTCGCAGCTCCCATAAATTCTGGAACTTGAAGAATTTTTCCATCAAAAACATAAACGTGATATGACACGAGCTTTCGTTGTATTTTATTCAAATAATTTATCGCTTCTTTATTACAATTACATACGTTTTATTAGAACGCTCAACGAAGCTCGACTAATGCTAATACAGAAATTCCTTAATCTATACGTAGAATAATTATATAAAAGCGTACACGTTCAGCAGCGTTCAGGGTGTCACCAGCAACGCGATGCACATCTATACACGTCTATGTTTTCGGCGAAAGTGGAAGTGACAGCGAATTGTTAAGATATCATCCTGGATGGATCGCTGCCTCCAAACTTCATGGATAAATTCTATTTATCAGATCATTACCTCGATATTTCGAAATAACTTCCTCTTTACTTTTAGTTGAGATGTTTACAATACATTAACTTATCCAATATGTGTGGATATACGAGGAAATATCAGAAAATAAGCACACTGGTGCAATAGTACAAATATGAAACATTTATTTCGAAAACTTCAACAGCTGTCCTTCAAAGTACTATCCATTCTGTGCAATACACTTGTCCCATCGTTTTGTCCACTTATGATAAACACCTGAAAAACCATTTTTTTAAGAGTCCATTTAGTATACAAATTACCTTGAGCTTTAAATTCGACTCAAATTTTCGACCTCTCAATTCTTGTTTGACTTCAGGAAACAAATGCAAGTCACATGGAGCACGGTCAGGTGAGTAGGAAGGATGAATCATAATTTCCACCCCCACTTCTTCAAGTGTTCGTTGACAAATCGCTGGTCTGTGGGCCCGAGCATTGTCATGATGCAGGATCCAACCGATGCCTTAATGAGGCGATCGTTTTTCCTTTAATTTTGGCTTTAGGATTCCTCGAAGTATATTAGAAAAATACTATATAGTTACTGTATGTTCTCTAGGAACTACGTGACCATAAGATTAGAAATACTGCCCCATTTATCAAAAAAAATTAAGGCGCTTTTCACAGTTTTCGTCTTCTGCGGTCTTGGACTGCCTTTGTGCTTCTATTGTATATTTTGAGACGTTAATTCAAGGCCGTAATGATAAAATCAACTCCCGTCACATGTAACCACATTGTTTACAAACTGTGAATTATGTTGCAGTTGCTTTTTCCACTACCGACAAATTGTCACTCGATTGGCTTTCTGTTCATCGGTCATAACTTTTGGAATCCATTTTGCCGCGATTCTTCGGTACCTTAAATCTTCAGGAATAATTTTTTGAGTGGAATCATAAGACAAGCTAACAATGTCAGGAATTTGATATATGCCAATCTGAGTCGTTAATTTCTGAAATTTTTTAATGAATTCCTGCAATTGGTGGTCGCCCGCGTCGAGGTTCGTCTTCCTCTGATTCACAACCGTCTTTGAATTTCTTATACCACTCAAACAACCGACATTGTGATAAACTGTCTGTGTATGCAGTTATAGTCATTTCAAAAGTTTCATTCGGAGTTTTCCCCAACTGAACACAAAATTTTATCGCATATCTATATTCCACTGTTATTTTTTCGATGAGTACGTCAAACACTGACAATTCAGTAATTAATTTGTAAGAAATGTCAAAAGTTAAATCAAAGCCTACTTGAGGATAAATACATTAGAGATGGAAGTTTCATGTTCTATTCTTTGTATTATAAAATTCTAGTTCTGAAAGAAGTTATAACACCAGTCTCTTTATATTTTGATTTACCCTCGTGTCGCTTCCACACAGCAATGTAGATATTGAACGCATGTTTTCAACTATACCAGACGTAAAGACAAAAAAAGAAATTAATTAGGTAGTGAAGCTTTAACTAATTCACTGTTGCAGTAAAGGTAATTGGTGCCAATTGTTTAATGTTTCTCATGAATGTCTTAAAAAAATTTATAAAAATAGGATAGGTAATAATATCAATATTCATACATATTGCTATGAACTGTGGGTTTGCTTATAGAATATTCCACGGTTCATCCACAAAAATATGACCGAACTAGTTGAGATGAAAATTCTTCTAGCTTGAGACTGCTTTATCCAGGGCTCTCTCTCCCTCGAGTGAGAAAGTGTAAAAAATAATATGTCAATAAAGAAAAATCACAGTGGTAAACAATTTTATTAAAAAAAAATAAAAAATTACTCTTTACAAAGTGTAAAGAGAGCTAATGCGTCAGTAGACAAAAGCTTAGAGGAAAAAATTTGTGTGATAAAGACACGCACACAAAGAAAAGCCTCTTGTGACTCGCGAGCAAAAATATATTTAATAGATCATTAAGAAAACTCTCAAATTCAAAAATTTAATTAATAAACCCCAACATTTAATTCGTACATAGACCAATCGTCAAAACACGTAAAATAACTCTCGCTCGTGCGCACTAACACAAGCATAAAATCTCCCTCCAGAACCTGACTTTCAAAAATATATTCTAGAACAACGTGACAAAAAACTCCCTCATAAAAAAAATATGATAATTTTCTTAACTATCTATATTTTAAGCTAATATAATAATAATTCAAAATTACAAATAGACACAAATATCATAGAATTACAGTAAATAGAATTTATATAAAACTAATGTGAAAATCTTACTTACGTTAACGTAAACCTTTTCACCCACAAAAACTAAATACGAGAGATATCAAGTAAAATTCAATTATTCATAAAAATACGAGATTAGCAACACTAATAAAACGATAGTGATATTTAAATACACATCAAAGGAAACAAGCAAAATAAACCGAAATTAAATCAAATAAAGAAATAAAAAATGAGTTTTTTATTTCTTAGACTATATCATACAACACTCAAGATATCTCTGTGACCAGCCGGAAAAATAAGATCGGACATCAGGTACATATAATACAATATAATTCCCCTAGTCGAACTATTTCCTATTCAATATAAATGTAAAAATGTACAGGCGCGGTCAACAAAACAAATCCAAATAAAAATATAAACAAAATTCAAAATATACACAATAACAAATTTGAAAATAAGTTTGACATCATAAATAATTGTTTTTTTTAAATATTCTTCGGGGAAAAGTCCACTACAATATATAGGGCGTCAAACAAAAACGTCGCAAACTGTAATTCTGTTATCTACAAGTTTCCCGTATCATTATGTTCAAATTTTATGAGCGTAAAGTAGACTTCATTTCAAGTAACAAAAACACAAAATAAAAATGGATATACAACAATTTTTATTTGGTTCAAAGTTACAGATCTATGAATGTGATTGTCAGATCATGAAAAAATGTAACCCTAAAGTCAATACAAACTGATTTTATTTAAAAAAAGTTATACGATTCAATAACAGGCCTGTGATTATTAAGTCGCATAATAAAATATTATCCTAAATAAACAAACACGTGTCGTAGTGTATACAGTAATTTCTTGGAGATCTACAACAAATGTTCAGATGACTGTTAACGTTGCTGTATCAGAATAATTGAAACATACATGAGTAGGTAAACCCCACCAGTTTTGTATAATACAAAGGTATTTTTAATAATATAAAATATTATTAACGTTGTTAACGTTGCTTTTTTTAATAAAGGATTACATTACGTTTCAGTTCATACAACAGCCTATTAGTTAGTGAACAAGTTTTCTTTATTCAAAATGCCTTACCGATTTTCTTCTGTAGAAGAGTATGTGGACATACATTTTGTGTATGGCTACTCTAACGGCAGTGCACGTCAAGCAGTTATTGAATACCGACATCGGCTTCCCGATAGGCGCATTCCTCATTACAGAACGTTTCTGAAAGTACACAGACAATTTCAGGAATTTTCGACCGAGAAGTAAATTTGCCAGCAGACTTAGAGGAAGATCCAATTCTCAGTGTACGTGGAAACGCTAGACAACTAGAAGTGCCACGAACGACAGTTTGACGAATTTTAAAACGTGAGGGCTTATATCCATATCACTATCGCAGGGGACACGGTTTGCTTGAGGCAGACCACTATGCTCGACTAGTTTATTCTACCTGGATATTAAGACAGTCACGGCTTCATTTTAATTTCTGCAGACAGTCCTCTGGACAGATGAATCTACGTTCACGGGAAGTGATGTTACAAATCTGAGAAACCTGCACAGGTGGTCATCAGAAAATCCCAAAGCTATACGCCCATCTAAATTTCAACATGAATTTTATATTAAGGTTTGGGCGGCCCTTATCGATGACTTGTTGATTGGTCCTGTTGTTCTTCCTGAGAGGTTAAATGCGGACAATTACCTTCAATTTCTTATTGACGAACTGCCAGGTCTTTTAGAGGATGTCCCACTGAATGTTCGACGAGACATGTGGTTTCACATGGATGCGCACCTCCACATTTCGGAATTGCTGTTCGAAATTGGGTTAACGTCAAATATCCAAGATGGATTGATCGAGGTGGTCCTGTTGCATGGCCACCCTGATCACCCCATCTTAATCCCCTGGACTTTTTATTTATGGGGGTACATGAAAAATTTAGTCTAGGTGCAAATTTCGAACACAAGAGAAGAGTTGTTGGATCGTATTCACCTGGTTGCCGAGCAAATCCGACAAAAAAAGTATGAAATTCGGATAAGTACTTCTTCTGTTGGCTTACGGGCACAAGTCTGCAGTGGACTTTTCGAAAATATTATTAATTGAACTTTTTTAAATAAAATCAGTTTTTATTGACTTTAGGATTTCATATTTGTTTCATAATCTGACAATCACATTCGTAGATCTGTAACTTTAAAACAAATAAATATGGATTTACAAGTTTTGCGTTTTTGTTACTTGAAATGAAGTCTATTTTACACTCCTAAAATTTGAACATAACGATACGGGACACTTGTATATTTCGATTTTCATAAGACAGGTACCAAATGAAATGGTATGGATGAAATGATTTACTTTTTCCAGCGCCATCTTCAATTCCTAGCTATTGTCATTTTTTTTCCAAATTGCACGATATATATTTTTTTGCATCATTGGACAGAGATTTTTTTCTGAATCTATTGATGTACAATACATTCATTTTAATTGTAAATTTAGAAGAGAAAAAAAAATAATTAAAATACTTTCTGAGCCTCTCTTAAAGGCACTTGTGTTATACTATAGTATGCCATGAGAAAATAAGTGTAAAAAATAAGGCAATTCCCATATGTAACTAATTTTAAAACACAAAGAAAAGCGAATAACAAAACTAAAAAATAAACTCAAAACTAAAAAAATTTACAAATATTGTTCGAATTGATTACCATCATGCTCAAATACGTTACTGGCATCTCCTTATAACACCATTATTAGGTATTTCCCGACAAGTTTTAATTATTCGGTTACATAAATCGTTTACGTTCTGTGGCACTGTTAAATAAACTCGACCTTGGAGATATTCCAGAACCAAAAATCTAGAGTCGTAAGATCAGGTGAACGCACAGGCCAACGAATAGGTCCATATGTGCCCATCCTACACCTGGAACGCATAGATGAATCTCGCTCTTATTGGAAGTTTGTCAATGTGCGGTATCCTGGACATACATGACTTTTCACTACTATACTTCGTGTATATATAGTTAATATTTTGAATTTATGCATTTGGGCGTTCTAGGGATAGGTGTGTCTTTTCACGAATTTTTAATTATCATAACAACCGGGAAAAGGTAACGTCGCGACGTGTACGTTCTGCATACTGGGTGCAAACTTACTTTGTGTCAAATTGTAGAAATTAACGCGTCGCATTAGGCGACATTTGCATGTAGAAATGAGATTCAATAGGCATTAATTCTCATTTGTTATAATTTCTAAACAATATGACATTAAAATAATAAAGTCCTAACAGTTTTTTTTTCATTTTAGAAACCAAAAACTTTAAACTTTAAGAGCTTATCCATCAATGTAATATATTCATTATGACATGTTATTTATAATGTGTATAGCTTTTAAGTTTTGCTGAAAAAAGGAAACAATTTACGCTAAAATGCAGTTTTAATGAAACCATATAAAATATTTACTTGTTAAATACATCATGGCTTTTGTCGGTGGTTGTATAAATAGAATACAACACAAAATGCAATCATCTGTTTGTGTTTGTAACATATTCGAGAACAAATGAGGTTGACGATAAACTAGGTAGAATTTACATATGAATTATTACAGGTTCCGATGTTCGTAGCCTATCTATTTCAGTCATTAAATTAGCGGAAATAATTTAATCCACTTCGAAATGGCGCTGTATGTTTGTACTTCGGTCCGGTAGACGTCACGCTGTATTTGTTTTTCACAAAAGAGGTTCAGAAATAGAAGAGACAGAAAAGAAAGCCTTACAAATAATACAAGCATTGGAAAATTATTGGGAGAACCGAGGTCGGTACGGGAAAAACGTAAAATTTGTCTCGCTTATCGCTCGTTTTCCCGACACAGGATATTATGCTGAGTGAGGGTTGAAGTTTTTTTTTTATAATTTAAAAATTATCGCGCTTGATACGTGAGTCTCAAAACTCGGACATTAAAATATTCAATTTATTTCGTGTTATGTGCTCCTGTTTTATTGCCGAAGCTATAACAATAATGATAATAATAATTTATGCTTTAGCATCTATATCGGCGATTCCTAATCTTCTTAGCTCCGCGACCCACAGTGCGAAATTTAGGAAGTTTAGCAGAACTTTATTCAATTTTTGAATACGTAAAATGCATAAGATTATTTATTATTTTGTTAAGTAAATACCCCGCCTCTAAAACCTAATACTCAGTTTGGGGATCTACTATGCGAAAGAACAGCAAAATGCACCTGAAATTCGCATGACTTATTCAATCATACTTTTTGCCTATAGAAAGCTATTCGATTTGTTAAAGTTCATAGAGTGTTACATAGAAATGGCAAATCAGTAGGCCATGATTTTTTCTTCATGTATTTTATTAGAAAATTGTCAATTATTGGCATTTAATTAATTGCAAAATCTTTCCTTGCTCGTGTGTGATTTGTTCGTAGAAAAAGTGATTTCTAAGAAGTAAGTTAAATTTACATTTTTAATTTTAGTGGAGATTTTAAAAAGTGATACCACATAATACCAGCTTGAAACGCACAACATTTTAAAGTTTTTTTTCCCTCTGTTGATAACTCAAAAGATCTTCTGCGATATTTTGCGATCTCCTTTTAAATGAAACGTTTTCCAGAATGACTTTGCAAGTTTCATATAAGTGTATATTCCAAAAGTGGAAGGAAGAATCGACATCGGATGCCATCATTGGTTTTGTTTTGAAAAAAATAGGCTCACCAATGTTAAGATCTGATGCTCTTTGCAGTTTAAAGGCAACTCTTCGCGCACTGGTTTGTAAAATACGAAAAAGGTAGAGGGAATCCAGTCGAAATTTAGCATCATTTCTGAATAAAAATGCTGTCTGGCTTGAAAATAATGTAAAGTTTTCAAATGCTGTAAGGGATGCATTGCCCAGTGGATCGAGGACCAATGCAGGCAGACCTAAAAAAAATGTAGGTATTGTCAACCTAAAGTGCAAAACAGAAAAGTGCATCATCTTTTGAAGTCCGGTAGTCAAGACGAGTTAGCCAAAGCAACCGTAACAAAGCTATACCAATCTGGAAAACGAAACTCTGCAGCGATTGTCAAGGAACTGGCATCTGCATCTCCAGAAAGGGGAAGCAAAATCAAAATGGCTCGCATGTCTTCTTCAAACAGCCCACGAAAATTAACTCCGGACCAGGCTCTGGCGCTACTTCTTGATGCAAACTTATCGTCAAATCAATACAACATTGTTCGGGATCAAGCAAAACATCACGGTTGCACTTTGTATCCAGCTTATTATGTTGTAAAGGAGGCAAAGAGGTTATGCTATCCAACGGACATAATAATAACTGAAGTTTCAGCTGAATTATCAGTTCAGTCGCTTATAAATCATACCATAGCAAGACTTTGTACAGGGCTAGAAGAGACTCTTAGAACTTTGTCAAACGTTAAAGCACTAAATATTATCGTAAAGTGGGGTTGTGATGGGGCGGAGCAAGTTAACTATCGACAAAAGTATATGGACAAACATAGCTCTGATGATAGTATGTTTAGTGTATCAATGGTACCAATCCAAATGTGCTCCGTAAATGATAATGGTGATAATCAGTCACTAATTTGGAAAAAACCTGCTTCTTCTTCCACACGGTACTGTCGCCCCATTAAGTTCGTTTTTACCAAAGAAACAGTCAGTGTAATTACCTCAGAAATAAACAAAGTGAAAGAACAAATATCTCGACTTACTCCAACCACTATACTTGTAGATGGCAAGCAATTTCAGGTTACAGCAAATATGATCTTTTGTATGATTGACGGTAAAGTATGCAATGCTGTATCATCCTGTGCATCATCACAAACATGATACCTATGTGGGGCTAAACCTAGTGATATGAACAACATCTGTACCGCAAAAAAATATAAACGAATTCTTTTTATCCCTTGGACTATCGCCCCTCCATGCATGGATAAGGTTTTTAGAATTTATTTTATATATATCGTACAAACTTGATATTAAAGCATGGCAAGCTCGTGGAGCAGAAAATAAAAAAAAAGTTGCAGAGAAGAAAAAATACATTCAACAAAAATTCAAAGAGGAGCTTGGCTTGCTTATAGATATGCCAAAACAGCAGACCGGAAACACAAACGATGGTAATACCGCGAGGAAATTCTTTAGAAATGCCGAAAAGTCTGCCGAAATAACTGGCGTTAACTTAGAATTGATCAAACGTTTTCATGTGCTATTAGAGTGCCTAATTGTGGTCTTAAAATTAATTCAGAAAAGTTCGGCGAATATGCAAGAGAAACTTTGGAATTGTATTTGAAAAAATATTTCTGGTACTCAATGCCCGTAAGTGTGCATAAAGTCCTTTGTCATGGAAAGGATATTATAGCCTCTTGCATTCTTCCGATCGGACAATTTTCTGAAGAAGCGCAGGAGGCAAGAAATAAAGACTGCAGAAAATATCGCGAACTTTTTACTAGAAAACCGTCAAGAATTGACACAAATACGGATTTATTTTATCGACTGCTTATTTCGTCGGATCCGTACATCGCTAGTCTTCGTAAAGCACCCAAACCGAAGCATAGTGAAGTTACGCCAGAAGTTTTAGTGTTGTTAGAAAGATTTGCAGGCCCGTGTAATGATTGCGAGTCTTCAGACGATTGCAATGAATCTCGTTCTGAATAGGTGTTCAAAATGTTGTTATAAAATGTATGTTTTTTTAATTGTCCTATAATAAAAAACACAAATAAACTCAAAAACTTTAAATAAAACATATTAATTTTTATTAAAAATTTTAAAACCAACAAATAGAACTGTTTTACTGTTTTGAATAATTAAGTTCCGGTAAACTCAAGAAATTTCGCACTGTGGCGACCCCCAAATAGTAAATCTAAATAATAGTATATTAAGATACAAGTTTCATAAGACATGATTTTTGCGCACGAGTTCAAGGTTTAGAAGCCGTAGAAGAGCCGTAGGCGAGTTCTCTAATGAACGAGTGCGCAAAAATGTCTTATGAAACGTGTATTTTATACTATTTTTTCTATTCCGCCTTTAAATATTTAAAATAATAGTCATGTTCCATACGAATATTTTAGATATTTTATTTTTTTGACGTTGGTTACACTGACTTATAATTTTAACATTTCAAATATTTGAAATATTGTTATGTGTTCTGAAATTTAAATCTTAGACTAATTTATGTAACTATCTGACATCAAAATACACGAAATAAGTAATTGCACGCCGCCAGAGCTTCGGAAAATTGCAGAAGACAATTTGGAAAATCTTCTGCCAAAAAAATCTCGACACATTTATAGAAAGGAATATAACCAGTTTATAACTTGGTGTAAAGAAAATAACATCGTGACTATTACAGAAAACATTATGATTGCCTATTTTGACAAAGAAAGTAAAATAGAAAAGGCATCTTCCTTCTGGTCCAAATATTCGATGTTAAAAAGTTGTTTGAATATTTATAAAAATACAGATATCTTAAAATTTTCTAAACTAATAGCATCTTTAAAAAGATTGTCTGAAGGCTATGAGTCTAAGAAATCGAAGATTTTAGAAATAGAGCACATTAACCGATTTATAATAGAAGCCGATGATACAACATATTTAGCAATGAAAGTAAGTAATAAAAACATAATTATAGTAGTATTTTACTAATTTTGTACATTATTTTGTTATAATAGTCATATTAAAATTATGTTAGGACATTCTTATAATGGGCTGTAATGGAGCTTGCCGTCGTGAAGAAATAACAAACATGATTATAGATGATATACAGTTTTAAAATGATGTAATAATGGTTGAGGTGCTAAAAACTAAAACTTATGTTTCTAGACAATTTATTATAACTCAAAGATTATGGATTGATTTGGTGAAAAAATATTATCATCTTCGCCCCAGTCATCTTACACATAGGCGTTTTTTTCCTGTAATATAGAAATGGTTTGTGTGTAAATATTCCAGTAGGTATTAATGCAATAGGAAAAGTACCAAAAAGTATTGCTACTTACTTGAAATTGCCTAATCCTGAACTCTTCACTGGACATTGCTTTAGACGATCCAGTGTAACACATTTGGCTAATAGTGGAGGAGGTTTAATTACAATTAAGCGCCATGGAGGATGGAAATCCTCCGCTGTGGCTGAAGGGTACATTGATTATTCCATCAAGAAAAAATTAGACGTTGCTTAAATGCTATCTAACACTGCACCTAATACGTCTACTAAAATCACAGAGAATCCATCAACTTCTAATTCAATGGACAGTGATTTATTAGTTAATGTGAATCAGCAAGTTGAATCCCCTGACAAAATATAGTGTGCTCCCAGAATCTGCCTGGAATATCTATTAATGCCCACGAATGTTCTAGTATTACACTAAAAGTATATAACAGTTGCAGTATTCACAATCATAAGTAATCTCAATAGAAGTATTTATAGCGTCTAGCTTTGTTAACGAATTTATAGATACACTCCTCTAGCGGCTTTTATTATGTATAATTAGTACTAACAAAGTTTTAGCTAATGTCTCTACTATTTTTTATTTACATTTTATCACTGTCAAACGTTCATATCTAACCATATCTACCTTTTAAAACGATTTAGTTCTATGATTTAGTTCCTACTGGATTTTGAAAGGATCCTGTGTCTGTAAAATGTAATGCTGGTAAAAGCTATAATTCAAGACAGATATATACAACAAATTTCTAAAATTATAGGTACATTAATAATTACCTTCAGTTGTAGTGGAATATAGCCACGCAAGTCCATAACTGCTCCCAAAGTATTAATTAAATTGGTTGCAGACCTTTTGTCTAAAAGAAATAACTGCTGGATGTGTATTTCAGATAATTCAAAAGGATTCATTGTACGATTCATTACGATACATCCTTAGAGTTTATAGGAAATCATAAGCTACGCGCGACTGCAGTATTGCAATTTGTACTTTTCCGACTTACGAGGCTTACAGATTTTGTTACGATGCTTTTAAAAATATTCTTAGAAAAACTGTTTATACATTCCAATTTCATTATTTATATCAAATTTTGTGTTTTATGTTTTTTTAATCTGTTTAATTATGGTTTTTTTCGAAGAGGTTAGAATTATCTGATATTGCTGCCTATGGTATCTTGCAATTTGATGTAAAACTGAATAGAAATCTCCCCACTACTTCTAATCTTGCGCGAACTTACCCCTCCTCGCGCCAACTTAATTGGCGTTTGCTATACTTATTGTAAGTAAAATGTTTATTAAAAATTATTTTTTCTCATTTAAGTATGCTATTGTACGTTGCCTTTTCATGAGATTAGTAGTCCGTTTCAATTATTTCTAAAAAAGAATGTGTTCGAAAATGATAAACTAATTAAAACTAAAATGGAAAACATATTCGGGTCTCTCAATATTAATCACACTAGAAAAATTATCTTGCTTCTCTTTTATTCGTTCTACAGCGTAGTTGAAAATACACATATTTTTTATCAATTCATGTATAGTTGCCAACAAAATAGGTCAAAGGTGACACGAAAATTCTCCCATGCCATTCAATTTCAATTGTAAAATTAACTTTACGAACGAGATTAGGTTATTCAGTTCGCCGACGAATATCGGAGTGGATTAATTTCCAGCGAGGATCACTCTATTGTGTGTGTTCAACTGGCATTTTTAAAACCTCCATTGACTGGACAAATGCTTAAAATAGTAAAGTGGAAAATAAATATTAACTTTACTAATTTATTTATTATTACTTTCGTCGATTAGCATACATATTTGGGGATATATTAATAGACTGGTCAACACAGTATGGTTTTCTTATACACCAATATGTGTATCTTTTATCATGCTGATACTGAATATCAGAATTTTGAGATATTTTTTTAGAGACTTTTTTTTTCAAAAAGCGCATCAAATTTTACAAAATTATAAGGTTACTTCTATGTAAGAAAGATACTATCAAAAATATTATTCTGTCAAACATTGTGTGGACATGCCTGAACAAGCCCTTGCATGTTTCGTGCTTCAGAGCAGTTAAACCACATAAACCTAATTTCTCCTCTGGAACTTAATAATTTAATTAAGAATTTGTTGATATCTGGTTGTGGATTTATTGGGTTAGGCAAATGTAAGCATCCATTCGAAGATCTTTGACATGGATACTTAGATTTTAAAAAGACTTTCAACCATCAATTAAAAATAAATCAGGGATTCGCTGGGTATATTTATATCCTGGGTATATATTATGTATTAGTTTTTCTTTAGTATGGGCAACAGAAAGTGTATAAACAGCAAATTTTCCGGTTTGTCAGACGAAAAACTTACGGGCGGTGTGTACAAAGAGCAGGGACGTAATCAACGCAAGCTTGCGACTCGCGCTTACTGGGAATTCATCGTTCATGGGGAATTGCAAGCTCCAATCCCTAGCACGAAGGAGGTTCAGCGGGCTACCCGGACCTCTCGGCTATGGAAGACACGCTGATTCCTTCATTGTAGCGCGCGTGCGGCCCAGAACATCTAAAGGCATCACAGACCTGTTATTGCTTATTCTTGTGCGACTAGAAGCCGTCTGTCCCTCTAAGAAGAATTATTTGTACGCCGACAATCGCGACGACGCCGTCGATCGTGATGCGAACGCTGGACCGGCTGGCCTTTGATATGTCGAGAATGCGCCTAGTTTAACCAGACAAATCGCTCCACCAACTAAGAATGACCATGGACCACCACCAGCCGAATCAAGAAAGAGCTGTACATCTGCCAATGAATCCCTCCGGTGTCCGGACATGATGAGGTTTCCCGTGTTGAGTCAAATTAAGTCGCAGGCTCCACTCCTGGTGATACCTTTCTGTCAATTCTTTTAAGGTAAAGCTTTGCAACCATACTTCCTCCGGAACCCAAAAACTTTAGTTTCCCGGAAGCTGCCCGTCGAGTCATCGGAGGAACGTCGGTGGATCGCTAGCTGGCATCGTTTATGGTTAGAACTAGGGTGGTGTCTGATCGCCTTCGAAGCTCTGACTTTCGTTCTTGATCAATGAAAGCGTATCGTCATTGGTCCCACAAACTAGAAAATTGGTTTTGGCAGTGACTTTAAACCTACTATGATTGCCGTTGAAAGAGAAGCCTGGATTGCTTTCAAAAGTGTAATGGAAAACTTAAACCACAGAATTATGACAAAGTTCATGCTGCAAAAGTTTCGCGATTTAGGTTGCAATATGAGCATAAAAATTCACTTTTTACATGCCCGTCTTGATTCTTTTCCTAAAATCTTGATGAAATGAGCGGAATCTTGATGTAAAATCTTGTACGCCCGCTCAGATAATAATCCACAACCATTAGCTATATCCATAATAACAGTAAATCAACGATCCTTTATCACAGGTTGATGCATTAAGTCGACTATTTCGTCATTTGTAGCAGTTTACGGACGCCCGGAACGTTTGTTGTCTGAAATGCTCGTGCGACCCCGTTCATACTCGTCTACCCAATGTTTTATCGTGGTAAATGAAGACAAGATTTCACGGTATACAGAATCTAACCAATTTTTATTTTCTGAGTCTTTTGCCCTTTTAAATGAAGGAACTTTATCACTGCGCAATACTTAAGTTTCTCCATTGTTGAACGGCAATGTGAACTGACAACTCTAGAAGCGTACCACATACAAACTAATGATTAGTATGACTTACAATTTTGACAATTTACATATGTCTAAACCATCGATCGGACGACGGAAACAATTACTTTATGTCGGTAGGGCCGGAAACATTTCAAATATCTCGCGTATATCTGAATGTGATAAGAAAAAAATTAAATATGTTTGAAATCACAACGGCATATTTAGTCAATATCACCTATTAAAATTCAAACCCCTGTGAACAAACTTAAATTTGTAAACTGTGGACAATAAATAGTTAAAAAAAAACGAAGAGAATTTAATAACTTGATAATACTTTCATTGTTTCGACCTAAATAAAATTCACTTAAACTTGATAATACCCTTTATATCAAATAATAATTTAAAAAGATTTAAATTAAAATACTTATAAATCAAAACTGAAATAATTACTGTTAATTAACTAAGCGCCTACATAAATCTGACAGTAAAATCGTTGGGCTTAAAGAGTTTTAATTAAAGTACATCATAAGTTACACTGAATCACCTTTTTGCATGCGGGTTTGGGTCAAAAATATCAGAGAAAATGCAGAGAAAAATATTTAAGGCAAACTCTTTACATGATGAACCTAACGATTTACAAATTAAATATTTTCTTGAATTTTCATTCTAAATGTGCTTTCCGATAAAGATATTTATGGTTGCTGAAGTTAAAATAAAATAAAAATACTAATAAAATTCGATAACATGTAACATTTTGAGTTCAAAATTAAAGTACCTACTACTATTTGCTAAAATTTTTAACTTTGATTAAACTATGTGAAAAATTAACGATTAACGTAATTTCTAAACAATAAGAATATATTATAATGCAGTTAGTGGCCAATTGTGTTCAATCCCTCGCAGTTTTGTTTTAAAGGGCCTGTTGTACCAATCACGTTCAACGTAAGTTCAAGGTTGAATCGAGTTCTAATTAAGGAAACTGTTGTACCAAAATGAGTGAGCTTAGGTCAAGCCTTTTTAAACGGATCAAGCTGAACCGAGAAATTTGACAGTTCAAGCAAGTTCAAAATAGTTTCTGATATAATATAACCAAATATAACCTAATTAGAAGCTATAACAAGTGTTCATTTGAAAAGTCAATCTAGTAGCATGTGATTTACTGAGAACATTTTGAAGTATGTCGTAAATTAAAATTTACTACTTAACCTACAAAGTCGTATATTTTGACAGTTTCATACATACAAATAAATAACAAATAATAGGTATTTATTGAAAACTATAACAAATGTTGAAAATGTTGTTGTTTATGTTCAAAAGTGAAAGCCATTTTAAAACTGAGAAGCAATTTATTTAAACCAGAATCGACGCACGATTATTTTATGCACTAACTGATATTTGTGATTGACATTATCAAATGTCATTTGGATTTACGTTTACGGAACAACAAACACATACTAATATATTTGCGTTTTATTCTATCAAAATTTCAAGGTAACCTAGATTGACTTTTCAAATGAACACACGTTTTATATATATATATATATATATATATATATATATATATATATTAATCAAAAACATTTAATTTGTTATTTATACACTCACAAACTATAAAATCGATTTTGATCAAATTTTGTGTGGGTGTTCCTTATGCTGTGTGGAAGGTTGTTATCATATTTTTTTCCAAATTTTATCGGGAGAATATTAAAGAATTAACAATATGTAAAATTATATGAACCTATATCAATAAAAATTAAATGCTGTTCGTTGGTATGCACATTACTTTAGAATTTCTTTTTAGGGAAGAAAAATTGGAAAAGTTGCCTGGAAAATTGCAAGTTCGGAAAAAACTGAAAGTGCTTTTTTCTATGAACTCAATACCATAAATCACGATTCGAGCGATGGATATGCGAAGCTTTTTTTTGTTTTGTTCGTTATGCTCCCAGGATGGAAATAACTCAATTGAATGTGTTCAATTGAAACAAAAATCTGGAAGATATTGAGAAAAATCTAGAAAAAACATACTACAGCCTAAATTTGTTGTTGTTGTTTTTTGCGTAAACATTTGTTTTTACTTTTGTGTTGTCTCGCGAAGAATTCATCTCGCATGTAAAATTTCCCATTGGCGTACTTCTGAATGTACTCCTCAAATTGAACATACATGGCCATAATCGTTAAGAGATACAATGGTCACATAGAAATACGTTTTTTCTCATTCTTACTTTGTTTACACATTTCCAATAGCTTTTCACAGATCCAGAAAACTATCACAATACTATATTCTGTATCTAGTAGTAAAAGCAATACATTCTTGGAGGATAATGTAAATTGTTGGCCGAGGCCAACAAGCGTTGACGTTGAAGGGAATGTGCTTTTACTACGAGGTACACATACCTTTTTTCTGAAATCACAATCAACATTATTATAAATTAAAGAATTTTTATATATGCATAATATTTCTTCATTACCATCTAATTGCCTATAAAATAGTTTTTTTGACAGTCACTGTTTGTTTTGACTGTTGTGAAAAAAGTCAGAGATTCATTACTTATTTCACTTTAATACCTACTTATCTAATATTTTCAATGATCACTGATGATTATGATTTGGTGTACGGGAAACCACCTGAGTTAGTAAAAGCTGCTGAAAATGTTGTCTGCGTGTATTTATTTAATGTCTAAAATGTATATAAAAAACCCGTACGGGAAAGCAACCGACTGGCTTAGGACGAAAAAAATTTTCCCAGTCTGTTTTCTGATGGTCGCTTAGTAACATACTAAAATTTATTGAATTGAATTGGACAGTACAACGTCTGTCGGGTCAGCTAGTTAGAAATAAAATTGGAATAAATATTTAAAAAGATGAGTTTATTAGATTTCTTAGAGTTATGTGAGTTATCACCATCTGAAAATACTTGTAGAGTCGGTGGTCGGTGGTACTTCTATTGACATGTCCAGGTCTAGGAGAAAAATTAACAGTATTTGATAAATGTTTACGCAATCTCAAATGCATAATTATGTAAAGGTAAACTTACCCAATTCTTACCATGAACGAAACTACTTCGTAAGCCTGTCATCGAAGCTCCTAAAATTTCTTTAAACTCCAAATCGATATTGGTAATTGGAATTTCTTTATATAAACCACCACCTTAACTGAACATCTAATTTTTTCATCAACGTATACAATAAATAAAATTATAATTATAAGTAGCTCAAAGCAGACTATTATAGACAATCATAAATAACTTGAAAACTCTGAAATTGCCGACACTTGCCAAGGGTCTTTTAATTAATCCAGTAAGCTCATGTAGTTCACTTAAAAAAAATTAATTATGCATAGATCTATCACTTGACATTGTGACGTAGTATTATACGATTGAAAAAAATAATTTAATGTTTTTAGAAGGCGGATAAGTATGTGAATTTGCACTATTAAAAAGCACATTTTCACTTTGTCCCTTTTTTTGTTGTCCAATTTATCCAACCGACTTGCCTATTGATGAAGTCTTATCACAGGCTTCTATTCTTGCCTTTGTAACACCTTTTCTTTTTACTTTTTCCGACGATTAGATGATTTCATATATCATTTTCAATGTTATGACAAAACAAAGCGTCAGCTGTTGTTCTGCAGGTTTCTCGAAGTTTGGATTCTATCTTTTTCCACTAAAGATCTTCAAACTTCATCCTCGATTAAGATTTAGGGCCTACCCTGAGGCTCACTTTCAAGCAACTCACCCCTTTACGGAGTTTCGTGAACTAACGCACAATTCGTCCGTGTGCCGTGGCTTCAATGTAAACTCTATTTATTCTACGATTTGTTGTAGCCTTCGCACTATTTTCAGATTAAATTTATATCGCATTTTAATGCGTATTTTACGACATTCATCTCATGCCATTCAAAAGGAATACGAACAAATAATTAGACGAAATACCCAAGTGTTATTCTTTTAAGGTGCTTATACAGGCCCAAAATGACCGAAGGGGTTTTAATTCCTTATAACTGTTTTATTATAATTTTTTTTTTGTTTTCAGTATTTTGTAAAGAAGACTTGGGGAATTTAAAATGGAACAGTACACAATTGAACAACGTGCCAAAATCGTTGAATTTTATTTCTCAAATCAACGATCCATTGTTTTGACTCAGCGTGCATATCGTCGTTATTTTAATGTGCGGGTTGGACACTCAGAATCAACAATAAACCATCTGGTTGCAAATTTTCGAGAACAGCAGTAAGAAACCTTTCTGGTGCCGGCAGACGACGAACGGTGTACACGGATGACAATATTGAACGGGTACAGGAGAGTATTCGGGAAGATGGAGAAACATTAACCAGGAGACGTTCGACACAACTTGGCCTCTCAAGAGGGTCGCTGCAGAGAATTTTGCATACAATAAGAATGTTTCCATACAAAATTCAGCATGTCCAATAATTGAAATGGACAGATTACCAGCAACGACTTAATTATGCAATTTATTTTCGTCAAAAAGCAGAAGAAAATCATGATTTTATTCATAATTTAATTATGAGCGACGAAGCCCATTTCCAATCAAATGGGTTCGTTAATAGGCAAAACTACAGGATATGGGCTACGGAAAATCCAAGAGTAGTTCAACAGCGAGAATTACACCCATTTAAGTGTACCGTTTGGTGCGGTGTTTCGTCGGAAAGGATAATTGGCCCATATTTTTTGAAAATGAACACGGTGTCGCCGTTTCCATCACTGGAGTTAGATATCGGACAATGTTGGAAATTTTTTTAAGGCCAGCCGTGGAAAACCATTCGCAAGTATGGTTCCAACAGGATGGAGCCACAGCGCACACTGCGAGGGGCACAATGGCTCTTTTACGCGACATCTTTGGTGAACGATTTATTTACCGTACAATTTTAATTGGCCTCCGCGTTCACCGGATTTATCCGCTTCGGACTATTTCCTTTGGGGTTATTTGAATGGGAAAGTCTATATTAATAAGCCTCGAACCATACAGCAATTAAAAAATAATATACGCAACGAAATCAACAACATAACACCTGAAGTTTTGCGAAAGGTTATGGAAAATGTTTTGGAAAGAGCACGAATATGCGAAGCAGAAAATGGCCACCACTTGCGAGATATAATTTTTCATAATTAAATTAAAAATATTCTCCATTAATATACTGTATTTAAAATTTAAAAAAATTAATAATTATGTCTTAAATAAGAAGTTATAATGAACTCAAACCCCTTCGGTCATTTTGGGCCAGCCTGTATTACAAGTTCCTCTTTTATAACAAATATCACATAGTATGGTACACGGTCTGTCAATGAAAGAAGAAATAGGCTTCTCACGAGTACTTGTACCAATGTAATATAACTCATACAATCTATTCATAAAGGTATAAATATACAAGCAAAAATCTATTCATTTATAAGGCTATTATTATATTGTTTCTTTTTGTGTCACGCGTAATACCAGTAGGGTCAGTAGTGACCCTAAAACTGTCTACTATACAGGGTAATATTTGTAAAAGAAACATATTTTATTCGATGTTTTATAGACCAAGAAGGAAAAATACATGATTTTCACTGACGAGGATTTTTAGTAAAGTTTAATAAAGAATAATGACAGGATTAATACAGCTTCATAAATCGGTTGTTGTACATTCAAAGCAAGAAATTATCTCACGATCATTACAAACAAATCGATTGCGTTTTTGACACATTTTAGAATACTTTTTACCCAAATTTCTGGGAGATTTTCAGCATCTACCACGTTTTAATTCTCGAGTTTCTTGCGGATGGCCTTGTGATGTCGGAGCTTCTTCTGAGCTTATTCCAGTAGAACTAATTCCTTTCCTAGATGCTTGAGAGATTCTCGTCGTTTGTAACCTTTTTTCGTTTTGCACCCTTTGTTTAGGTGAACCCATATAATTATAAGCGTTCAATGCACTAATGTCTATCATGTTATAAAAAACTGTCAGAGGTCGTCTTGTTTGCCTTTTCACGGTGTACGTACCGAGAAGCTTGTCCATAGTGTATACCCCAGATTTTGTTTGATTGTAGCTAATGATTATTAGGGGCTTTTTCTTTTCACCTTCAGAAATTTCACCACTGTCATGCCAAGTTGATAGCAAGGTAAGAATTTTTCCTTTTTTTTTTTGACAGTAGAACGCTAACATAGCTTTGTCTTGGTAACAAAATTTTGTTGAATATTCATTCCTCTCGCGCATAATCATTAATTCTTGGGGGAGATATAGTTTATTTTTTCGAATTGTACCAAATTATGTTAAACTTTTCCTTTCCATTTCTCTTGCAAGATAAAGGCTTGTAAAAAATTGCCGGTAGTCATTTTTCTCCTGACCTTTCCAATCCCTCTATTATCTCTAGGACAACACGCTTGCCTTGGTTGCGTTCAGGCTGACCTTGTTTTGCCAATATATACTTGGCAATTTTAAGTATATAAAGTTTTACTGTCGCATGCTGCCCAGACCTTTATGCCATACTTACTTAGTTTAGAAGGTATGTACTGCTTGAAAAGACACCTACCGCGGAAAATAAGCAGCCGCTCGTCAACGGTCATATTTATGAGGGTATGTATACATCTTGAAGTGTTCGTAACCATAATTCAAAAACAATCTGCGATCATTTATCAGCCAAATCCGAATTCTGGCTTCAGCAATATCAAAAAGCAGACCCACATCCACATCCCGAAAATTCATAATTCCTTCATTATGAAAACGTAATTATTACGTAATAATCCAACAAAATGTGGAAACTTCTCGCCATCCAGATTTTTTCGATAAATCTTCATGCTTTAGTTGACGTTCTGCATTAGTCCAATGTATAACGTGATTTAGAATATTATCTCTTGAACAATGGCAAAAACTACTGCAAATTGTGGGCCCTCCTTCTTACATAACATTTCGTAGTGGTCGTCATCCCGTTCTTTGTGTTTGTGGTTCTAAGTACCATCTTCAAGATTATTTTTTGATCTGCAGTATCATTTTATTATTTTCTATCTTACTTTTGAAAATATAAAGGAGAATCTTACTCGTAAAAATTACGTTGATGGTCATCATTATCTCTCGCCAACTGAATGCAGATTCAGCGTCAGACGCTTTTCGGAGTAGTATTCTAATTGTATATCGAATAAACGCAGAATTTTCAATACTTAGTTGTAGATAGAGAAAACACCCAGCAGACAGAGAGTAGTAGGAAAATGATTCCCAGTAAAAAGCATTGATATTCTATCACCCATACATTCATAATTTTCTTTGGATGATGGATAATTAATTAATCTATGTAAGAAACTATGAAACCCACTAACTTGTGGTACATGAGATGTGACATATTATCTATATCTGTATGGAATTCGTAACGGTAAATGGCAGATTCTAATTTATTGTTGACTTTTTTAATAATTAGATCCAAAAAATTAGTGTTACGTCCGCCAAAAACAATAAAATTTTCTCTGTAGAAATCGATTCCAGTAAGAAGAAAGTTGCAAGTTCATCCTGTATAAACCTTGTTATTGTCAAATTGTTTGCCTCTTCCAACTGTTTAGATGAAATTAAATAAGATTTTGCTGGAATCGATATGTTAAGGATGCCAATAATTAAATGAACTATGTATCACCCAACACTATCAGTAGTTTCATCTACGCATATGTAAAGATAGTTGTTTGCAACAACTTTCTTAATGCCATTTAATGTTTCTGCATAGATACAGCGAATATATTTTTTGCGTAACGTGCTCTCGTCGGGATGTTATATTTGCTGATGTACTTTTGCAAAAATATCTTGACATTTAAATTGTTTAACTTATGTAGTGGCATATCTGCCGACACAAACATTTGACACAAATCTTCATTAAATTGTTCTTGTTCTGATTTTTTGGAAGTTAATGGCAAACATTGCGGTAATATTTGCTGACCCTTCTTCGCCAACTTCATCTTTCTTTTCATATGATGGTCGACTTGGAACTTTCTCTCATCATCGGTTGTTTTCTTTTAAAATAAATATTAGTAAAAGATAAAGGAATAATTAAAAATTTAATTAATTAATAATAATAATAAATTTTACTCACAATCTTGCAGCATGCTACGTAAAACACTTTCGCTCCATCCATACGCAATTCTGAATAAGGTGCAATCCATTCAGGCACAGTCGCTATTTTCGGCATTTTTGCTATTATATATCATAACTCACAAGTTGACACTTCGAAAAGCCAACGTAAAGTGACTGGTAAAATGTATTTTTGTATTTATTTGGAAGTTTTAAGGTATTAGCTTTTCCTGGAATTTTGTCTCGGCCTGGATTTATGTGAAGAGCATTAATAAATTCTTGGAGACGCCTATCGGAAAAGTAACGGGAAGAGGCTTAATAAAATGCGATTTTTAATTTAAAGAGGGCTGTTTAATTTTTGTTTGTTTGTTACATCCACGACATAATTTTAGTAATGCCTATAATAAATTTAATTTAGTAAATAAATAAAACTCGGATAGTTAAAATATTCAAAAATGCTAAATTACTACAAAATATGCAAATAATCTACAAAATGCATGTATTATGCAAATATGCAAATTTATGCAAACTCCATATAATCATTTAGTAGTCAGTTATAATGTATACATGAAGATTATTTAAAAAAACACCGCATCAAAAAAAGCTTTATTGGTTACTGAGATCCAGCATGATACAAACTTTTCGTTATGCCAAGTATATTAGAGTATAGTGCATTCATAATTATAAGAAACTAGCTTTTAATGTGCTTACAACTGTTGTGGAACTCCCTGTGGCGATAATTCTCTCATTGTCATTGTATATTGCAGGTTATTCTATACTGTAGGTATATGAACCGTATCCATTCAATAACAATGAAGAGATTATCGCCACAGAGGGTGCAGCAATAGTTGTAAAGTTTCTTATAATTCTGAACGCACTATACGCAGTAATTGATGTATATTTGAAAACACGCTGACTACATTTTGTTAATTAGTAGTATTTTAAAATGTACATTAAAGTTACGAGTACTATATCGTTACATACCGTAAGCATAAAGTTCATATTGAATCATGTAAACATATTCAAAACATAATAAGATTAGAAAATATATACATTTACTCAATTATAATGTAAATATGTCCCTTATATAATTCTAGATATGTTATTTATTCATATCGTGATACTTGCAATTTGTGTCGTTTGTAATGTGACGTGACTTGGAAGCATAAGGCTGTTTGAAGCGGTGTTAAATCACAAATTTAGATTCCTGGCTGGCTTCTACCAACTGCAGTCGGATTTAGTACCATGCTTAATGTATGTTATATGAAGATAAATTCACGGGGCTTTAGATATAGAAAGCCTTTTTTAGATTTTATAAATTTATAAGCTCATATTTTTTCCTAGCGGATTTATTAATAAATTAATTGTTTTTTTTTACGAATTCCGCGCGGTGTGTGAAATATTGCTTTTAATTTTGTATTAGGCAAAGCTAGGTTTTTATTTAAAGTAGACAAATGTTCCCGTTTAATTAAACCCGCTGTATTATTTTAAATTCTCTTTAAATTTTTGTTTTTTAATATACATTAATAGAGACAGAAAATGTAATTTTATTTAGCTCTGCCACACGGACAAAAATAAAAAGCACGTTTTTGCTTAAGATTTATCAATTAGAAGTATACCTATAATTAAAGAAGGGAATATTGCGCTGTGCGCCATGACCGTAGTGCATATACCGATTTTCATATATACCAGGTGTTCCATGACATGACTGTCACAGCATAGGGATGTATTACTGAAGAAATTTCAAGTTAAAAATGCCTAATAAATATATACCCAAAACTCTTTCGTAACTGAGTTACAAGCATTTGAAGGTTTGGATAATCCCAATAATGAAAATATTTTGTACTGCTGCAAAAAAATCTAATTCAAAATCATTTAAAGAGAAGTTATTAAATTAGTTATTCAAAATATCCATCCAATTGCTGTATACATAGTCTAGCTCTTCTTATAACTCTGCTAACAGTCTCAGGATCGGGCGAATAGTTTCTGCATCATGCATAGTCCTAGCCAGGCGCGGCTCGTGGTGACGTATTTGGGAGTGCAAGTACAATGATGCGAGTGCCTCGTGTGCTTTCGGTGTTCACTGAGAAAACGTTACAGTTAGTACACTAGAATACACGAAGCACTAACATCATTGTACTTGCACCCCCAAATACGTCATCACGAGCCCCGTCTGGTCCTAGCAACAAGTTGTTCTTTGCCTTCAGGTTTTAAGCCAAATTTTTTAGCTTTCCCCATAAGAAGAAATCCAGGGCATTTAAGTCTGGTGATGTTGTTTTCTTACCAACTGCTGAATCTTTCAAATCGCGTAGTTCCAATAATTTTAATTTACAGCATTATTGAACATATTGTGAACAACTGGTCAAACTAATAATAAACTGGTGTTGAACAGGTAACACATCCGAAAAGGTAATGTAGTCTTAGGATAATTATGCACTAAAAAAAATTTAAAATACGAGGGTCACCTTTTATATTCTTACAAAATCTGGGTAGAAAATAAAATTTTTGGGAACAAACTATTTTATTGTTTTTCAAAATATTCGCCTTTATGATCTATACACTTTTGCATGCGTACGAACCAGTTCTCAATACATTTTTTCCACTTTGAAGGTTGTATCTCAGAAATATGGTTTTCAAAGGCTTCGACTGCTTCTTGGGGTGATGAAAATCGCTGTCAACGCATTTTTTGTTTCGCAGTCAGGAACAAAAAGAAATAATTCGGCGACAAGTCAGGTGAATATGGACAATGAGACATTATTTCAACACTTTTCTCCTTTAAATAGTCAACTGTTAGACGCGCTGTATGGGAACTCGCATTGTCGTGATGATGATGATGAAATGAATAATGCGACGTATTCGGTTGTTCTTCCTGATTTTATTTATAACTTTTGGCAAACAAATTACTGTATACCATTCAGCGTTAACAGTTTTTCGATCCTTTAAAGGAATTGTTGCGATGTGTACTGTACAGCCGAAGAAACAAGGGATCATTTTCTTGGAAGTGTTCCTTACCCGAACAACTTTTGTAGGGTTCGGTTCGCCTTGGAACATCCACAGTCCACACAGTAGATTGTTGCTTGGTTTCCGGCTCATACGAATATATCCATTTTTCGTCACCTGTGATAATGTTGCATACGGATTCTGCAGTTCCTACGTCGAATTTTTTGCGCATCTTACACCAATTGACACGAGCTGCTTTCTGTGTTTAAGTGAAGTTATGTTGAATTCATCTGGAACATTTTTTTACAAATAAATGTTCATGTAAAATCGAATGAATTGCAGTCTGCGATATGCCAAGAGATGCCTCTACCTCACTGTAAGTCACATGTCGATCGTGTTCTATCACTTTCCGCACAGCATCGATGTTTTTTGGAATCACAAGAGTTTTTGTTCGACCTTTACGTGATTTCACTCACTGAGGCACGAACATGGCGAAATTCTGCAAACCAATTGTAAACTGTCTTCTCTGATGGTGCTTCATTACCAAAAGTTGACCGAAGCGATATAATGCATTCTTTGGAGTTAGGCCTTTTTTATAATCGTAAAAAATCGTCCAACGAAAACCTTCATGAGTAATCACCATTATTTTACAAACTCACTGTCACTGTCAACAAACTACTGACTCAATTTCTGAGGATTTCTCATTGACAAACGTCAAACTTTAAGAATATAGTGATTACATATGCCAAAATCACCATCTAGTAGTCGATTGTAAAAATATAAAAAGTGTCTCTCGTATGCATGCAAATATATACCAAAAACATTCAGAATATGCACTTAAAATTGGATTAAAAATCAGCTTTTAAAAAATAAATACTATTTTTTTTAAACAATATTTTCTGAGGAAGACCGCCATTTCTCATTAACCAGCGACTAAATTCAAGTTGTGATGTGCAGTTATCAGGTGTTGAAGCTTGTACAGGTAAGATATGGTACGGGTAGAAACCGAAATTATGTAAGGTTCTTTATACTTTCATGCACCCTATGTTAAGTTTATTAGATATTCTTAGGACAAATAGATTATCAACCATATTAAGTATTGTTTCTTCTTGAGCAAGTTTTTGTTGTACGGGACGTTCAGAAATATCTGCAGGAAACTTAACTATTTGTCTTAAACATCGATGGACATTGGACATTGCTAAAAACAATTCTACTAGAATCATGTTGGTTGTTAGGCGCATGCTCACAGAAACAATTCAATTCTCTTTCTCCTTCCTTCACTAATAAGTAATGCAGTAAACTCCATGTTGATTACAAAATGGCAAGTTGCGAGTTGCTTATTACCTGTTCAGACCTATTTGTTACTTGTTGAACAGCAGTTCATTATTAGTTTGATCAGGTGTTCATGATGTGTTTAATAATGGCGTCTGCTTATTACCTGTTGAATATGAATGATTAGCTGTTGGATGATTTGTGTTCATAATCGTTGATATGTAATAATCTAATAAGCAACCAATAAATACATTACTTTCATTATAGGTTAGGATGAAAGGACAGAAATTCTATGGTTTTAATAGCTGTAGAAGTGACTTAAAAAATTAATTTGTTTGTAGTAATTAATTAATTAGTTTCTAGAATTTAATTGCAAATAATATATTTTGAAAATACTCTTTCTTCTAAAAATCATTAAGTATGACTTACTCTCTGAGCAAATTTCGTAAAACCCTTGTTTTTTGTTTGTTTTGCCTATAACTTTTAAAAACTACATAATTATCTTTAACGAATGTCATAAGTAAAGACGGCCGACTATGTGCCCGAACAGTAGCGTGATGTGGAGGGATCGAGTAGAGGCGTACGACGATCAATTCAGTTGCCGTTGAGACGTTGTAAGCGATACATTGTTAACACAATCGTGTTGAAAATGTCGGGAGTACGTAGAAACAATGCATCGACTCGGTTGCATGCTAACGTAGTAAAGAAATTTTTACATCGGTTTCCCGATTTAATATATGACGGTACCGTAGTGAAATGTTTAGTTTGTGAAACAACTTTATTAACTTGGAAAGCAAGTCAGTGCCAAAGACATATAAATAGTGACAAACATAAATCGAATAATAGTGGACGCAGATCATATAATAAATTTGTGTGTGATTTAACAATGATATTAATTGCGACCAATATACCAATGCAGAAAGTGGAACACCCAATGTTTCGTCAGTTTTGGAAGAAATGCAATCCTACGTGGAAATTACCAGCAAGAAGTACGCTACGGAATTACGTACCGTCAGTGCGTGAGAGAATTGTAAATTGTTCGAAAAATACGGTAAAAAAAAATTCCTGTGGTTAACAATAGACGAAACTACAGATATTAAAAACAGTCCATCCTAGCCATTCTAGTACGGACGCTGACTCCGCAAGGACCTTCTCCTCCTTATTTACCAACCTGTAAACGAATGCAAGGGTGTACTGCCAGAGCGATATATGATGTATTAATAGAAACACTACACAAATTTGAGATTTTACCGAAGCAAGTGTTAATGTTAGTTACCGATGCTGCCAAGGTTATGTGTCCCACGGCAAACTTACTCAAAACGATTCAACCAAACCTGCTGCATGTCACATATTTGCTTCACGCTTTACACCTTGTAACAAACACTGTACGTACAACTTATCCTGATGTGGATCAACTGATAGGACAAACGAAAGCGGTTTTTCTTAAATCTCCGAAACGGATTCGGCTATTTCATTCGCTGTGTCCTGATATACCCGAGCCGCCGCAACCAATTCTTATACGATGGGGTACTTGGTTAGAAGCAGCATTTTATTATTATAAACATTTTGAAAAAAATAAATCTGTGATTTTACAACTAGATGCCAAAGAAGCAGCTGCATTACGGCTCAGCCAGGTTCAATTTAACAATCCTCAAGTTGCAGCAAATTTAAAAATTATTTTCGACAGTTACGTTCCAATACTGGACGCAATAAAAAATTTACAGAACACTGCGCTGTCCTTATCGGACTCATTAGCAATTATTGACCACGTAAAACTAGTGCTGCATATCTTTGAAGATGAAAAAAGTGATTGTGTGCGTGAAAAATTTAACAGTGTATTAGATAAAAATGTAGATTTTACAAAATTAGGGCAACTTTTTACCAATACTGAAGATCCGTTGTACATATACAAAGAGCGCTTTAACTATGCAAATATAACATCTCTCAACGTCGAACAATCCTTCTCTGTATATAAACATATATATACGTCGCTACGTACGAACCTTTCCGAGACTAATACAGAAACATATATTATAATGCAGTTTTTTCATCGCGCACATCCGCATTTTTTTGCAACAATGTAAACATGTTGGGTAAGTTATTTATGTTTTTTCCTAACGTTTTGTATAGGGATTCGATATATTTATTTTTAAGTAAGCGCACTGTTATTCTGCTAAACTCTCCACGCAACGCCACTGCTGGGGCACATAGTCTGCCGTCTTTAGTCATAAGAGATGCTCACACAGTTCAGGTAATTTATTCTACTTCTTATTTTCTTTATTTTGAAACATTGAAACATCTAATTTATTAACATGGTTATTTATTTGTCAAAAATTTAGCCTAGCTATGATTTCATATTCCATAATAGTTATAGCTTTAGGTAATGAGCGCCATCGTAAGAAGGAATACGATAATTTAATTCACGCAAAGCACCTTTGAATAATATATGTTTATATGGAACGGCTACTGCATACATTTCATATAATATTATTAGCTTATTTAAAATTTAAAGGTCTTCGAATACATATAAATATAATACCTTATGGTGTCTTGTAACAGACCTTATCTTTGGCATATATTAATAATAGCCTGTGTGTCGAGGGTTTCGAGGTCGCTGTTAACAATGATAACTTCGGTGATGAAAATAACTAAATGCCGCAGTTACCCTGAATATTGAGAAATAGATATTTACAAAGTTGAAAAATAAGTAATTGATTTATTCAATTACTGTTCAGTTGGGCGCCAAGAAGATTTACCCCTTCTAAGGTATATAATTGAATTTATACTAATTGCCGGTTAGCTAATAGTCTGCGGAGAGATTAAGAAAAAGAACTCTATATTAAACGGGTAAACTGAAATGGTACTTACGTCTTCCTATGTCAAGGAGTGTATGAAATCGTAGGTGAAATTAATGAATCCCTCTTTTTTATTAAATTTCTTCGATCAAACCTCCTTTGATTAATATGCTCTTATAATGACAGTTACTTTACATAATTTGAATAAAACAAAATTGTTATAAAACATATACTTATATTGACAAAAGAGCTTTTTAATTACTACATATAATCTAATACAAAATTCTTTATTGTTACTCTAAAATATTAACTAGACACTATACATACATATAGGGCGGGATACGATAACTTTTACATATATTTAAACTGTTTAGTCTGATCAGATTCTAGAAACAGTATTAATAATGACTAACCTTGATATCTTTACACTATGGCCATATCACTTCACAATCGAATCGCTTCCTCTGGAGGTGATGCACTTGTACACTAAATTTGACTTCTTTTTCATGCCTCAAGGTGCCTGGGATCCCAGACAAAGGCCTTGATGTAATAAACGTGGGAATTTACGTGTCAAACAAATAATTTCACTTGTAGGCAAGAAATACCTCTTGCTACACTATGTACTTCTTTTCTTACTTAAGTACATATATTGCGGTAAACCCTCTCTTTACTATTACTTTTAGGATCCGCACGTGTGACTCGCTTTGCTACTTCGAGCTATAGAAAATTACTATCGTAATAGAATGTGAAGATAATGGAAAATTGTTCGATTGCTTCAGAGCGTCATCTCGCGTGGGGACAAAGAAACTCTTCTATGTAAACGCACTACGGTTTTAAAATTAATTATTATTTTTAATGTTAATTTGCTTATGATTTAAAAAGAAATTACCAAGATTAAATCATAAGCAAAGAATTCAACATAATTAATCATTTACTTCGAAATAAACAACGAAAATGAAATTAGAATATCAGTTAAACAATTTGATTCAAATCATCTCAAATTACAAGAAAATAAAACTAAATTTGCGATTTTAACAAGTACCTAATGGTGTATCTACTAACATTACAAAACTATTATACTAAATTTATTAAATAATAAATAAATAGTAGTAGTAGTGGTAGTAGTTTGTAAGCTATATAGTTTACTAATGAAGACACAAGACAAATACGAAATGTTATTAAGTAAACACTCAACAAATTTCATGCACAACAAAAATAGTATCGATACAAATAAAATCATATAAATAATTGGTTGAAACATTTTATGTATGTTGATCTGTAATATTAAAGTACATCCTTCTGCATGATATCATACACAAGACTTTTAACTTCACTTTCTTTTCCAATTAGTAAATGACTTAATCTTTTAATATAATTATACACTACCAACTTGACAAATTTATCTAAGATGATTTGTTTCAAATTTTCTTCATGGACACAGAATTTAAAATGAAAGTTTACCTCTTGTACTATTACACTTTTTATATTTGCTAATTAAATTTGTCATACATCTATTTTCGTTGGGAGAATGTATCCGTTTTGGTTTCACATATTTCTTATTAGCTAAAAGTAATGATTCTGGCATCATAGGTGAGATAGCTTGTTCCACAAAACTGAATGAGGTTGATGGCTCTGTTTCCATAGCTGTCGTAGTTGGCTCAACATGTTCATACACTGTCTTACACACTTTTTCCATATGGAAAAATATAAAAATCTATAAGATATATAAGGATAAAATTAAGTATTTGAATTTCTAGCTTACCAGTATGTAGTAATAAATCGGTTTTTGGGTAATGTTTTTTTCCTTGGACTTCCTGTCTCTTCTACAGAAGTATATGATGTTCCCCACATTTCACGAATACTGGGTTGTATGAGATTTTTATTAACTTGTTGTTGACACGGGCAAATCCAAGATTTCAAAGCCCCAAGAATTTGGAATTAAAACAGGATCTACAAATTAAACATGTAAAGTGTATAGTTTTGCTTCACCTTCTATAATAAACACATAAAAGCACAATACTAATCTAAACAATTTATATCAAAACTGGTTCTTATATAAGTATGTTAGAAGTACAACCATGAAGTGTACAATAACGAATCATTGTGCTACAAAAGACTTAAAGAAGATACACTGATGTAAACGTTAAATTTATTCTCATACTTACATATTTTTCAAGATGCCTTAATATTAATCACTAATTATAAATATATATAAAAATAAATAAAGAAATAAAGAAACTTCAGAACTTTATACACTTAAAAAATTACGATAACGATAACAAAACACTCGTAGTATTAGATATATCCAACAAAGAAAGGAGTGATAACAATTAAATAACGTAAAATATTGAAAATAGTAAATAACATAACCAATAACACCTAAACAACAAATCGAAAATTGTGAAAATTAGCTGTTATTGCAGAATTAGTTGTTAACGACTATGCAAAAACAACATCAACAGCGATATCTGTTGTGGGGACAGCTTACGAAACTAACACGTGATTCAAAGTGACCAATGAAATTGCGGCCCACTTTTTGCTATTTTACTTATAACCCCATGTTTCGAGCCAAGTATCCCGTTTCGTTCTCCTTGATCCGTTCTAGCGTCTTTTTCTCTCGGTGAATCCCCAGCTTCTTTTGAAGTTCTCGATCGTTCTTGAATATTTAGATGATGTACTCTGAGTTACTCTATTAATTCGCATATGTGATACAAGGTTATTCTATTGGAGTTTATACATGACTAGAGCTGAGGATGTTTGCGGTACGGCAGAACCGTATGTAGTGCATCCCCACCAGCGTATAAACACGATGCAGCGAAACACTTTAGTTAGTCGTGAACTGGCAACGTGATCGTGTGTTGTCTTGAGCTCTATTTAATAAGTATGACGGACGTGCCCAAGCCAAGAAAGCGCCCATTGTATAACGACGTGAAGAAATTTATCCGAGACTTTCCCGATTTGTATTATAATGGAGCAAAAGTGGTTTGTAAATTATGCGATAAACAGTTACTTTGCTGGGACAAATACGACTGTAAAAGACATGTTGAAAGTGTACACCACAAAGACAAAAAAAATAATGTGCTGTCTAAAACGCAATTCATTTTCGATTTATTGACAATGCTACTCGTCTGCGATGTGCCAGTTCACCTGCTAGATAAAAAAGCCTTTCACGACTTTTGGAATAAATACAATTCCAACAAAAAGCTACCGTCACGGAGAACGTTACTCACCTATTTACCAATTGTGCGTGAGGACATTGAAAACAGAATGAAAGCAGTAGTAAATGATAAACAGTTATGGGTATGTGTCGACGAAACGACAGATCGAAAAAAACATTCTATTGTGAATATTATAGTGCGTGTACTAGATCCTGTCAAATCAACATTTCCCATTTTATTATCCAGCAAAAGATTGGAAAAGTGCACTAGCGAAGTAATTACGAAGGTAGTGCTCGATACGCTACAAAAATTTCAAGTTTCAACTAATCAACTCCTGATGTTTATGAGCGATGGTGCTGCGACAATGCGTTCTGTAGGCCGTTCTCTTAAAGCAGATTGTGAGAGACTTTTGCATGTGACATGTAAAGTTCATGCTTTACACCTTGTGGCACAAACTATTCGGCAATGTTATCCAGAGGTGGATGCATTAATAGCAACCATAAAAAAGTGTTTCTAAAATCTCCCAAACGAATTCGAGAGTTTCACAGTCGGTGCCCTGGTATTCCCGAACCACCAGAGCCAATCCTTACACGTTGGGGAAGTTGGTTAAAGGCGGCATTTTATTATGCCAAATATTTCCAACAAATAAAATCTGTGGTTCTACAATTCAATCCTGCCGAAGCTGTAGCCATTAAGGAAAGCCAGAGACTCTTTCAAAACCCTTCCCTTGATGCAGATTTACAAACTATTTATAACAATCATATAGGATTGTTTAACGCAATCGAGAAATTTCAAAATACTGCATTATCGTTAGCGGAGTCACTGCAAATACTGGACGATGTACACGCCCAGCTATGCGCAGTAAATGACAACAAAAATGTTAATGTAATAGAAAAGTTCGAGAGTGTGATAAACAATGATTTTGATTTTACCAGATTAAAACAAATTAGTAATGGTGCAAGTGTAGATTCGGTTTCTATCTATAAAGATTATTTTAATTGTGCGTGTGTTACATCCGTAGATGTCGAGCGGTCTTTCTCAAAATATAAAAAAATTGATTCATCACGGCGTACATCGCTCACCGCTACAAATATGGAAACGTATCTAATGCTACAAACTTACTGCAAGTCTTATCCACTTGGCGCTATGCTATAATAATCGTAAATAAGGTAAGTGCGTTATTTATATACAGTACACATAACTGACATACCCAAGTGATATAAATAGCGAATGCATGTAAAGCAATAAAATCACGCATGCATCACCGATCGAAACAAGGTCATTATATTCGTGCGTTTAACTGAATACTATCCTGGCACACCGCAAACATCCCCAGCTCTATACATGACTAACTATACGAGTTGAACTACAGAAAATGATGTCATTTGCATAAAAAGATCTGATTGAAATATGCATTTAATATTATTGCGAAATGTTTCGCAATAATACCTAATGGCGGGAAAATCATTAATATTGATATAATTTAATTTCTTATTTCATATAAAATAATTTTAGGCATCATTAAAATTATAACAGACTGATATTTAAATGTCTTGAGAATAAGATGGTTGTAAATGTGTCGAATTACAGTCTTGAGTTAGTAAGTTGAGTTAGTAAAGGTGATATGTTGCTGATATTAAAGACAAATAATTTCAAAGACATGTGCGATGTAGAATTTTTTCGATGTATTTGTAAATTTTCAAAAATCGCTTTTAAAAAGGAAGAGATTAAAAAAATCATAAAAGGTATAAATTATAAAAGATTTCGTACTTTACAAAAGAAAGGAAATACGTTAGACTCCAAGTAGATAAATCAAATATTTTTAAAAGCAAAATTAAAGTTTCTTTTATTTATATAGATCAGAAGTTATTTCCTGGCATGTTTGTAGTTTCAATTTATAGAACTTCCGCGTTCGAACAATAACAAGAAATGTTTCGTATTTTTCTATCGCGAACTTAAACGTGTTCTCTCTGTTCCGGTAGGGTGATTCAGGAAAGAGACTTCTTGGCCAACAAAAATTCAAAACATTATGTTGAAATTTTAGGATTTGACGTGAGATTGCTTCGGTAGATATATCGGCATTTACATTATTTCGATGAAAATGTGCACAGATATTTTTAATCATAATAAAAGTATGAGCTTCGTACAAAAAGTACACTAATTTATACGGGATGCAGTATGATTAATTAGTGAATTTAAACAATGTGAAGTTATTATTATTTTTTAAAGTTAAATATTTATTTTCTATTTCCTATTCTTGTTTCTTAACAAATACATAAAAAAAATTGAAAAAAGAATCAGTGTGCTGAATTATACAAAAAATAAAAAATATAAATACTTGAAGTAAAATAAGCAAGTACACTAATAATCTTAATCTAAACACTTCTTGCAAAAATGTCACAGTAAGTATTATCCGCACATTGGTACATAAAATTAATTGAAGCTCTTAGTAGAGCGTTAATTCTAGCTCTTGCTGGGTGAAAAGTAGGATTAGATCTCGACGTCATTCGAGGCACATGAAAAGGTATAGAGTTTAATATTTCAGGCGAGTCAATTCGATCATCAATCAACTTACATATAAATCGCGCAGCATTAACCTCTCGACGATGTTTTAAAGATTTGAAATTATGTCTGTAGAAGGCGCTTGTAGTCAGTATTTCTTTCGGGATATCTATCATCGCATCTGAAGGATATGTATTTCAGGATTTTCTTTGAACCCGTTCCAGTGAGGAGTCATGCGTCGACTACTAAAGAGACCATATTACCGAAACATACTCCAATCAACTCAAAACAAAAGCTTGGTACAGAGATTTCAGAACAGTTAAATCCCGAAACTGAGTGGTAGACCTCATAACGAAGCCCAACATTCTAGAAGCGGACGAGATGGTATTCGAAAGGTGCAAATTAAAGGACGTATGTATTCTAGTCAAATTTGACGTCAAGATCACTGATGGAGTTCCTTTTCACTAACTTTTGGCAACCAATACTAAACTACTCAAAAATGAATAAGGAATTTTTACGTTTTTGTATTTTTTAGATAGTATGGGTAAATATTTGTAGTGTATTATATTAGATACATAATTGTACACAACAATTTAAAATTTTCAAGTATATTTATTCAGAAAAATCATTAGATTACTAAGAAATGATCAAAAATGAAATAAGCAACATTTTTAACAATAGCTAAAATAAACATATTTCTTTAACAATTAATTCTAAAATCGTGTATAATGGCCACGGACATCTCTCACAGCTGTACATCTTCGGGGCATACTCATAATGCAATTATTAATGTGTTCTTGTGACACTCTTCTCCAACACAGCGGTAAAATTTCCCGCAAGTGTTGCACGTTAACTGGGGGTGGATTATGTTCTTTGAGCTGTTCTTGAAGTCTGTCCCAAATGTGCTCAATTGGATTCAAGTCGGGAGACGTTGGTGGTAAAGGTAGATGGTTAATATGGAGGTCATTTATTGCTTGCATTACAATTTGTGTACGATGAGGTCTTGCATTATCATCAATAAAAAAACATGTTTTCATCCACAGTCATCTCTGTATATGTGTCCATTGACATTGCTTTCAAAGAGATGGAGGTTCGTACGTCCATTCAAAAGAATGCCCGCCCACACCATGATACCACCGCCGCCAAAAGGCACCACAGCTTTTGTAAACTCGCGTCTATAACGGTCTCCTCGAGTTCTCCATACCCTTATACTACGATTATCACTAAATAAGCAGAATCTGGATTCATCGGTGTATAAACCATGCTCCCATTGAAAATTTTCTGCTAGTCGTTGGTTAACCCAAGTTCTTCTAGCCATTCTATTGGCATCAGTTAATTTTGGGCGTCTCAAAGGCCTGCAGCTATGAAGATCCATTTCCCTCAGATGGTTTCTGATGGTTTGATCCGAAACTCTAACTCCAGTGGCGGCACGTAACTGTGTTTGCAACCATACAGCACTTCTAAACGGATTCATCCTTGTCTGAATTCGTATGTAGCGGTCTTGTTTCTGATTTGTATTCCTCTCAGATCCACTCCCGGGTCTTCTCCTTGCAGATCCTATCTGTTGGAATCTTGTTAGAGCCCTACTAACAACACTTGGAGACACATTAAAAATTGCGGCAATTTTTGCTCCAGATTGCCCTCGCTGATGCAATAACGCAATTAAATCAAAAGTTTCTTTATTTAAATGACGTCTTTGCATCGTGAAAATGTGAAATGACGTTTAAAATGAATAATACTTGTTAAAAAATGCGATTTTTATAATTTTGTATTCTAAATTAATTTAAGGTTAAAATACAAGATTCAATATTTTATCACACAGAAAAGAAATTTACCAAATAAAATGTACATAAACGACTGTGGGTCTTCTAATTTATCTATAGTTTGAGAAAATACGTTAAATTTAATCGAATTAATTAGATCTGTTAAAAAAAGATCTAATTCCCTATTCATTTTTGAGTAGTTTATATGATGACTCCACGTTATTAATTTTACGCGTGTAAGATACAACACAGTTGTTCACATTAATCTTTATCCTGTTTTTATTACACCAATCCACAAACACATTAATATTATCTTGCAAGACATCAACATCATTCTGTAATTAGTCACATAAGTATAATTTAGTGTCATCAGCGTAGGTCAGCACAGAAGAATTGATATATGTGAGGAGATCATCAATGAAAATCAGAAAAAGAAGAGGTTCAAGATTAGAGCACTGAGACACACCAGATGTTGAAATGAATTGGTAATAGTAAAAGCCATTAAAAATACATAATTAACTCTATTCACAACGTATGAGGCAATAAGTTCTATCGCAAACTGGCTAAAGCCGAAAGCACTCAATTTGTTTAATAAAATTTGATAGTCCATAGTATAGAAGGCTCGAGAAATGTCCGTGTATACAACGTCTAGTTGACTATTATTATCCAATACCTCACAAATATTTTGAGTCACTATCGCCGATAGCTTTCTCATACTCAATTTTTCGTAAAGCATGCGTTCATTTGAGATGTCCACCATATTATAAATTTCTCTAATTTTCACCCGGTGGTCTGCTAACACCATGAACTTTATTGGTAATATCATCTCTAGTCACCTCAGTGGGTCGACCTGGGCATTTCTCATCAAAGACAGATGTTCAGTCACGCTTAAATTCATTAAACCAATATTTGGTGGTAGTCTCGAAGGGGCATGGTTCTTATAAACTGAAACTGAAAGTTTTCCATTCAAAAAAAGAAATCGAATGACTGACCGCTATTGTTCTTTCTCCATGATTCCACAAATACTTTCTCACTTTCAACAGCTCTTCAAACAATCCTACTTATGAATCTCTTCGAAATTTTGTCAGACCTCAAGTGACAAATAGTGTTCACAGTCGGCAATGAAGATTTTAACGAAATGTGTCATCTGTTTTCAAACACGTGTACTCCTCACACCATCTTCGTACACTCTAAGCGATCCTGGAGTCTTGAAAGGTATTCAGCTTAAGATGTTGAGCCCCTGTACACCCGCACACACCTCTTTATTAAGCAGAGTAATGGGGGTGCTACATGTCTTATAAACAAAAGCATCAAAATATATCGATAAGGAGAAACTCGATGATAAAATATTAAATTTGTTTATGAATCTAACTAATACGTTTCAGAAAATTACTGAAATCCCAATATTATATTTACTAGTTGTAGTAAATGAAGATAATATAGAAATATAGAAACTAGATGAGTGGTACAGAAAGTATATTAAATATCTTGTATGAATATTTGGATATGCAAAAGTTATGATCAATGTGGGTGCTGTGATTACTGTCAGGCGGTGAAATCGCGAGACAATTTCAACCCAATGTTTGAATATGTACAAGCGCAATCCAAGTGCGTTTTTGAAGTCTTATATAACTATGGACGAAAGAAACATGGATCTGTTACTGCATGGCAGAAACGAAGAAATAGTCGAAATAATGGACTTTCGTTGGCGAACAAGCCAAAAGAGGTCAAAGTTTGTTCCATCTGCTGGAAAGTTTATGGCTAACCATAAGACCACATTATGCTAATTTATTAGACCATTTTAATGATAAATTAAAGAAGAAATGGCCGTATTTAGCGAAGAAAAAATCTTGCTTCACCTCATTCGTCCGCAATTACAACCACTAAATTGCTCGAATTACAATTAAAATTGTTGTGTCATTCTTCATATTCGCTTGATTTTACTCTTCGTGATTTTTTTCTTTCACCCGAACTTGAAGAAGTGGCTCAGCAGGCGAAAATTCGCAACGAGATCATCTGCAAAATAGGCTTATTTTGCAGAATTTCCAGGATTCTACTCTTTGGAAGCTTAAAAAAACACGAATTTCGCAGAAAAATAACACGTTTGTTTATACCAGAGGTTCCCAAACCCTCTTTTCTCATAGACCACTTTGAAAGTTTTGCTGGTTCCGGTGGACCCCCTGCAGCTACATTTCTACCATATTCCCAAAACTCGACAAAAATGTGAAGATTAGATCTAACTATGGAAATTTGCGCTGCGGCTGAGTTATTGGTTAATTAACTAATTGATTGTGCTGTGAGTGGATGTCAAAAAAGTAAAGTTAGCCAATCAAAAAAGTGATTCCATCCAACTTTACTCCTTTGACATCTACACACAGCACAAGAAACCAATCAATTCTCACATATTTTATTTAGAAAGCTCCCCATTCGGAGTGGTAAAAATAAAAAGAAAAATAGTATATTTCCTTGTGTTGTATTTATTCAAATATGTAATTATTACACTATTAATTATGATTGTTATCATATTACATTGTAATATGATAGCAGTCGTAATATAATTAAAATTAAATATTAATAATGTAACTTAACTTCTACAATGACAATCACAAAATAGTCATAATTTTAGTGGGAGGGATGTACTTGATGGATTGACAGCAAATTATCAATATTTGAATTCAGTTTTGTTAGGAATAACCGCAAATCTCCCCGTTCTATGATATTCAATCTGCTCATTTTTTTGTTAAAAGGTTTGTAACGACACTAAAACTTTTCTCGATAAGATATGACGAGGGAAACGCTATCAAAAGCTTTCTCGCAATTCCCCACAGTCCAGGATATTTTTCGGGTATTTCTGCCTGCAGCCAAAATGTTTGATACTCTCTTTTAAATTTCACCTTCAGTTTCTCATTAGTGCTAAGCTCGAGTAGCTCCTCTTGTAATATCACATTCTCCACTTCCGTTTCATCAAGTGGATTTATGATCCATGGTGGTATTTCCAACGTCAGAATATCTTCAAATCTGATTTTAAAGTCATCATGCATTTCTTTTACTGTCAGTAACTGACAGTAAAAGAAATTCGGACAGAACAAAAAAATTCTTGATTTTGCCTGCGTAAATTTCCCACTCTTTTAACCAATCACAAGCTCTTATTTTAAATTCTATTTGTCCCAATGGTCCATTCTTATTAGAAAAAGTCTTGCTTTCAAAAAGGTGATGATACTTATGCTAATGATTATAAAATTCTAACATTTCATCGTGCCAGCAAGGGTTTGTCCGTGGACGATATACTGTAATAAATCTTGTGATCATGTCAATTTATTAGTGAGCACGTTGATGCACGCGGTCAAGTGGATGTCGTTTATACTGCTTTTAGTAGTGCCTTTGATAAAATAGATCATAGAATTTTACTCGCTAAGGCTTCAGCGTTTGAGTTGAGTTCTTCATTTCTTTTGCTTCTGCTGTCATACTTAGCAGATCTAATTATGTTTATTACAAAGGCTATAAATCTTTGGAATATTTTCCTTCATCGGGTGTCCCAGACGGATCTCATTTGGGGCAATTGTTGAATATTCTCTTTATCAATGACTTATTGACGTCTTTGTCACGTGCTGTACTCGCCTACGTGGATAACCTGAAGATCTAAAATCACATCTGTATTGCTGCATCCAAAACTTTGGTTTTTGTATTGCGAACCTGCAAAATTCTTGCTTTACTCATATGGCCACCAAATTATATTTACTTGCAATTGTTTGTGAAAAAAGTACAGCCACGTTTTTTTAAGTATTTGTGTTATGTTTATCTTGAACGTAACATGGACTATAATTCGCTGCTGAAAAAACATGATGCTCAGTCCCTACAATATCGTTTTTAAGTTCAGGGAGCAAGATTTCTGTGGAGACTAATTCACTGAGCTATTGGTTTCAGAGTTACTTTCCTCTATTAATTTGTTGGTTCCTCGATTATCCTCTCTCTTCTGTCCTACCTTCGCCGTACAATTTTCCGGAACGAATGTGTCGTAATGCCAATGCACTTTATAGAGATATTTTTTTGATTTCATTAAGCAACTGCAGAGTTTCTTTTTCATGGATTTTTTTCTTTTTAATTTAATAATTAATTTTTATTATTGTATTTGATGTTTATATATATTTTTATGCTTTATGTATTTTTAGATTTTGTATATTTCTTCAATTTGTCATACAATTGGCCCGCGTTGGGCAATAAAGACTATTATAATTATTATTATTATTATTATTATTATTATTATCGCAGGGTTAATCTCATCCAGTTGATTTTCCAGTTCTGATAAATAGACAGAAACCCATTCTGTTAGGCGATAACTAAAGATTATACAACACTGCAAAAACAACTAGAGATATAAATTCGGTGATAAATGAACAATCGGTGTTGACCCTAAAGCGATGAGCAGATTGTAGGGCATTAAGTTCCGATAGACATTTTAATGAAGAAGGTAGAAATATGACTATAATTAGAATAGCTGTTGTAGAGAAACTTTCGTTTATTATTAAAGATTTAATTGAATTTTTCGTAATGTTTTTGTTATTTCCTTTAAATTGCTACTACAAAAGATGTTAGATATCTTTGCGACATTGATATCTACTTTTTTCTGTTTCAATTACGCTTGTATTTTTCACATCACACAATTTGTCAATGAATACAAAACTCAAATAAAATACTTTCGTGTCAATAAAAATTTATAGATATCGATGTTCAGACGAGTGTGTGCCTATAAAACATTCTCTCCTGCAGATATATATAAAAATTTCGCAATCGATCTGTCATTTTGATTATTGTAATCAATTTTAGGACGCATTCGATCAGAAATTCGCTATAGGCGTTTCAATTGTCCAATAACGAGCGGTTTATTAAATAGGGATTGGAAATGTGAGGTTGTAATTTGTCTGGATGGTCCGGTTAAATGCATAATGAAATGTTAATTTAATCGATGAATTATTTTGATATTTTATTTGTGGATAATGATAAAAAATTTTTAGCGTGAACTGAAGAATGTTAGACATCGGTAACTGACGTATTTACCAGGTTTGAAAGCGTTGTAGGAAGGTGCCCATTACTATACAGGCTGATTCATTTTCGGCCCTCACCATGGGGATCTCGCTTATTATTGGAGATAGAGTATAGGTTTAAATTTGGCAAAGTTGTTAAATTTTGTGTTTGTTATAAATCCGTAAAGAAAATAGACCTGTGACAAATGACCTTCGTTATTAAAAAAAAAAAACGCGAAAACCCCATTTTCTTCCTTTACCTGTAGCACCGACATTTGGCCTTGTAGAAAAAAAATAAAAACACATCCTTGTGGCCATTTCTAAACCTCTATCCAGTGGTGTACTCTAAATGTTTATACGACGTTTTGCTTCTTTCTGGCCTTCATCAACTATCTAATTTCTTATAGGCGCCATATTGGATTTAGACACCTTCAGAAAGAGTTTTTTTTTCTGATTTCAACCATGTACCACATGCTTACCATAGTTTTTGACATTAGGTTTTATTTGAAAGAATAAATTATAAGATTAAATAAGGTAGCCTTTGGAATTTCAATCTGTCAAACATTTCATTTATTATTCATTAATAATACAAAAATGTCATACACTAACGAAGAGAAACGAGATATGATAAGTATTTTTTATCCTTCTAACCGAAATTCAACAGTAGCGAGTACAAGATATCTACAATTATATCCAGAACGACAACAGCCTCATCGTACCATTTTTCTAGATCTCGACAGAAATTTGGTCGAGAATGGATCGTTTACTAAGCCGCGTAATGGTCAAGACAACAGGAATTTAAATGAAAATCGACAAGATATTTTACAAATGGTAAATTAAAAGCGTGTTTTCAAATTTCATGTTAATCTTGTATTTTTATAGATAAATAATAATCCATCAATTTCTACACGCGAAGTAGCGTCATAATTAAATTTGTGCCAGTCCAGAGTTTGTACATAAAAGTAGGTTTAAACCATACAGGATCCATGTTAGTCACTCTTTACTGCCTGGAGATAATTTGAGAAGGCTAGAATATTGTAATTGGTTAATGGGAAGGATAGAAAATGACGAAAATTTTTTAAGCAAAGTCATCTGGTCAGATGAAACAAAATTTACAAATTCTGGAATGTTCAACAGAAATACGGAGCACTATTGGGCAGTACAAAATCCCCGACAAAACAGGGCTAGAAGACCAAAACATCGTTTTGGAATAAACGTTTGGATGGGTATTTTGGCAAATCGTCTCTTAGGACAAGTTATGTATGAAGAAAATTTAAATGGAGAAAGATATTTAAACATTTTACGTACATACGTATGTGACTATCTTGACGACAATATCCCATTAAATCAATTACAATATTTAAGGTGGCAACAAGATGGCCAACCAGCACACAATGCAGCTGTTGTTAGAAATTTCTTAAATCAAGAGTTTGCAAACTGTTGGATTGGAAATAGGGGAGTTGTTGAATGGCCTGCGAGATCACCTGATTTAAGTTCGCTATATTTTTTTTTATGGGGATATGTTAAAAATAATATTTATAAAGTAGATGCGCCACAAAACATTGAAGAATTACGATACAGACTTCAGAACGCCTTCGATGCAGTTCCTAGAAGAACTATACAAAAGGCAGTACAAAATGCCAGAAGACGTGCCCAATTGTGCATTACCGAAGATGGCCAGATAATTGAACATTTACTGTAATTGTTTATTGTTTACTTTTCTATGTATTTTTATTAATGTTTTTGTTATCTTGTACTCGCTATTGTTGAATTTCGTTTCGAAGAATAAAAAATACTTATCATATCTCGTTTCTCTTCGTTAGTGTATGACATTTTTGTATTATTAATGAACAATAAATGAAATGTTTGACAGATTGAAATTCCAAAGGTTACCTTTTTTAATCTTATAATTTATTCTTTCAAATTAAACCTAATGTCAAAAACTATAGTGAGCATGTGGTGCATGGTTGAAATCAGAAACAAAAATTCTTTCTGAAGATGTCTAAATCCAATATGACGCCTATAAGAAATTAGATAGTTGATGATTGCCAGAAAGAAATGAAACGTCGTATAAAAATTTAGAGTACACCACTGGATAGTGGTTTAGAAATGTCCACAAGGATGTGTTTTTATATTTTCTCTACAAGGCCAAATGTCGGTGCTACAGGTGAAAGAAGAAAATGGGGTTTTCGCGTTTCTTTTTTAAATAACGAAGGTCATTTGTCACAGGTCTATTTTCTTTACGGATTTATAACAAACACAAAATTTAACAACTTTGCCAAATTTAAACCTATACTCTGTCTCCAATAATAAGAGAGATCCCCATGGTGAGGGCCGAAAATGGACCAGTAGTTTTCATATACAGGAACACATTACCTCTTTCTAATTGGATATAACCTCTTCGGTAGTTCTTATGATGATTCCGATCGCTGGTTATGGATGCAGTTCTAGGTTCCTTTTCGAGTTTTTTGGAATACAGGGCTGGATACAGTAGACAAGAGAATGAGCTGGCAATTATATTCTCTACCAATTTCTTGAGAAAAATCTATGATTTTTCTCTCCGGAAAAACAAGAAGAATTTTTGCCTCGGAAGGTTTATTTAAATTTGTATTTTTAATTGCAAAATGTTTCTACAACCTGGTGGTCCGATTTCCTCTTGGAGTCCTCGATTTGAATAAAATATACCTTCAAATGTTGATATTTTGGATTTTATTTAGTTTTCGATAAGAATCATTTATGTAAGTACATTTAACTTTAACAATTATCTATTTTTCGCAATAATTTACTGATTTCAAGTCACACAGAGAAATTTTAGCTCTGTGTATCTCCAGAATTAAATTTCAATTTATACAAGGACTTCCTTGACCTTCCTATGTTTTTTCACAGGTCATGTCTATCTCAATTTTATATTTTGAATGTAAATTGTCATTGATTTTTTTAATATATCAAAATACCTATCATTTCAAAATTATGTACAAAGATTTTTAATTTTACTTTTGACATTTCATTTAGAATTATGTCCCAAACATTACTTAACTTGTTCTGAAGGACCTCTTTTTACATTTAGTTACAATTTAAAAATTTTTAAAATTTACATTAATGTACATAATTGTTTGATCAACTTTTCTTTTTAACAAACACAAAATACTTACAGTTTTCTCTATGAATTAATTTATTACTTAGTTTTTATTATATACGAGGGACAAGTTGAAATTATTGAGCGGATCTTGGCGGGTAGGAAGTTCGAAAAAGGGAATATAAGTTTCGTCTCCTTTTGCTATTTTGTAAAAAATTTGGTTCCTGCTATTATTTAAGAAATTTAGTGTTTCATGGCAAATTCTTACACGCTCTGCTTTTTTGAAGCGAGAAAGGTGATGCGGACCAAAATGACTTACCACTCTTTTTTAAATGCAGGTGATCGTGTATGATTGTTTTAACAGTTGAGGATCCAATCTTAAGTTGATGCTCTATTACCGCATAAGTGGCTTTATTGTCCTCCTGAATTATTTTTTAACAGCAGCAATATTTTTGTCCCTAACAACCGTAGGAGGACGCCCTGCTCCTTTTTTTATGCTGAACAGAATTTCTTTCGCGTTAAAATTCCTTATACCACCAGTAAATTTGAGCCAAGGAAGGTGCTTGTTCACTAAAAACTAAATCTAATCTCTCTTTGCACTTATAAGCGCTAAAACTTCTAATAAGGTCATTATAGATTATAATTCGAGAGTGCTCTCTGGTTAATTTCATTTTCTTTTACTTTTAAAAAATAAGTAGCTGAATTATAACTAACGAAACTTCAACAACCAAACGTCAAATGACGGATAAAGAGTTGCTCTAAATAAACACTGTATGATTGTTTTTCACTGTCTACTAGATTTTCTTTTCTCTTCTCATTAAATTCAGTTTATCCCTCGTATAACCTAAAGCAACTACTTTCAGCTATGTTTCTACATAGTTACCATTAAGATTGAGACATTTGTCATAGCGAAGAATCAGTTTTTAATGCCCTCTTCATGCAACTCTGCCACCTTTGAATTAAATCATGCTGTAACACTGTCCTGCAGCTCTTCACCGCTACAAGAAGTATACCTTTCTTGTCCAAAAAGACAGTGACCATGGCTTTCTCGTAGAAAAAGTTTGGATGCACTTTAATGCCTTCATCGGAGGCGAGTTAGAGCCCAGCGACCCCACTGCATTGACTGTGCTTTCGTCTCAACGTTAACATTGGCGACTCAAATCTACAATTACGATATGCCTGAGAAAATCTTCACGTTAAACATCGTAACGTGTTAGAAAAGTTAGAGCCGATCCAATTCTCTTTGTTTTATGGTCTTCAGTAAGAAGTTTTGGCACCGTGAACAATATTTGTGTTAACCTAGATGTTCAGTAACAATCTTGTACAAAACTGTACGCACTCAGTTCTGTGATTGTGAATCGCCAATTTTTACGATTTTTTTCTTACCTAGAAGTTCGTTCATCATGACAGTTGGTCTTACATTCCGTTCTTGGACATTAGTTCGTTCATCTCGAAAGATATGACACCATCTTCCAACCATACTGTCACTCATGACCCCAATGTTTGCTCCACCGTGCACAGGTTGCAAGTCTGTATACACTTTACTTTTTAAATCTTCGGTGACTATTTGTTAAATGAATAAATGTACTTTCATCTAAATATATTTATTTACACTCTATACATTTATTTTTAGATCTACAACGACTTATACTAGCATAAAAGTGCTGTTGAGACTGCTGCTCCTTGTTAAAGCATGATTGTTATTTTGATGTTTAACGTAAGACTTTGTGTATTGATGTTAATGTACGGACTGTTCTGTTCTGTTGTTGAATTGAAGCTGTATTACAAGTAGATAAAGATATGCCGCTACCCCTACAAACTAATATATAATTAAATACGCGTATTGGTTGACTTCATAATGGGGAAATTTTCCTAATATAAATTCGTCGAAAAGGTACCTACGGACAACAATACCAAAGTTTACGATAGGGTCTTAAATATCTGATCTTAACTAATAAATACATAATTAAATATAATTACTAATTAAATATTAGTTGGTTTTATAAATCTAAGTATGTCGTTCCGGATAAACTTCCATTGTTCAGTAATAAAGTTTAGTGATAGTGATTTATTTACTGTAATCATAATTACAATCAAAGTCATCAACATTTGGAATACAAAAACAATGTTAAAATATTCAAAATACAGACATACATAAATATTGCTAAAATATAGTATATTACAAAGGACACTGTAAGAATTTGTAAGAGAAACATTGTACACATATCGATAAAACGAATATTTTATAAGAAAATTTTTGACAGAACGTGTAAATCTACTAATACACAAAGTTCTTAAATTAACATCACATGCACATAGTTTGTTATATATTTTACGACCCCAGTAGTCCGCATATTTTTGGGTTGGCCTTAAGCGATGGTATGGTATTTTTAAAACGTCTTTGCTTCGAGTCTGGTATTCGTGCTCGTCACCACATCGCGAGAACTTTTCCATGTTTTCGTGCAGGTATCCTGCCACACTTAAGATATACATCGACGGTATGGTAAGTATTTCTTCAGAAACAAAAGACTGTCTACACGTTCCGTCCGATTTCAGATTACACAATGTACGAATTCCGCGCTTCTGACGTAGAAACACGCGTTTCGCCTCTGGTGATATGCCCCAAAACTTTATGCCATACACTGTGGAAATTTGTAAAGTACGTCATACGTGCGGCATTGTAATTCGCTAGAGTCCTAATTCTCCTAATTCTGTACAGCGCTGTAGTCAATTTTCTGGCAAGTTCATTTATGTGTTTGGACCATCTAAACTTGTTGTTTCAGTGTAATCCTAGTAACTTTATAATCTATATATCTTCACTTGTATTGGTTGTAAATGCGAGCTTTTGTGTTTTTGTGGAATTTACTGTGAGATTGATTGCTTGGAACAATTCAGTTGCTTGTTGTTCGACTACATGAAATTTATATACTTCCTTCCTTCGTACCGTCCATTACTAAAATTGATGTGTCATCAGCATACAGACACACTTGTCCCGATGATATATTACTTGGAAGGCATTAATATATATATATATATATATATATATATATATATATATATATATATATATATATATATATTAGAGTGGTCCAAAAAATTTTTGTTTTGTTTTTCAGATTGGCCACCCCGTAAATTTGTAACATGTATCCATAGCAATAACATTGTATAATTTCAGTTGGCTAGCTTTACCGGAAGAGGGTGCTCAATCGAGTGCTGTTTTTGAAATTTTTGAGAAAAATGCTTGATTTTTATTTTTAAATGCTTTTATTTAACTCTCCTTGTCTGTTTGTTTTTATGTTTGTACCGGATTCTTGTGATCGAATTTTCACTACCTTCCCGACTAGCTAAACAATGACAATGCATTATTCAATCATTTTTTACACTATTTGATTTTTTCTCGCGGTTAACCTTCAAATTTTTTGGATATTCTTGTTTTATTACAGGTCAGACTCAGTGAATCAGAGCAATAAAATGAGTTCATCAACTCGAAAAAAAGACGATATTTTTCTACTTGGATGTCGGGATGTTGAGTCATTGGTAAGGATTAACCAACTTCCAACTCTTCGGCAAGTTCTACTTTGTTATCACCACACATTAAATGAATCAAGGAATGTGAAAGATTCTGGGCATATGCTTATTCAAGAAGTCATAGAAGTGTGGAGCAAATCTGGTATTCCAACCAGGCAACCAAATCACTGCGTTGAAAAACTTTAAAAAATTCATAAGAACTGGCCGCTTTTAAAGAAAAATAAAACAAGAAATTCGCAAGCACAGAAAAATAGAGAGCATTTGTTTACAGAAGAGCTAGACAAACTTTTAGTTATCGCCCATGCAAACGCTATGAATTCAATCAAAATTGCAGAAGACAGAAAGTTTCTCATGGATCAAAGAAGTGAGCGTAAGATGATCATGACATCGATTGACAAGAAGCTAGAAAAGACCAAAGAACGTTCTCTCAAACGAAAACAAAGAGCTGAAGAATTAAGAAAAAATGCCGCTAAACATAATGCTTCAATTTCAGTAGTGTCAAGTCAAGAAATAGAACTTGATTTAAGCTGCAGTAGCACTTCGAGTGCAACTACCAATTTGAAGGATAAGCAAGAAGATGATTTTGTGGTTACTTTACCAAAAAAGACACAGGTCGCTACAAGTAAAAGTGTCGTTGTGCCATCGACTAGTGGTATATTTACACAACATGTTACCAGCGCTCTGAATCGTAACAAAATAACCGACAGAGAAGCAGTGCGACTGATTATTCCATTGTCTGCGTGGCACTCTCCTCGAAGCAAAGACGGACCGTGATCTTTTATGGCTTGCTTGTCGTCATCACGTGTTTGAAATAATGCTTTCAAAAATATTTACACTGTGCTTTGGGCCACCAAACTCTCCTAAGATTCCATTATTCAAAAGATTCAGCGATGTTTGGGATACATTACCAAAAGATCACTACGATTGTCTTGACTTCAATACTAGCGCGAAACAGTTTGCCGAAAATACTCTTGAGAGTCTTACGACTGATATAGCTAGAAAAAAACAAGTTCATGGTGATTACAACGAGCTAATAGAGCTCACAATGATTGTTCTGAACAAACCACCTACAAGGATTAGTTGGCGTACTCCGGGACCAATACATCATGCTCGATGGATGGCAAAACTGCTGTATGCTATGAAGATTTTTCTCTTTTCGAAATAATTCTCAAGCATTTAAGCTAACCAAAAGAGAAGAGAAACAAATTGTTCGATTTGTTAGTTTCGGTGCACTCATATATACGAAGATTTGGATCGAAGCGCCTTTGGCAGCTGATGCATCGATTAATGACCAACTTTGAAAGAGATTAAAATTATACGAAGTAATTGATCCCGAAATCAGTGCAGCAGCAAGGGTTGTCTTAGAGCGTCACTTGTGGTACTTATCTGATGAGCTAGTTGCCTTTGCCTTGTTTTCTGACAAGCTGTCTTATGACGAGAAAATGGCCATTGTTCAAAGAATGGATGTTGACGGCGGTTCTCGTTTAGTAAGAGGTGACTCTGCCAAATTATCCACGGAAGCCACATTAGAAGCCTTTGCATCGCAAAGAACGCTGAAAACGCTCTCAGTTCTAGAAATCATAGACTCTTTCTTGCAATTACTTCCTGAGGCTTGGGATGACAATGTTGATTACCTTCAAGGCAAAAGTTGCATAAGAAATTTGCGTGTGGTTAACGACACTGCAGAGAGGGGTGTAAAACTATTTGTTACAATACGATACTCACTAACAATGAGGAGGAAAAACAATTTTTACTTCATGTCGTTGAACAGAACAGAAAGACCATTTCTACTGAAACTTCCAAAACGATGCTAACAAACTTAGTTTTAAGTTGAAAAAAAAAATTTAATTAATATTATTTTTAAGTATTTCTTTATTTATATTATTTTGTGTGTGTTTTAATAGTATATCTGAATAAAAAAAATTATTTTTGATACATTGTTTACATTTTTTACTTAATATTCTGACTAGTTCTTTCTCAGGATTTTTTCATAAAATTCAAATATTTTAAGGTCGATGAGCACTCCCTTGCATATAAGATAAGTTGCTGAAATTTTGAAGACATGATATGAATGGTAGTTGTAACAAAACTAGGGGGTGGCATAACTTCTTCTTGGAAGTTTTTTTTTATTCTATGTAAGCATGGACCACCCTAATATATATATATATATATATATATATATATAAGTAAAAATTAATTAACGGGTGAGCGGTCTGTCAAGTAAAAAAAAAATCCTTTATTTCACTCTATATTTCATAACGGATTTGTTACTTCATCAGGAGTGTAATTGAGAGTTAAAATTCAGCACACAACGACACTAAACATGTTAAAATTAATCAAATTTAAAAGATTAAATTAAGATGAAGTTGATGTTGATGTTTAAAAACCTTGGTTTTTAAAAGGTTGACGATAAACCAACATCATTTTAATTTAATCTTTTAAATTTGATTAATTTTAACATGTTTAGTGTCGTTGTGTGCTGAATTTTAACTCTCAATTACACTCCTGATGAAGTAACAAATCCGTTATGAAATATAGAGTGAAATAAAGGATTTTTTTTTTTAGTTGACAGACCGCTCACCCTTTAATTAATTTTTACTTAGAAAAAAAGAACTCCTTTATTTCACTCTATTTTTCATAACGGATTTGTTACTTCATCAGGAGTGTAATTGAGAGTTAAAATTCAGCACACAACGACACTAAACATGTTAAAATTAATCAAATTTAAAACATTAAATTAAGATGATGTTGGTTTATCGTCAACCTTTTAAAAACCAAGGATTTTAAAAGGTGAGCCCAGGTCACTGTTGGAAGTCGCAACATCGTTTGGGTCAGTGTATAGATGTACAAAGGGAGTGGTTTGAAGAACATTAATTTCAAATGTATTATTTCACATGAATATTTGTACGTAAATGTGTATTCTAGAAATTAAATAGTCACATTTCGTATAATTTTTTACAAAGTGTGCATAAATATTTTTACTTATCAACTCAAAATTTTAATTTAAATTAAAACCTTGTTACTTACTGTAAAATAGCTTTTTACTTCTTCAACTTACCATTACTAAATTATTTTTGTTAAATATTACATAGATAAAGTTGTTTTACCACTTTATTCACATATAATTGTGACCGCGGTTTCGACATACAATGTCATTATCAAACTGCAAAAGTTACAGGCCTACATAGAACTTATAAATGACACAAAAATATATGAGGGTGGTTTATGATGTTATTTAAAATTACTACTATATACTTAACTATTATATACAACATTGGAAAAGAGGTGTATATATAAGATCCAAGTGGTCGTTTAAAACGATATCTATTGTGTTCTTTCGGCTTTTAAAAATCTCTAGGGCCTCTAAAAGATTTAATTTACGACCTTTCTCGGCCAAATGCAATATTTTACGGTGACCAAATGTATGCCTTTCTGTAATAAGATGGTTTGCGAATGTTGAATCTGTCTTCTTTAGTTTATATGACCTCCTGTGTTCTTTTTCCCGTATAATAAAACTTCGACCAGTCTGACCTATATATACACTTTTACAATCATTACAATATAATTTATACACTCCTGATTTGTTATTGATATCTGTTTTAGGTTTTGCGTTAAAAATGAAATTACTTGTTTTTACATATGGTTTGTAAGCTATACTAACATTACTATTACTTTTTGAAATTATATTTCCAATTTGCGCGCTTATTTTACCGAAGTAAGTTAAAGAGACAAATTGTTTCAAATTAGCACTATCTTAAGGATATACTAAACTAAGGGCCATTTATAACTGTTTTTTCTTTAGTATGCTGTCAATTACGCTACTTTTATAACTATTGTTTATTGCTATTTGTTTTATAGTATTGATTTCACGAACAAAAGATTCATTAGACAAAGGAATATTTATTCAACATTCGCAAACCATCTTATTACAGAATGGCAAACATTTGATCACCGTAAAATATTGTATTTGGCCGAGAAAGGTCGTAAATTAAATCTTTTAGAGGCCCTAGAGATTTTTAAAAGCCGGAAGATCACAATAGATATCGTTTTAAACGACCAGTTGGATCTTATATATAATACAGCTCTTTTCCAATGTTGTATATAATAGTTAAGTATATAGTAGTAATTTTAAATAACATCATTAACCACCCCCATATATTTTTGTGTCATTTATAAGTTCTATGTAGGCCTGTAACTTTTGCAGTTTGATAATGACATTGTATGTCGAAACCGCGGTCACGATTATATGTGAATAAAGTGGTAAAACAAAGTTATTGTTTTATTTTATTTTATTATTTTCAAAATGAATTTCCACAAAGTTACGGCTACCAGTATTAATTTTCTTAGATAAAGTTAGCTAGTGAATATGTAAATAGGTTATACGATGTTATGAGCGAAGAAAAATCTCTGAAATCTTTTTGTTAGGTTTTTTTATCTGCTCCAGAGGCGGTAGAAATAAAAGAAGTTCTACTTTTCTTTACTGCCGGGCTAATTAATCAGAGAGAAGTTATCAACATCAAAGTCACGTACGATCAATAATTCGTTTCGTTCGTAACGTCTCCGAAGGAAAATCTTTTATTTAACACTCCAGCTTTGCAGAAAAAGAACATGCGTTAACACATAATAGCTTTATGTTTACAGTAATAGTGCTTTCATTGAGGAACTTATGTAAATAAATGGGTAAATGTTGCCTTAACAAGTTCATTTTATGTTTATGTTTTTTAATGTATGTTTTTTCATTTGCATTTATGTTATATTTCCAATACAAATGAACCATTTATTTGTTTACATATTTGTAGGTTTAATCTTTATACGTCCCACAGCTAAAATAACATTTCAATTATTTACAATAAATAAAAACAATATTCAATAATATTTACTAGTCAAATTAGATATCATATTATATACGTACCTTATGTATAGAGCAGACCAATTTCCGTGCGCGCCATATAGCGCCGGAGTGCGAGTGTAATTCGTAATCGTATTAGAATATGCGATAGAATAGGGAAGCAACATGAGCTTGTTACCGATATAAGTATAGAAGTAGAGACATTTATTCTATCAGAAATAATTAAATATACATTTGGTTTTCTGCTATTAAAGTAATATGCATAAACACACGAAAAATAAGAATAGTACATATTATAGCAGCGTTGTATGTACCTATAAATAAAATGGAAAATGTATGAAATGAGTGATTGTGTGCACGACAGAAGATTTAAAAAAACACTTACCGTTTTAAGCGTCTTCCAAGATTGACGAACTTGAGAAACCCGATTGTATATTTTCAACATCAGGTGCGTTTCTAAGGTTATTTCTGAAAAACATGTCCGCCGTGAGGAAAAAATATGTTTATATTCGGAAAACGAGCGTTCTACATCTAGTGATGTTATATTCGCATAATCAAAATACTTCTTTAAGCAACTTAACGCATCTGTAGACGTGCCCACACAAATACGTGTTAAGGTGGCAAAATCTGGATTTCTGTCTAAAACACGTTCAAATTTAATTAAGTGGAACACTTTCACTTTTTGCGTCTTCTACAGCACACAGTTGTGCGTGAACATCTTTAACGATTTGCAGTGATTCCTCTAACGACAGCGACGAATTTTCTAATTTTGTTATTGCTTCTTCTAGTCCCAAGTAATTCTCACGAATACTTTGTAAATCCATTTTAATCTGGGCATCTTGAAATTTTTTCTGGCTTGTATTGATAGCTGCACTTTGTTTCGGATCGAATGATAAAACCACGTCCTTAATTTTTTGAAAATGTTCATGATAGTAAAACTCCGCCCGTAACCATGTACTCCAACGAGTCAGAATCGGCTGTGGTGGCTCAGGGGTATGGGGACACAGTTCGTGAAATTTCCGAATACGTTTCGGAGATTTCAGGAATACTGCCTTTGTACTTGATATTAAAGCATCTACCTCTGGATAACATCTACGAACCTGTTCTGCCACAAGGTGTAGAGCATGGAGGTTACAAGTAACATGTAACAAGTTAGGACAATATTTTCTAAGAGACCGGCCTACAGAACACATGGCTGCGACACCATCGGTCATAAACATTAGTACTTGGTCTTTCGAAAGTTTAAATTTTTCCAAAGTATCTAATAGCACCTTTGAAATTTTTTCGGCATTACATTGTTCTAGTCGTCTGGATGCTAATCAAATTGAAGACGTTGGTTGATGTGGTTCTATATTACGCATCATCACATTAACTACAGATTGTTTTTTGCTGTCAGTTGTTTCGTCCACACATAGCCACAGTTTTTTATTTTTCAGTTCGGCTTTGATTTTATTTTCAACCTGTTTACGCACCGATGGTAAATTCCTTCCTAACGTTGCCGTGCTCGGTAATGTTTGATTCGCGTATTTATTCCAAAATGAAATAAATGAATCATTACTTAACAAGGTAAACGGCAGTGTACACACAATCATAGTTACACATAGCTGTAAAATTTCTTATTAATTCTGTCATAACTACATTTTCACTTATTTCTCTTTCTATAAATATCAAAGCAAGATCTGACAAGCTTTCTTGGGAAATTGTTGACTGTAAATCATTTTTAATTATTTTTAACTTAGAAAAGAATCTTTCTCCTAAGGCAACTGATACAGGTATGGTTAATAAAATTCTTAATGCAATCACAGTATTTGGAAAAAGATTTGAAATGCTATTTTTAGATAAGTATACTAATAAAGAAAATCTATTGCTTCTTTTATATGGATCGTCACTGAAATCAGTTACAAACCATATGTAAAAACAAGTAATTTCATTTTTAACGCAAAACCTAAAACAGATATCAATAATAAATCAGGAGTGTACAAATTATATTGTAATGATTGTAAAAGTGTATATATAGGTCAGACTGGTCGAAGTTTTATTATACGGGTAAAAGAACACATGAGGTCATATAAACTAAAGAAGACAGATTCAACATTCGCAAACCATCTTATTACAGAAAGGCATACATTTGCTCATCATAAAATATTGCATTTGGCCGAGAAAGTTCGTAAATTAAATCTTTTAGAGTCACTTGAAATTTTTAAAAGCGGAAACAACACAATAGGTATTGTTCTTAACGACCAGTTGGATCTTATATTTACACCTATTTACCAATGTTGTATATAATAGTTAAGTATATAGTAGTGTAGCGCGACCCTTTTAGTTCACAAGCGCGCCGCAGTACCCTCTCCGCTGTCGCCACCAGCAACCTCCCTCCTAGACAACCCTACCACAGGGCCACCCTCTCCCCGAAGGAAGACTGCGCGCGTCTCTCGGACGGATATAAATAGGGCCTACCTGGACTACAGAAGACAGTCTACTTCTACGACTCAACTGGACAGCATCTTGCCTAGGTCTTCCAGCTGGTCAACAGAAGTACCCCTGAACCTACCTTGGACAGCACCCTGCCTGGGTCTTCCAAGAGTTCAAGCCACGAATTAAGTGTAATCTAATATTGTCTGTAGATATTGATAATATATTTAGTAAATTGAGAACGTGTTTCCATTACCCCTCTACCACATCTCCCTACAATTGGCGCCCAACTAGAGGCCGGAACACGGAGGAAAGAATCAAGTGCCAAAAGAAAATCCAAGTGGAAACCCATTGGACCGAAAGAAAATCCAAGTGGAAACCCATTGGACCGAAAGATAATCCAAGTGGAATCCCATTGGACCGAAAGAAAATCCAAGTGGAATCCCATTGGACCGAAAGAAAATCCAAGTGGAATCCCATTGGACCGAAAGAAAATCCAAGTGGAAACCCATTGGACCGAAAGATAATCCAAGTGGAATCCCATTGGACCGAAAGAAAATCCAAGTGGAATCCCATTGGACCGAAAGAAAATCCAAGTGGAAACCCATTGGACCGAAAGATAATCCAAGTGGAATCCCATTGGACCGAAAGAAAGTCCAAGTGGAATCCCATTGGACCGAAAGAAAATCCAAGTGGAATCCCAATGGACCGAAAGAAAATCCAAGTGGAATCCCATTGAACCGAAAGAAAATCCAAGTGGAATCCCATTGGACCGAAAGAAAATCCAAGTGGAATCCCATTGGACCGAAAGAAAATCCAAGTGGAATCCCATTGGACCGAAAGAAAATCCAAGTGAAATCCCATAGGACCGAAAGAAAATCCAAGTGGAATCCCATTGGACCGAAAGAAAATCCAAGTGGAATCCCATTGGACCGAAAGAAAATCCAAGTGGAATCCCATTGGACCGAAAGAAAATCCAAGTGGAATCCCATTGGACCGAAAGAAAATCCAAGTGGAATCCCATTGGACCGAAAGAAAATCCAAGTGGAATCCCATTGGACCAAGAGAAAGTCCAAGTGGAATCCCATTGGACGCAGAAACAACCTTGTTGGGCAAGTGCTCCAATAGATGGTAATCACTCGCGAGCAGTCACGCAAAATGACGATACAAATGACGGAAGCCCAGTTCCAGGCCTTACTGACACAATTGCAACCTGGCCCCAGTACAGGTAGAAGCCTCACCCAATGCGATGCCCGATACGATGGAAAACGAGATCGAGCCTCAGTGGAAGCATTCATTACCAAGGTAACCATCTTCGTAAAAATCGAAAGAATTTCCGATAAAGATGCGCTAGATGGGCTACCACTCCTATTGAATGGTACTGCACACCTATGGTGGAACGGCATTAAACACCAAGCCGACACCTGGTTGAAGGCCTGCCAACTACTCCGGGAGGCCTTCTCACCAAAAAAGCCAGAACACCAAATATATACGGAGATATTTTCCCTACCACAGGGAACCCACCAAACAATGGATGACTTCGTCTGCATAAAGAGGAACCTATTCGCCCAGTTGGAAGTACTGCCCACGGAACAAACCCAAATTAACATGATATACGGAATGCTCCGCAAGGAATACCGAGAACGTATGTCCCCGACAAATACAACGTCCTACGATAACCTCCTAAACACAGCTCGAACCCTGGAACACCAATTCCAAGAGAATTCGCAAAGAACTAAAGTTCCGGATCCTGATCAGCCCAGACGCAGCAAATTACGTTGTGAATTTTGCCGAGCCTATGGGCACCCCATATCAGAGTGCCGAAAAAGAAAGGCCAAAACAAACCCAGATCCACCATCCAGACAGACCGACACACCAGCCTCGACCATCCGCTGTTACGGCTGCGATTTGCCTGGGTATATACGAAGCAAGTGCCCAAACTGCAACAAACCTGCCTCGAGCACCCCAGCACCAGCACACTTCTGTGCCTTCGAAGCCACCAATTCGCAGTGCCGACCAGCTCTCGAAGTAACGGTTGGCCCCCACACCGGAACTGCCTATGTGGACACTGGATCACGCCTCACGATCGCCAGTCAATCTCTCCACCAAATCCTGGAAGCAATAGGACAGCCCTTCCGATCCGAGCTAATGGCCATCACTTTCGCAGATGGAAAGCGCCGACCTATGCAGGTGCTGACTGCTCTAGCTCCCATCACGTTAAAGGGACATACCATATACACCACCGTTGTGGTCCTGCCTGGCACTCCCAATGCCAAAACTCTCCTTGGAATGGATTTCATCCGCCAAGCCCAGCTACTTCTCGACTTTAGCAAAGACGAATGGATGTTTTCTTCAGCTCCGGCCACTCGTTACCCCTTTGTTGAGAAAGAAAACGTCTCGCCACCCGCTCGCTCTAACATTGACTACTGCGACGCGGATCTCGAAGAAGCTTTATATAACTCCCGATGCCCCCCTCCGTTGTCACCCTTCCCGAGTGATGAGATGTCTGCTGATATCTACTCCGAAATCACGGATGGATACGGTCCGGCACTCGCAACTACTACATCCCGCTCCGCTTATATGCTTCAGGACGCCCGAATGACCATTCGCGACATATGGGACCAACTAGGATCCCAAACTGACCTCTTCCTCCCTATGGACACTGCATACCTTGAAGCCGAGGAATTGATCCTCCGACCCGACGAGGCCGACGGGTTAGACTTCCCTAAGAAAGAGGACCTGAATCAACTTTAGCTTCAATTCTCCCATATTTTTGGACCCACCGGTCCCCCAACACCCTTTGCCGAGCATCGAATCGACACCGGCGATGCGGCTCCCATATCCTTGCCGCCATACCAGACAACCCCTGGACGACGGCAAATCCTACATAAAGAAGTACAAAAGCTGCTTCAAGAAGGCATAATTGAGGAATGCCATAGCGCCTGGGCCGCCCCCGTGGTCTTAGTTCCCAAACCAAACGGAGAGACCCGCATGTGCATCGACTACAGACGGCTAAATGCCCAAACCAAAGCGGATACATACCCGCTACCACGGATAGATGATATCCTGAGTTCGCTCGGACGGCCAAACTTCATAGCCGCCATGGACTTGAAAGCTGGCTATTACCAGGTACCCGTTTACGGCCCCGACCAGGACAAAACAAGTTTCATCACGCCTTTCGGGATCTACCGATTTCTTCGACTCCCGTTCGGTTTACGCAACGCCCCGGCGACCTTCCAGAGGCTGATTGACCGATTCAAAACCAGCTTGAGTGCTACCCTCTACGCTTACCTCGATGACTTAATCTTAGTGTCAGATACCTATCAACACTTCCGAGAAGACCTAGAAGCCGTCTTTTCCCGACTCAACGACTACAAGTTGCGACTCAATCGGACCAAATGCCGGTTCGCCTGCTCCTGCTTAAGGTATCTGGGACACCAACTATCCACAGAAGGTCTCCGCCCCGACCCACAGAAAGTGGCTGCCATCCTGGATTTGCCAGAACCAAAAAATCCAAAGCAACTACAAACCTTCCTGCAAACCTGCAGCTGGTATCGTAGATTCATTTCCAATTTTGCTCAGAGAGCTCGCCCACTTAGTATGTTAACCCGGAAGTCCGTCCCTTGGGAATGGGGACCAGATCAAGAGAACAGCTTCAAGGAACTCAAACTTGCCTTGACTAGGGCTCCCATCCTAATACAAGCCGATCACTCGAAACCTTTTGTATTAAGGACCGACGCCAGCGCTTACGCATTGGGCGCTGCCCTTCTGCAGGGAGAACCACCAAATGAACTACCCATCGAATACGCCAGCCGACTACTTTCTACCCCAGAACGGAACTATTCAACCACAGAACGAGAGGCCCTCGCGGTCATATGGGCCGTGGGCCGATTTCGAGGGTATATAGAGGAAACATCAGTAGTAGTCATCACAGATCACCAACCCCTCCGGTGGCTTATGAGCCTCCGCTCTCCCAGTGGTCGACTCGCCCGATGGTCCCTTCAACTGCAGCCGTACAACCTACACATAGAGTATACCCCTGGCAAAGCAAACCTGTTAGCGGACACGCTCTCCCGTCCGCCCATTAACATGGAAGATGTTAACTTGACCTCCATCGACCTACCTACAAGGAGCCCCGAATCTATCCGAGACAGTCAACTCAGCGACCCTGAAGTAAAGAAGATCATTGACACCTTCGCTGCCGGTAGACTCGAAGACGTTACCCGATGGACGGCTCGAGGATATATAATGTCCCAAGGAATCCTGTATCGCTATACCGCTGACGACGATAACGAGCAAGCCCAACTAGTAGTTCCTGTACAAGAACAAGAACAGGTGGTCAAGGAGTACCACGACTCCCCAACTGCTGGCCACTATGGAATTGAAAAAACCTATCAGAAGATCGCTCGACTTTACTTTTGGCCCGGGATGCGGCATACTATCACCGCCTACCTGAAGAATTGCCCGGTCTGCCAAAAATACAAAGCCAGCAACATGAAACCTGCCGGCCTGTTACAAACTCCGGTGATGCATCAGAGGTTCGAGGTTGTCTCAATCGACCTCTTTGGCCCTTTACCCCAGGACCCAGACGGGTTCCGCTGGATATTTGCCGTTGAGGACACCGCCTCCAGATGGATAGAACTATTCGCCTTGAAGACCGCCTCGTCAGAAGAATGCGCCCGTACCTTAGTAGACGAAATCTTCCTCCGCTACGGGCTACCACGGCGAGTAATTAGTGATAATGGTGCCCAGTTCACCAGCTCTCTCATGCAACAAGTGATGCATGTGCTCCAGGTAGATCACCATTTAACTCCCGTCTACCATCCGGCCGCCAACCCGGTAGAACGCAAGAACCGAGACCTAAAATTTATGCTAGCTACCCAAGTCGGAAACCAGCACACCAATTGGCGACCCAAACTGCCCGCCATCCGCTTCGCCATGAATAGTGCTGTTTGCCACAGCATCGGATGCAGCGCCGCCTACCTAACGTTTGGTCGAGAACTACGAACCTTGGACGAGGTACAACATGACATCCGTCAAGTACTACAGACAGATAATCTCGTCTCCACCATAGTCCCTCACCTTACCCAGATGAATACCTCCTTTTATGAAGCCAGAGACTTACACGAGCGTGAACAAGACCGGCGCAAGACGTACGCCGACCAGTCCCGACGCCCGGCTCCTACGTATGGCCCTGGCGATTTGGTACTTGTAACCGGCCATCCCGTGAGCAAGGCCGCAAGCCACACCACCGCCAAACTGGCTCCTAAACGAGATGGGCCCTATGTAATTCTTCAGGCCCGAGGACCATGTTCTTACGAAATTGCTTCCCAGAGCAATCCACGGGTTCCTCTTGGCACGTATCATACTTCGCATCTCACCGCCTACCACGGAGCAGACGAAGTGCCCATCCAACCTCTTCGTCGCCGCGGGAGACCGAAAAAGACGTCCAGCAATCGCGCTCCTACATAGATTCCGTCACCCTAGGAATTCGGAATCTAGGGGGGGATTGTAGCGCGACCCTTTTAGTTCACAAGCGCGCCGCAGTACCCTCTCCGCTGTCGCCACCAGCAACCTCCCTCCTAGACAACCCTACCACAGGGCCACCCTCTCCCCGAAGGAAGACTGCGCGCGTCTCTCGGACGGATATAAATAGGGCCTACCTGGACTACAGAAGACAGTCTACTTCTACGACTCAACTGGACAGCATCTTGCCTAGGTCTTCCAGCTGGTCAACAGAAGTACCCCTGAACCTACCTTGGACAGCACCCTGCCTGGGTCTTCCAAGAGTTCAAGCCACGAATTAAGTGTAATCTAATATTGTCTGTAAATATTGATAATATATTTAGTAAATTGAGAACGTGTTTCCATTACCCCTCTACCACACCTCCCTACAGTAGTAATTTTAAATAACATCATAAAACCACCCTATATATTTTTGTGTCATTTATAAGATCTATGTAGGCCTGTAACTTTTGCAGTTTGATAATGACATTGTATGTCGAAACCGCGGTCACTATTACATGTGAATAAAGTGGTATAACAAAGTTATTGTTTTATTTTATTTTATTATTTTCAATTTCATAGATATCTCGAAAATTCCACGGCAATAGCGATTCAAAGACTTTTTGATCATACGATACATACCAATAAAAGCTCAATATTTTTAGGAAAACTGCAACTTTAATCGAGGCTGTACCGTGTACATACTATCTTATTGATCTGTAACTTTACACAAACAAGATAAATTTAGAATAATTGTACGCAGTACATACAACGTCTGGGTAGACGTGTTTTGATTATATACCTAAGAGAAGAATTTCGCTGAAATGTAACACAAGATTTCATTGATTATTAGTTTTGCAATGTGCTTCGATCTCTGCCTCATTATAATTTCCACTTAACTGCGAGTATAAGTTCAGAAAATTTAATTGAAAGGCAAGTTTTGAATTGAAAGTTTGCGATTCTTCTTTCAATTCCTTTTTTGTGAACACGTAGATTAAATGAAACCTTTGAGATTATTACAATGACTGAAGAAATATCGTTCTTAAAAGTCAATGAATACAACAAGCATCCTTTATTGTAAGTTTTGTGTCGTTGTCTTAAAAAAATTACTTAAAGTTTATTAAAACTGGTTTCTCAAATGTGTTCTGTATGAAGTGTGTATAATTGAAATGGGCTACATAAAATTGTATAAAAACTAAAGCAAATAAAATAATAAATAAAAGTTGAAGTAATTGCCCTAAAAAAACACATGAACCACTCAAGAATATATATATCAAAAAACCCTTTTACCCTAAAGGGTGTCGGGCCAGTACAGTCTAATTAAAAATTATGCACAAAATTTCTCCATAATGTTCGGTTACTGGCCAGTGATTTTGCTTCTTTCCAGCTCTTTCCCCTCTTCTGGATGCTATTTCCAATGATATCCTCCCATACTTGTCGCCGTCTTCCTCTTTTCCTTTTATACTGGACTTTGGCTTCCTATATTAGCTTTACTGGTATAGTGTCGCCCATTCGTTGTAAATACCCCCACCAATGTAGTTTCCGCTGTTCAATAAAGTCCATTATCGATTGTATCTTCAGTTCCTCTCGTATTTGGCTATTTCTCATTTTATCCTTTCTAGTTACGCCTCTCACTCTCCTAAGGTTGGTATCTCATTTCTGCATGCTGGATATTGCTTTTTTGATTATTATTAAGTACCCATGATTCACCTCCGTATGTCAGAACTGCTCTGTAGACTGCTTTGAATACTTTTATCTTGGTGTTTCGTGATATTTCTTTTTTCATAATGAAGTTCTTATTCATTGCGTAATACAATTTGGTTACCTTTTCAATTCTTTCATTAATTTCTGACTCATTTTTCCCAGTGTTTTCTATCAGGACACCTAGATAATGAAACTCATTTACTTGTTGAATAGTTATTCCGTCAATTTGGATATTTAGTTGTTTTTCACCTGTGGTTATTACTTTTGTTTTATTTTTATTTTTACTCATTCCTTATTTCTTAAGTGTTTCGTTCCATATATCTACACTTTCTTGCAGGTTATTTCCATTTTCAGCTATTAGTACTATGTCATCTGCGAATGCTGCCTCAGCTACTTGTATCCTCTCTAGATTCCTGTACTCAATTTGAATTTTTTTCGTCTGCATTGAGCATTGTTTTATTACGTCGTCCATAAATACAGTGAACAGTACGGGACTTAATCCTCCGCCCTGCCTTAACCCATCTTGAGATACAAATCCTTCGGATCTCATGTTCCGCCTTATGATATAATTTACGTTGTTCTGATATAACCGTTGGATATTCCGTATTATTTTTTTGTTGACTCCCCTTTTTTCAAGAGCTTTCCATATTTCATATCTTGGTACTCTATCAAAGGCTTCTTCTAAATCAATAAATGCGAAATATGCCTTTTTCGGTCGTTGCAATCTTTTATTAACTATTTGTTTTAGTGTAAATATATGATCTTGCGTGCTCCTTCCGGGTCTGAATCCACTTTGCGATTCCGATAGTGATGGTTCGATTAACGGTCTTAGCCTGTTGTTAATTAACTGCTCATTTATTTATCAAGAATATATTGTCTTCTATTATTTACGATTTCCTTCCACAGATCTGGCAATTTTACGATTCTGTCCCTTATAGAATCGAAAGCACGAGAGAAGATTTTTATATTATCTATCTAGTCTTGTTACATTCGTAAACTTCTTTTCTTATTTATATTCTAACTGTCGCCTAATTTTGAAATATATTATTTTTCATTTTGCGAGTTTAATTTCATTTAACGCGTACTGTTTCGCCCTCTGAGCTAATATTTTGTAACCGTATCGCCCTTCCCTACCATTACCGGATTGCCTCTCCGTGTAGAGGCATTCGATAAGAGATAGTTAACAAATCCAGTTGTGAGTTGTGTGTGCATCTTCGATTAAAGTGAAACTACTTTGAGTTTTTTTATCGCTTATGCGGATACTTGCGTAGCACGTGAAGCATTCTAGAGAATTGCCGTTTACCGTTTTTGGAGATTAGAAGCTTAAAGGGAAAACCTTCCTTTTCCGGTAATATTTCATTGTGGTATTTCTTATACGAATCTCCGGAATAATTAAAACGGCCCTTGCGAAGACCAAATCCAGACACCTGACACCTTAGTCGCAACTGACGGATTCGATTTTCCAGTGTCGAATATAAGACGTAAATTTGCCATTTTTCAAGGCCTGTATGTCCATTGTAACTTCCGTTTCCGGCAGATTGTATGTAGATACTGACCCGTGGGCAATTTCCAGTGATCGAGGCAAAGAAACTTATGAACTTGTATGATTTTCTTAAATGCTCTAATATTTGTCGTTTCTAGAACTAATTTTCCGCTTCGGAATTTTAATATTCATAATATACATATATTTTGTTTCAATAATAAATTACCTGTTCAATTTAAGATTTAGTTAACGTTTCGTATTTTAAATTCATTCATATTTGAACGTATTATATATTTTATGTAAGATATTCGGAATCAAATTTCAATTTATTTCAATTCATATTTAGCTTGGTGGTTAATAATTTTATTTTTCAAGTAATATTATTCTTTTCATTGCATTTAAATTTATTCTAAATTTTTATTCATTTTGGTACATATATTATTTTAAAGTAAAGTGTCTTATTGTAACATCTTTTTTTTGTACGCACATATGTTCAATCTCGGCTTGCGAGACTTGCATAAAAACTGTATTAGAGCATTGATAAATATGATAAGCATAAGCGGACCTAAGTCGGAACCTTGAGGAACTCAAGAAGTCGAGTAGAAAAGTCTATATTTATAACCATCGCAGGTAACATAGTTTGCTCTGGCTGTCAAATATTAATTCGTAAACTTGATTGGATAATAATTGTTAAACGCAAAAGATGATAATTTTTGTAAAAGTAAAATTTAGTCGATTGTAACGAATGCGCAACTGAAGCCCATATATATAGCACCCAATTCACTACCATCGTCTAACGCGTCAGCTACATTTTGAAGTTTTTCCCAAATTTATATTGTGAAGAAGAAATAAATGGGAGGCATTTGAACGAGATAATTTTATGATGGAGGGGCTCAAAGATTTTCGCAAAAATTAAAATAATAGTTACTAGTTTATAATTAGAGATGTCAGTGTTATTAACAACTTTTTTCTGTCTTCATAGTTTAGCAGATTAAAAACAAATTAGAGGATGTACGTAGGACTTATGTGATTCACCGTATATTTATTAAATCAGTAACTGCTTTTTAGAATTAAACGTTCACATTTTCAAGACAATAAAACTAAATCCTTAATCAAATGTGTAATCAGAGATATCGTATTACAGCTTAAAGACAATATCCAAGGTTCATACGTTCCGCGAAACCTACACTAACGCTTAAAAGCTTCGCTAGCAGTCGCTTATGTCATATTCAAATGCGAAGGATCTACAGTCTAACGATATGTAAATCTTTTTAATAATATTTAAATAGACCAATTCAGGGTCGACAGCGACTGCTGGAACTATTAAAAAGAAACGTTAAATGGATAACTCTTGAATACGTTTAGGCCCATTTTTAGGAATGCGAGAAACTTTAAAGAATATGCAATAGCTTTTAAAGTTTGTTTTCGCGATGTATTATGCGATATCTATTTTAATATATTTCAAGTCTTTTCTGCTTTTGTCCTTGTAATTTAACAGATGCAACTCGTTTTATTATTCGGTAATGCAAATGCTATTTCTCTGAATCAAAGAAAAATTCAATATTGGTGAAACAAATATATTTTTACTATTCCGGCTAATTACGATACCCCGTTTCTTGGTTACACAGTATCGTAATGTATTACTTTACCGCATTCTAATTTTTTTTGTTCGAAGTGGTCACAAGTGTAATAAGTAACTAAGTCATAGAACTAAATTATTTTAAAAGTTAGATATGGGTTGATATGAACGTTTGACAGTGATAAAAATGTAAATAAAAATTATAGAGAGAATAGTAGAGACGTTTGCTGAAACTTTATTATTACTAATTATTAGAGTGGACCAATCCGGAGCGAAAGCAGAGGCGTGACTACGCGTGCCCCATCGCACATACGATTACTTAGTATGTTGTTCACGGTCATCGTGTGTACATGTATAATAGCAGCAGGAAAGTGTATTCTGTGTATTTAATAATGTTGAAGGAGTGTACAGTAAAAAAACCGCTATCATCAAAGTTAGTCAATAGGTTTATTGAGAGTCACGCCTCTGCTTTCGCTCCGAATTGGTCCACTCTACTAATTATACATAATAAAAGGCGTTCGACTGACTCTAAAGGAGCGTATCTATAAATTCGTTGACAAAGCTAGCCGCTATAAATACTTCTATTGAGATGATTACTTATCATTGTGAATACTGCAATTGTTACATACTTTTACTGTAACCCTAGAAGATTCGTGGGCATTAATAGATATTCCAGGCAGATTTTGGGAACACACTATATTTTGTTTGAATCCCTGCTGATTCACATTAACTAATTAATCACTGCCCATTGAATTAGAAGTTGATTGATTCTCTGTGATTTTAGTAGACGTATTAGGTGCAGTGTTAGATAGCATTTCAGCAACGTCTAATTTTTTCTTGATGGAATAATCAATGTACCCTTCAGACACAGCGGAGTATTTCCCTCCTCCATGGCGCTTAATTGTAATTAAACCGCCTCCACTATTAGCCAAATGTGTTACACTGGATTGTCTAAAGCAATGTCCAGTGAAGAGTTCAGGATTAGGTAATTTCAAGTAAGTAGCAATACTTTTTGGTACTTTTCCTATTGAATTAATACCTATTGGAATATTTACACACAAGCCATTTTTATATTGCTGAAAAAAACGCCTATGTGTAAAAATGACTGAGACAAAGATGATAATGTTTTTTCACCAAATCTATCCATAACCTTTGAGTTATAATAAATTGTCTAGGAATATAAGTTTTAGTCTTTGGCACGTCAATCATTATGACATCATTTTTAAATTGTATATCATCTATAATCATGTTTGTTATTTTTTTACGGCGGCAAACTCCGTTAAAACCCATTATAAGAATGACCTAACATAATTTTAATATGACTATTATAACAAAATTAGTAAAATACTAGTATAATTATGTTTTTATTACTTACTTTCATTACTAAATATGTTTTATCATCGACTTCTATTATGAATCGGTTAACGTGTTCTATTTCTAAAATCTTCGATTTCCTAGGCTCATAGCCTTCAGACAATCTTTTTAAATATGTTATTAGTTTAGAAAATTTTGAGATATCTGTATTTTTATAAATATTCAAGCAACATTTTAATATCGAATATTTGGCCCACAAGAAAGATTCCTTTTTTATTTTACTTTCTTTGTCGAAATAGGCAATCATAATGTTTTCTGTAATAGTCACGATGTTATTTTCTTTACACAAAATTTTAAATTGGTTAAATTACTTTTTATAAATGTGTTGAGATTTTTTTGGCATAAGATTTTCCAAATTGTCTTCTGCAATTTTCCGAAGCTCTGGCGGCGTGCAATTACTTATTTCGTCCATTTTGATGTTAGATAGTTACATAAATTAGTCTAAAATTTAAATTTCAAAACACATAACAATATTTCAAATATTTGAAATGTTCAAATTATAAGTCAGTGTAACCAACGTCCAAAAAATAAAATATCTAAAATATTCGTATTGAACATGACTATTATTTTAAACATGTTTTTAATATTTTAAAGGCGGAATAGAAAAAGTAATTAAAAAAAAACACGTTTCATAAGACATTTTTGCGCACTCGTTCATTAGAAAACTCACCTACGGCTCGTTTTCTAAACCTTCAACTCGTGCGCAAAAATAATATCTTATGAAACTTGTATCTTAATATACTATATTGAATTGCATTAAATATCGTCAATTGTTAGTAATACATAGTTCATCAATCTTATATCTAGTTAGATAATATTCACATTGACAAAGATATATAAATAAGACTTTGAAGATTTAGATTCCAATATCAATATTTCAAAACACAGCTGCGTATTACTTTAGACCAGTGAGTTTTTATACTTAAAGCATGAAACAGTGTTTTAATTTAAAAATGAGTAAATTGTAAAGTTTGTGGATTTAATAGTACAGGGTGGGGCACAGGAACCGGATGTTTTTAGAATGCATAATATTCGACCATTAGAAAAGGATAGGGCATTTGACAGGTGGGGATACCTTCCCTGACTCAAAGCATTTTACTGTCAGTTACTGTCATGGAGCCGTGGACGCTAGAACAGCGCATATTTGCATATGATTCTTTCGTTAGAAGTGGTGAATCAGTGACTACGGTTCAACGTGAATTTCGTCGGAGATTCAATATTAATCGAAATGACTCTGTCCCCACGCGTAACACAATCCTACGTTGGGTTCATAATCTTCGAACACGAGGCTCAATACTCAAAATAAAACCGCTCGGATCCCAACGTACAGTGCGCACTCCAGAAAACGTTGAAAGGGTTAGACAAGCGATACTGCGAAGCTCTGCTCGGGCTCATTCAGCCGGACTGCGATTCAGTAATCGTACTGCAAGAAGGATTTTACATGGTGAATTACATTTGCATCCATACAAAAAAGCGGTTGTGCAGGAATTGAATGAAAGGGATTACCAGCAACGAGTGAATTTTGCCCAACAAATGCTTACACTTTATGAGCAGAACGAAAACATGTTGGTGGTAATGAGTGATGAAACCCATTTCCACCTTAATGGGGCTGTCAATATACAAAATTGTCGGTATTGGGCTGCCGAAAATCCTCAAGAGCTGCATAAAAAACCGCTGCACAGTCCTAAGGTTACAGTTATCGGTCCCTATTTTTTTGAACAAAACGATGTTTCCGTTACTGTAACATCGGCGCGTTACATTAATATGGTGAACACCTATTTTATCCCTGAATTGCAAAGAAGAGGTTTGGATCCTCTACAATTATGGTTTCAGCAAGATGGAGCCACGGCACACACCGTCAGAGCGTGTATTGCCGTTCTTCATACTCTGTTTCCTAATCATCTCATTTCGAGATTTGGTGATGTTTTGTGGCCTCCTCGGTCTACCGACTTGTCCACATGTGATTGCTTTCTATGGGGGTTCCTCAAGTCTCGTGTTTGCGAGGGTAGACCTTGTACGTTACAAGAACTGAAAGACGCGATACGTCAACAAGTTAATCTAATTCCTAGAAACCTGCTGGAAAGAGTGGAAGTCAATTTTCGTGAACGACTACAACAATGCGTAAACGAAAACGAACATCACATGCCTGAAGTAATTTTCCGCAAATTATGAAATGCTAAATTCTTGCGTATGTAATCCTACCAATAAATTTCTTTTAATCCAAAAACTGACGATTTTATTGTTATTTCAAAAACATCCGATTGCCGTGCCCCACCCTGTATTAAAGATTGATAATATTACAAAAGAAAAATGTGTTATTTTATATTTACATGGCGAGACTTTACCCTGCTACATAAAATCGTCAATAACACACGATAAATATATTTAAATTAGTATCTCATATATTTAACTAGAGTTTAAAATTTCGAGTTCTAAACCTAGATATCTTTAAATGTTTGTGAGATTTGTTTTCCCTACTTACAAGTTAAAAACAGCTGTATTTTATTATCTGTTTTAATACTGAAATTGAAATTATACACGATCAAATAAGATATCCACATAAAACAAATAAACTTATAAATTTAATTTTTAGTATTTCAAAGTCTTGAGTATCTTTGTTACATAATTTACCTGTTGAATTTCTTATTATATTAAACAAACTAAAGTAATAATTTTCTTTAAATTAAAAATTTAAAAATTCTGAAGGCGAATTAAATTCAATACAACATACAAAGCAAAATTTTATTTTGACCGCCGCTTTAAAACGATATGTCTCTCTCCTTGAGAAATTTTCTTTATATATGCCCCGTGACGTCAATTCTTTTTCAAATACATTTTAAGTTAAAATACTCTTCCAAATAATATCCCATATTTAAAAACTTTCGTTCTTATACAGATTTACGTTTTCTTTAATATTTCTTTCTATTATGTTTCATATTTTAAATGCGTTCTTATTTTCAAGTGTTCCTTTTTTTACCGTCCGGCGCCGTGTTTTCTTTGCAATTCACGTTATCTTTGTTTGACATTTCGCGTACATCGTAACTGTTACAAAGCAATATTTATAAATTTAAGAAATTTTTCAAAATTCAAGTATTAATTTTGAAGCTTACTATAACTTAAAAATATTCTTTTATAAATTGGTATATACAGGCTGATTCATTTTCGGCCCTCACCATGGGGATCTCGCTTATTATTGGAGATAGAGTATAGGTTTAAATTTGGAAAAGTTGTTAAATTTTGTGTTTGTTATAAATCCGTAAAGAAAATAGACCTATGACAAATGACCTTCGTTATTAAAAAAAAACGCGAAAACCCCATTTTCTTCTTTTACCTGTAGCACCGACATTTGGCCTTGTAGAGAAAATATAAAAACACATCCTTGTGGCCATTTCTAAACCTCTATCCAGTGGTGTACTCTAAATTTTTATGCGACGTTTCGTTTCTTTCTGGCCATCATCAACTATCTAATCTCTTATAGGCGCAATATTGGATTTAGACATCTTCAAAAAGAGTTTCTTTTCTGATTTCAACCATGTACAACATGCTGACTAAAGTTTTTGACATTAGGTTTTATTTGAAAGAATAAATTATAAGATTAAATAAGGTAGCCATGGAATTTCAATCTGTCAAACATTTCATTTATTGTTCATTAATAATACAAAAATGTCATACACTAACGAAGAGAAACGAGATATCATAAGTATTTTTTATTCTTCGAACCGAAATTCAACAGTAGCGAGTACAAGATATCTACAATTATATCCAGAACGACAACAGCCTCATCGTACCATTTGTCTAGATCTCGACAGAAATTTGGTCGAGAATGGATCGTTTACTAAGCCGCGTAATGGTCAAGACAACAGGAATTTAAATGAAAATCGACAAGATATTTTACAAATGGTAAATTAAAAGCGTGTTTTCAAATTTCATGTTAATCTTGTATTTTTATAGATAAATAATAATCCATCAATTTCTACACGCGAAGTAGCGTCAGAATTAAATTTGTGCCAGTCCAGAGTTTGGAGAACTTTACATAAAAGTAGGTTTAAACCATACAGGATCCATGTTAGTCACACTTTACGGCCTGGAGATAATTTGAGAATGCTAGAATATTGTAATTGGTTAATGGGAAGGATAGAAAATGACGAAAATTTTTTAAGCAAAATCATCTGGTCAGATGAAACAAAATTTACAAATTCTGGAATGTTCAACAGAAATACGGAGCACTATTGGGCAGTACAAAATCCCCGACAAAACAGGGCTAGAAGACCACAACATCGTTTTGTAATAAACGTTTGGATTGGTATTTTGGCAAATCGTCTCTTAGGACCAGTTATGTATGAAGAACATTTAAATGGAGAAAGATATTTAAACATTTTACGTACATACGTATCTGACTATCTTGACCACAATATCCCATTAAATCAATTACAATATTTATGGTGGCAACAAGATGGCGCACCAGCACACAATGCAGCTGTTGTTAGAAATTTCTTAAATCAAGAGTTTGCAAACCGTTGGATTGGAAATAGGGGAGTTGTTGAATGGCCTGCGAGATCACCTGATTTAAGTCCGCTAGATTTTTTTTATGGGGACATGTTAAAAATAATATTTATAAATTAGATGCGCCACAAAACATTGAAGAATTACGAGACAGACTTCCGAATGCCTTCGATGCAGTTCCTAGAAGAACTGTACAAAGGGCAGTACAAAATGCCAGAAGGCGTGCCCAATTGTGCATTACCGAAGATGGCCAGATAATTGAACATTTACTGTAATTGTTTATTGTTTACTTTTCTATGTATTTTTATTAATGTTTTTGTTATCTTGTACTCGCTACTGTTGAATATCGTTTCGAAGAATAAAAAATACTTATCATATCTCGTTTCTCTTCGTTAGTGTATGACATTTTTGTATTATTAATTAACAATAAATGAAATGTTTGACAGATTGAAATTCCAAAGGCTACCTTATTTAATCTTATAATTTATTCTTTCAAATAAAACCTAATGTCAAAACCTATAGTCAGCATGTGGTACATGGTTGGAATCAGAAAAAAAAACTCTTTCTGAAGATGTCTAAATCCAATATGGCGCCTATAAGAAATTAGATAGTTGATGATGGCCAGAAAGAAACGAAACGTCGTATAAAAATTTAGAGTAGACCACTGGATAGAGGTTTATAAATGGCCACAAGGAAGTGTTTTTATTTTTTCTCTACAAGGCCAAATGTCGGTGCTACAGGTAAAAGAAGAAAATGGGGTTTTCGCGTTTTTTTTTAAAAATAACGAAGGTCATTTGTCACAGGTCTATTTTCTTTACGGATTTATAACAAACACAAAATTTAATAACTTTGCCAAATTTAAACCTATACTCTATCTCCAATAATAAGAGAGATCCCCACGGTGAGGGCCGAAAATGAATCAGCCTGTATAGCATGATTTAAATTCTAAGTTATTAAGAATTATAAACCAGAACGTAAAGAAATATAATAATTTACATGACATTTTGCATACAATATCACTTTACTAAATAGACACAGATGTGTTTTTCTTAACACGATCTGTATCGTTGCATATAAAAACTTATTACAGAAAATAACAAGAAACTTTACATAAAATTGACTATGAGATTTGTTTTATGACGATGTTCATACAGGATGTTATTCAAAATTTTCCCATTTTAAATTTTACATTTCTGTTTTCAACTGTATTTATTATTCAATTTATCTCGGTTAGAAGAGAACACAGATGTTCGCAAATTGGGAAACTATCTGCTCTGTCTGTTTCTGTAACAGATGGAATAACCATGAATTTTGTGTATCCAAAGATATTGGACTGGTAGGTTGATTATAATAAAATATCATTGATTCGTTGTTTAGCTAAAATATAAACAAAAAATTTATATCGGTTAACGGCAGTTAACACAAACGAAGTTTTAATTTTTCTATAGTATGTGGCCGAGCAACACCAGGCTACGGGCAGCTGGGCGGATGTAATCTCACCACTAAATGACCAGTCTACTTTAATCCTATAGGTAAATTCCCCACCGTCCGTAAGGATTCACGTTAATACCATAGGTATTCTTACCACTAGTTTTAATACGTAATTTTTCATTAAATTTTCTAATGAAGGAAGAATGAATTTATGAGTGCCTTTTCAGAATCTATTATAAAAATTTAACAAATTATAATTTTGCAAACATTCAACACTAATAAATGAAATTTGAGATTTTATTGAGGATAATAATAAAAAGAAGTAGTGATAGTAATATATATATATATTTTGGCTAAAAATACAAAAATAACGAAAAACATCATATGGAAGTCAAAACACAAAAATAAAAAGTAACACGTTACATAGCATGCACCACAGTAAACAGTAAACATTTATATATATATACTATATACATATAAAAATAAATCACTAAAATGTTATAGAAACTATTAGGTATATATGTACATATTATATATAAAAAAAGCAAAATTAATTGGGTAACGAAGAATGACAAACACATTTTATGAACTCTAGCCTAGACAAATGACCTGATTTTAATCGATTTATACAATTTTCCAAATATTTTAATTTGTTTTTCACTTGCCTATCCTTTATTTTATTAGGAATATGTAAACTTTGTATTTTGATGTCAGTGTCAACTTGGAATTCTTTCAATTTTTCGATAAGCACATATATAGACGGATGCGTACTATAAAAAGATGCATTAAATCTGGAATGGAACGACTCGCACGCATTTGTAGTGCGATTATTCGAGGCAACTTCTTCCGCCCATATATTCGTAGGAAATGTAGCATTTTCCTCTATATACGTTTTTAGCAAATAATCGGCGTATTTACCTAACAGGCTATTGTCTGGTTTATAAGCCATCAAATCGAAAACAAAGCAGTCCGCAACATGTTCTGGTTGTAAATAAGTCATACTAAAGGTAAGTTTCAGCCAATATCCTATTTCTGAATTATTTTTATAATGTTCACTTAATCCAAGGAACTGAATTTTTCTGTACCATGCTTGGTGTAGGTGAAATCTACAGCCACCGATTTTTACACTGGGCCAAACATGAATTATTGCGGTATGTATTGCTTTTTCAAAATCAACATAGATCTCACTAGGTTCGAAAAATGAATTAAATGATTCAAAAATGTTAGATTTCAACAACAAAAAAAGTGTTTTATATGTGGTCCAACTTTTGTTTGGCAACAAGCAATACAGTAGTGGGACATAGTGTCCATTCTGAAGTCCATGGATGGTAAAAAATTGTAGAAAGTATTTCGTACAATATGAGAATGTGCCGTCCATATACAAAGTATTCATTTTAGACAAGGCACGAATATTGGCTTCACATGTAAATACGATAATGTTATGTTCTGCACTATTCATAAACAAAAAGTTTTCACCTTTCGCGGTTTTAATTTTAGGAGAATATAGATTTACAACTTCATGCATTTCGTTTATATTTGCAGGTAGGCGACTAGGAAATATTTTCCGACGGCAGTTATACATATTTCTTCGTACATAATTGACATCATTGGTTGTAACAGACTCTGGCATATTGGCACTAAGGACTCTTCGAATAATCTTTGAAGGTTTTTCCAATAAATCTTCTTCCGCTTTCCGCTTGCACAAATTTGTAAGCACTTTACTGTTTGTTTTTTGCTCATCTACTTCATGGTTATGAACTATATCACTCCTCGATATTGTAAGCTCAGGACCAACAGTAAATACTTTAGCATTACACTTTCTTCCTTGGACACATCTCCAGAAAACTTCTCCGCTTTTCAATTCTTTTTCTTTAAAATACGTAAAATTCTCAAAGAGAAGTACATCTTTACCCCGTGTACTTTTTGCTAACGTAGCTGACATCTTATAAATCGAATACTTATATTAAATTATTATCACAATAAACAACACCAATTGTAAGTACTAAACTCTTCTGTTGAGCAAAAGAAACTAACTTGTGAAACCGTAATAACTTTGCAAGAACATCACCATTAAATAGACATTAGTTAATATTAGTACTGGAAATTCCCAAATTACGGTATATATTGCTTTTATTACCTGAACTCTGTTAGTGGTGAAAATACCTGCCGGATTATGAGATTATTCTATCGATGCAGGTAGAGGGTAACATTTGGTGGTGAGATTACCTCCGCCGGGGCAGCTAGTTATAAATAAAATTAATTTCAAGATAAACACTTTATTATTTTAAATACACAGGTGACTACGTATATAGATATCACTTGTGGTCCTCTCTTAGTATCCGAATCAAGTGAATTATCGAAATATCAATTGACGTTTTCATGTTTAGATATAGCGCTGTATTATATAATTATGTAATTGCATTAAATTTTCGAATTATGCTTTGTATTTAGTGTGTGCCTATAATATATAATAACTATATTTGATTATTTTTATATATACCACATTATACTCATCCTCACACCTCAGAAGAAAAAAAAAAACAAAAACATTAATCTTTCTCTTGGTGCGGTGCAGAAATGGTCCGGTATTATTTACAGAAAACTTTTTTCTTGCCCCGTACTAAGTTTGATTTCTCTAATCATTTATCATCTATTGTGCAGGTCGAAGTGGTTCTGGAAAATTATTTCTCCTCTCAAGTCGAAGCGAACCCTCTCTGTCTATCTCTCTTTCTCCGTTTCCTTCTCTCTGTCTCATCAAGTTCAGAGTTAATCTGCATGTTTACAAGCTCGGGGGCTTACAATTATAATTAATTACATTTCATGTTGTCCCATGTTAAAATCTCATACAAGGTACATTAACGCATATCCAAATCGTGTGCGTACATCTGTCTCTGTTCCATAAGTCGCTTACATGCCTGGAATAATTAGTTCAATTCAGAAATTTCTACGTATCTATAATTATTTACAAAGTAAATGCTATTACAAGAAAGTTAATTGAATTGTGATATCGTTAAGTATGTTTGAGATAATGGTAAACTTAATCTAATAGGTCGAAATACAGGAATCGGATATTTTTAGACATAATAATATGAAAAACCATGTCACATGATTCGTCTATATTATGAAATGGAATATTATTATCAGTAGAGCATGGGTTTTATGAATTTTCATATTACTAAAGACGAAATAATAGAGGCTTTAAACACACTGAAAAATGGGAAAGCCCCAGGGCACGACAGAGTAACCACTGAAATGATGAAGAACATAAAAAGAAAAGAAATAGAAATATTTTGGCAAATATGTAATAGAGCATGTGAAGAAGGTAGAATACCGGAGGACTGGAAAATTGGACAAAATAGTGCCAATATATAAGAAGGGAAATAATAGGAAGTGCAGCAACTATAGAGGAATAACGTTACTAAGTACAGCAGCGAAAACCTATGAACGCATATTGGAAAGGAGATTGCAAAGATACGTGGAACCAACACTTGAGGAAACTCAAAGTGCATTCAGGAGAGGAAGAGGGGTTCACGACAACATATTTACTGTGAAGCAAATAATTGGAAAGACAATACTAAGCGCAACTAAAGCATATTTCGCATTTGTAGATCTAGAAAAAGCTTTTGATTGTATAGGAAGAAAAGAAGTATGGAATAGCTTGGAGAAGAGAAATGTTGACAAAAAGCTAATAACAGCAGTAAAGAGCATGTATACAGAAAGTATAAACTATGTAATCAGTAAAAATAGAAAGTCAGACATTTTTGAAATTAAAGACTGTTTGCGACAGGGATGAGTACTCAGCCCGGTACTGTTTAATATTTTCATTGATGAAATAATTAAGAAATGCAAACCACACATGAAAAAACTCAACGTGGGATTCAGAAACCTAAAAGCAATAGAGCTAACGAACTGTGTATTCGCAGATGATGTTGTCATTATGGCTAACACCGAAAAAGGGCTGCAAGACAATGTAAACATATGGAATAACATATTAAAGGAGAATGGAATGAAGATAAATATAACAAAGACAACTGTGATGATAGTAACAAATGGGGAAAAGGAAGAATTGAATATAAAAATCGACAACCAAAGGATACAACAAGTTGAGCAAATTAAGTACTTGGGAGTAATACTGGAAAGAAATGGTAATCAAAACATTGACATAAGTGAACGTATCAAAAAAACAACAAATCTATACCATGCAATGAGATCAGCATTTATAAGGAAGAAAGAGATATCAAGCAAAGCCAAGATGACGGTATACAGAACAATATTCAGACCAATATTAACATACGGAAGCGAATCATGGGTACTATCAAATAGAAATAAAAGCAGAATACAGACGATTGAGATGAAATTTCTGAGGGGAGTGAAAGGCATAACAAGAAATGACAGAGTGAGAAATATTGACGTACGAGAAGAGCTACAAATAGAACCCATAATGGAATATATAGAAAAGAAACAATTAGGATGGTGGGGATACCTACAGCGTATGAGGGAATGTACACAAACTAAAAGAGTATGGACGTCCAAAATAATAGTCAAACGAAGACCTGGGAGGCCGAAGCAAACATGGGAAAAGGAGGTAGCAAAATTGATAGAGAACAGAGGAGAACAGTACTGAACGCAAGAGAAATTGCCAAAGATAGAAAAAAGTGGAAAAACTTTGTACAAAATGCTGACTATACACATTAGTTAAGAGATAAATATGTAAAATCCCTACACCGAAAGGTAGAAAGGGAACTTAGATTATATATATATATATATATATATATATATATATATATATATATATATATATATTATCAGTAGGGCATGGGTTTTATGAATTTTCATATTTTATAACATTGATATATGAATGGGACATACATTTAGGTTTAGTAGAAGAACGCAACCGTATCAATTAATAATTACACTGGTCAACACAGTATCGTTTTCTTATACACCAATACGTGTAGTCGGTTTTTGTCATGATGATTCTAAATTAAAATTTGCTCCATCTCCATGCTTTCAGTTACTTTTATATAAGAAAGATACTGAAAATATTGCTCTGTCAAACATTGAGTAGACATGTATGAACACGTCCTTGCATGTTTCGTATGTCAGAGCACTTTAACCACGCGCATTTTTGCTCTCGAAACAAACAAATTAATAATTGGTAGATATCTGTGTATGTGGGTATATAAAGAGTACAAATCTTGCCAGTACGGTGCATGTTTAATTAATTGGAATCGTAATTCGTACAGTTTCGCCATCGCAATTGCCAACTTGTAGGATGGGTTTTGTTTCACCAAGACAATGGTCTTGTTGAAACAAGACTTTTTTCTTTGACATATGAGGCCTTTTGACTTTGATTTCTTCGTTCAATCTGTCTAATGACGACGCATAACCCGCACCTGTTATTGTCTTCCCGTGCTGCAAGTAGTTAATAGAAATTATTCCTCGGGAATCCCAAAAGACGGTAGCCATCGCCTTTCCAGCTGACGGCATCGTCTTGGTCTTCTTTGGAGTTGGTTCAGTGCGTAGTGTACACTGCTTTGATTGTGTTTTAGTCTCAGGCGTGAAGTGGTATAGCCAAGTTTCATCGACGGTTGCAAAACGTCTCAAAAAATTTATAGGATTACTTGAACATGTCTAGACATTGCTGAGAAATGATTACACGAGCTTGCTTTTGATCGTCTGACAGCAAACGCGGCATTTTGCATTGAGCTTTCTCATGTCTAAATGTTGATGTAAAATGTAATGTGCGCCCTCATACGATATGCTTACAGCCTCTGCTATGTCTCTCAACTTTAATCAGCGATCATTCATTATAACAACAGTACAACACATGTTTTTGGGACTCAATTCTGAGAATTGCACGTGAAAGTAGCCCCAAAAAGAAGAACTTCTGCATCATTCGTTTCGTCAAGTTGGCTGCATTAATAATTTAATGGCCATACGAATTTTTTTGCTCAAGTTGGATTTTGATCACTTTTTCTATATTTTAACACGGTTATATCTCGGTATTCCGTACGGAATATCTCTTTTGTGTCTGAAGCAAAGTTGTAGATATTGAATTGGAGAAAAAAAAAGCGGAACAAACCTACTCGAAAAAAGTGCATCCAGTGCCTTAAAAATCACAAAAATGCCCATTCTTTCCCGATTTTTCACCTTTTTTTGCTCAATAACTGGATTACAAATCCACAAATATGCTGTTTTTTTATTTATAAACTTTCTTTGCATGAAAATAAAAATTCCGGTTCATATTACAGCTATTCTTACACAGAAAATATTAGATTTTTATTTGTTATCTATGCATGGAAACAAAATCTAGAACATTTTCAATTATTGTCAATATCCATCCTCGTTGAGGTTGACGCTTGTTGTTCTGATAATCTTGTTTTCTTCGTAGATTTTTCATATTCATGTTCTGAGTCTGCATCATCATCCGAGTTAGATATAATATTCAAGGGCATGTCTTCAGTGTGTCCACCAATTTCGGTGTCATCTTCATCTACGGTGCTTTCATCTTCAAACTGCATAATTTTAGAACTCCACCAACAAACCTCTGCAAGCAATGCATCTAATTTTTTGCCTTTGAATCGCTTTTCCATTGGCATGATCACTTGGTGGAACCTCTCTCCTTGTTCGTCCGATTCCTGAGGTAATTGTGCCGAAAAGTTATTAAGGAGGAAATGCATGAAATGTAATTTTAACGTCATGGATGCATTGATTTTTTCAAAATAATACAGCAACTTGTCCACTCGTGTCTGTATGTCATCTCGCTGTACACGGTTCTTTCCTAAAACGCCTTCAATGACTTGTTTCAATGCGTCCCATGCACATAGGTGGTTATAATGGTTCGAAAGCATATTTGTGAAAGATTCGCTTTTCATTAATTTTCGTATATCCGGTCCATTCAGAGTACCTGTTTGATATAAAAAAAATCAGTTGCGAAAAAATTATTGGTAATTATAATGCAAATATATCGAAGTGAACAAATTTAGATATGACAATATTTAAATACAGACAACGATACGTAACTTTTTAATTTTAGCTTCACTGAGTTTTGGAAAGATGAATTTCAATCAGTCATAGGCGTCCTCAAAATCTTTGACTACCTACCACTTCAACGAATTTCCCAGCTATTCCTAATTTCATGTGGAGCGATGGCAACAAAATATCATCTACATCCTTTATCAAAGGTTCATTACGTAATTTTAATTATTTCTCGAGCTCGGGAGTTCTTGCTTTCCAATCTTTACATTGATATTGATTCCCTGCGTATCGCGAATCCCAATTACAAAGAAAGCAGAAGTATTTTGGAAAACCGCCCTTTAATATAATGCCTTGTATTATGTTGACAACCTTTAGATCACAACAAATCTTCCATTTGTGTACATTGTATTTGATTTTCTCTAAAATTTCGCCCAATGTTTCATACGTTTCCTTCATAGTTGTGCTGAATCCCAATGGAACGGACGGTTTTTTTGTTTGTTTTGTGCAACAGCACAGCCTTCAAACTTGAAACTGAACCGTCGATGAATAAACGCAAGTCGCCAGCGATATAATCCATTCCCATATTTTTCACTAAACCTGGGATATCATGGCAGTAAGTGAACGTATTTGCTTCGTCAATGGAAGAAAGTTTCTGAAAATCAGCTTGGCGTTGTCGGTATGATGTTGCGCTGACATTTTGCTCTGTCGGTTTTTTACGTTTCAAAAAAGAAGTCAAAAATTCTGAATTTTTTTTGTGATAGTCCCATCTTAGCCACAATGTAATCCATTTCGATTTGTGTTACTGGTTGTGGTGCATTATTTTCAATATCGGGTGTCCAATCTGCATCATTCACATTGGTCGGATTTGTGAAAACGGTTTCGGCATGCAGGGACACAGTACCTCCAGACTCGGAGGTTTAGGTGGATCGGTAACAGCAGCGCGTTGTACTGGAAGTGTCGCAGTAAAAGCGGGAATGTATACTTCGGTTTTCAATTTTTTTTTGTTCAATCCATAACCGGAATTTATGCATGCGTAGCACCTGGATTCATCATGTCCAGTTAGGTCTTGCACCTAAATTACTGGCATCATAAAAGAAAACTGTACAACCTTTTCCATGTATCCATATTATAAGGGTATTATAACAACTTTTGCACACTGTGTTCGGCGTAAAATTTGCACCACTTAAATCTGTTTCATCAAAATAATGACAATACGCGGTTTTAAATTCCTCAGTAAACAAGTATTTTCGATCCTGTTTGCCTATTTTTGGGACGATATGACCACAAACGTAACAAAAATAATCCAATTTTGGCCACTTGTTATTTTCCATATTGAAATATTGTTCTTCTGGTTTTAAAATGTAATTCACTCTGAACAAAAGGGTTGTTTATTCCACAGCCATTAAATTATTAATGCAGCCAACTTGACAAAACGAATGATGCAGAAGTTCTTCTTTGTGGGGCTACTTTCACGTGCAATTCTCAGAATTGAGTCCCAAATCAATGACCTGAAAAATGTTGTACTGTGATAATTACGATTCCCTTAACTATTCTAATGGTTTCTTCATCGGTAGATGTTTTTGGTCTACCAGAACGCGATGCATCTTCATTGCTTGTTCGAACACGTTTAAATTCACCAATCCGGTTCGCAACGGTTACACACGACAGTGAAGACCCTCCATGAACTTCGTCCAATTCCGTTTTTATTTCTTTAGCATTTAAGCCTTAAAATTGTTTAATAACTGCACGGAATTAGATTTTATTCATAATTAAGAAAATGCGCACACTGTTTAGTTTGCTTGGCTATAACAGTTTTACTTTATGCGCTATTTGTCTAAAAATCTGACACCAGTTATATAAAAGATGGGGCACTCAAAACACATGACCGGTGCTCGCGCACAACGCCATCTTCTGATTCGTTCTAAAAACTCCGATCTTCCATCGTATTACGATAATAAAATTATATTATACAGCGGTTAAACTTAAAGAACGAACGTTAAATATTATTACAATATTGGAAATGTTATGACTGAATTCTATATCCTACATTTACTTATATTTTATTATAAAAAAAATGTTTGAAATTAAAATATTACAAAAGTATATTAAATATGTCCTCAACAGATATCGAGCCAGATTTATGCTGCCGAGTGATCGAAAATTTAACCTTTCGGATACGCGCCGTCTAGGGAAGCTGCGCCGACCATTTGAACGATATTGTATTCTTTACACAATGTAATCGAATACTATTTCAAGTTAACTCTAGAATAATAACGCTATGTTATCCATACGTTATTACTAACGACACGTCAAATTTACGTGTTATATGTATGCAATTTAGAGAACGGACACGCTTACCACCCAGTGCAGTACTGGCGGAAGGCTGTATTTCTAAAGTATTTAATTTTATTTATATAATTGGAAAACGAACGGGTGGTGATCTATAAAATTACGAAATACATATTTATTTGTTGAAAAGTTGTATTTATAAAGTTTTTAATTTTATTTATATACTAATTGGAAAACATATGGGTGGTGATCTATCTATCTAAAATTACGAAATACATATTTATTAATTAATTTTATTTATATAATTGGAAAACAAACGGGTGGTGATCTATAAAATTACGAAATACATATGTATTTGTTGAAAAGTTGTGTTTTTAAAGTTTTTAATTTTATTTCTATAATTGGAACATTTTTATTTGTTCATTTTGTCGTTCAAGTTGAGTAAAGGAGTATTAATATTGACTAGCAATAGTTTCTCAAAGTTTTCTTCTGTCAATTTTGTTCTCTTTGAATTAAATACATCCTTATAAATAGAAAACGTCCTTTCTACATCGCAACTGGTTATAGGTGCGTACTGGAAATATTCTTTTATTTCTTCATATTTAGCCGTTAGATTTTGTGGAATTGTCTCCATACATAATTGCTGCAATGTAACTAAATCTGGATTTCTATTAAGAATTGCTTCAAACTTTTGCCACATCCGAAGTCACTTGGAATACTTTTCAAATTATTAGCAGCCACATCTAATGTGGTTAATCCGTCATTTAATTTGAGATTTCGATTTTCAAAATAAGTGATTAGTTTTGGCAATTTTCCAAAGTGTTCGTGAAGAAAGTACAACTGATTTTTTAAATTTGGGATTTGTGTGAGCCCCTTGCACTCACCAATACTTCTAGCATCCTCCTTTAGCAGTGTTACGAAATGTTTTCGACTATCGAAATTCTCAGCATAATAACTAGTAGCTTCCAGCCATGTTCCCCATCTAGTTATTACTGGAGTGGGAGGCAGTGACAGAGATGGAAATTTTTTTTGAAAAGAGCTCCTCTCAATGGTGCTTTTCTGAAAACTTTTTTAAAAGATGATACAAGTCTATCAACTTCCGGAAAAGTGTCTCTGATATATTCACAGATTCTGTGGAGAGCATGTGCTACACAAGTAATATGCAGCATATTAGGATATGTTTTCTTCAATAGTCTGCCTGTTTTTAACATATACGCAGCACTATCACTGACAAATAAAAGTATTTTTTCTTTATACGTGGCGTCCGAATGAAGGATTTTTTTGCATATTCTCCTTAATGGTTTCAGCAACTGTTTCCGCATCAACTCTATTTATAACACTTGTTGCTATTTCATATGAGTTATAGGGAACAGTTGGATGTAGTACACCAGCCACAACATTTACCACACAGCGTCCTAACATATCCACCGTTTCGTCGGCGCTTATCCATATGTATTGATTTAAAATATGGCTTCTAATGCGTTCTACTATTCTCGTATAGCACCTAGAAACATAATATTTGCGTATATTTTAAATTATAATATTTTTAAAGTGGGATTGCTAAGTTTATTTAATGGAATATTAGCCGCCATAAAAGTTTTACAGAGTTCAGATGTGTTTGCGATCCTAAGTGACGAATTTTTGACGATATTTTACGGATTTTGTAATAAATTTCGGAATCACTGACAATGGACATACAATCAGTATGACCGTCAATCCAACTCGCCATTGTTTTACAATGCCGTTCTCGACATTCTTCCATATCATGTCTGAAAAAGCAACTTAAACAATGCTCTAGATCTAGATAAATGAAAACTAAAAATATGTGCGTAAGTTATTGAAACTGAACGAAATTCAATGCACACTTACGTCGAAATAATTGGTAGGAATAGATTCAATCAAACGATATTAAACAGGATCTATCACAAAAATTACTATGTAATTAACAGTTAAAACTATGAAAACAAGAAACTTACTCACAGCACTTTATTTATCTTACGAAATATAAACTAATAAATAAAATACATTATAAAAACCCCGCTTCTATCTACGCTCATGAAAATACTTTAAAAACACTATATTCTCCGAATACAATAGCTGGCTTGTCCATTGTTATCGCGACCAGACCAGGTGTCCGAGTAAGTCAAACAAATACTTCATTGAATTACGCCGGGATGTACTGAGCGACGTTATACACAATTCCAATTGCCGATTGCGTTTTATGGAAATTGCGCCCGTTCTCTAGTATGCATAAATATTTTACATGGAAATGAAACTGTAGGTTTATAAATTTTTAGAAAACCTTTATTAAAGGAAAAAAGTAAACACTAAATAATGAACTAAGTAAACCTGTTTAGTAAATATTGTACTTTATTTCAATAAGGGAAATTTAAAGAGCGAATAAAAGTGCGTAGAATTAAAAAAATCGAATTTACAACTCGTAACAAATTTTAATCTTTTTTGTCATTACTACAGTCCGTACGTATTTTTACCTGATGTTCGCCCCACATAGGGCGCAAAAACATTTATAACAGTATGTGGTTGTCATTCTTTTCTTTACGGAAGGGCATAAACTGGAGTATGTCCTTTTTGCTTTTTCCTGGTTGTTTCCTTGATTTTCCGTTGTGGGTTTTTATTGCTCTAAACTGTTGGTTGTACATTCTTTTAACGTTCTAGAAAGCGATGGAATATTTTGCAGTCGCTCCCGTTGCCATGATCTTGTTAATTGTTCTTGAAGTCTAAATAGAACTCTTGCCTTGATAATGCCTTTGAACCCCTTTCTATTGCATTGCGGTGATATATAGTCCGTCTAGAAAGTATCCGGAAAACAAGAAGCACAGTTAATTTTACGGTATATATATATATATATATATATATATATATATATGTCACTGCTATACTTTTCGGTGATGGTGGTCCAGGCTTGTAAAACTGACCGAATCAAATCTTCTTTATTTTGTAGCGCTGCTCGTTCTACTTCAATTTTCATTAATCCCCATATGTTTTCTATGGGACTAAGATCTGGGGAAGCTGCTGGCAATGGAATTGTTGCCAAGTTTTGTTCTTGCATCCAAGCTGTAGTGTAGGCATCTTGCATTATCCTATTGAAAACGCCACCCTTCAGGATATAAAGCATGAGCGGTTTCAAGAAGAAAACCATTAAGAATTTCACAATACTTTGCACTATTAACGGTGCCATCAATTATACAGCGAGGTGTAGCACCACATTGAAAGGTTGCTCCCTAAACTATTATTTTAGTGGGAAATTTGGAAATTTGAACGATAACTTTTTCTCTTGATAGGATTTTTAGATGATTTGCACCAAGCTGAAAACAACTTTCGTCAGATATAAAACATCATTAAAATTATTGTCTTCAAAACGCTGGCAAAAATCTATTCTTCGTTACCTTTGTAAAGGTTTCATTACAGAGATTTTTTTGGATTTCTTGTTCGGTAACCTTGTCTGTTCAGTGAAATGCGTACGGTTTCTGGACAAACTCTTATTTGACGTTGATTTTCAAATCTGTTAGCCAGTTTTCGAAACCCTAGGCGTGGATTTTGTCGTCCTAAAGTCACTAAAGCGTTAAGATTGTTTCCAATAATCTTAAGCGGTCTTCCGGAGACTGGTCGATGGCTCATATCTCTCCCATTTCTTATCCTCTTTATTGTCTCATATACTGCACTTTTTCCCGAGTTCAGTCAATTGCACTAATTTTTTAACATAATGTATAGAATATAATGAATAAATTTACTAAAGAAAACACTCGGTATATTTGTTTCACAAAATATATTTATTAAATCTCTAACACATGTTTCGACTTTACAGTCATTGTCAAAGAGTTTTTAAACTGAACTAAAAATACACTTCTACCACTATTTATGAGTTTTTAAAGACTTTATTATGGCATCAATACGAATCCTTACGAAGAATTTTTACTACGGGCACACATATACAAAAACGGATAAAACGTTTCACATACTCACTACCTGGGATTAGCAATAAAGTTTCTAATAAACTGAATCTGGGTTAAACTGAATTTGGGTTAAATGTCATCCAAGTGAATAAAGTCAATCTAGGAAATATTTTAGTAAATAATAAAAAAAAAACAGAATTGTGTGATAAGTCAGCTGTGTACGAATTAAGTTGCAGTGATTGTGATGCGATATACATTAGCCAATCAGGACGCTGAATAAAAGAACGTATTAAAGAGCATCGAAGTTCTATTCTTTATGGTAATATGAATACGGGATTCGCGGAACATTGCATCGAAAATACACATTTGTTCAACACCAATAATTTTAAACTTTTACATACTTGTAATAAAGGAAAAAGACTTGACTTTCTCGAAATATTAGATATTAAAAAAGCCATAAATCTTAATAGACATGCCACAAATACACAGCTGGATTTTTTCAATACCCCTACTATTGATGCCATAATAAAGTCTCTAAAAACTCATAAATAGTGGTAGAAGTGTATTTTTAGTTCAGTTTAAAAACTCTTTGACAATGACTGTAAAGTCGAAACATGTGTTAGAGATTTAATAAATATATTTTGTGAAACAAATATACCGAGTGTTTTCTTTAGTAAATTTAATTTTTTAACGTTTTGAACACCTCTTCTATACAAATGTTCCACCAAATTTCTTTTTTCTACTTGCGACATTATTTCACAAATATTAAGCCTGTTAACAATCAACAAAATTTGACAGCTGATGTTATATGATTTTGGCCATGGCCTACTGTCGCTACAACTTACTTATTGCATTACCTTTATTAGGATGTAACAAAAAAGAAATATACATATTAAAATTTAAAAAAATAATAAATTCCAGATACTTTCTAGACAGACTATATTACATATGCATTAACAGATACAATATTTAGCATATTGTAAAAGAAACATAGCGGCCACCTTCTAGTTTTTCTATTAGCACACATGTTTTGAGATATTTGATCGAAAGTATCAACAGCCCCTTTTGTACAATTGTACGTATGGATAATTTCTGGCTTTGTCGTTTGCCGATTTACAGTATCGGTAAAATGCATTGTTGAAAGTAAAAAAACTAATTTATTTTGTTTGGGTTCGTGAGACACTAAAGCCATTTTATCATTGAATGCAAATATAGATGTTCTCCACAACTGCGTGATTTATGTTCCAATAAATCTAAGGGTATTTCGGATTTGTTTTTGCGGAGTGTCCCAACTATTGTAAAATTATAAGGACGACCAAGTAATTTCGTGGCTAAAGGAATGCTGGTAAACCAATTATCCATGGTAATATTACGATTGCTACCGTGGAGTAGCTTAGTCAAATTTGTAACGAAATAATCTGCTAACGGTACACCTTTCGTCTCCGTCGACTTTTCCAGTTAGGGGCTTCCATTAATTACATATTTAGTAGCAACGTCGCAAACCATTACAACTTTGATGCCGTATTTATTAGGCTTATTTGGCATATACATGCGAAACGGACGTTTTCCTCGAAAGCCAACAAGTTGTTCATGGATTGTGACGTATGAACTGGCTTTGTGACTGTTAACCCAGTTACCAATAAATATATTCCAAATGTTGGAAATTGAGGCAAAAATGTTTTGTTTTTGTGTTGTTGTCTCGTAGTGTGATCATCAAATCTTAATGAATTTATCAAAAAGTTAAATCTTTCTTTGCTCATAGTTACCTTATACCTCTCTCCCGAATAGCTAACACCAAACAAAATTTTTGTCGATAGGTGATGATTATTTAGAGCAGCAGATAAAAATAATAACCTCAGTAATGCTTTGAGTTCAGTTAGTGCCACATCTGAAACAGTAGCGCTCTTCATTTTGTACCTTTCTCGTAGTTCCGCAATATCCTGGTTTGTACGTAGTAGTATTTCAATTAAAATTTCATCAGTGAAAAATAAACTGAAGGCATCAATTGGTTCTACTGCGTTTTTGGCTAAGTGCGTTGATCCTGGTCGAATGTAGACAATATTTTTCGTTGGAGTTTTTCCACCTGCGTTTTGCACAGGAGTAGTTTGCCATATGTGACCATTCTTTCCTAAATATTCTGGTTTATTTGAACTTATTACAGCGTTTTCAGGTCTTTGTAATTCACTAAAGCTTTCATGAGACGTTGAAGGTTGCGCAGCCTTCATTCCTCTATTAGGTGGTTGTTCATCCAATTCTCTCAAAACTTTTCTTTTAATTTTCCATACGCCCTCCAGTTGAGTTATATACGCATCTTTATCAAGTTTGTCAGGAATATGGCCACCATAAGCATCACTATCATCGCTATCGAACGGATTTTGTTCCACTACGTCTCTTTAATTCTCACTTATGTCACTAAAATCACTTGCATTTATAATATCTTCTAGTTCCTTGTCGGTAAGGGCGCGTTTCATATCCACTTTCGTATTCTTGGACATTTTATCACTTGCTAAGCAATAACACACGTTAATTGACGTACAAATTTTATAACAATTTTACTAAGCACTATGGCTGGGCGATACCGACATTTTCGGTATCGGGTACCGATACCAATCGAGGTATCGATGCTTTGGAATCGATACTTTGGAATCGGTACCTTGAATAGATACCTTGGAATCGATACCTTGGAATCGGTATCTTGGAATCGATACCTAGGAATCAGTATTCATAACCCGTTTTCTAGGTGTCGATTGTTTGATATCGGTTTCAAGAGATATAAAATTAATTTACCGATTCTACCATAACTACGGTATGAAATTTGCAATATTGCGATTTTTGTTTTTTTTTTCTAATAATTATAATTATGTCATAATAAGGATATTTGCTACGCACAATAATTGTGATAACGCAATGTAGTTATGTATATGCAAACACTCTCAACGAGGCCACAGCCTCGTTCTTTTTAATACAAAATGTAACGTGTTTTACAAACACAACCTCGCTCACGTGTTGTTTGCATACACAAACTATATGTCAGGGTTTGTATTATATTCTAGAAAGAAGTACAAGGATCATCTAGGATATATAACGTCAGTAATGTAAGTGAGAGAGATTCAGAATCATTTTGACATTCATACTCACATACAGTTAGACTGTTGCAGTCTTAGTAATAGTTAGAGCATAGTAAATAATGTATATAATTGTTATCCAGTTATAAGTGTTATATTGAATTATAATATGTTACCCGAATTTTGTGCGTATCATTCTTTACGATAAGTCGCCCTACCTGCTATCCGGTGTGGCCGCCCAACAGCCCACATTACATGGCGATTCTGCCTTAGGGCTTAAGGCCCCACCGTTATTACATAATATCATCCTTTTAAATATATATTATATAATATATATAATGCATACATACAAATTCTTTACTTAAAAAGTTATTGCATCCTTTATGTACATTTGAAAAGGTACAAAGGTAAGCTACCCCGATACATCGATACTTAGCGAGTACTGGAATTGGTAAAGTATCGATAAGTATCGATGCTTTGGAACCGATACTTTGGAATGGATACCTTGAATCGATACCTTGGAATCGATACTTTGGAATCGATACCTTAGAATCGATACCTTGATTCGATACCTAGGAATAGTATTAATAATTCGTCTTCTAGGTATCGTTTGTTTGATATCGGTTTCAAGAGATATAAAATTAATTTATCGATTCTACCATATCTACCATATGAAATTTGCAATATTGTGATATTTTGTTTTTTTTTTTGTAATAATTATAGTTATTATGTTTATGTTATAATATGGATATTTGCTACGCATAATGTAAAATTTAACATAATTTCAAATATATACTATATAATACTCTTAATATAATATATAATTTAATTTAAACGAAATTATCGACCGTAATATATTGAATAAAATAAATTAAAAGCGGGCAAGCGGTCTGTCAATTAAAAAACTCATTTATTAAGTATCCCCATATTTTGCAACTACTTTGTTGCTTCTTCCGGAGATACTATAAGATTAATGAGAAATAACATTAAATAAATAAGAGTATAAAGCAGTAGTACAAAATGTAGAGTTGAAAAAATAATAAAATTGACGTACAAGGACAATAAAATTGATTAGATTTAAAACTTAAAGTAACTATAGATACAAGCCTTTAAAACCTTTAAACTTTTACATATACATGTTTTTTAAAGGTTTTAAAGGCTTGTATCTATAGTTACTTTAAGTTTTAAATCTAATCAATTTTATTGTCCTTGTACGTCAATTTTATTATTTTTTTCAACTCTACATTTTGTAAATACAGTAAATATCGTTTATAACGACATCTGATATAACGACATATCGGTTTTTGCGACGAAATTTCAAGATCCTGGCCAGAAACAATGCTTTCTAAACGCGAAACCAATCGGTTATAACGACATCGGATATTACGACGAAACTAATATAACGACGAAAAATAGCTTGAAATTTGGATCAAATTATCTTTTATAACGACGGACACGTCGCATAGTAAGAAAACGGTGGGGATGTTTTGAATTAGCTAGGGGGAATTACAGCGTTATGAAAAGGCAATGCGAAATGCGACAGATAAACGTATTTATTCAGTAGTTATCTAGGAATTGAAGGTACGTTGTCGACGTCGATATGGTGAAACGAAAGGCGTTTACAATTGAAGAAAAAGCATCAATTATTAGGCGCTTGGAAGCTGGAAATTCTAATATTAATATTGCTAAAGAATATAAGGTAAGTTTTGTTTGATTTCTATGAGAATAACATGCATACTAATATTATTCTTGTTTATTTAGGTGGCGCATTCAACAATCTCCACGATTTGGAAAAATCGGAATAAAATAGAGGATTTAATTAATAGATCTTCATCATTACAAACGAAAAAGATCAGATCTTGTAACGCGTATAGAGTAGACGAGGCCCTATATGAATGGTTCAACATTCAGAGGAGCCACAACATTCCTATTAGCGGTCCGATATTGCAAGAGAAAGCAAATGATTTTGCTCGACGATTAGGGTTAGAAGATTTTAAATGCACAGTTGGATGGATTCAACGATTCCGAAAAAGACACAATATTGTTTTTGGTAAAATATGTGGCGAAGCAATAGATGTACCTAAAGGGATTTGTGACGACTGGTTAGATACAGTGTGGCCAAATTTAAGAAAGGAATATACAGACGAAGAAATATACAACGCAGATGAGACTGGTTTATTTTTCAGAATGATGCCAGACAAAACGATGAAATTTAAAGGGGAAAAATGTATTGGTGGTAAACTGAGTAAGGATAGATTGACTGTTCATGTAGCAGCAAATATGACTGGATCGGAAAAAATTAAACTTGTGGTTATTGGCAAAGCTAAGCATCCTCGATGCTTTAAAAAAATAAAATCTTTACCTGTTGAATATGAAAATAACCAAAGAGCATGGATGACACCAGCATTATTTGAAAAAATAATTGTACGATGGGACAATAAACTCATTCGGCAAAAAATGAAAAACCTATTGCTTTTAGACAACTGTCCAGTTCATCCAAATATTCAAAACTTAAAAGCTATAAAACTTGCCTTCCTTCCACCAAATACCACGTCAGTTCTTCAACTGATGGACCAGAGTGTAATAAAGTCCCTAAAGACACACTAAAAACTTCAAATTATAAAGCTTTTAAAAGACATTGACGAGAATAGTGTTCCTCAAAAACTAGATATCCTGCAGGCTATTTTTCTACTTTCCAAAGCTTGGGATCGCGTTTCTCAACAGACAATAGCAAATTCCTTTGCACATGCTGGGTTTAATTTACACACAGCAGAAAACTCTTTTGATGACGATAATTTACCCTTAGCTGAGTGGCTTCGACTACAAAATTATACGGAAGAAGATAACTTACCTTTAACTGAATGGGTCCGCACTTTACCTGTAGTTAACCTGGCAACACAAGAGGGTTGGGATAATTTTTCAAATGTTGATGAAGAACTCGAAACGGAGGAAGATATGACAGAAGATGAAATTTTAGCTGGGTCCAGTGCAAACTTGGAGTTAGAAATAAACAACGATGAAGTGGAAATGGACGAAACTACGGAATTTCAACCACCTACTATAAAGGATGCATTTTCAGCGGTTGAAATGATTCAGCATTTTTTCACATTTAATCAAAATTTGAAAGACGCTAAAACAGATTCTGCATTGCTCCATTTGGAAAAAATTATTGAAAAACACTTCTTAGAAAACAAAAAATTACAACAAACCAAAATGACAGATTTTTTTATTAAAATTTAAATATGTATGTATGTATGTACAATGCAGTCCGTGCCTATGTATTATTATATACATATGAGTTAAATTGTTAGTAAAATAAGTTGAGAAGGAAATGTTTTTTTTTATTTGTATTTTATAAAACTAGAATATTGTTTTCGTTGTTTAAGTGTATTTTCTAGGATAAATAAAATGTGTTTATATAATAATTTGGTATTTGGATATAGCGACCTACTCTTATAACGACCGAATTTAGTTGGTCCCTTCAACGTCGTTATAAACGATATTTACTGTATTTTACTACTGTTTTATATTTATTTAATGTTATCTCTCATTAATTTTGTAGTAAATATAGGGATACCTAATAAATGAGTTTTTTAATTGACAGACCGCTTACCCGCATTTAATTTATTTTATTATATATATATATATATATATATATATATATATATATATATATATAAATATAATATTTTCGTGACCTTGGTATGATAAGGTAAACTTAATAAGTCGGCGATTTAAGGTCTGGTTCATTACTCCAAAGTATATATATTTTTTATTCCCTTGACAAAGGCATCATTGCCGAAACATGTAGGGTTGTTTTAAATATATATACTTTGGAGTAATGAACCAGACCTTTAATCGCCGACTTATTAAGTTTACCTTATGTATATATATATATATATATATATATATATATATATATATATATATAAGGTAAACTTAATAAGTCGGCGATTAAAGGTCTGGTTCATTACTTCAAAGTATTTTGATTCCTGTCTAGTTGTCCGAGCAGGTTTTCGTGGTTTTCCTTCTCGTTGTGAGCGAATGCCGACAACTTTGCATCTTAAGTCGCTCCACGGGCGCATACGTAATAATAACTCATGTCTTGCTTTTCCCTGTTTTCTGTTTTGTGCTGATGTGGTCCTCTACTGGGTTGTAGCCTAGCATATGCGCTACCAAACTCTAGGGGGGCTGCCCTATAGGCAGTCAGGTGCCATTCCGCCTTTCCAGCAGGAGTGAGGAACCAAGCTACGCGGCGCAAATCACGGCGCCGCGCAATGCACACAACACTAGGACCGGTCCTGGGCGGCAACCTGGCGAGGCTGCTGTTAACAGCACACACACGTTCGACGTGTGTGCATTGCCCCCGCTTTTGCGGAAATCGTTAAGATGGCACAAAGCGTGACCGTCGTCGACTGAGGTAGCCACTAAGAGTGTTCCCTCGGTTGGCGATGAGCAACCCCGTGCAGGCTGCGCTTCGCTGGTCTGCGCCTTGCCTCGTTGGGGCGGAGGTCGGGCCGTCGAAGTACTGCTCGGAAAAGTAAAGAAGTTGCCGGGAAAGGGTTGGCGGCCCTACGCAACGGCTGGTTATCCGATCTCTCTAAATTTACGCGACCGGTCACTAAACACACGCACGAGCGCACTAACATACAAAACCCTACACTTACGCGGTCACACAAATAACAAAATCACACACCCAGAGAGAGATGCAAGCTGCCAGCAGCAACCAACACAGGTTCAAACCCAGAAAGAGACACAAGCTGCTGGCAGCGAACAACACTTATGTTCACACCTTGCTATCTATTTTTTGGAATACTAAGGCATGACTTATTATTTTTATTGGAATGTATCTTTGAATAATTTAAACCATAGCAACTCAATTATTTGACATTTATATTCTGTCATTTATATTTTTTATTCCCTTGACAAAGGCATCATTGCCGAAACATGTAGGGTTGTTTCAAATATATATACTTTGAAGTAATGAACCAGACCTTTAATCGCCGACTTATTAAGTTTACCTTATCATACCAAGCTCACGAAAATATTATATATATATATATATATATATATATATATATATATATAATGCATACATACTTAAAAAGTTATTACATCCTTTATGTACATTTAAAAAAATGCACAAAGGTAAGCTACCCGATACATCGATACTTAGCGAGTACTGGAATCGGTAAAGTATCGATAGGTATCGGTGCTTTGGAATCGATACTTTGGAATCGATACCTTAGAATCGATACCTTCATTATCTGAGGTATCGGGAAATCGATGCCAGTTATGGTACCCGATACCATAACTGGCACGATGTATCGATACTTTGCCCAGCCCTACTAAGCACACGTAAATTTTACGTATAGCACTTTAGTTTAGTTAAAAGCAAAACCTAGACTAAGCTTAAAACCAGGTAACCCTACTTCGTCATCGTAGTAAAAGAGTGCGAGAAAGAACTGCCGGTACGATAGGTTTCTACATAAAATTCAGCAAATCCACTAGACATTTTTACAAAATGAAAACGTAAAACTTACGTGCGTTATTATTCTAGGGTTAAAACGGAAAATAAATAATATCACATACACAAATTGTTTTATTTTAATTTAAAATTAAAGCGCCCTTAATGGGAAACTCTGTATAAATTGTTTGAGAATTATCGATTATATTTAAATAAGTGCTAAGTGTATCATTACCAGACTTTACTTAATTGCCGTGATAGATCTTTTTTGTTATGATTTCTTGAAATCGATTTATTTAAATCAAGGCGTTTTTCGCTTGTTAACATTATTTTACTTGAATGAGTCTATGAGAAGTCTATTGCTTACAACTGAAAATATTACATAAGTATACAATGTTTTCGGTTTTATAAAAAATTCAAACGATTTTTAATGCGGTTACACGACTATCATATCCTTTAGTACACCCGCCGTACGCGCTTACACAATATAATTCCAACTTGCCTACCGTTGAAGGTTAATACGAGTACAACTAAATTGTGTTGGTTCTAATTACTCCCGACACGACCCATATAATTTGCCTTCTCGTTAATCTCGACGTTATAATCTCGGCAATGCCTTTTGTGTCGAAAGCTATGGCCGTGAAAGTCAGTCTTGTGATTAGGATTATGTTTCGTAACCATATTATATTGATTTTATTAAACTATTATTAGTAAATAATAGCAACTATCATTGAATTTACTCTTACTATTTGTATTGTATTATATTCATTTTCGTTCTTTTTTGTTTTTACATTGTTTGTTAGAGCAAAACCAGTTAAGATTGACCGGCGGAAAATATGCGAATTATATCACCTAACACACTACCCTCCGCTTCCCCGACCCTCGTGTACACTCTTGTCAAAAATCTTCTACAAATTAAATAAAATAATGGTTTGGTACAGATCAACTTGAATGCCTTGTTCAAGTTGATTTAGTTTTCACTGTCAAAAACAACGTTAAATAAATGTTCTTTTTCGGACACTCAATGGAAATCTCTTTTCTTTATAGCAACAAATTAACGCCACTTTAATCAGCAAAAGGTATCGTGAGGCGCTTCTGTCAAAAATTTTGATACATTATCCTGTTATAAAATTTTTGATTTTTTTGCTTCACACCATTCAGTTTGAGTGTCCGAAAATATTTTATGTATTATTCTTAGAGAAAATAAACTGTTTCTTTACTCATCGCGTTTACGTCTCGATTAGAAAGATCGCGGTTCGTAAAGGAAAACAATATTTTTCTTTATTTATAATCAGAGAGCGGACTCGAGCGATTAACCCATTAACCGCCGCATATAAAAATAATTAAAAAATTGCGTTTTTTTTTGTTAAACTAACTAATGAGGGTAAAATAAGGCCACTTACAAAATTTTATTGATATATTTACATAGTAACATATAAAAAAATGCTGTTGCGAAAACGCAACGTTGGCGAGATACATAGTCTTTTTTACTTTCGGTGGTACCGATTAAAACATTTGGTATGTAGATGTACGTTACACTTGATACACATAAAAACTGTAGTACTATGGCAAATTCGGCATCTTCTTCTTTGTTCTGTAGCAGATTTTTCAATTACGTGCCGTACATTGTCGTAACGGGCATCAGAAGTTGACGTGGATGAGTGTCCTAGTAAAACATTTGATGGTTTTTCATTTTTCAATAAATACATAACTACATTACTACGAAAGTTTAGTTGTGTCATTTTGGACTCATTACAAAGTGTATGTAATTTCCATGCATTTACCAATGCACACCCTATTAGGTTCATAAATAGTGGCCACCACCACTTCTTACCTCTTATTCGAATTCTATAATTTGCTATTGCATTATCATGCAAGTCGACTCCCCCCATGTGGCTATTATATTTTTCAATTATGTTTGGTTGTTTTACTTGTACTTCCCTCTTTTCTTTACGGCTATATCGTTTGATATTTCCAATTGGCTCTATTTCTTCTATATTAGACGCTACGGTAACAACAGCATTGTCGTTCCAACGCACCATTCTGATTGAAGAATCTTTGTCATATGCAGCATCAAACCATCCTCGATCTCTTTTAGCGATTTGCTTTGTCGTATCCAATAAACATTTGGCGGTTCTATTTTCTCGTATCGTACCTGTTGCATAAAACCCTTTTTCATCCAGTAATGAAAGCAGAGAGTAGCTCGTAAAAAAATTATCAAAATACACTTTATGATTATTTGAAGGTTTTACTACCTGCAACAAATCAATAACCGTCTTGAGCTCCTAAACCTAGTTGTGGATTTTCTTTTAATTTTCCACCGTAAGGAAAGCATTTATATAGGTATCCGGCAGAAGATGTAAGACAGCAAATTTTAAATCCAAATCGAACAGGATTGCCTCTTATAAACATCTTTGCCGAATGTCTTCCAAAGTAGGGGGACCATTTGTTCATCTATTGATAAATTATGTGAAAAAATTCCAATTTGTAAAAATCGCTGATTCAAAAGGTCGAATAAAGGCCGTACTTTCGCAAATTTATCTTCTTTTTGTAAATTTGTATTATCTGACAAATGAATATTTTGTTTGATGTCTCGAAAACGATTTTGGAACATTGTTTTTCTTACCAATGGCACTCCTTTGTCCTCATCTAGAGACCAGTATAAATCCATTTGTGGCAAAAAATGGTACCCTGACAAAATTACAATACCTAACCATTTACGTAAGTCATTTATATCGATGTGAAAATTGTGTCGGTTTTTGCTGCATGCATATTTCTTTGAATAATTTATTATTGCATTGAGGACAGTGTCATCAAAGAACAAGCAAAACAATTCGAAAGGGCTATAATTACCAAACTGTTCTTGTAATTCTCTTACGGCCTTTTCCTCTACATTATTTGGCTGGTTTTTTACTGGAACGTATGTTTTTTGACACTTTACAGCTTGATGTTTTGAAGAGTGAGCGCGACTTGTTGTTGGTTCCGATGCTAATTCTGTACATGCAGCGCCGTCGCCTATATTCATTACTTCAAATGTACCTGTGATATCATTAAGAATACTATCAGGTGCACACATTTCTGTGTCATCAATGTCTTCCTCGTCTGTTAATTCATCGACATTAGGTGGAATTATTATGACATCTGTATCATCAATGTCAGACATATTTTCAATTATCTCTTCCAAATCTTTATAACTTAGGGCTCTTTTTTGCTCATAATCGCTTCTAAATGCCTAAAAAATACAATCAAAAATATTCATCAAATTCATAAATTATGAAAATAAATGCATACCATATTTTCTAACAAGATAACTTCACTGAATACAAAATTGAAAATTCGAAATCACATATTACACACCAGTATATTTATAGAACAATGAACCGCTTGTAGGTATCAAGGAATACTATTTCATTATGCTTTATTTCAAAATTTTAAACCCTTAGTATATAAAGATGAACATACATATGTATAAAAATATATAACGACAAACCACTATGAAAATAAATTTGTAAACATACACATTTAGTTATAATAACCATTATGACATTATACAGAGACGCATATGTTTAGTATCCTATCTGTGTAATATCTACGATATCGGTCAAGAGGGTAAAATACCATATCGTATTACAAACATCGACAACGTCTACCCTAAAGGACCACCTAGGAGTGCCGACACTTATTATAGACATTTTTAAAACATATATACTTTGTAAGACTAAGAAAAAGATCAGTTGTTACCGAATCACTGTCAGAGTGTTATTGTAGTCAAACTCACTTAATATTATATATTTTACGTTAAATTTAAATATAAATGTTAAAAGTGTAAATAAATAGTTTTTAAAACCACACGTTTGTTATTCGAAAACATAATTGGCGCAGTCAGTAAGGATCCAGAAAGGTAGAATCAAGAAGAATAAACTTCATTTTCAACCTTTGGTATCAACCATCAATTCTGGACCGAATCGACGAAGAAAATAGGCTCCGAAGAAACTTAAAACAAGTAAGTTATTGAGTTCCTATTTTTCTCTCAACCTCATTTACCTTGAACAGCAACAATCGCTTTAATTTTAAATAATTATAATTTATGACAAGTAATTTTAGTAGAGATAATCTCGCTGAATTATTAAGCAAAATGACATTAAATATTTCAAATATCCAAGCAGCCAAAGCCATTGCTGATTGTCTTCCAACGTTTCACGGCAATTATATACAGTTAGAAAGTTTTATTAGCTCTTGCGATGAATTTTATAACACGTATGGTGTCACTACTGACAATAATTTAAATCATTTCGCATATGTTTCAATAAAATCAAAATTAAGAGATGATGTAGCAAATTATATAATGTGTAGACCAGATCTAAACACTTGGACCTTAATTCGTAAGGCTCTTAGAGATCAATTCGGGGATAGGATAGATAGACAAACATTAAATAGAGAATTTTTACATATGGCAAAAAACCGCAATGAAAATATAATAGATTTCTTAGAAAAAATTAAACAAATGAAGTCGCGATTAGATTCGAAAATTAACTCAGACTCATCAATTCCGACCGAACGCAAATCCTTGTTTCTTGACCAAAATGAAAGTAACTCTTTAGATATTTTACTTGTTAATGCAGATGATACATTACGAACAAAAATTGAATTGAAAGAAGCAAAGACCTTAACGGAAGTCACTGATATTGTCTTTCGACACTTTTATAATACTCAGCGAATAAATTCGTTACAGGATATAAACAAGAGCAGAAATCCAATTAATCCAAAACCAGTTATTCCGTTCAATTCTCATTTTAAACCAATACCTGTTTTTAATACACATAACAATGCATCAGTTAGACCACCGGTTCATATCAATAGAGGAAACAATTCAAACTTCTTTCATCAGAATCCACCATGGCAAACACAACAAAACCGTTCGTATTTCCCCAGTCAACCCATTAATATACAGCCTAAACCACAAATGCAGCAAAAATATTTTACGAATTCGCAAGTTTTTGGCAAACCAAAGAACGTATTTACACCACAAAATTCTTATCAACCTAATTATAGACCCGAACCAATGTCAACAACGTCACGAATTCCATCTGTCCGTACAAATCAAAGTACCAATAATAAAAATAACATCTTTCAAAATCGAGGACCTGGGAACTTTATTCCAGAAGAACTCACAAATACTGAACACGAAAGTCAAAATAATTATGATTATACAGGGTGCTACAGTCATGATGAAAATTCTGAAAATTATTATCAGACATCTCATAGTATTCCCAACAATTTACATACCGATTATTCTGAAAGTAATCTTTATGATACCTATGGATATAATCATTCTTATCATCCTAGTTATTTCAACGAAAATAACCATCCCTCTTATGAATCAACCTCCGAAATTGACTATCATCCAAATACAGAACAACATCAAAATTTTCACAGGCGCGGCACATCAGGGCACATAGACCTCAATAATATTTCTCCAAATTCTTTACCATTTATTCAAATTAATGAACCGCCCATGAAGCTATTAATAGATACCGGTTGTCACCCATCGCTAATGAGACCGTATATAGCAGAAAAGTATTTTGCCGATACGATATTTAAAACAGACACACCTATTATTACATGTGCCGGTTCATGCAAAGCTCAATTCAAAGCTCATATCCCTGCATTCAAAGAATTTAATTCCTCAAAAGGTGATTTAGAATTCGTTTTATTCAATTTTCATGATTATTTTGATGGATTAATAGGTATGCGTGATCTGAGAAAATTAAATTTAAATATTGATTTCAAAAATAAACTTCTATTTAACGACTATATTGCAATCCCTCTACAATATAGAAGTGATTTTGAAACACAGAAAATTGAAATACCCCCGCTGTCCTCCATGGTAAAAGAAATTAAAACAAATCTTCCTGACCACGAGATTTCGATACCCGAATTAAAAAATGAGCAAAACACAATTGTTATCCCAGAAAGTTTATTAAGTATAAAGAATGGATTAGTAAAATTAGAAATTACAAATACTGCAAATGAAACACAAATTTTTGAAATTAATAGAGATTTTCTAACGGCTTTCGCTTCAATCAATGCGAATCCTGGAGACTTCGAAGATATTCTGAATGAACTCTCACAACTAGGTCCCCAAGATATTATTCCCACGGATATTGACGATATTGACAAAATCTTGTCCGACGAATATAGGAAATATCAAACTCCAAATCCTTCACCTACCACATCTAGAGTAACAATTTTACAAGACATACCACTAAAGCCAGATTTTTCGGAAAACGATACCATTCACACTAGCGTAGAAAACCCTGTTATGGAAATTCCTTATACGGGGAAAAATCTAAACACGTTCGCAAATCAAATTGTAATATCTCTGAATAAAACAAAAAGTAAACGAAATATAAAAGTCAATAAAATAAAAGTCTTTGATAATAATCGATTCTATTTTAAAATTTCTGTCAACAACATAGAAAATGATCTCCTAAATGTCATAAAAGATTATTTGGAACCGAAAAAACTATATTGCATATATTTCACACATAAAGAATTAGAAACACCTCTTATAAAAATAATACAAGAGTTTTTCAAAAATAAAGCCTTCCACCTAGTAATTTCAAATAGCTTTGTAACAGATATATTTGACGAAGAAGAACGCAGATTAAAATTAAAATTATATCATGAAACCAAAACATGTCATCGCGGCATTCAAGAAAATATCAAAGCGATCAAACAATCATGTTACTGGCCTAGTTTGGATAAAGATGTCAAAAGGTATATAAACGTATGTGACATTTGTCAAAGATTCAAATATGAACGTCATCCAACCAAATTCGTTTTCAAACCAACACCTTTAGGGCATGAACCGTTCGATCACATATACATAGATACCTACAAATTCTTGGGACAATGTTTTATTACAATTGTTGACAGCTTTTCAAAATTTGGACAAGCTTACCCTTTACAAAGCCCAAATTCCATAGAAACCACCAATAAACTCATATTATTCATAAGTCATTTCGGTCTTCCACGAAAAATAACATGTGATAATGGTACTGAATTCAAAAATGATGTTATTCAAGAATTTTGCAAAATACATGAAATTCAGTTGCATTATACAACAATCTACAATCCTAACAGCAACAGTCCAGTAGAACGCCTTCATTCCACTCTAGCTGAAAGCCTTAGGATCTTAAAAGAACAAAAGAAACGAGAAACCGTGTCAAACCTTATGAATTATGCTGTACTCCATTATAATAACAGCGTACATAATGCTACAAACTATACACCCTTCCAAGTCATTAGAGGAAAACTCGATTATAAGAACCCGTTCGAATTAAATGAGGAAAACAGAACAACACAGTACATTCAAAACCACTCCGAAAATTTAAGTATTCTTAATACAATAATTCATAATAAACTAATAGATAAACAACAAGAAAACTTAGAAAAAATAAATAAAGTAAGGAAAAATCCCGTTATTAATATAAATGAACCTCTCCACCGTAAACAAACAAGGTTTACTGCATCGAAAAAAAGCACTCCACCTTTTATTACTGCTATAGACCCTACTGTTGTAGATGATAATAAAATCAAAATAAATTCCAAAGTTTATCATCAATCGTTGTTGAAACCTCAACGTTTTGGTCCAGATAACGATGGACACGGGTCTGACCAACGCAAAGTTCATGCTAACACTCAAAATGCCTATTTGGTACCTTAGACTCTGATAGCTATATCAATATTGACTCTCAATTCATAAATATGTATAAAAATAATGAAAAATTGTATAACACCATGTGTGACCAAAACAAAAAAAAAACATATTGAAAGAGTTAGTAAAATATACCATAATAGCTTTGAGACGTTGAAAACAAATTAAAATATTTTACAGAAAGTCTAATTCATCAAAATGTTGTAGTAAGCTTTCTCATTTACTGTCATTTACAGTTTAATGATACAATTATATTTTATCCAAAATTTAATCAACAACATAGAGACAGCCTTTACTGTTTTCAACTCAAGTGATAGTTACAGCCAAAGCTGTTCAAAATCCATACACCTATCTTTGCTGTCCCATACAAATATTTCCAGTTATACTCTGGTCCTGTCTTTAATACTATGACAATACCCGCAGAACCCTTCCTTTTACTCAATAACACAGATTACTGGATTACATCAGAAAAATGTGCAAGAATCGAAGAATTCACACTATGCAACGCCTGTTAGCATAGAAGAAAGTCAGTGCAACAACAACAGAACCCTCATGATACCAAATCAACATCGTGGCCGTTATCAAAATTATGTAGGTGACCAAATATAAATAATACACGAGAAATTCGCGAACCTTCATTTCTCGACTTAAAGAGGGAAGAGTTATAATAACCATTATGACATTATACAGAGACGCATATGTTTAGTATCCTATCTGTGTAATATCTACGATATCGGTCAAGAGGGTAAAATACCATATCGTATTACAAACATCGACAACGTCTACCCTAAAGGACCACCTAGGAGTGCCGACACTTATTATAGACATTTTTAAAACATATATACTTTGTAAGACTAAGAAAAAGATCAGTTGTTACCGAATCACTGTCAGAGTGTTATTGTAGTCAAACTCACTTAATATTATATATTTTACGTTAAATTTAAATATAAATGTTAAAAGTGTAAATAAATAGTTTTTAAAACCACACGTTTGTTATTCGAAAACATAATTATTTTCGCACTTCCTTGAAGGTACAGCTATCCGCAGGTATACATACATATAAGTGGCCAACGTTGCGATAACGCAACACCAAATGTTTCAGTACAAAAAATCCACTTCAAAGTAAGGTAATATATTTTTTAGAGTTTTCACATAGTTATAATACCCTCTTGAAATTATCTAAGAGCAAACAAACATTATTTTGTAAAATCATGGGAAGATATAGGAGATAGTATATTAGGGTGTAAAAAACTAAAAAAAGGTCAAACTTTAATTTTTTTTTCTGATAAACCACTGCGTTATCTATTCAATGTAAAAGTACATATATACACTGTCATCACGTTAAAATAAATCATTTACAGTATTACTTTCAATGATTAAAAAAATATATATACATTCTGTTGCGTTTTAGCAACGTTGGCGGTTAATGGGTTAATGATATATAGCCAATAGGTGTCTGCTTTGTATTCGCAATAGGTTTGTATCTGTAAACGATCCGTGAGTTTCGCATTAGTCGCTTTATGAGTTTTTCTCTCACACTTTTATTTGAATTGGTACAAATTTTCTTCAACACAATACTGACCCGAGTCCTTCTAGGTACTTTACTGGCTACTCCCACTACCTTTACTGGCATAACGAGTGTAAGTGTAAGCCGATCGTGTCGCATTAGTATCGTGCATAGACGGTTGCACTTCGTGTGAGATTTTCTCTCATTGCTCGACAAAGCGTGTAATAATTTTGGAACTGTTTTTATAGACTCTCGGTTATTGTTTTTGATTAGTGTAGTGCAATGAGTCGTGGAAAAAGACTTGTAGAGCTTGCACTTTTAAAGTTCGAGCAGGAAAAGAACAAAGGTAAGCATAGATTTTTTTTCTGCTTTCTGTACCAAAATCAGTAAAACTGAGACTGTCATCAGAATGGTTTGTGCAACTATCTCTCTTTTTCTGTCTGTTTCTTTGTTTTACATTAAAAATAAAAATAAAAAATCAATGACATGGAACAATTTCAGTTCCAATTCGTGCTTGACCTTTTATTTTTGATCTGAAGACTAAAGAATAAAGTTGTTTCAGATTCAAAATGAAGATATTCAACCTCTTGAAGATGATAAAGGGAGATGTGACGGACCAGAAAGTGACGCAGAAAGCGAACACAGCCTACACAATACAGATACAGACCAAACCGATTGCGAAGAAAATGAAGGCAATGAAGGCGTTCAAGAACAAGAAAGTTTTGATGAAAGTGGTGAATTAATGGATGGAAACACTGATGATACTTTTTTCCAAAATTCTCCAATTTACATTGGTAAAGATAAAGTAACGAAATGGTTGAAGCACGACCCCACTATTAGAGGTCGTACACGCAGACATAATTTGGTAACTCATATGCCTGGTGTAAAAGGCTTAGCACGTAATGCAAAAACGCCGCTTGAATGTTGGAAACTTTTCTTTCCTGACGCATCGATTCAAGAAGTGGTCGATTGCACTAATGAATACCTTCGAATAAAGCGCAATAACTATAGCCGTGAAAGAGATTGTGCTGACACTAATTTTTATGAACTAAGTGCTCTTATTGGTCTTCTATATCTAGCTGGTATAAAAAAAAAGTAGCCATATCAATATTTCTGAACTTTGGACAGATGACGGTACAGCTCCTGTATGTTTTCGGGCAACAATGAGTCAAAGAAGATTTTATACACTACTAAGTGCTCTACGATTTGACGACATTCATGATAGGGATGTTTGCAAAGCTTCGGATAATTTGGCCCCTATTAGAAAACAGTTTGATGATTTTGTTCAGTTTTGTAAATCGCTTTATACAATTGGTGAATGAGGCATTTAGAGGTCGCTGCAAATTTCGACAATATATTGCTAACAAGCCGGCAAAATACGGCTTTAAAATATACGCTTTGGTCGAATCTAGATCATTTTATACCTCTAATTTAGAAATTTATGCAGGAAAACAGTCTGAATGTCGATATAAAATGGAAAATACTGCTTTTAGTGTAGTCAAGAGGATTATAGAGCCAATTCTCAATACCGGTAGGAATGTCACTATGGACAATTATTTTACTTCCATTCCACTCGCTAAAGATCTAAAACTTAACCACAACATTATCATTGTTGGTACGTTGCGAAAAAATAAGAAAGAAATTCCCCTTCAATTGTCAAATATCAAAGAACGACCATTTCTGAGTAGCATGTTTGCTTTTTCAAAAGAGTCTGTATTGGCTTCATACGTCCCTCAGAAGACAACGAAGAAAAATGTACTTCTTTTGTCTACCATGCACAACGGCGCTGTCATAGATGAAGAGACAGGGGACCAAGTAAAGCCCGAAATTATAACTTTTTATAATTTAACTAAGGGTGCAGTCGACGTGGTTGACGAAATGAAAGCGTTATACTCGGTTGCAAGAATAAGTTGTAGATGGCCACTGACGATATATTTTTCAATGCTAAACATTGGGGGCATCAACAGCTTTATAATATATAAGGCGAATCACATCAACGACCCCATTCCGCCTAGACTTGCATATTTGAAGGAACTGGCCCTTTTGCTAATAAAACCTCAGCTAATAAGCCGATCACAAATTACAAACTTACCATACAGCCTACGAACTTCTATTAATCTTAAATACGACTAAGACGGTGAGAGTGAACTTTTATAAACCAACGGAAGCAATAACTGCGAAATGTGACAAAAATGTTAAATTCCTGGGATTACATCTGGACTCGAATCTGAATTGGAATATTCAGGTTGACATTGTGATTGCTAAAGTTAATAGAGGTTACTATGCCATTCTGAAATTAAAGAGCTGTTTGGATAGGGAAGGACTGTTGGGCATGTATTATGCAATGGTTTACCCGCACCTGGCTTATAATATTGTAGTGTGGGGAAGGGCAAACGAATTTAATTTTAACAGTGTAAGGTACATATTTTGGTGACGAAACCTATTTCATAAGGCTGTGATCTTCAGGTTAATAAAGATTATTATTATTATTATTATTATTATTATTATTATTAGAAAAATAGCAAAACTACTACCAGAAGAAGTAAGACAACCTGAGAATGTCAATGAAAGTTTTTGTAGCTTCTGTCCTCGTCGAAAAAATAGAAAAGTCAAGAAAGTATGTAGAACTTGCCAGCGACCCATTTGCCCTGACACACAATTTTTTCTTGTGGAATCTGTACCACAGAGATGGAACCTGATGAAGGTTTATAAACATATTAGTCGTTTGCAATCGAAAATATCATGTTTTACAACTGTTCATACTGTTAAATTTACAAATAAAACTAATCATTAAAAAGAACAGCGTTTTATTTCTTAAAATTTTGCTCGTGAGAGTAAATCTCACGCGCGACTAACGATGGGATTTTTAACCTAGCGACTAATGCCGGGTTAAAGGTGTTCAATTGCTTACTGATCTTCAAATACATCTCCAAGATAATGACAATGAAATTAAAGGAAAAACGCGCCAAGCGAAAATTTCTGACTTTTTTAAATCTATTTGAATACCTTGCATAACAAATTTTGTTTTTTTTACTTCTCGCAAAAATGTTAATGAAAATTCTGTTTACTTTATCTAATATTTATATGTTCTTGTTTTGGAAATAAAATTGTTTAAAGATAAATATATTACAAATTATTATTTACTCTTTTTGTACTTTTCTAATAAACGGACACTTCTCATAAGTGGACAAATTTTTCAGTCCCATGGCTGTCCCCTTAAGAGAGAGTACACTGTATTCCACAAAGGCAAGCAAGGGTACACGCAAAAATTAAAATATACAATCGTGCAGCAGAGGTATTTAATTGTAGCGGATGACCGTGGAAACTAGAAAATCCGAATAATACTTAATACTCGGCATTCCATGTCTGGCGATTTGCATTTTAAAAACGTACTTTAAGAACATATATTTTCTGGCGCCCTTTTCCACCATACGCTCCTAACTTTATATTTACCTGAGCACCTATTCGTAGTTTGGAAAATGAAATATGACAGTTGTCGCCTCCATATCTCCACAGACCTCCCTTCCAAAACTAACCCAACGCGATATTTAATCCAAAGAAGAAATTGGTGCTCTTTTCAGTTTCCCCCTTGGATTATCGAAGAACCGAAAGTTATTACGAGAAATACACAGCTACTTAGAATGGCTGTGCCTCTTTTATATGAATAAAAATGAAAGGAAAAGAAAGTGGCACAAATTCGTTTGGATTTGCTAAAATGAAAAATAACTGCGCACTGAAATGCGGTCTCGGACATAACAAAGGGAAATCTTTTAAATTACGGAGGATTTAAAAATAGAAATTTATTTCGGAGCGTTTCGTTAAGAGAGCAGTACTTTTTTCGCTGTATTTAAGGGAATAAACACCTTTGTAACAACGTAAATAAAGGAACATTTCTGCAGGCTTTATAAAAGATTTCGGATATTCAAATTTAGCACGTGCATAGGGTCACAATAACCCCTAAACTTCTGATTTATTGTGAAAAGTTAACTATATGAATATGCAGCAAGGGCTGTAACAGACTTCCTGCGACTGCAAAGTTTTTAAATAAACTAAACCCATGTCCAAAATTATCGCACCACTCAATGTTTCTGATATATTTTCTATAATTTTTGTATTTTTTGAAAATTTTTAATTTAAAATAACATAATCTAGTAGATATACAAAAAGGTTTAAGTATATCAATACGTTATGCACGTATTACGCATTTGTTACAAATGAAACAGACTTACAATATACATATCTGTAACTGTACACATGGACAATACACCTCGTATTTTCAGCATTTACTTCTGCTTAAGACACGTGTTTCTGCCATCTATAGGCGTCGTCAGTCAAGCTAGTGAAGCAATGTAATACAAATGATACAAATCTTTTTAAGAACAGATTTGTATCTGTATATACATTTACGCTGAAATCGCCTACAAGATATAGCAAATTTCGTCCTATAAGGTGGCACTATTTAATACGTGACATCTATAGATGGCAGAAACACGTGTCTTAAGCAGAAGTAAATGCTGAAAATACGAGGTGTATTGTCCATGTGTACAGTTACAGATATGTATATTGCATGTCTGTTTCATTTGTAGCAAATGCGTATTACGTGCATAACGTATTGATATACTTAAACCTTTTTGAATATTTACCGCCATCTGGCTCGTGCTAATGGACTACACTTATACGTATTTTTTCGCTTTTGTACCAGCATAGCTGGTCAAGCGGAAGGTTGCCTTTTTCGGCATAGTCTCTTTCGTCCGTCAGATGTCACTTATTAAATAGTGCCACCTTATAGGACGAAATTTGCTATATCTTGTAGACGATTTGCCAGAATTGCTGTATTTTTAAAGAGGGTTGAGATATAGGAACGAGGCGCCCTCTAGCTGAGTTTACGTATCACTTCTGTTTATAAATGCAACCTAAACACCAATTAGTCGTCTGTAGCAATTTCTAGGAAGAACTTGTCAATCACTTGCAGACTCCGTGAGCATTTCGCTCATGGCGCTAGTTCCGGCATTGGTGTTTCGTTTTGCCTATTGACGTTTCTCTCACTACGCGAGTTATAGCATTGACGTGTTTTTCTAACCTTATTTATGTCAGTATTGCATTTATTAGTATTTAGTCGTGTACTAAATGTTTTATATTAGTGAAAATGACATATTTATATGACGATGTTATTTTTTTAGTATAATGGCAATGAGTAGAACTCAGAAAATTGTCGAATTAGCAAGACAACAATATGCAGAATTAAATCCACAACCAACATGGATGGCTCAACCAGCCCTTGACCAGCAATCAGAAAATTTATTTGATGATGGAGATCATTATGAAGTGGAGAGTGACAATGTCAGTGAACACAGTGACCATAATACAGACACAGAAGAATCAGATCGTGATAACGGAAATGATGATATGATAGTTGACACAGAGCCTCAATTTGATGGAGAACATCATTATATTGGTAAAGATGGCACAACTCGCTGGTTGGCCCCTCGCCTTATCCTAACACTCACACTCCGAGACATAATATTGTTCGAGTCATTTATCCGGTGTCACCTCAATTGCAAAAAATGCAAAATCTGTAAGAGAATGCTGGGAGTTATTTTTTCCGCCTGATATAAATCGACATATTGTGAACTGTACAAATATTTTTCTAGACAAGTTACGCTCAAATTATACGCGAGATAGGGATTGTCGTGCAACAAATGAGGCAAAAATATATGCTCTCATTGGACTATTATATATGGCTGGGATAAAAAAGGCTCAATATTTGAACACTCGGGAACTCTGGTCGGACGATGGCACGGCTCCAGAATGCTTCAAGCTTATAATGTCTAGAGAGAGATTTCACCTTTTATTACGCTCTCTTAGATTTGATAACGTAACTGACAGAGTGGAAAGAAAGAATAATGACAATTTAGCTCCAATTCGGCAAGTATTCGAGCAATTTGTAGAGAAATGCCTGAACAACTATCAAGTTGGTGAATACTGCACAGTCGATGAAATGCTGGAAAATTTTCGTGGGCGGTGCAAATTCAGGCAGTACATCGCGAATAAACCAGCAAAATATGGTTTGAAGATATGGGCCTTAGTAGATTCTAGAATGTTTTATACATGCAACTTAGAAGTTTATGCAGGTAAACAGCCTGAAGGCCCATTTAAATTGGATAACTCGGCAAGCTCTGTAGTAAAACGAATAACGCAACCAATTTTGAACACAGGCCGAAACGTTACGATGGATAACTATTTCACATCTATACCACTAGCCAAAGATATGATTCAAATGAAAACAACTATTATCCGAACGTTAAGAAAAAATAAAAAGGAGATACCGCCTTTGATGTTGAATACTAAAATTAAACCACTAAATATCAGCATATTTGCATTTTGCAAACCTATGGTTTTAGTTTCATACAAACCGAAACCAAACAAAATTGTTTCTATGTTATCTACATTTCATAGTGATGATGAAATCGATGAAGAATCTGGAGATGCTTCAAAACCGGAGATAATCACGTTTTATAATTTGACAAAAGGTGGAGTCGATGTTGTAGATGAGCTGAAGTCAACTTACTCTGTCTCTAGGTTCTGTTGTAGATGTCCGCTAAGATTATTTTTCTCAATTTTGGATATAGGCTGTATCAACTCTCAAATAATATATAAAAATAATACCGAAATTATTCAAGACCGCAGATTATATTTGAAAGAGTTGGCCCAAGAATTGATCAAACCACATTTGATAAATCGATCTTCAAAACAGAATTTGCCGGTGAGTTTACGTACCCGAATTCGAAAAATTTGTAACATGAAGGAATCAACAGTTGTGCGAGAGGTTGCCTCAGGTTTTTGCGCGTTTTGTCCTAGGCGAAAAAATCGAAAAAGCAAGAAACATTGCGAGAGGTGCAATAAAGTGATTTGTACAGAACATGCTAAATATGTCTGTCCCTCATGTTCCAACGTCAATAGTTCCTCAGATCAGAGTGATTAGCATTTTAGAGAATACAGGATTTTTTGCAATTTATTTTCGATTACAATTTTATTATTTTTATTTTATTAGCAAATGTAAGAGATTTTGAACTTTTATAAGCAAATAACATGTTTAAAAAAACAATAAATATTGATTTTGACTTAAAAAATACTAGTTTTATTTGCATCCTGACGTTATATAAAAAAAAGTATGAAGCGTGAGAAAAATGCTCACGCGTGAGGGCTCACGTTCCACAGAATGGCGCGAGTTCTGCAGGGTTACAAAGATTTGTATTACATTGCTTCACTAGCTTGACTGGCGACGCCTATAGATGGCAGAAACACGTGTCTTAAGCAGAAGTAAATGCTGAAAATACGAGGTGTATTGTCCATGTGTACAGTTACAGATATGTATATTGCATGTCTGTTTCATTTGTAATAATCTAGTAGCTTCATCTCACTGACATTTCTGTTGAAAAAACTGAAAGCTAATGCCAAGTTCTACTAGCCTTTCAGCGGGAGCGGGACCTATGTGCACTCGCTTGTATTCTTAGATCAATTTATCCTTGAGTGTTAGCAACAACGGTTGTGTGTAGACTTGTCAAATCTTGTTCGCAAAAAAATAATATTTGCTGTCATCATAATTTTTACGACACGCACGTACGTAAGTGTAAGTAAGTGTTTCATAATTTATTGTACAACTGCATTATATTTCTGTTCTAGAACTTTGATAATATAATTATGACGAAGAGACCGATAACGCAAAAGGAACTAGAAACTCTAGCAGAAAATTTCTTTGTTGAGCCCGACGATGCTTATGAAAATTTTGCACTTTCTAGTAACAATTAATTTTCAGAAGAAGAAGTTGTTGAAGATCCCGAAGGCAGTGATTCAGAGCAAGTGTAGAGCAAGAAAAAATTAAAACAACAACGTGGAGGAAGAGCAAGGACCGTGTTCCTTCAAGAACAAAGCAAGTCAATATTTGCAAGGAACCTGCCGGCATTACGCAACGTGTTCGAGGTATGATTGATGAGAAAGATGTTTTTATAAGATTGTAGACGTTGCTATGATCGACAGTATACTGAATTACACCAATATGTACATTGATATCTGAAAACTAAGCAAGAATATTCTAGAGACGGCGATTGTAAAAACATTGGCAGAGAAGAGTTGTTTGCTTACTTGCGTTTGTTGTATTTGTTAGGAATGAAAAAGTGTCATCACACAAATGTAAAAGAAATCTTTGCAACTTACCAAAGAGTTATAATGAGCTACAAAAGGTTTCTGTTCATTACTCGTTGCTTGAGGTTTGACGACAAAACAACAAGAGCTGAAAGAAGAAAATTTGACAAGCTAGCAGCAATTCGCAATTGCAGGTCATTCTTCAACTTGACAGAATATACTACAATTGTCGAAATGTTGCATCCTTTTCGAGGGTGTTGTAGTTTTATAGAATACATTCCCAGTAAACCTGCAAAATACGGCATAAAAATGTAGGGGAGACCGGGGCAGCGAGGACCACCGGGGGTAACTAGGACCACATACGTAGTTCACATGTATTGTAAATAGTGTGCGCTATTTGTTATCTGTTAGATGGCGGTACTAATAATAAGCAACGTTCTGTCAACGTCGTCAATTGACTACGTTTGTTTGTGAAATTTTACAAAAAAATCAAACTTTCATGGTAAGTTGATGTAAATCTTATGTCGCAATATTATTCCAGTTCCAGGCACAATTTTATTTGAAAACGCCAATCAGCCAATCATTGTATAGACTGCTCACTTCTTATTGGCCAGTGGTCGTGGTACACGCCTTTAATGCAGCCAACAGCCAACCAGACAACCATTACAATATTACATATATAATGTACAGCTTGTTGGGTATTATTGTAACGAGCCATCGAAAAAATTCATAATTGGAGTAGACTGTGAAATTGGGTTGGTACTTTAGCGACTTCCACATAATGACACATTACTTGATGCTTGACAGTTTCATTTGGTTTCATTGTAAAAAAAGGTTATAGCATTACTACAACAAAAAAGAAAACAAATAATTTATTTAATATCGAAATCATAATCGAAATTTACATATAGCTACAGAAGTTGTTGAAAATGTTGTCCATGTTGATTTTGGTACACTGAAGTGAGATGAAGCTCTATCTAATCCCAGTTCTCTATTAATTACCGCGGCTATTGCCTGCTCCATAGCGTTAAGAGACCACTCCTGCCGATTTGTTTTCCTAATATAGTTACGAACCATCTGAAATTAACGAACATCACAGTCAAAACTAGACCTGAAGGGGCAGAATGACACGTTGGGGCAAAACAAGATATATCTCATTCTGCCCTGTCCCATTTCGCCCCAGACGCACAGTTTGTTTAAACATACAATTGTGAAGTTATGCGATGTTATTTTTGACCATGTTTCTAATATTCTAGTGAGCGTTCATAACTTTGCATCCAGTTTTCAATCAACTGCAATTAACAGAACATTACTTACCTTAAACTGAAAACACTCGAAGCTAATAAAATTACTCAAGAAAATAAGAAAAATGTGAGAACTTAACATACATTGTATAAGTATGGACGACGACTAATTCGAACAAACGGATAGTACAGACGATGTTCTCTCGCTGCTCGCCGTTAGTTTAAGTACATAAATCACCAAAATAACAACACGTCTCATTCCACCCCGCCCGTCCGTTCCGCCCCTCCTTCCCCTACGTGAAACCTAAAAACATCGTAATGGACCTTAATCAGTTAATAAAATATGTACAAAACTGTGCTATCTGGTGTTCTCTACTTTGATAGCCTTTATTTATAAAATCAAACAAAATGAAATACCTAAATAGTAAAGAAAGGGTAACAATACAATACTGAGAGGTATAGAAAGAACAAATCGACTATTTTATTGAAAAAGATCATTCTCATTGGATCTAAAAACGCTTTACATTTCGTTTATTTAAAATGTTTCGTAATGAAAGAATGAAAATTGATAAAACAAGGCTCATCTCCTAGAAACAAAAAAAAAAGAAGAATAAAAGAACCATAAGAATAAAATTTTCTCGTGATGCCTCAGAGACTAGTAGACGACTCTTATGTGTTGACGACAGATCGTTAAAAGGATGAAGTCAGCCGCACTTACGTTTTATTAGTGGACATTCGTGATGGCTTTGTTCTTTTTCATAAACAACACTACACACCGTCTTTTTTATATTTCGCCAGAAAGAGGTTTTTCTCGGATTGAAAATAAAATGAAGTTGTCTCCAGCGGATGACAGGCCGTACTTTTAAAGATATTTCTCATTAAAAATTTAATAGAGGGAGCGAATTAAAAAGAAGGAAAGATATTTAGCAGTTACTTATTTTGGAGTTACTCGACGGAAACCCATGAAATATTCAGTTGGTCTATTACCCGTTTCAGCTTTCTCCTTTTTAAAGTCTGATTTAATCGATTTTCCTGAATAATTTATACGGTTTACAGCGGATAAATTTTTTATGTTTATTTATGAGATAAAGTGAATTCAAAACGGTTTATCAATTATACGAGAGAGTATTTTTACGTAATTTATTTATCCATAAAAATAGCGAGCGACATAATCATTTACTACCCCTTTTCAAGTTCCTATCTAAAGGAAAGCACAATATCTACAAATGCTCTCGAATTTACGGAAGAGATAATAGTTACTGCGCAAGGACACTAGATGTATTTCAACCTCACAAAGCGATAGTGACAGATTACACAGGCCTGCATTTTTCAACACTTTGAAAGTTGATTTAAAAATTTTAACTATTTTCTAGTAATTGAGGAGCGCTGATTTCAAATCTGCTTTTATTTTTTTTTGTATCACGTAAGGTTATTTTTCAAACCAGTAAAATCAAAAAATATAGAAAAAACACGATTTATTTCATTTATAAGCTAGTTTTATATTATATTTAAAAAAATACAAAAATATACACATAGAAACTATTAGAAATAGTTATTTATTCTTTATGCTTCTTAAAAAAACGTTTTCGTTTTTCAGAAAAGCTTCGTTTGGTTGTTTTTCTGTCATATTCAGCTAAAGGAAGATCTCTTCTCAATGTCCAACAGTAATCGGCCATCATTTTTGTGTCTCAGCGCCCTTGGTATCTTTTTTCCATCTCTTTAATATCCTGGTGAAATCTTTCTCCTTGCTCTTCACTCACGTCCCCAAGGTTTTCTGGGAAATAGTCCAAATGGGAATGTAAAAGTGAATTTTTATGCTCATATTGCAACCAAGAATCCTGAATTTTTCCAGCATATTTTCAACGATCTCAACATAGTTTGTGTCTTTATAATTCCCTAGAAATTTATGTACAACTTCGTTAAAAGCATGCCATGCATGTTTTTCCTTATCTTCCATCACATTTTCAAATTCTTGATCTTTCACCAAGCTTCTAATCTGCGGGCCTACAAAGATTCCCTCCTTTAATTCTGCCTCTGACAGAGTCTGAAATGTTTTACACAAATATTTAAAACAATTTCCTTCTTTGTTTAATGCCTTAACAAATTGTTTCATAAGTCCAAGTTTTATGTGAAGCGGTGGAAGTAACACTTTTTGAGGGTCAATAGTACTTTCGCGAATTACATGTTTGGTTCCAGATGTTAAAGTCACCTTTGTGGCCAGTCTCTTTTATCCAATGCTGTTCTGGATTTCTGCTATCCCACTCGCACAGGAAACATGGAAATTTAGTATATCCAGACTGCTGACCCAAGAGAAAGCCTAAAATTTTTAAATCTCCACACACTTCCCAATTGTGATTTTCATATTGTATTCTTAAAAGTAATTCCTGTAAATTTTTATAGTTTTCCTTTAAATGAACAGAATGGCCGACCGGAACCGAAGCAAAAACATTGCCATTATGTAAAAGAACAGCTTTAAGGCTCCTTTTTGAAGGGTCGATGAAAAGTCTCCAGTCAGAAGGTGTGTACTCAGGAGCTCCGAGGAAAGTAAGTAGATCAGCAATTGCTTGGCAGTACAAGAGTGGTCCGTTTTGTGCAAAATATTTTACAAATCCAGCCTCACGATTTCTACACCAAGAGAAGGTAGTTTCTGGGGCAAGCAAATTTTTTTGTTTCAACCTAGACCACAGTACTTCAGAATGATCTTTTGAAAGTCCCAAATATCTTACTAAATCATTCAGTTCGGCTTGTGAAAATAGCTGAGGTTGGTTTTGACCTTAGGTTGATGGTTCAAAATCACTATCCATCTGTACGGAGCCGGAAGTTTAAGAGGTTTCAATATCTTCTTGTAGTACTTTGGGGGGTATAGGTATAGGTACATGATCACTGTGAGGAACTGGTCTGATAGCTGATTTAATATTGTTTGGGTACAAAATATGTTTCAAAGTTTTTCTATTATGCCCCTTAATATCACAAAGACAAAAGTAGCAATATTCATGATGATTTTGCGGTTCTCTCCAAACCATCGGTATTCCAAAAGGAAGGCTTTTTCTATTCCCTTTCGTCCAATGTCTTAAACCTTCTTCACATACCTTACAAACAACGTGCGATGCCCAATCTTTATCTTGATCTCCTAATTTGATTTTGAAATAAGCATAATATGCATTTTTCACAAATTCACCAATTGGTCTCTTAAACTTTTTCAAGACGAAATATCCACAAATATAACAGAAATCATCTGGTTTGTTTTTGCAACACCGGCTAGACATATTTTTAAGCAATGTTTATTTATCAAATACCACGCACAACACTAAAGACAAATTAATTTTACTTGTTTACTGATCGACACTCAGAGCTATAATGAAGTAAATGACATTAAAATATACATTTTGTTTGGAGTGATAAACTTGAAATCCTTCTTCGCAGTACTAATAAAGTGAAAGCATAATAAATAGAATTTAGCAGGTAAAAATTCCCGGAAATCTTGTCCAAAATTAATACATGTAATAAAATATTTACATCAGGTAATGAGAGCCTATTTAACAAATTTCTTTAAAACCACAACAGAAAATCATTTTTGGGTTAATACCTAGAATTTTAAGTAGTACATTCATTTTAAAATGTATTAAAACGCCTATTATAAGATTTTTTAAATTTTTTTCTTTTTCTTTTGTGCAAAAAAAAAATCTGTGGGTGGTAGAGACCAACTGTATTTTAATTAGTTATTGCTATATAAAAACTGAGCTTAACATTCAAAAATCACGTCATCACAAATTGTATGCAGGCCTGTGTTATTTTTACAATTCAATGTATCCTCTAATTGTGATTGTGGAGAATTCTTCAATAAACTAAAAAAAAACATTATTTCTCGAAAAATTCAATAATCCACAGCCTCATTACGTCAATAAGTACTTTAACCTTATGTCAGGCGCAACCTTATTTTGGAGAAAAGTAAAATGTATCAGAATGATACATCTTCCTTTGACTTAAGAGTAGGTACCAGTGGCGGTAGCTGTATAAGGCCGCGAAGCCGCGAATTTTTAATATAACACACAATTTAAATGTTCATTTAAATATTTATTATTACTGTTCATTTTATTATTATTATTCATATAAGTAGTTAAAATTTCTAAATTTCAAAAAAAATGAACTCCGTTTTTGTTGTCTAACGTTGTTAGAACTCACAGAATTACATTAAGGTGCAAATACGCCGCGCCCTGTATAAATCATTATAGATTCCTGGTGAATGTGACCCGATATTGGCCGATAGTACACGATTCCATAAAAACATTTAGGATATTTTACGGCGCAGTTATCTAGCGGCCAGTGTTTCAGTGCCGTCTGCGGGAATATCGTACCGTATCGTATAATATAATTCGGCTGTGATTAGTCATAATAAATAATGAATTTCATAAATAATATTATTCAAATAAATTTTGATAGGCTGCCATTAGCCGATAAACTTAAAATTAAAGAACTGGGAGGCCGTTGCCAGATATAAAGTTGTCACAAACTTGTGAACGAAAAGCCGAAAACCGGTCTCTTACGCGTCGGTTTTCAAAAGATATTTATAAAAAAACAACTGGATATGTGGTTGTGAAATAACAAATTTGGTGTACTGTTTTCCGTGCTTGCTATTTTATAAAGCCGAGTCTAGAATGAACCCCAACTGGGCAAGAAGAGGAATCAATTATTTACACCATCTTCCTGAAAAAACAAGGAAACATAAATCGTTTCGTGACCACATCAATTCTTGTACTGCCTTTGCTATGCTCGGTAAGGTTAATATTATGTCTCACCTAAGCTCTGCATATAGAGAAAGTATTATTTCGCATAATAATAAGGCTGAGAAAAATCGCTATATTTTAAAAAGGATAATCAGTTGCGTAAAATTTTGTAGTGCTTTTGATTTAGTACTTAAAGGTCATGATGAAAGTGAATCCTCTGAGAACCAAGGTATATTTGAAGAACTAATTAATTTCACTGCAGAGCTGGACAATATACTAAAAGAACATACGTACGGCAACCGTATATAAAGGGACCTCAAATACTATCCAGAATGAAATTCTAGAGAGTATGTTACAAGTGTGTAGGGAAGAAATTTATAAGCAAATTGAAAAGGCAGACCATTTATCAACTCAATGCGATGGAACCATGGTATATTTTTGTGAAGGCTCCATCCTTGAATATTTTTGGGGTTTTATAAGGGTGAAAGATAAAACAGCTGATGGGTTAAAAACATGTATTGAAAATGAAATTGACCCCTAGTTTTAAAAACTTCCCAAAAATTAATAGGTTAAACGTATGACGGCGCAAATGTTATGAGGGGTGTGAACAGAGGCGTTCAAATTAAAACAAAATATCCAATGCTCATTTTATTCATTGTTATGCCCATCAATTAAACCTCATTATGCAGAAATCGGCATCACAAAATGCAAAAGTACGCGTGTTTTTTAATAATCTGTCGGCCATACCTGTTTTTTTTCAAACTCATCTGATCGTTGTGATGTTTTACAAGAGATAATAAATAAAAGATTACCAAGGGCGGTGATGTTGAGCAAATAAAGATTAAGAACTGAGTTGGAGGTAATTTACTCGAGAGAAGATTTAAAAGAAATTGTTGAAGCAATAAATCTTCTTTTATTTATTATGGAAAATAACCTGAGTGAAATATTTATCGAAACATCGAAAATATTAAAAATTATCGTGACGACTCCAATGATAATAGCCGAAGCAGAACGCACTTTTTTGACGCTTAAACACATAACAACATTTTTACGAAATACCATGCTTAAAGACAAGACTAAATGCTTTAGCTATGATGTCCATAAATCGAAATTTAGTGCACGAAATAAACAATTTTGATGATAAAGTCATGGAAAAATTCATTTCCATGAAGGACCGCAGAGCGGATATCATTTAAAAAAAATTACTTACCCACCCATTTTGTTTAGTTTAATCTGTGTAAATATGTTGTTCTTTCTTTTTCCTACTTATAAACCGTGGCTACCTACTTTGTGAAGTAATTTTTTTATAACATTATAAAAACTATTCCGCTGTTCCAGTTCTTCGTTTTTGCAAACTTGAATTTTAAGGTAGGTGGATTTTTGTTTAAAATAATCTCCTTATTTTGGATTTTTTCCGTTTTGATTTACAATTATTATTGTTTTTGTCGTTATTGTAGGTATTAATATTTTTGAATTCCTATGTATTTATTCAACTTTAATAAATGTTGTAAATGGATACTTTTTCGCGCAATTTGCCTATATGTCATTTGGTATTTGATTTCGGATGCGCCCCTCCTAACTCAAACCCCACGACACGCCACTGATAGTACAGTAAAAGTAATAGGGTTTTCGTATCAGGCTTATTTGTAGATTACACCTAATACACATGTAATTGTTTACATTCATATTTTTTGATGTACGTAAATAAGAAAAATAACTTTTTTGAAAATCCGCGAAAACAACACTTACGAGGAAGAAAGTATTGACAACAGCTGTCGCTATATATCTGTTTAATACATGATTGTAAGGTTGACTATGGTCGAGGCAAGATAAATATCAATGCACGTAATTGATTTTTAATGACGTAATATATTGCGCGTTTGCCAAGGTAATTTGACAATCATCTATGGTTTGTCAGTGAATAAATGAACATTAGGTTATGTTTAGCGACGTTCCCGATATGAATACGGTATTAGATAACATAAGCCGAAATAAATATTGTTATTTATAACGTAATAAGAAGTAAAATAAACAAAATTAATTTTATTGGCGTATAAGGTTTACAAAATAAATAAATAAAATATTATGATATACAGTGTGGTCATAAAGTTTGGAACAAAGCTTATAAGCGCATTATTTTACATTTTTAGGAAAAACGCTCGGACAGGTAAATTTTCTTTTTTAAAACGCCATCTTTTGACATACAATTTTTTTCTATGACGTCATTGGTTTTCGAGTGATGACGTTATCAACACTTTTTTAAATGGCAACTATATTATTTTTTTCTCGTTTTTGGTAGATCTTTATATCCACCAAATAGTGATATAAAACAATTGGTATGTTGCATCAACATTTTTTATTATATATAAACTAAAATAATAATAAACAGAGTCAAAACCTAAGTTAGGTGTTATTGGGGACACCGTTGCAAGACTATGTTCCTATATTGAAGAAAAAACCACAAGATATTTATAGACAACCTTTTTACGTCTCTTGATACAATATCATTTTTGAAGAGTAGAGATATTTATGTGGTCGGAACAATACGATCAAATAGAATTGCAGGTGCAAGTGAGAAACTAGTATGCGAGAAAGATTTGAAAAAAAGAGGAAAAGGATCAAGTTCAGTTACCACTTCATCCGATAACATTAGTGTGATTCGGTGGGTAGACAATAATATAGTACATATGGTTTCATCTTTCGTTGGTAAAGAACCGCAAGATACTGTAAGAAGATGGGACAAAACCAAAAAAAGCCACGTCAACATTCCGCGACCACAAGCAGTAATCCAATACAATAAATTTATGGGTGGTGTTGACATGGCAGATAGAATGGTTGCCCACTATCGTCATGCAACGAAAAATAAGAAATTTAACGTAAGAATCGCATTCCACTTTATAAACGTCGCTGTCATAAATTCGTGGATCCTCTACCGCGAAGCTAAACATTGTAGCATCTCTTTGGTTGAGTATAAGGCATATATTGTCCATGCCCTTCTTAGAATGAATACAAACCAAAAAGGAAGACCGGCACATGGAAATACACCACCAACGAAAAAGAAGGCATGGACAAAAGTTTGCGTGAAGTGCGATTGAATGGAATAGGACACTACCCCGAAAAGCAAGAATTAAAGAATCCTCCTAGATATCATTATCAAAACTGCGTAAAACGTACTCGATATACGTGCAAGAAATGTAAGGAACCAGTGTGCCCTGAGTGTCTTGAATCTTTTCATCAATGAACTTTGGCAACATGCGTGGACAGATATTTCTTCTTATTTTTTACTAATTTACTAAATAAAACACTTGGTATATTTGTTTGACAAAATGTATTTAAAATATATCTAACATATGTTTCGACTTATACAGTCATTCTCAAAGAGTCATGTAAACTAAGTGAAAAGAATACTCCTACCAATATTTATGGCTTATTTTTTAAAAGTTTTATTACAGCATCGATTGTGGGGGTATTTGAAAAATCCAATTGCGTGTTTGTGACCTGTCTGTTGAGATTTATGGCTTTTTTTATTTCTAAAATTTCTAAGAAGTCAAGCCTTTTACCCTTATTACAAGAGTGTAAAAGTTTGAAATTATTAGCGTTAAACAGATGAGAATATTGAATACAGTGTTCCGCGAATCCCGTGGTCATATTGCCATGTAGAATAGAACTTCTGTGCTGTTTGATACGTTCTTTTATAGAGCGTCCTGATTGGCCAATGTATACCGCGTCACAATCACTGCAAGTTAATTCATACACCCCTGACTTATCACGCAATTCTGTTTTTTGTTTATTGTTAACTAGAATATTTCCTAAATTGCATTTATTTACTAGGATGACATTTAAACCTAATTTATTTACTTTATTAGAAACTTTATTGCTAACCCCAGGTATATAGTTTAGGGTATGAAACACTTTGTTAGTTTTTATGTATGTATGTCCGGAGTAAAAATTATTGATAAGGAAAGCGCGTTGTTTTCTGTAAATCATTTTGTCTAAGAATTCTGTTTTGTACCTGTTATTTCTAGCTATAGTTTTTATGGTATATACTTCTTTTTCAAAGTTCTTATTATTTAGAGGGAAATTTCAACCGGCAAATTCCAACCAATCGTGGAATATAAAAATGACAGCCTTTCACAGTTTCATACACAGACTGATTAATTTCCCTCTAAATAATAAGAACTTTGAAAAAGAAGTATATACCATAAAAACTATAGCTAGAAATAACGGGTACAAAACAGAATTCTTAGACAAAATGATTTACAGAAAACAACGCGCTTTCCTTATGAATAATTTTTACTCCGGACATACATACATAAAAACTAACAAAGTGTTTCATACCCTAAACTATATACCTGGGGTTAGCAATAAAGTTTCTAATAAACTAAATAAATTAAATTTAAATGTCATCCTAGTAAATAAATGCAATTTAGGAAATATTCTAGTTAACAATAAACAAAAAACAGAATTGCGTGATAAGTCAGGGGTGTATGAATTAACTTGCAGTGATTGTAACGCGGTATACATTGGCCAATCAGGACGCTCTATAAAAGAACGTATCAAAGAGGACAGAAGTTCTATTCTACATGGCAATATGACCACGGGATTCGCGGAACACTGTATTCAAAATTCTCATCTGTTTAACGCTAATAATTTCAAACTTTTACACTCTTGTAATAAGGGTAAAAGGCTTGACTTCTTAGAAATTTTAGAAATAAAAAAAGCCATAAATCTCAACAGACAGGTCACAAACACGCAATTGGATTTTTCAAATACCCCCACAATCGATGCTGTAATAAAACTTTTAAAAAATAAGCCATAAATATTGGTAGGAGTATTCTTTTCACTTAGTTTACATGACTCTTTGAGAATGACTGTATAAGTCGAAACATATGTCAGATATATTTTAAATACATTTTGTGAAACAAATATACCAAGTGTTTTATTTAGTAAATTATTAATCATGTTTCACCAAGAGCCAACCGTGAATTCTATACACTATATTATTTTTTACGTTCACAGGTTACTAAAAATTTCAAAACTATGTATTTTTCAATTTCTAAGATCAATAAAAGTTGAATAAAATTTATGATTTGCTTTTTCACGTGTTGTGAAAAACCCGTCCCTGAAGAGGTTAATGCAATTGAGAATTAATGTAGAAACAAACGTAACACATAGAATTACAGGTTCATGAAATATATTTAATATCATAATAATCAGTTTAAAATACATTTACTATTAGAATTTATTACGAAATATAAACTAGGACTTTTTAAAAATTTTAAAATTCAACATATTCTGAACATTTATAAAAGTTATTTAACCATTTTCCATATAAAAGAAAATAAATAAATCGATTCCTAATGTCGATAAAATGAACACCACACTTTTTAAGAACTAAGATACCAAGTACGTAAATAACGTATATATAGCAGACTTTAAATTTGTAGTAGTTGGTAAACGTTTTGTAAACTTAGAACTTTCCAAATAAGTAGGGCAGATGCTCTTGCGTCTTTCGATTAAAATGCATTTATTGAAATTCTTTTCAATACCTCCAAGTTTTGCCGAAGATATTTTAAAATTCCAAGAAGTTTTGGAAGTTGATATTTTTCAGATATTTGTCAATATCTGCGCGAATGTACAATGTATAACAATATTCAATGGAATGCAATCGAAAAATATGTCTCCATCAAATATTATATCCAGTAAACTTCTCTCGATACCTACCTAATCTTGTTGATTCAAACTGAATATCTTAGAATCCACAGAAATCTACAAAGGTATTAAAAATTCGAATAAATTTACTCTTAACTACCAATTAGACCTATTGGAAACTAATCTTTTCAATAGTCTTATTAATCCAGGGATGCACAGACTTATAGGGAACAGGGGCCACTCGGGAAAATTATAAGCCAAGGACGGGCCACTACAAAGAATACTTATTAAATATTTTTATTTTTAAATAGTATGAATTACTACAAATGATAAAAATAAAAGAACATTCAAAAATGTTTGTTGTAATTATGTAATCGTAATGTAATCTAATCATTACAATGTAATATTTAATGTTTTATTATTTTGATGCATGACATTGCATTGACCAAACAATTTTGTTTATGTTTGGCTTCACATTAATTGTCGCCACACGTAAAATTGCTTCCAGATTTTCATTTGCCAGACGGCTTCGATTTTTTGCTTTGTTAAGTTTCATCACTGAAAACGTTTGCTCACAAATATACGTCGATCCAAATAAGCTTGCGCATTTCAATGCATTAATTCGCAAATCTTTATAAGCGGTTTTGTCAACGCAACGGTAAAAGTTTAGTAAATTACCTTCATTAAACTTCGTATATTATCATAATTTTGCATGTCTATCAATTCCAGCTGTATTGATTCCGGTGCATTTTCGGGTGAAATGTTGAAAGGATTGCTGAAAATGTCTAATAAAGGTTTAACTTTTTTGAAGTCTAGAAAACGATCATGAAAAGCTTGTATTAAAATATCAATTTTTTCAACATAAGCAAAATTGACATCAGTTTTATTGAATTTCTCCATAATTTTTTTGTAGTTCGGAATATGGCTGTAATTGGCTGAATTGATTTGTGTCCTGAAAAGACTCAATTTGCATTGAAAGGACGAAACATGAGCGTATAACTGCGAAATCAATTGATCATTGCCTTGGAGTCGCGTATTTAAGACATTCAAGTGATTTGTGATATCTACAAGAAACGCTAGGTCACACAGCCAATCAGGGGTATCGAGTTCGGAGACGTCCTTTTTCTTTTCCGCCAGAAATATTTTGATTTCTTCAATCAAGTCAAGAAACCGCTCTAGTGACAACCCACGACTTAGCGAATAGCACCTTACTTCAGTGTAAAACAGGAGATCACCATATTCGTTTTCAATATCCTCGAGAAATTGTGTGAATTGTCGGGGATTGGGACCTCGTGATTTTATAAAGTTTACAGTAGGTACTACAACTTTCATCATATTTTCAAAGCCCAATAATTTTGAACAGAGATGTATAATGCAATGAAACTGCATTAATTCCTTGGTATCTATATTTTTAGTTTGTAAATACTCTTTTAACATAATTATTATCCCAGATTTACTTCCAACCATTGAAGGTCAGTCGTAATTTCAGATAATTTCGTTAAATCCAAATGCATTATAGAACATTTTTCCATAAGAGCTTTGAGCATGTCAGTCCTCTTGGTTTGACTTGTCAAAGAACTCATACCAATCAGTTCTTCACTCACTTCAAAATTTTGCGTTACACTTCGTAAAAATATTAAGAGTTGAGCAGTGGAACTTATATTTGTAGATTCGTCGAGTGCTATAGAAAAATACTCAAAACTATTCGATTTCGTAGCTAATTGCTCTCCTATATTAGCTGCTAATGTGGTAAGTCTTCTTTGAACAGTTATCCGATTTAATTGAATTTTCTCAAACCTCGTTGCATCTTTTGGACACATTTTTTTTTACGGCGATATCTAAACGCTGCTTAACAAACTCACCATCTGTAAAAGGCCGACTAGTTTTTGCTATTATTCGAGATATTTCAAAGCTAACTTCAGTAGCTGTTTCAGCTACTGTATGGTTTTGTAAACATAGCTTGCTGGCCTATTAGTTCCCTTTGTAAAGTGTAAATTTTTTGCGTTCGATTTTCGCCGGTTAATTTGGTAAAAGTATGATGCTGGGTTTCATAATGCCTTTTCACATTATATTCCTTCGGAATAGAAACACTACTCTTGTATATTAAACAGACGCTTTTGTTATGCGATGAAATAAAAAAGTATTTTTCGGTCCAAATATCTTGAAACTGTCGATATTCATCTTTTTTAATCTTCAACCTTACGACTACGTTTTTTACTGGGGCCTGGTTTACCCATATCAAAATTGATATTATATTGTTACGTAGGTAGAATGCCAAGTTCGAACGACGAAATAATTATTCTTCACAGATTACAATCAAACAATATAACGTTCGCTTGTCCGTAGTTAAAACTTAACTGCCTCGATAGCGGGCGATGCGTTGTATTTATACGAGTTACCTAACATCGAGAACCTACCACATTGTTCGGGGCTAATACCGACGTGTTTCGCGAATCTTCGAGTAATCTACTCGTAGTTGGTTCGACAGATTTCTAGTCTCGTAACAATATGCTTGGAACGACGAGCAGCATGCCTGTCCTACGAGGTAAACCTGAACAAGAAAGTAGTAGGTACTGAAAGATACATATCTTACTAACAATTACAAAAGGTAGAAGAAAATAAAAATGGATTTTTACCTACTTTTGTAGTTTTTCGAACAATTTTTAAAATTCGTTGGTGGGCCGCACAAATATCGACAGTGAGATCCATGCGGCCCGCGGGCCGCGGTATGTGCTTCGCTGTATTAATCCATAATAATCTTAATATATTTTCTTAGTACTATATATCCCCGCAGTTGTTAGTCCGAAAATACTCCATAGTCAATTAATTACTTCTTAATTATATTTTAACACTAGGATTATTTTTGGTTGTAGCCAATACGATATGTCCGAGATAATGAGGGACACTATGAGGATCTCGGAAACCTTAAGAGATAGAGATTTGGATAAATGGGACAAAAGTTGCGTAATAAAAGGTCTAAGAAACTGCCGTTTAGATTTTACAGAAAAATTTTTTAGTTTTTGAGAAATTTTGAAAAAATAGAATTTTTCGATTTTACAAACTTTTTTTCCTGGCGTTAATATTTAACCTAGAGCAAAACCAATGACACTTCTCCACAGCAACTTTTAGTGGCGTTGTGAGTTTTTTAATCCAACGTTTCGTCTTTACGGAACCATCATAAACTTATTTTTTAAATACGGCCGTGATGTGTTTATATTAGATTCTGAAAACCCTTTTTATTGCAAATTCAACGACCTATCATACTTTATCATTTAATTGCGGTTTCGTCATTTTTTCGACCTCAATCAAGAAAATTTCTAGTACAGACCTGTACCAATTTTTTTTTTTTAAGAATAAATTTCGTTATGTTCATTAACAGTTTATTTCATTTACATATTCAATAGCAATCCAATGGCTACATTAAAAAAAACAAAGAACAAATCAAATTAAATTAACTGAAGACATAAAAAGTAAATACAGTAAATAATAAAAATAAATTAAAACACTTGGCTTGTTTCACTATGAGATTTATTTAAATTCTCTAACAATTGTTTCGGCTGTTATGCCATTCTCAAAGAGATCTATAAATCTAACTTAAAGACTATCGCACTTGTTCTTATATGTTGTCTGTTCTTGTGTGTAGTGGGGGTGGTACTATATTGTGTATTACGGTGTCTATAAAGGGTGTATTGGCATATTCTATCTGTGTGTTGGTGATTAATAGATTTTGTTTTTTCGCTATTTTTATTTCTAATATTTCTAGGAGGTCCAATCTCTTGCTTTTTGTGATATTGTGTATTAAGTCGCAGTTATCTATATCGGGGAAGTGGTTGAGTTCTATACAGTGTTCGGCAAAGCCTGTGTTTTTCTCACTATATAAAATTGACTTTTTGTGTTCTTTAACTCTGTTTTTAATGGCTCGTCCACTTTGGCCGATATAGATAGCTTCACAGTCTTTACATTTTAATTTATAAACACCTGATTGGTCCATTTTATCTCTTTTATCTTTGTTGTTGCTAATCATTGTTCCCAAACTTGTTTTATTTACCCAGCTTATTTTGATATCTAATCCTTTTACTATTCTGTTTATTTTATTAGTGAGTTGTGGTATGTATGTAATTTTGTGCCATCTTTGTATATTTTCTGTTATTTTCGGGTATAGGTATTTGTTCTTATTATTTTGTATTTCTTTACGTTTTAACAGTTTATCTACGATTTTAGGGTCATATCCATTATTTCTTGCGATTAATTTAATTAATTAATTTCTGTATTAAAATCTGTCTTGTTTAATGGTGTGTTTGTGGCTCTATGTATATAACTATTGAATGTTGACATTTTTATTTTCATCGATTGTTTAGCGTTTGCGTGTAATATGTTGTCTGTAAAAGTGGGTTTTCTGTAGATTTCGAATGTAAGCTTATTATTATGTCTGTTTATTGTAATGTCTAGAAAGTTTATTTTCTTGTCTTTTTCTGTTTCTTTTGTAAATTGTATCTTGTGGTTTATAGAATTTATTACTTTTAGGAACTCCGTTAATTGCCTATCTGTACCCTTCCATATGCAAATTACGTCGTCTACATATCTGGCCCAGAAATGGACTTGTTTTGTGGACTTGTAATTTGCATATGGAAGGGTACAGATAGGCAATTAACGGAGTTCCTAAAAGTAATAAATTCTATAAACCACAAGATACAATTTACAAAAGAAACAGAAAAAGACAAGAAAATAAACTTTCTAGACATTACAATAAACAGACATAATAATAAGCTTACATTCGAAATCTACAGAAAACCCACTTTTACAGACAACATATTACACGCAAACGCTAAACAATCGATGAAAATAAAAATGTCAACATTCAATAGTTATATACATAGAGCCACAAACACACCATTAAACAAGACAGATTTTAATACAGAAATAAACACAATTAAATTAATCGCAAGAAATAATGGATATGACCCTAAAATCGTAGATAAACTGTTAAAACGTAAAGAAATACAAAATAATAAGAACAAATACCTATACCCGAAAATAACAGAAAATATACAAAGATGGCACAAAATTACATACATACCACAACTCACTAATAAAATAAACAGAATAGTAAAAGGATTAGATATCAAAATAAGCTGGGTAAATAAAACAAATTTGGGAACAATGATTAGCAACAACAAAGATAAAAGAGATAAAATGGACCAATCAGGTGTTTATAAATTAAAATGTAAAGACTGTGAAGCTATCTATATCGGCCAAAGTGGACGAGCCATTAAAAACAGAGTTAAAGAACACAAAAAGTCAATTTTATATAGTGAGAAAAACACAGGCTTTGCCGAACACTGTATAGAACTCAACCACTTCCTCGATATAGATAACTGCGACTTAATACACAATATCACAAAAAGCAAGAGATTGGACCTCCTAGAAATATTAGAAATAAAAATAGCGAAAAAACAAAATCTATTAATCACCAACACACAGATAGAATATGCCAATACACCCTTTATAGACACCGTAATACACTATATAGTACCACCCCCACTACACACAAGAACAGACAACATATAAGAACAAGTGCGATAGTCTTTAAGTTAGATTTATAGATCTCTTTGAGAATGGCATAACAGCCGAAACAATTGTTAGAGAATTTAAATAAATCTCATAGTGAAACAAGCCAAGTGTTTTAATTTATTTTTATTATTTACTGTATGAAGTTAAAATGTTTCACCAAGAAGTATCTGCAACAACAGCCGAGAATATAAAAAGTAAAATACAACAACAAACGAATATGAACAAAACAACTAAGTTTAGAGCGTATGTTAGAAAAGATTTCCATTATTCTCCAGGCACAGATAGCACCTTCTCATCGTCGATTCTAACACCCTAATAAGCATTTGTGGAGTAATATTGGCAAATGCTTCCGGAATTAATCCCCTCAGTTCTTCATCTCTTGCAAAATTTTGCTGATAAACATGATTCTTTACGAATCCCCATACGAAGAAATCAAGCGGAGTTATATCGGGTGAACGCGCTGGCCAAGGTGTTTCTGAATGGGCGCTAATGATTTTCTCTGGAAATCTCATTGAAAGATATTCCCGAACGGCTCTAGAATTATGTGCAGGTGCACCATCTTGCTGTATCCAATAGTTATGAATCATTGCTAGGGGCATGCTATCGAGAGCATCCTATAAATCATTTTGCAGCAAATGCTCTGATGTTAAGGTATGGTGGTAAATAAACGGTCCTACAGTCGTTGTACCGAAAATACCACCCCACATATTAAAACCAAAACGGTGTTGATGCCTTGACGTTTTGTTTAAACGTGGATTGGTTACAGATCAATAATGGACATTTCGTCTATTGAAAATGCCATTATTCGTAATCATACTCTCATCAGACCATATTATTTTATAAGGAAAATTCATATTCTCTTGGAATTTTCTTGTGTACCATTCACAGAATGAGCGACGTCGTTCTAAATCACCTGATCTAAGTCCTTGACAAATTCTGATGTAATTTTTGTTTTTTTTTTAAATACAATGTGTCGTTGATTTTGATATACCAATGTTTTGTTCAATCCGCCGGACCGATGTACCGGGATCCTCAGTGACGGCCAACAGAACATTTTGTACGGTTTCCTCATTGCCTGTTTTTCGTTGGGAAACTACAGGTTTTCTAAAAGAACCATATGCTTTAAGGTTTGTTACTAATTTTCTAAAGGTCTTTTTATTTGGCTGCCTCCTTTCAGGATACTTCTGCAAATTCATACGCTCTGTAACAGAACAATTTTGGTTAGGTGAAATGAAACATGCCAGCATGTCGAACTTTTCTTCTTTAGAAAACATAATTAATAGAAAAAAATTTATACTATTGCACAAAAATTAAACACCAATCCAATGTGTCAAAAAACTAACGTCAATCCAAATACAACAGTATCACATTTGCTTTCCAAAGCTTGCTTGCGTCTTGGTGATAATGGCGTATCATACATTTGGAAAACGCAAAAAAAATCGAAAAAATGACGAAACTGCAATTAAATGATAAAGTATGATAAGTCGTTGAATTCGCAATAAATGGGGTTTTCAGAATCCAATATAAACACATCAGGGCCGTATTTTAAAAAAATAAGTTTATGATGGTTTCGCAAAGACGAAACTTTGATTAAAGAACTAACAACGCCACCGCAAACAGCATTAAAAGTTTTTGTGGAGAAGTGTTTTTGGTTTTGGTCTAGGTTAAATATTAACGCCAGGAAAAAAATAGTTTGTAAAATCAAAAAATTCAATTTTTTCAAAATTTCTCAAAAACTAAAATTTTTTTCAGGCCAATTTCTTAGACCCTTGATTACGCAACTTTTCTCCCTTTTAACCAAATCTGTATCTCTTAAGGTTTCCGAGATCCCCATAGTGGCCCTCATTATCTCGGACACATCGTATACAGGCTTAGGCAAATGGATCTATTCCAATATCTTTGATATGGCTACTTAGATTTCAATAAGATTTTCCACAATTAATTAAATGCCAATCGGGGATTCGATCAGTGTATTTATATTCGAATCAGGCTTCGATGTTAGCTTTTTCATTTTAAACAAAACAGCCTGTATATTTTTATAAATTTCAATAGCTCTGTTGTGGAAGTTCAGCAATAATAAGGTTTGGCATCCTTTTATTGAACAACAACAAAGATATTTCATAAAAATTTTGTAATCATGTTTATGTTTAGTAAGCTATGGAATTAAAATTCAGTACTTGATTTAAACTGTAAGAATTAACTTTGTAGACGTCCAGATATTAATTATAATTATTCAATTAACTGAAAAAGAACGTATTGAAATTCTGACGATCATTTGCTTTAGTGACTGCATCAGAACTCAAGTATGTAATTTATTTAACAACTTGCATCAAGATCGGCATCCAATATCATGAACTGTCGTTGGTAAAACTTTGAGAAGGTATAACTTGACCGGAAAAGATCAAAGAGCCGACGACCAAAAGTCGCAACTAATGAAGTTATTGCTCAAGATATTGCTATAAGTAGAGGGACATAGCCGATTCTAGCACCTCCTCATGTTGAACCTCCTCATTGCCCTTGACCTTGCATGTGGCACAGCCCAAGGGCAATGAGGAGGTTCTACATGAGGAGGTGCTAGAATCGGCTATGACAAGGTCAAGGTCAAGGTCAAGGTCAAGGTTATATCAAGGTTATATCAAGGTTATATCAAGGTTATATCAAGGTTATATCAAGGTTATATCAAGGTTATATCAAGGTTATATCAAGGTTATATCAAGGTTATATCAAGGTTATATCAAGGTTATATCAAGGTTATGTAAAGGATATCACAAGGTCAAGGTCACGACAAGGTCAAGGGTACGGCAAGGTCAATGGCACAACAAGGTGAAGGGTACGACAAGTGGAGGGAGTTTAAGGTGCTATTTAAGAAACGTGGAGAACGTATTCGCAAATAGTGTAATCCTTAACAATATTATGGAACTATTACATAGAAAATATATTTTTTCTGTGAGTGAGTTAACAGAAGAGGAAGAAGATGAAATAATACAAGTATTGGAAAGTATTGGTGAAGATGAGGAAAGTGAGGAAGAAGAAAGTAATAATGAAGAAAATAATTATAATGAAGAAAATAATGATAATGAAGAAAATAATGATGAAGTAATTTTCGATGATGATGATGAAGTAATTTTCGACGATATTTTTGAAATAGAGACAGTGATACTTCTAGCAGAACTAGATAATATCAGTGATTTTGAAAATAATTAAGATGACCAATTATTAGTGTTTATTTATTTTATTATTAGTGTTAGTTAAATACAGTAGTAGTAAATAAATTTGCGGAGGATAGTAGATGTAGTACAGAAGTTGGTTCTACAGTTAAAAGTAAGCTTGAGGAGGTGCCCACCCTCGAAATCGTGCTAAAGCGCAGGTTTACCGATAAGAGGTTTATAAAGAGACAGTTGGTGTATGCCAGCAACAGTTCATTGCAGCAGTTCATTTCAAAGTGTTCATTTAAAGAAACTAAGATGTTTGATTGTGAGTATTGTGGTAAACAATTTTCTCGTGGAGATAACAGAAATCGACACATGTTAAGTTCTTGCAAAGGCAAGAGAATAAAAATCAGTGATAACAATCCAGACTTATGGAAATGTGAAATCTGTGATGTATACGTGGAGAAGAATTGTTATACTGCACATATTCGTAGTGCCACGCATCGAAATAAAGCGTTTGTAATAGTTGACGATGGTGTAAGAAGAAGTGTATCCACATTCGCAGGAAGAATAGTAAGTTATCAAATATCTGATTCGTCTCAAATATATGTTGATATTGAAGAATTTTCAAATAACATCAGAGAAAAGGTGTTGACATTAATAGAGAGTGTCGTACATGTACATAATTCGATTAAAATAAATTTTGAATTATATGGTATGTATTATTTGCTGACAAAAGATAATGTGGAAATCAAATCATTTAATACTATGAACAAGATCATAACGCAAGGAAGTGAATTATATAGCTTGTACAATGAGTATATTGATGAAATTAAGAATAAAATGAGCGAATTCCAGGAGCGTAATTCAGGTAAAATTGTATAAACTTATATTATTATAGTGATTTACGTATCTCTGATTATATTTCAGGTTGGACTTTGAGCAATATTATACATTTGGAAGTGAACATAAATAAATACAATCCTATGAGAGGATCAAGTTATGTGGACTTACCACCATCAATAAAGAAGAAGAAGGCCATTATAAATATTCAAAATGTTGACAATGCATGTTTCGCTTGGGCGATTACTTCAGCGTTAAGAGTGCCAGGTGGACTTCCCCAAAGACCTTCTTCCTATCCCCATTATGATACCGTGGCTGATTTTACTGGTTTAGATTTCCCTGTCCATTTAAAGGACATTGTTAAGTTTGAAGAAAAGAATAATATATCTGTAAACGTATATGGTATCGAGGAGTATTTCGATGGTGCTGTGACGGTGCATGATATAGTGGGACCTTTATATTTTACGAAACAAAGGAAAATGACTCATATAAATTTATTACTTCTTTCTGCGAAAGAAGGGAATTTACACTATTGTTGGATTAAGAACTTGTCTCGACTTGTGTCGGCTCAAAAATCACAGCGTGGACACCAAAAATATATTTGTGAAGGATGTCTAACTTTTTTTACATCGTTAGAAAAATTACAAAGACATGAACATGAAGATTGTAAGCAGGTGAAGGCGGTGTTTCCAACTATGAATCTGAAGACGAACAAATATGGTGAAGAAGTTCCGGAAAATATATTAAAATTTGAAAAATTTGAAAAGCAGTTAAGAGTTCCTTTTGTTGTGTATGCTGATTTTGAGGCAATATTAAAACCTATTGATATGGTAGAACCGGATCATGTAAAACCTTATAGTGTGAAATGTTTCGAACATCAGCCACATTCTTTCGCTTACTATATAAAATGTTCGTTCGATGAAAATTTGTGTAAACTGCGCACATACCGTGGACAAAATACACCTAAAACGTTCATGACAGAGTTGGAAAGTGATGTAAAATTATTATATAAAAACTATTTGAGTAAAATTGTGGAAATGAAACCCTTAACTGAAGAAGAGTGTTATAGTTATGAGCAAGCGAGAAGTTGTCATATTTGTGAAAAAGCACTAGATGTGAATGATAAAGTATGCGACCATGATCACATGACTGGATTATATCGAGGTGCAGCACACATGGTATGTAATATAAATTACAAAGAACCTCGCTATACTCCAATCATAATGCACAATTTATCGAATTACGATACACATTTATTTGTAAAATCCTTAGCATTGGATAAGGAAGAAATAGATGTTATTGCCCAAAATAAAGAAAAGTATATATCATTTTCTAAGAAAGTATATGTTGGCGATAGAATTGACTGTAATGGTAAGAAGAGGAAAGTCTTCCATAAATTGAGATTTTTAGATTCATTTCGATTTATGAGTTCTTCTTTAGATAAATTATCATCTTATTTAGAGGATTCTCAGTGTAGAGAAGTGTCAAGATATTATATGGGTGAAAAATTTAATTTATTACGACGAAAGGGTGTCTTTCCATACAACTATGTCACATCATTTGAAAGTCTATCTGTGACAGATTTGCCCAGTAAAGATAAATTTTATGATATATTATCTGATAGCGAAATTAGCGATGAGGATTATAGTAGAGCCGTTCGAGTGTGGGATTTATTCGAATGTCAATCTCTGGGGGAATATAGTGATATATATCTACGATCTGATGTTTTGCTACTTGCAGATGTTTTCGAAAATTTTCGAAATATTTGTATGGACAATTACAAGTTAGATCCAGCACACTATTTTACGGCACCAGGTCTTAGCTGGGAAGCGATGCTACGAATGACAGACGTAAATTTAGAATTATTAACAGATGCGGATATGTTTCATTTTTTCAAACAGGGCATACGTGGAGGTGTCAGTATGTGTTCTAAAAGAATAGAGGTGGCAAATAACGAATACTTATCACAATTTGATCCATCAGAACCTAAGAAATATATATTATACCTCGATGCGACGAATTTGTATGGTTATGCTATGACGTCCAAATTACCAAGCGGTGAATTTGAATGGTTAACGAATGAGGAGTTAATGATGCTGGATGTTCAAACTTTGGAAGACAATGGGGATAGAGGGTACGTTTTCGAAGTTGATTTAGAATATCCAACAGCTCTTCACGACCTCCACAATGATTATCCCTTTTGTCCGGAACACGTTATACCACCTAATTCTAAACATCCTAAATTGATTCCAAATCTTTCAAATAAATCGAATTACATTATTCACTATACGACTTTGAAACAATGTTTGAATAATGGTTTGAAACTAAGTGGAATTCGACGCGGAATTAAGTTTAAACAAAGTAATTGGTTAAAGGGATATATTGATTTTAATACAAAGAAATGAAGTGAATCGAATAATGCATTCTACAAAGAATTTTACAAGTTAATGGTGAATAGCATATTTGGAAAAACTATGGAAAATGTTGAAAATCATGTTAATATTAAATTGGTTTCCCATTGGGAAACAATTAGAAACAGATTGGGTGCGGAGGCATATATTGCAAAGCCAAACTTTAAATCCAGTAAAGTATTTTGCAACACGTTAACAGCTATCGAATTGGCTCAAGTTCGAGTAGATTATGTAAAGCCTGTGTACGTAGGATTCACAATCCTGGAAATAGCTAAGAAGATAATGTATCACTTTTTCTATACCTTTCTTAAGCCTTTGTATGATTCGGACATTACACTGCTCTACACAGACACAGATTCTCTAATTATAAGTGTACGAAATTATAATGTATATAATGACATAAAAAATAATTTAGATATGTTTGATACTTCAACTTTTACTGAAGGGAACTTATTCGGAATACCACGCAGTTCACCTAGGCTCGGTAAAATGAAGGATGAATACGGCGGAGGTATTATTGAATGCTTCTATGGTACAGGGGCCAAAGCTTATTGCTTGAAAGTCCAAAATAAAACGGTGAAGACGGCGAAAGGAGTCAAAAAATATGTTATTGATAAGAAATTGTCCGTTGCAGATTATAGAAGTGTTGTTGAAGAAAATGAAACTCTTATGCGGAAGATGTACGTATTTCGATCGGATTTTCACACGATTTACACCGAATTGCGAAATAAAGTAGCGCTCACATCAAAAGATGATAAACGATATATTCTCCCAGATAGAGCTTCCACCTTAGCGTGGGGACATTATAGAATAGAAGAATTAGAACGTGAAGCAAATTTGCAGAAATTGATTACCGAATTGATGGATTACCAACCTACAATTGACTTTAGCTCCTAATTTGCTTTCCTATCTATACTTTTTCCATTATGTGTACTTTGAACTTATTACTTATGTAAAATAAAACACTGTATTTGATTTATTTTTCTAATTAGTTCTCTCATATGTATGCTTCTTAAACTGTTCTACCTCATAACATGCATACTATGAACTGTATCATAACTTATAAGAAATATAATACTGTATTTAATTTTTTTGTAATTAGCTCTCATAACTGTTTCATGTGTACTCTGAACTGTATTACTACTTCTTGTAAAATAAAACACTATAATTTATTTATTTTTTTATTATTTCCCTAATTTCATTCGAAAATTACGTTCTACAATACATTATCCTTAGATATCCAGGAGTTGTGTGATGCAGGCATACCCAACCATTTGACAAGGACTTGATTCTTTTTTCGACGTATAACTTTCTCAACCAGATAAACATCTGGATGTCGAACCTTTTTTAATTCTTCTTCATAAAAACCTCCGAGAACATTCTGCTTTTGAGAATCTTGCAATATATACGTTCTCGGATATGTATTCTGGACTTTGCTTATCGTGAATACTTCATAGGTCCAGTTCGGAGTATACATTTTAGAAAAAACGTGTCTATGCTTACTGATACGCACGTGATCTCCCACTTCAAATTTACCAATTCTAGGGTCACCAATTTTTATGTGACTGTACACCGATTTTTGAATTGCTTTGGCATTCCTTTGGTTTACTGCAACAGGTTTGTATCCCGTTGTTCTGTGAACTGTATTGTTGTAAATGTTGACCAACTTTTGCAACATACCAACCCACCGGTAGTTACCGTTGAAGCTGAACTCCTTCCACATTTTATTTTTAATCGTTCTATTAAAACGCTCAACAATAGAACTTTTTAAATTGGAGTAAGTGGTGTAGTGATTAATGTTATACTTATCCATGATCTTCTTAAACAGCCTGTTAAAAAATTCTTTCCCTTGATCGCTCTGAATATTCCTTGGAATGTTTTTCTTTCCTGAGGAGAGTATGGATTCCATAGCCGCTGACACTTCTGCTGCTGTTTTATTTTTTATTGGAATCACCCACGCAAACTTTGAAAATGTATTTATGCATACGAAAAGATATTTGAAATTATCGTTTTCTCGAGCATAAGGTATCATCTCAACCAGATCGATCTGGAATAAGTCTCGTAGTCCTTTTATTATGACTCTCCGTCGTCTAAAATTTCGTCGCGCAGGCGCGTGTAGTTCATTAACGACATCCCTTTTAAGTGATGACATTTCCTTCGACGACTACTTCTGCAAACACTGGCTCTGTTTCTTTCGGTACAGGATATGGACCAATGTACTTCAATCGCAATTCCGCGTTGATGTCTATTGATACTACAGGATGGTTAAGAACGATGCTGTGAGCGTTAACGGACAGTCTCACTAATTCATCGTCGGAATAATTAACTGCAATAATCTTTCCACTGTATAGTTTATTCTTATATAACTGCGTTTGCTTTCGACGCGCAGGAGTTATAAAGTAATATGCATCCTGCCCAATACGTCCATTACTCTGCAGTTGAAAAACATATTTTGAAGGTTCCCTTTTTGGAGAAGGAACATATAATATACGAGTAAGCTTTTCCAATTCCTTCTTGAATTTAGGGTGTTTTAAAAAATTTGCTACTGCATCTTCTTCCGCTAAATGTCTTCTGACGATATGTTTATGTATGTGCCTTCCAAATTTATCTATTGTCATCGTAATACTCTATCGGTGTCGATATACTAACTGCTTTATAACTATGCTGCTCAACCTATTTAATTATTTTTGATTCCTGCAATTCCTCAATTATTGCAGTGATTTCGTTATCATGACCAGTATGTCCGGCATCCTTGGACGCCATCAGTAACTTCAATCTGTCGCACAATTCATTTACATCATCCCAATACTTATATTCCACAATACTCTTAGGAACAACGATCTTTCGCAACGGTAATTTTGTTGATAAACCCAATCCTGTTTTCCAAGTGCGGGTCCACCAAACTTCTGGTTTTTTACCTTGTACAATAGGTTTAATAATTGTCGTATATTTATAATATTTACTTGCTGCATATTTCCGATCCGGATCGTAATCAACTCTAGCGGCGTGAGTATCATTTAAAATGAATTTATAATTCTTAGCGTCAGCATATTGAAACTTTCCCGGTCTCTTCATAAACAGTAGCTCTAGTAATCCCTTAGTAGCCCTATAAGTAAATTCACCGATGATAATGTTGGGTCCATCAAACCTAATATTTGCGTTTCCAATCATCAGGTCACCATCAACTTCGCGTACACCATACTTCTCATCGAATTCTTCTTTCTCATCCGTCATTAACCCCATAAGGTAAGGTCGTATAGCGGGGTCATGATCTTTTAGCGCTGCCTTAACTACATCCGTCTCTAACAGAGTCTTATTTAACGACTTATTAGTAATTATTGACTTTGACGGACGCGTTTTCAAAAGCGATAGAGCGTGAGCCCTTGACTTATCTAACTCAAGGCTTTCACTAGAATCTAATTCATCACTTCGGTCCTCTCCTTCATCACCACCCTTTGGAGTCTCTGGCAATTGTTCCCCGATATATTCATCTTCTAGAAATGAGGGCTGGCTGAATGTCTCAGACATTCGAATCTTTTTTTTCAAATCTGATGAATTTGTAAGACTGGTTTCTCGTGGAGGTGTTCCGGCGAGATACACACTTCGTTGTTTTGTCGGAGATGAATGAGTGGATGGGCTGAACCATGACACGTGTCGCTGCTGTCGTTTACGCGGTGTACTTTGTTGTCGTAAAATTGACGTTCCTGGTATTGCCACATAAGATTTTTCTGATATGATGTCTGACCAAGATTCTTCTACTTCTTTAGAAGCGTCCGCAGAATCAGTTCGTCCTCGAGTTATATTACTGGGAGCTAATTTGCTAGCGATTTCAAGTAGCGGTTTTGCTATGGGCGCATACAGAATATTTGTTTCTCTCTGAGATTGTGCAATGTCAGCCCGTAATGTTCTTAACTTTTGTTTAAGAGCTTCGCGAGCTTGTATTAAATCTCTTATGATTTTATTTTCCATGTACACTCTATAACGAATACCTGTAGACTGATATAAATATTCCAGTAATACATGGTTTAAACCCTAATGTACGTTACAAACTCCTCTTAATTAAAACTTATAAACTTAAAGCACATCAAATTGTATACGATGGGGAGAAATATGTCAACTCTTCACAGCCTCATTAATCTGTTTATAGGTGTATGTAAGTATCAAAACCTAAACGATATCTTCCATCATTATATACAGAATCATTATCAATAAACAGCATACCAAACGATTTCTTCCAACAAATTCTACAGATGTATAGAAATTGTTCATAGCTTAAATCATGAATGTGATCATTATAGATATGTTTCAAATTTGTACCGTCTTGTCGAAATAGTATTAACAAATTGGTATTATCTCTGATAAGTTGCTTTGGGACCGCACTGTATGTTTGCATTAAATAAAAACAATCTAAATTTCGGTGTCTACCATAAGAGAAAAAATCTTTTACGATATTCAAGTCGGCAGGTGGTATATCATCAAAGATAACGACAGAATAATCCGCCATTTGGTTAGGAGTAGGCATGTGATTAACATCAGTATACTCGTGGTAACCAATTTCAGGAACATTCTTCAATATATTTCTTAAGTATTCATACTTTTGCTGATGAAGAGATCTACAGCAGATGTAAATACTTTTGAAGCGAAACCCGTTAGGATGAAGTAATAGGGTTAAAAGGGCATTTGTTTTGCCACACCCAGAAGGTCCCACAATTAATCCTCGCTTAGATGAGCCACTGAAGAGTCTACTGTGTCGTATAAAACTCTTCGTAATTGATGTGGAATCATAATTGTGCACTTGTAGGGATAATTCTTGAGGTTCCAATTGTGCAATATTTGGTTCAGCTCCACTCGATTCGATCGACATAATCGATTTGACTTCACAATAACGACTGAATTATTATTTCTCCGTGTGCGTTATATTATCTGTTTAGGATTATCTTAATATTACAAATAAAACAAAGAATATTATTATTATTTTATTTAGTTTTTTTATGTTTTTTTTTGTGCCGCCACTATTTTTTATTTTTGGAAGGTGGCGGCGTCTTCCTAACCGCAGACCCCCGACCGGCCGTGCCGACGCCCCCGATCAATTGTCCAGATCGGGGGACGCTGGGGACGCTGGGATGTCGGAAGCCCTCTGGAACGATTCGGCGAACCGTTGCTGCAGGGTTCTCCTCGGCGGTGCCGCCTGCGGAGGAGTCATCAGACGCTCCTCGTACCTCGGTGGCGGGTCCGGGGAATCGCCAATGTCCACGTCCAAAAGGGGGTCTAGCGGTGCTGATATACTGATTGTCAGCGGATAAAAAGTACGTTTTATCGTGATTTCAAGTTCCTGTAATAAGTAAAGTATTAAAGTTATTACATATCATGTAAACTATTGCAAAACAGTTATAGGTGTAATTTTGCAGCCCCTACCTTGTCTGGATAATTTTGTAGGAACTAGTACATTAGTATCGTGCAATGTGGGTGTTAACCCGGTCGATGCAGAATTGTTTACAATCGAATGTGATGACAAGTTGATGTATTAGATGGTTGAAAATGTTGAAAATGTTGAAAATAGGTTGTCCGATGGTTCGTATCGTATCAGTGTAGTCTCGCTCATGAAACTTGACCAATGAAACAATTAATTATCGAAAATACAAATCATTGTGGTGGATATGATTTTTTATAATCAATCATGTCTTCAATCAAGCTTCCAAGTCGATTCAGCAGATCCTTCCTTTCCCTTTGGCGGGTTACATATGAGTCATCGGATGGACTGACGACATTAGTTAGGAAATGAAGAACCTTGTCTTGCTCTAACGAATAACCGTTAGCCTGCCCCTTTAGCGAGATCACCTGCTGAAGGAAACTATCCGCTAACGAATTGCCCGCCAAATATCTAACACATGTGTCAGAAAACTGTTTGCAATCCGCAGAGAAAGTTGCGAGTTCGGATGGTTGTTGTTGCCCACAGTGGAATTGTGAGGCAAACAACGACCCAGAAGCATTGGAAGGTGGAGCTGGAGATTCATTTGAAGGAGGAACTGGAGAAGCATTGGAAGAAAGGTGTTCAGGAATATTTGCGTTGGGAGAAGGTGTGGGGGACTGAGGAAGATCAGTTATTTCAGGAGCTGCTTGAGGAATTGCAGGTGGTTCAGTAAAAGAGCCGGAAACATTCATTTGAGGTTGGGACGCTGAAAAATGAGTAGTCTGAGACTGAGACAAGATTACTACAGATTCTGTGGTTAGATTAATCGTCTCCACAATCTGTGGTATTCTTGCCACCCCTCGTGTCACATTTACATCATCACACCTTTGCCTTCTTCCTACTGTATCGTCCGTGAGCAGTGTTCGCAGATTCGGCGCTCGAACCGCTCGAACACTAGAACTACAAGTTGAATAGGGTAAAGGTACATAGTGTTTAGTATTTTGCCCTCGTCGTCTTTCGGTCCTCGTAGTGTGTTCTTGTCCTGTGGTAGAGATTGTCAAGTTCCTGTACATACGTCGTCGGGCAGTCAGTTCGCGTCGTTGTACCCTATCCAATTTGTAGTACTCGTCCTTCGACAAATAAGGAGGAGGTTGCAAAGGTGGAACGGTAGTTAATTGTGACACGAAAGCAGGTGGATTAACTTCTGCCGCAACACCTACTTCAACAGTATGCGGTAGGGGTCGTACTGCAGAAGTAGATGGAACTGCAGAAGGTAATTCAACTGACTCCGATTGTCGTCTAACGTCTGTCTGACGGGATGTTTCACCCAGTTGTCTTTCTAGTGACAACATCATTTCGAAGTCTATATTTTCTACATTTACAACATTTTCAACATTTTCTAAACAACAGTTGCAATCATCGTTATTAGTCTAAAATAAAAAAAGATAATTAACTATGACAAATGAATGTGAAGAATTTGTAAATTTAAATTATATTCTCTATGCAATTACAAAAACTATTTAAATTATTTTCTCACTGCAATAAATAATTACTCACACCCAGAAAATTATTTCAATGCTTAATGTATTAACCATACATCGTTCCGTAAAATCGGAACATAATACAAAAACTCAAAGTCAATTGTAGCTGTAATTTTAATGTTATTTTGACATAATAGTGACATTAATAATAGGCAAATGATTGAATTTGTGTGCACAGTTATATTATGAATAAATACAGGAATATATAGGATAATAATAAGTAAAAAGCATATACAAGAAATACAATGTAATAAATGTAATAATACTCACCATTATTCTGCAAGAGATGATATGTGAATGGTTTACAAGAAGAATAAAGGAAGTATATATATTAAAATCTCTAGGTCAAAACACGTCACGCTTTAAGAATAACAATGTTTTATACGTATGTCTGCTATTATGGAAAATAAGTTTTTTACACAATTTGTGAAGGTTAATGTTTTTTTATTTTATTTTTAATTTATTTTAAATTTTGGTGTTTTTTTTACATAATAGTGATATTACCAATAATATATTAACAATATTTGAATTTGTGTGCACTTTCATATTATTATAAAAGAGTAAACGCAAGAATCTAGTGGATGTAAGCATTTAATTTGAACTGTATACATTATTTTAGAATAAAATACAAATATGTGTTAATATTATTTAAAAATAAATATATATTTTAATTTATTTTTATTATTTACAGTATTAAAAGAAAAATTAATTTAGTGTACTCACCATTATGTTTATTATTTGAATGATTTTTAAGATAAATACAGGCTGTATATATATCAAAAATACCTATGTTAGAATACGTCAAACGTTGAAAAACAATTTTTTATACGTCTGTTACTTAATATGGAAATTTTAGTTGTTTACAGAAGAAATGAAAGGTTAAAGGTTTTTATACGTCTGTCTGCTATTAATAAGTTGCTTACACAATTTAAAATACCTATGTTAGAATACGTCACGTTCTTGAAAAACAATTTTTTATACGTCTGTTACTTAATATGGATAATTTAGTTGTTTACAGAAGAAATGAAAGGTTAAAGGTTTTTATACGTCTGTCTGCTATTAATAAGTTGCTTACATAATTTGTGAAGGTTACGGTTTTTTATTATTTGTGTCTGTCTGCTAATAACATTTTTAAATTAGTTACTGTTGAGAGTTTGTACAGTGCACATGAAATGTAATAAGGTGTTTTATTTAAGTGTAATAGTGCTGTTAATAAGTTGTTTACACAATTTGTGAAGGATTTTAAATTTAGTTGCCATTTTTTAGATGTGGTAGATGTGAACATGTGAAAAAAACAACAGAAATTTTTTTTTTGGAAAAGGTAACATTTTTTGTTATTCTAAAGTTCCGATCTTACCCCTCCGCATTCCATTTTGTTCTCTATATCTTTTTTTATTTGTTGTACTCAATTTTGATTCTCTTAACGCATTTTTTTTGGAGGGGGGGTAATTTCCCCTCCAATTTTTGTTTTTTCTTTACTAACCGAAAAACACAAAAAAACAAAAAAAGTCGATTATCTCGGAACCTACTCGGATTTGAGCTGTGTTTCCCCCCCACCCCCCCCCCCCCCTCCTTCGCCCCTTCCCCTCCCCCCTTCCCCCTTTTTTTCGACCATAGGTCCCCTCCCCCCCACCATTTTCGCGAGCGATCCAAAAATGCAATAAAAAAAATTACCATATAAAAATAATTTTCTTGGAATTAATTTTGTAAACAACTTGTTTTAATAGCGTTATAGCACACAGACGCGTGTAAGTAATGTATAGTAAAGTTCATGAACACTTAGGTGAGTAACCTTACTTAATTTTGTAAATATGAAAAAATTCTTGAAAACTTATTTTTGTAAATAACTAATTTTAATAGCTTGATAGCAGATAGAGGCGTATAAATAATGTAAAAAAATAAAAACAATATTTTCTTTAATTTTATGTTTATTTCATTCTTTAATATATTACATCAATAATCGACATCATATTAATATTTTTACTTAATTATACATTTACATAATCTGCAATCTCGTCTCCTAACACAACCCTCCACGACATCACCCTCGTACAACTGATGTTCCATACATGGCCTGCATTTTATTAAATCTTCATCCAATTGATAATATTTCGGTAACCGATGCCAGACCATCTCCAAATCAATACACCTCACTTTTGAAATTAAAAATGATTTTGGTATGAACATTAAATTCCAAGCATTTATACCAACTAATGATCCTTCTGCTTCATATTGATGTATAACATTTCCGACCCTCTCGACACCATTCCGTACAATTCTAGTCCAAATACTGCCCATTCTGACTACACTATTTGTAAATATTTACCGATATCGATTAAAATTTTTTTCTCTCTAAACTGTGGTACATTAAATACTTATGCAATCGTTCGACATTAGTTAGTGCACAAACAACGGAATCGCCAACGTGAAAACTGCAACTTGGTTCTTCTTTTCTTATTTTATCGGCATCAATTAAATCTACTATTCGTTTATTCTTCAAAATACTCTTCAAAAATTCTAGCTTCTCCCTTCCTTTAACGTACACCACGTTCACGTCGGCACACAATCGTTTAATAATTCCTTCAAACTCAGTCGCACATATATATCCTTCTTCCCACCTTAACCCGTGATGACAGCTGTAAGCATATCTCGCGACACGTTTATCCTCATCTGTCAAAGCATTAAAACTTAGCACAGGTTTGAAAACAAAATGACTCTTTTTGAAATTATTGTCACATGTAGCCAACTCCTTCGGCATTACCCTATGTATTTCAGAACGATACCATTGAAAATCGATAACAATAGACTTTTTGCCACGTCTTGCAGTCATCATGTAACGATTAACTAACCAACTACACAAACTGCATCACCTCAGTCCGCATCTCATTTAACAACAACATCCTACCCCTATTACGATATCTATTGTGCCGCTAATATTTTCGTTGAACCACTTTATTAAATGGTGAATACTGATATAATTTATTATGCATGATCAAACAGTATAGAATGGTATCCTTTGGCACATTAGCCTTCGTTGTAAACTCAATTCTTACTTCTACACCACTTTTATGTACCGCATCTTCTTGATGTGAACAATCTATACCTATTAGCGGACACAATTTAAACTGATTCAGTTTCATAAGCGGTTCGCTATGATCGTAACCATAGTAACTCTGTTGAAATCTAGCGTACATATTATATAAAACAGCTACGCGATTCTCGTCAAAATCAACACGAACATTTTCGTATGGGTATCTCTTCCCATTCAAATAAGCCATCACGTCCGTTAAATTAATTGCATCAAATTTGCTCATATTTTGAGACAAACTTCCTTTTTTCCCACTTTGAAAACCCAAAATTATATACCTCGGTGTTTCTAATTGTGGGGCAGTTTTAATTGCCCAACTATGTTTAGTTGTCTCAGGAATTCCCGGATTTTCGTGAATTTCCCAACCTCTAAAAAACATTTCCATCAGAGTATTCTTCGTTGTTAATTTTGTCAGGGATAAATCTTGAGCCATACCCACTTTAACATGGGGTACTCGCCATATTATACTATCAATAATTAATTTCATTTCTTCATCGGCAACAGTGTTCATTATCGCATCGCTATCATCAGCACATCTCTTCAATATTAATTCTTGCGGCATATGCATAATAATCTGCTTTACGTCTTCTGCAAAACCCAATAACATTTTAAGTGGAATACAAATACTAAAATTTCCTCTAACATCTAAAACTGGAGCCTTCCCTGTAGTAAATTCCCAACCGCAATTTTCTAATTTATTTATATAACTCGGACTATAAGAAAAATATCCCTTCATAGTTGATGTTATACCCACATTTCTAACTTCATCTACCTCCGATCCACTCATTACATATCTGATATTACTAAACATAAAAGCTCCGGCATTATGAATCAGAGATGCTGTAGCACTTGCTTTACTAACATCACTAGATAATCGTAATTTCCCTTCTATTAATAATTCCGATTCGGATGGTAGAGTATATTTATCTATTTCTGGAACCACAATTCGTATTTCATCATTATTCCCATATTTTGGTGAGCCAAATGGTGCATGATTGTGGTATTCCAATTCGATAATTGAATTATCCACACGAACTTTTCTCAAAACATCTAACACTTCCATAATTAAAGTAATTCTACCTCACAGTGACAAGCAACTTCTCGCAACACAAATTATTCTTACACTGACAAAATATCCTCATCCTTTTTCTATAAATACTATTTTTATACTCCTCCGTATTTATACCAAAACTCTGTAACCCAAATTTTTCAAAAATTTTCTATTTTCACCTGATAAACCACCATATTTCACTATTCGCCCCATCCCGCTCCTCAATTTATTTGATGACTTTCCTGTAGATCGTCGAACTTGCTTCCAAAATTTATTGTTAGTATTACTTCTCATGTTGCTTAAAATTTGTTTGTAGTAGTCACTGTTTTCTTCTTAATCGTAAATAAACTGTTAACTCTTCACCTCTCAAATCAATTAATCGTCCGTTCTGATCGACGGCTCGAATTATAATATTCGTTAACATGTTCACATTCACGGGCATATAAATGTTCTCTTGCGGAACTTCTATTATCTTAAACCCTGGTGGAACATTCGGATGAAAATGATATAAAACATGCGACAACTCCCCGTTAATATATGAACCAGCAACTACATTACACATAATATCGATGGCACTCATTTTATTAATATCAACCACCTCATCACTGGTCCTCGGAATATTTCCTTGTATTTTAACTTTTCCAAAGCCTAGTAGAGAACCAATTGAATTTTCTACAGTAAAATCGATATCCACTGAAGACTTAATAGTTGCTTTCAAGGTATTATTATTTGCGCTTAAATTAAAAAAATTCTTATCATCTGTACCGAGACGCACTTGTTCTTCAATATACTTCTCTAAATCTGCTACGTCATAAGTACCCTGTGGAACTAATATATTCTCCCAATTCCCGGGCTTACCCGGGGCTATAGCATAATATCGAAATACATTATTCTCCGATGTAACATTAGAAATAGAATTATAAGTTTGCAAACTCAACATACACATTTCAAATTCACCATTTAAATATACAGGCGGATTCAATACACATGTCAACTGTGGTCCTTCTCCTGATAAAACAAAAGCCAAATTATCCGCACCTCCATCACCATCACGTTCCATTTTATATACATACAACAATATTAAATTATTTACTAAAAGAAACTCGTTCTCAACTAATGAATCCTTTCAAAAAGAATAAACACAAATGTCCACAATTCACAGTATTCAAGTCTTGATATCTCTTATAGTTATATCGTATAACGCCACCCGCATTCGATAATAAATAGTTTTCGACCTCAGTCGGAGGTCTTAAATCACCATAACTATCGAAATACTTTATTATATCATCATGCTTCATATAAGCTACCCAATGAGTACCTTCTCCAACATTATCGTCCAAATTAACTATTCCCTTTTCTCTTTTGCGTATGATTGCTGGTAGGACATCTCTACTAAATATACCCCGAAAATTTCTTATTTTCCATCCTCTAACATATTTCCATAAATCGACTTCAGTTAGAGGTCTTCGGGGTAATTTGCTTAACCGTTTTTTGAAACATTTCCACTGGGTAAATATACACCACAACCAGATTTGTATGGTTTAATATATAACCCACTCCCAATTGGTATTCCACACCCCGACTTATATGGTTTCACATATAAGCCGCTACCAGCTTTTGACTCCATAGCAGTATTGTGGCGTTTAGTTTCTTCTAATCGATCTCTTGCAGCTTTAGATGAATTAACTGCATTCGCAATAGCTGCAGCACCTCCACCTAGCGATCCCAGGGCACCCAAAGCTGCAAATAACGGAATTAATGGTAAAAAGCCACCCTTCTTTGGTATTGGAATAATTCTTGAACGAGGTAATAAAATTTTCTTTCCAGACTTCCTCAAACTCCGATATGCCAGTTTTGCATTTTCTAACATTCCTTTTCTACTGCCCGCCCGTTTTATTGCATTGCGTGCAATTCTCATTGCCTGCATAAATGATATAGAACCACCCACAAAATTCCGTTTCATGTTTCTACTTCTTTGTTTATTAACTGGTTTACTGTGTCGAGTCACTCCTTTTCGAACCCGTCTCCTCACACCCATACCTAATTTTGTTTTACCTTTCATAGCACCAGCAACTATAACAGAAGATAATTTTTCTCCAACTCGAGCGTCTGCACTCTTTAATCGTTTAATAGCAATGTTATACAATTTTTTATCCGCTATATGTCGCTCTGATAAATCACCAGATTTTGAATAAGCTATATCGTGCTCTTTGCAAGCCTCATCTAAATCATTCACGCCTTTATCACCTCTCTCCAATCGCTCTTTTAATTTCGTTCCTGGTCCACAAAATCTATACCCTGGTATATGTAGTTCTACTGGAAGCTTATTTATTATTGTATTCAATAGGCCACCACCTTTCCTTCTGCCTTTTCGATTTAAACTACGCCGTTTAACCAAATTCCCCATCTTTTATATGCAAACGTTTTAATGTATCTATCATAAGCGATGGTTCACACTTTAACACAAAACGCTCTCGATTTTTATATTTATACACACTCTCTTTTCTCTTAATTTGCAATTATAACTATCATACAACAACCTCTACACTTTAAATAATTCAATATACTTAGTTCCTTAATTTCTACTCATAATATAAAATAAAAGACTGTATTCATAACATAATTTATTATTATTAATTTTTATATGTACATATAATTTCAATTACGATTTCTTCTTATTAGATCAATATCCTGATAAACTTTTTGAAGATGATTTACCAACATCTCTTTTGTTATACACACACATTCTAGAGTTGATCCCTGCAAAACTTTCTCTATTTCCATATTCAGATCCCCTCCACTTACAGATAGATATTGAATAACATCCTTATAAAATTCATCATACTTTAAGTTTCTTAACGATTCCAACCGGGATTCCAGCACCTTTCTCACACGCCACAATTCTAACAAACCTTCAATTGATAAATACAACAAATCTCCGTCTTTGTCAATTTTTAATATTCTGTTCTCCCCATCAAAACATTCGCTAGAAAGTTCTAAATTCGATATGCGCATACTTGGAAACTTTCCACCACAATAATCGAAATACTTCTTCAATTTCGCGCTCTGCATCATAAATTCTGCCCATTCTTCAGAATTAAAAAATATGCATTGCTTTCTCACACCAACAATCTTCACTATCGGTTTGAAAAAATTATCTGGTAATAAACCAACACATACCCACTTTGAATGACTTTTATTTAAAAAATATATGCTCTCTGCTACTAGAGGTAAATTCCATGAAGATTCGAAAACTAATTTTTCAGAACATCTGTCAAATTCTTTCCAAAAATTATCCATTTTTCCCACTTCCGCAAAAAAATTTTCTATCATAGGATCGAGCACTTTTTTCTCCATTACCTTATTAAAATGTTCTTCGTTAGCACTCACAATTCTTAATTCACCTTCTTCTAAACTATCTAAACGATCACAGCCACACTTACGCTTCACCGTTCCCATTATATATACTGACTTCTTAACATCGCTGGATTTATATAGTAGCCCCTATGAACTGCCGCTGGCAAACACCAACTGCGTCTTTATAAACCTCTCATCGGTAAACCTGCGCTTTGATTCTAGCACCTCCTCATGTAGAACCTCCTCATTGCCCTTGAGCTGTGCCACAGGTTCACCTTATTTAAAATATATTATTTAAATCATATTTAATGTTTTAGTTTTTTCTTTTTCGGTATTCCAAATTTTCTAAATTGTTGGGTAAACTCTTTTTACAAACTGAGCAATTTCTCTTTGAAGGGGCTGGACCGTCAATTTGTTCCTCACCGGTATTATAGTGTCTAAAACACGGTCGATATTCTTCTAGTTCAATTTGTTTGTCAGGTGAAATTAAATGCCAGAACTCCTCTATCCATTCTGGGGCTACTTTCGTTTTAAATAAATCTATTGGAATATATTCTATTAGATTTGTTTTAATACCAGATAGATGACCATAATTTTCATAAACAAACTTGACTGCTTCTAATATTAATTCTAGGTGTTGGGACATTTTGTTTTAATCGCTGGTTTCAGTATACTAAGCTTCTATATTATTTTCAACAATATTTATTGGTGATCAAAGTCAATGAGGAGGTTTTAGAATTGTTTGGAAGTTAATGGAACCTTGATATAACCTTGATATGACCTTGACTTTGACCTTGACCTTGACCTTGACCTTGACCTTGACCTTGACCTTGACCTTGACATAGTCGATTCTAGCACCTCCTCATGTAGAACCTCCTCATTGCCCTTGGGCTGTGCCACATGCAAGGTCAAGGGCAATGAGGAGGTTCAACATGAGGAGGTGCTAGAATCGGCTATGTCCCTCTACTGCTATAGCATTAGAAGAATTACCACAAACTTCTACTACATCTCTCGCACTAAACTATGATATAGCTTGCCGATCAGTAGCCAGAATATTCAAGCACGAAAAATATCATCCGTATAAACAACATTTAGAGCAAGAATTATCGGATGGGGATTATGATCGTAGAATTGAATTTTGCGAAATAGTGATGGAGGTTTGCAATAATGACTAATATTTTACAATTTTACATGCAATTTGCTGTTTCCCGATGATACCGCTAATCGTCATAATTGTTGATATTGTTCAATAGATAACCCTCGTTGGATGCTTGAAACGCATACACAACATCCGCAGAAGTTGAACATTTTGGCTGGTATTTTCAGGAACAGTATTATTGGTTCTTTTTTCATTCATGGTAAACTAACTGGACAGAGATATTTAGATCTTTTTCGTGATCGGGTTATTCCTAATACTGAGGAAGATTGGAAATTACCTGTAAGTGTTTGGTTCCAACAAAATGGAGCACCTGCTCACTATGCCGTTAATGTTAGAAGATTTTAAACGAAATATTTCCAAATTGGTGGATTGGTCGTAGAGGATATTAAATGGCCCAAAACCAACCCAATTCAACAAAATAGCAGCTGTAGCAAAGGAACTATCCAAGAGTTTCTATATGACAATAACATTTCCTTTGAAGGTTCTTATACAAAAATGGAACTGCTTAAATACCTGTAGTCATTTGAATTTTCAAAGGATTATACAAGTGTCCCGTATCGTTATGTTAAAATTTTAGGAGTGTAAAGTAGACTTCATTTCAAGTAACAAAAACGCAAAACTTGTATATCCATTTTTATTTGTTTCAAAGTTACAGATCTATGAATATGATTGTCAGATCATGCAAAAAAATGTAATTCTAAAGTCAATACAAACTGACTTTATTTAAAAAAAGTTATACGATTCAATAACAGGCCTGTGATTGTTAACGTCGCATAATAAAATGTTATCCTAAAATATATAAACACGTGTCGTAGTGCATATAGTAATTTATTGGAGATCTACAAAAAAGAGTACTGGAAATTGATTTATGACTAAAGAAGGTTCTTACTTATTTCGTAAGTGCTGAACCATGAATATCATACAATAAATAAATGTTAATGTTGCATTTTTTAATAAAGGATTACATTACGTTTCAGTTCATACAACAGCTTATTAGTGAGTGGACACGTTTTCTTTATTCAAAATGCCTTACCGATTTTCTTCTCAAGAGTATGCGGACATGCACTTGTGTGTGGCTACTGTAACGGCAGTGCACGTCAAGCAGTTATTGAATACCGGCATCGGTTTCCCGATAGGCGCATTCCTCATTACAGAACGTTTCTGGAAGTACACAGACAATTCCGGGAATGTGGACTGCGTGATTATCTTTTCGACCGAGGAGTAAATTTGCCAGCAGACTTAGAGGAAGAAGCAGTAGCTATTGTTACAAGGGATCCAACTCTCAGTGTACGTCGTGGAGGAGGACGGAGTGGACATCGTCGGTGGGGCTCCTCACGACTCTCCAGCGACAGGCCCTGTTGGGAATCACGGGAACTATGAACAGCACGGGAACAGCTTCCATGGAGACCATCGTGGGTCTCCCTCCCCTGGAACTATTTATAAGGGCGGAGGCAATGGCTGCGATACTGAGGCTGAAGGCCAAGGACATATGGTGTCCTAATAAGTTTGTAGAGAGCCATACAGATATCACAGGAACTATACTGGAAGAGCGGATATTTCAAATGCCGGTGGACAATATGGCCCCTGAAATTATGTTTACAGCTAAGCTGAACATACTTATACCGACCAGGGCACAGGCAAAAAGTCGCTCGATCGATTGTGGTGCCGGCACCTGGTACACTGATGGAGCACAATCTAGTCAGGGGGCAGGTGCAGGCATATGCGGAATGTGCCCTAGAAGGAAGATATCGATATGTCTGGGGAAACATACTACGGTTTTCCAGGCCAAATTGTTAGCAGTCGCAGCCTGCGCCGATGAAATTCGGGAAGCCTGCTACGCAGGCAAAAAAAATAACATAATGACTGATAGTCAGGCGGCTATTAAAGCCATTATGGACCTATCTACCAGATCGAAGTTTGGTGAAATATTGTAAACAGGTCCTCAATAACCTGGCACAAGACAATACAGTGTCGCTGATAGGGTGCCAGGACATGAGGGAATTTAAGGCAATGAGATAGCCGACAAACTGGCCAAAGAAAGTACTAATAGGAACTTCATAGGACCAGAACCTGTATGTGGAATCACTAAGGATTCCGCTAAAAGGGAGATCTGGTTATGGCTAGAAATAGAACATAAAAATAAATGGAGGTTAACGGAAGGTCAACTCCATACCAAAACACTACTAAGGGAGCTGGACGGAAAGTTTTCAGTCAACCTAAATCGTAGTAGCGAAAAGAATTTAAAATAATTACCGGGTTAATAACCGGACATTGTCCTTTAAGGAAGCATTTGTACAGCTTGGTTAGTGAGCCCTGGTGTAGGAGATGTGGAAAACAGGAGGATACTAGCCTTCATGTAATATGCACGTGGGAGGAACTGAAGGAACTCAGACAGAAATATTTTGGGAGAGATCTATTGGATCCTTCGAGTGTACACAAACTTACCCTGAGGAGGATAATGGCTTTTGTCGAGGACACAAGACTAACAGAGTGGAACTGAGAGATCTATTGGGGATAATAAAATGTTATCCTAAAATAAATAAACACGTGTCGTAGTGCATATAGTAATTTCTTGGAGATCTACAAAATCAGTACTGGAGATTTATTTATGATAAAGAAGGTTCTTACTTATTTCGTAATAGCTGAACCATGAATATCATGCAATAAATAAATGTTCAGATGACTGTTAATGTTGCATTTTTTAATAAAGGATTACATTACGTTTCAGTTCATACAAAAGCTTATTAGTGACCCAAAACAGAGAAGAAAATGAAGAAGAAGGGATCCAACTCTCAGTGTACGTCGAATCGCTAGACAACTAGGAGTGCCACGAACGACAGTTTGGCGAATTTTAAAACGTGAGGGCTTATATCCATATCAATATCGCAGGGGACACGGTTTGCTTGAGGCAGACCATTATGCTCGTCTAGTTTATTCTACCTGGATATTAAGACAGTCACGGCTTCATTTTAATTTCTGCAGAACAGTCCTCTGGACGGATGAATCTACGTTCACGAGAATTGGTGTTACAAATCTGAGAATCCTGCGCAGGTGCTCATCAGAAAATCCTAAAGCTGTACGCCCATCTAAATTTCAAAATGAATTTTCTATTAACGTTTCGGCGGCCCTAATCGATGACTTGTTGATTGATCCTGTCGTTCTTCCTAGGAGGTTAAATGCGGACGATTACCTTCAATTTATTATTAACGAACTGCCAGGTTTTTTAGAGGATGTCCCACTGAATGTTCGACGATACATGTGGTTTCACATGGCTGGGGCACCACCACATTTCGGAATTGCTTTCCGAAATTGGGTTAACGTCATTTATCCAAGATGGATTGGTCGAGGTGGTAATGTTGTATGGCCACCCAGATCACCCGATCTTAATCCCCTTGACTTTTATTTATGAGGGTACATGAAAAATTTTAGTCTACGCGCAAGTTTCGAACACAAGAGAAGAGTTGTTGGATCGTATTCACCTGGTTGCCGAGGAAAATCCGACAAAACAAGTATCAAATTCGGATAACTACTTCTTCTGTTGGCTTGCGGGCACAAGCCTGCATTCAACAAGGAGGTGGACATTTCGAAAATATTATTAATTGAACATTTTTAAATAAAATCAGTTTTTATTGACTTTAGGATTACATTTTTATTCTTGATCAGACAATCACATTCATAGATTTGCAACTTTGAAACAAATAAAAATGGATATACAAGTTTTGCGTCTTTGTGACTTGAAATGATGTCTACTTTACACTCCTAAAATTTGAAAGTAACGATACGGGACACTTGTACAGTAGATACCATCGCAAGAAAAAAACAATCATGATGTTTTACGTTTGCCGCCGTATCACTGCATTTGTAACCCTATTAAATTGGTTTAGGCACAACTCAAAAAAAACATACGAAGAAAACATAAATCGCCGAAATTCAGCGATAGTGTTATACAACTAATAAGAGAAGAAATAAAAAGCAGTACAAGTGGGTAAAATCTGACAACTCTATTAATCAAACATATAATAGTCCTTTTTTCTTCTATAATTTTAACAGAGTGGTATATGGTAACACAGTAAACATTTTGATAAATTTTTATATTACCATGAACAAGTGAAATATATCGGTACAATAAATTGAAGGGACTCCGTATCGAAAAAACCAATTACAAGCGGCTTCGTGCTTGTTTATTCTGTCATTTGAACTAGTGATTCTTTTTTTGTACGCCTCCCAATGTATTTTCTCTGACAATAAAACTCCGCAAGTCATGCAGAAAATTCATGTTTATTTGGTGAGTTTTATTTTGCCGCATTTAATTTTTTTTTCTCTTCCATATTGTTTTATTAAGTTTCGGCTTGAATTAATAGACTCCTATTCGACTTATACTACGCCAATATTTTTATTATTTATTATTTGTACTTAAATTTTTTTTAATTATTTTATTATCTGTACGTTCTTGTCTATCGATTTTTTGGAAAAGCAGTGCATAATAGCAGAGAATGTGAAAAAAGGAGTAAAAAAGTCTCTCTTTTTATGCCTTCCCTCATGAATAAATTTGGTTTTAGAAAGAATGTCCGGATAGACGTAGGATGTCAATAAAAGTGAAATTGATTGATTTATATTTCTACGGGACCAGAACGTATTCAAGCATGCATCTTACACGCTCTAAATGACATATACTATGGTAGTTATGTGGAGAAAGGTCTTTTTTTAATTTACTATGAAATGAAATCTTTAAATAAGCTATTGTGTCTTTGAAATTTGAAAAAAAAAATAAAAATTTAATATGTTAAGATCATTTAAACTGGTCGTCCTACTTTAATTTAAAAATTTCTTCATAACATTGTTTATTTATACAAAAATATACAGGCACGGTTAATAAAATGTAAGTCGAAATTTATAGAGGGAAAATATCATTACAAATATTGCATTAATTCGACCTTTACTTTGAATAGACTAATCTAGGCATTGTAATCAAAATACAATAATATTCACACTTAATATTTGTTTTATAATAATCAGAGAGCGGACTCGAGCGATTGATGATTCATAGCCCATAGGCTTTGTATTCGTAATAGGTTTGTTTCTGTAAGCGATCCGTGAGTTTTGAACAATTTGATACGTGTGGCCACTGCATAAGTGGCACATACCTACTTATTCGGATAATTGTATCTGCCGATGCACAACAGAGAAAATGTAATAAATGATTTGGTAACCGGCATTTGCTACTACTGAAACAAAAGTAATGCTGACAAGCGAATTGCGTATCGAATTTTGAATAAAAGTAATTTACTATCTAACATCAAAATGGACGAAATAAGTAATTGTACGCCGCCAGAGCTTCGGAAAATTCCAGTAGACAATTTGGAAAATCTTCTACCAAAAAATCTCGACACATTTATAAAAAGGAATATAACCAATCTATAATTTGGTGTAATGAAAATAACATTGTGATTATTACAGAAAACATTATGATTGCCTATTTTGACAAAGAAAGGAAAATAAAAAAAGGCATCTTCCTTGTGGTCCAAATATTCGATGTTAAAATGTTGTTGGAATATTTATAAAAATACAGATATCTCAAAATTTTCTAAACTAATAGCATATTTGAAAAGATTGTCTGAAGGCTATGAGCCTAAGAAATTGAAGATTTTAGAAATAGAGCACATTAACCGATTTATAATAGAAGCCGATGATAAAACATATTTAGCAATGAAAGTAAGTAATAAAAACATAATTATAGTAGTATTTTACTAATTTTGTACATTATTTTGTTATAATAGTCATATTAAAATTATGTTAGGACATTCTTATAATAGGTTGTAATGGAGCTTGCCGTCGTGAAGAAATAACAAACATGATTATAGATGATATACAGTTTAAAAATGATGTCATAATGGTTGACGTGCTAAAAACTAAAACTTATGTTCATAGACAATTTATTATAACTGGATTGATTTTGTGAAAAAATATTATCATCTTCATCCCAGTCATGTTATGCATAGGCGTTTTTTCCTGCAATATAGTAATGGCTTGTGTTTAAATATTCCAATAGTCATTAATACAATAGGAAAAGTATCAGAAAGTATTGCTACTTACTTGAAATTACCTAATTCTCAACTCTTCACTGGACATTGCTTTAGACGATCCATTGTAACACATTTGGCTAATAGTGGAGGAGATTTAATTACAATTAAGCGCCATGGAGGATGGAAATCTTCCGCTGTGGCTGAAGGTTACATTGATAATTCCATTAAAGAAAACTTAGACGTTGCTGAAGTACTATCTAACACTGCACCTAATACGTCTACTAAAATCACAGAGAATCCATCAACTTCTAATTTAATGGACAGTGATTTGTTAGTTAAAGTGAATCAGCAGGGATTCAAACAAAATATAGTGTGTTCCCAGAATCTGCCTGGAATATCTATTAATGCCCACGAATCTTCTAGTGCTATTGAAGTATTCATAATGATAAGTAATCACAATAGAAGTATTTATAGCGTCTAACTTTGTTAACGAATTTATAGATACACTCCTTTAGCAAGAGTCTGTCGAACGCCTTTTATTATGTATAATTAGTAGAGAACGGACGCAATTTCCATAAAACGCAATCGGCAATTGGAATTGTGTCTAACGCCGCTCAGTACATCCCGGCGTAATTCAGTAAAGTATTTGTTTGACTTACTCGGACACCTGGTCTCGCCGCGATAACAATGGACAAGGCAGCTATTGTATAACGAGAATATAGTGCTTTTTAAAGTGTTTTCATGAGCGTAGATAGAAGCGGGGTTTTTATAATGTATTATTTATTAGTAGAGAACGAACATTCTTACTACATGACTCGGCGTAATTCAATTAAGTATTTGTTAGTCTTACCCCGCCATCTGGTTCGTTGCGAATACAATGGACAACATAGCTTTTGTATTCGGAGGATATATTCCATTAAACGCAATCGGCAATTGGTAATGTTTATAAACTCCGCTAAGTACATCCCGGCGTAATACAATGAAGTATTTGTGTTTGATTTTCTCGGCCACCTGATTTTTCGCAGCGTTAACAATGGACAACGGCTATTGTATTCGGAGAACTTAGTCATGTGGTAAGAATGTCCGTTCTCTATTTATTAGTTTATATTTTGTAAGATAAATAAAGTGCTGTGAGTAAGTTTCTTGTTTTCATAGTTTTAACTGTTAATTACATCGTAATTTTTGTGATAGATCCTGTTTAATATCGTTTGATTGATCTATTGAATCTATTGAATCTATTTCTACCAATTATTTCGACGTAAGAGTGTGCATTGAATTTCGTTCAGTATCAATAACTTACGCACACATTTTTAGTTTTCATTTATTTAGATCTAGAGCATTGTTTAAGTTACTTTTTCAGACATGATATGGAAGAATGTCGAGAACGGCAGTGTAAAACAATGGCGAGTTGTATTGACGGTCATACTGATTGTATGTCCATTGTCAGTGATTCCGAAATTTATTACAAAATCCGTAAAATATCGTCAAGAATTCGTCACTTAGGATCGCAAACACATCTGAACTCTGTAAAACTTTTATGGCGGCTAATATTCCATTAAATAAACTTAGCAATCCCACTTTAAAAATATTTCTGAAAAAATATACTGGTCGAAATGTTCCTGATGAATCAACTTTACGTAAATATTATGTTTCTAGGTGCTATACGAGAACAGTAGAACGCATTAGAAGCCATCTTCTAAATCAATACATATGGATAAGCGCCGACGAAACGGTGGATATGTTAGGACGCGGTGTGGTAGATGTTGTAGCTGGTGTACTACATCCAACTATTCTCTACAACTCATATGTAATAGCAACAAGTGTTATAAATAGAGTTGATGCGGAAACAGTTGCTGAAACCATTAAGCAGAATATGCAAAAAATGCTTCATTCGGACGCCACGTACAAAGAAAAAATACTTTTATTTGTCAATGATAGTGCTTCGTATATGTTAAAAACAGGCAGACTATTGAAGAAAACATATCCTAATATGCTGCATATTACTTGTGTAGCACATGCTCTCCACAGAATCTGTGAATATATCAGAGACACTTTTCCGGAAGTTGATAGACTTGTATCAGCTTTTAAAAAAGTTTTCAGAAAAGCACCATTGAGAGTAGTTCTCTTCAGGGAAAAATTTCCATCTCTGTCACTGCCTCCCACTCGAATAATAACTATATGGGGAACATGGCTGGAAGCTACTAGTTACTATGCTGAGAATTTCGATAGTCTAAAACATTTCGTAACACTGCTAAAGGAGGATGCTAGAAGTATTGGTGAGTGCCAGGAGCTCACACAAATCCCAAATTTAAAAAATCAGTTGTACTTTCTTCACGAACACTTTGGAAAATTGCCAAAACTAATCACTTATTTTGAAAATCGAAATCTCAAATTAAATGACGGATTAACCACATTAGATGTGACTGTTAATAATTTGAAAAGTATTCCAAGTGGCTTCGGATGTGGCCTTCGGCAAAAGTTTGAAGCAATTCTTAATAGAAATCCAGATTTAATTACATTGCAGCAATTATGTATGGAGACAATTCCACAAAATCTAACGGCTAAATATGAAGAAATAAAAGAATATTTCCAGTATGCACCTATAACCAGTTGCGATGTAGAAAGGACGTTTTCTATTTATAAGGATGTACCTAATTCAAAGAGAACAAAATTGACAGAAGAAAACCTTGAGAAACTATTGCTAGTCAATATTAATACTCCTTTACTCAACTTGAACGACAAAATGAACAAATAAAAATGTTCCAATTATAGAAATAAAATTAAAAACTAAAAAATACAACTTTTCAACAAATACATATGTATTTCGTAATTTTATAGATCACCACCCGTTTGTTTTCCAATTATATAAATAAATTTAAAAACTTTATAAATACAACTTTTCAACAAATAAATATGTATTTCGTAATTTTATAGATCACCACCCTTTCGTTTTCCAATTATATAAATAAAATTAAATATTTTAGAAATACAGCCTTTCACCAGTACTGCACTGGGTGGTAAGCGTGTCCGTTCTCTAATAATTAGTAATAATAAAGTTTTATCAAATGTCTCTATTATTCTCTCTATAACGTTTATTTTTAGGACGTTTTTGATCTGGTCGAATACACACTTGTGTTCCGATTGCATTCCAAATAGTGTTGTAATTGTTGTTAAATTGAATTTGTTCTACATGAGTGAAGCATTTTGGGAAGATCGCATAAGTTAGATAAGTCGAAGTTGTTATTTTTCTTCATTTGAATAAGATTTTGATTAATTTTATATTTGTCGCTTTTAATATATAGTTTAATTTTATAAGTCATCCTAGCTTGTAGAAATATCTTCTCCACGCGCATGCGGCGCGTGGAGGGAGGTACTATACCTCACTTCTTATTCATTCTTCTGACAAGCTTGCAGTGTATAATAACACTGCCACTTTAAATAAAATATTTAAGTATACTACTAAATGTTATCGAACACTATCCGTAGTACTTCTGAAAATGGAGGTAATGCGGAAAATATAAAACAATTAAATGACAACAAGGAAATTGGAAAAGAGAAAACTCCGTCTTTTGCTGCAGTAGTAAATAAATACTAATACCCTGAGCGGGATCAAGCAATTGTGTTTGATGCTGTTGAAAACACAAAAAAGAATGAATATATTCTGGGTGTGGGAGAACTAATTGGTCCCTATAATATACTTTTTGCATCAAGGATAGCTAATAATAGAATTTGTATTTATTTTTCGTTAAAAGATTTCGTTAATAAATTTATAACAGATTTTAAGGGCTTCACCTTGAATGAGAAGTTTATTGTTGCCCGTCGACTGATATCGCCAGCAAATCGGGTAATTTTATCTAATGTTTCGCCTAGTATTCTCCATGAAATTATCGAGGAAACACTTAAACGGGAAGGATTGGATGTGGTTTCCGCCATTACTTTTATTGGCGCGGGGGTTAATCATCCTGAATACAGACATCTTAAGTTTTCGTCGACAAGTTTATATAAATTTGGAAACGGTTGATAAAATACCAGACTCTTTAATAATTAATCACATGAACAACACATTTATAATATTTATGGCAACGGACAAAATAAAATGCGTTGTTTGTAATAAGGCAGGGCATGTTGCTAGCAAGTGCTCCAATTTTAATAACAATAAAAATATTAATGAAATGACAGTGGTGGCAGAGGTACATTCAGCTTCGAACGATAGTGGTAAAAGTCTTAATGTTACCTCGCAAACAGTAGCGGTTAGTGAAAGGCAGGATAACATATCTGCCCCGTCTACTAAAGATGTAAATACAGCTAATTCTGAGACAGATAACAGTCAATTAAATCCGAAGAAAAGGGTAGCTACATCAACAGCTGACTTGGATGGAATTATTACAATTGCCGAATTGAATGATGAGTCTGAAAGGTTAGGTGAGTTGAATATGCAGGCGCCGATTAAAAAACTTATCAAACCCAGATATCGAAAGAAACAAAAACAAGAATCCTTAGCATTAGATGATAGTAATTTGTTTACAGAATGAGGAAGTATTTCCAAACGAACATATTACATATGATACATTTTGTAAATTTTTAATAGAAACAAAGGGGAAACAGGATATAATTGGTATAGCGAAAAACTTAGATTTAAATTTATCCGTTTTATTAAAAATGTTAATCAATAGTATCCGTTCAGTTAAAACTAATTCGTTAAAAGCCAGATTAAAACGCCTAACAAAGAAGTTAAAAGTACAAGGTAACATTACGGATTTTCAGTCTCAAGAAGATACATCCGATTTTAGCATATCCCAAGAGTATGCTACTGATCAGTCAGAAACCTAATTTTTCTACATTTAACTTACTCTCAATATTCATGCTTAATAAACTGAATATTTTACAATGGAACTGCCAATCTGCGGCAGCTAAAAGGACAAATTTAGAAGTTATATTAACACAACAAAATATCGACATTGCTCTTATTTCCGAAACATGGTACAAACCCTCGCAGAAAATAACATTTATAGGGCTATCATATTATACGCAATGATCGAAATCATGGATATGCTGGCACAGCCATACTGGTCAAAACATATATCAATTTTACTAATATTGATTTCAGTAATGTGATAAGAAACTGTTTTAACATATGCGGTATTAACGTGCCGGAAATCAATATTTCATTTGTATCATTTTACCGACCGTGGACCGATTGTGGAATCTTTAAGTGCATAAATACACCTTTTGTTTTTGGAGGAAACTTAACGCCAATTATTCCACTTTCGGTTCTAGTAAAACAGAAAACGCTGGCATTATTCTAGTAAAAGCTATTGATGAACACGATTTAGTATTTCTCAATAATGGACAACCTACTAGAATTACCCGACCTGATCAAGGTGAATCAGTTGTTGATATTACCTTAACAACCAGCAATATATCAAATAAATGTAATTGGAACCTATTAAATGGTTCATTTTCATCAGATCACTTTCCCATAATAATAGAGTTAGTATATCAAGGACAAAACATTAATACGATCTACCCTACAACTTGATTGAAAACGAAATCAGAAGACTACACATAATACCAAAATTACATTAACAAACACTATCAAAATGTAATCGAACCAGAAAGTAGTAGCGACAAAATTAAGCTCCTTACAGAAATCATAACAAAAGCTGCAGACTATTCATTCAAAATTAATGTACCATTTGTACCGAGAAACAAAGACTCACCTTTATGGTGGGATAGTGAATGTACTGAAAAAGTTGGTACGATAAAAAGAGAATTATAAACGCCTTCAAACAAAATAAAACAGTAGACAATTATATTAAATCTCGAGAAGTTTCAGCAAATATAAAGCAAAATAAAAGTGAGAGCTGGCGTAATTTTTGTAATAGTCTAGATAAAAATACTTCGCCAAATTATATTTGGAAGACGATTAGGAAATTTAGTAGGGCATACCAAAAACCTCACGAAAAGAAGAGTCGTGGATACATGAATTCCTTGGAAACCTCACACCTGCATATGTTACAAATTCGAAGAAATCGTATAAAAAAAAGACTAGTAATTGTATATTTGATAAGCCTTTTACAATAGCTGAATTAGAATATATTATGTCTAATACAAAAGATACTGCTCCAGGCCTGGATAACATAACCTACAGCATGGTAGCAAAATTACCAAATCACATAAAAAGAATACTACTTATGGTATACAATAATATGTGCTTAAACAATGAAAGTGTACCAGAGTTTAAAAATGTACCTGTTGTTCCTATACCCAAACAAGACAAAAATCCCAAATTAGCGATGTCGTACAGACCAATATCGCTACTTCCAGTATACACTAAATTGTATGAGCGGCTTGTAAAAGGAAGATTGGAATGGTGGATAGAAGAAAACAACATTCTTCCGAAGCAACAATTCGGTTTTAAAAAAATTCTGGATCATTGTTTCACGAACAACTCACACCTAGAGAGTGTGTTTCTTGACATCCAAAAAGCATATGACTGCGTTGACTTAGATAACCTAGAAAATAAACTCATTAATTTAGGTATTCCAGAACATATCATTATAAATATAGTGTAACTTTTTAGAGATCGGAAGACTTATGTTAGAAATTCCAAATGTGAAGCTATAGGTCCTCGGGTGGCTTCGCTAGGATTACCCCAAGGATCCAGCCTTAACACCATCTTATTTAATTTATATACACTAGATCTTCACAGTACAATAGGAAACCGAGTTTCCACTATAATATATGCTGATGACATTTGTATTTTTGCACAAAATAAGAACTTAAAGATGCTACAACAAACTACAAAACTGCATTGAATATTACAATGAGGTGGTTAAGATCAAATGGATTCGATTTAAATCCTAAAAAGTCTGCAGTTATGTATTTTTCACGGCATCGAAGTTTACCAGATCATGGTATTAACCTAAAGGGAACTCAAATCCAAATACGATCAAATATAAAATACTTAGGTTTAGTCATAGATAACAAAGTTAAATGGCTCCATCACATAAACTATGTATCCACTAAATGTGAGCGATATATTAATGTTCTAAGAATAATATCCAAAGTAAGATGGGAAGCTGATCCTAGCATTAGTAAAAATGTTTACAGAGCATGCGTTAGAGCCATAACAGACTACGCTTCCACTCTGTATGGGTCTGCATCAAACAGAATATTAAAGCGAACCAATACAATAAAGCCCTACGTATTTGTCTAGGTGCCACGAAATCTACCCCAGTCGATGCACTGTATGTTGAAGCTCAAGAGCCGCCTGTATTTCTAAGGCGCCAATTCCTAGCTGCAAAACAGATAATTAAGATGAAGGCAATTAATAGCAGACATATATTAGACCATATATATATAAACTTGCAGTAGATGATCTAACGAACAAATATTGGATACATCATACAACCCCACCATTAGCCGAAGCTTATAGGAATACCGGTGAATATAGTAGATATATGCATACTAACCTTGGAACAAAATTAAATTACTTTGAATATATGCAATCTATTAATGTATATTACCCTCCATACGGCGAAAATATTCTATACAATTCTACTTTGTATAAAAGTATACGTTTAGAAATTCCTGCATCGACGGTAATTTTTATTGATGCATTCAAGTCTAAAGAAGGATGCGGATGTGCCTTACTTGTGCCTCGAAATGGATATGAAAAAAAGGTAAAATTACATAATAATGTATCCATTTTCACAGCCGAGGCAGTCGCAATTGCATAGGCTCTAAAATATGTAAAAAAATATAATATTGGGAATGCAACGATTATGTCAGACTCCAAAAGCGTGCTGGAATCTTTACATAAGAGAACTCATCCAAAAAAAAATAACCCCATAATATTGAACATCATCGAACGCTTGAGATATCTGGAGAAAAAATATGTAAAAATCCGTTTCAATTGGATCAAAGGACATTCAGGTATAGAGCCTAATGAGGCTGTTGATCCTTTAGCAAAGGAGGCTATAAATAGTAATAACATACTGACGGAAAAAGTACCAAGTGATCTTATTTCTCATCTAAAAACCAAAATATTAAAAGATGATTGGCAAGCATATTGGAAGCATTCGTATACGAATAGAATGACACACTACGCAAAAATACACCCAAATGTAACTATTCGAGAATGGCAAAAGGAGCATATGATATCAAGGATATATCGCACTACCGTCGTTCGATTAAAATTTAACCATGGACAATTTCCAGCACATTTACACAAACTTAAAATTATCGAATCAGCTATTTTGTACATGTGGCACCAATACAGCCGATATGAACCATTTAATCTTCGAATGCCCTAAGCACAATAACTTTCGAGGTGAATTTATTGGCAGACTTGTTAATGCTGGAGTGGTCATGCCTACTAATATTACATGTGTCCTAATGTATAATACTAAGAATGCTTACGATCCATTGATGGATTACATTTTTAAATCTAGGATTCGGATCTAAAATCAAAACCTATCCTCGTTTGCCTTTGTGGGGAAACCTATTTTTCCAATGGCCGTTTTCTATTGTGTCTAAGGTCGTCTGATAGGCCCCAGACGTGAAACATGTTTATTCCAACGTTCCCCTTCCCGATTTGCGTGAATTTTATCTTATTATAGATTCTGTAAACATTTCTTAACGTGGCAATGATCCCGAATGCCAAAAAAAAAAAAAATTTACACTTTTATCACTGTCAAACGTTCATGTCTAACCATATTTAACTTTTAAAACGATTTAGTTCTATGATTTAGTTACTTATTACATTTGTGAGTGCGGTAAAGTAATACATTACGATACTGTGTAACCAAGCAACGGGGTATCGTAATTACGACACCGGAATTGAAAAAAGTATTAAATTTGATATATTTATAAATAATATAATTTTAAAAGTGACATTAAAAAAATTGGTCTTCTTTCTCTCCGCGTTCTTTTTGGTTTGCCTCTCTTACTTTTTTCTCTTTACTTCGCGTCGAATATTTGTCTAATCAGTTATTCTCATCTCTTCGTATTACATGGCCTATCAATCGTAAACGACTTTGTTCTATTGCTGTTTCAACACGAGCTATGTTTAGATGTTTTCTGAATATCTGGTCTCTAATTTAATTCATTCTTGTTTTTTCTTCTAATATTAATATTCTGCTTGCTGAAATGATATTTCATCGCTAATTGTGGTAATAGAGGAATATAAAAAAAGAGTAAAATAATTACAAGCATATCCTATCTGGTCTCTTTTCGAATTTCCTCATCATATTGCGTAGTTTGTCTTTCTATATTTCTACAGTTTAATAAAACGCCTAGATGTTTCTATTAAATAGTATGTAGCAAAAAATACTCGTGTACAGCGTAATTCAAGGACCTAACCTTCTTATTTTGAAATATTTGCGTACATTTTTTACTACTCAATTGTTTTCGTAATAAGAAACAAATATGATTTGGCTATTCAGAGTATTCATTTCATTCTAAAACTCAAAACACTTTTTTGTCAAATTTCTTAAAATATAGTTTCGGCCGATTTGCGATACCATTGACGCTCAAGGTAGTGTAACGCCTAGATGTTTCTATTAAATAGTATGTAGCAAAAAATACTCGTGTACAGCGTAATTCAAGGACCTAACCTTCTTATTTTGAAATATTTGCGTACATTTTTTACTACTCAATTGTTTTCGTAATAAGAAACAAATATGATTTGGCTATTCAGAGTATTCATTTAATTCTAAAACTCAAAACACTTTTTTGTCAAATTTCTTAAAATATAGTTTCGGCCGATTTGCGATACCATTGACGCTCAAGGTAGTCCTTTTAAATACTATATAAATATAACTCTTCAGTCGCTATACCAGGGGACCAGTCTCTACGAGACTTTCCCTTCGCGTGGTTTCTAAACTCAAAATTTTATATCATGTGTATGTATATATTATAAAAGTATAGGACTGTCCAAAATTTAACAATTGTTGAAATAAATGAAGTTTTTTTTTTAAATAGATTTTTGAGTAAAGTTGGTCATATAGCTAATAAATGCCTGGAACAAATTTAAACTAATCAAGTTCCTGTTGAAATACACACCAATGCAAACTTAAATGTCAAGAACTTGTTACTTGATGATCAGATGCCTGAATCGGTAGAACGGGTTAGCCGATAGTCAGGACAGTAACTCGCGGGCAGGGTTACTCCCCGCGGATACCAGGTGTGAAGATTAACCAATTTCACCCGGAATAGATGCGAATTCAGAATTGACTTGAAATAAAGAGACAACGGATGACAAATGGAGAGATGTGATTATATCAAATATAAATCCAAAATATTTTCTCTATATTCCCTCTCATAAGCGGGAAAAAAATGACAAAGATATTTAAAATATACATTGGTTTTGCAACGTACACAAGTTGTTCTTGGTTTTCTGTCTTTTGAAGATGGACAAACATCACATATCTTCTTCTTTCTTGGGATCTCAGATTGCAGTAGATGCTTAGCTTCTTCTTCTGCTTCTGTTTTTTCGTGGTCCTTGTATTTTTCTAGCTCCTTTCCTATCTCAATTAGAAAGTTTCTTCTCTTTTTCAAATCAAAACTGAATTTGATTTCAATATTTTCTATAGTATGTATGCGTTCACGGCGCTGATGTCTATCATGTTATAAAAAATTACAAGAGGCCATCTCTTCGTCATCCTTTTTACGGTGTATGATCGTGTCATTTTGTCCATGTTGTCTACGCCACATTTTGTTTTATTGTAGTCCAGGATTACCTGCGGTTTCTTTTTTGGCCATTATGAACATTTTTCTCACTATGCAGGGTACTCAGCAACATTACAAACTTGCGCTTCTTTAGGTAATACGAAATAATCATCGCATCGTCTGTAAAACCAAACTGTGTGGAAAACACTTGGCGATTATTTGGATCAACAAATGAAGATGGCAAATCAGGTTTATTTTTACGGATCGTACCAACTAATGTTAGGTTCTTTGATAACAAATACTTTGCAAGATTGTACGAAGTAAAGAAATTGTCGCAGGTGATATTCCTTCCAGAATTTTCAATTTCTTCTATTTAACGTTTTACAACCTTTTCACCTTGATTCTTGTCTCTTTCCTCTCCCTGCTTTCCAGGATAAATTTCCAGTTTCCATGCACTATCACAAATGTCTTAAAATTTTATTCCATATCGTCCAGGTCCAGGTCTAAAGGGACATCTGCCTCTGAAAGTTACAAACTGTTCATCAACCGTCATATACCAATTTGGTACATACTCATCTCGCAAATAAGTATTCTATAACTAAAACCATTCCCGTATTCGTGATATTTTGTCGCGACTCCTTTTTCTTCGTCTTTCCGCTGTATCGTAAAAACTAAGTACACGATGTATATTTTGAAATCTATTTCGAGCGCTAATAGTACCAAAGATTTTTCGACCATTGTTTTTGCCAAAAGTTGTGCTATATCCTCGCTATAAGAGTTGTACACACCTATTAGTATCAAAATTCCAATTAATTTTTTTAATTTTTGGACATCCATTTTTATCAAAATTTTGCCGAAAACAATCGCTTCTTTTTCATTCGTTCACTTTAGCATAATTTCAAGAAGAGGTTTGCGAAAATAAATCAAAAAAGAAGAAGCAGGTGTATCGATCTCGCGATTTCCAAAACGTGTTGGGCCTGAACGTTCTCGTAAAATATTGTGTCGTGGTTGTCTCCCATGATGAGGTAAAATAGCATCTTGGTACCAAACAACTTGTTTGTTCTTTGATATAAAAGAATTAGCTCCAGCCGGATTTCTGTTGTGATCATCATCGCTGCTCTCAGCAGATTCTTCGCTATCTGATTCTTCTGCTGTGCTTGTATCACCTTCATCGTTGAGGTCTTCGACTGCATCTACCTCTCCATCGTCGTCTGAAGCTTCATATCCGCTATTGTATTCAAAGTCACTCATTTCGGCTACTATCGCCTCTAGCTGTTGTTGTGTAAGGTATTCCATATTTCTATGATCGATTTTCCGTAATGAGTAAAACGCAAAGCAGAAAATAGCCGCAATAAAAGATTCAGAAATAACTACCTGACAATTGATAAAAAATAATGCTAAAATATCAAATCGCACATCACAATTGAACAAAATATAAATTTTGTCTTATTCACAGTAACAAAGTAACACTACACAGATTCGGCAAACACTAATGTATTTTTCACGACATGCGGCTATAAATATGTTGAATCATATAAAGTCCCCAAAATCCGCATGATAAAGGGATTTCCCTTTCTGTACACATAGGGGGGGGGGGGGGGCTGTAATCTCAGCACTAAATGACCAGTCTACTTTAATCCTATAGGTAAATTCCCCACCGTCCGTAAGGATTCACGTTAATACCATAGGTATTCTCACCATTGGTTTTAATACGTAATTTTTCATTAAATTTTCTAATGGAGGAAGAATGAATTTATTCTTTTCAGAATCTATTATAAAAGTTTAACAAATTATAATTTTGCAAACATTCAACACTAATAAATGAAATTTGAGATTTTATTGAGGATAATAATAAAAAGAAGTAGTGATAGTAATATATATATATATTTTTTGGCTAAAAATACAAAAATAACGAAAAACATCATATGGAATTCAAAACACAAAAATTGTAACACGTTACATAGCATGCACCACAGTAAACAGTAAACATTTATATACATATACTATATACATATAAAAATAAATCACTAAAAAGTTATAGAAACTATTAGGTATATACATATTATATATAAAAAAAGCAAACTTAATTGGGTAACGAAGAATGACAAACACATCTTATAGACTCTAGCCTAGACAAATGACCTGATTTTAATCGATTTATACAATTTTCCAAATATTTTAATTTGTTTTTCACTTGCCTATCCTTTATTTTATTAGGAATATGTAAACTTTGTATTTTGATGTCAGTGTCAACTTGGAATTCTTTCAATTTTTCGATAAACACATATATAGACGGATGCGTACTATAAAAAGATGCATTAAATCTGGAATGGAACGACTCGCACGTATTTGTAGTGCGAGTATTCGAGGCAACTTCTTCCGCCCATATATTCGTAGGAAATGTAGCATTTTCCTCTATATACGTTTCTAACAAATAATCGGCATATTTATCTAACAGGCTATTGTCTGGTTTATAAGCCATCAAATCGAAAACAAAGCAGTCCGCAACATGTTCTGGTTGTAGATAAGACATACCAAAGGTAAGTTTCAGCCAATTTCCTAATTCTGAATTATTTTTATAATGTTCACTTAATCCAAGGAACTGAATTTTTCTGTACCATGCTTGGTGTAGGTGAAATCTACAGGCACTGATTTTTACACTGGGCCAAACATGAATTATTGCGGTATGTATTGCTTTTTCAAAATCAACATAGATCTCGCTAGGTTCGAAAAATGAATTAAATTATTCAAAAATGTTAGATTTCAACAACAAAAAAACTGTTTTATATGAGGTCCAACTTTTGGTTGGCAACAAGCAATACAGTAGTTGGACATAGTGTCCATTCTGAAGTCCATGGATGGTAAAAAATTGTAGAAAGTATTTCGTACAATATGAGAATGTGCCGTCCATATACAAAGTTTTATTTTAGACAAGGCACGAATATTGGCTTTACATGTAAATACGATAATGTTATGTTCTAAACTATTTATAAACAAAAAGGTTTCACCTTTCGCGGTTTTAATTTTAGGAGAATATAGATTTGCAACTTCATGCACTTCGTTTATATTTGCAGGTAGGCGACTAGGAAATATTTTCCGACGGCAGTTATACATATTTCTTCGTACAAAATTGACATCATTGGTTATAACGGACTCTGGCATATTGGCACTAAGGACTCTTCGAATAATCTTTGAAGGTTTTTCCAATAAATCTTCTTCTGCTTTTCGCTTGCACAAATTTGTAAGCACTTTCCTGTTTGTTTTTTGCTCATCTACTTCATGGTTATGAACTATATCACTCCTCGATATTGTAAGCTCAGGACCAACAGTAAATACTTTAGCATTACACTTTCTTCTTTGGACACATCTCCAGAAAACTTCTCGGCTTTTCAATTCTTTTTCTTTAAAATACGTAAAATTCTCAAAGAGAAGTAAATCTTTACCCCGTATACTTTGTACTAACGTAGCTGACATCTTATAAATCGAATACTTATATTAAATTATTATCACAATAAACAACACCAATTGTAAGTACTAACCTCTTCTGTTGAGCAAAAGAAACTAACTTGTGAAACCGTAATAACTTTGCAAGAACATCAACATTAAATAGACATTAGTTAATATTAGTACTGGAAATTCCCAAATTACGGTATATATTGCTTTTATTACCTGAACTCTGTTAGTGGTGAAAATACCTGCCGGATTATGAGATTATTCTATTGATGCAGGTAGAGGGTAACATTTGGTGGTGAGATTACCTCCGCCGCATCGGGGAATGCTAAGAAAGGTTTATTTATAAGCGGAATTTATAAGCGAACCACTATCATTGTAAAACACACTCGCTTTACCTACATTTATACAGTAAACGACATATGGGTCCAACGGACCCGGTTGGTAAATCGCGAAGGTATTTTTATACTAACAAAACCATTATTCCTAAAATAATTTTTGGTGCAAATTATTAAAGCTATAACTCGTATTTAAAAAGTATATTAAGACCAGTAAATTAGCCCAACCATAAGTACAATAAAACAATGGTTAGAAATCGTTTCGGGTCCATTGGACTAGCTCGGTAGTCCTATTCCTCCACTATTAATAGTGGATCAACCAACGTGTTACTATTTGCACTCACAATTGAGTTTGGAATATCTATATTACTCCTTCTGGGGCGTATATACTGCCAAAACTGACTCGTCTCAGTCTTGATTATATTCTCCATGTTTGAGATATAATCCTTGAATAATATGGATAAATTACGCTTAATCCTCATCAACTTCCTATATAAGGCGAGATGTTCCACAGCTGACGAACAATAACAAAAAGAGTTGTTTTGCTATTGACGGCCTCGCTTTAAATTCTTAACAGCTAATCTTGCTCGAACTTTTATGCAGCATATGTTTACGTGTAAACATTTTTTATAGACATTCTGAATTCATATTAATATTTTATATTTTCCGCAAATTCCTTCGGAAAAAAGGACGCGATAAAAAAGGACAAAGATATTTAGAAAATACTTGTCGCCCCATTTTTGTTTGGACCATAACTAGCGATACAATTTTGCCTGTGACTCAATCAACTTCGATCGCTGCATGTATATATTTCGATTATGGTTTACACAATGAATGAACTGTTCGACTTTATTTACATTTATGGTGAAATCGGTGGAAATAATCGTAGAACTTGCTATATGTTTTCCAAATCGCCGAACACTATCTTACACGTGTGTAATGGATGTCGTGTTCGGATTAAGACAAACAGGTAGTTCGTTGCCAAATTATAAAAGCCGAACAAATGATTCGCAGCGGATATATTCGTACGTAATCGTTTTGAGGTTACTGAACGCTAAGTAAATAAAACTGCTTCATTGTGGTGTTTTTATTACATAGACAACCGTCTAAAAATGTTATCTTTTTGAGTTTTTATAAAAAAAAAACATTGCAGATTATGTTTGCTTCAAGTTCTAATTTATAGACATTTTTATCCCTGGTGGCACATTATTTTATTTTCAGAGGGTTTTTAATTTTGGGGTTAGCGCCGCAATTGACTCACAATATTTTGAATTCGTGTTCTATACAAGTGTCCCGTATCGTTATGTTCAAATTTTAGGAGTGCAAAGTAGACTTCATTTCAAGTAACAAAAGCGCAAAACTTGTATATTCATTTTTATTTGTTTCAAATTTACAGATCTATGAATGTGATTGTCAGATCATGAAAAAAAATGTAATCCTAAAGTCAATACAAACATTTAAAAAAGTTGTACGATTCAATAGAAGGCTTGTGATTGTTAACGTCGCATAATAAAATGTTATCCTAAAATAAATAAACACGTGTCGTAGTGCATTCAGTAATTTCTTGGAGATCTACGAAAAAGAGTCCTGGAAATTGATTTATGATAAAGAAGGTTCTTACTTATTTCGCAAGTGCTGAACCATGAATATCATAAAATAAACAATAAACAAATGTTCAGATGACTGTTAACGCTGCATTTTTTAATAAAGGATTACATTACGTTTCAGTTCATACAACAGCTTATTAGTGAGTGGACACGTTTTCTTTATTCAAAATGCCATACCGATTTTCTTCTCAAGAGTATGCGGACATGCATTTTGTGTATGGCTACTGCAACAGCAGTGTACGTCAAGCAGTTATTGAATACCGACATCGGTTTCCCGATAGGCACATTCCTGATTACAGAACGTTTCTGGAAGTACACAGACTATTTCGAGAATGCGGACTCGCGATTATCTTTTCGACCGAGTAAATTTGCCAGCAGACTTAGGGGAAGAAGCAGCAGCTATTGTTATAAGGGATTCAACTCTCAGTGTACGTCGAATCTCTAAACAACTAGGAGTGCCACGAACGATAGTTTGGCGAATTTTAAAACGTGAGGGCTTATATCCATATCACTATCGCAGGGGACACGGTTTGCTTGAGGCAGACCACTATGCTCGTCTAGTTTATTCTACCTGGATATTAAGACAGTCACGGCTTCATTTTAATTTCTGCAGAACAGTCCTCTGGACAGATGAATCTACGTTCACGAGAAGTGGTGTTACAAATCTGAGAAACCTGCACAGGTGGTCATCAGAAAATCCCAAAGCTATTCGCCCATCTAATTTCAACCTTAATTTTCTATTAATGTTTGGGCGGCCCTAATCGATGCGTTGTTGGTTGGTCCTGTCGTTCTTCCTGGGATGTTAAATGCGGACAATTACCTTCAATTTCTTATTGACGAACTGCCAGGTCTTTTAGGGTATGTCCCACTGAATGTTCGGCGAGACATGTGGTTTCACATGGATGGGGCACCACAACATTTCGGAATTGCTGTCCGAAATTGGGTAACGTCAATTAACCAAGATTAACCTGGCTGCCGAGCAAATCCGACGAAACAAGTATGAAATTCGTATAAGTACTTCTTCTGTTGGCTTACGGGCACAAGCCTGCATTCAACAAGGAGGTGGACATTTCGAAAATATTATTAATTGAACTTTTTTAAATAAAATCAGTTTTTATTGACTTTGGGATTAAATTTGAACAAAACAATACGGGACACTTGTATAATAGCATCTTTCCCTTTTTCATACGTTGTGTCTTTATTTCAAGGACAGACTGTATAGAGCTGTCACAAATAGATTTCCCATTTACATAAGCAGAATATTTCAAAAAGCAAACAATGTATTTTAAGGAAACCTAATCCTTTTAATAGTTTTAATAATCACATGCTTTTATATTTTTAGAACTAAACGTTTTCGATACTAGTCATGACCTCCTTAAACGAGGTACTGTTATTGAGAAATAACGTAATTTGCATATATTCTAGTTAAGGAATTCCATCGTTTATGTTTCTTCATTCTTTTAAAGTTGTCATTACGTCTATATTGCACGGATAATTTAATTTTATTTCATACGCTAACTTTAGTCCTTGAATGTTACAAGTGTTTTCGAGATTTAACCTAAATAAGTTTATATTCTGTTGTATCCAGGGCATGTATTATAGCCTATAATTTCTATGGAAATTTTGTTGCCCGTTTAATACATTTTATGCGAGCGATTTCTTAACATCGTTGTATTATTTTAGTTGCAAATTCATTGAATAATATCAGGTCAATGCGTAAGTTTGTATCGTTTTCGTTTCTAGGATGAGAATGTGTTGAAAAATAAATTGTAGGCATATGTCAAATATATTCTAATGTTGCATTATTATTTAATTTAAGGATACCTTTTCTGGTCTACCTCAAAATTAGCAACTGATATCTCCTTTTTCTATTGAAGAAATCAATTCCGCCATTGCCCGGCTCAAGTTAAGAAATTCTCGAGGTGTTTACAATGTCTTCTCTGAATTCATTAAGAATCTTGGAATGGCTGTCCGAGAATGGTTGAGAAATTTTTATTATAATATCTTAAATTCTGGAGACATCCCTAATATACAAAAGTATTTTTAATAATATAAAATATTATTAAAAATAGGGTGTGAAGAACACAATACAAGTTATATATATTTGTGAATGTATCTCCTCTCCAGAGACGCAGATACGTATTTCACCTTTCTACAGGATCGTCGGTACGCCCCTGCTGGAGAAGAGATACATTCAACCAAACATAACTACCTTGCTATCAACCAGAAATTATTAAGACAGAGCGTGAAAGAATATTCAGCGCTGTCTACATAATAACTACCGAACTAAGCAACGTGTTTCTATAGACGGTAACAACCATATCTATAAAAACTGTATTATCGTGTCTTCACTGCTTGTCGGGCGAACCGAATGCATATATAACAAAATAATTTGAAACATACATGAGTGGGTAAAAACCACACCAATTTGTATAATTGCAAGCATAATTGCAATTGATAGCAAGGTAGGTATGTTTGGTTGAATGTATCTCTTCATTCTCCAGCAGGGGCGTACCGACGATCCTGTAGAAAGGTGAAATACGTATCTGCGTCTCTGGAGAGGAGATACATTCACAAATATATAACTTGTATTGTGTTCTTCACACCCCATTTTTAATAATATTTTATATTATAAAAAATACTTTTGTATTATACAAATTGGTGTGGTTTTTACCCACTCATGTATGTTTCAAATTATTTTGTTACATCCCTAATATTTTCCGGAAAGCTAAAATACTAGCAATATTAAAACATGGTAAATCCCAGAAAGATCATGGAAGCTACACATATAGTTCCCTTATCTGTTTGCTATAAACTTCTAGAACAGTTTATCTACAATAGAAAAGCGCCCACCGTTGAAGGGATTTTAAGAAGGAACAAGCTGACTTTCGAACGGGGAGGAACTGCTGTGATCATCTCTTGGAGTTAATAACACATCTTGAAACAGGTTTTAAGAAGGGCTTAAAAACATCCGCTGCTTTTGTTGATCTCTCCAGTGCCTATGACACATTCTGAAAGAATGGAATGATTTTTAAATTCTAAAAAAACATTCCATGTGCTAAATTAAGCAAATTTATGCAGAATATGCTGGCAATTTCCGAATAGTAGTTTGGGTAAACAATCGAACTAGTAATGGCAAAACCTTAAAAAATGGCCTGCCTCAAGGATCGGTTCTGGCTCCTATAATGTTCAACGTTTACACCAATGATCTTCCACCAACAAAATCATGAAGATTTCTATATGCAAATGACATGGCTTTATGTATACAATCCAAGAATTTAGAGGAATGGGGAATTATAACTTGCTGAAGATCAGCAAGCTTTAGACGAATATTATAAGAAATGGCGCTTACAACAAAATCCTTAAAATGCGAATTATGTGTCTTTCATTTGCGTAACAAGGAAACAATCAGAGAGCTGAATGTTGGCGGTAGTCCAATCAATCACAATACCCAACCTAAATATCTGGGTGTAATGTTAGACCGGTCTCTGACGTTCAAGGAGCACCTCTATAAAACTAGTCAAAAAGTAAAGACCCATAATAACATATTAAATAAACTTGCCAGCAATTCATGGGGAGCGGATGGGGAGACTGCGCGAACGGCAGTTATTGCACCGGCTTACTCTCCTGCTGAATACTGTGCTGCTGTCTGCTACCAAAGCTCTCATACCAAGCTAATAGATATTCAACTTAATGATACCATGAGGATCTTCACAGGTACTCTTAGATCCACTCCTAGTCTCTGGTTACCGATTCTTTCTGACATTGCCTCGCTGGATGTATAATATAATCTTAATACATAAAACAAAGTCGGGTTAGTTAGACTATTTATAACTCAAGAACGGCTGGACAGATTTTAATGATTTAATAATTGATGTCCATAGAAAATCAGTGACATAAAAGTTTAAATTTGTTTTGTTTCATGTTCTGTGATTTGTTTTGAAAAAAGCATATAAAGGTTACAGGTCGATTTATTTGTTTTGTACGGGAGTTATTAATAAATCTTATTGTGCGAATATTGTTATTAACGATGCCGCGACCCAGAAGATCTAATCTTTTCCAACAAAGCCGTAATGCAATTAGGTTTCGGAACATTGCCAATCAATCCACTGAAGAAGAACGAGAAATCGTACTAGAAGAGCGCCGCCAAATACAAGGATAACATGTCAGAAGACATTTTACATCGAATTCGTGTCAGTTCAAGAAATCCCAATCTTGAGGTGAATGAGGAGATGCATAATCAGGCCTTGCTCTTAATCGAAAACATGCGTTACCTCATGTGCGGCAGTTTGTTAGTCAGGTTAAGAATGCCAGCGCCAGATCGTGGAATGAATGACGCATTTAATCGCGAATTGGAACGTGATGTGAATATGATCGACATGAATTAGGGAAATACGTACAAACGAATGTACCCCTGTTGAATCCCCCAACAGGAGGAAGTGTATGATACATTAATAAAGGCAATTGATGATGGAAATGGTGGCTTATTTTTCCTGGATGCCCCCAGTGGAAATGAAGACATTCCTCATATCATTGATTTTGGCCACTGTTCGTGCGAGATCCGACGTTAGGGTAGCAGTTGCTCCTTCTGGAATAGCAGCCATATTGTTAGAAGGATGTCGTATGGCTCATTCGGCATTCAAATTGACGTTGAACCTTCAAACTACTCAACAACCGACCTGTAACATTGTAAATCACTGCGTAATGGCCAAAGTTCTGGTAGCATCTAAAATCATCATCTGGGACGAATGCACAAACGTGCATTGGAAGAACTTGGCCGTACATTGAAAGATCTGCGCAATGACTCGAGGTGTTGGAGGCGCAGTGATTTTACTGTCTGGCGATTTGCGCCAAACACTGCCAGTCATTCCAGGATCTACTGCTGCCGATGAAATAAACGCTTACCTCATATCATCGAATCTGTTGCACTATGTGAAGAAACTTCAGCTGGCAGCAAACATGAGAGTTACATTGCTGAGCGATCCATCTGCTGAAAATTTCTCCAAGCAATTGCTGGCTATCGGTAATAACCGTGCTTCGGTCGACGAATCGAGCGGACTGATTTCATTTCCTCCGAATTTTTGTAATTTCGTCTCATCGAAAAAGAGTATTCCCGAATAATATTGCTAACCACAAAAACAGCAAATGGTTGTGTGACCGAACAATTTTGGCGGCTAAGAACAAAGATGCGTTAGTAATTCAAAATCAAATCGTTGGTACTCTGTATTCACTCAAATCTATTGACTGTGTAACAAACGAAGACGAAACCACCAACTATCCAACTTAATTTTTAAACTCCTTGGATGTGCCTGGCTTACCACCGTACAATTTACAACTGAAGGTTCGTTCGGTAGTCATCATACTTCGAAATCTAAACCAACCAAAACTATGCAATGGAACGCGTTTGGTGATAAGAAAACTGATGATCAATGTGATTTACGCAAACATACTCAAAGGAAAATTTGCAGGTGAAAGAGTTCTCATTCCGAGGATTTCGATGATCCTAACCGATATGCCCTTTGAGCTTAAATTAATTTAATTTTCGATTCGCCTAGCATTCGCCATGACGATTAACAAATCACAAGGCCAATCCTTGAGTGTTTGTGGTCCGAGTCTAGAAAATGCATGTTTTTCTCATGGTCAGTTGTACGTGGCATGGTCACGTGTCGGCAAACCATCTGCTTTATTTGTTCTTGCCGCTGATAAGAAAACGAAAAATGTCGTATATCACAAGAACCTTCACTGAAGAGAATCAACTCGACTGCAACCCATGCAGCAAAATACATAGCTTCAATAAAGCAAATGTCTTGCTTACACGCCATTGAAATACTTAATTTTTGTACTTTTATTGAATTTTTATTTTCTTTATGTATATTTTCTTAATAAACTATTGAACTTAATAAATTTTATGTATTCATTTTATTACGTCAATAAAATCCTAAATTAAGTTTAGCTAAAAGTTAACACGACATTTATTAAATGTTAGGCACTACGAAGTTCGTCGGGTCAGCTAGTAAATTAATAAATAAACAAATGTAATTTACTAGTTGTTGAATTTGTGAATATTGTTTTTGCTATTGACAAAAAAAACGTGAAGTAAAAAAAACAAACATGTCCGACATATTCGTTTGTTTGTTGTCAACAGAAGAGTTAATATATGAAGCCACTAGAATCATTTGTGTTATTTACATAAAAAACATAATTGGGCAAAGTTCAGAACGGAAATTTCCCTCTTTAAATTGAGAAAACGATTTAAAGAGGGAAATTTTGATCTAAACGATTCTCGTCGGAAATAGCCCGAACAACTACTCAATTAATCGTCCAACTTTTCGTGATGACTCCAGATTATATGAGAAACGAATATAAGGAAGAAATTTCTATTACAATTAAATAAAAATTAGCCGAAAAACTACATGAAAGAAGACAAGTCAAAAACACTAGGATACAAAAGTAGATATATTAAAGCTAGAAAGGTATTAAAATATATATTGGCTTACTTTAGTAAAAGAAATGAAAGTTACCTAAATGCCCTTTACCAGATAGACTTCCTGCGCCATAAAGTCAAAATATCTGATATAAAAAAGAAAACCAAGAAGGTAAAATGGATATTTACAAAGCACCTGGCTTCGATTAGCTTCTCCGAGAATTATCCGAAAAATTTCATAGACTATTTATTAATATTTATTTTCAATGTCACTAAACTATCTAGAAACTAGCACAAATAGTCATGATCTTGAAACCAGGCAAAAAACCAGAAGCAGATACATCAACAGACCAATAAGTCTTCTACCAATGTTTTCAAAAGTAATTGAAAAAAATTACGTTAAAGGAATATTAAAAATTTGACAGGAAAGGAACATCATACCAGAAATCAGTTTAGATTCAGAAATAATCATGAAACTATAGAATAGATTTACAGCCTGGTAAATATAATGAACGGGGACTATCAAGCTGAAGGGACTAGGTACGCCGTACGATAAAAGAACTACACAGGTACAGCCCAAATAATATGTATCCTAGAAGGGACTTCCCTGCCCGGCATACTTCAATACAATACTGTTAAAGTAATTGTTCAACAGGCCAACAGGGGAATCACCCGATCATCTCATATTATATATCATAATATTGTTGCGAAGGGATTCCCCGTCGGAGATTCTCTGTACGAAAGTATAAATACGCTTATTATGATTTACTTTTTTCATTTATTATTCTACCAGCGACAAGGTTTCACAGGTTACGTCATTTAAATTTAAAAGTCAATTATCTGAAAAAGTTATTTTAAGTGGCGGGAGACTGTTCAGCATAAAAAAACAAAAAGTGATACGTCGTCAGCATGGAGTTATTTTTTAGTTGCGAAAGACGGGAATAGTGCTAAATGTGAGCGATGCCCTGCCATTCTCAAGTCTTTGGGTGGATCGACTAAGGGATTACATACACATTTGTCATCAAAACATAACATTAGTTTTAGCTGACGTTAATCGTTTAACAGCTTCAACAAGTCAATATTCTGAAAATCTGAACACAGCACCGCCGCTAGCTAAACGAAAGTTAGAAGATTAATTTACTAAAAGTGCCGACGATAGCCTGGATGATGTTTTTGCAAGAATGATTCCATTAGATGGATTTCCATTCAGTGCATTCATAACTTCAGACGATTTGAGAAAATTGCTCTTAGCGAAATACACGGATTTACCAAAATCAGCCGTCACAATTCGAAAGCGTGTTTTGAATTACAGTGAAAAAATAAGAAAGCAAGTAACTGCAGAATTAAAACATTTGAAAAATGCAGGCGAAAGATTCAGTCTATCTTTCGACGAGTGGACATCAACATCCAATAAACGATACATGGCTGTCAACGTTCACTCATATAAAAACATTTGGAGCTTAGGACTCGCTCCTATTCATGGAAGTATGACGACTGAAAATTGGCTTCGTATATTGAAAGAGCGTCTAAGTAAATTTGATATTTCCCTGGAAACTGATATCGTGGCTACTGTAACCGGTGGACCGAACGTTATGATAAAAGTGGGACAGCTTGTTTGCATTGAACAACAACTGTGTCTTGCACATGGTATCAATTTGCCCATCTGTGATGTGCTTTATAAAATAAAGAATTATTTTCAAGATACTTAAAACAGCCCTACCTCAGACTCAGTTGATACTATAAATGAACCAGCTGTGACTGCTGATTATATGAACTATAGCGATGTTGATGGCAATTTAGAAGTCTTAGACTGTCCAGAATCAGGTTTAATCTTAATGTCACAAGATGAACTTGCGCGAAAATACATACCAGAGTTAACGAAAGATGAAAACATTAATGAGCTGATAAAGAAAATCCTACTTCAAAAATATGTGAAGACTGAACATGAAAAAGAGCTGTCACTTCTTTTGGACTGTAAAACCAGGTGGAATAATCTTTTAACCATATTGGAACGATTTTCTCTTTTAAAAACCTGCATTCAAAAAGCTTTTATAGATCTCAATCATCCAATCCGTTTAGAAGATGCTGATTTTGACTTGGTAAATGAAATTGTTGATGTGCTCCAATAATTAACAGTAGAAGCAATCTGTCGACGAGATGCTAATTTATGCACAGCTGATGCCGTTTTGGAATTTCTTATAAAACAATTGTTTAGCAAAAATTCAGCACTCGCCAATAAAATGAAAACATCCTTAGTGGAACGTGTAAAGCAACGGCGAAATGAAGATTTAGCTGGTGTGTTGAATTATTTATAAAATCCACGAAAAGATTATGAAAATCAGTTATTATCGGATTTGGAATGGCTTGACTTCTTTCCAGTTCCTACACAGGCTTTAGTGAAGGCGCAAATAAAGAGTATTGTTAAAAGACTAAATAGTCGAGATGACACGGAAGAGGAAGAGGGGTTAGGATCGCAAACAGATGATGAGGCAAGGCAACAAATCTCCCAACCCCAATTGACACTAAAGGAAAATCTACAGCTGGAAATTAATAAGAACATGGAATCCCCAGATCCTGAAGTACAAAATGAATCGGGGTTGGTAAATAGTATTAGACCCGAAATGAGCCTGTTCGAAAATGAAAGAGTTCGTGGATATCGCTTAGAATTAGCATATAAATATCTGTAAATGGGATTTAACTAAAACACTTATACTAATTTCCAGTATATATTACTAGAGCTGAGGATGTTTGCGGTATAACCATGGTTATATCATGTAACCATAGTAAATTACTATGGTTACATGATATAACCATGGTTATACCGCAAACATCCTCAGCTCTATATATTACACTTTATTATATGTATTAATAAATTGACGACATGTTTCGCTACGATGTAGCTTCTTCAGATCTTACATTACTACTGAACACGCTCTTCACAAATGTATGGCTTTTTTCCTTTTCTAAACTATTTCAATGGGTTGCACTTATCTACATTAGAATTGTCTCTTACCGATATATCTTCCAAAGTTATTGTTATCTTAATATTTGATGATACCAGTTTAAAAGTGGAGAATTATTAAGGCCCAATTGGTCATTTAACAATACATCTGCATATTTAAGTTTATTTATTTCTAAGGATTCCAGTAAATTTAACTTTAATCCTTTTTGTTGTGACTGTAAAATTTCAAAATCTGAATTGAAACCATGATTATTTTCCAACAAATGAAGTGCATAATTGGAATCTGTCTTTTTGTTAATAAAACTTTTAAAATGTTCCTGTATTCTTTTCTCAAAGCTCCTACCGGTTTGGCCTATGTATGTTTTAGGGCACTCTTTAGATGTTAGTTTGTATACTCCGGATTTATTACTTTTGCTTGTCTTGGATTTATTATTTTTTATAAATTTCCCTAAAGAATTATTAGTTTTATAAGCTACATTTATATCTGTTTTTCGTAAAATTTTTCTATTTTTTCACTTATCGGTCCTATGTATGTTACTAATTTGTAATTGCTTGTTTTATCTTTTATTATTGGGTATACCTTTTCTATTGCTTTCTTATATTTCTTTTTTCTTAAAATTATATCTACTATATTTGGGTTATATCCATTATTTTGCGCTATTTGTTTAATGATATTTAATTCTTTAAAGAAGTTTTCATTATTTAAAGGTACTGATATTAATCTGTGTATCATAAAATGGAATGATGCTAGTTTATGACTAGAGTGGACCAATTCGGAGCGAAAGCAGAGGCGTGACTAACGAATTGGTTCCCGCATGCGAAACATTATTAATATCTAGAGATATACTATCACGAACGGTGCTGTTATTATGTTATTAAGTAATATAATAACTTATTATATTACTTAATACTACATATTTGTATTATATTTTGTTTATTTTAGTTCCAATTTACAGTCGTGTATTGTGTATTGTGCATTCTATAGAACAGGAAAGTGTTTTATATTTATATGAATATCACCTATATTTCTCTCAACACTGCTTTATAGAAATTATGTGTCAACAAATTTTTGCTGTTCCCTAGTTTTGATTTATTATAATTCCTACCTTTATCCGTCGTCTAAAGTTTAATATAAGCACTTATATTATATAAGTGCTTATATTAAACTTTAGACGACGGATAAAGGTAGGAATTATAATAAATCAAAACTAGGGAACAGCAAAAATTTGTTGACACATAATTTCTATAAAGCAGTGTTGAGAGAAATATAGGTGATATTCATATAAATATAAAACACTTTCCTGTTCTATAGAATGCACAATACACAATACACGACTGTAAATTGGAACTAAAATAAACAAAATATAATACAAATATGTAGTATTAAGTAATATAATAAGTTATTATATTACTTAATAACATAATAACAGCACCGTTCGTGATAGTATATCTCTAGATATTAATAATGTTTCGCATGCGGGAACCAATTCGTTAGTCATGCCTCTGCTTTCGCTCCGAATTGGTCCACTCTATTTATGACTAACTGGGTGACAGGACATAAATAATATACACCAAAACATTAAGTACACCATAGAAAAAGAATTAGATCATAGTATAAACTTCTTGGACCTTACAATTTCTAGACAAAATAATAAACATGCCTTTTCAATATATCACAAACCCTCACACACAGATGTTATCATTCACAATAGTTCCTGTCACCCAGTTAGTCATAAACTAGCATCATTCCATTGTATGATACACAGATTAATATCAGTACCTTTAAATAATGAAAACTTCTTTAAAGAATTAAATATCATTAAACAAATAGCGCAAAATAATGGATATAACGCAAATACAGTAGATATAACTTTAAGAAAAAAGAAATATAAGAAAGCAATAGAAAAGGTGTACCCAATAATAAAAGATAAACTAAGCAATTATAAATTAGTAACATACATAGGACCGATAAGTGAAAAAATAGGAAAAAATTTACGAAAAACAGATATAAATGTAGCTTATAAAACTAATAATTCTTTAGGGAAATTCATAAAAAAATAATAAATCCAAGAGAAGCAAAAGTAATAAATCCGGAATATACAAACTAACATGTAAAGAGTGCCCTAAAACATACATAGGCCAAACTGGCAGGAGCTTTGAGAAAAGAATACAGGAACATTTAAAAGTTTTATTAACAAAAAGACAGATTCAAATTATGCACTTCATTTGTTGGAAAATAATCATGGTTTCAATACAGATTTTGAAATTTTCCAGTCACAACAAAAAGGATTAAAGTTAAATTTACTGGAATCCTTAGAAATAAATAAACTTAAATATGCAGATGTATTGTTAAGTGACCAATTGGACCTTAATAATTCCCCACTTTTAAACTGGTTTCATCAAATATTAAGATAACAATAACTTTAGAAGATATATCGGTAGGAGACGATTCTAATGTAGACAAGTGTAACCCATTGAAATAGTTTAGAAAAGAAAAAAAGCCATACATTTGTGAAGAGCGTGTTCAGTAGTAATGTAAGATCTGAAGAAGCTACATCGTAGCGAAACATGTCGTCAATTTATTAATACATATAATAAAGTGTAATATATACTGGAAATTAGTATAAGTGTTTTACTTAAATCCCATTTACATATTATGGATTTCCAGCAAGTATCGGCCGATTCAATTAAATATAAATATCTACTGTCTATTCCTCCAACCAGTGTAGAACCTGAGCGAGCGTTTTCAGCTGGTGCTTATGTTGGCAATAAACTACGAAGCAGGGTTGGAAGTCAAACATTGGATGCTTTGATAGTTCTGCGAATGTATTTTCGAAATTCTAAATAGTTTTTTATATTGTCTTTTTTGTTCCTTATTTTAGTATATTGTGTATTGTGTTGTGCAACAATATTAGTAAATAATTTTTAAGAAATTACTCAAGTTTTTTTTAAATTTGAGCCCAATTAGAAACGACATAGTTTAATCCCGAGATCCCGGGATTACGCTTCAAAAATTACGTAATCCCGGGATTGAAAAACATGATCGGGATTGTATTCTCTACTCCCAAGTCACCAACTAATAAATTATTACTCCATACTTGAGTGGGTAAAACCTCACTAAATTTGTATAATACAAAAAAATATTATTAAAAATGGGGTGTGAAGAACACAATACAAGTTCATTTATGTATTTTTGAATGTATCTTCTCCAAAGACGTAGATACGTATTTCACATTTCTACAAGTTCGCCGGTACGCCCCTGTTGGAGAAGAGACACATTCAAAACAAACATAACTACGTTACTATCTAGCCGAAATTATTCAGACAGAGCGTGAAGGAATATTCAGCGCTGTCTACATAATAACAGCCGAAGCAGACGTGTTTTCTATAGTCGGTAACCACCGTATCTATAAAAAACTGTATTCTCGTGTCTTCACTACTTGACAGCGTGAGCCGAATATGTATATGACAACATAATTTGAAACATACTTGAGTGGGTAAAACCTCACTAAATTTGTATAATACAAAAGTATTTTTAATAATATAAAAAATACTTTTGTGAGGTTTTACCCACTCAAAGTATGTTTCAAATTATGTTGTCATATACATATTCGGCTCACGCTGACAAGTAGTGAAGACACGAAAATACAGTTTTTTTTATAGATACGGTGGTTACCGACTATAGAAAACACGTCTGCTTCGGCTGTTATTATGTAGACAGCGCTGAATATTCCTTCACGCTCTGTCTGAATAATTTCGGCTAGATAGTAACGCAGTTATGTTTGTTTTGAATGTGTCTCTTCTCCAACAGGGGCGTACCGACGAACATGTAGAAATGTGAAATACGTATCTACGTCTTTGGAGAAGATACATTCAAAAATACATAAATGAACTTGTATTGTGTTCTTCACACCCCATTTTTAATAATATTTTTTATATTATTAAAAATACTTTTAAATTATTACTCATTTGTCGATTACTAAATAGAGTTAAAATAATAATCATTATTATTTTGGTGCACCTATTTGTATAGTACGATTTCATATACTCATAATGAATCATTTTTGGTTACCTTTGTAAATGAAAAAATCTCTCGTTAGTATACAAAATGTCAGTAATTAAGAAAGACATATTTTTCAGTGTAAAAATTATCCACATTGTTCTCTCGGAACAGTATTCTGCTACACCAAGGTTAATTCTCATAAACGATCACAAAAACAATTCAGAAATCGATAGTTACGTGGGACTTTATCGCTTTATATCCGGGTGATTGCATTTCGATCACGCTGAACGAGCATTTCGACTGTTCCGTAATCCTACAAAAGGTTTTAGAGTCGATTTCTCGTCAATAAATTGTAATTTCTAATGTGATCGTGAAAAAGTACAATGTTTTATTTTATTTTTAGCATCTCAAGTTGAGAAGAGGGGTGCTATAAAAAGGATAGATAATGTTTTGCTTTACACTGACGTCTTGATAAAATGAAGACAGCACATCAATTTTACGAGATACCTCCGTATTTAGTGTTTTAGATGTAATCAAATGTGTGACTATAAATATCCGAGGTACCTTTTCTAAATATTCTTTTAATAGAAATGAAACGCTGACTATCAAAGTAAAGGCTCGATATTATTAAAAGTGTTGGTTTACTATTCATCACTGACCTTTACACATCCTTCTTGAATTATCGAAGGTCTCGGTGAGGGTTATTTGTATCTAATTTTAAATATACAGGGTGTTACAAAAATTTAGGGCTGGCTATACATAGACGGTTTCTACAACTAAAAATAAGCAAAAAAGTTTAAATAAATTTGTGTCCTATAATGTTTCGTTACTGAGTTACGGCCACTTGAAGTTTTTCGTATTGCATGTCCGACACGTGTGTATCTCGTCACAAATTATCGCGCAGACGCGAAGCGTTCGTACTGCATGTTTGAACAAGTCGCCAACAGGTGAGTAACTTATGTTAATCATATTCAGTAGGCAGTCCGTATTTTTTGCTGTCAGTCGTGAAAGTTGATTAAGTCATTTGTGATTTGTACTGTTTTCTAATTAATAGTATAAAATGGCAGATTATTCTTTCGAAGAGATGTCCGACATGCATTTAATGTATGGTTTGGCACATTGCAACAGAGCAGAAGCAAGAAGACTTTACGCAGAATATTTCCCAAACCGACGTTTACCGAATGAAAAAACTTTCGAAAGGCTTCATATTAGATTAAGAGAAACAGGATCATTAAAACCAGTAGTCCGAGATCGCGGCAGACCACGAACCACAAGAAATTTGGAATTGGAAGAACGTTTGTTGGATCGTGTTGAAGAAAATGCAGGTGCTAGTACTCGAAGAATGGCATTGGCGGAAGATGTCGATCATGTGAGTGTATGGCGTATTTTAAGAACTAATCAGATTTTTCCTTACCACCTGCAAAGAGTACAGGGACTTAGTGAGAATGATTTCCCATCACGAGAAGCTTACTGTGTTTGGTTGTTACGGACATGCCCCGCCGATCATCTCTTTCTGTCGTGTGTGCTCTTTAGTGATGAAGCTGGCTTTACAAGAGATGGTATCGTCAATTTTCATAATTTACACCAGTGGCAACAAGAAAACCCTCATGCTATTATTAAGTCCAGACATCAAGCGCAGTTTTCATTTAGTGTGTGGGCCGGAATTATTAACGAATTTGTGATTGGTCCTTTTGTACTTCCACCACGACTTACTGGGCAGAATTATCGTTATTTTTTAGAAAACGACTTACCAGGTTTGCTGGACGATGTTCCACTAAATGTTAGAGGACGCATGTGGTTCATGCACGACGGTGCACCGGCTCACTTCAGTCACACAGCACGCGAATTTTTAAATGCCGTATATCCTGGAAGATGGATTGGTCGCGGTGGACCTGTAGCATGGCCTGCACGGTCTCCAGATTTAAATCCAATAGATTTTTACATATGGGGACATTTAAAGTCTATGGTATATTCTACTCCAATTCAAAATATTGAAGATCTTCAACGTAGAGTGGAAGATGGATGCCACCAAATTCGAAATACACCAGGAATTTTTCAGCGCGTGAGGCAGTCCATGATACGACGAGCTGAAGCTTGTGTTGCTTCCCTGGAGGTCATTTTGAACATTTACTATAAGAAACATAAGAAACTCCCGTTTTCTGTAACCTTTTCTAAAATAAAAAGAAAAAAACCTCAAGTGGCCGTAACTCAGTAACGAACCATTTTAGGACATAAATTTATTTAAACTTTTTTGCTTATTTTTAGTTTTAGAAACCGTCTATGTATAGCCAGCCCTACATTTTTGTAACACCCTGTATAACGTGTTTTTGAAAATATTTCAGTCTAGAACTTATTCGACTTGAACCAATTTGTTCTGACAAGAGCTGTCGATACTGTCTGTAATTAAATGCATAGTGTCCTTATTGCAAATGGAAATATTTTATCGAAAACAATTTGAATCGTACATTAGATTGATTCACCTTCTACTTAATCAAGGATGAAGATCTGTAATTCGAAATGGGAATAAAACAAATACAAATGTAGTTTTGATAATTTAAAATATTATTAAAAATCGGGTGTGTAGAACATAGTACAAGTTGATATATTTGTGAATGTATCCTCTCCAGAGACGTACATACGTATTTCACCTTTCTACAGGATCATCGGTATGCCCCAGCTGAGAAGAGACGCATTCACAAAAAACAACAACTTTGCTATCTCACAGAAATGATTAAGACGGAGCGTAATAGAATATTCAACGCTGTCTACATAACAACTGCAGAACTACCGAAGTATTTCCATAGGCGGTAACAACCATATCTATAGAAACTGTATTATCGTGTGTTCACCATTTGTCGGACGAATCGAATATTTTTGTTTTATATAAATGGTTTGTCCACTTAAATATTGTAATGTAATTCGTATTCTTACACATGCATTTACAAATTATACTATGTAGAATTAGAAGCGTATTAGATATTAGTCACTTATAATGAGAGATGGCAAATTGATGCCACATATATAGCTGGAGATATTTGCGCCAAATTGTCTATAACATGAAAATTGACCCGTAATAGGTAAAATTTGCAAAAGGGAAAGTTGGAATTTCTTATTACAATACATGTGAAGTCTAGGGAACTTCATGCACCCCATAATTGTATGCAATCCGAAAAACTTTTTATTTCTTCTGAGTTGACATTCAAACACTCCCCGATATTTTGGAAGTAATACCGGGCCGTAAAATCTGCACGAATTCTAAAGAAATTATCCCCTAAATACTTCTCAAAATATTGCCAAAGACTTGGTATTTTTTTTCATTTACATTTAAATTCTCAGTCAAATCATGGTGTTGGAAAACGTCCCTTTTCCAAAACAGCTCTGCAAATCTAACTAATGGTATCACTACTGGCGGATGATTCTTCTTCACTGGCGATTATATTATGACTTTCTTGAAGATTTTTATTTTGTTTTTCGACATTAACGTCAAAAGATTAATTTTCTTCCCAAGCGTCGTCTTCCTCAAGCTCTAAATGAGATCCAATTTCATTTAATAAATCATAGATTTCTTCTGAATTGAAGCCTTTCTGAATTTTTTGCCCTGTGGCAGGATACAAAAGGAAGAATAAGAAATTATTTTTACGTCAAACCCATATCATTCATATGCTTGTCAAGCTTACAATGCCCCGTTAATAGGCCTGTTATCATCTTAACAGAGTTTCTGTCTGTATTCAGAAGTCACGTTAGAAAGTGTTTTTGTGTTGCTCGCATAAGTGTGAATATCTCTGTTACTTTACAACTTCTATCACAATTTTGTCTTCATTTGTCATTATTTTGTGTGCACTATTTTCAGCTAAAAATACAGCTCAAATTTTTTTATCACCCTGTATTGTTATAATATTACAAATTTAGATATTTTTTAGATTATCGCTAAACAAAAAGACTAGTTCGCGAAATATAGTCGCGGAGAAAAAATTCCGGACACCGAAGTAGATGTTAAAAAAAAGTTCAACGAAGCGACAGATACATCATAATGATGTAGAATTGCATGAAAAGCACGGATATGATATTTTGGAAGTGGGTGTTGCACACTTTGTCAATAACGCCAACCATACCACGAAAATTGTTCCCGTGATAAGAGAGAACTCAGTCGCGCTTTCACGCAACGAAGCGACCGATACATCAAAATGTTGTAGAATTACATGAAAAGCACGGATATGATATTTTGAAAGATGTGATGTTGCACACTTCGTCAACAATGCCAACCATACCTCGAAAATCGTTCCCGTGATAAGAGATAAGTCGGTCGCGCTTTCACGCAACGAAGCGACCGATACATCAAAATGATGTAGAATTGCATGAAAAGCACGGATATTATATTTTGGAAGATATGCTGTTGCCCACTTCGTCAATAACGCCAGTCATACCTCGAAAATCGATCCCGTGATAAGAGAGAAGTCGGTTGCGCTTTCACGCAACGAAGCGACCGATACATCAAAATGATGTAGAATTACATGAAACGCACGGATATGATATTTTGGAAGACGTGCTGCTGTACTCTTCGCTAATAACGCCAACCATACTCGAAAATCGTTCCCGTGATAAGAGAGAAGTCGGTTGCGCTTTTACGCAACGAAGCGACCGATACATCAAAATGATGTAGAACTGCATGTAAAGCACAGATATGATATTTTGGAAGACGTGCTGTTGTACACTTCGCTAATAACGCCAACAATACCTCGAAAATCGTTCCCGTGATAAGAGAGAAGTCGGTCGCGCTTTCACGCAACGAAGCGACCGATACATCAAAATGATGTAGAATTACATGAAAAGCACGGATATTATATTTTGGAAGATGTGCTGTTGCCCACTTCGTCAATAACGCCAGCCATACCTCGAAAATCGATCCCGTGATAAGAGAGAAGTCGGTTGCGCTTTCACGCAACGAAGCGACCGATACATCAAAATGATGTAGAATTACATGAAACGCACGGATATGATATTTTCGAAGACGTGCTGTTACACACTTCGCTAATAACGCCAACCCTACCTCGAAAATCGTTCCCGTGATAAGAGAGAAGTCGGTCGCGCTTTCACGCAACGAAGCGACCGATACATCAAAATGATGTAGAACTACATGAAAAGCACAGATATGATATTTTGGAAGACGTGCTGTTGTACTCTTCGCTAATAACGCCAACCATACCTCGAAAATCGTTCCCGTGATAAGAGAGAAGTCGGTTGCGATTTTACGCAACGAAGCGACCGATACATCAAAATGATGTAGAACTACATGAAAAGCACAGATATGATATTTTGGAAGATGTGCTGTTGCCCACTTCGCCAATAACGCCAGCCATACCTCGAAAATCGTTCCCGTGATAAGAGAGAAGTCGGTCGCGCATTCACGCCACGAAGCGACCGATACATCAAAATAATGTAGAATTGCATGAAAAGCACGCCAAGCTTGGAGATACACAATAAACTGAAGATCGTTCATCAGGCCTTCTCCACACACGTTTTCGTCCGTCTGGTGAACGCAGACAAAAACGAGACTCATCCATGAATAATACGGAGCTCCATTGATTCATTGTTCAATGTTTATCTTCACAGGCAAATCGTAGTCGCTGAACACAATGGGCTGGGAGCAAAAGTGGACATGCAGCAAGTTTCCTTGACATCAATCCCTATCCCTTCAATCTTCGGCGAACGGTTCGTGCAGAAACTGCAGGACCGTAAATGTCTTCAACTTGGCGAGACACAATTGTTGATGGTAAACCACGATCGCGTAGTGTAGATAACACCATAAAAGGATCTTCTCGCCGATTTGTGGTGCGAGATCACCTGATGCTGACCTTCTTGTGTATTCTGCAACTAGACAATGTCGCTGTATTGCGTCTTGGACGATACTCCTGGCAATATATCAAGACAGCAGCGATGTGTCGAATACTGCTTCCATCTTCGTTCGCAGCTTCTGCTCGGGCTACATTTTCAACTTGCATTTGCCAACCAATAAGTGTCAGTACTGTCAGTTGAAATGACGTTTCAACACAACAGATAAAGGCTGAATAAAGAGCACACCAAGATTTTTTGGCTTGGGTTGGATTTTTTGGTTTCGTCATTATTTTTGTTTTGCTTTTGGCTGTTTTGATAAATTAATTGTTTTGTATCTTTTTTAATTTCCAATTCTTATGTCATAGATAATATTTCATGTTTTGTGAAAAAGAAAAACATTTACTTCTGCGTTTGGAATTTTTTGTCCACTAGTGTAGTTTGTATTACAAAAAACTAAAGCTTTTTAGAGAACTATCAAATCAACCCGAACAGGTAAATTCAAGGTTTAGGTAAACTCAAAAAGTATTATACTAAATACGAGATATATTTTGCGCGAGTTTTAGATTAAAAATTATTACTGATTCAAAATACGATACAATTGCGTAAGTGTCTCATCTTTGAATCTGTTGCATGCATTTAATTCCTGTATTACAGATGCAATATTTTTTTAAAAACTGATGGAGTCACGAGGCATTAATTCGTATAGAATACTTTCTATTACATTTGCGTCCCGGATTACACAGAATACGAACAATTTAAACTCGATTAAATACGTCTTAAATATGCTATAAATGAAAATTAGAACGTTTGGTAAAGATTTTAAAAGATTACCGTTAACGTAAACCTCTGTATTGTTCGGAATAAACACAAGATATTGGAAAACTTCAACTTTAAATCCCGTTGCTGCACATTTATTACGGTATCTGCGGCTACTTCTAAACTTTCCTCGTTTCTAAATTCTTTGCAACACTTTACAAAACTTAAAAAGCAAATAAACACCTATAAGCTCTTTATCTTGCGTTAATATTCTTTTAGAGGATTAGTTTCAGGCACTATGAAGCAAGATTTGGTTTATTTTTGAAAGCTTGTATTAGACAGTATCCTCTACTTCACTATAGATGAGTTTGTGTAAAAAAGAACTCTTCATATCTATAATAATTCCGCTAATGAATTTTAGCAAGGAGATAATACTACGATTAAAAAACTAAAAACATAAAAGATATTTTGAGATAAAATATAAAAGGAAAATGTAAATCGATCTACGCAAAAACGATTTAGATATTTTTTAATAATGAAACAGCTAGCAAACTTTATTATACAAGGTATTTAAATAAGAACGAAGGATATTTGTTTGGAAAATAAATCACAAATATCGTTAGATATTTAAGATCAAGTATGTGAGGTATAAAGTACAGTTAATAATTGGTGGAATACATCATTTAAATGTCCTCCAACGGAAGCACTGACAGGAATGAAACCGTTGAGCACAACTTTACATAAATTGAATCCAATGTCAGCGTATTGCTGTTGGTTTATTTGCGTAAACTAATAACTATAGACCGGACGCATCGGGCCGAAATTACGATAAACCATATAAATAGTCTATAACAGCGTTTCTTAAACTGTGTTCCGCGGAACCCCGGGGTTCCGTGGAGATCACTCAGGGGTTCCGCGAAAGTTACGTGCTTTTTTTTATAACATTCAAGGAAGTAACATAAAAAAAGTAATAAAAATTTAACGGCACAACTAAATTACACTTAGTAATCTGGATAGTCGGTACAAATGCGACAGTCCGACGTCGCGAATTGTAACGGAGCCGTCGGGACATTTTTGGTATTTAAAAGCAGCCGCCCTAGTATAATCACGGGAAATCCCGGTATCGGTGATTCCCCGGCTCAATTCTTTATTGATCATTACACTGCGAGTATCCGGGCATAATAGTCACTTGCCGATGTGTGTCTTATAAATAAAGTGATTGAAAGATAAATAAACTGATTGAAAGTTATTGATAAAGTGATTTTGTTTATTGATAAACTTTATTGGTTCTGTCTAAAACCAATTGTTTAAAAGCAAACTGTCTAAAAACTGTGTTAAAACCTAGAAATTGTAATTGTTTGTGTTTAATATTTCACTGTTAAAAATAATATCAACGTAAGTAACCTTTAAACTTTATTCGGTCTTAAGGAGGAGTTCTCGTTTTTTGAATAAAAACTCGACGATTTTTAATAATTTTTTTTAAAGAGGATTGTTTTTTTATATATAGAAACTTTTTTTTAATGCGTTACGCATATCTTTGCAAAAACAAATTGTGTTTTAATTTGCCATAATTTGCCTCTGTAGCAGAGGGCGTTAAAGTTGACGTCCCAAAAACGAGATACCAAACGGTAGCAAAGATTACTTCTGTTGAGTAAAATAGGATCTTTTCAAAAAATTAAAAATTATAAGAATGGCGCACATTTTACTAAGAATTTGAAGAAACGACCTTTTTAGATTAGGAAAAGTGGAATTAAAACTGAAATATAGCATTTTAATCAAAGATCCTAGTTTGCCCACTGGTGTACACGTTTACAAACATAATACAAAAAGATCTAGATCTAGATTGGTCAATTAGCGTCTGGGAAATTCTTGTTACCGATTTCAGAAACATCATTTTGGGAAAAATTTGCTTAAACTTTATACGAGTGATGTATACAGCTTGTATACAAGTGATACATAAAGCTATAACTTTTATACGGAACCGAGTATATTCTAGACTTATTCTAGACACATATAGCATTAAGATAATAAAAGAAAAAAAAAACTTTTTTTAATTAAAAAATGAGCACTCCCTCTTAAAAGGTAACTGGTGCTGCTATTTTTGTCTTTAAACCATTTTCTTGCAGGATGGAGAGGTGGCTTAAAGAAGGCTCTTTAAAGCGTTCTGCTGCAGAACGTGACTCTTCTGTTTCGGAGACAGCAACTAGCTCTTTTGCTAAAGATAACTGTGGTAATAATAAAAGTGATGCAACTGAAATCGCCACAAACAAGTAATCGACCCAGAGCAGTTACTAAAAAACTAAGGAAATATGATGAAAGTTATATATGTTTAGGATTCATGAACGATAATGATAATCTTCAGTGTGTTATATGCAACAAAATTCTATCAAATAGCTCTATGGCTCCAGCTTTGTGTGTCGTCATTTAGAATCTGTTCATGGCGAGCTTAAAGAAAAAAATGTGGAATTCTTCATTCGGGAGCGTGACGAACTTTTAAAATTAAAAACGGTTATTGTTCAAACCGCAAAAACGGTGAATGAAAAAGCAAGTGAGGCTTCTTACTTAGTCAGCTATCTGATAGCTCAACGCGGTGAAGCATACTCAATTCCGGAAAATCTTATTAAACCTTCATGTATGGAGATGGTAAAATGTGTGGTAGGTGAAAAATCTGCAAAAGAAATGGCTAAGATTCCACTTTCGAATGACACAGATTTAGCAGCCAATATAAAGAATGAACTTACTTTTCGTCTCAAATCATGTAAATTTTCATTACAAATGGATGACTCAACCGATGTATCTGGACTCGCAATATTAATTGTAATCGTTAGATATCAGCACGAAAACGCATTATTGGAAGATCTTCTTTTATGCAAATCTCTACAAACACGTACTACTGGAGTCGAAATATTTGGTCTTCTTAATTCTTTTCTTGAAGAGAATAAAATGCCATGGGACAACTGTATCGATATTTGTACCGATGGAGCAAAGGCCAAAGGCTGTACAGCTTATTAAAAATATAGCTAAAAACTGTTCTAGTAGCCACTGCATGATACATAGGCAGGCACTTGCTGCTAAAAAATTATCCCCCAGTTATAAGAATGCTCTTGATGAAGTCATCAAAATCATTAACTTCATAAAATCTCGATCGCTAAATAATCGTTTATTCAAAATACTCTGTGAGGAGATTGGAAGTGTACATACATCTCTTCTTTTACATACTGAAGTCAGATGGTTATCTCGAGGAAAGATACTAACCCGTTTTCTTGAGTTAAGGGACGAGGTGCGTGCTTTTTTTTAGAACACAATTTTGAATTGAAAGGTCGATTATTTGATAGAAATTGGTTACTTAAAATTGCCTATTTAAGCGACATTTTTACAAAGATAAATGAACTTAAATCAACCTTCCAGGGCAAACAAGTAAATGTATTTATTGCCCACGAAAAAATTCTTGCTTTCAAGAAAAAAATAGAATTTTGGACAATTTGTATGCGCTCCAACGAGTTTGATTGTTTCCCAACAATAAAAGGCTTTTTAGAAGAAGAAGGGGTTGAAATGGCATTTATTGAAGAAATTATTCAACATCTGAAAGGATTGAGTGAAGCTTTTAATAAGTATTTTCCAAATGAACAGCAGATTAAATATCAAAATGAATTGTGGATTAAAAACCCATTTATTTTCAATGCGCGACCTTCGACCATGTCAACGGAAGAATACGAAACTTTTATTGAAATGACATCTGATTCATCATTGTAAAATAAATTTAAATTCATGCCATTAACGGAATTCTGGTGCAGTATAAAAGATGAATATCCTCAATTGTCGCAAAAGGCCGTGTTGGTGCTTTTACCATTTCTAACCACATATATGTGCGAAACGGGGTTCTCAGCTTATTTGTCGACAAAAACTAAATAACGGAACAGACTTGATACCGAACCTGACATAAGAATTCAACTTTCATAAATTAAGTCTAATATTAAGTATATTTGTGATAATAAAAAGCAATATCACTCATCCAATTAAAATTAAAATTTAAAAGTCCTGTAAATGTAAATTTAAGTTATTTTAAGAACTTTTGTGTTAATTTTTGAATTACTTTTTGAAGAAAATAAATATTTTTTGAAATAATTGGCTTTTTTGTTGCATATAATCCATTTACAGAATTACATTAAACGTTACATTAAAAGAATACTATTAAAACAAACCAGGGGTTCCACAATAAAAGTAACTACTGAAAAGGGTTCCACTTTTCAAAAAGATTAAGAAACGCTGGTCTATAACATCGCTAAGTACAACACTCAGTTATTGAATAGCACTATTCATTCGGTTAACCGCACATCTGTATTTTGTCGATGAATTGTGACGCAACTACTTCAATATTATAGTGTAATTTCTTTCTTCATGGGCGTAGATGGCGTGAAGAGTTTTTTTCTTTTTCTCATTGTTTTAACTGTTAATTACATAGTGAATTTCGTGAAATTTCAATAACTTACACAACATATTTAATTTATATTTATTTAGATCTAGAACATTCTTTAAGTTACTTTTTTAGATATGATATGGAACAACGTCGTGAAACAATGTCGAGTTGGATTAAGGGTCATACTGATTGTATGTCCATTTTAAGTGATTCCGAAACTTATTGCAAAGTCTGTAAAATATTGTTAAATAATTTCAAGAAATCACACGTAAAACGTCACTTAGCATCGCAAACACCCGTTGGAATCAAACAATTTTAACGAAGAACTGGCGGCAAATATTCCATTAAATAAACTTAACAATCCCACCTTCGAAACATTTCTTCGAAAATATACTGGTTGAAATGTTCCTGATGAATCCACCTTACGCAAATATTATGGTTCTAAGTACTACACGAAAGCAGTAGAACGCATTATAAGCCATCTTTCAAATCAGTACCTCTGGATAACTGCCGACGAAACTGTCGATATATTAGGACGCTGTGTGGTAAATGTTGTAGCTGGTGTACTACATCTAACTATTCCATACAACGCATATGTAATAGCAACAAAAGTTATAAATACAGTTGATGCGGAAACAGTAGCTAAAACCATTTGCGAGAATATGCACCAAATGCTTCATTCGGACGACAGGTACAAAGAAAAATTACTTTTATTTGTCAGTGACAGTGCTGCATTATGTTAAAAACAGGCAGACTATTAAAGGAAACTTATTCTAATATGCTGCATATTACTTGTGTAGCATATGCTCTCCACAGAATCTGTGAATATATCAGCGACACCTTTCCGGAAGTTGATAGACTTGTATCCACCTTTGAAAAAGTTTTCCGAAAAGCACCATTGAGAGTAGCTCTTTACAGGGAAAAACCTCCATTTTTGTCACTGCCTCCCTCTCCAGTAATAAGTAGATGGCGATCATGGTTGGAAGCTACTAGTTTTTATGCAGAGAATTTCGATAGTTTACAAAATTTCGTTATATGTTTAAATGACGATGCTCGAAGTATTTCCGAGTGCAAGGAACTAATACAAATTCCAAATTTAAAAAATCAGTTGTACTTTCTTCAGGAATACTTTGAAAATTTGCCAAAACTAATCACTTGTTTTGAAAATTAAAATCTCAAATTAAATGATGAATTAACCACATTAGATATGGCTATTAATAACATTGCGGCAATTGTGTATGGGGTCAATGCTCCAAAATCAGCTAAATACGCTGGAATAAAAGAATATTTCCAGTATGCACCTATAATCAGTTACGATATAGAAAGGACGTTTTCTGTCTACAAGGGTGTATTTCATTCAAAGAGAACTAATTTTACAGAAGAGAAAATTGAGAAAGTTTTGCTAGTTAATATTAGTACTTCATTTACTTAACTTGAACTACGAAATTAACAAATAAACAAGTATTTTGTATTTTATAGATCACCATCCGTTTGTTTTCCAATTATATAAATAAAATTAAAATTTTTTTAAAAATCCGGTCCCTACCAATAACCCAATATAACCTCACACAAAGACGTATAGGAATATTCAGTGATCTTGTGGCTTGATGTACCAATATTATGGTTGATGTTGGCTCGTGGACCACACTGTTTGCGATGAATCCAGTTTCTGGCTGTGAAGGTTTAACGTCAGTTTCTAGAACCACGACCCTGTTGTTGCTTTACCGTGCACAGCATGTAAGGCTCTATACACATTACTTTTTAAATCTTCGGTGACTGTTTGGTAAATGAATAAATGTACTTTCATCTAAATATGTTTATTTACACTACATACATTTATTTTAGATTTACAATGACTTACACTAACATAAAACTGCTGTTGACACTGGTGTATCTTAAAAAATATTTGTTATGTTCATGCTGTGCTCGAGTTCATAACGTTGAGTCTCTTGCTGCTGGTATAAGACTCTGATTGTTACTGATCTATTCTGTTCTGTTTTACAAGTAGGTAAAAATATACCATTACCCCTAACTATTACATATTAAAATCGTATTGGTTGAATAGTATATTGTTTAACGTCATAGCGCGGAACTTCTCTTGTGTTATTTCGTGGAAGTTATACCTACGGCAACAATATCTGGTTTACGAGAATGTCTTGAAAATCTAATCTTAACTAATAAATAATAAAATATCATTACTAATTAAGTATTAGTAGGAGTCATAAATCTAAATATGTAGTTCCAGACCGTCCCTTGTTAGGGTAATAGAATTGATTATACATATCTAAGAAAGGAGATCTTAACGATGAATATACAAATTAATGCCTTTGTTCACTAACGAATTCTTATGGTACATACATATTTAGGAATGGTGAGCCTATTATATATATTTAATTAAGAATAGGTGGTCATATTAAGGGTCTATTGAAATCGTTCACTAATAACCCTAGGCAAAATACAAACAGTCTGATGAATAAAGCAATAAATAAATTTGGAAAAGAATGCCGATTATTAAATAATCCTAGGTAATAAAGAGATTTGCAAATATAAAGGATATCGATTTCTTAGAATTTAAAGAACGCCTTTATAATGCGCTAATAAAAGTATGCTATACAGTAGTTTAAACTCTAAAATGAACGTTAAATATTTTGTAAAATTGTAAATGTTTATATTTGAATTCTATCTAGATTTAGTTATATTTAACAACAAAAGTGTTTGCAATTAAAATATCAGGAAAAGATATTAAATGTATCCTCAGCAAATGGCATGGTCGAGAAGGATAATTGACTGATTTAGTTCCTTAAATAATCGATTTTAAACAAATCCGTTTCTTCCTCTTCTTCTGGTTCTTTGGGTGGGAGGCTAGTAAGTCCAGGCACTTGAGCACAGTGCTCTTTGTACCACCACCAATAAATCTCTCAGTTAGACTCTGTTAGTCTTATGTCCTCGATAAAAACCACTATCCTCCTCAGGGAAAACAGGGAGTATTCCTCACAACTGCATAAAAAACTGTGAAACCCTTACATGTCTACGATAGCGTCTACTTCGTCGATCGAAAAATAACGATATTGTCAAAGAGACCTCGTATGTATAGATATAAAACCCAATGTCTTCTCGACAAATTTATAGACGATATATTTTAGGGTGTTAATAAAAAAGTAAAAGAATTTATATCTGGACGAAGATTCCACTCAAATTGTAGAAGTTGTTGAGGAGTGTATAGGCTGACTACCCATGAATTCCTTCCAGTGAGATGTAGAAAGTTTTCAGATCGATGACGCAAGTGTGTCGCTATACATGAAGCGTATATTGGAAAAACCGACCTTTTATGTTGAATATATTCACAGATTTCAATACTTCTGTTTCAAAAATATGTACGAGTATGAGGGTAATTTGACGGGAGCGTGGATTTTCAATAAAATACTTATTTTGAGTAAAAAATATTATTACAAATTAGGGGGGCAACACTTATTACAAACGGCGGCTTTTGGTGTGCTAATAATAATACAATTATTATGTAATAAATATATTAGTGGTGTTGGTGAAGTTCCTTCAAAGGTCCAGGACGTGTGTGATGATGGTTAATTAAAATAAATACACAAAAACTTAATAAATAAAATAAAACACAGCGGCGTCCTTAAAGTTTGTATTTATATTTACATAAGAAAGAAATTGAAATTGTTATATTTAAAAGTAATTAAAACAAAAGTAATATATACACGAGGAGCGGTAAATAAGTAATTAAAATTAACACAAAAATACTCTGAAAACGAACGTTAAATTGAGCAGTAAATTAAGGGTTAATTAATTACGATTAATATAAAATAACCTCTGTATCGAAGAATACAGAGTTACCTTTGATTTGCGACGATGGGCGGCCACGTGGTGCGTCGTATACCTGGACAGATATGCAGAGCGATGTTTGGCCGGAGGAACAAGAAATTAATTAGTTTAATTAATATGGATTCGCTTAAAAGAGTAATATATGTAGAACAATACAGGATTACCTTTTAATTGCGGTGAGATGCAGGGGGCACGTGGACCATGCCACCGGTACTTGACCAGTACCGCGCGTAAGATGTGGATCTTACGAGCGTTATAACGAGAAGATGACTGATCGTTTGTGTGTCGATAGAAAAGGTCTAGAAAACGGTCTGTTTTATGATCCATCGAAGAGAGGGGTCGTTATCTTGAATTATAATTAATAAGAAGCGCGACCTGAAGACGTGGTCTATCGATGTCATAAATATTCTTAGAATAACGCTTGTGACATAAGCTTTCTAATGATATGAAACACAACATATAAAGGAAGATGTATAATTAAATTAAACAATCTAAAAAAAGAAATGTAAATAGAAAGAAATTCCACAGAGTCAGGTAGAAACTAAGGGTCTCGTCGGTCAAGATATATAACAAAAGAAATACACTTACTCTTTGGACACGAATACACAGAAAATGTCTTAAGTTTAATATATAATTTTAAATCGAGATATTCAAACAAGAAATATATTTAGAAATAGATTAAAATATTTTATATGCTAAGCGTAACAATATATTTTAATTTTTAACAAAATTCCCATTAGAATTTATACAGTTAACCCAGCGTCTTATCAGATTTCTTAGGTAGTCTAAAAAGAAATCTTTCAGAAGCAAGTGAAAACAGGCAATCGTTGCGACTATTATCTGCTCATTTCATCGGAATATCTTTCCATCGAGACATTGTTTCAAGTTTGGAAACAAGAACAAAAGATACTTGGAGCTAGATCTGATAAATATGGTTGATGCGGTGGCATCTTGCGGGTTGTAATTCGACAAATTTAGCCGTTGCTCAAGCGGATGAATCAGAGCGCGCTATCCTGATAGAATAAAACTTTTTTCTGATGAACTTCGGTTGTCATATTTTGAATTCGGCATCGAAATGTGTTAGTACATCAGCATAATATCGGCGGAAGCTTGTGAGTTATTCAATCAAGTACATCCTGATAGGCCTCCAATAGCAAGATATGCAGTAAGTAAATTGGTCGCTAAGCTTACGGAAACTGGAAGTGTAAAAGATTTATCTTGAGAAGGTCGACCACCAATAAGTGATGAAACAAATTGTTACTTGAAGCAGAGGAACGTCGTCATATTTCTACACGACAACTTGCCCTAGATAACAACGTGAATCACAGTTTTGTTGTAAAATTTGCTACGCTCTGTGTATCGAGACAGTCGAAAAGAGAGGAACCAAGTTTCGGGCGACGAGGATTGCCTTATCCACAAATATATATATATATATATATATATATGTATATTTGTTTTTAAGAGGTTGACAATAAACCAACATCATCTTAATTTAATGTTTTAAATTTTATTAATTTTAACATGTTTAGTGTCGTTGTTTGCTGAATTTTAACTCTCAATTACTCTCCTGAGGAAGTAACAAATTGGTTATGAAATATAGAGTGAAATAAAGAAGTTTCTTTTTTACTTGACAGACCGCTCACCCGTTAATTAATTTTTACTTATACAATACGGTCGATAATACTTAATAGTATATATATATATATATATATATATATATACATATATATATATATATATATATATATATATATATATATATATAATCAAATCGCTTTCTACCTATGAGGCTGTAAGGTAAAACTTTAACTTTTAACATTAGTGGTAAAAATACAGCTTGAGTTAAATTGTTCCTAACATATTAGTTCCTAACTTTCTCAATGCAAATTGATAGTGCTAATTAATTATTAAATATTTTCCTATTAAATCACGCTTTTTATTTTTCTACACTTAGCGCCACCTAAATATTTTTTTTTGGTTTTTGCATGAACGTTGAAAAAATATTGTATGCAACTCGTGCAAAAAGTGTTTACTGCATTCCACGTGTTGTCCAACTAACGGTCTCATTAGACAATTTCACGTCGCGTGCAGTAAACACTTACTTTTTGCACTTGTTGCATAAATAGTTATAGTATGTTTGTTTATTATATTATTTTTACTAAATTATAGCCATTGACGTTTTAAAGTAAATGTGTTATTTATTCAAAAAAATTGTTATGTAAAGTACCACTACTTTTACATCACAGTTTAAACAGTAAGAAGGTCTAACATAAAGAGAAAAAAAAAGTGAATCCTCATTAAAAAAATGATGATGACGTCATTGTGCAAAAAAAACCAAGGATATTATTAAAAAAAAATTCTCGACAAGACGGCATTTTAAAAACAAAAAAAAAAACCTGTCCGAGCGACTTTCTTAAAGACATTATAGAACGCTTCTATTAATTTTGTTCCAAACTTTATCACCACACTGCATATTTCTTAGTATAGGTAGTTGCAGTGCTTGTTAAGCTGATTTTTGAGAGAACGAAAAAAATACCTGACGATCATGGTAATACTGGATTGATATTTATCTAATTTTATGCTGAGCTGGAACGCACAGGTTTAAAAAAACAAAATAAATATAAGAGGAAAACGAAATTAAAAAAAAACGAAAAGATGAAAGAAAAGAAACGAAAGGAAAAGAACGGGGGGAGGTGTTGGACAAGAAAAGCAAAAATCAGTCTTTAGTGCCTAAGATCTGAAAATAAAAAGAAAGCTAGAGGGTATGGGTTAACGCCTAAGTTTCTGAGATATATGAGGGTGGATCCCTTTGCTCTACCCCTGACCCTCCATAAAAAAATGATAAATATCTTACTTTCGTTTTTCAACATAGTCTTCATTAAGGTTAACACATGTTCCCATCGATGTTCTAGCATTTCTAATGCTTCTCGAAAAAAAGATTGTTCAACCTTTGCAAACCACTGATTTACCGCACATATTACATCACTATATGGCGGAAATCTTTTCCCACGCAAGTTTTGTTTAAGCTTTAGACGGTGGGTTATCGCCTAAATCTGGCGAATATGGCGGATGCTCAATTAATTCCAAAAACTGGTTAAGCTATTGCAGCTATTGAAATGGCGGACCTGTGACTGGGTGCGTTATTCTGATGCAAGACAATACTTTTGCGCAACTTTCCCCCACGTTTTTCTGTTATCAAGTCACGTAATTTGGGAATTAAATTGGCATCACCTTTCTGCAGAAAATCTACTAAAATTACGCCTTCAGCATCTCAAAATACGAATAGCATGATCTTCCGTGCTGAAGGTTCCATCTTTAATTTTTTAGGTGGTGGTGAAGCTCGATGTGTCCACTCCTTACTCTGATAATGATGTAACCAGGACTCATCCATTGTCATTAATCTTGCAAGAAAGTTTTCTTTGTCATCTGCCTATTCGAGTTTGCTTGTGTGCTTCTGCTAACATTCGTGGTAGACAATTTTTTCATATTCAATTCGAGTGTAATTATTAGAGAACGGACGCAATTTCCATAAAACGCAATCGGCAATTGGAATTGTGTATAACGTCGCACAGTACATCCCGGCGTAATTCAATGAAGTATTTGTTTGACTTACTCGGACACCTGGTCTCGCCGCGATAACAATGGACAAGCCAGCTATTGTATTCGGAGAATATAGTGTTTTTTAAAGTGTTTTCATGAGCGTAGATAGAAGCGGGGTTTTTATAATATATTTTATTTATTAGTTTATATTTCGTAAGATAAATAAAGTGCTGTGAGTAAGTTTCTTGTTTTCATAGTTTTAACTGTTAATTACATCGTAATTTTTGTGATGGATCCTGTTTAATATCGTTTGATTGAATCTATTTCTACCAATTATTTCGACGTAAGAGTGTGCATTGAATTTCGTTCAGTATCAATAACTTACGCACACATTTTTAGTTTTCATTTATTTAGATCTAGAGCATTGTTTAAGTTACTTTTTCAGACATGATATGGAAGAATGTCGAGAACGGCATTGTAAAATAATGGCGAGTTGGATTGACGGTCATACTGATTGTATGTCCATTGTCAGTGATTCCGAAATTTATTACAAAATCCGTAAAATATCGTCAAAAATTCGTCACTTAGGATCGCAAACACATCTGAACTCTGTAAAACTTTTATGGCGGCTAATATTCCATTAAATAAACTTAGCAATCCCACTTTAAAAATATTTCAGAAAAAATATACTGGTCGAAATGTTCCTGATGAATCAACTTTACGCTAATATTATGTTTCTAGGTGCTATACGAGACCAGTAGAACGCATTAGAAGCCATCTTTTAAATCAATACATATGGATAAGCGCCGACGAAACGGTGGATATGTTAAGACGCCGTGTGGTAAATGTTGTAGCTGGTGTACTACATCCTACTATTCCCTATAACTCATATGTAATAGCAACAAGTGTTATAAATAGAGTTGATGCGGAAACAGTTGCAGCAACCATTAAGGAGAATATGCAAAAAATGCTTCATTCGGACGCCACGTACAAAGAAAAAATACTTTTATTTGTCAGTGATAGTGCTGCGTATATGTTAAAAACAGGCAGACTATTGAAGAAAACATATCCTAATATGCTGCATATTACTTGTGTAGCATATGCCCTCCACAGAATCTGTGAATATATCAGAGACACTTTTCCGGAAGTTGATAGACTTGTATCAGGTTTTAAAAAAGTTTTCAGAAAAAGACCATTGAGAGTAGCTCTTTTCAGGGAAAAATTTCCATCTCTGTCACTGCCTCCCACTCCAGTAATAACTAGATGTGGGAACATGGCTGGAAGTTACTAGTTATTATGCTGAGAATTTCGATAGTCTAAAACATTTCGTAACACTGCTAAAGGAGGATGCTAGAAGTATTGGTGAGTGCAAGGAGCTCCCACAAATCCCAAATTTAAAAAATCAGTTGTACTTTCTTCACGAACACTTTAGAAAATTTCCAAAACTAATCACTTATTTTGAAAATCGAAATCTCAAATTAAATGACGGATTAACCACATTAGATGCGGCTGTTAATAATTTGAAAAGTATTCCAAGTGACTTCGGATGTGGCCTTCTCCAAAAAGTTGAAGCAATTCTTAATAGAAATCCAGATTTAATTACATTGCAGCAATTATGTATGGAGACAATTCCACAAAATCTAACGGCTAAATATGAAGAAATAAAAGAATATTTCCAGTATGCACCTATAACCAGTTGCGATGTAGAAAGGACGTTTTCTATTTATAAGGATGTACTTAATTCAAAGAGAACAAAATTGACAGAAGAAAACCTTGAGAAACTATTGCTGGTCAATATTAATACTCCTTTACTCAACTTGAACGACAAAATGAACAAATAAAAATGTTCCAATTATAGAAATAAAATAAAAAACTTTAAAAATACAACTTTTCAACAAATACATATGTATTTAGTAATTTTGTAGATCACCACCCGTTTGTTTTCCAATTATATAAATAAAATTAATTAATAAATATGTATTTCGTAATTTTAGATAGATATATCACCACCCGTATGTTTTCCAATTATATAAATAAAATTGAAAACTTTATAAATACAACTTTTCAACAAATAAATATGTATTTCGTAATTTTATAGATCACCACCCGTTCGTTTTCCAATTATATTAATAAAATTAAATATTTTAGAAATACAGCCTTTCGCCAGTACTGCACTGGGCTTTGCGTCATTTGGTAAGCGTGTCCGTTCTCTAGTAATTATGTTATATATCACATAGTATGAAAGACCAGTAACCTCAACTATTCGTCTAATAGTTAGAAGTCGATCTTGCAGCACGAGTTCACGGATATTTTTAACAGTTTCTTGGGTAGTGACGATTGTAGACGGTCCATCTGCATGTTCGTCTGTACACGATTGTCTACCACATTTAGCCTCACGACACCACCTTTTAACTATATCATATGATACTGCAGATTCCCCTAACATATCCAGCAAATCTTGATGAATTTGGGTTGGGGTCATCTCATTTAAACGTAAGTATTTAATCACCGCTCATTGCTCGACACGATCCATTTTGATACTGATATGTGACTCTCTCAACCTCGGGTGTTTACTGTAGGCACATTTTAAGTGGTTGGGACTTGTAAGTTTCTAGCGTTAGTCTATACATAGCAGTTTGGAATACGACGTAAAAATAAATATGTAATTATTTTTGTTTATAAATGGCTCAGGGACGGGGCAAAGGGATCAAACCCTCGTACTCTACTGTATATTAATTGAAGCGGCTGCGCTCATATAACCACTTTTGAAAGTAGCGGATGGAAGGAGCAGATTAATCATAATATTTATAAAATTTTTCTTTCTTTCGTTTCTTTAATAAATATTATTTATTCTCTTTATTAACATAAAAACAACCAATATTTTGTTTTAAACTGTTGTAATGGGTGATTCATTTAGAGATACTTTTTCCAAAAGCAAAGAACAAATGAAAAAGGCCAATTTATTTAAGAAACTTGATTATCATACAAAGGAACCATTCTTTACAATTATTTTTTAAAGATTATTTCTCTCAAATGTTGGCCGCGGCTGCGGTTAACGTAGTCTATTCTGCTGTTCCAATTTTCAATGACGCGTTCTAGCATTTCGAGTGGTATTCGTCCAATGACCCGGATAATATTGGCCTCCAATGCCTCAATTGTAGCCGGTTTATCCATGTAGACTTTAGACTTCACGTAGCCCCACAGAAAAAAGTCTAATAGTGTGATGTCACAAGATCTAGGCGGCCAATTTACTGGTCCGAGGCGTGAAATTAAATGTTCACCGAATCGTTCTCGCAGTAAAGCCATAGTTTCACGAGCTGTATGGCTAGTGGCGCCATCTTGTTGGAAGTAAATGTCTTGTAGACCACGGGTGTCAAGTTCAGGCAGCAAATAGTCCCTTATCAAGGCGCGATAACGGTCGCCATTCACTGTCACATTCCGGCCGGCTTCTGTTTTGAAGAAATATGGACCAATTATTCCACCGGCCCATAATCCGCACCAAACAGTTGTTTTGTCTGGATGTAATCAATCTCTTCAGGTTGCTCATCACCCCAAATACGGGCATTTTGCTTATTGACGTAACCATTAAGCCAGAAATGGGCCTCATCGGAGAACAAAATTTTTGTCGAAAACAGTGGATCTTCTGCAAGTTCATCAAGAGTCCAACGGCTGAAACTGAAACGATTCGGAAGGTTGGTCGCCTTTAGTTCTTGCACTAGTTGAATTTTGTATGCTTTTAAACCAAGATCCTTTCGTAAAATACGCCAAGTTGTTGCATACGACAAACCAAGCTGTTGAGAACGGCGACGAATTGATTCTTCCCGGTCTTCGCGTACACTCGCTGCTACCGCCGCTATATTTCCTTCACTACGTGCTGGATGAGGTCTATGTGGTCGCGTATTATCCATTATTGTAAATTGAGTTTCAAACTTATTGATGGTATAGCGAATTGTGCGTTCGGTAGGCCGATTATGTGGCCCATATGTTGCTCTAAACGCACGATACACATTCCTTGTAGAACGCCCATTTTCGTAATAAAGCTGTACTATTTGTAGACGCTGTGCCGGGCTAAGTCTTTCCATTACGTAATGTCAAATAGTACTGAACCAGAATGCGCAGGCCGCTGACGCGTCGCATGCGCGCTCAGCCATTAAATCCTCACCTAAAAAAGTACCTCCAAATGAATCACCCATTAGAAACTTGTCTATCGTACAAATTTGGGGTAAATTATAGAGTAGGATTCTAAAACAGGGCTCAATTCAAAAATATCATCATGGTGATAGTGTTGGAAAAGCCACTCTCCGGTCAAATAATTCTCGTAAATATTATTACTTCTATTTAATTTAATTAGCTTCCAACTAAAAGGAATTTTTTTATTTATTTTACGTCACAGCAAATGAGAATATGTAATAATAGATCTGGTAGGTGTCTCGCAGAAATTACCATTAATTTAATTATTTTTTGTGCCATTCGTTACGTGTGTAAGTCAAAATTGGCTGAGACATATTGAACGATCATCAATTTTTTAAATATTATTCTGGGAGAAACGCGGCGTTCTAATATTCATATCGAGATTCGCTTTAATACAGTTACAGCTACGTTGCGGTCCAGAGACTCGCAATTGTGTTTTAATCGTATTGATTTTCAATTGAATTTCCTCTGAGAATTTCAAGATTGTTTCAATGTCGGGATTTTAGTAATTTTCTCGAATTTAATATTTTATTTTTAGACGAGAATTATAACTAATACGTCAAGATATTACGTTAGAAATATTAAACCCTATAAATTGCATTAGCGGTTGGCAGGAGAGGGAATTTCTAGTTAGATATTTTTATATGAATCTATACAAGCGCGCTAGTCACTACATTATCGAAATATTACGTTCAAATTAATACACAGTATAAGCTATAAACGGAATTAAAGAAACAAATTACAGATTAAGTCCTTAGTTAAACATTTTTCATACAAAGTATCAGCATAAAAAGTATCAGCAATCGACTATATAAATTATAATATACAAAGATCAAGATACATATATATATAGTAAAAATTAATTAACGCGTGAATGGTCTGTCCAATAACAAACTCATTTATTTCACTTTATATATTTCATAACGAATTTGTTACTTCTTCAGGAGTGCAATTGAGAGTTAAAATATAGCAAAGACGACAATAAGCATGTGTGAAATGAATGTATCGACAATATTAAGAAAATTAAATTAAGAATATCTACCAAATAACATTATTTAAATAGTCATTTACCTTTACATAATTCGCAAAAGAAAATTAAAAATATTTAGACATTTACCGTTGCCATGGTAAAACAAATTTTTATTGAATTGGAGAATATTTTCACCTATAATACAATAACTTACAAATTGAAGTAATTTTCCTGGTCTTGAAATTACCGATTTCCCATATTTTGAACACGTCCCAGATCTTCCTTCAAGGCCCGAAAATACAAAATATTCCTGTAGAATCTTGCAGAAAACTGCTTAAGAGATTGTTTCAGCTATTTTACTGAAAAATATTCGTTCTCCAATATATTATCAAAGGTATTTTTGACGGACATTTATTTACAAGAGAAATATTGCAAAATTTAACATGTTTATTGTCGTCTTTGCTATATTTTAACTCTTAATTGCATTCAGAGCATTCACGGTTCTAATTCATCAAATTATTCAATAAAATAACTTCTTTCCAGGTCATACCTCTTTTGTAAAATTTTAATAAATCCAAATTTCCAGATATTAAAAAAAACGTTCATTAAGTAGTAAAATCACTGTTAGTATCATTTGCAATGTTTGCTGCACATTAGACAACACAATACACTTTTTGTAATTTATATATACATATATATATATATATGTATATATATATATATATATATATACTAAATGAAAAATTTTTTTTTGGTTTTAGCGACGTTAATTAACGAATAGAACAATTGGTGAGTTTAGTTATACAAAAATTTTCATATAAAATATTATTAAAAACATACTTTCTTGTTCTTTTTTTAATAACTTGTGAGTTGTACCAACAGAAAGGTTTATTTGTTGACTCAAATGTCGAACAGATGTTTGTGGTTCATTTTCCATTATTTCTTCAACACGATTGACAACTTAAGGTGTACGTTTCTTAACTGCTCCGCTGCCTGATTTTCTTAAGAGACTACCAGTTTCAGAAAAAAGTTTTAAACTTCTATCCAAAGTATTCTTAAATTGTATATAATCTATTACAAAATTGCAATCTTGAACTGAATAAAAAAAATTTATGCTCTAAAGTGAAAGCTATTTTAAAACTGAGAAGCAATTTATTTAAACCAGAATTGACGCACGATTATTTTATGCACTAACTGATATTTGTGATTGACATTATCAAATGTCATTTGGATTTACGTTTACGGAACAACAAACACATACATAATATATTTGCGTCTTATTCTATCAAAATTTCAAAGTAACCAAGATTGACTTTTCAAATGAACACTTGTTATATATATATATATATATATATATATATATATATATATATATATATATATATTAAACAAAAGGTTATTTTTTGGTTTTAGCGACCTTTAATGAATAAAACAAATTTATTAGTGAGAAACCTTCCTTTACAGTTTCTATATGGAACTTGACAAAGACCGGAAATTAATAAAGGTCGAAACGTTGTTTTTTCACTAATAAATTTGTTTTATTATTAAAGGTCGCTAAAACCAAAAAAATAACCTTTTATTTAATATAATTATACTGCCAAGAAAATAAATAAGAAACCTTAGTTTTTTATAAACATCGAATATATATATATATATATATATATATATATATATATATATATATTGAACTGCTACGGAGTCTACTCTAATAAGACGTACAATAAAAGTACTATAAAAGATATGTGAAAGTTATTTAATGGTTTTAAAAATGATTAAATGATTGATATTGAAGATTTTATATTTGAAATTAGTAAATTGGGCGCCAGAAGTATGAAAATACTTCATTTGCTCAACGCTATCTAGGTGAAAGATAACTAACCCTGGTAGCAGTCGAAGAGCTTGAGAACAATCTTTTATATATAGTATTATTAGAATTATAAAGGATCTTCGTCGGCCTTTTGCTTTCCCCGTAACAATACTACTAATTAAACAATCTATCTTATTTAAAATCACACAAACAAACGTAAACAAATAAAAGATCAATTTTAAATATTAAAAGAAAAATGTTTATTAAATAAAAATAGTATTCTGTAACAATATTCGAGAAATAATTCTTTTATAATATGGTTTGAAAATAAGATAAAGAAAAAAAAACTTACTGTAAACGTTAAATTCACTTTAATACTAATAGAAAAAGGTTTTTCTTACGCAATACTGCACATGTTTAACAAAAGTTACATAGAGTTTGTGATATTACAAGCTGTGCTAGAAATAACGAAAGTTTCTAATGATTTAACACCCAGTAAAAGTAAGTTATGACTCTTTTTAATAAAAATATTGGAATAAGATATATATAGGTGATATTAAATAATTAATAGTATATGCATAAATTTGTGGTTTTATGTAGATACAAATTGAGTTTGAATTTGATGGCTGATGGTAATTGTACGTTGACTTTATTAAAAGTATGTAATTTTAGGTAATCGGAAATTATTTAATAGGAACCTGGATTAAGACGGTTTGCAGGTGTTGCTCTGGTATCTGGCTTGTACGGTGCTCTTCAATAGATCGACGTTCATCGGCTTCTTGTCCAGGTATCAGTATTGAAGGCGGTTTATGGCTTTTATAGTCGGTCTAACGCAATACCAATAGTGCAAAAATGCTTAGCCGGATTATATTTTTGTACGCCGTGATGTTGATCCAATTTATATTTCCACAGATGGGCTGGAGGTTCAGGTACAGATTTAAATAATTTTGTTAACTTTTACTTGAGATTAATGTGTAATTAAATAAACTTTTAACTTAACACTCAAGTGCCGCCATTTGTTGTGTCTGTATTTTTTAATAATCCTTGTTCTTTTGTTTTTCCCAAGCCTATTAATTTACGCTAAAAAGCCTCGACTTTTTAATATTTGTTGCATCTATTTAAATACAAATCTATACAATATACTTAGGTGTTATTAAGATTAGGGAAATAATTTACACGTATGATATATTATAATATGAATTTAGGTTACGTACAAATTTACATATAAAAATTGCGTACGTGGGACAAAGATATCTTAAAAATTGTGGGCGTGGCTAACTTGCATCGTACTTGATGTGGATAAAGTAGGAGTCTGAATTATGGCGCGTAAAATTTGAATTTAAAAATTTGGAATATGAAAAATATGAATATAAATATAAAAGTTGAGAAAGAAAATAAGTAAATATTTATTACAAAGTTAACGTCTTCTAATTTATGCACATCTCGACACTAATTTTACATGAGCACGTCCCTTAATTTTAATTAAATTTACAAAGTGCATTAATTGTATTTAGCTGGTGCATAATTGTTTTTTATCTTTTGTAGACGCAGATATATAGGTGCAGTATGCCCTACAACATCATCCCCGTGAAAGGAAAATTGGAAGAATTGAGGATTTTCCTTTCCCTATTAGGAGAACGAAAAAGAAACATCAACCTGTATTATCTTCCCTATATGTCCTAAATATTTTTTTAAAAATTTAAACAAATATAACTTAATATAACGATTATTATAGTAAAAACAGTTCTCTTACTTAATCTAAGTATTGTAATAAACTTCTAATATAGTTAACTTCTTGCTTTGGTAAATTTTATCATATCTTTCTCTATTTTAAATATATGTGTCGTACCTTATTATCAAACGCTCTATATTTATAAGTTTATTCTTAATTTTTATAATTATGTAGGATAATTCGTTTAACATAAGTTTGTTGATTTTATATATTAGAATTGTATTTCATAGTATTGATATTTTGTTCGAGCTGTAACATACCCTTCAGACTGTGTTTAAGATCACATCGACTTGTATATAGTATATAATTATAATTTATTCTTCTAAGAAATCTTGTAACATGGTGATGTGATATCTACCTTTTAAATAGCCAGTTTCCTCTTCTACGAGTTCATAAGTATTGTTACCAAGTATACGCCTTATAACATATGGACCTAAATAAGGTTTTAATAGTTTACCCATTATTTTGTTCTTTAAGTTAGATACCCTCAAGTTTTTGACAATGACTCTGTCATCTATGTTATATGTTTTGTACTTCTTATTAACAGTATTTCTCTTTCTTTCCCACTTTGTTTTCTTTGCAATTAACTTCTCTCTCACCTCTTGTAAACGTTCATTTATATTTAAGTCTTCTGGATCTGTCCATGGTCGTTGTGGTGGTTGACCGGTGAAAATTGTTATAGGACAATGCTGATGGACTGTACTGGGTGTATTGTTTATTGTAAACTCAATTTGCGGTAGGTATTTTGCCCATTTCATGTGGTTCTCGTGCAATAAAATTCGTAAATATTTTAGTGTTTCTCTGATGTATCTTTCGGTAGGATTGCCCTGAGGATAACGTATTGATGTGTAAAGTGTTTTAATGTTGTGAGCATGTAGAAAGTCCTTGTATCGATTGTTTGTAAAATATGCCGCGTGGTCGGATAAAATCGCTATAGGTTTGCCATATTGTATAAAATAATCAGTTAATGCTTGCAATACCGTATTCGTGTTACACTTTTGAGTAGGAATGAGTTTAATAAATTTTGAAAATATGTCACATATCACTAAGATGTTTTTGTATCCTTTGGTACTTGGTATTAAATTGGATAAAAAGTCTATAGATACAAGTTCAAGTTTATCGTAAGTTATGATATTATGGCTGATGTTAGTGTTTGTAAAATTTTTATCTTTTGCTTGACAATGCTGATATGACTGCTTTGACAATGTTTGATAATGCTTTTTATAATTCTTTCGTCATTAATGCAATAGAAAGCCTCCCTGAATAGTAACCAACATTTCCTGGCTCCTATGTGCGTGTATGTTTGATGTATATAATTTGTTATCTCCCTAGTGTGACATTCATTAGTTACGTATACAGTGTTTTTACCTATCAGTTTTGTTATTAGATCGTCCTTGATTGACATGCCTTTGAATGTTCCTACATTTCTCAAGTGATGGTGTATCTCGTTAAATTCTGGACCTGATTGTATGTGTAATAATTTATTTCTAGAAAATATACCTTGCCTTTGTAGTTGAACTAGATTTATGTGAATGATTTGTCTTTTTACATCCCCGTCCTGTCTCGTCAGAGCATCAGCCGTGATCATGTCTTTACCTGGTTTGTAGACTATGTTGAACTCATACTGTTGTATAAGAAGTGTCCATCTATATATTCTACTGTTATTAAGTTTGCAATTCATGATGTTAATCAGAGCTTTGTGATCTGTCTCGAGAGTAAATGTTTTTCCGATCAAATAATATCTTAGTTTGGTCAATGCAAAAACGATGGCTAACATTTCCTTCTCTGAGATCGTATATCTGATCTCGCAAGCTTTTAAAGTTCTAGAAATAAAATATATAGGTGTCTCATAGTTGTCTTGTATTTGTATAAGTTCAGCTGCGATTGTCTGGTGGGATGCATCTGTTCGGATAATGAAAGGTAGTGAAAAATCTGGGTGATGTAATTTTAAGTTATCAACAAAATTTTCTTTTAAATGAATAAAACAGTTCTCGCATTCAGGCGTCCACGTCCATTTCTTACCTTTCTTGAGTAGCTCTAATAAAGGTATCGTCTTTTCGCTGTAAGAGGAAATAAACTTGCGGTAATAGTTGAGTACTCCTAAAAAGCTTCGTAAGGTTTTTAGGTTCCTAGGTCTTGAATAGTTTTTGATTTCATCCAGGCGTGTTGGATCCAATAAGATATTTTTCTGATTTATTATGTACCCAAGATAATTAATTTCATGTCTGAAAAATTGACATTTAGCTAGGTTCAGCTTCATACCATGTAATGTTAATGTGTTTAGTATAGTATTTAAGTGTTGTAGGTGTTGTTCTATGCTCTCTGAAAATATTATGATATCATCCAAATAATGTAGGGCAAAGTCATCGTATCTGTCTAATATTTGATGAAGAAATCTGATAAGGGCGGCTGGTGAAGTTTTCAAACCGAACGGACATACTCTAAATTGATAGACAATTCCATTTACTATAAAACCACAGTACTTTCTTGACTCGGGTTCTAAATTAATCAACCAAAATGCATTCTTGAGATCCAGTTTGCTATATATTTTCTTGTTCCCACACTTAGTCAACAAAACATATATATTCTGAGGCATCTCAAACTCGGGTTTTATTCTCTTGTTGAGTGCTCTCGCATCTAAACAAATTCGCAGTGATAAATCTTTTTTCTGAACGATGACGATGGGGTTAATAAAATATGTGTTAGACCTTTCAATGATACCTGTTTGTTCTAATCGCTCTAATTCAAGGCTAACTCTCTGTTGGTAGTTATAAGGGATAGGGTAATTTTTACTAAATAATGGTTCATCATTATCTATATTGATTGGGTGCTGATATCCTTTTGCAAATACAATGTCGTTATTTATCAAAGTTATGTTTGTGTGAAAAATTGCTATTAAATCCGGTATGACTGTAGGGTAGGGTATATCTGATTTATGTAATAATTCTTTAATATCTTCCAAATTATTTATGGTCTTTATAGTCTGTTCTTCTAATCTAACTTCCACTTCATCTCCTTCCTCGTGTCTATTAATCGTTCCTTGCATATCGTCTAATCTCTTCATTCCATTATTATCATTGAATAAATCATTTATATTGCCTTCTGTTTCTTTATTATTATTATACCACTCCTTTTCTCTGTTATAGCACGGTACATTTTCTGATAAAATATTATTAATTTCTTTCCTCAGCACATCTCTTTTATATAAATTATAACTTATTATTTCTTCTTCTGATAACTGTTTCTTGATTATTACTTTATTATTATTTATATTTATTATACCCTGTTCAAAGTTTAATATCATCTTTAACTCCTTGATGTTGTCAATACCTATTATGCAGTCATATTGTAACTTATCGATTATGTAGCAATGCAATAAATATATGGATTCTTCTATATATATCTCAGCACATAACTGTTTTGTAACGGTTCCCATTTTCTTTCCATTAGCTGCTACTATGTCAGTCCCTTTAATTTTTACTAATTTGTTCTCATATTCCCGTAAGAGTTTAGCTTTTTCTGCTCGTAATAAGGTGATTTCAGCTCCTGTATCGATTAAACAATTCATATTTATGTTGTCAAATTTTAATTCAATGATGGGTAGAGTGTATATTTTAGATATAGGATCTCCTGCGTCTTCTATAAAAATGAATTCTTCTGGCGGTTGGTATAACGAAATATTTTGGATCTTATGTGGTATGTTACAGTCGATTGGTATTAATTTTGTTGATTGGACGGACCTGGTTTCGGGTCCGTATATAGATCGACTGACGAGATCGACGTTTTTTTTTTACATCTTCAGAATTCGTACGTATCGGTGAAGCAGATCTATGTCGTCTGTAATAATGATTTACTCGGCCTCGACCACGATTACGATTGCTAATGTTATTGTATTCTCGTTCTGGCCGTTGGAAAGTTTGTGTCTGATTATTATTATAATTATTTCTACTGTAGTCATTATTGCGATTGTTGTTATCATGGTATGTATTGCTCGTGTGTCTTGTGGGTTGAAAATTGAGATTTGGCCTATTTTGTGTATTAAACTGGTTATTCCTGTCAATGTTATTATTATAATTGCTGTTGTTATTAAAATTATTATTATATGATCTTATAGGATTTTGATATCTGTTGTTATTAAAATTGTTTTGTCTTTGAGGTGGTTGATTTGTATGACTGTTGTTAGTATTATTTTGAGGGTAATGACGATTATTTTGGGAACGATAATTCCATTGTGTTGGTGATTGTTTTCCGAGAAATCATCCAATCGTCGTAGTATTGCTATTAGGGAATCCATATCTGTTACAGTATGACAGATTATAGCCTGCGTGTCGGTATAGATAAAATGGTTTAGCAACTGCCGGGCGATCATAGATTCCTCCATGCCATTTATGTGTTTGCATTGGTTAAAGATTCGAGAAGCATACGTTTCTCTAGATATTTGGCCTAGTCTGTATTTACCTGTAAGTAATCGTATCTTTGCCCTGTTTTGCTGTGTCTCATCCCAATAGTTTCGAGTAAACAGAGTGACAAATTGATTGAGTGTGAGACAGTGGTCCTCTATCCGTTGAAACCATTCCTGGGCACTGTTCCGAAGGGTTGCACGAATTACCTCCAACTTCTGCTTTTCCTCAATTGTGTCTTCCAAATAACGTAGTATGCAATTGAGATACGACATAGGATGAACTCTAGTTATATCCCCGTCAAATTGTAGTAAATTATCTATTTTAAGTGAGTGACTGTTAGCATTAATATAATTTATAGGTATCGAGTAATTTTTAATTTTATTCTCCAGTTGTTTCATATTTGTTTGAGTTATCGTGTAGTTTTCTTGGTTAGTTGTCATTAGTATATCTAAGTTTTGTTTAACATTATTTATTTCCATATTGTAATTATCTTTGCATAAATCTATTTGAGAATTAATGTTTTGGTTAAGAGTTATTTTTAGTTGTTCAGTGTTGTCTTCGTTAATTTTGTTTATGTTTGTTATTTTAGTATTTAATAAATCGTTATTTTCTGACATTATTTTATTAACGTTTTGCTGTATTTCTAAAGATGTATTATTAATTTTCTGTTGTGTTATATCAGATATTTCAGTTGTAATAGCATCTAATCGTTTGGCCCATTGTAAGTTTTGAAGGTTGACGGTTTCGTCAAGCTTATTCAGATATTTTAACTCATTTTCTTCCATAGCCTTTTGTGCTATGGAAATTTCAGCTATTTTTCCTTCTAGATCTATTTTAAAGGCACTTAATTTGTTGTCAATAATCGCGTTGTTTAGTTCAAATTTATCGTTAATGGTTTGTATGTTCGCTTCTAATTTCGTAGTTAAATCATTACTTAGTTTGTTTAATTCTTGCTTCATATTTTCATTATTAGTGTCTATTTTATTATTCATATTATTTAAATCGGTATTATTCGTGTCTAATTTATTATTTAAGTTTAGAAACATATCGTCCATCCTTGTCATCATTGTATTGAACATTCCCATTACCTTACTGTCTTCAGGTGTAGTTACTATTTCGGCACTAGAAGTTTGCGCGATTACAGAATCTCCCTGTTCGATCTTATCTTCTACGACATTATCTTTAGGTACTTTTGTTCGAAGTCTAGTATCCATTTTTGTGTTAGTTCAATTATTTGAGTTAAAGAAAACTATTTATGTATATTTTGGAAATAAATAATAATTTAAATAATGAATGCAAAGAAGCATTAATTTAGATATCTCTCGAAATAATTATTTTGCACACTCAAATGATACAAATATTCAGTAAAAAAAAACAATAATAAGTACCCACAAGTTGATCGTTCTTTTCACAAACCTTGTTCCTGTTAAAGTTGTGGTTCCCTCGTGTAATATGCTAATATTTATGCTTACAATGAGGGAAAGAAATAAAAAAAACAATCATGCAATACAGCATACAACAAGACTCATATGTTTAATACTTCAAAATGTTTCTTACAGTTAACCTTTTTTTTTCAAAGAGAAAATTATTTGTTACCGCTTAAATTGTGTGAGTTTTTCAAATTTACGGGGAAATAGCTGGCCTCCACGTTGTTGGTGCCAAATGAACTGCTACGGAGTCTACTCTAATAAGACGTACAATAAAAGTACTATAAAAGATATGTGAAAGTTATTTAATGGTTTTAAAAATGATTAAATGATTGATATTGAAGATTTTATATTTGAAATTAGTAAATTGGGCGCCAGAAGTATGAAAATACTTCATTTGCTCAACGCTATCTAGGTGAAAGATAACTATTATTAGAATTATAAAGGATCTTCGTCGGCCTTTTGCTTTCCCCGTAACAATACTACTAATTAAACAATCTATCTTATTTAAAATCACACAAACAAACGTAAACAAATAAAAGATCAATTTTAAATATTAAAAGAAAAATGTTTATTAAATAAAAATAGTATTCTGTAACAATATTCGAGAAATAATTCTTTTATAATATGGTTTGAAAATAAGATAAAGAAAAAAAAACTTACTGTAAACGTTAAATTCACTTTAATACTAATAGAAAAAGGTTTTTCTTACGCAATACTGCACATGTTTAACAAAAGTTACATAGAGTTTGTGATATTACAAGCTGTGCTAGAAATAACGAAAGTTTCTAATGATTTAACACCCAGTAAAAGTAAGTTATGACTCTTTTTAATAAAAATATTGGAATAAGATATATATAGGTGATATTAAATAATTAATAGTATATGCATAAATTTGTGGTTTTATGTAGATACAAATTGAGTTTGAATTTGATGGCTGATGGTAATTGTACGTTGACTTTATTAAAAGTATGTAATTTTAGGTAATCGGAAATTATTTAATAGGAACCTGGATTAAGACGGTTTGCAGATGTTGCTCTGGTATCTGGCTTGTACGGTGCTCTTCAATAGATCGACGTTCATCGGCTTCTTGTCCAGGTATCGGTATTGAAGGCGGTTTATGGCTTTTATAGTCGGTCTAACGCAATACCAATAGTGCAAAAATGCTTAGCCGGATTATATTTTTGTACGCCGTGATGTTGATCCAATTTATATTTCCACAGATGGGCTGGAGGTTCAGGTACAGATTTTATATAATTTTGTTAACTTTTACTTGAGATTAATGTGTAATTAAATAAACTTTTAACTTAACACTCAAGTGCCGCCATTTGTTGTGTCTGTATTTTTTAATAATCCTTGTTCTTTTGTTTTTCCCAAGCCTATTAATTTACGCTAAAAAGCCTCGACTTTTTAATATTTGTTGCATCTATTTAAATACAAATCTATACAATATACTTAGGTGTTATTAAGATTAGGGAAATAATTTACACGTATGATATATTATAATATGAATTTAGGTTACGTACAAATTTACATATAAAAATTGCGTATGTGGGACAAAGATATCTTAAAAATTGTGGGCGTGGCTAACTTGCATCGTACTTGATGTGGATAAAGTAGGAGTCTGAATTATGGCGCGTAAAATTTGAATTTAAAAATTTGGAATATGAAAAATATGAATATAAATATAAAAGTTGAGAAAGAAAATAAGTAAATATTTATTACAAAGTTAACGTCTTCTAATTTATGCACATCTCGACACTAATTTTACATGAGCACGTCCCTTAATTTTAATTAAATTTACAAAGTGCATTAATTGTATTTAGCTGGTGCATAATTGTTTTTTATCTTTTGTAGACGCAGATATATAGGTGCAGTATGCCCTACAACAATATATATATATAAGGAGTGAACCACAAAAAATATTTTCAGAGTATGCCATGGATTAAATCAGTTATGTCTTAGATCGATTGAGTGATCGAACCTACATTTCCTACTATTAGTAATAGGTTAAATCGTAACTTGTCAATTTGACGTGGTATAATATAAATATATATGTGTTTTAACTGGATTCTGGGTTTTCTCTGCGTTTCCACTGTTTGGTCTTCGTAAAGACCGGTGCTGGTTTCTGGAGGTCTGGAGGTCGAGAAACCAGCACCGGTCTTTACGAAGACCAAAAAGTGGAAACGCGGAAGAATACCCGGAATCTAGTTAAAACACATACTACTACCCGCGGAAACCTAAAAGAAAATATATATATATATATATATAAATATATATATATATATATATATATATATATATAACAGTTGATAAATTATTGGAATTTTTCGGCTTTTTTTATATGAAATATTTACAAATATTAAATTAGAATGTATGTAATTGCAGAGTAAGTGGAGATGTAAACATTGCTGTCTACAAATTACAAAGCAAATCATACGAAATTTTTTTTATTTGAAAAATATGGTCTACGTTGGGACTCGAACCCAAGTCTACAGCAACGAGTCCCAACGTAGACCATATTTTTCAAATAAAAAAAAATTTCGTATGATTTGCTTTGTAATTTGTAGACAGCAATGTTTACATCCCCACTTACTCTGCAATTACATACATTCTAATTTAATATTTGTAAATATTTCATATAAAAAAAGCCGAAAAACTCCAATAACTTATCAAATGTTATATTTAATGAACGGCTAAGAAATTATCTAAACACTTATATATATATATATATATATATATATATATATATATATGTATATATATATATATATATATATATTGTAATAGGGCTAACCATGTATATGGAAGGTTTGGAACAAAAATATAGTGTTATATTTTAAATTGTTATTATAGAATAAGATTTTCATAGAACTGCATTTTTCACATGCCATATCAATTAAGTTAATACCACGTGTTTAATTTATCATATTTGTAACACTCCTTAATTTAATTTCTTGTAATCATTAACTTCAGTCATTTTCTTTTACTTTTTATTCTCACCGAAGATATTTAACTTGATTGATTGGATTTATATGTCATCTATTATGATCATAATTTATTTGTAATGTTAAACGTTAGGGTGTAGTGATGTATTATAATCTGAGGAGAGGGTTGCCAAGACAAAATGGATAGAAAAACAACATTGAATTTAAGGTGCCTGGAGTTTGAAAAAAAAAGAGAAAATTATTGATATTTTTGGCAGGACACGTCGTTTTTTTTAAAAAAATTTATAAAAGTGTGTTCCTGAAATCAAGAGATAAATAGAAAACGAACTAGCTTTTTCTCACTGAAGCATGTTACATAAGTTTTTAAACCTACATACATTATTTTAGGAAAATTATCTGACCACAGACCTGCCGAAGTCATTGTTAACGAATTACTTTATCTGAAGGAACGCTAAACCCACCTGGAACGATCCCAGTTCACCTATCCTACTTGTGCCGATAACCTGTATACCGAAGACCAACTTCCAAAGAACATCCAGAATTCTCCGCAACAACCCATTTGAGTACTCATTGATTTATTTCTTTTAAAAAAACATTTGAAACTTCAACTACTTTCATTCAAAAAGATAACGTTAATATTTTATATTATTACTTATAATATTAGTTTTTAAATTTATATAATGTTTTAAGTGGAAAAATACAGTTCTTTTCAACTTGAATTTGTCACACATGTTATAAAGATTTTGTTTTTAATAATTTATGTCATTGTAATTATCCTTTCATATAAAATTCATATCAAATTAAACGGGTGATATCTTATATTTATCCACTTGTTTTATTCTCTATCAGAGACCGAACTCGCATTTACTTTTCACTCAGCACTTCTAAATTGAGTTAGCCGGAATAACAATTAAAGAACCTATCATAAATTTTGTACTAAGATTAGCCTTTGGTAATAATATCCTTTTTTTTTTTAATAAAAAAAAAATTACAAAGTATCACTTGTGACAACTGTCATCTTTGACATCTGCTTTGATTGATATTAATACTTTAAATTTTCTAGGTCTGGTATTTATTATTAGACTATTATACGTTTTATATTATTTGATTATTATCTCTTTTCATATATATTAATATATATATATATATATATATATATATATATATATATATATACATATATATATTTCAGTGATTCACGATGATAACAACTCGATCATTTTGAATTGGTTTAAAAAGCCAACTTCATCTGGTCGGTTCATTAATTACTATTCTCATCATCCTCTAAATCAAAAATATAACACCGTCATAGCTATGAAAAGCAGCATAGCATATATAAGCCATACTATCTTCTTAAAAGACAATCTTAGTACCTTTCAACATCTTCGTCAACAATGGACATCCTAGACATATACTTAACAAATGGATATATAGCTGCAACTTTTACGATGGCCCTACTGAGGACGTTCCTGCGGACAAGAAAATTCCATATAATGGTGGTCTTACACATTCAGTTATATCACACTTTAAACAATTTACTAATATCAAAATAGCCAAATACGACACATACACTTTGAAAAAATTGTATAGTAAGACCAAGGATGTAACACCTTTGTATTTAAATAGTCATGTTGTCTACAAAATTCCGTGTTTGGATTGTCGTGGCGTGTACATAGGCCAAACATTACAATGGCTTAAACAGCATATCACACAACATACAAGTGATGTCCGTATTGGTAAGAGATCTTGTGCACTGTATGGCCCAGATCAAGTGCATGATCTGGGCCATACATTTTATTTTGGCGATGTCAGAATTGTGGACGCTGAAAACAACCACAAAAAAAGATGCTTCTTAGAAATGATTCACATCAACGGAAACACAAATAGCGTAAATTATAAGTCTGATACGAATGGACTAAGTATAATATATTATAATATACTCGGTGTTGGTGGTTAGTTGACCTTCCAAGTTTTGTTAACTAGTCCTCGTATTGTTTAATATATAGTTTACATTTTTTGGTTTCGACATTTTTATAACAACAGGTTTTTGATATGTTTTTTATATTTTTATTTTTATATTTTAACATATACGTATATATGTTTTTTAAAACGTTAGCGGTAAACAAAGATATTCAATTGAATGTAAATCTATTTTAACATGTTTAGTGACGTCCACTGCTAACTTTTAACTCTGTTTATGTAAGTATGTTAGTATTTGTATATTCATTAATATATTCTGAGTTTTTGTTAATCTTATAGGGTCTCCTAAAGAAGTAGCAAATGGCTAGGAAATATAGAGGTTAAAATAAATTAGTTTTTTAATTGACAGACCGCTTACCAGATTATTTAATTATTCATTATATATATATATATATATATATATATATATATATATATATATATATGGTAAACTTAACAGGTCGGCGATTAAAGGTCTGGTTTATTACTTCAAAGTATATATATTTAATACAACCCTACATGTTTCGGCAATGATGCCTTTGTCAAGGATATAAAAAATATAAATGACAGAATATAAATGTCAAATAATTGAGTTGCTATGGTTTAAATTATTCAAAGATACATTCCAATAATAATAATAAGTCATGCCTTAGTATTCCGATCTCTCTAAATTTACGCGACCGGTCACTAAACACACGCACAAGCGCACCAACATACAAAACCCTACACTTACGCGCTCACACAAATACATACCCAGAAAGAGACAAAAGCTGCTAGCAGCGAACAACACATATGTTCACACTTTGCTATCTATTTTTTGGAATACTAAGACATGACTTATTATTATTATTGGAATGTATCTTTGAATAATTTAAACCATAGCAACTCAATTATTTGACATTTATATTCTGTCATTTATATTTTTTATATCCTTGACAAAGGCATTATTGCCGAAACATGTAGGGTTGTTTTAAATATATATACTTTGAAGTAATAAACCAGACCTTTAATCGCCGACTTATTAAGTTTACCATATCATACCAAGGTCACGAAAATATTATATATATATATATATATATATATATATATATATATATATATATATATATATATAATGTGTTTAGATAATTTCTTAGCCGTTCATTATATATATTGAGATAGGTCAAGCCTACACCCAGGAATGCCTCAGTAAGCAAAAGGCAGAATTTTAAAATGTATATATATATATATAAGTTCTAGAGTTATTTAAATATGTAAAAAACTGAATTCTTCACGTGCTAAATCAATAAAGTTGATTTCGCGTATTAAATTATTTTTAAAAGTCATACACACATTTATTATTTATATCATTTCATTTGTATCAGTATTTTCATTTCGATAATTTGTTTTTACAAAAAAATATCAACTTAATTGATTAATCATTAATGACGCCATTTATTTAGGCATAACTGTATATTATTTGAATTGTTTACCGCGGGAAAGTTTCCCACAATAAAAACAGCATTATGTACTATATTTGACATTCAAACAACAAACATTTTATCATCAAAATAGATTAAATATTTATTACTACTTATAAATATATTTAAAATTGTTAAATTGTCATTTTCATAATAATTATATGTCGAGATTTATTGAATACATACTGATGGACGAATCAAAAGTAAGATACAAAAATAAAAGAAAGTTAGCGTCACTAGAAATATCGCCATTAAAAGACCTAGACGTATTTGTGTGTCTGAAAATAATAAGAAAAAGCATTAATAATTAAAATAAAATCATACGTCCGTTCTAGTCAATACCTACAAATATTCCCAGTTCCTGTTTGACATATTTTTCAAGACTAGACGATCACCAGTGTTAAAGAAATCACAGATTGCAGTTTGCCGGGAAGACGACCGTTGGACTGGGCAACAAACCGAGGTGACGCCGTTCAATTGCCGCTGAAAGATCCTGTCTCCACAGACCTACAAATTGATCCCATACACCGAATATCCTAGTCCAGATAACTTAAGTATTCCTATTATCTCCTACACATATAGAAAACGACAAATTTATTGACATATTTATAAATAGTACATCATATTTTCTTTAATTGATTAAATGATAATTATATGTCGTAATATAAGATTTAGATATTCTATTTGAAAGATAAAGAAGAATACAGATTTTAATATAATTTAGTTTTAAATATTAGATTTGCTTTGTGTCTGTTTTGATCTCAATAATATATTAAATTTAGCATTAGTCAAATTTTATACTCGTTTATGTATCTATATTACTTTTAGTTCGTTAGTTATATTAACCTTAAATTCATCACCATATTTGTTTCGACACGTGACATGTATATTATAAATAATTCATTATAAGTATATTTTTCACTTACCTATTTGTTTGGATAGTAATTTCATTAAAGTTGATATACATTAATTCGATCTCTGACGTTTTATTTTGTAGTTTAGAATATAAACAATACCATCAGTCTATCACTTTAGAATCAGTGAACTTTATGAGAGTTTGATTGGAGACACCGAACTTGCACTATTTAATTTGGACATATCTCAATGCCCTATCACAAGAGTCAACATTGTTCTTGAGTTTAGCCGGACCTTAATCACAACATACGCCCACTAATTAATACTTATAAGAAATTTTTATATCCGAACAGCTGTTTAAGGTTAAATTTATGGAGTTATTTACAAGCATGTACCTTTGTATCATGCGCATATAGTTCAATATTGTGCAACTCCATCTACTTGCTATTTAAGTAACCTTTTTTTTAATTTTGAAATTGATAATTCACTAAATTTAATATATAAATTACCAAGTTAATTTTAATTGATAACTTTGAATTTTGTATTTACTTACCTTTGACAGATAGGAAGCTCTTCTGTTCGGTTACAATATATATATATATATATATATATATATATATATATATATATATCATATGCTTGTAAACGTTTCCTGTTAACCATTGTCTGTTAAAACCATTTATTTATTAAAAAAAAGGAATGAAAAGTGAAATATATATATTAAATTAAATATATAAAAAATTAAAATCCTCTTAATTTATCAATTAGTCTTTTATTTCAATTAGGTAAGACAGCATTAATTATTAAATTATCTGAACTTAGCCCAAGTAAGTATCATTTTCAGCTCATTTTTATTGTATAAATAATATATAGCCATCGACAGATTTCAAAAGTAATGAAAAAAATAGTCCTTTTTATACTATGTCTTTGAAAAAAAATTGTCATGTACTACTTCAGTAATTCGGCACATGATCGTGGGCAGAGAACCATGCAGCATGTTAGTCCTGGGAAAAGGACAAAACTATATTGTAGGATCGCTCCCATTTTCGTCATATTTTCTGGAATGCGAACTGTTCGTGGACGCCAGGATTATTCTTCGACAATGCAGAAACAGTCAATCAAAACTTTTTTACCCAGTTTAAAATCGTTTGTCTTATAGTACTCTTTCATTTCTTGTTATGTTAAAACTACGTTCATGTTGACGTTGTGATCCAGCAGCTTAGTCTTCATTAGAAAAAAAAAACACTTCAAAGCAAACGTATGGTACTCCATGACGACTGAATGCTATATAGTACACTGTGGCACCCTGCATATGTTTATACTGCGCACTAAGGCCACTGATTTTCAAGGAGTTTCTCGAGTCAACATTAAAGAGATCGTCTATGTACGATATGTTCGTGTTAAATTCTATTTATATAGGCAATTGCGGCGGTTGTATTGTTCTGGAGTTTAAATTCGTATCGCATTTCAACGTATATTTCATTTATACTTAAATTATAACTAAAGAAAATACGAACGAAGTGGATGTTAATCTCATACTTTACAAAGACTAAATGCCCTATTTACATAACGATTTTTTATCACAAATATCTCACAATATTGCACTTTATTTTTACAAGAAAGAAAACACCTACATTTCATGTGCATCGACCTAATAAATGCAGTCACTTTTGTTTGAATAGCAACACAAACCTGAATTTAGAGAAAGAGCGTAGCCGGTCGACTCATTTCAAATTTCGTCGATGAACAATGGCCTCGACCTGACCAACACAGCGATAACAACATCAGTTACCCGGAAACATAATTTAGTGCTACTACTGAGCGAGCGAATAATTGATTTATGCCGGACGAAGGATATTTGTCTCGGTATAATCTGCTGGTTTTAGCCAGAATAATAGAAAATAACGGAATCGTAACGGGAGTTTCATTACGCACATGTGGGACATAACTCAAATATCTCGAATTATTGGGAACGCGTGACGAGTGAAGTTTTTTTTCAGTTTCGGCACCGTTTCGAACTATTACGCAATTTCTTTGATATTATTACTGGAAGGCAGCACGAAAGTTTGTCGCGGATTATCATTGTAGAGCGGTTATTAAGCATTACATCGTAAAGTTTATGATACATGAATACAAATGAAAGCATAAATTGCTTTCATGCACTGAATCTATTTATATGTAAATTTCTGTATGGAAAATCCTTTGGATATTTTTGTGTTGCATTACGTATTCGCTTTTGTTTGAAACAACTTTGTGAAAATTAAATACATTAAAACAAAATTGGATTGTGTTATAACATATTAACTCTGTCGAAACAATTTTTATTCTGCGAGAAAAGGATATATTTGGGTTTTCATTTTGACGTTCGTTATACAGAAATATCAGAATAATTGAAACATACATGAGTAGGTAAACCCCACCATTTTTGTATAATACAAAGGTATTTTTAATAATATAAAATATTATTAAAAATCTGGTGTGAAGAACACAAATGCAGGTTCACTATTAATATTTTTTGTGAACGTGTCCGAATATATCCTATCCCCAGGGACGTAAATACGTATTTCACCTTTCTACAGGCTCATCGGTACGCCCCTGCTGGAGAAAGGATATTCCCAGACACATTCACAAAAAAGAACCACATCGCCCTATCACCGTAATTATCCAGACCGGGCGCAGAAGTAAATTCGTCGCTGCCTGTTGTCAGACAGCCGAAGTACCTCGCATACCGTCCACATAATTAATGTGAAGTAACGACGCCCTTCCAAAGGTGGCACAGCCAATCTCTCTAGAAAACTGCATTTTGTTTGTGTCTTCACTCATACTACGGCTTAACCGCATGTGTAATGTATCAGAATAATTGAAACATACATGAGTAGGTAAACCCCACCAGTTTTGTATAATACAAAGGTATTTTTAATAATATAAAATATTATTAAAAATCTGGTGTGAAGAACACAAATGCAGGTTCACTATTAATATTTTTTGTGAACGTGTCCGAATATATCCTATCCCCAGAGACGTAGATACGTATTTCACCTTTCTGCAGGCTCATCGGTACGCCCCTGCTGGAGAAAGGATATTCCCAGACACATTCACAAAAAAGAACCACATCGCCCTATCACCGTAATTATCCAGACCGGGCGCAGAAGTAAATTCGTAGAAAGGTGAAATACGTATCTACGTCTCTGGGGATAGGATATATTCGGACACGTTCACAAAAAATATTAATAGTGAACCTGCATTTGTGTTCTTCACACCAGATTTTTAATAATATTTTATATTATTAAAAATACCTTTGTATTATACAAAACTGGTGGGGTTTACCTACTCATGTATGTTTCAATTATTCTGATATATTACACATGCGGTTAAGCCGTAGTATGAGTGAAGACACAAACAAAATGCAGTTTTCTAAAGAGATTGGCTGTGCCACCTTTGGAAGGGCGTCGTTACTTCACATTAATTATGTGGACGGTATGCGAGGTACTTCGGCTGTCTGACAACAGGCAGCGCCGAATTTACTTCTGCGCCCGGTCTGGATAATTACGGTGATAGAGCGATGTGGTTCTTTTTTGTGAATGTGTCTGGGAATATCCTTTGTCCAGCAGGGGCGTACCGATGAGCCTGTAGAAAGGTGAAATACGTATCTACGTCTCTGGGGATAGGATATATTCGGACACGTTCACGAAAAATATTAATAGTGAACCTGCATTTGTGTTCTTCACACCAGATTTTTAATAATATTTTATATTATTAAAAATACCTTTGTATTATACAGAAATATATTATTATAATTATTATTAAAATACAAATCGAGCGTGCCGCATACATTTCGTTTACGAATGTGCTTGGCGTTTTACATTATAAATTTAAATTTTTGTTGTATTTTTGTGGTGTGTTATTAATGGAACTCTGATTAGCTGCTCGCGTGTCCCAGATAAAGTGTGGATTTGATCTTTTCGCCGAGTTCTGGTGATATAACTGCTTTTTAGAGTTTTCATGCTAAGCTCCGCCGACACACTATTGCCGCACCCGGTATAAAGATATGTCCATAAGTTAGTTATATGTCTGACGAAGCTCCTGTGTGAGTGAAGCGATCGTAGCTTTGTGAAGTAAAAAGTAGTGAAATTCATTAAAAATTGTTTTATTTTATCCCGATAATAGTTACTATATATACAGTGTGTATAAGCCAAATGGAATAAATTCATTATTTCGGTTACTGTACATATTTATAAAAAATCCCGAAACATGTCATATTTAATTTATAAATTAACATTCTTCAACGTGAAAATGCGATCCCTACCTTCAACCCCCTTCGAATGACAGGTACAACCCACATTTTTTTAAATGGGAAGTATAGGCTTGTGATATATCGTTGTAAAGGTCTCTTTATTCTCTATTCAAAAATGTTATAATTTTCATGTTTGTTGCAACAATTAAGATAGAATAAAATAAAATCGTGTTGTTATCGAAATTCGCTACAATATACTCAAAAAATAAAATTTAATGCAAAATGTAAAGAAAAATTTAAAACGCCAGAAAAAAATATGAATGTCAATGAAGTAGATGCTCATTTGCGTTTATAAAGATTTAATACAAACATCAAAGGCATCATTGCATTACTTACTTCCCGGTTAGGTCTTCATAATAAGAAAGTGAGTAAAAACCATACCAATGTGCTTTTTAGATGGAATCCATTAAAAATACTTTAAAAAGTTTCCGTGGCAACATTAGTTTGTTTAAAACGCCTTAGTAAATTATTTTGTATTTAAAAGTTGTCATTTAAATTGACAGTTTGATAATTTTAGTTTGAATTTCGTAAAATACAATTCTGGGAAATGGTTAGATTAACGGAAATGCATAAAATAACAGTCATACAAATGATTGGTTACGGAGATAGAACCCGAACACAACAAGAAGTAACCCGCCTATTTCATGAGAAATTTCCTGATTTACCGCCTATAGCTCAAGGAACAATAAGTAAGATAGAGAAGCAGTTTCGAGAGTTTGGTCATGTAAGGCAGATAAAAAAACCAGCTGCCAATGCACTGAGTGATGAAATCAAAGTAGATGTGATGCTTGTGTTTATGGAAAACCCACATACATCGAGTAGACATGCATCCACTACATTAAATGTTAGCCATACATCGATAGTAAACATATTAAAAGAAAATAAAATGCATCCCTATAAAATGATATCTACTCAGGAGCTTATGGAAGACGATTTTGATAGAAGAACTTATGTTTGTGAGCGAATGATGGACATGCTGGATAACAATATTATCAATTTAGAAGACGTTATGTTTTCTGATGAGTGCACTTTTTCTCTTAGCGGTCATGCTAATCGGCAAAATTGCCGCTACTGGTCTACGGAAAATCCTCACTGGATGAGGGAAGAACACACACAATACCCAGTAAAAGTTAGTGTTTGGGCAGGTATTGTTGGAAACCATATCATTGGTCCCTTTTTCATTGAGGGCAGTTTGAATGGCGATCGCTATTTGGCACTACTTCAAAATGATGTCATTCCAACTTTGGCAAATTTATATCCTGATCCAGGAAACCCTCAAGTTCCAATGAATACGATATGGTTTCAGCGGGATGGAGCACCACCACATTACCAACGCAATGTCCGGCAGTACCTCGATGCAATATTTCCCAATCGGTGGATAGGAAGGCGAGGATCGATAGAATGGCCAGCGCGATCACCTGATCTGACCTTACTTGATTTTTTTTTTATGGGGATATTTGAAGAGCATTGTGTACAAAACTAAACCTTTGGATTTAAATGACTTAAGAGAACGAATAACGCTTGCGATTAGGTCGATCACGCCTGATATGTTAAATAATGTTAGAAGACAGTTTTATTTAAGATTAGGATGTTGCCAAGACGTTCATGGTGAACATTTTGAACACCTACTTCATCGACATTCATATTTTTTTTTGGCGTTTTAAATTTTTCTTTACATTTTGCATTAAATTTTATTTTTTGAGTATATTGTAGCGAATTTCGATAACAACATGATTTTATTTTATTCTATCTTAATTGTTGCAACAAACATGAAAATTATAACATTTTTGAATAGAGAATAAAGAGACCTTTACAACGATATATCACAAGCCTATACTTCCCATTTAAAAAAATGTGGGTTGTACCTGTCATTCGAAGGGGGTTGAAGGTAGGGATCGCATTTTCACGTTGAAGAATGTTAATTTATAAATTAAATATGACATGTTTCGGGATTTTTTATAAATATGTACAGTAACCGAAATAATGAATTTATTCCATTTGGCTTATACACACTGTATAAGAGTTTTAGATAATTTCTTAGCCATTCGTTAAATATATCAATTGATAAATTCTAAATATATATATAACGGGTGTTCAGAAACATTCGAAGTCAAAGTAGTCCTTGAAAATATGAAGTCATGTCTGAGATAGATTGATTTTTGACGGACAACAGTTGACATTTAATAATTATTACAAATCAGATACTTAAGTAAAGATATACGATTTTTTGTTCAGAGCCCACTTGACTTCGAATGTTTCTGAACACCCGTTATATACTATTCTGCAACGTATGATTTAAATTTTTATCGAATTCATATAATCAATACAAAACCAATGGTTCTATTTTCTTTTTTTACTATGTTCTTCTTTTACTATCTCGTCCTCGTTTTTACCACGGAGGTGTCGTTAAAGTGGCGTGTTTATCATTTTTTTCCATCCTTTTTTCAGGAACTGAATCCGCTGGAGATTCACTTGGCGCCGACCGGTCGCGAGATGGCACAGGCGTTGAGGGGTCTCCTTCTGCAGGCGCACTGGCACACTTTCACCATCCTTGCGGATTCGGAATCGACGTCCGCCTTACAAAGATACGAGCTCTGGGGAGCACTGTCCGAACTCCCGCTTCATCCAACATTAATTCCTTTGCCTTCACCTCCTCGTGCGCAAATTATTTTCAGGTAAGGGTGAATAAAATTTGAATTTCAACCGTATTTAATATTAATGTATGCGGATGGTGAAGTAAGCTGCCTGAAAGAGACTGACTGACTGTAAATTTGTTAACGTCTGTGTATAGTCTGCGAAAGGCAAGCTCTGAGAACATTTACGCACTCACCTAAGCGCTAACAAAATTCACTTTGATTTCAGTTATGCTCATGCAGGCATGCGTGTGCAACAATGTTAATTAAATTGAATTTTTCATATTTTTTTATGAAAGAATAATATTTTATTGCGATTGAGGCTAAATTGTCAAATTGTACTTTAGCTCTTTGACATAATTTGTTATGCATTTCTTATTTTCAGCGAATCTAAAGATATCTAAACAATGTACTGTAAAAAGTAGATTAAAAAAATAAATAATTAAGTTAAGTGATATTTATGCATATATCTATCTAATTCTTTGGATTGTTCGCCAGTAAGTCTAGCCACTTGAGCACAGTGCTCTTTGTACCCCTCCTAATAGATCTCTCAGTCCACTCTATTAGTGCCGTGTCCTCGATAAAAGCCACTATTCTCCTCAAGAGAAATTTGAGTATCCCCGTAGGACCAAATTATATGACGGCTAGTTTACACCTGTTTTACACATTTCCAACACCAGAGCTCGCTAACCAAACCCATGTTGTCCAGATGCCGAAAGTGCCCAGTTATCAAACCGGTAATACACTCACCGAACACTCACAGAACAGGAGCTAAAAGAAATAATTAAGGGACTTAAGAATAACAAAAGTGCAGGTGAGAGTGTTATACCAGCAGAAATCCTAAAACAAGGAGGAGCGGAACTAGGTGTATGCTTGCATCACTTAGTACTAAGGATTTGTAGAGAAGAAAAAATGCCGGAGCAATGGAGTAGGGCAGTCATATGTCCGATCTTCGAGAAAGGGGACAAACACTATGTCAAAATTACAGAGGAATAGATTTACTGGAAGGCGCTTACAAAGTCGTGGCAAAAATTATACGAAACAGACTAAAGATATATGCTAATGAGATAATAGCGGAATATCAATGGGGTTTCAGGGCTGGTAGATCAACAACAGACGAAATATTCACATTAAAGATGCTGCAAAATAACAGTTATGAGCAAAATATAGGATTTCACATGCTTTTCATGGATATTAAACAGGCGTACGACTCAATTTCTAGAAAAAAAATGTATGAAACTTTAGCAGAATTACAAATACCGTCCAAACTAATAAAGTTAATAAGAATGACACTCTCGGATTCGAGAAGTAAAATTTTAGTGGATGGAAGGTTCTCGGAACAAATTACAACCAGAAGAGGACTAAGACAAGGAGACCCGCTTTCGACTGACCTATTTAATCTGGTGCTGGAAGGAATCATGAGGGAAAGCAACATTCAAACAAACGGCGTAATTTTTCACAACAAAGTACAAATTATTGCATATGCAGATGATGTAACCATATTATCGAGGTCAAAGAGGGAATTAGAGAAAGTATTTGGACAATTTCTGGAAGAAGCAAGAAAACACGGATTACAGGTGAACGAGGAGAAGACAAAGTATATGGAAATGAGAGCGGAAGTGACTGAAGAAAATAGATATACCAAATTCAAATCAAGTCGATACGAATATAAATTCGAAAAGGTGAAACAGATGGAGTACTTGGGTGTAACACTTACCAGTAAAGGGTAAGAACAAAAAGAAATTGAAAAACGCATGGTGAGACGAAATAGAGCAGTTGGCGCGTTAACACGTATATTAAGAGTAAAACACGTATCCAGAACTTCTAAAATACGAATATACGAGACAATAATCCGGCCAGCTGTTCTATACTCAAGCGAAACATGGACCATGACAAAACAACAAGAAGAAAATCTGAGAATCTGGGAAAGGAGCGTGCTTAGAAAAATTTTTGGAGGGGTTAAGGAGGAGGATGGCAGGTGGCGACGAAGAACAAACACAGAGTTAGAAGAAATGTATAGAAAACCAAATATAACTCAATTAATTCGATCACGAAGAGCTAGTTGGTTGGGACATATCTCTCGGATGCCGGAACAAAGAATTGTGAAGAAAGTGTTGCACGGAGGAGATGGTGGTAAACGAAGAAGGGGTCGGCCAAGGAAAAAGTGGTTACAGGTAGTGCTAAAGGATATAGAGGAAGAAGGAATTGATGACTGGAGGAAAAGAGTGAGGGACCGAAAGAAATGGAAGAAAGTAGTAGAAGAAATAAAAGCCAAGGGCCTCGAGGGCCTGTAGAGCTGTTATATATATATAATACACTCACCGGCAAAAAAATCTGCCCACCTCAATATTTCACATAAGCTTAATGTTTTCTTAGTCTTCCAATAAATGGTATAGTTGCAGCATTATTGAAGTATGATGTTGTGATGTTGTTTCTACCATCAGCAGTAGATATAAATTCAAAGCTAATCAACAAAAGTGAATGAATAAAGCCATGATAGAAAAAATTTCTTTAATTCTAACGGGTGTATGACTTAAAGCAACAACAATTAAATGAAATAATGAAACATATCACGTTACTTAAGTAAGTTTATTGTCGTGTATGGCCTCCTCTTGACGAAATGACGGCGCGAAGTCAACGCGGCATCGAGTTACTTAAATTTAAAGTCTTTTCTTGAGGAATTGCTTCATATTCCTTTTGTAGCGCGATACGTAGATCTTGCAGAGTATCTGGTAGAACAGAATGACGACGAATGGCTCTTTGAAGTTGATCCCAAAGATGTTCAACTGGATTTAGGTCCGAGCTGCATACAGGCCAATCTAATCGCCGTATTACGACCTCATCCAGATAAGAAACTGGTGTTTCAGATGTAGAAAATCGTGATATAATGCATAATGATTTCGAACCAAATTATGATGAGTTCATGGGATCTAGTAGCATTGACGATGGTAATAACACTAAATAGAAAATGTGAGACCTTGCATTATCGTTCATTAACACGAACTGATCGCCAATAAAAGGTACAAACGGGATGACATTTTCCTCAAGAATATCGTCTATGTAGCGGTGAGCGTTTAGATCTCCATTTTCAACAAACACTAGATTGGTGCGTCCTTCATTGCAGATACCGGCCCAAGCCATAATGGAACCCCTATTGAATGAGACTCTTTCTGATATTGTGCAGATAAGAAACCTTTCATTTGGTCGTCTATGCACCCGTTCGCCACCATCAGGTGACCGTAAACAAAAAATCGATTCATCAGCAAAAAAAATATTACTCCATTGCTGTAAGGTCCAGTTAATGTATTGTCGTGTAAACCTAAGTCGCACTTGCCGATGGCGCAAAAGGAACTGTGGTCCCGTTGACGGGCTACGGGAATGAAGTCCATGTTCTGCAAGCCTCCTTCTTATCGTTCTTTCACTTACAATGACTCCACGTACCATTGTTAAATTATATCGAAGAGAAATAGCAATAGATCTCCGATTTCTTAAAGTATTCAACACGATGAAACGATCATCAATAACAATTGTTGATTTTCTCCTGCCTGAGCCTTGTCGCCTAGTAAAACTACCTGTGTCTATGTAGTGATTCCAAGCATCTTGAACTTTAGTTCGAAGTATTCTTAAAGTGCGTGATACGTAGCGCTGACTATGACCATCCTCAATTAAAGCAACAATTCGGCCCACGTCCGCACGTCTTGAAGGGACAATTTTAATTCACAATCTGTCAAATAGGCGCAATACAATTATCTGATACATTCAAACTTCGCTTTCTTTTAAAGAAGCTGTGTATAATGGCAAACTTAACAAAAACTACGAACATGCATTTTTTGCAAGAGAGTGTTATCTTCGAATATTTTCATGTACTGGAAATAAATTAAGAGATGTTTTTCAAAAACAAAAACTCCGATCATTCACGACAAAAAGTAAAAAGCATGATTACGATATCACACCGTTACAATGAATATATAAAGAGAAATATAAAATATGATGAGGTGGCCGGTTTTTTGCCGGTGAGTGTAGATTTAATTTCTCTTTTATTTCTACGAATTAAGTTGTCTGACAGCCTAGCATTTAGATCCTCCAGTAGTGCCTTAGTATGGAGTTGACCTTCTGTTAGAGCCTCCATTTCTTTTTATATTCTCTTTGTAGACATAACCAGATCTACTTTCTAGTAGAATCCTTGGCGATTTCACACAAAGGTACTATAAAGTTTCTCTTAAACCTTCCTCGAACAGTTCGTCGGCTATCACATTGCTTTCAATCTGCTCATGTTCCGGCACCCATATCAGTGACACTGACACAGTATTGTCTTATGCCAGACTATTGAGGACCTGTTTACAATGTTTTACCAGTTTGGATATGGTATATTGATTCATAGTGGCTTTAATGGCCGCCTGACTATGAGTTATTATGTTGACTTTTTGTTTACGCAGCTGACTTTCCCAAATTTCCTTGGCGTCCGACTGCAAAGAATTCCGCTTGGATAACCGTCGTCTTCATCTTTTCGCACTGACGACATCTCAACATCGGGTTTTTATTTTTTGGTGTCGAAAGATTGGGTTCCAAATAATGAAAGTTTTCCGAAACATTGGGCTGTTTTACAGTATTGATTTCGGTCTCACCAATTAAAGCCATAACAAGTTTTCTCTAAATTGTAGAAGAGGGATATTTTATTTGTTTTTCGTTCAAGTAACTTTTTCCCTGTTCCCTGGTTGGTATAAATATATTCAGCTTAGCTGTAAACATAATTTCAAGCGCCATAGTGTTCGCCGACATTTATAATATCGGCTCTCCCAGTATAGTGTCTGTGGTATCTTTCTGGCCCACTTCAATCTTATTACAACATCATAAGCCATTAGTGTTCAGCCTCAAGATAGTTGAGGGATATAAATATAAATATAAAAAAGGGTGATCATAATTAGTGGGTAGAAAATGTTAAAAATGAAACAAAACTATTATTGAAGTTGAAGATACACAATTAAAATTTCTAAAGCATTTATTGCACTAGATCTTCACAATTGCAGGCTTTTTTGTTTCCAAGAAAATGTTTGTGACCATCGTGAATGTCCAGACTTCTTTCTCAGTCTCGTTCATAGAGTTGATGAAATTCGTATCTCTCATTAAAGTTCTAATTTAATGTCCATCAAATACCCCACCCTTAATTTTTTTGTAACTTAGTCGTGGAAGCTTTTCACTATTACTAATTGGGGCTTGGCTAGGGATAATAATAATAAAATTATTCTAAGATAAATAATTAGATGGTGCTGATGAAGTTCCTTCAAAGGTCCAGGACGTGCGTGATGATGGTTAATTAAAATAAATACACAAAGACTTAATAAATAAAATAAAACACAGCGGCGTCCTTAAAATTTGTATTTATATTTACATAGTAATAAATTGAAATTGGTATATTTAAAAGTAATTAAAACAAAAGTAATATGTACACGAGGAGCAGTAAATAATTAAGTAAAAATTAACACACAAAAATACTCTGAAAACGAACGTTAAATTGCGCAGTAAATTAAGGGTTAATTGAATACGATCAATATAAAAATAATCTCTGTATCGGACAATACAGATTTACCTGTGAGTGGCGATGATGGTCACGTGGCCTTCGAAGATATACCTTGGTCAAGTATATGTAGAGCGGTGTTGGCCGGAGGAATAAGAAATAAATCAGTTTAAATTAATATGAATTCGCTTAAAAGAATAATATATATTGAACAATACAAAATTACCTTTTAATTGCGGTGAGATGCAGGGGCACGTGGAATCATGGCTAGCACTTGAACAATACCGCGCATAAGATGTGGATCTTATGATAGTTGTAACGAGAAGAAGGCTGATAGTTTTTGTCGATAGAAAATGTCTACAAAACGGTCTGTTTTATGATCTATCGAAGAGAGGGTCGATAACTTGAATAATAATTAATAAGAGCGCCACCTGAAGATGACTTCTATCGATGTCATAAATATTATTAGAATAACCCTTGTTACATAAGCTTTCTAACGATATCCAACATGACATATAAAAGAAGATGTAAATAATATTATATTAAAACAATTTTTAAAATATGGAATTTATCTAGAAGAAATTCTACATTACGGTTATTGGTTGACGGTCCAGGTAATAAGGGTCGTCGGCGGTCAAGAATATGACAAAAGAAATACTTTCTCTTTGTAACGAAAGTGTACAGTTTGTACAAATGTAAAAAATGTCTATGTTAAATATAATTTAATCGAGATATTTAAAGACGAATATGTGTATTTAAATAAATGAATTAAAACTTCTATACGCTAAGCGTAACATCACATATTGCAGTGGAATTTACTTTGAAATTGCTTATTAATTTTTTTATTCACACTACAGCTTATATTGCCGACTATTCAGTCTAGTAGAATCCACGATCTCTCATCTCATGAATCGTTCCTCATGGATCAGGTTCAAGTTTTTTTCCCAGAATAAAACGATAAACACAAATAAAAATCTAATCAGTTCCTTTGTTAGTTTATTTTAAAAAAAATAAAAAAAATCCCTCTACAAAGTGTATAGGGTGCTAAAGCATCATCAAACAGTAGCAATGAGGAAACACTCTTTGTGAATAATGACTCGCACACAGAGAAAAACCCCTTGTGACACTCGATCAAACATAAAACTAATAAATACTAGTGAAATTTGTCAAGTTTAACCTCTACTTTGACCCCTTCAAACAAATGTCAAAAACAACTAAGTTTTCGAAAACTCACAAAAATTGAATTTTGTCATGCGCAAAAATAACACAACAAGGTCAATCCCCACTAAAGAAAACTCCAACCTTGAATTCAAAAATATTCTCGAAAATTATTTTAAGAAAAAAACTTCCCTTACAAAAAACATGACAACTTTCTCTAATACCCATATACTACTTTCAAATATAAATTATTACAAGAAATACATGAAATTATAATAATGAAAATAACCGTGATATCAAATATATAAACAAAATATTTTATCAACTTACATAGATCCATGTACAATTTATAAAATGCACGAGAGATATCTTTTTCATAAAAATATATATATAACAATAAACATCAAAACACTCGCATAAATCGAATTAAGATTTACATGCACCTTACAATAAATGCATAAACAATTTTCAACCCGATTTTATAAAACAAAGAATAAAATTGAGAATTTATTCTTTAATAAACCGATCACTTTAACCGTCAAGATATCTCTAACTCAAAAATGAAATTTCAACATCCGCCTGACCATCCCTACCATCTATAAAATCAAAATATATACAGACAACACATTTTAACAAATACAATATCCGGAAAAGCGGCAAGTTCAATCCTCTGGTCAACCTAAATATACGAGGGTTAATCATAATTTCAAACATTATAAAAATTTTTACTTATAAAATAAAATATTTATATAACGATCCCCGTCTGAAATAAATAAACATACAACTGAAATAGCTAATTTTTTTTTATAAATGTACTTCATTATAGAGTTCAAAATTGTTCAATCATTTTTCCTTTCTTGTCCAAGGAAAAATCTATAGCATGATTCCCCGAATTTATCCGAGAACAAAGTCAGAACATCCCTGAGCTTTTTTCAAGGATAAACTTCAGCACAGCACTCGAGACAGTAACGCACCCTGTCTTAGTTCCCCGCACTAACTTGTTGTATTAGTGTTGATGAACAGGATCATCCTCGTTCTGATGCAGTAGTGTGACAAACGGATTCAACATTTTAATATACATTCTGTATATCATTTTTATAAATATACATGTCTTATTTTGCTTAAGACATGTTATCTGTTATGTCGTTTTGCTTGACATAATTTAGTTAATGTCATTTTTAACTAGACATTTTCGAATGGGCTTCGTTACAAACATCACAGACGAAGGAACACGCCGAAGCAACAGTCATTCTCGTCGAATATTCGAGCACTCTCTCGATCACATGGACATGAAACATCTCCAACGAATTTTCATAGATAAAAAAAAAAACATAGCATCAAAATCTCATATATCAAATCATCATCATAATAATAAACAAATTCATAACACCATTAATTTCCAAGCAATAACAATAATAATAATAATAATCATAACAATAATATCAAAAGCTCAATTTCTTCTTCTTAAATATTTATATAATTTTAATTTTTTCTTCAACGCAATTCCCATTATCAATAATTTTTATACGCAGATAAATTTTAATTAATTAATTATATCAACAATAAATTTTATTTCATAACTCATCCTGTATATCCATTTATTCAATCCAATTTCATTACCAGGTCAGTTAAATCAGCACATCGTAAACCATCCTATTCAAATATTTTTATTCATTAACCTTTTTAAACATGCCAATAATTCTTTTTCTATATATTCATAAATACCATAATTTTATTTCAACAATATATATATATATATATATCTCTATTATCATAATAACTTTTTTTCATATATCAACGACGAAATTCTATTTAAATATACCGACGAAAATTTTTTCTATAAATACACTTTCATTTTCCTTCAAACATATCATATATTTATTTCATATTTCACCGACGAAAAATTTTTTTCATATTCAATATCATATAACTTTTTATCACGACGAAATTCAGTAAACACCTTTTTATTTTACTTCTACATCCTCTTCTTATACTAATAATCTTATCCTAATTATCTTTTACGTTAAATTCATTTCAGTATCATTTATCAAATCCTATTTACTTTTCCAAATTTTATTTATATATCCTTTTGTTACAACACATTCCAATTAGTTAACTCAAAAGCAAAAATCCTTATATCTCGCATATTCATCTAAATAGTTTACAACGAAATTTCTCATTAAGTTGGGCCTATTTAAAATATCCGACAGTAAATAATTTGTAGTTTCATTTTTACTTTTACCTTACTATAAAATGTGGGTCTATTTAATTTAAATTTAGTACCCTTATACTTCCTAATTTTCAGAGTATAATATTTTAACATTTTATTATTGACATGGATCTGATTTATATTATTTAAAAAGAAGTTGATTTTAAAAATAGAATTACGGAAATTATTGCGTTTACTTGCTATATAATTACTCAAATTATATCCATAAATGTTATTTCTAGAAATCAATCTCATTTTAATTTTAGTTCGTTTATCACTAATATCATTAATGACAACTGCTTGTTTATTTAATTTATTGATCATTTTATCGTGAATACTTTCTTCCATCCTACATTCTAACTTAGCATTTATTTTAATTATATTAAATTCTGTTTTCTCGTTAGTTTCAAACTTAATTTTATTTAATGTAATTTCTTCGCTTACCCTAATTTGATTATTTCTTCCTCCAACTTCTGTATCCAAATGATCTCCATCGTCCTGTGGCATAGATTCCTCCCCAGGCACGTCCTCTAAACTTTCTTTTGTACTTGTTGATTCGTTTTCTTCTTGTTCCATTATTATCGATTCCTTTTCTTCTTGTTCCATTATTATTATTAATTTCTTTTCTTCTATTGCTTGTTTTTCCTCGACGTGTGCTACTTTACTTTTATTCATTGTGTTATCTTTGTTTATTTGTTTATTACTGTTTCTTAGTACCCTTTTTTCCATTATCATTTCTATTTTTCTATCAACATGCTCCTGTCGTTGTTTTATCCTATTCATCTGTTGTTTCATTTCCATTATCATTTGTGTCATTGTGTGCATCATATCCATCATCTGTTGACTGCCTTCTCCGTCGCCCCCTCCTTCATGTATGTAACTAGCATTACCCATTCTTTGTTTCAAATTTTCCATTATATTTACCATATTTGAATTATTTTGTTTTATTTCTTCCAATTATACGTTGGACTCGCCAAAATTGCTTTGTTATACGCCGACACGTTGGGCCGCCATAATTGTGCAGTCCAATTATTAAATTATTTATTCTCGCACCACGTTGGGATAGCCAAAATTGTGCAGTGGAATTTACTTTGAAATTGCTTATTAATTTTTTTATTCACACTACAGCTTATATTGCCGACTATTCAGTCTAGTAGAATCCACGATCTCTCATCTCATGAATCCTTCCTCATGGATCAGGTTCAAGTTTTTTTCCCAGAATAAAACGATAAACACAAATAAAAATCTAATCAGTTCCTTTGTTAGTTTATTTTTAAAAAAATAAAAGAAATCCCTCTACAAAGTGTATAGGGTGCTAAAGCATCATCAAACAGTAGCAATGAGGAAACACTCTTTGTGAATAATGACTCGCACACAGAGAAAAACCCCTTGTGACACTCGATCAAACATAAAACTAATAAATACTAGTGAAATTTGTCAAGTTTAACCTCTACTTTGACCCCTTCAAACAAATGTCAAAAACAACTAAGTTTTCGAAAACTCACGAAAATTGAATTTTGTCATGCGCAAAAATAACACAACAAGGTCAATCCCCACTAAAGAAAACTCCAACCTTGAATTCAAAAATATTCTCGAAAATTATTTTAAGAAAAAAACTTCCCTTACAAAAAACATGACAACTTTCTCTAATACCCATATACTACTTTCAAATATAAATTATTACAAGAAATACATGAAATTATAATAATGAAAATAATCGTGATATCAAATATATAAACAAAATATTTTATCAACTTACATAGATCCATGTACAATTTATAAAATGCACGAGAGATATCTTTTTCATAAAAATATATATATAACAATAAACATCAAAACACTCGCATAAATCGAATTAAGATTTACATGCACCTTACAATAAATGCATAAACAATTTTCAACCCGATTTTATAAAACAAAGAATAAAATTGAGAATTTATTCTTTAATAAACCGATCACTTTAACCGTCAAGATATCTCTAACTCAAAAATGAAATTTCAACATCCGCCTGACCATCCCTACCATCTATAAAATCAAAATATATACAGACAACACATTTTAACAAATACAATATCCGGAAAAGCGGCAAGTTCAATCCTCTGGTCAACCTAAATATACGAGGGTTAATCATAATTTCAAACATTATAACAATTTTTACTTATAAAATAAAATATTTATATAACGATCCCCGTCTGAAATAAATAAACATACAACTGAAATAGCTAATTTTTTTTTTATAAATGTACTTCATTATAGAGTTCAAAATTGTTCAATCATTTTTCCTTTCTTGTCCAAGGAAAAATCTATAGCAATATGTACTTGTAGCAGTTATCTTGCAAATCTAGAACTTTAACATGATCATGAGATCCAATTTGATGTGAAGAGGTGGAAAAATATATTTTTCTCTGTCGACTAAAGGTTGACTTATAATATTCTTTTCTCCAACATCTGGAGGCTAATGTTTCTGAATCCAGTGTTGGTTTCTAGCTCTATCCCGGAGGACAAAAAGTACGGAAACTTTGTATATCCGCTTTGAAAGCCAAATAAAAAGTTCACCTTTTTAAGATCCACACAGAAGAAGAAGTTATGGTCTGTACATTTTAGTAACTTTATAACCTTCCCAATGTCGTCACGTGTTTCCTCTAATTGAACGAAATATCCAATAGTAATTGAACCGAAAACATTTCCGTTGTGTAGTAGGACGCACTTGAGGTTTCTGCTGGAACTGTCGACAAACAAACACCACTCACTTGGGTTATATTCTACAACGCCCCATTTTAGTTAGAAAACCTGGCACAGTTATAATATTGCACAAGATCATTTTCCCTGCTACGATAAAAGGTTATCTTCGTACTTTGCTCAAGTAAGTTCTTTTCATTTAATCTTGAAACTAGCAGTTCCGATGCTTCCTTTGATAGGCCCAAACACCTTACTAAATCGTTTAATTCTGCTTGAGTAAGACGTTGTGGCCCATCATTAGAAATTGTATCTCCATTGTCACAATCTGCGTCTGAATCTTGCTTTACAACAGCATCTTCCATGTGTTCAGCATACGAGCACTTAAGTGAAGGAAGCTTTTCCTAAACTGGCACGGATATTTCATCGGAATGAGGCACAGGTCGAATCGCGGCGGCGATATTAGGATATACAATTGTATTCTTATTCTTCTTACTATAACCGGAGGTCTGAACTAAACAATAATAGCAATCCGCGAGCTTTTCGGTTCACGCCATATCATTGGAACGCCAAAAGCTAATTTCTGGCGTTTTCCCTTGCTCCACTGCGGCAAATTTTCCACCCATGGTTTACACACATTATGTGGAGACAATGACTCGTCCTGATCAGCAAGTTTTACGTTAAAATAAGCCTAATACATTTCCTTAATGAAAGCTGTAATAATTACCCTTTGACTGGGAACGGTGAAGCTGACACAAATGTAGCAGAATGAATCGGCACTATTTACACATCTTCGAGTAGTATACATGATGTAGTTTCTTTCCTAACAACTAGAATGTAACTAACGTTTTATTATCACCAAAGGCCTGATTATATGCAAAGAAGAGCTGAAAATATGCGCATAAATATGCAGATGTTTTAGCCTAAATATACACTTCCTTATGAAAAATATGCAGGTAAAAAATACGAGGAATGTTCGGAAATGGAATACTGTAGAAAAATATATTCTATTATGTTTAATACAAGTTTATTTAGAACATTTTACAACATAATTAACTATGAAAACAATTTACAATCACATATTTCTCAAAGTTTTCAATAGAAAAATTGTGACGCTTGTCTGAAAACATGTATTTATATGTTGAAAGGATTAATTCTACGTCGGCGCTTGTTATAGGACCACATTTCAAATTAGAAATATCATCTATTGTCAACTCAATATTTTCTACTGAATCACCACACAAGGTTTTAGCAATGTCCTTCAGCTTTTTAAAACCCTCATTTTTTCCTATTACACTTAAAAATTTTTCATACACGTACTATTCCACTCCTCCTTTAACATCAAAACATGACTTTTCAAATTTGTTTATTATTTCAACGCTCTCTATTAGCGACATAAATTGTTTTTCCAACTGCAATATAGAAGTGGAAATAAAACATACAAAATTGGCTTTAATAACACTAGTTTACAAAATGACATTTTTTTCATGTACATTTGATGAGAGATAGATTTCCTTATGTATTTTCTTCCGCTGAATTCGAAAATCAAGGTTAAATTTTTTTTTATGGAACAGTTTTTGAGATATTGTAATTTTTTCATTTTTTCGACCTTTTTTCACTTAACAAATCATATCTCGAGCTAGAAATGTCCGATTGGGTCGTTCTTGGCACCCAAATGCAAGGTATTAAGATGACGAACAAATATGTATAATCGGATCTTTGATTGGTAAAGCGGTTCAAAATATATCGATGAAAATAGGGCACATTTTCAAAAAAATCATATTTTACAGTGATTCTGTGCCGACAGAAAAGTACAAATCGTTTAAAAAAACGTCTGGTTTCTGTTCATGTACGTAAAGATGATACTTTTACGTAAGAACTAAGACCAACCAGAAGAAAATCGACCGAAAAATGACAAAGTTATAAGCAATTGAGTGAATAAATCCAAATCCTATATTTTCCGAATATTTTATTTTTTTCGACAATTTATGAGTTCGGTTGCTCACACGCAAATATATTGAATTTATTATTTGTTATTTTTATGTATTTTGACTTTCTTATTACTATTATAATAATAATTATTATTCGTACCAATAAACAGCTGACTCTTGCTATATCTTGATATTTACATGTCTTTGGTATAGGAACATGATTTTATATCGATAGCCTGTTGGTATATTGGCAACGTATATTAGTTCTCACGTTGACGCTAGAGTTCTTAGATTTTATTCCAAACTAAACAACAACATATCACATTTAGGAACCTTAGAACCCTGACATTTTGTTTTGACATCTTCTATAAAACGTAGTGTCGGTTGTTTGTATATTATAGGAACTCACAAATTTGATTGAAATTATATTTCATTGTGTTCACCAAAATGCCTAAAAGAAAACGAGAATTTAAGTGCGTAAACAATCCAAATAATTTCTGTTACGTGTGTGGCAATTTTGTCCCCCAACCAAATAGACGTAGATTCACCGATTCATTACAACACAATTATCTGCAATATTTTGGATTAGCACCTGCAACTCTTCATGAGCAATGGACACCAAATAATGTTTGTTTATCGTGCCATATAACTCTAGCCGCGTGGGTTTCTGGTTCATCACAGTAAGATTAAATTTATATATACAAATGAATTAATAATAAAGTGAATTTTGATTCCAAATTAGACGATACATGAAGTTCGGTGTACCGATGATATGGAGAGAGCCGCTCTGCCATTCGGTTGATTGTTACTTTTGCCTGAGCTAATCCACTGGTTTTGGAAAGAGTGCCAAATGGGTTTATGCGACAGTAGCATCTGTTTCACTTCCAGTTCCACATTCAAGTGAATTTCCTCATCCTAAGTGCCCCGATTCAACGATTGAATTTTTCGAATCATCACTTCAGACAGACACAAGCAGTGATAATGAATTTCAACAGGAGTCGCAATTGCAACATTTTACGCAGCCTGAACTGAATGATTTGGTGAGAGATCTCGAGCTGTCAAAGGAAAAAGCGGAGTTACTTGCATCTCGCCTGAAGCAACGGAACTGTTTGGCTCCGGGAGTAAATGGAACATTTTACAGAAACCGTGATAAACCTTACGCACAACATTTTAAGAAGGAAAACGACATATGCTACTGCAACGATATTCCTGCATTGTTTGAGCAACTCGGAGAGCCTTATGATCTTTTCAAATTTGTTTATTATTTCAACTCTCTCTATTAGCGACATAAATTCTTTTTCCAACTGCAATATAGAAGTGGAAATAAAACATACAAAATTGGCTTTAATAAGCGCCAACTGTTTGAGGTATTCCTTTACTCGAATACACCTTTTGGGCGTCTATCACAGATTGTGCATCCGTATCAAGATCCACAATAATTGTCTTTATTCCTTCATAATGATTTCCTTGAAAAATACCACCCTTTAACCACGTTCCCTACCGGGTGATTAATGGTTGAAGAGGAAGCGGAACACCGTGCAGATGTCGTTTGTAAAACTGAACTCGTAACGGGGCCTTTAAAAATACTTTCTCAGCAATACTAATTAAAATATTGACTAAGGGAAAATGGCTTCTGACTTCTTCTGCAACACGATTTAGTCCGTGCGCCAAACAAGTTTTGCAAATTAATTTTGCATAAATGATTTTCAAATTGAAAGCTGCCTTTACCAAGTGTGGCGCAGCATCTGTCAAAAACAATAGAATTTTCTCTGATAGAATCGATTCCGGTAGGAAGAAAGTTGCCAGTTCTTCCTGTATAAACCTTGTTATTGTCCAATTATTTGCAGTTTCCAACCGAATTGAATGAAATTAAATAAGGTTTTGCTGGAACCGATACGTTAAGGATACCAATCATTAAATGAACTATGTGTCGGCCCACACTATCAGTAGTTTCATCTACGCATATATGAAGATAATTGCTTGGAACAACCTTCTTAATGCTATTCAATGTTTCTGCATAGATACAGCGAACATATTTTTTTCTTAACGTGCTCTCGTGCTTAACGTGTACTTTTGCAAAAATAACTTGACATTTGAATTGTTTAATTTATGTAGTGGAATATCTGCCGATACAAACATTTGACACAAATCTTCATTAAATTGTTCTTGTTCCGATTTTTTGGAAGTTGATGGCAAACATTGCGGTAACGTTTGCTGACTATTCTTCGCCAATTTCATCTTTCTTAGTTTTGCAGCACGAGATGGAGTTTTCATATGTTGGTCGACTTGGAACTTTCTCCCACTTGTAATTTGCAAAAAAAAAATCACAACATCGGTTGTTTTCTTACAAAATAAATGTTAGTAAAAGCTAAAGAAATAACTAAAAACTTAATTAATTAATTAATAAGAGGAAATAAACTTAAAATTTTGCTGACAATCTTGCAGCATGCTACGCAAAACACTTTTTCTCCATCCATACGCAATTCTGAACAAAGTGCAATCCATCCAGTCGCTATTTTCGGCATTTTTGCTGTTATATATCACAACTCACAAGTTTACACTTCGAAAAGCCAACGTAAAATGACGTTGAAAATACAACTACTTTCGATTATGAAATAAATTTCTCCGAATAGCAAAGAAGCACAAAAACTCCTAATTTTCTGGTAAAATGTATTTTTGTATTTATTTAGAAGTTTTAAGCTATTAGCTTTTCCTGGAATTTTGTCTCGGCCTGGATGTATAGTAAGAGCATTAATAAATTCTTGGAGACACTTATAGGAAAAGTAACTGGTAGAGGTTTAATAAAATGCTATTTTTAATTTAAAGAGGGCTGTTTAATTTTTGTTTGTTTGTTACATCCACGACATATTTTTAGTAATGTCTATAATAAATTAAATTTAGTAAATAAATAAAACTCGGATACTTAAAATATGCAAAAATGCTGAATTACTACCAAACTATGCAAATAATATACAAAATGTACATATTATGCAAACTGCATATAATCCGGCCTCTAATTATCACCCTAGCGTACGTTTAAATAGCCCTAAGTGATCAATACTTTCTAATAAAATTCATTAAACCCTAATATGTTCACTTAATGAACAGTATTAACTTAATAAACTTGCATTTCTTTATAATTGTACATTACTTAATTAGTTCATTATGTACTTAAATATTATCAGGTACAAGTATATATTATGCTAACGAAATAAACATAGTTGGAATGTCTTTCAATTCTTTGAACAATTAAGAATTTGCTGCATTTGCTTCACGATTTTCAAGAATTTTAAAATCGGCAAACAAGAAGTGCCATAGAAAGAAAACTTGACGTGATCGGGACAAATGGTTTTCATATTTAGGATTAGCGTACTAATATTAGTAGTCAGCAGAAAAAAAAATTAATTGTTGGCCAGTTTAATCAATGGTTCTAGGGAGGTAGAATTAAAGCATTCATCTTGTTGACTTGATTGCTCTTTATTAAAATCTTAAAAAAGCATGTCAGGAGAAGGCGTTTTTATCTAGTAAAATATTCGGAATTGAACAATATTTTGCAGAGTTTCCGAAGGAATTTTTTTAAAGATATGAAATAATTAAAAAAGATGATAGAGTGAATAAGTGTCGAAATACGTTATGTAGAAAAATGAAGGACGGTTATACGGTATTTGTTTATTTTTCATGGCTAGGTAGATAAATTAAAATACGTCTTTGTGAAAAAGTTAGGAGTAATTCGATTTAATATCCAAAACTCTAGTCTCGTAGAAATTTTGTTTGGATTTCTTCAGATATACGAGAAAACTATTATCGTTTGAAGTAACTTATTGAAGGCAAATGGAGCCGCCTTTGTATCAGCAGCATTCAACTAATGTAAGTGCATTTGCGTAATTGCAGTTAGATAAATGCTCTCGCTATAATTTTATTTCTGTAACGCAAGCATACAGAAACAAGAAAATAACTTCCAACGTTTTAAAGCAAGATGTAAATAATGTTTTGTTATCTACTAAAATCTCTTTTATAACTCTCTTTTATAAATTTATATACAGTTTTCTAATTAGAGTACGAATATGTGATTGACCTATTACACCACATAAAATCTTAAATATCCTATTAAAAGTGCTTCCTAGCTTACAGTAACTTGATCGACAATTTCCACATTAAATTTTCACATTTAGTTTTCAAATTAATACGCTTCTTGATCTCTCCCTCTCTTTCTCTCTGTGAGAACAACGGAGTACATAAAAGATTGATCGCTTGAAACGTGAACTGCATTAATAATACTGTCGTCGTGTAGTGGTCTAGGAATTTCCGCGATGCATTTTAATTGGGTCAGGTTTTATGAAAAATCCCGTAGCGAACGATGTTCATTTAATCGAAACAGAATAAACTTTTAATGAATCGGCGCTAAAACTGCAACGGGTCCGATTAAGTGTCAGCAATTAATACCCCATCCTTTCTGAAATTCCGAAATTACCATTTCTCGATGAACACAAATACTTGCCCGTTTCAGATTTTTATACGGATTCAAGTACTTGCAATCTAGTGATTCGATGGATTAGACGTGAATTCGAAATGGGAAAAATATATTCTTATTTAATGCTATGAATGTAAATAAATCATTAATATTGACGCTTAATCAAAGATATGGTAGAAAAATATTTTTCAAGAAAGTAAGGCTATGAAGAAATTATATATTCCAAGGCGGAAGAAGAAGCTTATATAGTTCGGCATCTAGATTTCCATTGCAAAACCTTCTTGATTTAAGATCAAGTAATAATAGTTATTTACGATACAAGTGTTAAAAGTGCGATTTCATTTCACGAGTAAAAGTTTGCGACACGAGCGTTAGCGAGTGTCGCAATTTACGAGTGAAATAAAATAGCATTTTTAACATGTGTATCGTACAATATTTTTTCTACAAACACAATTTTTATTATAAAATATAATGAAACTCCACTGACCAAATTTGACAGCTCATGAATACGGTTTGACACAACTGGACGCAGCCGTTAAATTACGTCAAATTAATTTGTCACAATTTGTACAAAAGATGAGTTCGTGTATTAATAAAGAAAATGAAGTAATACCGAGTGCAATAATTGAAGCCGCTGATAAAGCGACATTAGATTTGTTGCCCTCAAAATCTAGGCAACAATATGAAATTGCGTATAAGAGGTTTATGGAATGGTGCAGATGCAATAATGTGATGTTCTACTAGCATATTTTAAAGAAAGGTCTAAAATTTGGAAATCTTCTACTTTTTGGTCACATTTTTCGATGATAAAACTTTTGCTAAATATAAAAGACAACCATGATATTAATAAATATTATTAAACTTATTGCATTTTTGAAACGGAAATGAGAAGGTTACCGACCAAGAAAATCAAAAATATTGACAAGACAAGAAATTGATAGATTTATTTCTGAAGCATCAGATGAAAAATATATGCTGTTCAAAGTAGCTGTTGTTATGGGTATATTTGGCGCTTGTCGCCGGGAAGAGTTATGCCGTATGACTGTGGATGACATTGAAGATAGAGGAAATGTGTTAGTAGTCACTATACCAGATACTAAAACCAATACTCAAAGAATATTTACCGTTATTGGCTCATATAAAAACTTGTATCGCAAATACAAAGCATTACGTCCATCTAATATAAAACATCGACGTTTATTTATTAAATACGCTAATAATAAATGCACAAGTCAAGCGGTTGGAATAAATTCGTTTGGCAAGATGCCTGCAATTATCGCAATGTTTTTGAAATTGCCGAATCCAGAATCTTATACGGGACATTGCTTTCGACGTTCATCTGCTACTTTGCTAGCAGATTCTGGTGCAAGCTTATGCTCAATTAAGCAACATGGAGGCTGGAAAAGTTCCACCGTTGCTGAAGGTTACCTAGACGATTCTCTAGAAAATCAAAACAAAATTGCTCACTCCATCTTCCCAGATCTATCTAATAATTCTATTGCAAATGATAATTTAAATCACGATATTTTAGTTCCTATGAACTATTTGTCTGCAAATAATAATTCTGCAAATACAGCAACACATGGAATAAATATCTCCAATTGCACAAACTGTACATTTAATATTAATTATCCAAAGAATACGTAATTTTCATTGTAATAAAAATCATTTGATATGTACGGAATTTTCTCTTGTCATTTTTGACAAACTGTCATTTACTTTTAACACAAGTGTTAAAAGTGGCCTTTTTAACACGCTACGCAATGAAATCGCATTTTTAAGTGAAGTTAGCCGTGTCAAAATTTCAACTTTCAACGGTGTTTGTAGAAAATAGTATATTAGAGAACTAGTGTCATAAGACGATGTTTTGTTGTACGAGGCCAAGTTTGGAAAACGAGCCGAAGGCGAGTTTTCCAAAGGACGAGGACAACAAAACATCTTATGAAACGAGTTTTCTATACTATTTTTTCTATTTCGCATTTCCATAACTTTTAAAATTTGTATTTTTCATAGTATGCAATTTGTATAAAATAAGTGACATTTACTTTTTTGAAATGTAAACGTTGGTCAAACTGACATTCCCTATTTTTAAATAGCAAATGTCATTTAAAATTTATTATTATTCTAATTCAAACAGAAACTATAAAGAAATGATCGATAATTCTAATTACCTAAGCGGGACACCACCGACTCTCCGTGAAATAGCAGAAAATACATCAAACCAACCAATATTATTCCATTATTATCTTTTGTATTCTGGTAGGTACATAACCTATATTAAGCAGCGTGTCAAATATTATTCCAAATTGAACAGGAAACCAACACCGAATAATGAAAGGTTGCGTCTCGAAATAAGGTTCATTTCGAGCCGCGAATGCGTATCAAAATGAGATCATTGTGTGTGCGAAATAGAAAAAAATATTTATTTATTGCCCAACAGATATGTTTATATTATTATGTACGTAAATCGCACGCGCCTGCTACCTCTTAAATATCCCTTACTTATAATATCAAATAAATAAAACTTTTATATCTTTTACAAATGTCTTCATTTTTACAAAACATATTAAATATTATATCATTAGTATTTTAAATAGGATAATTATAAGTGGACGTGGTGTTCTTCAATTTCTTCTTCGACTAGCTCTTTTGTTGTGAGTACATGGACTCATACATTCTTTTTCTCAGGTGCTTATTTATTACTTCTTCTTCTTCTTCTGTTTTGGGTTGGACGCCAGCACGTCTAGGCACTTGAGCACGCTGCTCTTTGTACTATCCCCTATAGATCTCTCAGTTCTACTCTGTTAGTCTTGTGTCCTCGATAAAAGCCACTATACTCCTCAGGAGAAGTTTGACTACGCTCGAAGGATCCAATAGATCTCTCCCGAAATATTTCTGCCTGAGTTCCTTCAGTTCCTCACACGTGCATATTACATGAAGGCTACTTTCCTCCTGTTTTTCACATCTACACCAGGGCTCGCTAACCAAGCCCATGCTGTACAAATGCTTCCTTAAAGGACAATATCCGGTTATTAACCCGGTAATTATTTTAATTTCTTTTTTGTTACTTCGAATTAGATTGGCTGAAAACTTTCCGTCCAGCTCCCTTAGTAGTGTCTTGGTATGGAGTTGACCTTCCGTTAACCTCCATTTATTTTTATGTTCTTTTTCTAGCCACAACCAGATCTCCCTATTAGCGGAATCCATAGTAATTCCACATACAGGTTCTGGTCCTATGAAGTTCCTATTAGTACCTTCTTTGGCCAGTTTATCTCATTGCCTTTAATTCCCTCATGTCCTGGCACCCATATCAGCGACACTGTATTGTCTTGTGCCAGTTTATTGAGGACCTGTTTACAATATTTCACCAGCTTAGACCTGGTAGATGGGTTCATAATGGCTTTAATAGCCGCCTGACTATCAGTCATTATGTTAATTCTTTTGTTTGCACAGCCGGCTTCCCGAATTTCCTCGGCGCAGGCTTTGACTGCATTCCGGATACGCCTGCACCTGTCCCCTGACTAGATTGTGATCCATCAGTGTACCAGGTGCCGGCACCACAATCGATCGAGCGACATTTAAATATGTTCAGCTTAGCTGTAAACATAATTTCAGGTGCCATACTGTCCGCCGGCATTTGAAATATCGGCTCTTCCAGTATAGTGTCTGTGAATCTGTATGGCTTCCTACAACCTTATTAGGACACCATACGTCATTGGCCTTCACCCTCAGTATCGCAGCCATTGCCCCCGCCTTTACAAATAGTTCCAGCGGAAGGAGACCCACGATGGCCTCCATGGAAGCGGTTCCCGTGCTATTCATAGCTCCCGTGATTTCCAACAGAGCCTGTCGCTGGAGAGTCGTGAGGAGCCCCACCGACGATGTCCGCTCCGTCCTCCTCCACCAGACAAATGCTTCATAGATAATCGTTGATCTTATTACTACTGTGTACAACCAGTGTACCACATTTGGTTTTAGTCCCCAGGTCTTGCCAACAGCTCTTCTGCATCTCCAGAATAGCTGCGCCGTCCTGTCTGCCACTTTGACTAGGTGCCTGCTCTAATTCAGTTTCGCATCAAGTGTTATGCCTATATACTTCACTTCGTTGGTTAGTTCTAACTCTTGTCCAAACAGCCTTACGTTACCCAGATCATTTAGTTTTCTCATGTTGGTAAAGGCTACCAACTTGGTTTTTGAGCATTGACAGTTAATCCCTCCTCAAGGCACCATCTTTTCACAATTCGCAGAGCATTTTGCATTTATTACTTAAAAGAAATTATTTTTTAAACTGTTATTTTACATTGGGTTTTGGATCCTCGTTAAATGAGACCAAAGAATAGCTAATGTATTTGAAATTCTGTGATTCTTTGTAATGTGATGTTTTAATTTTGAATTTATTTGATGAATTCTTATATTTATATTAATGATTTGATATTTATTTTACTTGGGAAATACGAAGTACGTACCCCCTATTTGACCTTTAGTACGTATACGGATTGCCATTTTCGGCATAGTCTCTTTCGTTCGTCAGATGACACTATATTATATGGTGCTACCTGATAGGACAAAATTAGCTGTACCTTATAGGCGATTTAAGCTTTAATTACTTCACTAGCTTAACTGATGACGCCTAATAGTAAATGGCAGAAACACGTGTCTTAAGCAGAAGTAAATGCTGAAAATACCAGGTGTATTGTCCATGTGTACAGTTACAGATATGTATATTGCATGTCTGTTTCATTTGTAACTTTAGTAAGTGTTTACTAATCGGTGTCAAAACAATCAGTCCTCTTTCTTCTCGATCTCTGGCTTTTATAACATTACCAGTTCAGACAAAAGCCATATAAATTTTTAAGTGCCTATTCTTCTTATCTTTTGAATGTCTTTATGGAATTTGATATTGTTAGTATTGAAAATTAGCACTATTTTTTCTATTACTATTCAGGCAATTATTTTAATTAATATTTGTGTATTAGGTATACATTTTTATTTATTTGTCAAAATTTTTCTATTTTGCCAAAATTTCAGTTTATTTTTTAATTAATGCTATATTTGATGCGATTATATTGTTATTAAAGATTTATACCCTTTCAGTAAATGTTATCTCATTATATTTTACAAATTTCAGAAATTCTAGTAATATTTTCCAAAATCTCATGTAAATCCTTTTTATATTTTGTTTTTCTACTTGTTTTTTATTAATTGAGCCCCTCTTGAGTAATTTATTGTTTTATTTTATTTGCTTTTTAGATGAAAATCTTCCTTCAGTTGGTGTGTAGAATCCCGATATCTATGAATTCTGTTCGGATGTTATTCTTATTGGCTGGTTAATGTGTATTTTGGTTCCTTCCTTGACTTTTCACTATTTGTTCTTCTTTCAGTTGTAGATATGGATATTATTCTATTTAAATGAAGTTGGAATTATGTATTTTATTGAGATTTTTTTTTAATAAAATATAATTCTTTATCTTTGATGTATCATTTTTAGTAGCATTTTAGTTATAATATTAAGCAAAGAAGATTTTACTAATTAAAATCCTGAAATGTCCTATCTTAAGGTAATCTTTGGTCTAACGGTTTCAACGTTTCTAGGTTTAAAAATTTTATAATACGCTTATTTATTATCCATAACATGCCAAATATATTCAATTACAGGACAAAAAAACGAAGCTAATATGTTGATTTATCTACATAATAAACACATTAATTAGTTAATTAATTAACTTATACAAATTATACAATAATTGTAACAAAAAAGGATATATTGCAAAGAGTATATCAAAAACAAGTAAATAATTTTTTTCTGTCATCTAAACTCTTCGTATGTTTGTCGGGAAATTTTATCCCATAATCGAAATGCGTTGATGCCTGCCACGTTAAGAAGATGACCAAATAAATCTTGTTATAGTGCAGCACTATGTCTGGTTTATACATAGCTTCCTCTCCTGAAAGTACCTCGTCATAATACTCTGTCGAGAGTAAAATTACTGCCTTATTGTTAGTAGGTGCATATGACACTAGAGTGTGTTCTTAATAATAGTTCTTTTGGAATACAAGCCTTATTTTGCCGTAATATGCCGCATAGCGACTGATACTTTTGTTGAAGACAATCAGCTAATGGTATACTTGCGAAAAAGTTGTCTGATATTATCCCATATCCGTGTTCTAAACATTCTACCAAGTCCATAACAATAATAATCAGATATGCTCATTGTTTATACAGGGTGGCCCAAAATGACCGAAGGGGCTTAATTCCTTATAACTTTTTTATTATAATTTTTTTTTTTGTATTCAGTATTTTGTTAAGAAGACTGGGGGAATTTAAAATGGAACAGTACACAATTGAACAACGTGCCAAAATCGTTGAACTTTATTTCTCAAATCAACGATCCATTGTTTTGACTCAGCGTGCATATCGTCGTTATTTTAATGTGCGGGTTGGACCCTCAGAGTCAAGAATAAACCATCTGGTTGCAAATTTTCGAGAACAAGAGGCAGTAAGGCACCTTCCTGGTGCCGGCAGACGACGAACGGTGCACACGGATGACAATATTGAAGGGGTACAGGAGAGTAATCGGGAAGATGGAGAAACATCAACCAGGAGACGTTCGACACAACTTGGCCTCTCAAGAGGGTCGCCGCAGAGAATTTTGCATACAATAAGAATGTTACCATACAAAATTCAGCTTGTCCAACATATCAAACCGACAGATTACCAGCAACGACTTGATTATGCAATTTATTTTCGTCAAAAAGCAGAAGAAAATCATAATTTTATTCATAATTTAATTATGAGCGACGAAGCCCATTTCCAATTAAATGGGTTCGTTAATAGGCAAAACTGCGGATATGGGCTACGGAAAATCCAAGAGTAGTTCAACAGCGAAAATTACACCAACTTAAGTGTACCGTTTGGTGCGGTGTTTCGTCGGAAAGGATAATTGGCCCATATTAATTTGAAAATGAACACGGTGTCGCCGTTTCCATCACTGGTGTTAGATATCGGACAATGTTGGAAAATTTTTTAAGGCCAACCGTGGAAAACCATCCGCAAGTATGGTTCCAACAGGATGGAGCCACAGCGCACACTGCGAGGGACACAATGGCTTTTTTACGCGACATCTTTGGTGAACGAATTATTTCCCGTACAAGCGATTTTAATTTGCCTCCGCGTTCACCGGATTTAACCGCTTCAGACTGTTTCCTTTGGGGTGATTTGAAAAGAAAAGTCTATATTAATAAGCCTCGAACCATACAGCAATTAAAAAAGAATATACGCGACGAAATCAACAACATAACACCTGAAGTTTTGCGAAAGGTTATAGAAAATGTTTTGGAAAGAGCACGAATATGCGATGCAGAAAATGGCCTCCACTTGCGAGATATAATTTTTCATAATTAAATTAAAAATATTCTCATTAATACACTGTATTTAAAATAAAAAAAATTTAATAATTATGTCTTAAATAAGAAGTTATAATGAACTCAAACCCCTTCGGCCATTTCGGGCCACCCTGTATAAAGACAGATTGCATAATAAACCTAAAACAAAACCAAAATTAACCTTTCTGGTACCGTGATCAAATGATTATAAGGAGAAACGTACCCCATTCAAATTATTTTATTTTAAAATTAAAATTTCAAAATCAGAATGGTTTTAGATATGTTTATTTAATAAAAGGACACATTTCTGGTAATCAAAATTATTACAAAACGTTAATAATATGGAAAAATATAAGTTAAAATTAGTTTCCGTTGGACTCTATACAAAGTGTTATTTTATTAAAGTTTACTTTACACACAAATATTTTGCATTCTTTACATAACTGTCTCAATTTCCTGTCTTTGATCCTTGCACATAGATAACATCTACCGCTTCCTCGTATAGTTTGAACTCTTTCGTCCTGGCTTGTTTCGTCAATCACGATTTCGTCTAGCTCTGGGGCCACGCTAAGCATATTTTGAATTAGTGATTTATAGCAGACTTACCTTCCTTGATTGATATCTTGCAATAATAGTCTGCTTCACTAGTAGCTGGCCGAGGTTCAAAATAATTTCTTTCTGTCATATAAAGTCTTCGTATGTTTGTCGGGAAATTTTATCTCCCATAATTGAAATGCGTTGATGCCACGTCAAGAAGATGACATAATGCGTCTCGTCGAATATTCTTTGGTCATTTAGTCGCTTGTATCTACAGCGCCCTTTGTCTTGTTATAGTGCAACACTATGTCTGGTTTATACATAGTTTCCTCTCCTGAAACTATATCGTCATAATACTCTGTCGAGAGTAAATTTACTGCTTAATTTTTAATAGGTGCATATGACACTAGAGTGTGATTTTTCGAATAGGCAAACATACTAGAATATATGTGTCTATATTTATTAGGTAATAGTTCTTTTGGAATACAAGCCTTATTTTCCCGTAATATGCTGCATACCGAAAGCTGCTTTTGTTGAAGACAATCAGTTAATGGCGTACTTATGAAAAAGTTATCTGTTGCTATCCCATATCCGTGTCCTAAACATTCTACCAAGTCCATAACAATGCGTTTCCCCTGATTTTTTCTGCAGCAGCTCCCATTTTCCCCAAGTAAACTTGTAAATTTAGATTGTAGGCATTTGTGCTGTCAGCGAGTGCCCAAATTTATATGTCGAATCTATCGCGTTTACTTTTCATGTAAATCTGGAAAAAACATCGGCCTCTAAAAGAGACGAGTTCTTCATCTACTATCAAGTTACCATTGGGATAATAGGATTTTTTGCAGTTTTCTACAAAGGTGTTGAAGACATCTCTTATTAACGATCATTTATTAGTTTCTTTTCTGTAAGCTCTAGTTTGGAAATCATCAAACCTTATAAACGCAGACAATAATTGAAAACGTATTTGTGACATGGTAGCCGGGAAAATTGGGCGGGCATATGCTGTGTTAGAGCACCAAAGTGATTTTAGTGATTCCCTATTGGATCGCAAAGCACCCATAATCAACAATAAACCGATATAGGCTTTCATTTCAACAGAATTAGTAGGTTTCCATACACGTGGTTTTTCTGGATACTTAGTATTCCATAAATCGTTAATCTAAACGTCTCCTAACGTGTGTTCATTTGAAAAGTCAATCTAGGTTACTTTGAAATTTTGATACAATAAGACGCAAATATATTAGTATGTGTCTGTTGTTCCGTAAACGTAAATCCAAATGACATTTGATAATGTCGATCACAAATATCAGTTAGTGCATAAAATAATCGTGCGTCGATTCAGGTTTAAATAAATTGCTTCTCAGTATTAAAATGGCTTTCACTTTAGAACATAAAACTTTTTAGTCCAGGCTTATTTTCGAAGTGGTAATAAAGTTGATGGTTTATGGGTTTATTCAGTCCAAGATTGCATGGTAGAAGTTCAAGTTGAGTTTCCACATTTTGTATAGATTATATACAATTTAGGAATACTTTGGATAGAACTTTAAAACATTTTTCTGAAACTGGTAGTTTCTTAAGAAAATCAGGCAGCGGAGCACTTAAGAAACGTACACCTCAAGTTGTCAATCGTGTTGAAGAAATAATGGAAAATAAACCACAAACATCTGTTCGACATTTGAGTCAGCAAATAAACCTTTCTGTTGGTACAACTCACAAGTTATTAAAAAAAGGTATGCAACTTTATCCATACCGTGTCACAGCAGTACAAGAATTGTTAGAAATTGATTACCCACGTAGACTACAGTTTTGTAATGGGTTTGTAAATATGAACAATAATGGAGAACTTTCGCAAAGAGTCATCTTTACTGATGAAGCATGGTTTTATAAAACGGGATACCTAAATTCACAAAATACAAGAATTTGGAGTAGCGAAAATCCACATGTAATTAATGAAGAATCGCTACATCCAGAGAAAGTTGGTGTTTGGGCAGCGATAAGCCAAAGGCGAATCATTGGACCAATATTTTTACAGGGAACGTTAAATGCTCAAAGGTACCGTACGGAAATTTTACAACCATTTGTTAATCAGTTGCATGATGATGAACTTCAAAATGCATATTTCCAACAAGACGGAGCACCTTGTCACTGTACTGCGCAATCTTTGGATTATTTAAGAGAATCTTTTGATGAGCATATAATTAGTCGAAATACTGAAATTGCCTGGCCTGCACGTTCATGAGATTTAACACTTTGCGACTTCTTTTTGTGGCCTTATCTAAAAAATAACATATTTCGAACACCTACGAGGTGCATTCAAGTTCTAAGGCCTCCGATTTTTTTTCTCCAGACTGGAAAGACATAGAAGCATGTGCATTGTTTTAAAATGAGCGTGCGTTCGTTGTCAATACGTCATAGAGATGGCAGCACTGTACGGCAGATGGAATTGTAGCGGCAGCGTCGAGAATGAGAACAGTTTTAGATACTTAAAATGGCTACGTTTTTCTTACTTGAACAGCGTGCAATCATTCGATTTCTGAATTTGCGTGGTGTGACACCAATTGAAATTCATCGACAGTTGAAGGAGACATGTGGTGATGGAGTTATGGATGTGTCGAAAGTGCGTTCGTGGGTGTGACAGTTTAATGAAGGCAGAACATCGTGTGACAACAACCTCGGGCTAGCACAAGCCGGTCTGACGACATGATCGAGAAAGTGGAGAGACTTGTTTTGGGGGATCGCCGAATGACAGTTGAACAGATCGCCTCCAGTGTTAGCATTTCCGTGGGTTCTGTGCACATAATCCTGCATGACGACCTGAAAATGCGAAAAGTGTCCTCCAGATGGGTGCCACGAATTCTGACGGACGACCACAAGGCTTCTCGTGTGGCATGTAGCCAAGCAATGTTGACGCCCAGCCATGGCATGAATGGGACTTTCTTTTCGTCGATTGTGACAATGGATGAGACGTGGATGACATTTTTCAATCCAGAAACAAAGCGCCAGTCAGCTCAATGGAAGCACACAGATTCACCGCCACCAAAAAAATTTCGGGTAACCGCCAGTGCTGAAAAAGTGATGGTGTCCAAATCTATTGTGTTCCAAAGGGCACTACGGTGACAGGTGCATCCTACGAAAATGTTTTGAAGAACAAGTTCCTTCCTGCACTGCAACAAAAACGTCCGGGAAAGGCTGCGCGTGTGCTGTTTCACCAAGACAACGCACCCGCACATCGGGCTAACGTTGCGCAACAGTTTCTTCGTGAAATCAACTTTGAAGTGATTTCTCATGCTCCCTACTCACCTGACCTGGCTCCTAGTGACTTTTGGCTGTTTCCAACAATGAAAGACATTGTCCGTGGCCGCACATTCACCAGCCGTGCTGCTATTGCTTCAGCGATTTTCCAGTGGTCGAAACAGATTCCTAAAGAAACCTTCGGCGCGGCCATGGAATCATGGCGTCGACGTTGTGAAAAATGTGTACGTCTGCAGGGAGATTACGTCGAGAAGTAACACCAGTTTCATAGTTTTCGGGTTAGAAAAAAAATCGGAGGCCTTAGAACTTGAATGCACCTCGTATATTGAATTTGAATGATATGCTACAGAGAATCGAACAGAAATGCATGGAAATTAATAACAATCCAGTAATGTTGCAGAATATCATCAAAAACTTTGAACGCAGGATTTTAAAGTGCATTGATCTTGAAGGACAACATTTTAAACATTTGTTATAGTTTTCAATAAATTCCTAGTATTTGTAATTTATTTGTATGTATGAAACTGTCAAAATATACGACTTCGTAGGTTAAGTTGTAAATTTTAATTTACGACATACTTCAGAATGTTTTCAGTAAATTACATGCTGCTAGACTGACTTTTCAAATCCTTAGCGCGAAATTACAGATATCTAATTTATCTACATCAATATTTTATATCGATACTAGTTAAACACGCCCACTTATTTAAAATACAATTAACCCGCGAATATGTTTTTTTTTCTATACGCAGATACACATAACTTAGCATTAGAAAACATGTTTTGTAAACTTGAAAAATACTCTATAAATTTTATTATTATTACTAAATTATTAAATTGTTTATATTATTCTTGTCAGTAGATTTAGTAAAAGTAAAACTTCGAGGCTATATCATATTATTAACTAGGCTTTGAAAATAAAGAAACGCTATCGGCGTCTTTTCCTGAAAATCTTTAAAACGTATGGCCGTATTTTCGAATAACTCCGAAGAAAATTGATATAAAAGTTAAAATACCAGTGAAATTATTATAAATATATGCTGAATCAAGTCATTAATAATTGGTCTAATATCTGAAAGAAACCTGAAGCCTAACGCTTGGTAATCTACAAGATTCAAGACGAGCATCATTATAATAGGAGTTACGACGAAGAGGCAGAACTGAAGCCGTGTACGCCGCATACGCCGACATCATATATTCGGAGGACCCGCACTTGTATTTCCCGCACATCGTATTTCCTGATTTCTTCGCCCTTCTTTTTGGACAACAACTGCAGGTATCATAGGAATACAGGTTCACAACCAACAATATTCTACAACAAAGTCGCAATAGTTAATATTATTTGATTAAAAACAAATCTATTTATAAAATAAAAACCAGAATTTTACTTTTACTCATATCTAAACCTTTCACTATTTTTATTCCTTTGAATAATTAATACCTAGTAGTACTTACCTGTTTTGCTGTGTTAACAGTAGAAATTTAATATAAGATCTTATTTCATAACAACACATAACCTTTTTAATATAAAACACACGTGCATAATAAATAGTTAATTTAATTTGTCGCTAGATACATTTATTTGTTCGTTTTGCAGATTCCTATTTATTTATTTCAATAAGTTATTTTATTTTTATTTACTAAATCACTCCTTTATTTGTTAGTGTTAAGTTGTAGGAGTTATTTCACATTATATTTATCTCTATAATCACCATATAAAGGAGTAAACAGTCTTTCTATCTACGAAGATCCTGAGATATCAATTTCTAATTATTACATGCTCACGACGGCTAGTTGGCACATAAAGAACATAGATAGCGTTGATCTGAACATATTATCAATTAAAAATTCAAATTTATTTACTTAAACATTTATTATTCTCTATATTCTTATTAAGATCAGCATCAGCGTTTTTGTAACAATATATATACCATGTGACCGCGTGCGTCTGCACTATAGCGAAACCTGTAGTGTAAGCAAAACACACAGAGGTGTCCGTGTGTTAGAACGGTAAAGAAGTAGACGCAATGTTCCAATGGATTACAAGAGAGCCTAGTATTTCGCATATCCCTATGATGCAGTCGTATTTGTCCAATAAATTCACATTTAGACGGTGTAATCGCGCTAGCGCATTAGCTGTCGCTCCCGCATATGGGTGTTAGTTGCAATGTTTATATCGTCAGGGGAACTGCTCGCTCACAATATTTAATAAACCGCGTTGTTGGTGTACGTAACGGTCATTTAAAAAATGGAGTATTATACACCGGAGCAAAAACTCTTTATGATTAAACAATTTTACGGTGGTAATTCCGCGGAAGTAACTCGAGCTTTATTTGCAGCTAATTACCCTGAAAGTCAAATTCCCAATGCAAGCACCATTCGTAGGACAGTTAATCGATTCGAAACTACATTTTCTTTAGTAACTAATAAAAATAAAGTTGTTCCGGATAAGAATATAAGTGATATAGAAATTCGAGTATGTGCTTTAGTCGAAGTAAATCCCACTATGTCGTCTCGACAAATTGCCCGCGAATTAGGTATCTGTAAAACAACGGCTCAAAAGATTTTACGTACTAATAAATATCGTTCATACAAATTTACAAGTTCACAAGTACTTTTTCCCGATGATTATTATCGCCTTATGCAATTTTGCGAAAGAATGATAAATATCACGAAAATGAATTCTTTCTTAATAACGTATTGTTCACAGATGAAAAAACATTTCGGCTACACGGACATCATAACCGCGCAGTATGTCGTTACTGGTCGCGTAAAAATCTACATTTGAATATACCAACGCGAACGCAGTATCCAGAGAAGCTAAACGTATGGACAGGTATAATTTGGGATCATATAATTGGGCCTTTTTTTATTTACGGTAATTTAAACGGAAATAGATATCTACAGTTACTTGAAAATAGTATTATCCCCGCAGTACTGGAGCAGTTCAATATTAATGAACTTTGGTTCCAGCAAGATGGTTGCCCAGCGCACAATACCCGTTATGTAACAAACTTTTTAAACGTGGTTTTTGGAAACAGATGGATCGGTAACTCGGGTCCTATTAAATGGCCAGCGCGATCTCCTGATCTAGCCCCTAACAATTTATTTTTATGGCCCTTTTTACATAATTCTATCTACGGATATGGTGATGAACGTCCATCAAATCTAGAGGAACTTCGCACGAGAATTACCGAAGTCACTAATACTGTCACAGCAGATATGTTAACAAATGTGCGTCGGAATTTTTATAATCGGTTGGGTTACTGTTCGTGTCAAGAAGGAGGTTTATTTGAACACTTAACTAATTAATTTATTTAGAATTTAATTATTGCTTAAGAATAACATTTTCTTTTAGCTAATTGCAGGTTTATTGCAATGTTGAATTACAATTCTGTTTTAAGAAGTAAATATTTTATTTTTAAGTATTTTATTGTTGTTAAGTTTTTAGAGTGTAATACTACTATAATACTAAATATTGTTTTCGTTAAGAAGTTTTTTTATGTTAAAGTCTAGTAGTTCTGTTTATGTATGTTTGTTTTTTTGTTGTTGTTTATGAAGCTGTGATGAGTTACTTCACTGAGATGTTATCAGTGATTATCTGATGCTTCAAACAACTGCAAATATTTACTTCTATCGGGAACACAATACCTCCTACACTGCTTTTCACTTGATTTGCCTACGAATACATTTATACGTATAACTTATAATACGCCCGCTGTCGGTGTGGCAATTCAAGTTGGCACGCCCATTATAGTCGACCAGTAGTTACTAATACATGCACCGCGCTATCGATGGCGGCCACACTGTATACATTTATGCTCATAATTACACTCCTTAACAAAGTGCAACCGATAATTACTAACTAATAATTAGAAAAGATAATTAGATGTGGAGAATTAATTTGATACTAAATAATCTTAAAGCATAAACACTGAAGTGCAAAATCCGAAAAAAAGATTTTATTGTTAACGATGTTTCATATATGTATAGACTGTCGTCCAGATTGCAGTAAAATTGAGTGAAAAAGAAAATGTCAAAAAGTGTACGAATAATCGCGCTATCAACGTTTCAAGAAGTTTATGACTGCGATTAGAAAATTACATAAGTCGCCTTTTAGTGTAGTTTTCAAAAATAAATTGAATGTAAATGCTTGCGATTGGTAAAACCAATTAGTTAGAGCGTTCTATGTTCTTTAGTCACAAGCGAAGTTCGCTTGGAGATAAGATTCTGGCTTATGGGATTTATAATGTTCGTAAACGTTGGATTCCGAAAGAACGGACAACAAATTTTCGATTTGCCTCGATGAGTTTCTGAAGACACGAATTCCCTTTTTTCTGTCCGACAATCCATTACGTCAAGCTTGACAAATAATAATAAGCTGGTTGTTTACAATACCGTTTATCGAACCTTTTAACCCCATTTTTATCAGATAATGTAGTGATCATTATTTGGCAATGAAATTGAAAAATCTAATAAAGAAGATACCCAATTGCTCTCTGCTCCTCTATTGGTAGAAAATGTTCGTTGTATAGGTTAAATTTTAAGGAAAAGTATAATATATGGATCAGAATAAAATTTATTTTTATGTCTCATTTACATATAGATCCCATTTAAGTTATTGAAATTCTTTGAAAAAGTAAAGGTGGTCCAGGTAACTGATTTTATTTGAAGGAATGATGATAATGAAAACGAATTTACTGCTTTGAATTATGTTTTCTTATGCAGTCACAATTTATTTTTTCAAATAAACCAATAGCATGAATTTAATACATAAACAATATAATTAAACTCAAATTAATAGATTATATTTTTAATAATAATAATTAGAGCAGACCAATTTCCGTGCGCGCCATGAGCGCCGGTATGGGAGTGAAATTCGTAATATATTAGAATATGCGATAGAATAGGGACGCAACATGAGCTTGTTACCGATATAAGTATAGAAGTGTCTACTTCTAACAGAAGACCAAATGTATATTTAATTATTTTTGATAGAATAAATGTCTATTTATTCTATTAGAAATAATTAAATATACATTTGGTCTTCTGCTATTAAAGTACCTAATATGCATAAACACACGAAAAATAAGAATAGTACATATTATAGCAGCGTTGTATGTACCTATAAATAAAATGGAAAATATATGAAATCAGTGATTGTGTGCACGACAGAGGATTTAAAAAAACACTTACCGTTTTAAGCGTCTTCCAAAGATTGACAAACTGGAGAAACCCGATTGTATATTTTCAACATCAGGTGCGTTTCTAAGGTTATTTCTGAAAAACATGTCCGCCGTGAGGAAAAAATATGTTTATATTCGGAAAACGAGCGTTCTACATCTAGTAATGTTATATTCGCATTATCAAAATACTTTTAGCAAGTTAACGCATCTGTAGATGTGCCCTCACAAATACGTGTTAAGGTGTCAAAATCTGCATTTCTGTCTAAAACACTTTCAAATTTAATGCGGTTAGTCCGTAGTATGAGTGAAGACACAAACAAAATGCAGTTTCTAGAGAGATGGCTGTGCCACCTTTGGAAGGGCGTCGATACTTCAAATTGGTTATGTGGACAGGGCGAGGTACTTCGGCTGTCTGACAACAGGCAGCGCTGAATTTACTTCTACGCTCGGTCTGGATAATTTCTGTGATGTGGCGATGTGGTTCTTTTTTGTGAATGTGTCTGAAGATAACCTTTCTCCAGCAGGGGCGTACCGATGAGCCTGTAGAAAGGCGAAATACATATCAACGTCTCTGGGGAGGGATATGTTCGGACACGTTCACAAAAATATTAATAGTGAACCTGTATTTGTGTTCTTCACACCAGATTCTTAATAAAATTTTATATTATTAAAAATACCTTTGAATTTATAATATTATAAATAAATTTGAAACTTGTTTCTGTCTCAATAACTGTACGAAATGCAAACCAAGAGAGGTATCACCACAAAAAATTGAGAAAAAAGAACGGCGGGATGTATTAATTTGTAGTATTGTGGAAATTGATAACACGAGATCTACTAGAAGTGCTGCTGAGGAATTGGGTACAAGTAACACAACTATTTCACGTATTTGGAAACGTAATGGTTCAAAATGTTTCAAATATTCGAAAACTCAATAAATATTTCCCAAGGACAATTTCCGGAGAATGGAGTTTTGTCAAGACGTTATGGAAAAGATACATCGAGATGAAAATTTTGTTAAAAATATTCTCTTCACCGATAAATCAACTTTTCCATTACACGGAAAGCACAATCCCTCTGTTCTTCGATATTGGGCTTCGGAAAATCAACACCGGCATTTTGCAAATCGCACTCAGTATCCTCAAAAGCTAAACGTTTGGGCAGGTATTTTAGGTGACCATTCTATAGGCCCCTATTTTGGTGATGGTATATTAAATGCCAACAAGTATCTAGTATTACTGCAACATCAAATACTTCTCGCCATTCAAAACATTGGCATAAATCAGGAAACCGTTTAGTTTCAACATGATGGCTGTCCAGCACATAATGCAGTGAGTGTAAAATAATTTCTAGGAAATACTTTTCCTGACCATCTTATTACTGAAACAGGAAACATTAATTGACCCCCGCGATATCCTGATCTATCTCCAAATGATTTCTTTTACTGGGGATATCTAAAAAATATTGTTTATACTCATGTAGCTGGTAGAGCAGAAAATCTAGTTGCCTTGAGAGAAAAAATAAATGAGGCTGCGAATTCATTAACTGCCGACATGTTAGCAAATGTTAGAGCTAATTTCTACGACCGCCTAGGACAATGTCTTGTTGTGCAAAGAGGAATTTTTGAAGCTCTTGTATAATTTATTATAATTTTTAGAATCCTTTTTTATTTTATTAGGATTATTCTTTAATTTTATTAGAATTACGCTTTTGTGTATGCGACGCACCGCAGCTTAAAAATTTCCTGCATCTACTGAAAGAAATAAGAAAAGCAAATCCCTTGCAATTCGTAAATGTTATTTTAGAACGCATTACAAGTACCTATGTTGATGGTCAAATGATTACTGCTAACTTGTATTTGCGAAACAATCGGAGACAATCGTTGCCGGCCGTCGCGGTCTTCGCCGGCGTTGGATTGGTTCTTCGATATACATATACATCGTATGTACTCATACATATTCCCTATGCCTAATGATATTTGACACATGCGGTATAGGTCAGACAGGAAGAACCTTCTAAACTAGAATAGCAGAACACGAAGAAGCTACAAGGATAAGAAGACAGATTAAACTTTTGCTAATCACTGTTTCGAATATAACTACAAATTCAATTCTAATTTCAAAACATTATATGTAGTAGACACAAGTAAAAAAACTCAATATGTCAGAAGCTTTAGAAATTAAGAAATTTCATAATTTAAGCATAATTTTAAATGACCAAGTAGAGGTAAATCACTCTCCCCTACTCAACTTAAAACTACAATAGGTTCACCCACTCTCAGATTAGAATTTTTATTTTTATATTTGTGTTTATATAAATAGGTAGCAAATGTAAGTTTACAGTGTATATTCATCCACCTTATGAAGCCACGGTGTGGTGAAACATATATGTAGTACTATATATTTATATAATTGTTTCAGCCTTTACTTGATGAAATTCCATTATAACTATTATCAGGATAAAATAAAACAAATTTTAATGCTCCAACCTGAGGTTGGATCAGACATATAACTAGTTATATGTCTGATGAAGCTCAGGTTGGAGCGAAACGACCGTTACAGTGTTAATTAAAAAGTGAAATTCATTAAAATTTGTTATATTTTATCCTGATAATACTATATATTTGTTGAAACGAAACAAATTGTGTTTTCTATGTCATAATATTTTATTATTGTAATATTGTAATAACAGTAATAACATTGTAATAAATAAAATCTTGGTTAAATTTGAAGATCTGTTGTATTATGTAATCGAAATAAAAAGTGGTATGTGTATTTTATACTTCCGCAGAACCAGTTAATGAAATATACCTCTTAATTTAAAATTTTAGATCGATGGCTTGTTTTTATAGGTGAATAAATATCTTAGCGTATTTTTAATAAATTTTCTGGAATAATAAACAAAACCACTTAAGGGCTTAACAAGCACGCCTCTAACCGTACAATATTTTTGCATTAAAGGTTTTTGGCAAAAGCAATCCCTTTAGTCTACGGTCCATTAGCGCGTTGTTTTCTTTACGTCGCCAGGACAACCAAGGTCATACAGCCCATCAAAGTTCGAGCTCGCGAAAAGATATTATCTCCCTCCACGGGTCCCTCCACTTTAAGAAACTTTCGAATTATTAAAGTTTCGACTGTGGCGTAATCAAGTGAAAATCTGTTACACTCGCCGTAAGTTTTCTGACCTGAGGACAAACGCTGAAAAGCAAAATGCGATACTGAAGAATGACTACTGTCGACGAATGGGTATTAGTTCTTTTTATGAGCTAAATTGAAATGCATTGTACGTAGAAACTTGCAGAGAGAGGCTATCAATTGCAGTGTGCACACAAAAAGTTAAAAAAATAACGAGATTAATCTTTCCTTTGGAGGCAGCATTTGAAATCTGTTAGTATTTTGAGCAAATTAGATTTGCTTTAGTGCCAACGAAGCTAGATATTTGTAAACAAGTTTGCGTTAATTAAATTTTTAACTTCCACTTATATAACCTACTACGTAATTTAATAAAAGCTCCAGTATTTGTTTAATGTTTTGAGTAAAGAATGTGTGGGCAAATTTGTGGAATCATGTAAATATCTGTTAAATTAAAAAATATATATTTTAGACACGAAAATTAGAGATCAAGAGCCATCATTTGAAGAATTTTTTAAATATACAGAGTGTTAAAAAATAGAACCTACTAAAATTATACTTTTTTAAATTGAACTTTTGTTGGAATTTGGGATTCTCCTCTTTAACACGATTTCAACAAATTGTAACATTTGTCCTCTAAAGTATTTTTATTTATTAATTAGTAATGAAAAGAAAATAAACTGGTCATACAAATAAAGTTAAAAGTCTGCTACGGTGTATATAGAAAATTAAATCAAAAAGACGAAAAAAAAAACAAAGCCTCAGGCGACCATTATTGCCCTACCTACCCGTTCCTGCCAAGGTCTAGCGCCCCACCCGGCTACTAAGGCCTCAGCTCAGGGTTGGGAGACCCAGAGGTACTAAAAAGGAAAGGTGAAATAAGGCGCCACCGAATTTGGTACCGCTAGACACCGCAAATCCGGAAACACGATAACTGAAAGTATGGCCACGCCACGCGGCGGGTAAATGGCGCAACATAAATCGTGCGAAACGATAAAGGAAAACACTAAGTTCGGACTCCGAGCTAAGAACTACCAATCTTTATTATAAAAGTATTCGAAAATACAACGTATAAAGAGGCTGAGTAATTATTTAACGAAAAGAAAAAAGAGAAAGCGAAAATACAATGTATTTATAAAAAAAACTGAATACCTTCTACACCATACCCTTCGTCAAAATACATATTTCACAGGGTTCACAAGATGTGAGGGCGAACCTAAATACAAAATTATTTGCCTGATCTATTGAGAAGACCCTCTATGCGTCTAGCTTCTCTATATGTTAAATAAAACTAAAGTTAAAATTAACGTAAAAATTGGCGTAAAATGAACAAAACAAAGTTTAAGAAAGGTTCTATAATATTTTAAAAATAAATGAATGATTTAATTCAAACAACACAATTAAAGGAGAAAATGTATATCTAAATTTAAAGTCGTAAATTTTAGGAAAAAAAAGAAAACTAAATTTTATTTTAACGTCTATGTGTAAGAAATACGACCTTAATCCGTTGAAGAAGAACACGTTAGATTTACCAGCAAAGGTCGTTTTCTTTTAAAACAAAAAAAACTTACATGAATCAAATTTTACGTTGTATTCTTAAAGGTGGAATTATTTTAAACTTTAATATACCGGGTGCGGCAATAGTGTGTCGGCGGAGCTTAGCATGAAAACTAATAAAGTTGTAACAATGAAATTTTACGTACACATGTAGTATGCTACAGTGCATTTTCTAATTTTATTTATATATTTACAGGGTGTTCCAAATTTCCGCAACCACTTTCAATTTTTTTTTTAAATAGATTGCTATACTTTCTTGTTATTATGATGATAGCCACCCAAATTATCTTTGCAATGATATATGACAATGGGCACTTACAACTGTTAGTTTTGGTTTTATTGCAAATTTTGTTAAAATCTTGACAGTTGCAGCGTCTAACATTTTAAGTCTTAGCCTGAAAATGGGTGCAGTGCCTCACGTAACTTTTTTGTTACCAATTTATGGACTAACACGTTATATGTTTTGAGGGTGAACAACGTGACAACATATACAGAGTGCTAAATATGTCGTGCCAAAGTTATCGAAGTTTAAAGGCTATTTTCTCTTTTTTTTAAATTGAACTTATAATTTTTTTATTAGTCAGCAAATTCCATGTAAAATTGCCGTTAAAATGGTACCAATAACACAGTACCTATTTCTAGTATTTTCGAAGTTATAACCCTTTAATGGGATATACCTATGTTTATAATATTCAATATGCGGTGCTGCATCTAATAGTTGGGTGGTTGGCCATGAAATGATATTAAGCAAAAATTGCTGTGTAACCAAACGTCAAATATCTACTTAAAATTTCCATATAAAGTGTTTTTCAATAGTTTCTCTTTACTGTAATCGCGTTTAATTGTTATAATTTAAGTTCGGCTAGTTAATTATCAATTTCCGTTTGTTCGTTATTAGTTGTTATCTTGTTGTCAGTTATATCGTTTTGTTGTCATTATTTTTTATTTCCATGCCGTAATAGTTTATAGTTGTGTTTCTTTAGAATGAATTTTTCGAAGGAGGAGCTAATAGACATGGTATTTGTTCTTGGCGCTAGCAATAGAAATCCACTTTTAGCATCAAGAACATATGCTATGGAGTATCCTCACCGAAGAGCACCAGATATTAAGACGTTTGAAAATTTGTTGACAAGGTTTCTTCGGACGGGTTCAGTGAATTATGTCAAACATGAAAGAACTAAGTCTATGGTTACAGAAGATAATGAAGAGACAGTCGTCCAGTCCGTTGTGGAAAATCCGCGCGTATCTACAAGGATAATTTCGAAAGAACACGGGATAGAAGTCACTGCTGTAAGAAGGATTTTAAAAAAACATAAATTTCACCCTTACAAAATTCAAAATCATCAAGGCTTATTACAAACGGATTTTGAAAGGAGACTTGTTTACTGAGAATGGCTATTTTTCCAATTACGACAAGATCTAACTTTTCTAGATCATGTGCTTTTCACAGATGAAGCAACATTTGCTAATTGTGGAATAACAAACATTTTATACCCATTTATACCAACAAAAATGGAGTGTTGACACCTGGGGAGGCATCATAGGAAACACTATTGTAGGTCCATTTTTTTTTAATAATACTTTAAATTGTGAAATCTACACAAATTTCCTACAAAATAATTTACCATTGATGTTAGAAGACCTACCAGATAACGTCATAAGGAAATTGTGGTACCAACATGATGGTGCACCTGCAGATTACGGTGCTGCTGCAAGAACACATTTAGATAGGGTATTCACCAATAGGTGGATTGGGAGAGGAAGCTTTATAAGCTGGCCACCGCGGTCACCAGATCTAACCCCTTGTGATTTTTTTCTGTGGCCTACTGTAAAAAATATAGTTTACGAAACACCTCCTACAACGGCAGAGAACATGCAGCAACGAATCAGAAACGCTTTTCTTCAAGTAAGTGAGAACAACATGGCTCAAAATGTAAGTCTGTCGATGCAGAGGCGATTAAGAGCAAGTGTAGAGCAGAATGGAAATGTATTTGAACACATTTCAAATTAGTTTTGTTTTATTATTGAAAAATTACAAAATGTAATTCTAAAACTAATAATAAAGAATTAAGAAACAGGTGTTTGTAAAAGTTACTTTGTTTGATATCATTTCATGGCCAACCAACTATTAGATGCACCGCATATTGAATATTATAAACATAGGTATATCCCATTAAAGGGTTATAACTTCGAAAATACTAGAAATAAGTACTATGTTATTGGTACCATTTTAACGGCAATTTTACAAGGAATTTGCTGACTAATAAAAAAATTATAGGTTCAATTTAAAAAAAAAAGAGAAAATAGCCTTTAAACTTCGATAACTTTGGCAAGACATATTTAACACTCTGTATATGTTGTCACGTTGTTCACCCTCAAAACATATAAAGTGTTAGTCCATAAATTGGTAACAAAAAAGTTACGTGAGGCACTTCACCCATTTTCAGGGTAAGACTTAGAATGTTAGACGCTGCAACTGTCAAGATTTTAACAAAATTTGCAATAAAACCAAAACTAACAGTTGTAAGTGCACATTGTCATATATCATTGCAAAGATAATTTGGGTGGCTATCATCATAATAACAAGAATGTATAGCAATCTATTTAAAAAAAAAAATTGAAAGTGGTTGCGGAAATTTGGAACACCCTGTAAATATATAAATAAAATTAGAAAATGCACTGTAGCATACTACATGTGTACGTAAAATTTCATTGTTACAACTTTATTAGTTTTCATGCTAAGCTCCGCCGACACACTATTGCCGCACCCGGTATAGCAAAGAAAAGAAAAGAAGTAAGTATTGTTGCTTTAAATTAATTTATAATAAGACTATGAGTTTAAATTACGTAGTATAAAAGACAAGAAAAATTAATTAACGTTTTAACTAAGAATGTTTATAACTTATAAATATATTAACCGGTAATTTCTCATACAAAGTATTTTAACGGATCTACATAAGAAATTACGTGATCTTTTAAGACTGATTAGGAACTTAAATCCATCGGTTCGTGAGAACAAGATGGCTGGCATAACTATCATAATATTATTATTATTGTTGTCTATTATTTCTTATTTCCAGGTATTTTTCCGTAACCTAACTATGCAGTTCTCCTCCATATGGCATGCTTCATTCTTATTAAGCAGATAATAATAACACCTCCCACCATGTAGGGGGGGGGGGGTTCATTTTCACAGCCCATAGGGTCCGGCGCTTTAGTTGTTATGTTGACGAAGTGGGTTGAGATGAAGGTATCTCAACAACATCCTCGCCTGCGTTCTTTGTTTCTACTGAAGCATGCCATGTTTGTGTTTCATTTCCAATTTGCTGTTCCGGTCTTTGCTGGTTAATCCTACCTGGATCCTGCTCCTCCGACCCACCACAGTATCCTTTTCATCCAGTGTTTGGAGCAAGTGTACCTCATTGGGGCTGCTAACCCTACCCAACGGTTAGCTCAGGAACCCGTGGGGTCGCTAGTCCCCAGTAACCTATCTCTAGGCTACCCTGCGCGGGTTTATTATTATTATTATTATTATTATTATTATTATTATTATTATTATTATAAAATCTTTTGAATTGTTTTCACTGGTACTAATATTCTATACAGATTAATAATACACATTTTAAAATGACCATTTGTATGCTTGTTCTTATAGATAAGTATTACAAAATATCAATTTTAAAATGCACATTCCATCATGTATAGTTTATTAAAAATTGTTATTGTCTTTTAGGTTATTCTAATTTGTAGTGTATATTAAATAATAATTTTAAAAGCCTAATGGATGTTTTTGTTTGACATTTAACGTACATAGTAACCGTTACAATAAACAACGTTTATATATTTAAGAAATTTGCAAAATTGTATGATTGTATGTTTGTATTGATTATGAAATTTACTATTACTATATTATGCTAAATATCCTTTTATATCTTGGTAGGTATAGCATGATTTAAATAGTAAGTTATTAACATTTATAAACTAGAACATAAAGAGATATAATAATCTACATGTCATTTGACATTCAATATAAATTTACTAAATATACACAGATGTGTTTTTATTAACACCATCTGTATTGTTGTATATTAAAACCTTTTACAGAAAATAACGAGAAACTCTACATAAAATAAATTAGATTTGTTATATCGATGCTCATACAGGGTTCATCCAAAATTTAACCGTTTTAAAATTTTCAATGCTGTTTTCAGCTCTATTTAATTTTCAATTTATCTCGCTTAGAAAAGAACACATATGTGTTTTAAACATTCTTACATATCGCATGTGTGCCCTTAGTGTTAGTAAACATGCTATATTTTAATGGTTATACTTATTGACTTGTTTTAAATTTTATTTATTACACCAAATATTTCAGCAACGTTTTATTGAAATATTTTTACATACTAATTTAAATAGTAACATGAGAATCTCTAAAAAGTAATTTGAAAACGTCTATAAAGTTAACTCATAAAGCCTACTTGGTACGTTAGGGAAACGATGAATGATAAAAAAGCCATTTTATGTTGAAATTTATGTTTACGCAGTAAATCTTGGAATATTTTTTACATTTCGCATGCAGAATAATACAGTATTTGCATTTACGTAACAAATTATTAGATAATAGGAAATTAACACTTTTCAGTATGCGAAATAAAATATTTTTTCAACATGGGAAATACAAGTTCGCATTTTTGATAATAAGAAAATAATTATGTTAAAACTGTTCTCTATTTCAAAAGTCTCTGCTTGGAAGGCATCTTTGGAATTTCCTCCGGGCATGTTAAGTTTGCGTAGACTCTCGGAAAGTATTTCGCTTGCATTATTTACATAGCAAAGAGCCGTGAGAGGTTGCTCGGTGGGAATGCATTTATTCGATTCATACGTTTTCCTGCTAGCATGCAAGAAATATTTTCCTTTTAAAGACAATGCACTTGGAATTGTAATGTAACTATCTATTCTTTCGACAATAGTAAGTTAGTTGTGTTTTTACACTGAAATTTTTTCGCCTAATTACTGCAGTATAACACTAAGGACCGGTTTATTCACCTTCCAGTAAAGTACCTGTTAGTTACTTGACAATTAAATTTACTTGGCACATTTACTATTTTTGTGTTTATTCACAAAATTTTGAAGGTCGGTTAGGTAAAGGAAAGAACTAATGTTTTTACTACGGTAGTATGTTTAGGAGAAAACAGAGAATGATGTAACATACTACAAACATATGGGATAGAATAGAATGTAGAGCTTCCCGTAATCTGTAATTCTAGTTGCCGGCATGACAAATGTGTCCGTGCATTCATAACCTTAAATCTTAAACCATTCTTAAACTTTAGTCACGTTTTATCACGTGTTGGTCGTATTGACATAAACAGTATCAATTAGTATAGAAAAGATATCTTATATTATTACTTAAATTATGACCTAATCGGCTATCGTTTGCATTTTATCGTCAAAGCTAGTTTAATTTGAAAAAAAATGGAAATTTGCTGATATATCACGTTTCATATATCAGCACATTTCTCTAACGAGGAATAAAGAATTTCGCTTGATCTGATTTTAAAGTATGTATAAACAATCGGTCAATACGAATATATTTCGTCCAATACCTATTTTAGTCTTAAATAAGTTGATTTTCAATATGTTCTAAAATATTTTTAATAGATTATATTGAAATTATATAACGTGTGTTCATTTGAAAAGTCAATCTAGGTTACTTTGAAATTTTGATAGAATAAGACGCAAATATATTAGTATGTGTTTGTTCCGTAAACGTAAATCCAAATGACATTTGATAATGTCAATCACAAATATCAGTTGGTGCATAAAATAATCGTGCGTCGAATCCGGTTTAAATAAATTGCTTCTCAGTTTTAAAATGGCTTTCACTTTAGAACATAAAATTTTTTTAGTCCAGGCTTATTTTCGAAGTGGTAATAAAATTGATGGTTTATGGGTTTATTCAGTTCAAGACTGCATGGTAGAATTTCAAGTTGAGTTTCCACGTTTTGTAATAGATTATATACAATTTAAGAATACTTTGGATAGAATTTTAAAACTTTTTTCTGAAACTGGTACTCTCTTAAGAAAACCAGGCAGCGGAGCAGTTAAGAAAGGTACACCTCAAGTTGTCAATCGTGTTGAAGAAATAATGGAAAATGAACCACAAACATCTGTTCGACATTTGAGTCAACTAATAAACCTTTCTGTTGGTACCACTCACAAGTTATTAAAAAAAGATATGCAACTTTATCCACACCGTGTCACAGCAGTACAAGAATTGTTAGAAAATGATTACCCACGTAGACTACAGTTTTGTAATTGGTTTGTAAATATGAACAATAATGGAGAACTTTCGCAAAGAGTCATCTTTACTGATGAAGCATGGTTTTATAAAATGGGATAACTAAATTCACAAAATACAAGAATTTGGAGTAGTGAAAATCCACATGTAATTAATGAAGAATCGCTACATTCAGAGAAAATTGGTGTTTGGGCAGCGATAAGCCAAAGGCGAATCATTTGACCAATATTTTTCAGGGAACGTTAACTGCTCAAAGGTACCGTACGGAAATTTTACAACCATTTGTCAATCAGTTGCATGATGATGAACTTCAAAATGCATATTTCCAACAAGACGGAGCACCTTGTCACTGTACTGCAGAATCTTTGGATTATTTAAGAGAATTTTTTGATGAGCGTATAATTAGTCGAAATACTGAAATTGCCTGGCCTGCACGTTCATGCGATTTAACACCTTGACTTGCTTCTTTTTGTGGCCTTATCTAAAAAATAACATATTTCGAACACCTATATTGAACTTGAATGATATGCTACAGATAATCGAACAGAAATGCATGGAAATTAATAACAATCCGGTAATGTTGCAGACTATCATCAGAAATTTTGAACGGAGGATTTTAAAGTGCATTGATCTTGAAGGACAACATTTTCAACATTTGTTATAGTTTTCAATAAATACCTATTATTTGATATGTATGTATGTATGAAACTGTCAAAATATACGACTTCGTAAGTTAAGCAGTAAATTTTAATTTACGATATACTTCAAAATGTTCTCAGTAAATCACATGCTACTAGATTGACTTTTCATATGAACACCCGTTATAGTTTCACACTAACCTTAATTACACTGCAACTAACATTATACATCACAATCATGAACAAACTCCTGTACTGAATAATATACTTTCGAGATTAATATGTCCCTAATACTGCATTTAAACATGTCTAGTGGTAGCTGTCTATACGTAAATGGTAATCTATTGTACAAACTGATTGCCTGGTATTTAGGATTTTTTTCCGTAAATGCTAACCTATATCTGTCAATTTCAAATATATAACTATTACGTGTGTGATGATAATGGTGGTTCTCATTTAATTTTGTGAAAATATTAAAATTTTGCTTGACATAAATTAATAATTTATAAATATATACACATGGCAATGTCATAATGTTCATTTCCTTGAATAAGTTTTTACAACTTACTCTTACACTGATTTTGTTCATTAATCTAATCGCTCTCTTTTGAAGTCTAAAAATTCTTACTACTTCTATTGAACCGCCACAAGCAAGTATTCCCTATGTAAATAGGGAATGGAATTTAGCAAAATTGTACATTCTCAGGACACACATATCTACCCTGTTACGCAATTGACTTATTGCGTAACATACACCAGTCAATTTCTTTGCCAAGCAAACAATGTGCTCATTAAAAGAGCAGTTCTCATCTATATATATATACCCAAAAATTTTGTCGAGTCTACCTGAGCAACAGTACCACCATTTACTCACCATTTACATTTAAATGTGAACAATTCCTCTCGCGTTTTTTTGCACTAAATTCGATTATTTTTGTTTTTCTATGATTTTAGTACAAAGCATTGTTCTGAAAATACTCGTTCAAGAGATCCAATGAGTTTTCCACTGCATGACATACATTTCCATATTTATTACACGTTACCGACAACATACATCACCATTTTACTGTTTCGCGCATCATTTACATAAATTATGTAAAGAAGCGGTCCCAATATACTTCCCTGGGGTATTCCTCTCCCTATTTCACTTACTTTCGATTTAATGCCCTTTACTTCCACATGTGGAAGCAGCTTGAACGGTCTCCCAAATGACTCTGAAACCAGTCCAAGGACAAACCTCTGATGCCATATCGAGTTAATTTTTCTAATAAAATTTTGTGATTTACTAAATCAAATGCTTTACTCAAGTCTATAAACACTCCCACACATGTCAGGCCTGTCTTTAAATTGTTGAACACATCATCCAAGAATGCTGTTACTGCGGATATAGTTGAACGTCATTTGCGAAAACCAAACTGTCTTTCATTCAAAATATTATTTTGCTCTAGGAATTTTGTTAGTCTATTAGCTACTATTTTTTCTATGATTTTGGAAAAAACGTTCAACAAAGAAATAGGTCAATTGTTACTTGCAAGGTGTCTGGATCCCGATTTGAAAACCGGAACTATTTTCGCAACTTTTAAGTCTCTAATGAATGAACCCTTACTGAAGCAGTTATTTATTATAATCGCCAGTGGAATAATAATTCAATCCAAACATCTCTTTATGAGAACCATACTAATACCATCCAGTCCCGAAGAATACGTATTCTTAAGTCCGACCACAACTTTTCGAATCTCATCTTCATCAAATGGAAATTAGAAAAATGTTTTATCATTTTGTTTAATGTGAGATAAGTTTATCGTTATTTTATTCTCATCAATTAAATTATTTGTAGCTGAACTGAAATACTCACAAAAACAATTAGCGGCCCCCAGCGGATCTCTACATTCCTCCTTGCCATTTACAGGCAAAACAATGTCGTTCTTCACATGTTCTTCCTTATTTGCATTTTCTTGAATTATTATCCAAATTATAAATTATAACCTGAATATTGCAACTTTGACATAAACTTTTACTGCCCTAACGTGAAATGTAAACAAATCGATTTTGCCAATGAATTTTGCAAATGATTTCGCAACATTATTTTGACATCATTGATGACGTGCACGTCTTCGAATCGTGAACGGCGTATAAGACTATTTTTAATTTTTTAATGTAAATTATATTATTCGATTATAATATTAATTCTCAGTAATTCTGCAATGAGGATTGGGGGTGATAGAATGGGGAGAGAAAGTTTATTACGGCTACTTGCTATTTATTTCTAGTCCTGATAGCTAGGTGCAAGTGTCAAGTATCTTAAGACAATGGAAGTTATACTATGTTTAGTGAAAAGGGTGCAAAATTGATAGTGTTAAATAAATTTAAATTTTCAAAAGCGGACATTGCGAAGTGTGGGAAAATAAGATGGCGTTGCACTAACACCAAAAGTAGGTGCAACGCAAAAATATATACAAGTCCTGATGAACATACTATTTTGGAATCTCAACTTGATCATAATCATGAACGTGAGAAGACGATTGCTAGCCAAGCTATCAGTAATAGCTTTAAAAGAAAAGCTGCTGAGGATTGTACAGAAAGACCATCTAAACTAATTCATAAGGAATTAAGAGTATGTATTAAAAATTCTAAAAATTAAATTATTATCAACGGTATGATTTTGTTTCATGTCGTAGAACAATGATTGGGCTTCAGACATTGGAAGCGATGATCTACTACGTTTGAGAAAAAATATATACGAAGAATGGCGAGATGTTTTACCAGCATTATCCAAGGATAGAGATCAGGTTTTTGATGCAGTTGTTAATTTAACTAAACTAAAATTAAAGGTGAAAATTTCCTTTGCTCTTTAGATAACGAAAACAATATAATTATCTTCTCTTGCTTTGCAAATTTATATTTTTTATGTTCCTGTGATACTATTTATATGGATGGTACATTTCAGTATTGCACAAAGTTTTTTTACCAACTATTTACCATCCATGCTTTTAAAAACGGTTATTACGTTCCAGTCATATTTACTCTTTTACCTGATAAAAATAGTAATACATATTTTAAAATGTTTCAAAATGTTAGCGATAAATGCACTGAACTTATCTTTTAACCCAAAAAACGTAGTAGTCGACTATGAACAAGCAATTCATAGTGCTATTTATAGATGTTGGCCATATTCAAATTTAACCGGGTGTAGATTTCACTTATGTCAAGCATGGTATCGCAAAATTTTAAATTTAGGTTTGTCGAATGAATATAAAGACAAAAATTCAGAAATTGGGAAGTTTTTAAAGATATTCTTCGGCCTAGATTTTCTAGAACCTACCCAAGTAGGTGATTTTTTTCTCTTGAAATATTTGACAAATCACCAGATGATGAGAGAGTAATACAATTTTGTGATTACATAGTTGACAATTATATATCCGAAGAATCTAAATTTCCCCCAAAAATTTGGGCATGTAACACAAATAGTATGCATCGGTCTACCAACGCTTGTGAATCATTTCATTCTTTGTTAAAAAACAGTTTTTATTCTCCTCACCCAAATATATTTATTTTTGTAGATATGATAATAAATATTCAAAATGAAACATTTGCAAAAATGAAGACTGCTAATGAATCAAAAAATATAAAAAAAATTAAATCTGTTACTAGAAAGAAACATGAGTTTATAACTTATAAAATAAAAGAATTAAAAGAAAACAGAATTACCAATTTTGATTTTGTAAGATCTTTAAGATATCATTATTTGCCGCAGTAGTACTTAAAGCATTTTAAATTGTAAAATTAATGTAAATGTAAATTTGACTATGTATATTTCAAATTCAAAATCAAATGTATATGTATATGTATTATATGGAATTTATAATAAAACTGTTAAGCTTACAATTAATATAAGATGTTATTATTAAACCGTTAATCCTATCTAGAAATTCGTTGGTACAACTAGACTTACAATTAATATATGATTTTATTATTGAACCGTTAATCCTATCTAGAAATTGGTTGGTACAACTAGACGGTAAGATTATATAGGTCTTTCACGATAACAGGCGAGACACGTGATAAATAGTTACAAAACAGGGTTGACAAATCTACATTGCTTTGAGTCAGCTGTTGTTAGTAAATAATATATGAGGTTAGGTTTATGTCATTTTAAAATATTTACAACTTATAATATGCTTTATGTTGTTATTATATATACAAACAAAATAAAAATGTATATGTGAATTTATTTATTTTGGACTACATACAAAAATAATATACAGAAAATCAAAATACATAGAGATTAAGGGCTTGTAACATTGTGATAAACATATGATATAAATAAAAAGAAGACAATATTAATATGAAATACTAATTTTATTAAACATTTATGCTGTCTTCAGAATCAGAATTACTTTCATTGATTATAAATGGCAATATGTCTTGCCTTTCAAAACCCAATGAATATAATTTTTATTGAATATCACTTTCATTTTTAATAGTACTATGATAACTGGCATTATCTAAAGCAATTGTGGAGGGTTCTTCTAAATTCACAAGAAGTTGCTGTTCAAACCAGTATAAGAAATTATTCCTGTTCCTGTCACCGTGGTGGCCCAGATGCTGTCTATTTGTTATAAATATTAATTCAGCTTCAGGAATAAATCCATTAGAATTGCGTGCGTGTAATACAATGTCCCTATAGCAAGATAAATACAAAATAGAAATAAAACTACGCTTCAAACCTTCATTTTTTAATATTTAATCGTAACACGACAATTGTTTCGCCAGCACAGTGGCTTAGTTTGTAACGCGCTCTTTAGCTGTAAGTACCTGAAGAAGCCACTGTGCTGGCGAAATAATTGTGTTATGATTAAATATTAAAAACTGAATATTTGAACCGTAGTTTTATTTCTATTTTAAATTATGGATCTACATCAAGTAAAAGCCGAATCAATTCAGTTAAGATAAATAAACTTTACGTACTAATAATATTCTGTTAGTAATAGATTGTACCTTTTACCACCCTCTTTTGTAGCTTTGACTGTTATATTGACTCATTTTATAAAGATTTGCAAATAGTTCCATCTTGGAAAACCTAGGTTTAATCGAAGAAACCAAACAATAAATGCTCATGTTTCATATGAACATATTATTGCAAGAACGTAAAACGTTTTATGTGGGAATTCCATTAATGCTCGATTTACATCATCCTTCTTGTAATGAAAACCTATTCCATGCAATATTCTCCATAAAGATGTATTATCAACAGAAAAAAGTTCCTTTTCGTTGAGGGTATTCAAAGATGAAATCTTAATATGCTGTACTGTAATTAATTGAAATATTTATTTTATAAATATAAGTACTAAATTACTTTAAATTTACTGTTTTTATACATGTCATAAACTGTGTTTCTAATTGCATATTGATTAAAATCATCAATATCTATGACAGGCTTTTTCTTTAGTCCGTTTTCGCTTTGGACTAGATGGTTTAACCCCCATTTTTGACACAAGCAGAGAGCGGGAGTAATGGCCCCTTAATTATTATCGCGTTCTATTTCGAAATATTAATGATCGAATGATTTCTTTCGCTTGTTTTCCTAACGGTCTAGGAATGATTTAGTTGCGAAAGTAACTGATCTTATATATAATATCGATTTATAAATAAAATCAAATAGGTAGGAACCTCTAAATATGAAATTGTAAACAACTTATTTGAATGACATTTGACGGAATTCAACCCGGCAACCATGCCCAGTTACGGTAACATAATATATTCACTTAATAGAGAGAAATACTAGGATTATTAGGTATTATTGTAATTTGAATGTTACTTGTTCCGAAGTAACTGTTTATCACGTGTCTCGTCTGTTATCGTGAAAGACCTATATCTACCTGATGTCCCGTGGTACAACTCTGCGATCCCGGGAGAAAATACATTAGCGACAGAATAAGTTCCACTATGTTCTTGCATGTAGGTGGGACAGGGGTAACTTTGAAATCTTAAATAGAAACCCGTATATTTTATTACATTTTTAAAATATTATAATATTGTAATTAATAACATAATTAATTTATTCATTAAAAAAACACCACAAAATAGGGAGCCTAGAAGTAATTAATATAAAGATTATTTTAACGAATCCACCACATTGCAATAAATCAAAGTGAAATATTGGTCGATCTAGGATTAACGAAGCTGTTTTAATAAATTCCATCGCTGTTATGGTAATGAGAGTTGATGGGGCTATTATTATGCCAATGTCTCGCCCTGATCGTAAGATACCATTTTACCCTTCTCAATTCTAAGCCCTTCAAATCACGGTAACTTCTTCCATTAACGTTGTGAGATCGTTCCATTTTCTCCGCTTAATAGTAACATTATCGCACATTAATAAGTACGTACGTATGGGTGAATTTAAAATGTTATCTACGAATAAATTTCGCTCGTGTAATGTAGGAAAATGTTTTTCCCTGTAGCGAAATGTTAAATTAAGTGTCCATTTTGTTTTAATTTTTTGTTATTTCAATGGGAGATTTCATATTTTAGATTAAAGAAAATGGTTTCGTTAAGATTAAAATGTACACTGAATGTTACAAGTTTCACGGTTTATCTGCGTAAGTAATGGGGTATTTTACAGAGAAAAGGAATCGATCACGGAGCGGCTAAATAAATAGTACTCGAGATGTACAATGAAAGATTTGCTATAATATTCCATACACAATGATCAGGTAGAAATACATAAAATAAATAAGATAATTTCAACATATACAGTGCCTGCCCTGACTCATAGTTAAGGCATATTAACATTATGCAAATGTCAGGGCTGCAGCACATAAACAGTGAGACTAGAAAAACATGCACAAAATATAAAATCTTCCACTCGAGAAGTGCGAGTGAAGAATTGAAAGATTTCACCTAAACACACATAAAGAGTGCAGAATGAAGAAGAGGGGTATCTGAGGCTACAAGTTCTTTAGACTGACCTCTCTACATCTTAAGGAAAAAACGCAATCAGAACTAGAAGACCAGGTACAGTTCGTTCCAACTTATTTTAACTCGATTAAATAGGTAAGGATAGGTAAGGACAAGTAAGTATAGCAAGCGCCGGATAAGTTGGCGAGCGGAAGTTCGCTCAGGATTAGAATTATTGGGGAAATTTGTATTTAGTTTTACATCAATTTGCAAGATACCTTAGGTGGCGTATACTACACATCTATCACTTAATAAATGAATAAATTATTAGAGTAAAATATATAACGTGGATGTTTATAAAAACGGCTTCTGCGCACCCCCTCCTCTCGCCATCTTATTTGGCGCTTGCTATACTTTTATAAAATCGCCTGCAGTGTGGGTTCAATAAAACGTAAACACATATAAGATGTGAGCTGTTCCTTACTTTAATAGCAAGAGTTGTATTAAATAAATTGCGCCTAATTACAAATTGTGCTTTAGAAAGATTTTGTACAAAAGGTGGTGTATATTTAGAAGACGGATAATTTTGCTTCACCACAAAGCTCGTCCACTTGTGGCTCATCGAACCAAAGATCTCAAGGCATCATATGGTGGAAACAAAATAATTACCCTATTCTTAGCCAAGACCTATTGCATAATGAATACTACTTGTTCCAGAACTTGAAGAAGCATCTTGGCGTTTAATACGACGATAACAATGTCAAAACTTGGTTGCTGCAGTGGTTATCAAATCAGGCGTAAGGCCAGGGCACATAAGCTGACGATACGATAAATGCCTTAATAAGTAAGGCATGGATGCGAAATGTGAAGTTGAATTTTTCAGAAAGAAACTAACAATGACAGTTCCGAAACTGAACGTATTGAATATAACTCAGTATAAATGATCAACACTAAGACTATTTGTAGCATAAGAAAAAGCAATGATAATGCATCGTGCTATATGTCCCCATGAGTACTAGTCTTGTGCCTATTTACGTAATACCTACTGCTTATGACACCCAATTTACCTCAACACATAATTGCTCCGGAGATCTTTCGGCTAAAGACTAGCTCAGTTTAGAGGCGAGAGGAGGGGGAGTTCTTATATCATAAAGGGGCGCCACATGTTTATACCTTTAGCCGTAACAGAGAACACAGGCTCTGCCGATAGTAAATTTAATAAATCTAGGTAACTACGTGTATCATTGCTATACCAAATAAAACAACCAATTTCAAAACAATAACAATAAAGATTTATTGTAATCCAAAATAAACACAACAAACAAAGGGATATCGTACCCCAGAATGTTAAAATAAAACGGTTATACCAACTTGGCTAACCACGTCACAATAGAATATTAAAATGATTCAGAAAAGATTTAGATTTTAATGAATAAAAAAACTATATTTAAATTTGATCAAAGCGATAATGACATTGAAGTAGTGATATATTTCTTAATAACAAAGTAAATTCTGGTCATGAGTAAAAGACTCATCCAGTATAGTATATGAATGAAATAATTCAAAGTGCAGACAATAAATTGACTAATATGTTAAGTTAAAATATATGCATATAAAAGCAGGTATTTTAGATAAATTCTAAAAATTAAATCATACGATGCAATAAAAAAATAAGGTCAATGTATGAGATGACTTGACCAATAAGAAAACCATTAAATTAACTAAGAACCTTAACCTAGAAATTGCATAATTAATTTATCAAAGATTTTTAATAAACCTTACATTGATATTGACACACACTGTATATGCAATCATTATTTATATAACACACAATTAAGTATTTAATTGCGTAAATTTCAAGTTATAAAAATTTATACCAATCTATTAAGATTTGTCCACACTGTATATGCAGAAATATAGTAAGTATAATACAAAAATGAACGGGTCAATAATTTAAATTATAGTAATTAAAGAAATTATATTACTCAGAATAATCACAAAATTTATGTGTCCATACAGTATAGGTGGAAATTATTCTTGCGTAATAAAAAATTGAATAATAGAATCGGTTAAATATTTTCCAGTAAGAAAAATCAAAAAGCCAAATCTATACTAAATTGTACGACATCAATATGTTAATACAGAAAAAAAAGTTTAATAAAATGATGCACTTATATATAAATTTAAACAATTTCTTCATGTGACGCTGACGATTAATTATAACGCAGTCTTCAGAAATATACTTAAAATAAGTACTACCCTATATAATGCTTCTGAAGGAAGGAAAAAAAAACGAAACGGTGACCTCGTGGATCAGTAATTTAATTTACAGGAACATTTTCAGCATACCGGTCTTTAAATTTTGTGTGGAAGCTGATTACATCTGTTTTGCTCAATTGTTGGGGATGCTAACGCCCTTACCAATTTTGTTCTGTTAGATAAGAAAGAGAGAAAAAAATATAAGAAAATGAAATGTTCTATTTAATGAAACCAATCCTCATTAGAATAACGATGGCTTCTACAAGATATACTCGAAAGCACTCGCCTTGTTCAAAGATTTTTACAGTCTTATAAAATGGCGGATCACCACATGGCCGGGGAAAAAATATGTCTTCTAAAATCCGTGACTATTCACGATAAAAATAACGGTAGCACAATACCTCGTTACGTTTTCCAGATTAATTAGAATTTAAAACCTGCTATTGCGAACAGACTCACTGTTTTATCAAATTCTATCGATTAAGACAATTCTTCACCATAAAACCATGGAACAAGCCATTCAGACTTTAAAGCAAGAGCCAAATGAGGTAGAATCTTGCCCCGTTTGCATTTTTATAGAGCTGTTGCTATGTCATACGAGCAAAAAACAATATTTGAAAGAACATTCCAATTATCCTATATTTAATTATTTTCAAAAAGGAAGTCGACCGCAAAGAAAACATACTGCTAATTTCCAACCTCTTTCTTTTTAAATTTCGCTAAACAACGGCAAATTTGACCAAATAACAACTCGTACTATATCAGAAATAACTACGTCTAGATGTCACTGTATGCCTACTTCAATTAGCCTCCAAATCGAAATGCCAAATAACTGAAATACTAATTAAACGCAATTTCGGACGACTTCACAAATTCCTGTAAATACTAAATTCCTATTCTCAGGGTATGTTTTTTCCATTAAGCAGCCATTGTTTAATTACAATACAAGAATATAACTTTGATGACTTGCATAATTACTATATCTGAATGCATCTATATGCATATCGCTTGTCTGTGTGACTCTAGAAATCATGCGCCAATAACTTGATGGGATTAAAAATACTTAACCTGTATTCGGTAAACAAACTATGGGAAAATGAATTTAAATACACTAAAAGTCACGCAAAAGAAAGCTCAAAGGAATAAGATATTTGTAAATTGACCTCTAATTAACCTTCTAATATAATATGAATTGTAGAACATCCATATGCAGATTCGCCGTTAGGTGCAAATCGAAAATCGCATGTACTTAATTGGCAATGGAATAGTTTTTAACTGTGTAAATAACACACAACGGTAATGAGAAAAGTTTCATATTACTAAGAAACCCGTACACAAGGACCAAGTTACGCACTGGTAAAGGTAGAAGACTAAATCTGCCTTTGTTCAAATTAACACTTTTACACTATATCTATTAATGGAAGTAAATTAACCATTAACTATACAATGCAAGAAGTCGCTATTGAAAGATCTAATAAATATGTTACATATTCATACAAGCAACCTTAAAGAACCTATTACATATACGTAGTTATATAAAAATAACTAACAACCAAAATGCAGAATAAGGTAATTTAAATTTAAGCAATTCAAGTAGTACGATAAAGTAATAATTAAATAAGATACTAAATAAAGTTTACAAGGGTCGAAATGGATGTATAACAGTCGACATAAACAAATACATAATTATCAGAAAATAGTTCTAATATTACCTATTGTACGTTCAATTCTTAAAATTAATAATTAGTGCAGTGTTTTGCTTGATTCGTTGTATAATGTATTCGACAACTCACAATGCTTATCAGTGATGACTAGAGACCGGACACGAGAGGTTGATGACTCATTGCCCACGAGCGTACTATTGAACATTTGTATTTTTAAAGTTTTTAATTTTATTTATATAATTATATTTATAATAATAAAACGGGTATATATGCGGCTACAAAATACGAAATACATGTTTATTTGTCATTTACTAGTAACACTTTCTCAAGGTTCTCTTCTGTAGAATTTGTTCACTTTGAATGAAATAAATCCTTGTAAATAGAAAACGTCCTTTCTACATCGCGTGCATACTGGAAATATTCTTTTATTTCCGCGTATTTTGCAGTTAAATGTTGTGGCATTGTCCTCATGCACAATTGCCGCAATGTTATTAAATCTGGATTTCTATTAAACACCGCGTCTAACTTTTGCCGACGGCCACATCCGAAGTCATTGGGAATATTTTTCAAATTATTAATAGCCACATCTAATAGAGTTAAACCATAATTTAATTTGAAATTTCGATTTTCAAAATAAGTGATTAGTTTTGGCAAATTTCCAAAGTGTTCCTGAAGAAAGTACAACTGATTTTTTTAATTTGAATTTGTGTTAGTTCCTTGCACTCAGAAATACTTCGAGCATCGTCATTTAAACAGGCAACGAAATTTTGTAAACTATCGAAATTCTCTACATAAAAACTAGTAGCTTCCAACCATGCCTCCCATCTAGTTATTACTGGAGAGGGAGGTAGTGACAAAGATGGCAGTTTTTCCATGTAAAGTGGTGCTTTTCTGAAAACTTTTTTAAAAGCGGATACAAGTCTATCAACTTCTGGAGAGGTATCTCTGATATATTCACAGATTCTGTGAAGAGCATTTGCTACACAAGTAATATGCAGCATATTAGGATATGTTTTCTTTAATAGTCTGCCTGTTTTTAACATATATGCAGCACTGTCACTTACAAGCAAAAGTACTTTTTCTTTGTACCTGTCGTCCGAATTAAGTATTTTTTGAATATTCTCGTTAATGGTTTTAGCAAATGTTTCAGCATCAACTGTATTTATAACTTTTGTTGATTACAAATGCGTTATATGGAATAGTTGGATGTAGTACACCAGCTACAACATTTACCACACAGCGCCCTGATATATCGACAATTTCGTCGGCACTTATCCAGAAGTACTGATCTGAACGACGGCTTCTAATGCGTTCTGCTGCTTTCGTGTAGCATTTAGAAACATAATATTTGCTTAAGGTGGATTCATCAGGAACATTTCGACCAGTGCATTTTTGGAGAAATATTTTTATAGTCGGATTGTTAAGTTTATTTAATGGAATATTAGCCGCCATAAAAGTTTCACAGAGTTTTTCGTTAAAATAGTCAGATTCCAACGGTTCCAATTTCTGTGCATGTGTTTGCGATGCTAAGTGACGTTGTACGTGCGATATCATGAAATTTTTTTAACGATATTTTACAAACTTTGCAATAAATTTCGGAATCACTGACAATGGACAATGCAGTCAGTAGGACCGTCAATCCAACTCGCGATTGTTTTACGATGCCGTTCTCGACGTTCTTCCATATCATATCTGAAAAAGTAACTTAAACAATGCTATAGATCTAAATAAATGAAAAATAAAAATGTATGCGTAATTTATTGAAACTGAACGAAATTCAATGCACACTTACGTCGAAATAATTGGGAGAAGTAGATTCAATCAAACGATATTAAACAGGATCTATCACAAAAGTTACGATGTAATTAACAGTTAAAACTATGAAAACCAGAAACTAACTTTATTTATCTTAGGAAATATAATCTAAATAGACTAAATTATTAAAACTCCATACGCTTCTAACTACGCCCATGAAAACAGAAATTTAACTGTAAATATCCAACAAAAAACGTCGCAATTATCGATGAATACAGATGTGCGCTCTAGATAGGATCTATAGTGGATTTAATAACTGCGTGATGTACTTACAGATGTTGTAGACTATTTATATCATCCGTCGTAATGACGACGTCATTTCAACCCGATGTGTCCGGTCTCTAGTGATGACATTTCCTATATTAGTGCCCGTCAGAAATTGACTCAAAATGTTGCAATTTGACGAAATTTTGCCTTATTCGTTGTACAATATAAAGAATACAACTCTTGATATTGTAATTATCTACAATCGCTGGATTGACAGTCGACATGTTGCCAAACGACATTATTTGGCGGCATATCTCGTATCAATCCGGTGATTATCAATAATCAAAATAACACTCGTTGTATTATATATCATAATTAAATTAAAATTTAGTTTTTTAAACTCATTCTTTACTCTCAAAACAGTATTTACTTATAAAGTACGCCCCTTATGTCGTTTTCCAAGTAATGTGTTTGTAGTTGGGAACCTTTATTCGTATAAAACATTTCAATTATATTAACAATTTATAGTTAACAATATTATTTGCATTTTATGCTTATATTGAAATACAACTTTTAATTGCATTTTATTCCTGTCAGGTCCGATATATTGCCATGGAGTAATTGAACTAATAAATTTATTAAAATAAATTTTGACCAGATATCCATTGTTAACGCATTATTATTTTTGGGAAATACAGCGGTACATTATTCTTTATGTATATTCGCAAATGATTACAATTCAATGAATTCAGTTTATTTTAGTTATATTACATTATTAAAATAAACTACTCAAAAATGAATAAGGAATTTGTACTTTTTTGTATTTTTTAGAGAGTATGGGTAAATATTTGTAATGTATTATATTAGATACATAATTGTACACAACAATTTAAAATTTTCAAGTATATTTATTCAGAAAAATCGTTAGATTACTAAGAAATGATCAAAAATGAAATAAGCAACATTTTTAACAATAGCTAAAATAAACATTTTTCTGTAACAATTAATTCTAAAATCGTGTATAATGGCCACGGACATCTCTCACAGCTGTACATCTTCGGGGCATACTCATAATGCAATTATTAATGTGTTCTTGTGACACTCTTCTCCAACACAGCGGTAAAATTTCCCGCAAGTGTTGCACGTTAACTGGGGCTGGATTATGTTCATTGAGCTGTTCTTGAAGTCTGTCCCAAATGTGCTCTATTGGATTCAAGTCGGCAGACGTTGGTGGTAAAGGTAGATGGTTAATATGGAGGTCATTTATTGCTTGCATTACAATTTGTGCACGATGAAGTCTTGCATTATCATCAATAAAAACCATGTTTTCATCCACAGCCTCACGAAAATCGGCCACATATTGCTGAATAATGTCATCTCTGTATATGTGTCCATCGACATTGTTTTCAAAGAGATGGAGGTTCGTACGTCCAATCAAACTAATGCCCGCCCACACCATGATACCACCGCCGCCAAAAGGCACCACAGCTTTTATAAACTCGCATCTATAACGCTCTCCTCGAGTTCTCCAGACCCTTACTCAACGATTATCACTAAATAAGCAGAATCTGGATTCATCGGTGTATAAATCATGCTCCCATTGAAAATTTTCTGCTAGTCGTTGGTTAACCCAAGTTCATCTAGCCATTCTATTGGCATTAGTTAATTTTGGGCGTCTCACAGGCCTGCAGCTATGTAGCTCAATTTCCCTCAGACGGTTTCTGATGGTTTGATCCGAGACGTTAACTCCAGTGGTGGCACGTAACTGTGTTTGCAACCATACAGCACTTCTAAACGGATTCATCCTTGTCTGAATTCGTATGTAGCGGTCTTGTCTCTGATTTGTTTTCCTCTCAGATCCACTACCGGGTCTTCTTCTTGCAGATCCTATCTGTTGGAATCTTGTTAGAGCCCTACTAACAACACATGGAGAAACATTAAAAATTGCGGCAATTTCTGCTCCAGATTGCCCTCGCTGATGCAATAGCGCAATTAAATCAAAAGTTTCTTTATTTAAATGACGTCTTGGCATCGTGAAAATGTGAAATGACGTTTAAAATGAATAATACTTGTCAAAAAATGCGATTTTTATAATTTTGTATTCTAAATTAATTTAAGGTTAAAATACAAGATTCAATATTTTATCACACAGAAAAGACATTTACCAAATAAAATGTCCACAAACGACTGTGGGCCTTCTAATTTATCTATAGTTTGAGAAAATACGTTAAATTTAATCGAGTTAATTAGATCTGTTAAAAAAAGATCTAATTCCATATTCCTGTTTGAGTAGTTTATTTAGCATTTTACTTGTACATATGTTATATTTTAGTAATGTTATGGTGATTTATTTATTTCGTATAAGCGAGAAGAAGGAAAATATTGAAAATCAGATATTAGTAAATAAATCACTTTTATGACAAAAAGGTCACAAAAATAATGAAAAATTCGTAAAGAGTCACACTTATCCTGGAATATGTGGATTCATTTCGCTCTTATTATTATTACTAGTATTACATATAATTGCGCTAATTGTAGATTTTGTAGCACATTTTAAAGTAAAAAAGTTTAGTAACCATTTTCAGCATAATCGATTGTAAAGCCAAATTATATTATAGTGCTTAAACAGCTTTATTTCTATTGTGTTCGCCACAAACGATTCCTCTCTCATTGAACACTAATTATTTTTTATTTAATTACATGGTTTGGGAATTATCATAATAACAATATCGCTAAATGTTGCTTCTCTATGTGTCTAGATTTTACGCCTTTTTTCCCCTTAGCAAGGTTTTTGTCTTCATCTCAAGCCTTCCTGGCTAAAGTTTTTCTTTCTAAATGGTTGTTATAACTTTCTTCCTGAATACTTCGTTCATCCACTTTTTGCGCCAGACATTTTTAACACTAATCTTTTTTTTGGTGTGAAAACTCTCAAATTGTATTCATTAAATAGTTGTCGGTATTTTTTTAATGACACAAGTTTATCGTTATTAGCGACGCACATTTCTTAATACATCCTGTGCATAATGGAAATGTTTAAAGAAAGATCTAGGTAGTTCTTCTTAGTAGAACTCCTAGTAGTGAGATTCTATATCCGCAAACGATTTAATATGATCACGTATTAGTTGTTCATTGTAATGATTAAGGACCGGACACGAGAGGCCCATGACTCACCGCTCACGGGCGCACTATAAAAGGAGCATTAATATTAACTAGCAATACTTTCTCAAGTTTCTCTTCTGTAAAATTTGTTCTTTTTGAATGAAATACATCTTTGCAGATAGAAAACGTCCTTTCTAGGTTATAGGTGCATACTGAAAATATTTTTCTATTTCAGCGTATTTAGATTTTGAGGCATTGTTCCCATACACAATTGCCGCAATGTTATTAAATCTGGATTTCTTTTAAAAACTGCGTCTAACTTTTGCCGAAGGCCACATCCCAAGTCACTTGGAATATTTTTCAAATTATTAATAGCCCCACATCTAATGTGGTTAATCCATCATTTAACTTGAGATTTGATTTTCAAAATAAGTGATTAGTTTTGGCAAATTTCCAAAGTGTTTCTGAAGAAAGGTCAACTGATTTTTTTAATGTAGAATTTGTGTTAGTTCCTTGCACTCAGAAATACTCCGAGCATGGTAATTTAAAAATGCAACGGAATTTTGTATACTATCGAAATTCTCTACATAAAAACTAGTAGCTTCCAACCATGTCCCCTATCTAGTTATTACTGGAGAGGGAAGCATTGACAAAGATGGCAGTTTTTCCTTGTAAAGAGCTACTCTCAATGGAGCTTTTCTGAAAAATTTTTAAAAGCGGATACAAGTCTATCAACTTCTGGAAGGTGTCTCTGATATATTCACAGATTCTGTGGAGAGCATGTGTTACACAAGTAATATGCAGAATATTAGAATATGTTTCCTTTAATAGTCTGCCTATTTTTAACATATATGCAGCACTGTCAGCTACAAATAAAAGTACTTTTTCTTTGTACCTGTCGTCCTAAGTAAGTATTTTTTGAATATTCTCGTTAATGATTTTAGCAACTGATTCCGCATCAACTGTATTTATAACTTTTGTTTCTATTACATATGCGTTATATAGAATAGTTGGATGTAGTACACCAGCTACAACATTTACCACACATGCCTTAATATATCGACAGTTTCGTCGGCACTTATCCATAGGTACTGATTTGAAAGATGGCTTCTAATGCGTTCTACTGCTTTCGTGAAACATAATAACGAGCCATCGAAAAAATTCATAATTGGAGTAGACTGTGAAATTGGGTTGGTACTTTAGCCACTTCCACATAATGACACATTACTTGATGCTTGACAGTTTCATTTGGATTCATTGTAAAAAAAGGTTATGGCATTGAAATGATACTACAACAAAAAAGAAATCAAATAATTTATTTAATATCGAAATTATAATCAAAGTTTACATATAGGTACAGAAGTTGCTGAAAATGTTATCCATTTACATCTAAACAAATTTAATTTTCTTAATAAGAGTTTTGGAAAAATTTGACAAACTTATAGCTTTAATGTCAAATAATAAAGGTCATTATGTGGAAGTGGCTAATGTATCAACCCAATTTCACAGTCTACTCCAATTATGAATTTTTTCGATGGCTCGTTATTTGCGTGAGGTGGATTAATCAGAAACATTTCGACCAGTATATTTTTGGGGAAATGTTTTAAATGTGGGATTGTTAAGTTTATTTAATGAAATATTTGCTGCCATTAAAGTTTCACAGAGTTCTTCGTTAAAATTGTTCGATTCCAACGGGTCTAATTTCTATGTACGTGTTTGCGATGCTAAGTGTCGTTTTACGTGCGATTTCTTGAAATTTTTTAACGATATTTTACAGACCTTGTAATAAATTTCTGAATTACTGGCAATGTACATACAATCAGTATATCCTTAATCCAACTCGCCATTGTTTGACCATGCCATTCCTGACGGTTTTCCATATAATATCTGAAAAAGTAGCTTAATGTTCTAAATCTAAACAAATGAAAATTAAAAATGTGTGCGTAAGTTATTGAAACTTAAAGAAATTCACTGGATACTTATGTAAAAATAATTAGGAGAAGCAGATTCGATGAAACGATAATAAACAGGATATATTACAAAAACTACGAAGAAGTTTATTAACAGTTAAAACAATGAAAAGAAGAAACTAACTCACCGTACTTTATTTATCTTACGAAATATTCGCTAATAAATAAAATAAACTATAAAAACTCCTCACGCTTCTATCTAGGCCAATGAAGAAAGGAATTTAAATGTGATATTGAAGTAATTGCGTCACAATTCAACGACAAAAAACAGATGTGCGGCTAACCGAATGAATAGTGCTTTTCAATAACTGCTTGTTATACTTAGCGATGTTATAGATTACACAGGCCTGCATAAAATTTGTGATGACGTGATTTTTGTTTGTTAAGCTCAGTTTTTATATAGCAATAACTAATTAGAATACAGTTGGTCTCTACCACCCACAGATTTTTTTTTTGCACAAAAGAAAAAGAAAAAAATATAAAAAAAATCTTATAATAGGCGTTTTAATACATTTTAAAATGAATGTACTACTTCAAATTCTCAGTATTAACCCAAAAATGATTTTCTGTTGTGGTTTTGAAGAAATTTGTTAAATAAGCTCTCATTACCTGATGTAGATCTTTTATTACATGTATTAATTTTGGACAAGATTTCCGGGAATTTTTACCTGCTAAATCCTATTTATTATGCTTTCACTTTATTAGTACTGCGAAGAAGGATTTCAAGTTTATCACTCCAAACAAAATGTATATTTTAATGTCATTTGCTTCATTATAGCTCTGAGTGTCGATCAGTAAACAAGTAAAATTAATTTGTCTTTAGTGTTGTGCGTGGTATTTGATAAATAAACATTGCTTAAAAATATGTCTAGCCGGTGTTGCAAAAACAAACCAGATGCTTTCTGTTATATTTGTGTATATTTCGTCTTGAAAAAGTTTAAGAGACCAATTGGTGAATTTGTGAAAAATGCATATTATGCTTATTTCAAAATCAAATTAGGAGATCAAGATAAAGATTGGGTACCGCACGTTGTTTGTAAGGTATGTGAAGAAGGTTTAAGACATTGGACCAAAGGGAAAAGAAAATACCGATGGTTTGGAGAGAACCGCAAAATCATCATGAAGATTGCTACTTTTGTCTTTGTGATATTAAGGGGCATAATAGAAAAACTTTGAAACATATTTTGTACCCAAACAATATTAAATCAGCTATCAGACCAGTTCCTCACAGTGATCATGAACCTATACCTATACCCCCCAAAGTACTACAAGAAGATATTGAAACCTCTTCAACTTCCGGCTCCGTACAAATGGATAGTGATCTTGAACCATCAACCTCAGGTCAAAACCAACCTCAGCTATTTTCACAAGCCGAACTGAATGATTTAGTAAGAGATTTGGGCCTTTCAAAAGATCTTTCTGAAGTACTGGGGTCTAGGTTGAAAGACAAGAATTTGCTTGCTCCAGAAACTACCTTCAGATCCTCCTTTAGCTGAATATGACAGAAAAACAACCAAACGAAGCTTTTCCGAAAAACGAAAAGGTTTTTTTAAGAAGCATAAAGAATAAATAACTATTTCTAATAGTTTCTATGTGTATATTTTTGTATTTTTTTAAATATAATATAAAACTAGCTTATAAATGAAATAAATCGTGTTTTTTCTATATTTTTTGATTTTACTGGTTCGAAAAATAACCTTACGTGATACAAAAAAAAATAAAAGCAGATTTGAAATCAGCGCTACCCAATTACTAGAAAACAGTTAAAATTTTTAAATCAACATTCAAAGAGTTGAAAAATGCAAGCCTGTGTTATTTATATGGTCTATCGTAATTTCGGCCTTATGAGTTCGAACTCTACTCATGACTTTGCAGCATCGGGTGGTGCACTTAAGTCAAAACCGATAAAATTGCACATTCGTGGTTTTAGCAGTTGACCGACGATATGTTATCACATAGTAAAATATCAGGTTCTCAAATACGAAGTAGTCAGAAAAATTGTACAAATGACAGAGTGGTAAACACACTTTGGAAAAATTGCTAACGCTCTTTTGTTTTGCTACTTTCATATGCACGTATCAGCTTTTACCACTTTTTACGCGTTACTTTAACAACGAGCGAAAACAAAACAAAAATAAAATCAATCCCACATTTATTATTAAAATAAAAATACACGTTAAAGGCACGAAGTCAACTTAAAGCGCTTGAAATATTGAATGCGGAAAAAACTTCCAAAAACTTCGAAAGGGCAATATTTCATCCCAACAGAAAGATAGCTAAATATTTCATGTGTTGTTCTTTGGTGCTACATTTTTTTACAAGCCCGTCGAGAATGCTAGAAAAACGAATGCAATTACTCCATTTGCAATAACGAACACAAAGAGAAGAGTTTCTTTCATGTATCCGTTGTTCTTTAATATCAGGACTTGTTTGACGTTAATAATTTTAACGAATGCAGTCTAAAAAGCATATTCTTATTTTAACAGTGTGTATGTAATATTACTTTATTTCTAAATTGCAGAAAGCTTTAGTATATTAATTACAAATGCAATACAATTCTTTTGATCAGTGAAACAATTAATTAATAAAATTGGATCTTTTGTGATGTCTAAAATTTGATGATTGATTAGTAATCAATCATCAAATTTTAGATGTAATCAATGATTACACAAGGCAATTAATCTTTAAATTTTGACTATATTCCTGATTAGGTTTCTGCGAGGGTGGATTAATATACCGATAGGTTCAACTCGCAACGGGCCATAGGCAACTATATACGTATGGAACGTAATGAGATGTGGCAACGTGTGTACGATCCTATATTGAGTGACTTTCTTCAAATTTAAATTTATTTTGCAGAATTATTGATTTTTTTACTTTTATCTTTTAGAAAACGTTATTGTCTTTTTATTACTTAAAATTACTTTATATGAAAAATAGTATACCATAAAAGTGTAAACAAAGACAGTATACATTGAAACGAATATTCATTCAATTGTATTGTCATGAAATTGAATTTGTCAATCGTTGTTAAATTTGTTGGAATGAATAGATATTTCTATTTATCGGAAAATACTAATACTTAAAGCAAACAAATAAGGTGTAGTGTTTTGTTATAGGAATGTATAATATCCATTTCTTCCTGCATGTTGATTATGCAGCTGATGCTTTCGTAATATGCTCATATTTGTATTTCTACTATTATCATGATGTTATTATAATACAGATACCAAAATCTCACGTAATATTTCCATCAGCCTTTTATTAACAATAAACAAGTAAAGTACAACTTCGTAGGTCGACAAGCGCTCCAGTCTTCATTATCACTGTATTATACATGAACTGTAGGCTTAGTTTTTCGTAGAAATTGAAGTACGTGTCTGTTCCTTTGTAAAATTATAATAAGGGCAGGGGTTAATTTTATTCTGGCATTTTTAAAAATGCAGAGATCAGTTTTGCGACAGCATTCAGCTAATTACAATCTAAAATAAGCAACATTGTAACGTATTTTGGAATTGTGAATATCCGTATGTAATAAAAAAAAAGGAAGTATAGTTTAATTACAACTGTAGCTTCCTCCTGGTTTGAAGGAAGTCGGTATGTATCGACCGAAGTATAAGTTGAAATAATACAAATATGAGCATATTACGAAAGCATCAGCTGCATAATCAATATGCAGGAAAAAATGGATATTATACATTCCTATAACAAAACACTACACCTTATTTGTTTGCTTTCCGATAAATATAAATATCTATTCATTCTAACAAATTTAACAACGATTGACAAATTCAATTTCATGACAATACAATTGAATGAATATTCGTTTCAATGTATACTGTCTTTGTTTACACTTTTATGGTATACTATTTTTCATATAAAGTAATTTTAAGTAATAAAAAACAATAACGTTTTCTAAAAGATAAAAGTAAAAAAAATCAATAATTCTGCAAAATAAATTTAAATTTTAAGAAAGTCACTCAATATAGGCATCGTACACACGTTGCCACATCGCATTACGTTCCATACGTATATTGTTGCCTGTGACCCGTTGCGAGTTGGACCTATCGGTATAGAAATCTAACCCAAATATAAAATAAGAATAAGAAAAGACAAAATATTGATACCAGTCTCAAAATGAAGTAAATTTATTGTACAAGGTGAGGCATAATAACGAGCGATTTTAAAAAGCGCGCGAATTAAGCTGCGTCGGAGAGACGTGGAGGGCATAGTGTCAGTTACATTCGGCGCGAAATAGCATTTAGTCACAATGGAACGTTGGACCCCACAGCATCGTGCGTACGCTGTGAAAGCATTTTATCAAAACGGTAGTTCGTACCAGCTAGCACGTCGTGCATTTCACAACCACTTCAACATTAATCGACATCGGCCAGTGCCATCTGCCTGTGCGATTAAAAAGTGGGTTGAGAACTTTGAAGAGACGTCGTCAACGACAAGGAAGAAAACTGGGAGACCAAAATCTGTGCGCCCACCTGAAAACATTGAACGTGTAAGAGTCGCCATTGACAAAAGCCCTCGTCGCTCAGCTCGCCGACACAGCGTTACACTTGGGATTTCAAACAGAACAGTAAGGAGAATTTTAAACAAAGATTTGCACTTTCATCCTTACAAGATCCAAATGGTTCAGGCCCTTAAGGAAACAGATTATGTGAGGGACGCCGGTTCAGCTTAGAATTTTTGGACTTGATTAATCGAGACGAGGACATTGTAAACCGTTTGTGGATGAGTGATGAAGCGCACTTCCATCTCTCCGGTTACGTGAACAAGTAGAACTTTCGATTTTGGAGTGACGTTAATCCTAGAGAACTGCATCAGCAACCATTGCACTCCGCAAAAGTTACTGTGTGGTGCGCCATGTCTTAATTAGGGATAATAGGGCCATACTTTTTTGAAGATGGCCTTGGCAATGCTGTAACAGTGACTTCGCAGAGATACGCAGAAATGTTGGAAAACTTTTTTACTCCACAACTTGCACACTACGACGTGAACGATGAGACGTTTTTCCAGCAGGACGGAGCAACATCTCACACTGCTCGAGTAAGCATGAATATTGTTAATCGTTTGTTTCCAAATCATGTGATCTCCCGAAATGGGGATATCGCATGGCCCTCTCGTTCACCGGACCTCACAACATGTGACTTTTTCTTGTGGGGTTATCTGAAAAGTAAAGTTTACCAAGATAACCCTCCTCGAACAATTGAAGGCCTGAAAGAGCGGATCCGACAAGAAGTTGTTCAAATCCCACTGGCAATGCTACGCAATGTGATGGGTCGCTTCAAGGTCCGGCTGGAGGAATGTGTGCGTCTAAACGGAAGGCATCTTACCGGAGTTATCTTCAAAAAATAACCGACGTCTTACTATTGCAGAAAATGCTTTTTCATGTATTTTAATATTATGAAATCAGAAATTTTCTTAAACAAAGGGTTTTTATTTAACAGCCTTTTAAAAATCGCTCGTTATTATGCCTCACATATTACCAATGTACAGTTGTGTTAACATAAATCTCGTACAAAGACTTTTTGAATTTTTGGTTTGCTTTAATGCGCACAATTGTGGCATTAAAGAACGACGTATATAAATGTAGGTGTAGGTTTCCGCGGTCGTTCTCTAAATGTAGATCTCGGTTTCCGGGTTGGAACCGCGTCGAGTTAGACGTAAATGTCAACGTTTCGTCCACTGTTTCAAGGGAAATCTTCAGGGCTGTACGTAGATGTTCGTCGTTTCGCAGTAGCTTGAACAATGCTATGACAGAGACCGGCGCAACTTATATAGAGGGGGGGACCGGGTCAGATGGTGGCCTGCTATTGGCTGGGGACAATGAGCCAATGGCATGCATCGTATGGGCGTGGTAATTCGTAGTAGAATTCAGTAGAGTTTACCTCGTTAGATGTAACGCATAGCCATTGTCCCTATTGAGATTGCGGGGATGTTTGTAAATTTCAATAGATTCACGGATTTTCCTAGGGAAATAATGCGATTCACGGGACAGAAGCTTGACATCTTTGAATAGGATTTGATGACCGGAGTTGAATTTGCGTTCTGCCAGCGCTGAACCGGCTATATGTAACAGTCTAGTACAATGTTCATGTTCGGACACACGCACACCGACTGGCCGCTTAGTTTCGCCAATGTACACACTGCCACACGAACACGGAATGCGATACCCTCCATGTGTTTGGAGCGGAGATATTTTGTCTTTAACCGATGGTAAGAGGTCCGAAACTTTAGAATGGGGTCTGAAGACAGTTTTGATTTTATTTCTATGTAGAACCTTTCCTATATGATCGGTGATACCTTGAATATACGGTAAGAAGGCGGTGCTGATGTTAGCATCGGGTTCACTCCGAGGTTTGGGGTTACAATGTTTCACTATAGTACGGTTTATGCCGTGGGCGTTATAATTATTCTGGAGTAGGGTGTTAGAAACATGCTTAAGTTCGGAGGGTAGTACCCTAGGTTCTGAGATAGAAAACGCGCGATGTACAAGAGTATTGAAGACCGCTTGTTTGTGTACCGGGTGATGATGGGAAAACACGTTCAGATATCGGTCCGTATGTGTCGGTTTCCTGTAAACCGTGTGGCCCAGTTTGCCATTGATATTGAATATTATAAATAAATTTGTGCCGCATGGACGATAAAAGGCAAGTCAAAATAATATGGCAAACAAAAATGACAGGCGTGAGAAGACGGGGACGACCAAGGAAAACGTGGAATGATGAAGTTGCTGCGACATTGAAGAGAAGAAATATGGACTGGGCACAAGCTAGAAGAATGGCAAAAAATAAGAAAGGTTGGACAAAATTTGTACATGGAGATGACATGCAAATAACTTAAGTTAGAATTTAAGAGAAAAAGAATGTATAGGTATCACCTCACACCTAATGGTATAAGAGGTTGGTTGATTATTATATATATAAATAAATTTGAAACTTGTTTCTGTCTCAATAACTTTACGAAATGCAAACTAAGAGAGGTATCACCACAAAAAATTGAGGAAAGATAACGGCGGGATGTATTAATTTGTAGTATTGTGGTAATTGATAACACGAGATCTAATAGAAGCGCTGCCGAGGAATTGGGTACAAGTAACACAACTATTTCACGCATTTGGAAACGTAATGGTTTAAAATGTTTCAAATATTCGAAATCTCAAGAAATATTTCCCGAGGTCAATTTCCGGAGAATGGAGTTTTGTGAAGACGTTATGGAAAATATACATCGAGATGAAAATTTCGTTAAAAATATTCTCTTCGGGCTTCGTAAAATCAACACCGGTATTTTGCAAATCGCACTCAATATCCTCAGAAACTAAACGTTTGGGCAGGTATTTTAGGTGACCATTCTATAGGCCCCTATTTTGTTGATGGTATATTAAATGCCGACAAGTATCTCGAATTACTGAAAAATAAAATACTTCCCGCCATTCAAAACATTGGAATAAATCAGGAAATCGTTTGGTTTCAACATGATGGCTATCCAGCACATAATGCAGTGAGGGTAAAGGAATTTCTAGGAAATACTTTTCCTGACCGTCTTATTACTGGAACAGGAAACATTAAATGGCCCCCGCGATCTCCTGATCTATCTCCAAATGATTTCTTTTTGTGGGGATATCTAAAAAATATTGTTTATACTCATGAAGCTGGTAGAGCAGAAAATCTAGTTGCCTTGAGAGAAAAAATAACTGAGGCTGCGAATTCATTAACTGCCGACATGTTAGCAAATGTAAGAGCTAATTTCTACGACCCCCCAGGACAATGTCTTGCTGTGCAAGGAGGAATTTTTGAACCTCTTGTATAATTTATTATAATTTTTAGAATCCTTTTTTATTTATTTTATTAGGATTATTCTTTAATTTTCTTTTAAATTTATTCTTTAAATTTAGATTTCAAGCTTTTCCAAGTTACTAAACTGTATGTTACATCTTCAGATGACGCAAAGTATAACTTCCCAAAGTTCTCTTTAATACATTTGCTCCAGTTGCGTAACATTCCGGAACATAGCAGGAGACGAATAAATCAAAATCGACACTTATCAGCGCATTAAAATTACCTTGGGACTTAGTTTCCGATCTTAATTAAAGTTCAGGGAGAAAATGCCGTATAACCGCCAATTTGTCTAATTCTTAGACTACCTCCATCTTCTTTCTCATCATGTCGTCCTAATGCATTCATTAATTTAGTATTCAGCTCGCGTTCCGATTTCCTTCTTTCATTCCTTCCACTACAAACGCCAGTCTTTGTGTCAAAATACAGATTGCATTCCTTTATTGAGAATCCGGGATTGCCCTGTTCTTAAAGTGTCCCTGTTGGGAAGGGTTTCTCTTAAAGATGCCGTGCTGTTTAAAATATCATTTGTCTTGCGAATACCCTCTCGCAAAAGAGAAGTACGAAGGGTTTTAATTCAATGACTGATGTATTTCCTTTTTCAGTCCGTTCAAAAGATAAAGTTTATTTATGGAAGTTGACTTTTCCAAGCTGAAATTCGTTAATGTAGACGGCTTTCAAACAAGGGAAAGTCTATTAATTTCTTCGTTCTGAGTTTATTGTCGAATCTGTTGTATCGTGTGGTGATAATTTTAGCTGTTAAAAGAATTATAAATTGATGAAATATTATCCTTTTTCCTGTAAAATAAATTAAATGTTTTTTGGAATTTAAAATAAATAATTTACATTGAGAAGAAGAATTTTAACTTTGTTTCTTCTTTACTTATAATGGTATATTGTCATTCCTTCGTGAGTATTTATAACTTCAAAATAAGTATTACTATCACATATTAATTTTATTTTCAACGACTGTATAGCGCAGGTATTAAAAGCGTCGAAAAACGAATGTGACAGTCACTTGTTGTCGAGGGTTCGGATCTCAAGAATATGTTGTGAGAGAATGTTAATATTTGTACGTTATCTGCTACTGGGACAGCCGATATTTCAAATGCCGGCGGAGAGTATGGCAACTGAGATTATGTTCACAGGTAAGCTGAACATATTTATACTGACCAGGGAACAGGCAGAGAGTCGCTCGGAACATTATGGTGGCAGCACCTGGTATACAGATGGATCACAATCCGATCGAGGTACAGGTGCAGATATTTGCGGAATGTGCCTCAAAAGGAAGGTATCGTTAAGTTTGGGGAAACATACGACGGTTTCCTAAGCGGAATTATTTGGAGTCGTGCTACACTCTTGCGACCAAAACAAAATATAGCAAGCAATAACGAGGTTTCGGGATGGTCTGCAGGAACTCCCCCTGTGGCCCGAACCTACCTGATGATGGTAGTCCCGAGGATTATACTCTGCCGGCTAGCTCTATCGTATTGGAGAGTGTCGCGAGTTCCAAGGTCGCTAGATGGAGGTGGTGACGCCACCGTATTCAACCCGCAAAGTATCCCCGTCACACGGAAGCGGGTGGGACTCTGGTAGCTTCAGAAAAAAATGAACCAAAGAGAAAGCCCCTTTTTTATTACTTGCTACCGATACAATCAAATCTTTGCTTTACACAAACACTTGTAGGAAATGGATCAAATAAACACACGTAGTCAGCAATAACAAAATTTAATAACAACACCTAGTAGGTTCAAAATATAAATGTCTAAATCTCAGTTGACGATATTCACAATAATCAAATGTTGACAAGAGTAAATTAAAGAAAGCAGATTTCAAAAATTAAGCAAATATCATTACATATCCTAAGCGCCAAGGCTGTAATTTAGCTTAGTAATAATTTTGAAAATAAAAAAAAAGTTACAAGTCTCTCAGAATAATTTTTTACCCAAACGAACATACAAAAGTAACACACCAGGCGTAATACAGTGAACTCTATACAACATATTCACCCGACGGTTTAACACCCTGTATATTCATGTAGAAGTACAGTGATGAAATTGAATTATCTGAGACACAATCCCAACTTGAGATTAGCAGAACACAAATTAGGTATACGTAATTTTCGGTTCTTTACAATATGGTTAAACAGATAAATATAAGAAATATTATTAGTAACGCTCCCCCAAGATATTGAAAAATCAAAACGTAGGCGCGCCTGATGGAACTCTGCCATCTCTACAACTGTCAGCCAGTGAAGCTGGTCGAACAGCTGATTAATAAAATTATAACTAAATGCTAGTAAACAGGTGTTCTAGCCTCTATCTGCTAAAATGAAATGTATATTGCCTTGCTTGCTATCAATGACTTACAACCAATATCTATATAGTGTCTCAGAATAGCAAACAGAAGTTGTAAAGAAGGTAATGTAAAAAGTTACAGAATACAAACTAAATCACGATCAAGCCAAAAATTAATCCCAAAAGAAACTATCCTGATTACAACCATCAGGATCCTACGATACTATTATAAATGAAGTGAATACTTTACAACGTCTGTCACCGACGGAGAGCACGGCTTTTCTAAAGCCTTACTTAGGTGAAATCAATGTAAAAAATAAAGTCAAGTTAATTAAATTTGCAAAAGTTTGAATATAAAAAAAACATAGAATATCTACACCTATTTCACACTTTGTTCCCGAAATCGTCGTTAAAACAGACCTATATAAGAAAGCCTTTCACAAGAGTGCACGAACTAACCAATTCCAAAATATAATTGGGCAATCTAATTGCTGCCATTCACACCGCCATTATGTCTGAGTACGCCATCACGCTTGAGTACGCCATTTTGGACGCCGTGAAAATTTTGATTCAAATTCCTAGATTAAAGGATGCCTCGCCGATTCCAATTTCGCTGATGAGAGTGGATTGTGAATTTTTGCACGGTTCTCCTCCAATAATTCGCTATTTTAAGATGCTCAGCTGCGTAGAAAATTGTGTTTGCTAGATCTGCCTTCCACGTGGTGTAGACTTCGAAGAGATACATAAATAATATCGGATAAATCCCTAAATAATTGGGCGGTAGCGCTAAAATATATCCTATGATGGATAAAAGATACGCATAAGTAAAAATTCAATAGATAATGATATCTCTTACCGCAACGACTAGGTTCACACACAAAATTAAAACACAACCAAATACGGCAAACCTCTGGAACAAAGTGCTGTACGAACGAGATGACCGGAAAACGATCGAGACACGATATACGTCACACACAAGATCGTTGGACAGAAAATTATGAAAGAAAAGAAAATAATTTCCCAAAACCCCTAACAAGGTTTAAGAGTGTTCGACGAAGCTAACAAGCGAAAATTCGGAAATTAATTCTCAGCAATTAAGGGAAGAAAGACGATATAAGGTTGACCTCAATCGTCAAGGGATCTGCAATCGGAAGAACAACAAAATGTCGAGAAGATGGCGCAACAAGCGAAAGAAATGGAGTTGGCAAAATTGCGTTAAAAAAAAAGATTAAACAATCAAATTAAGCACCCTAATAGATTCACAATATTCTAATTAAAATTACCACAATATAAGAATTGATTAAAGAGAAACAAAAATTGAAATAAAAGTAAAAATACACGAAGCATGACATCGCATAAAAATTTTCACAATGTCGACCTGCGTCGAGGTTTAGAAAATAGCCGGTTAAGAATATGGATAGTGACATCCAGAATATTTGAACTTATGAAAATTATATAAAAATAACAGAGTTTGAAGAAGCCTAAGATGATCGATAATTAAAATCAAAATAAAATAAAATAAAAATAAACGAATATGTTGAATTATGAAAAGCCTATGAAAACTTAACGTAAGCAAATAGTGTAATAAATTCATTAAAAATTGCCAGAAGGTCTCAGGATAATTTTTCGAGCGTAACAGTCGACTGCGCAAAACAAAAGAATAAACATAATGACTGATAGTCAGCCAGCTATTAAAGCCATTATGAATCCATCCAAGATATTCCAAGAAAGTCCTCAATAAACTTGCACAAAACAATACTGTGTCGCTGATATGGGTGCCAGGGCATGAGGGAATTAAAGGCAATTGAGATAGCCGACGAACTGGCCAAAGAATATACTAATTGCAACTTCATAGAACCAGAACCTGTATGTAGAATCTCTAAGGATTCCGCTAAAAGGGAGATCTGGTTATAGCTAGAAAGAAAACATAAAAAGAAACGAAGGCTAACCTAAGGTCAACTCCATATTAATACATACTAAGGGAGCTGGACGCTAGGCTTTCAGCCAACCTAATTCATAGTAACAAGAAAAAAATTAAAGTAATTACCAGCTTATTAACCGGACACTGTCATTTAAGGAAGCATTTGTACAGCATGAGCTAGGTTAGCGAGCCCTGGTGTAGGAGATGTGAAAAGTGGGAAGAAGCTAGCCTTCATAAAATATTGTAATGTGGGCATACACATGACCGTATATCGAGTTATTACAATATGTACTTCAAGGAATTGCAAGATATTTCAGTAAAGATCTATTGGATCTTGCAAGGCTACTCAAACTTCCTTTGAGGAGAATAATGGCTTCTATCGAGGACACAAGACTAACAGTGTGGAAATGAGAGATCTGTTGGGGGTGGTACAAAGATCACTGTGCTCACATACCTACACGTGCTGGCGTCCAGCCCAAACAGAAAAAGAAGAAGAAGATTATTTTTCCTGGTTGTAACTGATTGACACACTAATAATTGTAAGAATCCGACATTTCTCTGTTTGAAGTCCTCCAAACAAAGGCGGGGACGGCAATTCTCCTGGTTCTAGTACCTGGTTCGTCAAGCATTTCATCAATTACTTTTTCTTCCCTTGCAGCTTTGTATCATAGAATTAAACCACCAGTATAAGGATTATTGTCGCAGTTTTTGAAATGCATCTGAAAATACATGGCGAGATTCGGAAATCTCCTTTAACCCTGCAGAACTCGCGCCTATAAGCATTTCGCTCACGCTTAAGCTAAAATTGCTATATTTTTAAAGAGGGTTGAGATATAGGAACGAGGCGCCCTCTAGCTGAGTTTACGTATCACTTCTGTTTATAAATGCAACCTAAACACAAATTACGGCGCTAGTTCCGGCATTGGTGTTTTGTTTTGCCTATTGACGTTTCTCCCACTACGCGAGTTATAGCATTGACGTGTTTTTCTAACATTATTTATGTAAGTATTGCATTTATTAGTATTTAGTCGTGTACTAAATATTTTATATTAGTGAAAATGACATATTTATATGACGATGTTATTTTTTTAGTATAATGGCAATGAGTAGAACTCAGAAAATTGTCGAATTAGCAAGACAACAATATGCAGAATTAAATCCACAACAAACATGGATGGCTACTCAACCAGCCCTTGACCAGCAATCAGAAAATTTATTTGATGATGGAGATCATTATGAAGTGGAGAGTGACAATGTCAGTGAACACAGTGACCATAATACAGACACAGAAGAATCAGATCGTGATAACGAAAATGATGATACTATAGTTGACACAGAGCCTCAATTTGATGGAGAACATCGTTATATTGGTAAAGATGGCACAACTCGCTGGTTGGCCCACTCGCCTTATCCTAACACTCGCACTCCGAGACATAATATTGTTAGTCATTTACCCGGTGTCACCTCCATTGCAAAAAATGCAAAATCTGTAAGAGAATGCTGGGAGTTATTTTTTCCGCCTGATATGATTCGACATATTGTGTAAGTTACGCCTAAATTATACGCGAGATAGGGATTGTCGTGCAACAAATGAGACAGAAATATATGCTCTCATTGGAGTACTATATATGGCTGGGATAAAAAAGGCTCAATATTTGAACACTCGGGAACTCTGGTCGGACGATGGCACGGCTCCAGAACGCTTCAAGCTTAAAATATCTAGAGAGAGATTTCACCTTTTATTACGCTCTCCTAGATTTGATAACGTAACTGACAGAGTGGAAAGAAAGAAATATGACAATTTAGCTCCAATTCGGCAAGTATTCGAGCAATTTGTAGAGAAATGCCTAAACAACTATCAAGTTGGTGAATACTGCACAGTCGATGAAATGCTGGAAAATTTTCGTGGCCGGTGCAAATTCAGGCAGTACATCGCAAATAAACCAGCAAAATATAGTTTGAAGATATGGGCCTTAGTAGATTCTAGAATGTTCTATACATGCAACTTAGAAGTTTATGCAGGTAAACAGCCTGAAGGCCCATTTAAATTGGATAACTCGGCAAGCTCTGTAGTAAAACGAATAACGCAAACAATTTTGAACACAGGCCGAAACGTTACGATGGATAACTATTTCACATTTATACCACTCGCCAAAGACATGATTCAAATGAAAACAACTATTGTCGGAACGTTAAGAAAAAATAAAAAAGAGATACCGCCTTTGATGTTGAATACTAAAATTAGACCACTAAATAGCAGCATATTTGCATTTTGCAAACCTATGGTTCTAGTTTCATACAAACCGAAACCATACAAAATTGTTTCTATGTTATCTACATTTCATTGTGATGATAAAATCGATGAAGAATCTGGAGATGCTTCAAAACCGGAGATAATCACATTTTATAATTTGACAAAAGGCGGAGTCGATGTTGTAGATGAGCTGAAGTCAACTTACTCTGTCTCTAGGTTCTGTTGTAGATGGCCTCTAAGATAATTTCTCAAATAATATATAAAAATAATACCGAAATTATTCAAGACCGCTCAAAAATTGATCAAACCTCATTTGATAAAGCGATCTTCAAAACAGAATTTGCCGGAGAGTTTACGTACCTGAATTCGAAAAATTTGTAACATGAAGGAATCAATAGTTGTGCGAGAGGTTGGCTCAGGTTTTTGTGCGTTTTGTCTTAGGCGAAAAAATCGAAAAAGCAAGAAACATTGCGAGAGGTGCAATAAAGTGATTTGTACAGAACATGCTAAATATGTCTGTCCCTCATGTTCCAACGTCAATAGTTCCTCAGATCAGAGTTATTAGCATTTTAGAGAATACAGGATTTTTTGCAACTTATTTTCGATTACAAATTTATTATTTTTATTTTATTAGCAAATGTTAGAGATTTTAAACTTTTATAAGCAAATAACATGTTTAAAAAAACAATAAATATTGATTTTGACTTAAAAAATACTAGTTTTATTTGCATCCTGACGTTATAAAAAAAAATATGAAGCGTGAGAAAAATGCTCACGCGTGAGGGCTCACGTTCAACAGAATGACGCGAGTTCTGCAGGGTTAATATTCCCGACAACTTTCTAAAACACTGCCGTTGCAATAGCCGTAAACAAAAATAATGTCGATATATTCTTCATTGCCGACCTGGATTCTTAAATAATTTTGTATCTTTTTCGCACTATCAATTAAAAACACTATCGAAAGTTACTGGCAACTAATTTAAACCACTTCAGGTTTTGATTTATTTTATATATTATTACATTTTTCACAAGTTAACCGATATACGCCTGAGTGCAACCTATTCATTATTTTTAATGAATTTAAGCGGCGAATTATAGATCTTACATAATTATGTATTACAGGGGCGGCTCGTGATGACGTATTTTGGTTTGCAGTACAATGATACGAGTGCCTCGTGTGTTTTCGGTGTTTACTAAGCAAACGTTACAGTTAGTACACGAGAATACACGAAGCACTCGGATCATTGAACTGCAAACCAAAATACGTCGTCACGAGCCGCCCCTGATGTATTATATAAATATACGTATAGATAAGAGATATATATCGTGTGTCCCAATTTCGATGCTCACCATTGGTATCTCGGTTATTAGAAGATATAGAACAACGGTTAAATGGGGAATGTTTTGCAGAATTCAATACTCGCGGCAAATCTCATTTCAAATTTGATCTAACTTTTTAAATTTTTAAAATATTTTGAAAAATCAAAAATTTGCCGATTTCGTTATTCCTCAATAACTCGATAACGCTTAGTCTGACCTCTTTTAAAGTTTTACATTGTTGAGACACTTTTTTAAAACAAATTATTTGATACAAACAGAAACCCCCGATTGTCATTTGTTTTTAAGTTATTACCACTATCTTTTGTTTTTCATATGGCGGCCATATTGGATTTTGGGTTTGTTATGTAGTCCTCAAAATGTGCTTTTCAACGATGTATAACATGCCTGAAAAATTTTTATTTATAAGGAAAATATTAATAAAAACGTAAATTAATCTTTAATATGAAATTAGTAGGCTGAAAAATTAAACACCAATGTCAAATGAAAGTGAAAAGATATTCTAAGTATAGCAAACGTTTTCTTCGTTTTAGATAATTATAATCAATTAATAGGTCCTTTCATCTTTGATTACAATTTAACTGGTAACAGATATTTGGAGCTACTAACAAACGAGATAATACCTGCTTTGAGGCAAGTTATTAATCCCGAGAACTTGCAAAACATCTGGTTCCAGCAAGATGGTTGCCCGGCCCATAACACTCGTAACGTGCAACATTTTTTGAGGGAAAACTTTAATGAGAGAGTGATTTCAAATAATGGACCCGTGCAATGGCCTGCGAGATCACCCGACCTTACCCCGCTTGACTTTTATTTATGGGGTACCACTAAAAACGAAGTATTTGATTTTGAACCGCAAGAAACTCGGGAAATTTTAGAACAAAGAGTACTAGATGTGCTACGATCAGTAAACGGAAACACGCTACGTAGAGTTTGTAACTCTACTCGAATAAGGTATCAAAATTGTGTGGAACAGAATGGTCGTCATATTGAACAATTTCTTTAAGTGAATGTGAACTTTAAGTTCTGTATCTTTACTTTTTATTTCTATAATTTTTTTATCGTTTCGTTTGTTTACAGTATTACTTAGAATATCTTTTCACTTTCATTTGACATTGGTGTTTAATTTTTCAGCCTACTAATTTCATATTAAAGATTAATTTGCGTTTTTATTAATATTTTCCTTATAAATAAAAATTTTTCAGGCATGTTATATATCGTTGAAAAGCACATTTTGAGGACTACCTAACAAACCCAAAGTCCAATATGGCCGCCATATGAAAAACAAAAGATAGTGGTAATAACTTAAAAACAAATGACAATCGGGGGTTTCTGTTTGTATCAAATAATTTGTTTTAGAAAAGTGTCTCAACAATGTAAAACTTTAAAAGAGGTCAGACTAAGCGTTATCGAGTTATTGAGGAATAACGAAATCGGCAAATTTTTGATTTTTCAAAATATTTTAAAAATTTAAAAAGTTAGGTCAAATTTGAAATGAGATTTGCCGCGAGTATTGAATTCTGCAAAACATTCCCCATTTAACCGTTGTTCTATATCTTCTAATAACCGAGATACCAATGGTGAGCATCGAAATCGGGACACACGGTATATATATATATATATATATATATATATATATATAATAATCGCCTACTGATTAGGTTTACCATATATATATATATATATTGCGCTGATAAATATAAGAATGAATTTATATATAAAACATGTGTATAAATAGATATATGGATGAGAAAATTGAGTTTTCAAATAAGGTAAATGTATGATTTGTCATATACGGAATCTTAGTTACAATAGTTTGACATACTTTTGCCTAGGCAGCTTGAATTACGCTTTGCTGTGTTAATAAAAGAGGCTATATTTGTCTTCACAACTAGCAAATACGAGGGATGTTTTCAAAGTTTTGCGAATGTATCTATAATTTTTTATTTTGTCAATGTTCATCAATATTACAATGTAGTTTTTCAACATAATCGCCATTTAATTGAATACAAGCATCCAAACGATAAAGTCCTCAAAGAACTTTTTCGGTGTCTCCTCAATCTACCTATTTATGGGACGTTTAGGTCAGTTAAACTCTCAAAACGAACGGCTCGCAAAAGTTTTTTCAAATCTTGAAACAGATGAAAATCACTCGGTGCGAGATCCGGTGAATAAGGTAGATGCCGAACCAATTTCCATCGTAAATCGTTCAAAACATCCTTCGTTTTTCTTGCGGTGTGCGGTCCTGTATTATCCTGTTGCAATAACGGACGCTTATGCAACTTCCCAGGCCGTTTACTGATAAGTGCCTGAAGCAGTGGTCCGGATAATAAGTTCGAATAATAGTGTGCCTTAATTGTAGTACCTTTCGCCAGACAACTCATAAAAATAATCCCTTCGCAATCCCAGAATACAGTAAGAGTTACCTTTCCAACAGACGGAACTGCACGCGCATTAAGTGAAGGCCCTTATTCGGGTTTACGGAATTCTTTGGATTGACTTTTGGTTTCAGAATTGAAATAAGGAATTCGTGTTTCGTCAGTGGTTATTATCTTTTGCCAAAATCCATCACCATAATTGGCTAACAGCTCTTGTAGTTGATGACAAGTGTCAGACCTATTGAGTTTCTGTTCCAGTCCTAACAGCCTTGGCACCCAGCGGAGTGAAACCTAGCTTACGCCCAAACAATTATGCAAGATCACATGAACTTGCCGTGTACCAATTCTTAGGCGTACACTTATTTAACAAATAACCATTCGTCTGTCCTCTTTCAGTAGGTTCTCCACGGCAGTAATGTTTCTTTCATTTACGGACGTGCTCGGACGACTACTGTCGTGGATCGTCTTTTAATGATGTTCTACCACTTTTAAAACGATCAAACCACTGATATACAGTACTTTTATATTCTGCAGACTCACCCTTGCAGGCGTTTAATAATTTCTGAAGTTTTCACATCCTCTTTCCACAAAGAAAATTATTGCTCTTTGAGATTTAGTCGCGTCTTCCATGGTTACATAAACTGAACTTCGAAAATGCGTCTCTAACAGCTGAATCAGACTGAACGACATTGCACCGGATAGTTGTATACACTTGTCAAGACTTATATATCACCAATAGCATTGCCTATAACTTCTGTATAATTTAATTACGGCACAATCCCCAGAACTTTGGAAACATCCCTCGTAAGTCATTTGATTCCTAGTAATTTCCATAACGTACTATTAATTTTATGGACGAAAATTAAATAAGCTCAGAAAACTTTATTTCTCGATATCTCCAAAACAAAATATAATAGCTAAAAGTCTTCATATGTCTACTATTAGTTCTTTGTGAAACTTGACATTTACATCTTTCATAAGTTTCAAGCTCGATATCTCCAAAACAAGGATCGATAGGAAAAACTTTATTTCGTATTTTTTGCTTAAAATCCAACCTCGAATACGAATTTTTGTTTTTCGCCTCCTGCTATAAATCAGCCTGTATATTGACGAAAATAAAGTTGCTAAAAGATTGTACAAATAGAGTTCTTGTTATACACATAAATACTCCTCTTATTATAAAACTAGACAATGCGAAATAAATGAGTACGCCGCCAAAAGGCGCACTTTTCACATTAAGATGTTCCGCTTTGTAATGTTCCCGTGAAGATAATTGGATTTCTAAATGAAAATCGTGTATAATTTTGGCGCTCGACGATAGGTCCTTATCGCCAGACTTACCCCCGGTAACTTTCTCGGAACAGATGTTTCAACAATAAAATATCATTTCCGCGATAAAATTACGATCATTTACACCAAGATTATTGGAATTAAAGAACAGAAAGTAAATGCTCAAAAAGCTATAAAACCCCTTACCACGATTAATAATTGTATCCTAAATACGTATTTAGACAACTAAGTTGTCATCATCAGTAGGTAAAACCAACCTAATCAAAGTGTCGCACATGGGGCACAGTTAAGCTAACGCATATAAAAATGCAACAACTTTACACGGCGTTCAAGTATACACTGACTTTCAAATAAAAATATAAGACTAAAAATTACGACAACTTACCTCTATTAAGAAGACGGCAACAATATGTGTTTATTCTCTATTTGCACGCCCTCAATCTTTCTACCTCTTTTCTAAGAATGAAAAAAGACAACTGTATGGTATCGGACCGTTGTCCGAATTAATCGTATTACGATAGATTTTAACGATATGAATGCTTTCATATGCGTCAATATCTCTGGGATTGTTTAAAAATTCAGGAATATTTGACATTAAAAACTTTTATTTGCTCTCCATGGTAACCCAATTTAAGAATTAAGCTATTGTTTGTAGGTAAATGCTTCATTGGAATATAACTGGTTGCTTACTATGCCACCTATACATTGATTTTTCTTTATTTATCATTAAACATAGGATAAATGTACGCTTTCCACAAAAAAAAATGAGAAATTGACGTACACAGAAATTTGTGTTTTATGTTTTTTTAATCTGTTTAATTATGTTTTTTTTTTCAATGAAGTTAGAATTATCTTACAATGTCATCCGAATGATTAATCATTACTAATTTAATTAGACGTGGTAAAATAATATGAATTCCAAATTCACGGGCAACCTGCAATATTGTTTTTCCATTTTCAGGTGAGCTATTAAATATTCTAGACCGTTAAACCTCGTTTAATTGAGGCGTACTTAAAACGAAAACCAATAGTAACGTTTCACAACCTTTTGACACGAATGAAGCTGACGTAAGCTGACAATTCATAGCACACGATCAAATTTTAGATTTCCCATTTTTTTGGTGTTGACAGTATTACAAACCGCGGCTTTGCACGTTTCAGGTTTCGGGTTGCCGTGCTAATAATAATGAAATTATTCTATAATAAATAATTTAGCGGTGCTGGTGAAGTTTCATCAAAGGTCCAGGACGTGCGTGATACTGGTTTATTAAATAAATATACTACAACTTACTTACTAAATAAAACACAGGAGCGTTGTTGAGCGAAGATGGTCGGCCACGTGGTCTGCGAAGATATACTCGGACAAGTATATGTAGAATTATGCTTCTATTTACCGAGATGCAGGGGCAGGTGCATCATGCCAGTACTTGACCAGTACGGCGGGTAAGATGTGGATCTTACGGGGATTCTAACGAGAAGAAGTCTGATAGTTTGTGCCGATAGAACACTGGTTTAGGAAAAAGGTCTGTTTTATGACCTAAGTCGAAGAGAGGGTCGATATCTTGACTAATAATTAATAAGAAGCGCGTGCTGAAGAGGTGTTCTATCGATGGCATAAATATTATTAAAATATCCTTTGCGAAATAAGCTTCCAAATGATATGAAACACCATAGGTGATGTACGTAATTAAATTAAAACAATTTAATGAAATGTATATAGAAATTCCACAGTGAACGACGGGTCATGTAGAAGACGAAGGGTCTCTCGGTTAGGGATATAACAAAAGAAATGCTTTCTATTTGCAAACGAATATGTACAGAAAAAATGTCTTAAGTTAATATTTTAATATTTCTAAAAAAATGCGAGATACTTTAAAGAAGAATTATATTATTTAAAAATACATTGAAATATTCTTATATGCGAAGCGTAACAACAGTAACGGTAATAAATGAAACAGACATGAAAATATACACGTCTGTAACTGTACACATGGACATACACCTCGTATTTTCCAACATTTACTTCTGCCGAAGACACGTGTTTCTGTCATTTACTGTCAGACTTAATCAGTTAGGCTAGAGAAGTAAATCGTAAAGAATCGCCTCACAAGGTATAGCAAATTTTGTCTTTATCAGGTGGCACCAAATGATCTAGTGACGTCTGACAAAAGAGACTATACCGAAAGTGGCAATTCTGTTTCATTTGTAACAAATGCATAATACGTGCTTAACGTATTGATATACTTTTTTGAGTAAGTGTAACGATAAAAAAGGAACCCGGTATAACATGCAACACTACTTTTGAATGCATACAAAGTTTCATTTTTCTGTGTACCGCCGTTGAGAAGCAATGTCATTTATCATGAGTTCTATTTCTGAGATGCCTACTAAGCAACGATCGGTGAGAGAACTTTTAACGTTGAAAGGTTACGCACCCATCGAAATTTACAGACATTTGAAAGCTGTTAATGGCAACGATTGTATGGACATTGCTCTATAAATGAGCATAGTGCGAAAACGCGCTATTTTCACATTAAGATGTCTCGCTCTGCTCTGTCCCCATGGAGATAATTAGATTTCTAAATGCGAAACTCGTGTATAATTTTGGGGCCCGACGATAGGTCCTTATCGCCAGCTTTCCCCCGGCAACTTTCTCGGAACAGATGTTTCAACAATCAAATATCATTTCCGCGATAAAATTACCATCGTTTACACCAAGATTATCGGAATCAAAGAACAGAAAGTAAATGGTTTATGCTTACAGTAGATGAAGTTGAAAGGTTTAGTTACGAGGGGGTATTGATATATTCTTAGCCTACTATTAAAACTATTTAAAGATGGAACCTTAGAATATTTTATTATTCAAAATAGTCTCCTCTTAAATTGACACAGTTAATACAGCAATCCTGCATCGTCTATAACACTTCTAAAAAAAAAAGATTTTTCTTGGTCTGCAAATCAGCCCTTCACAGCTTCTATTACCTCTTCGTTACACGTCCCAATTGACGCCCTTTTAAAATTCTTTTTCGATCGACGATACAGATAATAATCCATTGGGGCTAAGTCTGGGAAATAGGGCGGGTGTTCCAGTAATTCGAACCCTAGATCGCGAACTGTATACATGGTAATGCGCGATTTGTGTGCAGAGGCATTGTCCTGCAAAAATAACATACGTTTCGCTCTTGTCCCCTTGTCACGTCTTGTTTCCTTAATTTTCTCTCTCAAGGTGGATAGTAATTTAGAATAAGAATCTTCAGTGATGGTCTGATCGATTCTAAAAAAGGACCCTTTCAGCGAATTTTTGAACGGTTCAATTGTTCATTTGTGTTCGGCGTTCAAGCATTTAGGAATCCATTCCAGGACCTATTCATATGAAATCTTTAGTGCCTCAGTTACATAAAGAGATAGGCGGGCGCGGTTGTGTTTATCGTAATCAGCAGCTAAAATTACAAAAAACAAAAGGATTGGAAGTCCGAAAATCGACACTGTTTTATTTCTTGGAATTTTCAAATTTTTACGGCTTAATGTTAAAAAAAAATGCGAAATTTTCAAAATGCCGTAACTCCCTCATTTATTGTCCAATCGACGTGAACTTTGCGGCGAATTAAAGTAATCGTCGACACGATTAAAACGAGCCCAAGCATGCCTCCATAGGGTGATCAGTTTCGTCGCTACGGCGGCCAGAACTTTCGCAAAATTTACGGATTTTTCCGGGAAAATTTCGGATTTTCAGGCATAACTCTGAAACTGGACGTCGTAGAGCGTTCTAGTTTCCAACAATCGATTCGGCGTCTCAATCCGCATCCGTGGACGTTGGAATGATCGTCCTGGATGGTTTAGTTTCGGAGACACGGTGGTGGCCCAAAATCGAAGTTCCAATTTCAGGGCCATTTTCGCAAGTTCGAAAATTATTTTTTCGAATTTCGACCCAAAAACCTCTCCGCAAACCTTATCGCAATCAGCTGCTCAAAATACATTAAATAAAAGTGTAGGTACACCAGAAATCGACACTTTTTTATTTTTTGGAATTTTCAAATTTCTTCCGCTTGAGGTTCAAAAAAATTGCGAAATTTTCAAAATGCCGAAACTCTCCCATTTATTGTCCGATCGACGTGAACTTTGCAGCGAATTAAAGTATTCGTCGAAGCGATTAAAACGAGCCCAAGCACGTCCCATAGGGCTAGCCGTTTGGTCGCAACAGCAGCCAGAACCTTCGCAAAATTTCCGGATTTTCCGGGATAATTTCGGTTTCTTAGGCATAACCCCGAAACCGGACGTCGTAGAGCGTTCTGGTTTGCAGAAATCGATTCGGTGTCTCGATCCGCATCCGTGGACGTTGGAATAATAAAAAAATTCCGCTAAATTCAAAATAGGCGGTCTTAAGTGGACACAATTTTATAATCGATGTCGTAAAGGGACAAAGGCCGGGATGGTTAGGACATATTATGAGGATGTCGAGCAATAGCATGTTGAGGAATTTTTAAAAAGCAGTATAAGAGGGAGGAGGAGATGTGACAAATCTAGTGTGAGATAGTAAAATATGAAGTAGTAAGAAATAAAGAGTGATCATTAAAATTTTCGCTCAAGTAAGCCATGTACACAAAAAGTATGTCCTAACTTAAGTTATTAGAGGAGATCTGTCATTATAATTTCAAATGTCATGATTGTTAAAAAATAATTTGAAATGCTGACTTTTATATTAAATATATTTATAATTTTTATACAAAGTTATAGAATATTATAAAAAATGTGTAAAATGTTGACCATTCTCCACCAAGCATAATCGCACTCTATTTCGTAGAGCATTGAAAACATTGATCAGTATTTGCGGTGAGTTATTGATGTGTTCACATTTTTCAATGATTTTATGTCTTAACTCTTGTAGATTATTAATTGGTGTTTCATAAATAATATTCTTTATATATGGCCACACAAAAAAATCCATGACTGTTAAATCACACGATCGTGGTGGATATGGAATCGCTGTATTTCTACTTATTATCCTATCGCCATAACATTGTTGCAAAAACTGAATATTTTCAAGTGTAACGTGAGATGTAGCCCCATCCTGTTGAAAATATCCGACCTGGAGTTCATCATTAGTCAATTGATTAGTAAAAACACTCAGAATTTCGTTACGATATTTCTCCGATGTTATCGTGCCCTCAAAGAATATTGGTCCTATTAATCGGTGACGACTCATACCTACCCATACGCCTATTTTTTCTGGAGGTAGAGGAACTTCTCTCTAGAGATGAGGATTTTCACTGGAACACATACACATATTTTGCGAATTAACATAATCTTTCAAATAAAACCAAGCTTCATCGGTGAAAAAAGTATGATTTAAAATATTGTCTGTCATTCTTTGAATAAACCATTGGCAAAATTGTGTTCTTTTTTCATAATCCGTAGGTAATAGATTTTGTACAGAAGTTAATTTATATGGATACATGTGCAAGTCCTTTTTCAAAATTTTTTGACATGTTCCATACGAAAGCCCTACTTGTTGCGAAACTCTGCGAATAGATGTTTGAGGAGATTCGTTAATAATTTGTCTGACATTTTCAATTACGCCGCGACTTCTCTTGAGAGGAGGACCGCTTCCTTTTTTCCTTAAAATACTGCCTGTTTGACGAAAAAGATTTACACAATGCATTAGCGTATCACGGAAAGTTTTATAGCTAGGAACAGTATTTGGATATCTCTCTTCAAATTCCGCAAGGCAATTTTCTATTGAATGCTGCCAAATACCATCAATTTTTTGAGATGTCAGGAAGTAACATTCTGCCATAAACGTTTTGTGCATATCATTAAGGGCCATTACTTTTTATTTTGATGAAACTTTAAAATATATATTTGACACTGACAGATGTTTGAAATAACATCTTAATGACTAAAGCTACGACATAATTTTTATATACAGGGCCAGCTACGAGTGAAAATTTTAATGATCGCTCGTTATAAACTAACATCAATAACTGGAAGCAAAAACATCAAAACAGGAAAATCAGGAAATTCATGGCAGTGTTAAATTATGCATCCGTATAATGCAAAATTTAATAAGTACAGAATTTATCTTCGCTAAAGCCATGAAATACAATTTTATAAAAACATTCGTTTATGAGTAGCTTGACAGATAATATTTATTTTACGAAATTATAATATGAATGCAAGTATTGGATAGCAACGATAAATTTAAATGCTTTTTGTTTAGTAAAAGTCTCTATAATAACCAAGCCTTGTCACAGCATTGTGTCGGAAAATGTAGGTTATGCATACAAATTATCTCTTTAGATAAAATCGAAATGTATTGCACAAGTGCATTCAAGATCGACTGCTATAAAGATAATTTTTATTGAACTTTTAGAATATATATTCCGGTTTGCATAAAATTTTCCACTCGCGTAAGTTCGAATGGAGAGCTCCGGGGGAATCTCATAACTCATGTTTTGTTTCAACAATTCAGAACGTATGATTGACTGGAATCGATAATTGTATTGTTCTACATGAATACCATACTCACGTCAGATTATTAATACTGATTGTGTCGACCAGTTAGTACGTTGCTTAGATTGCGTATTAATTTTGGTCCGAAAAATTTAGTTGAGAGTGATCGTACTTGCGTGAAATTATTTTTCAATTATTTTTTTCAAAAACTGCATATACAAAACTATTCCGTGCAGAAATATTGCGCAATATCTTGCGATATTTATGATAGAATAAATAATGTATATTATGAATGAATCAATTGGTATGGTGTTTGTATTGTGTGAGGGCTAACACACATTTCGTTTAAGTGTCTACTTACTCATAACTTTCTTTTAACATTAATAATAACACAGGCCTGCATAAAATTTGTGATGACGTGATTTTTGTATGTTAAGTTCAGTTTTTATATAGCAATAACTAATTAAAAATACAGTTGGTCTCTACCACCCAAAGATTTTTTTTGCACAAAAGAAAAAGAAAAAAATATAAAAAAAATCTTATAATAGGCGTTTTAATACATTTTAAAATGAATGTACTACTTCAAATTCTAGGTATTAACCCAAAAATGATTTTCTGTTGTGGTTTTAAAGAAATTTGTTAAATAGGCTCTCATTACCTGATGTAAATCTTTTATTACATGTATTAATTTTGGACAAGATTTCCGGGAATTTTTATCTGCTAAATCCTATTTATTATGCTATCACTTTATTAGTACGGCGAAGAAGGATTTCAAGTTTATCACTTCAAACAAAATGTATATTTTAATGTCATTTACTTCATTATGGCTCTGAGTGTCGATCAGTAAACAAGTAAAATTAATTTGTCTTTAGTGTTGGGCGTGGTATTTGATAAATAAACATTGCTTAAAAATATGTCTAGCCGGTGCTGCAAAAACAAACCAGATGATTTCTGTTATATTTGTGGATATTTCGTCTTGAAAAAGTTTAAGAGACCAATTGGTGAATTTGTGAAAAATGCATATTATGCTTATTTCAAAATCAAATTAGGAGATCAAGATAAAGATTGGGCACCGCACGTTGTTTGTAAGGTATGTGAAGAAGGTTTAAGACATTGGACCAAAGGGAATAGGAAAAGCCTTCCTTTTGGAATACCGATGGTTTGGAGAGAACCGCAAAATCATCATGAAGATTGCTACTTTTGTCTTTGTGATATTAAGGGGCATAATAGAAAAACTTTGAAACATATTTTGTACCCAAACAATATTAAATCAGCTATCAGACCAGTTCCTCACAGTGATCATGTACCTATACCAATACCCCCCAAAGTACTACAAGAAGATATTGAACCTCTTCAACTTACGGCTCCGTACAGATGGATAGTGATTTTGAACCATCAACCTCAGGTCAAAACCAACCTCAGCTATTTTCACAAGCCGAACTGAATAATTTAGTAAGAGATTTGGGACTTTCAAAAGATCTTTCTGAAGTACTGGGGTCTAGGTTGAAACAAAAAATTTGCTTGCCCCAGAAACTACCTTCAGATTTTCCTTTTGCGGAATATGACAAAAACAACCAAACGAAGCTTTTCCTCGGGTTCTGCATTGGTTGAGGGAATAGACAATAGATATTTATATGCTAATACTAAGTGATATCCACGAACTCCTCCATTTTCGAATAGGCTCATTTCACGTTTAATACTAAATACCAGCCCCGATTCATTTTGTACTTCAGGATCTGGGGATTCCGTGATCTTATTAATATCCAGCTGTAACTTTTCCTTTAGTGTCAATTGGGGTTGGGAGGTTTGTTGCCTTGACTCATCATCTGTTTGTGATCCTGATCTTTCTTCTTCTTCCGTGTCATTTCGACTATTTTGTCTTTTAACAATGCTATTCTATTGCGCCCTCACTAAAGTCTGTGTAGGAACTGGAAATAAATCAAGCCATTCCAAATTCGATAATAACTGATTTTCATTATCTTTTCGTGGATTTTATAAATAATTCAACACACCAGTTAAATCTTCATTTCGCCGTTGCTTTATACGTTCCACTAAGGATATTTTATTTTATTGGCGAGTGCTGAGTTTTTGCTAGACAATTGTTTTATAAGAAATTTCAAAGCGGCATCAGCTGTGCATAAATTAGAATCTCGTCGACAGATTGCTTCTACTGTTAATTTAATTGGGGTCAGCACATGAATAATTTTATTTACTAACTCAAAATCAGCATCTTCTAAATGGATTGGATGGTTGAGATCTATAAGAACTTTTTGAATACAGGTGTTTAAAAGAGAAAATCGTTCCAGCATGGTTAAAAGACTATTCCACCTGGTTTCACAGTTCAAAAGAAGTGACAACTCTTTTTCATGTTCAATCTTCACATATTTTTGAAGTACTGTTTCATTTTACAATTGTAATCTTTTGAAATACACTACGACTTTGCGGATTTTCTTTATCAGCTCATTAATGTTTTCATCTTTCGTTAACCCTGGTATGTGTTCTCGCGCTAGTTCGTTTTGTGACATTAAGATTAAACCTAATTCTGGACAGTCTAAGTCTTCTAAATTGTCATCATCATCGCTATCGTTCATATAACACTGGCCTACAACCATTTTGGTGCTGGAGATTTTAGATCCGATTTTAAGTATGTCTTACATGGCGATATCTAAAATGTTACCCGTTTTCTTCTGTCAGCTCTAGTTCCCGAGAAGAAAAAAAACACAATTCACGAAAAAATATATATTTTATTGACATTAAACATCAAGAAATTGTCTTTTGAGCGATTTTCTAGAATGAAACTGACTCGGGCAATCTCGCATGATTCCCCAGCAATAGTCAGCCATCATATAACTGTCCCACCTTCCTTGGTATCTATTCTCCATTGTTTTTAGGTCTTGGTGGAAACATTCCTCTTGTTCTTCGATTAGATCTCCTAAATTGTGTTGGAAATGATGTAGATGACTATTGAGATAGTGTAATTTTACTCATATTACAGCCTAAATCTTTGAATCGCACCAGCATTTCCTCCACTAGTTCTACATAGTTGTCAGCCTTATGATTTCCGAGGAAATTTTGTGCAACTGCTACAAAAGATTGCCAGGCAAGCCTCTCCACATCATTCATGCAAGTCTCAAAATTAGTTGTGTCTTTCATCAATTTACGTATTTGAGGTCCATCAAAGATACCTGCTTTTAGTTTTTCATTACTTAGACCAGGAAATTTGTGAGAAATAAACTGGAAACATTGACCATTTCTATTGAGAGCCTTAACAAATTGCTTCATTAGCCCTAATTTTATATGCAATGGCGGAAGAATGATTTTTTTCTCTTGAAACTAAGGGTTCACTTATAACATTTCTTTCCCCAACAACAAGAGCATCTCTCACAGGCCAATTTTTTGCAGTCCAATGACGTGATTTAGCTCGACTGTCCCAGAGACAAATAAAACATGGGTATTTAGTATAACCACTCTGTTGACCCAATAAAAAATTAACCATCTTCAAGTCGACGCAGATCACCCAGTTATGTTCAATATAATTTATTTTTTGTAAAAGATTTGAAATTACCTCATATTCTTCTTTTACTCTATTCTCTCTTGAGTGAACAATTGGAACGGGAGCATATTTATTTCCATTATGTAGAAGAACTGCTTTTAGACTTCGTTTACTACTGTCAATAAAGAGACGCCATTCATTGGGCTGATAGATCGTTAAACACATGAAAGCCAGCAAACCACTCACATTACAGCAATACACAAAATTTTCATCAGATGAAAAAAACTTCAATAACTTTCCCTCTCTCGTGCGATATGTAGACACTCGAACATCTGAGGAAAGACAATTTTTTTCGTTTAATCTTGACGCTAGTAACTCAGCACGTTCATTCGAAAGATCTAAGTCTCTGATGAGGTCACTAAGCTCATTCTGCGAAAATGGCTTAGGATCTGATGTTTTTCCGCAGTCTTGAAAGTCATCATCTACTTGGGAAGAAATAGGTATTTCAGCTTCATCCTCCTGAGATTGCTGCACTACCTGGTGAAAAGTTGGTATTGGAACATTTTCTAAATGAGGAACAGGTCTTTGTACTGAAAAAATTTTGGGGTATTTTCATTTATGGCGATTGTTTTTCTTGATGTCCACTATATTAATCATACAAAAGTAACAGTCGTCATAATGATTTTTTTGTTCTCGCCATATCATAGGCACTCCAAACTTCAAACACTTACGTTTCCCTCTCTACCATTGTCGCAAATGTTCAACGCATATTTTACAAACACTATGAGGCACCCACACTTTATCTTGGTGTAGAATTTCAATACCGAAGTAAGCAAAATACAAACGACGCACTGTGTTTGTAATCAATTTACGATGATTTTTCAGTATGTATTCACCACAAACATAACAAAATATATCAGGATCGTTAACACAACGTCTGGACGTACTAGCCATAATGAAATAGTAACACAAACTTTATCGATGATATTGTAATAATGACTAGTTACGAACAAGACCATAACAAGACCGACAACAATTCACAATGAGGGTAGTAGGTAAACTAGAGCTGATGAGTTAAAATGACGTATGTCAATATACTGTACATTACCTACTTTATCGACAATTCAAGCAAACAGAGATGCACCAAAAAAAATTTTTTTTTTGTAGGTCTGTGTAATCAGCAGTCGCAGCTGGTTCATCTATTGTATCATCTGAGTCTGAGGTAGGGCTGCCTTGCCTGTCTTGAAAATAATTCTTTATTTTATAAAGCACATCACAGACGGCCAAATTGATACCATGTGCGAGATACAGTAGTTGTTCAGTGGAAACAAGCTATTCCACCTTTATCATAACGTTCGGTCTATCGGTTACAGTAGCCACGATATCAGTTTCCAGGGAAATATTAAATTTACTTAGACGCTCTTTCAATATCCGAAGACAATTTTCAGCCGTCATACTTCCATGAATAGGAACGAGCCCTAAGTTCCAATTTTTTTTATATGAATGAACGTTGACAGTCATGTATCGTTTATTGGACGTTGATGTTCACTCGTCAAAAGACTGAATCTTTGACCTGCACTTTTTAAATATTTTAATTCTGCAGTCACCTGCTTTCTGATTTTTTAACTGTAACTCATAACACGCTTTCGAATTGTGACTGCTGATTTTGGTAAATCCGTTTATTTCGTTAAAAGAGCAATTTTCTCAAAATTTTCTCAAAGTTGTGAATGCACTGAATGGAAATTCATCTAATGCAATAATACAAAAGAATTTTTAATAATATAAAAAATATTATTAAAAATGGGGTGTGAAGAACACAATACAAGTTCATTTATGTATTTTAATGTATCTTCTCCAACAGGGGCGTACCGACAAACATGTAGAAATGTGAAATACGTAAGTAGAGGGACATAGCCGATTCTAGCACCTCCTCATGTTGAACCTCCTCATTGCCCTTGACCTTGCATGTGGCACAGCCCAAGGGCAATGAGGAGGTTCTACATGAGGAGGTGCTAGAATCGGCTATGACAAGGTCAAGGTTATATCAAGGTTATATCAAGGTTATATCAAGGTTATATCAAGGTTATATCAAGGTTATATCAAGGTTATATCAAGGTTATATCAAGGTTATATCAAGGTTATATCAAGGTTATATCAAGGTTATATCAAGGTTATATCAAGGTTATATCAAGGTTATATCAAGGTTATGTAAAGGATATCACAAGGTCAAGGTCACGACAAGGTCAAGGGTACGGCAAGGTCAATGGCACAACAAGGTGAAGGGTACGACAAGTGGAGGGAGTTTAAGGTGCTATTTAAGAAACGTGGAGAACGTATTCGCAAATAGTGTAATCCTTAACAATATTATGGAACTATTACATAGAAAATATATTTTTTCTGTGAGTGAGTTAACAGAAGAGGAAGAAGATGAAATAATACAAGTATTGGAAAGTATTGGTGAAGATGAGGAAAGTGAGGAAGAAGAAAGTAATAATGAAGAAAATAATTATAATGAAGAAAATAATGATAATGAAGAAAATAATGATGAAGTAATTTTCGATGATGATGATGAAGTAATTTTCGACGATATTTTTGAAATAGAGACAGTGATACTTCTAGCAGAACTAGATAATATCAGTGATTTTGAAAATAATTAAGATGACCAATTATTAGTGTTTATTTATTTTATTATTAGTGTTAGTTAAATACAGTAGTAGTAAATAAATTTGCGGAGGATAGTAGATGTAGTACAGAAGTTGGTTCTACAGTTAAAAGTAAGCTTGAGGAGGTGCCCACCCTCGAAATCGTGCTAAAGCGCAGGTTTACCGATAAGAGGTTTATAAAGAGACAGTTGGTGTATGCCAGCAACAGTTCATTGCAGCAGTTCATTTCAAAGTGTTCATTTAAAGAAACTAAGATGTTTGATTGTGAGTATTGTGGTAAACAATTTTCTCGTGGAGATAACAGAAATCGACACATGTTAAGTTCTTGCAAAGGCAAGAGAATAAAAATCAGTGATAACAATCCAGACTTATGGAAATGTGAAATCTGTGATGTATACGTGGAGAAGAATTGTTATACTGCACATATTCGTAGTGCCACGCATCGAAATAAAGCGTTTGTAATAGTTGACGATGGTGTAAGAAGAAGTGTATCCACATTCGCAGGAAGAATAGTAAGTTATCAAATATCTGATTCGTCTCAAATATATGTTGATATTGAAGAATTTTCAAATAACATCAGAGAAAAGGTGTTGACATTAATAGAGAGTGTCGTACATGTACATAATTCGATTAAAATAAATTTTGAATTATATGGTATGTATTATTTGCTGACAAAAGATAATGTGGAAATCAAATCATTTAATACTATGAACAAGATCATAACGCAAGGAAGTGAATTATATAGCTTGTACAATGAGTATATTGATGAAATTAAGAATAAAATGAGCGAATTCCAGGAGCGTAATTCAGGTAAAATTGTATAAACTTATATTATTATAGTGATTTACGTATCTCTGATTATATTTCAGGTTGGACTTTGAGCAATATTATACATTTGGAAGTGAACATAAATAAATACAATCCTATGAGAGGATCAAGTTATGTGGACTTACCACCATCAATAAAGAAGAAGAAGGCCATTATAAATATTCAAAATGTTGACAATGCATGTTTCGCTTGGGCGATTACTTCAGCGTTAAGAGTGCCAGGTGGACTTCCCCAAAGACCTTCTTCCTATCCCCATTATGATACCGTGGCTGATTTTACTGGTTTAGATTTCCCTGTCCATTTAAAAGACATTGTTAAGTTTGAAGAAAAGAATAATATATCTGTAAACGTATATGGTATCGAGGAGTATTTCGATGGTGCTGTGACGGTGCATGATATAGTGGGACCTTTATATTTTACGAAACAAAGGAAAATGACTCATATAAATTTATTACTTCTTTCTGCGAAAGAAGGGAATTTACACTATTGTTGGATTAAGAACTTGTCTCGACTTGTGTCGGCTCAAAAATCACAGCGTGGACACCAAAAATATATTTGTGAAGGATGTCTAACTTTTTTTACATCGTTAGAAAAATTACAAAGACATGAACATGAAGATTGTAAGCAGGTGAAGGCGGTGTTTCCAACTATGAATCTGAAGACGAACAAATATGGTGAAGAAGTTCCGGAAAATATATTAAAATTTGAAAAATTTGAAAAGCAGTTAAGAGTTCCTTTTGTTGTGTATGCTGATTTTGAGGCAATATTAAAACCTATTGATATGGTAGAACCGGATCATGTAAAACCTTATAGTGTGAAATGTTTCGAACATCAGCCACATTCTTTCGCTTACTATATAAAATGTTCGTTCGATGAAAATTTGTGTAAACTGCGCACATACCGTGGACAAAATACACCTAAAACGTTCATGACAGAGTTGGAAAGTGATGTAAAATTATTATATAAAAACTATTTGAGTAAAATTGTGGAAATGAAACCCTTAACTGAAGAAGAGTGTTATAATTATGAGCAAGCGAGAAGTTGTCATATTTGTGAAAAAGCACTAGATGTGAATGATAAAGTATGCGACCATGATCACATGACTGGATTATATCGAGGTGCAGCACACATGGTATGTAATATAAATTACAAAGAACCTCGCTATACTCCAATCATAATGCACAATTTATCGAATTACGATACACATTTATTTGTAAAATCCTTAGCATTGGATAAGGAAGAAATAGATGTTATTGCCCAAAATAAAGAAAAGTATATATCATTTTCTAAGAAAGTATATGTTGGCGATAGAATTGACTGTAATGGTAAGAAGAGGAAAGTCTTCCATAAATTGAGATTTTTAGATTCATTTCGATTTATGAGTTCTTCTTTAGATAAATTATCATCTTATTTAGAGGATTCTCAGTGTAGAGAAGTGTCAAGATATTATATGGGTGAAAAATTTAATTTATTACGACGAAAGGGTGTCTTTCCATACAACTATGTCACATCATTTGAAAGTCTATCTGTGACAGATTTGCCCAGTAAAGATAAATTTTATGATATATTATCTGATAGCGAAATTAGCGATGAGGATTATAGTAGAGCCGTTCGAGTGTGGGATTTATTCGAATGTCAATCTCTGGGGGAATATAGTGATATATATCTACGATCTGATGTTTTGCTACTTGCAGATGTTTTCGAAAATTTTCGAAATATTTGTATGGACAATTACAAGTTAGATCCAGCACACTATTTTACGGCACCAGGTCTTAGCTGGGAAGCGATGCTACGAATGACAGACGTAAATTTAGAATTATTAACAGATGCGGATATGTTTCATTTTTTCAAACAGGGCATACGTGGAGGTGTCAGTATGTGTTCTAAAAGAATAGAGGTGGCAAATAACGAATACTTATCACAATTTGATCCATCAGAACCTAAGAAATATATATTATACCTCGATGCGACGAATTTGTATGGTTATGCTATGACGTCCAAATTACCAAGCGGTGAATTTGAATGGTTAACGAATGAGGAGTTAATGATGCTGGATGTTCAAACTTTGGAAGACAATGGGGATAGAGGGTACGTTTTCGAAGTTGATTTAGAATATCCAACAGCTCTTCACGACCTCCACAATGATTATCCCTTTTGTCCGGAACACGTTATACCACCTAATTCTAAACATCCTAAATTGATTCCAAATCTTTCAAATAAATCGAATTACATTATTCACTATACGACTTTGAAACAATGTTTGAATAATGGTTTGAAACTAAGTGGAATTCGACGCGGAATTAAGTTTAAACAAAGTAATTGGTTAAAGGGATATATTGATTTTAATACAAAGAAACGAAGTGAATCGAATAATGCATTCTACAAAGAATTTTACAAGTTAATGGTGAATAGCATATTTGGAAAAACTATGGAAAATGTTGAAAATCATGTTAATATTAAATTGGTTTCCCATTGGGAAACAATTAGAAACAGATTGGGTGCGGAGGCATATATTGCAAAGCCAAACTTTAAATCCAGTAAAGTATTTTGCAACACGTTAACAGCTATCGAATTGGCTCAAGTTCGAGTAGATTATGTAAAGCCTGTGTACGTAGGATTCACAATCCTGGAAATAGCTAAGAAGATAATGTATCACTTTTTCTATACCTTTCTTAAGCCTTTGTATGATTCGGACATTACACTGCTCTACACAGACACAGATTCTCTAATTATAAGTGTACGAAATTATAATGTATATAATGACATAAAAAATAATTTAGATATGTTTGATACTTCAACTTTTACTGAAGGGAACTTATTCGGAATACCACGCAGTTCACCTAGGCTCGGTAAAATGAAGGATGAATACGGCGGAGGTATTATTGAATGCTTCTATGGTACAGGGGCCAAAGCTTATTGCTTGAAAGTCCAAAATAAAACGGTGAAGACGGCGAAAGGAGTCAAAAAATATGTTATTGATAAGAAATTGTCCGTTGCAGATTATAGAAGTGTTGTTGAAGAAAATGAAACTCTTATGCGGAAGATGTACGTATTTCGATCGGATTTTCACACGATTTACACCGAATTGCGAAATAAAGTAGCGCTCACATCAAAAGATGATAAACGATATATTCTCCCAGATAGAGCTTCCACCTTAGCGTGGGGACATTATAGAATAGAAGAATTAGAACGTGAAGCAAATTTGCAGAAATTGATTACCGAATTGATGGATTACCAACCTACAATTGACTTTAGCTCCTAATTTGCTTTCCTATCTATACTTTTTCCATTATGTGTACTTTGAACTTATTACTTATGTAAAATAAAACACTGTATTTGATTTATTTTTCTAATTAGTTCTCTCATATGTATGCTTCTTAAACTGTTCTACCTCATAACATGCATACTATGAACTGTATCATAACTTATAAGAAATATAATACTGTATTTAATTTTTTTGTAATTAGCTCTCATAACTGTTTCATGTGTACTCTGAACTGTATTACTACTTCTTGTAAAATAAAACACTATAATTTATTTATTTTTTTATTATTTCCCTAATTTCATTCGAAAATTACGTTCTACAATACATTATCCTTAGATATCCAGGAGTTGTGTGATGCAGGCATACCCAACCATTTGACAAGGACTTGATTCTTTTTTCGACGTATAACTTTCTCAACCAGATAAACATCTGGATGTCGAACCTTTTTTAATTCTTCTTCATAAAAACCTCCGAGAACATTCTGCTTTTGAGAATCTTGCAATATATACGTTCTCGGATATGTATTCTGGACTTTGCTTATCGTGAATACTTCATAGGTCCAGTTCGGAGTATACATTTTAGAAAAAACGTGTCTATGCTTACTGATACGCACATGATCTCCCACTTCAAATTTACCAATTCTAGGGTCACCAATTTTTATGTGACTGTACACCGATTTTTGAATTGCTTTGGCATTCCTTTGGTTTACTGCAACAGGTTTGTATCCCGTTGTTCTGTGAACTGTATTGTTGTAAATGTTGACCAACTTTTGCAACATACCAACCCACCGGTAGTTACCGTTGAAGCTGAACTCCTTCCACATTTTATTTTTAATCGTTCTATTAAAACGCTCAACAATAGAACTTTTTAAATTGGAGTAAGTGGTGTAGTGATTAATGTTATACTTATCCATGATCTTCTTAAACAGCCTGTTAAAAAATTCTTTCCCTTGATCGCTCTGAATATTCCTTGGAATGTTTTTCTTTCCTGAGGAGAGTATGGATTCCATAGCCGCTGACACTTCTGCTGCTGTTTTATTTTTTATTGGAATCACCCACGCAAACTTTGAAAATGTATTTATGCATACGAAAAGATATTTGAAATTATCGTTTTCTCGAGCATAAGGTATCATCTCAACCAGATCGATCTGGAATAAGTCTCGTAGTCCTTTTATTATGACTCTCCGTCGTCTAAAATTTCGTCGCGCAGGCGCGTGTAGTTCATTAACGACATCCCTTTTAAGTGATGACATTTCCTTCGACGACTACTTCTGCAAACACTGGCTCTGTTTCTTTCGGTACAGGATATGGACCAATGTACTTCAATCGCAATTCCGCGTTGATGTCTATTGATACTACAGGATGGTTAAGAACGATGCTGTGAGCGTTAACGGACAGTCTCACTAATTCATCGTCGGAATAATTAACTGCAATAATCTTTCCACTGTATAGTTTATTCTTATATAACTGCGTTTGCTTTCGACGCGCAGGAGTTATAAAGTAATATGCATCCTGCCCAATACGTCCATTACTCTGCAGTTGAAAAACATATTTTGAAGGTTCCCTTTTTGGAGAAGGAACATATAATATACGAGTAAGCTTTTCCAATTCCTTCTTGAATTTAGGGTGTTTTAAAAAATTTGCTACTGCATCTTCTTCCGCTAAATGTCTTCTGACGATATGTTTATGTATGTGCCTTCCAAATTTATCTATTGTCATCGTAATACTCTATCGGTGTCGATATACTAACTGCTTTATAACTATGCTGCTCAACCTATTTAATTATTTTTGATTCCTGCAATTCCTCAATTATTGCAGTGATTTCGTTATCATGACCAGTATGTCCGGCATCCTTGGACGCCATCAGTAACTTCAATCTGTCGCACAATTCATTTACATCATCCCAATACTTATATTCCACAATACTCTTAGGAACAACGATCTTTCGCAACGGTAATTTTGTTGATAAACCCAATCCTGTTTTCCAAGTGCGGGTCCACCAAACTTCTGGTTTTTTACCTTGTACAATAGGTTTAATAATTGTCGTATATTTATAATATTTACTTGCTGCATATTTCCGATCCGGATCGTAATCAACTCTAGCGGCGTGAGTATCATTTAAAATGAATTTATAATTCTTAGCGTCAGCATATTGAAACTTTCCCGGTCTCTTCATAAACAGTAGCTCTAGTAATCCCTTAGTAGCCCTATAAGTAAATTCACCGATGATAATGTTGGGTCCATCAAACCTAATATTTGCGTTTCCAATCATCAGGTCACCATCAACTTCGCGTACACCATACTTCTCATCGAATTCTTCTTTCTCATCCGTCATTAACCCCATAAGGTAAGGTCGTATAGCGGGGTCATGATCTTTTAGCGCTGCCTTAACTACATCCGTCTCTAACAGAGTCTTATTTAACGACTTATTAGTAATTATTGACTTTGACGGACGCGTTTTCAAAAGCGATAGAGCGTGAGCCCTTGACTTATCTAACTCAAGGCTTTCACTAGAATCTAATTCATCACTTCGGTCCTCTCCTTCATCACCACCCTTTGGAGTCTCTGGCAATTGTTCCCCGATATATTCATCTTCTAGAAATGAGGGCTGGCTGAATGTCTCAGACATTCGAATCTTTTTTTTCAAATCTGATGAATTTGTAAGACTGGTTTCTCGTGGAGGTGTTCCGGCGAGATACACACTTCGTTGTTTTGTCGGAGATGAATGAGTGGATGGGCTGAACCATGACACGTGTCGCTGCTGTCGTTTACGCGGTGTACTTTGTTGTCGTAAAATTGACGTTCCTGGTATTGCCACATAAGATTTTTCTGATATGATGTCTGACCAAGATTCTTCTACTTCTTTAGAAGCGTCCGCAGAATCAGTTCGTCCTCGAGTTATATTACTGGGAGCTAATTTGCTAGCGATTTCAAGTAGCGGTTTTGCTATGGGCGCATACAGAATATTTGTTTCTCTCTGAGATTGTGCAATGTCAGCCCGTAATGTTCTTAACTTTTGTTTAAGAGCTTCGCGAGCTTGTATTAAATCTCTTATGATTTTATTTTCCATGTACACTCTATAACGAATACCTGTAGACTGATATAAATATTCCAGTAATACATGGTTTAAACCCTAATGTACGTTACAAACTCCTCTTAATTAAAACTTATAAACTTAAAGCACATCAAATTGTATACGATGGGGAGAAATATGTCAACTCTTCACAGCCTCATTAATCTGTTTATAGGTGTATGTAAGTATCAAAACCTAAACGATATCTTCCATCATTATATACAGAATCATTATCAATAAACAGCATACCAAACGATTTCTTCCAACACATTCTACAGATGTATAGAAATTGTTCATAGCTTAAATCATGAATGTGATCATTATAGATATGTTTCAAATTTGTACCGTCTTGTCGAAATAGTATTAACAAATTGGTATTATCTCTGATAAGTTGCTTTGGGACCGCACTGTATGTTTGCATTAAATAAAAACAATCTAAATTTCGGTGTCTACCATAAGAGAAAAAATCTTTTACGATATTCAAGTCGGCAGGTGGTATATCATCAAAGATAACGACAGAATAATCCGCCATTTGGTTAGGAGTAGGCATGTGATTAACATCAGTATACTCGTGGTAACCAATTTCAGGAACATTTTTCAATATATTTCTTAAGTATTCATACTTTTGCTGATGAAGAGATCTACTGCAGATGTAAATATTTTTGAAGCGTAACCCGTTCGGATGAAGTAATAGGGTTAAAAGGACATTTGTTTTGCCACACCCAGAAGGCCCCACAATTAATCCTCGCTTACATGAGCCACTGAAGAGGCTACTGTGTCGTATAAAACTCTTCGTAATTGATGTGGAATCATAGTTGTGCACTTGTAAGGATAATTCTTGCGGTTCCAATTGTACAATATTTGGTTCAGCTCCACTCGATTCCATCGACATAATCGATTCGACTTAACAATAACGACTGAATTATGATATCTTCGTGTGCGTTATATTATCTGTTTAGGATTAACTTAATATTAGAAATAAAACAAGAAATATAATTATTTTTTTATTTTTTTATTTTCTTTTTGCCGCCAATTTTTTTGGTTGGGGAAGGTGGCGGCGCCTTCCTGTCCGCAGACCCCCGATCAATTGTCCGTATCTTGGGACGCTGGGATACGGGAACCCTGTTTGAACGATTCGGCGAATCGTTCCTGCAGGGTTCTCCTTTGTGGCACCGCCAGAGGTGTCATTGGGCGATGCGACTCCTCGTATTCAGGTGGCAGGTCGGGGGAGTCGACATCCAGCAGGGGGTCAGTCGGTGTTGTTATTGTAATGGTCAGCGGACCTTCAATTTTTGTAATTTTGATCTCAACTTCCTGTAAAAAGTAAAGCATTGAAGTTATTACATATCATGTAAACTATTGCAAAACAGTTATAGGTGTAATTTTGCAGCCCCTACCTTGTCTGGATAGTTTTGTAGGAACTAGTACATTAGTATCGTGCAATGTGGGTGTTAACCAGGTCGGTGCAGAATTGTTTACAATCGAATGTGATGACAAGTTTATGTATTAGATGGTTGAAAATTTTGAAAATGTTGAAAATGTTGAAAATGTTGAAAATAGGTTGTCCGATGGTTCGTATCGTATCAGTGTAGTCTCGCTCATGAAACTTGACCAATGAAACAATTAATTATCGAAAATACAAATCATTGTGGTGGAAATGATTTTTGATAATCAATCATGTCTTCAATCAAGCTTCCAAGTCGATTCAGCAGATCCTTCCTTTCCCTTTGGCGGGTTACATATGAGTCATCGGATGGACTGACGACATTAGTTAGGAAATGAAGAACCTTGTCTTGCTCTAACGAATAACCGTTAGCCTGCCCCTTTAGCGAGATCACCTGCTGAAGGAAACTATCCGCTAACGAATTGCCCGCCAAATATCTAACACATGTGTTAGAAAACTGTTTACAATCCGCAGAGAAAGTTGCGAGTTCGGATGGTTGTTGTTGCCCACAGTGGAATTGTGAGGCAAACAACGACCCAGAAGCATTGGAAGGTGGAGCTGGAGATTCATTTGAAGGAGGAACTGGAGAAGCATTGGAAGAAAAGTGTTCAGGAATATTTGCGTTGGGAGAAGGTGTGGGGGACTGAGGAAGATCAGTTATTTCTGGAGCTGCTTGAGGAATTGCAGGTGGTTCAGTAAAAGAGCCGGAAACATTCATTTGAGGTTGGGACGCTGAAAAATGAGTAGTCTGAGACTGAGACAAGATTACTACAGATTCTGTGGTTAGATTAATCGTCTCCACAATCTGTGGTATTCTTGCCACCCCTCGTGTCACATTTACATCATCACACCTTTGCCTTCTTCCTACTGTATCGTCCGTGAGCAGTGTTCGCAGATTCGGCGCTCGAACCGCTCGAACACTAGGACTACAAGTTGTATAGGGTAAAGGTATATAGTTCTTTGTATTTTGCCCTCGTCGTATTTTGGTCCTCGTAGTGTGTTCTTGTCCTGTGGTAGAGATTGTAGAGTGTCTGTACATACGTCGTTGGGCAGTCAGTTCGCGTCGTTGTACCCTATCCAATTTGTAGTACTCGTCCTTCGACAAATAAGGAGGAGGTTGCAAAGGTGGAACGGTAGTTAATTGTGACACGAAAGCAGGTGGATTAACTTCTGCCGCAACACCTACTTCAACAGTATGCGGTAGGGGTCGTACCGCAGAAGTAGATGGAACTGCAGAAGGTAATTCAACTGACTCCGATTGTCGTCTAACGTCTGTCTGAAGGGATGATTCACCCAGTCGTCTTTCCTGTGACAACATCCATTCGAAGTCTACATTTTCAACATTTACAACATTTTCAACATTTTCTAAATAATTATACAAATCATCGTTATTAGTCTAAAATAAAAAAGATAATTAACTATGACAAATGAATGTGAAGAATTTGTAAATTTAAATTATATTCTCTATGCAATTACAAAAACTATTTAAATTATTTTCTCACTGCAATAAATAATTACTCACACCCAGAAAATTATTTCAATGCTTAATGTATTAACCATACATCATTCCGTATAATCGGAACATAATACAAAACTCAAAGTCAATTGTAGCTGTAATTTTAATGTTCTTTTGACATTAATAATAGGCAAATGATTGAATTTGTGTGCAGTTATATTATGATAAAAGAATAAATACATATTGGATAATAATAAGTAAAAAGCATATACAAGAAATAGAATGTAAGTATACTCACCATTACACTGCAAGATAAACGATGTGAATGATTATAAGATGAATAAAGGAAGTATATATATTAAAATCTCTAGGTCAAAACACGTCACGCTTTAAGAATAACAATGTTTTATACGTATGTCTGCTATTATGGAAAATAAGTTTTTTACACAATTTGTGAAGGTTAATGTTTTTTTATTTTATTTTTAATTTATTTTAAATTTTGGTGTTTTTTTTACATAATAGTGATATTACCAATAATATATTAACAATATTTGAATTTGTGTGCACTTTCATATTATTATAAAAGAGTAAACGCAAGAATCTAGTGGATGTAAGCATTTAATTTGAACTGTATACATTATTTTAGAATAAAATACAAATATGTGTTAATATTATTTAAAAATAAATATATATTTTAATTTATTTTTATTATTTACAGTATTAAAAGAAAAATTAATTTAGTGTACTCACCATTATGTTTATTATTTGAATGATTTTTAAGATAAATACAGGCTGTATATATATCAAAAATACCTATGTTAGAATACGTCAAACGTTGAAAAACAATTTTTTATACGTCTGTTACTTAATATGGAAATTTTAGTTGTTTACAGAAGAAATGAAAGGTTAAAGGTTTTTATACGTCTGTCTGCTATTAATAAGTTGCTTACACAATTTAAAATACCTATGTTAGAATACGTCACGTTCTTGAAAAACAATTTTTTATACGTCTGTTACTTAATATGGATAATTTAGTTGTTTACAGAAGAAATGAAAGGTTAAAGGTTTTTATACGTCTGTCTGCTATTAATAAGTTGCTTACATAATTTGTGAAGGTTACGGTTTTTTATTATTTATGTCTGTCTGCTAATAACATTTTTAAATTAGTTACTGTTGAGAGTTTGTACAGTGCACATGAAATGTAATAAGGTGTTTTATTTAAGTGTAATAGTGCTGTTAATAAGTTGTTTACACAATTTGTGAAGGATTTTAAATTTAGTTGCCATTTTTTAGATGTGGTAGATGTGAACATGTGAAAAAAACAACAGAAATTTTTTTTTTGGAAAAGGTAACATTTTTTGTTATTCTAAAGTTCCGATCTTACCCCTCCGCATTCCATTTTGTTCTCTATATTTTTTTTTATTTGTTGTACTCAATTTTGATTCTCTTAACGCATTTTTTTTGGAGGGGGGGTAATTTCCCCTCCAATTTTTGTTTTTTCTTTACTAACCGAAAAACACAAAAAAACAAAAAAAGTCGATTATCTCGGAACCTACTCGGATTTGAGCTGTGTTTGGGCCCCCCCCACCATCCCCCCCCCACCCACCACCCACCGCCTCCTCCGGACCTTCCCCCCCCACCCTCCCCTTTTTTTTCAACCATAGGTCCACTCCCCCCCTCATTTTCGCGAGCGATCCAAAAATGCAATAAAAAAAAATTACCATATAAAAATAATTTTCTTGGAATTAATTTTGTAAACAACTTGTTTTAATAGCGTTATAGCACACAGACGCGTGTAAGTAATGTATAGTAAAGTTCATGAACACTTAGGTGAGTAACCTTACTTAATTTTGTAAATATGAAAAAATTCTTGAAAACTTATTTTTGTAAATAACTAATTTTAATAGCTTGATAGCAGATAGAGGCGTATAAATAATGTAAAAAAATAAAAACAATATTTTCTTTAATTTTATGTTTATTTCATTCTTTAATATATTACATCAATAATCGACATCATATTAATATTTTTACTTAATTATACATTTACATAATCTGCAATCTCGTCTCCTAACACAACCCTCCACGACATCACCCTCGTACAACTGATGTTCCATACATGGCCTGCATTTTATTAAATCTTCATCCAATTGATAATATTTCGGTAACCGATGCCAGACCATCTCCAAATCAATACACCTCACTTTTGAAATTAAAAATGATTTTGGTATGAACATTAAATTCCAAGCATTTATACCAACTAATGATCCTTCTGCTTCATATTGATGTATAACATTTCCGACCCTCTCGACACCATTCCGTACAATTCTAGTCCAAATACTGCCCATTCTGACTACACTATTTGTAAATATTTACCGATATCGATTAAAATTTTTTTCTCTCTAAACTGTGGTACATTAAATACTTATGCAATCGTTCGACATTAGTTAGTGCACAAACAACGGAATCGCCAACGTGAAAACTGCAACTTGGTTCTTCTTTTCTTATTTTATCGGCATCAATTAAATCTACTATTCGTTTATTCTTCAAAATACTCTTCAAAAATTCTAGCTTCTCCCTTCCTTTAACGTACACCACGTTCACGTCGGCACACAATCGTTTAATAATTCCTTCAAACTCAGTCGCACATATATATCCTTCTTCCCACCTTAACCCGTGATGACAGCTGTAAGCATATCTCGCGACACGTTTATCCTCATCTGTCAAAGCATTAAAACTTAGCACAGGTTTGAAAACAAAATGACTCTTTTTGAAATTATTGTCACATGTAGCCAACTCCTTCGGCATTACCCTATGTATTTCAGAACGATACCATTGAAAATCGATAACAATAGACTTTTTGCCACGTCTTGCAGTCATCATGTAACGATTAACTAACCAACTACACAAACTGCATCACCTCAGTCCGCATCTCATTTAACAACAACATCCTACCCCTATTACGATATCTATTGTGCCGCTAATATTTTCGTTGAACCACTTTATTAAATGGTGAATACTGATATAATTTATTATGCATGATCAAACAGTATAGAATGGTATCCTTTGGCACATTAGCCTTCGTTGTAAACTCAATTCTTACTTCTACACCACTTTTATGTACCGCATCTTCTTGATGTGAACAATCTATACCTATTAGCGGACACAATTTAAACTGATTCAGTTTCATAAGCGGTTCGCTATGATCGTAACCATAGTAACTCTGTTGAAATCTAGCGTACATATTATATAAAACAGCTACGCGATTCTCGTCAAAATCAACACGAACATTTTCGTATGGGTATCTCTTCCCATTCAAATAAGCCATCACGTCCGTTAAATTAATTGCATCAAATTTGCTCATATTTTGAGACAAACTTCCTTTTTTCCCACTTTGAAAACCCAAAATTATATACCTCGGTGTTTCTAATTGTGGGGCAGTTTTAATTGCCCAACTATGTTTAGTTGTCTCAGGAATTCCCGGATTTTCGTGAATTTCCCAACCTCTAAAAAACATTTCCATCAGAGTATTCTTCGTTGTTAATTTTGTCAGGGATAAATCTTGAGCCATACCCACTTTAACATGGGGTACTCGCCATATTATACTATCAATAATTAATTTCATTTCTTCATCGGCAACAGTGTTCATTATCGCATCGCTATCATCAGCACATCTCTTCAATATTAATTCTTGCGGCATATGCATAATAATCTGCTTTACGTCTTCTGCAAAACCCAATAACATTTTAAGTGGAATACAAATACTAAAATTTCCTCTAACATCTAAAACTGGAGCCTTCCCTGTAGTAAATTCCCAACCGCAATTTTCTAATTTATTTATATAACTCGGACTATAAGAAAAATATCCCTTCATAGTTGATGTTATACCCACATTTCTAACTTCATCTACCTCCGATCCACTCATTACATATCTGATATTACTAAACATAAAAGCTCCGGCATTATGAATCAGAGATGCTGTAGCACTTGCTTTACTAACATCACTAGCTAATCGTAATTTCCCTTCTATTAATAATTCCGATTCGGATGGTAGAGTATATTTATCTATTTCTGGAACCACAATTCGTATTTCATCATTATTCCCATATTTTGGTGAGCCAAATGGTGCATGATTGTGGTATTCCAATTCGATAATTGAATTATCCACACGAACTTTTCTCAAAACATCTAACACTTCCATAATTAAAGTAATTCTACCTCACAGTGACAAGCAACTTCTCGCAACACAAATTATTCTTACACTGACAAAATATCCTCATCCTTTTTCTATAAATACTATTTTTATACTCCTCCGTATTTATACCAAAACTCTGTAACCCAAATTTTTCAAAAATTTTCTATTTTCACCTGATAAACCACCATATTTCACTATTCGCCCCATCCCGCTCCTCAATTTATTTGATGACTTTCCTGTAGATCGTCGAACTTGCTTCCAAAATTTATTGTTAGTATTACTTCTCATGTTGCTTAAAATTTGTTTGTAGTAGTCACTGTTTTCTTCTTAATCGTAAATAAACTGTTAACTCTTCACCTCTCAAATCAATTAATCGTCCGTTCTGATCGACGGCTCGAATTATAATATTCGTTAACATGTTCACATTCACGGGCATATAAATGTTCTCTTGCGGAACTTCTATTATCTTAAACCCTGGTGGAACATTCGGATGAAAATGATATAAAACATGCGACAACTCCCCGTTAATATATGAACCAGCAACTACATTACACATAATATCGATGGCACTCATTTTATTAATATCAACCACCTCATCACTGGTCCTCGGAATATTTCCTTGTATTTTAACTTTTCCAAAGCCTAGTAGAGAACCAATTGAATTTTCTACAGTAAAATCGATATCCACTGAAGACTTAATAGTTGCTTTCAAGGTATTATTATTTGCGCTTAAATTAAAAAAATTCTTATCATCTGTACCGAGACGCACTTGTTCTTCAATATACTTCTCTAAATCTGCTACGTCATAAGTACCCTGTGGAACTAATATATTCTCCCAATTCCCGGGCTTACCCGGGGCTATAGCATAATATCGAAATACATTATTCTCCGATGTAACATTAGAAATAGAATTATAAGTTTGCAAACTCAACATACACATTTCAAATTCACCATTTAAATATACAGGCGGATTCAATACACATGTCAACTGTGGTCCTTCTCCTGATAAAACAAAAGCCAAATTATCCGCACCTCCATCACCATCACGTTCCATTTTATATACATACAACAATATTAAATTATTTACTAAAAGAAACTCGTTCTCAACTAATGAATCCTTTCAAAAAGAATAAACACAAATGTCCACAATTCACAGTATTCAAGTCTTGATATCTCTTATAGTTATATCGTATAACGCCACCCGCATTCGATAATAAATAGTTTTCGACCTCAGTCGGAGGTCTTAAATCACCATAACTATCGAAATACTTTATTATATCATCATGCTTCATATAAGCTACCCAATGAGTACCTTCTCCAACATTATCGTCCAAATTAACTATTCCCTTTTCTCTTTTGCGTATGATTGCTGGTAGGACATCTCTACTAAATATACCCCGAAAATTTCTTATTTTCCATCCTCTAACATATTTCCATAAATCGACTTCAGTTAGAGGTCTTCGGGGTAATTTGCTTAACCGTTTTTTGAAACATTTCCACTGGGTAAATATACACCACAACCAGATTTGTATGGTTTAATATATAACCCACTCCCAATTGGTATTCCACACCCCGACTTATATGGTTTCACATATAAGCCGCTACCAGCTTTTGACTCCATAGCAGTATTGTGGCGTTTAGTTTCTTCTAATCGATCTCTTGCAGCTTTAGATGAATTAACTGCATTCGCAATAGCTGCAGCACCTCCACCTAGCGATCCCAGGGCACCCAAAGCTGCAAATAACGGAATTAATGGTAAAAAGCCACCCTTCTTTGGTATTGGAATAATTCTTGAACGAGGTAATAAAATTTTCTTTCCAGACTTCCTCAAACTCCGATATGCCAGTTTTGCATTTTCTAACATTCCTTTTCTACTGCCCGCCCGTTTTATTGCATTGCGTGCAATTCTCATTGCCTGCATAAATGATATAGAACCACCCACAAAATTCCGTTTCATGTTTCTACTTCTTTGTTTATTAACTGGTTTACTGTGTCGAGTCACTCCTTTTCGAACCCGTCTCCTCACACCCATACCTAATTTTGTTTTACCTTTCATAGCACCAGCAACTATAACAGAAGATAATTTTTCTCCAACTCGAGCGTCTGCACTCTTTAATCGTTTAATAGCAATGTTATACAATTTTTTATCCGCTATATGTCGCTCTGATAAATCACCAGATTTTGAATAAGCTATATCGTGCTCTTTGCAAGCCTCATCTAAATCATTCACGCCTTTATCACCTCTCTCCAATCGCTCTTTTAATTTCGTTCCTGGTCCACAAAATCTATACCCTGGTATATGTAGTTCTACTGGAAGCTTATTTATTATTGTATTCAATAGGCCACCACCTTTCCTTCTGCCTTTTCGATTTAAACTACGCCGTTTAACCAAATTCCCCATCTTTTATATGCAAACGTTTTAATGTATCTATCATAAGCGATGGTTCACACTTTAACACAAAACGCTCTCGATTTTTATATTTATACACACTCTCTTTTCTCTTAATTTGCAATTATAACTATCATACAACAACCTCTACACTTTAAATAATTCAATATACTTAGTTCCTTAATTTCTACTCATAATATAAAATAAAAGACTGTATTCATAACATAATTTATTATTATTAATTTTTATATGTACATATAATTTCAATTACGATTTCTTCTTATTAGATCAATATCCTGATAAACTTTTTGAAGATGATTTACCAACATCTCTTTTGTTATACACACACATTCTAGAGTTGATCCCTGCAAAACTTTCTCTATTTCCATATTCAGATCCCCTCCACTTACAGATAGATATTGAATAACATCCTTATAAAATTCATCATACTTTAAGTTTCTTAACGATTCCAACCGGGATTCCAGCACCTTTCTCACACGCCACAATTCTAACAAACCTTCAATTGATAAATACAACAAATCTCCGTCTTTGTCAATTTTTAATATTCTGTTCTCCCCATCAAAACATTCGCTAGAAAGTTCTAAATTCGATATGCGCATACTTGGAAACTTTCCACCACAATAATCGAAATACTTCTTCAATTTCGCGCTCTGCATCATAAATTCTGCCCATTCTTCAGAATTAAAAAATATGCATTGCTTTCTCACACCAACAATCTTCACTATCGGTTTGAAAAAATTATCTGGTAATAAACCAACACATACCCACTTTGAATGACTTTTATTTAAAAAATATATGCTCTCTGCTACTAGAGGTAAATTCCATGAAGATTCGAAAACTAATTTTTCAGAACATCTGTCAAATTCTTTCCAAAAATTATCCATTTTTCCCACTTCCGCAAAAAAATTTTCTATCATAGGATCGAGCACTTTTTTCTCCATTACCTTATTAAAATGTTCTTCGTTAGCACTCACAATTCTTAATTCACCTTCTTCTAAACTATCTAAACGATCACAGCCACACTTACGCTTCACCGTTCCCATTATATATACTGACTTCTTAACATCGCTGGATTTATATAGTAGCCCCTATGAACTGCCGCTGGCAAACACCAACTGCGTCTTTATAAACCTCTCATCGGTAAACCTGCGCTTTGATTCTAGCACCTCCTCATGTAGAACCTCCTCATTGCCCTTGAGCTGTGCCACAGGTTCACCTTATTTAAAATATATTATTTAAATCATATTTAATGTTTTAGTTTTTTCTTTTTCGGTATTCCAAATTTTCTAAATTGTTGGGTAATACTCTTTTTACAAACTGAGCAATTTCTCTTTGAAGGGGCTGGACCGTCAATTTGTTCCTCACCGGTATTATAGTGTCTAAAACACGGTCGATATTCTTCTAGTTCAATTTGTTTGTCAGGTGAAATTAAATGCCAGAACTCCTCTATCCATTCTGGGGCTACTTTCGTTTTAAATAAATCTATTGGAATATATTCTATTAGATTTGTTTTAATACCAGATAGATGACCATAATTTTCATAAACAAACTTGACTGCTTCTAATATTAATTCTAGGTGTTGGGACATTTTGTTTTAATCGCTGGTTTCAGTATACTAAGCTTCTATATTATTTTCAACAATATTTATTGGTGATCAAAGTCAATGAGGAGGTTTTAGAATTGTTTGGAAGTTAATGGAACCTTGATATAACCTTGATATGACCTTGACTTTGACCTTGACCTTGACCTTGACATAGTCGATTCTAGCACCTCCTCATGTAGAACCTCCTCATTGCCCTTGGGCTGTGCCACATGCAAGGTCAAGGGCAATGAGGAGGTTCAACATGAGGAGGTGCTAGAATCGGCTATGTCCCTCTACTTACGTATCTACGTCTTTGGAGAAGATACATTCAAAAATATATAAATGAACTTATATTGTGTTCTTCACACCCCATTTTTAATAATATTTTTTATATTATTAAAAATACTTTTGTATTATACAAATTTAGTGAGGTTTTACCCACTCAAGTATGTTTCAAATTATGTTTTCATATACACATTCGGCTCACACCGACAAGTAGTGAAGACACGAGAATACAGTTTTTTATAGATACGGTGGTTACCGACTATAAAAAAACACGTCTAGTTCGGCTGTTATTATGTAGACAGCGCTGAATATTCCTTCACGCTCTGTCTGAATAATTTCGGCTAGATAGTAACGTAGTTATGTTTGTTTTGAACTTTCGTTTAGCTGGCGGTGGTGCTGTGTTCAGATTTTCAGAATCTTGACTTGTTGAAGCTGTTAAACGACTAATGTCAGCTAAAATCTGAATGTTATGTCTTGATGACAAATTTGTATGTAATCCCTTAATCGATCCACCCAAACTCTTGAGAATGGCATGGCATCGCTTACATTTAGCACTATTCCCGTCTTTCGCAACTAAAATATAACTCCATACTGACGACGTATAACTGTTTTTTTATGTTGAACAAAGTCTCCCGCTATTTAAAATAACTTTTTCAGATAATTGACTTTTAAATTTAAATCACGTAACCTGCGTAACCTTGTCGCTGGTAGAATAATAAATGAAAAAAGTAAATCCTAATAAGCGTATTTATACTTTCGTACAGGGAATCCCCGACGGAGAATCCCTCGCAACAATATTATGATATATCATATGAGGTAATCGTGTGATTCCCCTGTTAGCCCTTTGGGGAATTACTTTAACAGTATTGTATTAGAGTATGCCGGGCGGGGAAGTCCCTTCTAAGTTACATTTTATTTGGGCTGTACCTGTTTAGTTCTTTTATCGTACGGCGTACCTAAGGTTGATTTTTTGTCTTTATGTAGTAAGTTCCCTTAATGTAATCTAGGTAAGGTCATTGTCAAGGCGCAACGGATTACGGAATGCAGACTGGTAATCGCGAAAATACCGAGATTAGTCAAGTACAGATTTACGGGATCAAAACCAGGCCGTACTTCCGAGATCCCGCGATTCGGGATTGTATCTTTAGATGTGGCCTTCGGCAAAAGTTAGACGCAGTTTTTAATGGAATTCCAGATTTAATAACATTGCGGCAATTGTGTATAAGGACAATGCCTCAAAATCCAACTATTAAATACGATAAAATAAAACAATATTGCCAGTATGCACCTATAACCAGTTGCAATCTAGATAGGATGTTTTCTATCTACAAGGATGTATTTCATTCAAACAGGACAAATTTTAATATTAATACTTCTTTGCTCAACTTGAACTACAAAATAAACAGGTAAAAATGTATTTCGTATTTTATACATCACCACCCGTTTGTTTTCTAATTATATAAATAAAATTAAAAACTCTTTAAAAATAAAAATTTTCAATAGTACGGTCGGTGGCGAAGAGTCATTGGCCTCTCGTGTCCGCTCTCTAATAATAACCAAACGTTGTTGAAACCTGTATTTTGCCATGATGAATTGCCAAACAATTCTAAAGACAAATAACAGCTGGTTACATTTCTGCCATTTTAAAAATTTCTGCCATGACATTTTAAAAACATTTAGTCTCTGTGGGGAAACCCGTTACAAATGTAGTTTAACTAAGCGAAATTATTACACGTAGAAGAATGTAGTATTTAATAAAAATGCAAAATACAATGTTAAGAAAGAAATAATAATAAAAACAGTGGTCGTAGCGTAATTTAAGAAAGTATTCGGAAAATATTTTACATTATATTTGCCAAAGACATTTTTAATAAAACGTTCGTTTTCAAGATTGGTATGCTGTTTGACGAATGGATTAAATGTGATAAAAGAGGACAATCAATCATGCTTTTTTAATAAATGAAGCGAAAGTCTAGAACTAAGCTGTTTTCTTCTATCACCAAGAAGAGCGTAGAAGAAGAGACGTTTATTCCATGCCTCTTTCATCGTATGATCCATCACACTTAAATGAAAGGTATTTAAAAGATAGTCTCTTGCACTACCAATTGTAGGTACAAATAATGATAATACTGAACAAAAGAGCCGTATTCCAATCTACTTCTTACATAAGCACAATAAAATGATTCTAACGTCAATAGATTATGAAATTGCCTTCCGGGTTTTATAATGAAACGCAAAGATTTAATAGCTGTAGTACACATATCAAGAATAACTATTAAATCGTATTGATGAATCAAATTTCCGCACTGATATCCTTAAATTCATCTATTCCGAAAATTGAGAGCATATGAGAATGGAATTGAAGTTGAAATTCTGATATACGAGACAAATTCACATTCGCCGGTGCGAAGTGATTCCATTGTATTTATACCACTAATAAACTAATTGAAGATTTGGTAATAATTCTATACAATTGTTTAACGACCAAACTGTAGAAAGAATCTTGAGATCATTAGCGTGTTATGTTGTTTGTTGTATTTTAATAAAATACATTTGTCCTCGATATATCGATTTTATTAATTTAGAAAACGAAATGTACACTGTATAATACTGTCGGTACAAAATTAATTACATCTCTTTAAAAATAACTACTTGATGCTTTTCCTAAAATAACTTACGTTTATGCATGAGACGAGCTGGTATCATTCTCTCGGCCGGACGGAAGTAATATAAATTCATAGAAGTAATACTAGACGGAGAGAAATGAAAATATTCCTCGCGTTTGCAAGCACTCTAGAATCCAAGAGCACAATGATATCGTTATAATAGGGAAATCAAATATTAAAGGTATAGTTTGTCCATTAATATAACGATCCGACCCTTTATAATTTAAAAGGATTATCGCCGCAGGTATAGAGAAAACTTGTAAATGCGGTAATAAACCGTATTAGGAAATACTAGATTTTATTAACTAGAGAAGTAATTATGTTTCGTTTAATATATAATTTACCGTTTACAATTTAAACTTTATTTGATTCTAATGTTAAATATATATTTACTCTAAAATGTTAGTCTATATATTTATACCGAGTGTCACACAAAAAACACCCCAAGCTGTAACCCTGTTATTTACATTCCGATTTTCATGGGACAGCTGCCAAATAAAATGGTTTGATTAACGCTATGTTTGAGGCTACGTTTATTATTTTCCAGCGCCATTTCTAATTTCTAGCGATTGTCAACTTTTTCTTCAAATTGCTCGGTATATTTTTTTCATCATTGGATAGAGATTCTTTTCCTGAATCCATCGATGTGCAATACATCAATTTTAGTTAAATTTAGAAAAAAAAAGAAATACTAGCACACTGTCCGTATAATTCTCTTAGTCACTTGTGTTCTAATCGAAAAATAGCGCATTACGCATATGTAACTGTCATCTTGGACTTTTTTTTACTAAGCAAGCATATTCTGACATTTTTTAAGTAAGTTATGATTTATGAATGTCGATCAACTTACTGACATGCTACAAGTTTATTTTGAATTAAATAAAAACTTTAATCAGGCGTTGCGAATTTACATGGAACGTTTTCCGGAAAGAGAAGTTGCAGAACATCGTAAGTTTAGCCGACTTCAAGAAAATTTAAGAAGATTTGGATATTTCAAGAAACCGAAAGTAGTGCGTACGAAATTTTCTGAAAACGTGGAACTGGACGTTCTGTTAGCTGTTGTTTCTTGGCACACTACAGTAAAGCCACAACTGACTTTAAGAGAATGTTCGGAAAGTGTTTTAATTATTTTTTTCTCTGCTAAATTTACAATTAAAATGAATGTATTGTACATCAATGGATTCAGAAGAAAAATCTCTCTACACGATGCAAAAAAATATATATCGTGCAATTTGAAAAAAAAAAATTGACAATCGCTAGGAATTAATGATGGCGCTGGAAAAAAGTAAATGAACCCTCAAACATAGCACTCACCAAACCATTTCATTTGGTACTAGTCTCATGAAAATCTAAATTTAAATAACAGAGTTACCGCCTCGGATGTTTTTCGTGTGACACCCTGTATATATACAGAGTGACAGAGAGCCAACTTACACATTTCAATTGTTAATAGTACGCTGCCGCGATGGCTTGTCGTGGTTGGAGGGAAGGGGAATGGTAGAGGGGAGGTAAACTGCAGAATGTATACAACAAATTTTACATAAGAATTTAAACGTGCAGAAAGTGTGTGTGAAAATGATGTTGAAAATTCTCACATTCAAACAAAAAGAATCCCTTGAAAATATTTGTACTCATATTTTAAGTGCCTTATTCGCCTGACCTCGCACTATAAGACTTTTATCTGTTTCCCAAAGTTAAATCTGTGAAAGAAAAAGTGGCACGCGTCTTAAAGAAACTCACAGAAGGAAACACACAATGAAAAATTCGAATGGAGTGGTGTAGGGACAAAGGAGGGGTGTATGTTGAAGGGGATAATAATTAAGTATATATAAATTTAAAATAAAAACTTTTACAGCATCGGTCTCGTTATTTTATACCCACACCTCGTATATTTCCTTTTCTCCTTGGAATTAAAATTTCAGTAATTTCAGTACAATTATAAATTTACGCACCCAAGATGTTAAATACGCCATTTTATAAAAGATGCTGAGTTCCTAAATTTACATTTGGTGAAATACTAAAATTACATTTCATCCAAAATTCAATTTATTTAATTTAATTTAAATATATCCCGAACTAATTACGCAAATCCGTTACTTAATTGTAACCGCAGCGGTTACTGTTGGAGGTAATACATAATGCTCCTCTTAGCTCTACGTTTTGTCGAGTTTCGGCGATTAATTAATGGTTTGTTATTCAATCTACCCTTAGAGGGGTTTTTTAAGATAAGGCTAAAGTTTGATTTATGTATTAGTCGTCAATGTCTGTTACATTACTGTTAATAGACACGTCATAATGTAAATTATAGTTAGATAAACCATTAATATATCACATCGAGAATAGATTTTGATGTAATTAACATAGCTTCGGTAAGTGGTTCTTACTACAAAGAACTACTTTGTAGTAAGAAGTAGTTCTATTCTTGGTACATTTAGGATATAATTATTTTGTGTGTTACACGGAAGCGAATATATAATTTACACATACACGCATATCCAGTCACAACCATATGCTCTTTTTCTGCCGGGAATTGCATTTTTCCAATAGTTAACTGCATTATAAACAAGCTGCCAACATACGAACGAATATACAAGCTGTCCTTGAAATAAAGAGGCAAAGTATGAACAATGGAAAGATGCAATTATATAGAATATTAATCCAATTACGATGCGAACCTCAAAATTAAAAACCCATTAAAAATTGTAATGTGTGAGCCAAAAAAAAGTTTCTCAGAGTATGCCGTGAGTAAAATCGCTTGTGTCTTAATTTGATTCGACTTACTACTTTGTAGTAAGAAGTAGTTCTATTCTTGGTACATTTAGGATATAATTATTTTGTGTGTTACACGGAAGCGAATATATAATTTACACATACACGCATATCCAGTCACAACCATATGCTCTTTTTCTGCCGGGAATTGCATTTTTCCAATAGTTAACTGCATTATAAACAAGCTGCCAACATACGAACGAATATACAAGCTGTCCTTGAAATAAGGAGGCAAAGTATGAACAATGGAAAGATGCAATTATATAGAATATTAATCCAATTACGATGCGAACCTCAAAATTAGAAACCCACTAACAATTGTAATGTGTGAGCCAAAAAAAAGTTTCTCAGAGTATGCTGTGAGTAAAGTCGCTTGTGTCTTAATTTGATTCGACTTACTACTTTGTAGTAAGAAGTAGTTCTATTCTTGGTACATTTAGGATATAATTATTTTGTGTGTTACACGGAACAAATTACAATGCAAATTATACGAAATTTTATTTGAAAAATTTTCGTCCACGTTGGAGCTTGAATTCATGTCTACGGTTTGCGAACCGTCGCCCTAACCAACTGAGCCACAAGGATCTTGGTGTCAAGTCTATTGGAAATGCCATATAAGGTACCGATGTTTACAGTCAGATGTCAGGTTGAAAGTTTGAAAGTTTGAAATTGCTAATTTTTCATCCTTAGCTATTAATATATAGAGATAATTTCTTAGCCGTTCATTTTAATACATCATTTGACAAATTCTTGGAACTTTCGGCTTTTATATTAAATATTTTAAATATTTTCAAATTAGTATGTTATTTTGCGAAGTAAGTGCGAACATTGCTGTCTACAAATTTCAACGGAAATTATACGAAATTTTATTAGAAAAATTTTCGTCCACGTTGGGACTTGAACCCAAGTCAACGGTTTGCCGGACCGTCATTCTAACCAACTGAGCCACGAGGACCTTTGTGTCAAGTCTATTGGAAACGCCATACAAGGCACCGATGTTTATATTCAAATGTTAGTTTGAAAGTTTGAAATTGCTCATTTTTTATCCTTAGCCGTAATTTCTTAGCCGTTTACTTTAATATATCATTTGATAAATTCTTGGAACTTTCAAACCATCAAACTGACATCTGAATATAAACATCGGTACCTTATATGGCATTTCCAATAGACTTTACGCCAAGGTCCTCGTGGCTCAGTTGGTTAGAGCGACGGTCCGGCAAATCGTAGACTTGGGTTCTACGTGTTCTAGTACCAACGTGGACGAAAATTTTTCAAATAAAATTTCGTAAAATTTGCTTTGTAATTTGTAGACAGCAATGTTTACATTCACACTTACTTCCCAAAATAATATACTAATTTGAAAATATTTAATATATAAGCCGAAAATTCCAAGAATTTATCAAATTATATATTCATTTGTTATCTTATTCTGTTTAATTCGTTTTTAGTTTTATTTTCTACAAGTTGTCTAAACTCTTATTTACTTATTTTTTATTTAAATTATAATGTTCATTTGTTTTCATATTTAATGTAATTATTACATTTATGTCCTGTAATTGGATATCACCTGTTGGGAATTAAAGACTATTATTATTATTATTATTTATATTATGTACTTTGAAAATAAAAATATTATTATGTAAATCATGAAATACGTGATACTAAAACACAAATGCTTTTTATTATTTTAAAAAGGATTGTGAAGAAAAAAATTATGAAGATTTATTTGAAAATTTTATAAACATTGAAATCGAAATACATATTGAATTAACAGTATTTTATCTTATTTTTTCCTGTTTTGCAGAAAACTGGCAGACATTTCTAGATCGACGAGGGGAGTCGTAATCCTTTTGACCGACCACAATACAGCCGGAAGAATCCTCGACTACGCTAAACGTCTAAACATGGTTGACGGTCATTTCGTTTGGCTGTGGATCAACACAGCCGTCGGCCTAAAGTACAAGAATTACACTGACGAATCGTCGGGAACGGGAAAAGATGCCACGGCACCAAACGAAAAAATCGATCTTCGCGTCGAAAGAAGTGCTCAAACGCTCCGTTACAAGCGTCAGATTCGTAAAGAACTCTTCTTTCGCAACGACATCAGTGATATGCAATTTAATTCTTTTTTAAAAAACGATAATTCTCTTTTGTTCACGAACAATAACGATATTAATAGTCGATATAATAGCGTTGAAAGTTCTAAATTTAGATCGCGCAGGGAGACATTAAACGTCGACGGCCCTGATTTCGGCGCCATCAATAATAAGTCCGGTGGCGAAAAGACGGTGTTGCCTCAAGGTTTATTAAGTCTAAGGCCGCTACCAATTCGAGTCGATAGGCATCTCGTTAAGGGAGCTGTCAGACTGTTGGTGGCTACATTAGAGATGGCTCTGGCCCGTACTCCATTTTGGCTGATGGATAGTCTGCAAAGAACTCAATTCATGAGCAGCTGTTGGAAGCCGTTGGGTCCTAGCGAAGGAAATTTTTCTATAATTGTCGCCAGGTAAATATTAAATTTTGAATTTTATTTTCTCTTTGTTTTGATATTTTTCTTCAAAATTAAATATTGCAAAAAAAGGTAAATGTTGTGTTTCGTTTTAAACAAATATATATATATATATATATATATATATATATATATATATATACAGGCTGTTCTTAAAAGAAAACAACAACGTATGAAAAATGGACAGATGCAATTATGTAGAATATTAATTCAAAAATTATGTGTTAATTACTACGCGAACCCCAATATTAAAAAACCCCTGAAAATTATATTATGCGCCGCCTATGAACTCAGAACATCTATAAATGATACCTTTATTATTTACATACACACATTCGATAAAACGTATCTGTGTGTGTTACATATGCAACAGCTGTCGATGTTATAAAAACTAAAAAATCGAGATAATATTCTTGTATGCTAAGGGTGCGAAACCTGAATATGTTTACGTACTAAATCAGCTGCTAAAAATTTATACTTTTATTTGGTATGTAAGTGAATTATTAAAAATTAAGGTGTGTGCCCTAAGGGGCATTTCACGTCCACAACGTTCTTAATTTGGTAACAATCTACATGTTTCCCTTGTTAATAAGAACACGTGAATGTAAATCATATTGAAGGTACACATGTAACGATCGAAACTGGGAATCGGGGAACGATTGTTCCGCAACTTAACATTACCCGTACTCTTTATTTCTTGAAATGAGGTGGCGGGTCAAATATTTTATAAACAAAGGTATTTTTAATAATATAAAATAATATTCAAAATCTGGTGTGAAGAACACAAATATAGGTTCACTATTAATATTTTTTGTGAACGTGTCCGAACATATCCCTCCCCGGAGATGCAATACGTATTTCGCCTTTCTACAGGCTCATCGGTACGCCCCTGTTGGAGAAAGGATATCTTCGGACACATTAAAAAAAAGGGACCACATCGCCATATCATAGAAATTATCCAGACCAAGCGTAGAAGTAAATTCAGCGCTGCCTGTTTTCAAACAGCCGAAGTACTTCGCCCTGTCCACATAACCAATGCGAACCAACAACGCCCTTCCAAAGGTGGCACAGCCGTCTCTCTAGAAACTGTATTTTGTTTGTGTCTTCACTCATACTACGGACTAACCGCATGTGTAATGTATCAGAATAATTGAAACATACATGAGTGGGTAAAACCCCACCAGGCAAATGTTATTGAAACCTCTTATTCACTTTATTATTGAATGAAACTGTAAAATTATTATTATGGAAGTGTGTATAACGTTCTAAAGAGTTTTTCATTATACATCATACAAATATTCTCCACCCAACGGCTGACAGAAATGAATCTATTGCATCCAGTTTTCTATAACTTCGACGATATTTGCACATAATATTAAAAGTAATACTTTTTTAGAGTGACAGTGATACATACAGATGCAATACGACCAACTATAACGAAGTAACAACTTCCACAATAGATTTTATCTAAGTTAAAAATAATACAGTAAAACCTGTGTTAACAAGCGCCTGTCTAAAGCGGTCACCTGAGGTAACGGACAGCTTGAAGTTCCCCAAACCGACTATAAAGAAATTCCCATATACGAAAACCCGTTATTTACAAAACGACCTCGGTCAAATAAATCCAAATGTTTACAGCTTTCATAGAAATTTTTATAATTGACAACAATTTTTATAATTACATGTTTTCCAAACTGTTTATATTTTTCGTCTCCATGTCAATTATTATTCTTTATAAGTTTAAAGAATATAAGTAGATTAACATAACTCGCAGATTCAAACGCAAACTTAAAATTATATGTTTGTATTATACAAAACTGTATAATTGTATATAACTGTATTCTTTAAACTGTTATCAAGATAAAGTTTCAAAATTATAATTAAAAATGAAACGAGGCCATATAAAGAATAATAATTGACATGGAGACGAAAGATATAAACAGTTTGGAAAACATGTAATTATAAAAATTGTTGTCAATTATAAAAATTTCAAAATCTACTAATAATGTTGTTTTGTTGATGTAATACAGACGTGACATATTCACAAACATACATATTCACTGATAAGAATAAAAGAACGCAGTTAAACGTAAAATTTCTTGGAATAATATTTCGTAAAATTAGTTATATATATATATATATATATATATATATATATATACATATAATAACTTCGTGACCTTGGTATGATATGGTAAACCTAATCAGTAGGCGATTAAAGGCGATTAAACTTGACATTTATATCCTGTCATTCATATTTTGTATTCTCTTGATAAAGGCGTATACAGCCGAAACATGTAGAGTTTTTTAAATACATATATTTTGAAGTAATATACAGACCTTTAATCGCCTACTGATTAGGTTTACTATATATACATATATATATATATATATATATATATATATATAAATATCTGTAACTTACGTAACTTAACCTTGAAGGCGACACAAATTGGATTTGACAGCTTGTTGCCAAGAAAAGACTTTTCCCTAGTTCCAGCAGCAATTGCAAAAGCAGACTGTCACCAAGCTGACGTCATGGCTACGTTACGACACATCTCATTTCTCCGTGCAATATTTCCCATCCATCATTTTAGATGAGAGCTGCATGAAAGCTAAATGTACGCAAAATTAATTCTTCTTACTATAATTAGCCTATAAAATTGACTATAAAGTTATTTACACGTCCCTTAAACATTAATATTATATTAATAAACTGTCGCAGTATCATTATTAATTCGTTGATTGAATTGAAAATTTGCAATAAGGACGCCTTTATCGATTACAAAAAAAAACAAAATATGTAGGTACACAATATCGAGACTAGTAAGATTGTAATGAACAATAATAATTTGCAGTTATACAGAGGAATTAATACTTCTGTTTTACAACTCAATCCTTTACCATTCAAATAAGCACTACGCACTACTAAACACTAAGCACTAGTACTACTACAGTAACCCTTTACAGTTTTTTAAGACAAAAGCTTGAACACTGAACAGTATAATTCATACTGCCCCATCGGAAGAGGTGTTTATTATACCAGGTGTTCACACGAAAACTTAATATTGAATTATTTGTAGTGTTCTTAAAGACGAAAACTCGAAATGTTGGGTGGTTGTTCAGGATATAGGGGTACAATGAACAGTATATTTCATCCGCCCCATCGGGTCTGTATGGCCCGCCGCCCCAGCCACTCTCATTCCAAGATTTTAAATGAAACCATGTATTTTTTTAAAGTAGAAATAAAACTAGGGTTCTAATCTTCACTTTTAATCTTTAATAGTAACATGACAATTGTTTCGCCAGCACAGTGGCTTCCTCAGGTGCTTACATCTAAAAAGTACGTAACAAACTAAATTAAAAATTATATATATAAAATCAAGAAGGTTGGTATTATTTTACAATGTTTTTAAAGAAATCTATGAATTTACACAAGTATTTTCGGTAGTGAGAAAATGTGGCACATCTGGTCGGCCCTAACTGTATATTATAGGGTACCAAACATGTTTACGCACAAAATTTGTTTAATAAACAACATATACATTTGTATTATCGTCTAAACAGATTTTAAGTAAATACATTTAATAAAGGCGAGTTATTTAAATCTAATTGGTCATTTAATAAAATTTGTGAGTGTCTTAATTTATTGATTTCGAAACTTTCCAGTATATTTAATTTGTTGCCCTTATTTTCTAAATGCAGAATTTGAAAATCTTTATCAAAAGTGTGGTTTTCTTCTAATAGATGATTCGCAAAAAGTGGAATTTTTATTTTTAAACGAAGAACAATGCTCGGCAATGCGTTTTTCAAACGATCTTCCTGTTTGACCGACATATATCTTACCGCATCCACACATTAACTTATAGACTCCAGACTTCCTATTTTTGTCTGTTTTGTCTTTATTGTTTTTAATGTGTTTGGATAAATTATTATTAGTTTTGAAAACCGTGTTAATATTAAGTTTTTTTAAATAACTTGAAATATGCTTATTAGGTATCCCAATGTACGTTTGTAAGCTAAATTTTGAATTTTCCTTATCCTTTATTGTAGGGTATACCATAGAGATTGCTTTTTTGAAAAGTTTTTTTGTCAGCATATTTTCAATTGAAGTATCTGCGTAGCCGTTATTGATAGCTATCTGTTTGACCAAATTTAATTCTTTTTCATAATTTTCTTTGGATAGTGGATAATTAATTAATCTATGTAAAAAATTATGGAAACTCGCTGTATTTTTTGGTTGATTTTGAAAGAACACAATTTTCTTGAAATTCCTATGTGAAAAAACTAGATTTGCGTCATGCAATTTATGGGATAGTCACGGAAATATTTAAGGCAAACTTAATTCCCAATATTTCAGTTAAATTAAATGCTAAAATTGTTCACCGTTTACATTTAAACAAAAATAAAGTCTATTTTGAAAAGCATTTCTAACATTTTCAGACACTCGTGACACAAATCATACATATATATGTATATATACCTACATATAAAATTTAAACACGTTCTTGTACAGTATGTTGATGACAATGTTTGCTCTGTGCCACAAGAAAAAATAGATCTAACATTAAAAATTTTTAACAGCTACAACAAACATTTACAATTTACTGTGGAAAAAGAAAATAACAATAGCGTGCCCTTCTTGGACGTTTTAGTCATTCGTGACGATAATAATTTTATCATTTTGAATTGGTATAGAAAACCAACTTCATCTGATCGGTTCATTAATTATCACTCTCATCATCCTCTCAATCAGAAGTATAACACCGTTATAGCTATGAGAAACCGAATAGCACATATATGCCATGAAACCCTTCTTAATGACAATCTTAAAGAACTTTTCAACATCTTCGTCAACAATGGCTATCCTAAGCACATACTTAATAAATTGATATGTAGCTCAAACTTTTATGATGGCTCGGTGTGATTTACAAAAAAATCCCATACATTGGTGGTCTTACTCATACAATTGTATCACATCTCAAACAATTTAATAACATTAAAATGGCTAAATACAACACCTATACTTTGAAGAAGTTGTATAGTAAGATCAAAGACATAACACCTTCCTTTTTAAATTGTCATGTTGTCTATAGGATAGCATGTTCGGATTGTTGTGGCTTTTATATAGGTCAGACATCGCAGTGGGTAAAACAGCGCATCACACAGCATAAAAGTGATGTCCGCATTGGAAAGAGGTCTTGTGCATTGGTGGACCATGCACTTGATCGTGACCATACATTCAATTTTGTTGACGTTAAGATCTTAGACGTTGAAAATAACCATAAAAAAATAACCTTTTTAGAAATGGTCCACATTAACAGACACAAATAAAGTAAATTATAGATCTGATACTAACGGACTAAGTATAATTTATTTTAATATACTCGGTTAGTTGACCATCTAAAAATTGTTTTGTTATTTGGTCCATATATTGTTAAATTTATAATGCATTATTTTTTTATATACTTGTGACTTTAGTTTTTTGCTATATGTTTTGATTTATATTTTTTATTTTTCATGTTTTAACTTTTACATATACATGTTTTTTAAAGGTTTTAAAGGCTTGTATCTATCTACTTTAAGTTTTAAATCTAATCAATTTTATTGTCCTTGTACGTCAATTTTATTATTTTTTTCAACTCTACATTTTGTAAGTATTTTACTACTGCTTTATACTCTTATTTATTTAATGTTATTTCTCATTAATCTTGTAGTATCTCCGGAAGAAGCAACAAAGTTGTTGCGAAATATAGGGATACTTACTAAATGAGTATTTTAATTGACAGACCGCTTGCCCGCTGTTAATTTATTATATATATATATATATATATATATATATCGGCTTGCGCCTCGGTCTACAAACTTATATCCTCGACCGCAAAATTGCTGTGACATAAAAAACTATTAATACACTCTTTTAAATTCAGAAAATAAATCGCTTTTTTTTACAAGTTTTCATCAAAATTTTAGATTGAATGTCTTTTGAAATCGACTTAACATTATTAATTAAGCTTTAGAACAAGCAGAATTACTTTTTTTTCTAAATCACGTAATAGAAGAAATCGCTATATTCTTAGTTCGAAAGAAAACAACTCGAAGCAATTCGGTTTCGGATTATTGAACATGAGTTATGGAAATCTACGTAATAACACGCGCTGAGAAAAGTATGAATCGGAAAATATTATCTTCAAGCGCAAATAAAATAAGGGGAAATATGACGAAATGAATTTCGCAGCCTCCTTGAATTCGAGAATAAGAAACGTATTCGAGACACTGTACATGGAATTTTAAACGAAGTTTTCCGTAGATAATATATTTTAAATTCTTTAAGAGATGCTGTTTTGGTAATAAAAATGGAAAAGGACGTTTAAATTTCATTGCCTGACATTATAAATAATTTTAAAATAACACTGGTCAATAAATTTTAATTTTTTTAAATTTTTCCTTAGAAACTGTAGAATTTTCGTTCCTTTTATAGTTCTAACAGTTCTAATAAGAACAAATTTATTCTGTCACGTCAGATTTTAGAAAAAGAAATACTGAAAAGTAAATGAAATAATAGTAACTAAATATGTACATTATATGGAGCTACGAGCTTGTATATGGTATCGTCCTGTTTAAAGTCATTTTCTTTTTACTTCTTTTTATTGTTCTTCGGCACTTTCTGATATCAATGTCCAACAATAATCAGCAAGAATTTCACTGTTCCACTTGCTCTGATAACATTTTTCAATAACAGAAATGTCTTCATGAAACCTTTTGCCGTGTCCACCACTCACGTCGCCGTGATTCGGGGAAAAATCCATACGCGACTGCAAAAAATGAATTTTATAGCTTCTGTTGCAGCCCAGTTTATCCCATTAAGGCCCAAGGGTAAAAATAACTAAAATCTTGAAAAGAAAACGATTTAGTTTTATTAAATATCCACAAAGATAGAGACACATAAACAAAAAAACGAAAAACTTTAAACCTAAGGCTACAATAAAATGTTGTGTATACGCAACGTTGGGCGTACCCGCTAGCGTTTGTGAAAACTTTCAAAGCAGGTGGGATGTAAATGACAGTTACATTTTTTGCACATATAGATCGTGGTACTTTTACATTGTCTGCATCTACGTCTGGCTTTATTTTCTTGCTCCACAATGATATGTTGATATTTATCAAACTGGACTTCGGGTAAAAGAGCAAATTTCGATGGTCGTCCAAGATTAGCTTTAGTTGTTCCAGTTGCTGTCTCAGAATTCTCATCTTCTACAAAAGCGTCTTCATTTTTTATTAGAGCAACAGCCAGATACGAACGGAAGTAAATTGAAACATTTTCTCATTATTAGCCCTATTGTACACTTTCCATGAATTCACTATCACGCTATCAACCACCTTGATGAAAAGTGGCCACCACCACTTTTTGCCTCTAACACGAATTCTATAGTTGGCGATGCCATTATCATGTAGGTCTACACCACCCATATTTTGATTGTAGTCGTTTATAACGTTAGGCTGTTGCACAGAAATATTGTGTTTTTCTTTTCTGCTGTACCTTTTCACAGATACAAGAGGTTCTATAGTACCATTGTTGGTCGCTACAGTGACAACAGAATTGTCGTCCCATCTTACAAGCGCAATTAGGTTTGAAGAATCAAAAGAATAATCATATGATCCGCGATCTTTCTTTTTCACAATTTTGCAAGACTCTAAGGTATTATTAGATGTTCTGTTTTCTCTCACTGTGCCGGTAGCAAAAAATCCCTTTTGACCCAATGAACACAAAAGGTTATGCGATGTAAAGAAATTGTCGAAATAAAAACGGTGACAAGACGGATTTTTTACGACGGACAACAAATCCATTACTACTTGTTCCCCTAAACTTAGTTCTCCTTTTTCTGTGCTTGCTCCACCATAAGGAATAAATTTGTAAAGGTAGCCATCGGAACTGCACAAACAGCATAATTTAAACCCAAATTGTATGGGTTTACTTTTTATGAACATTTTGGCCGAATGCCGACCATAGTATGGCACCATTTCCTCGTCAATGGATAGATTCTTAGAAAATATACCAAACTGCATGTTTTTTTCGTTGATTCTGTCAAAAAGAGGTCGCACTTTTGAAAATCGGTCCTTCTTGTCTAGCTGATCATTGTCCGAAAGATGAAGACTTTGCTTTACGGACATAAACCTATTGCGGCTCATACATATTCTAATTAGAGGAATCTCTTTGTCTTCATCTTTCGACCAGTATAGTTTAGTGCTTGGTAGGGTATGATACCCGGTAAAAATCAGTATTCCAAAAAATCTTTTCATCGTAGGTGTGTCTATCTCAAATGAATGTCTATTATTGTCGTAGGCGTACTTTTTAGAAAAATTTACGATATCATTCCAAACATCATCTGAAAAATATAACGGAAATATATCATAAGGGCACTTTCCTTCTAAATCAGCAAAAATGTCTTCTGCATTATTTATGACATTGGCATCGGGAGTTGATTTATAAACAGGATGCATTTTCTTCCATTTTAAATTTGGTTTCTTTTACCTGTTTTATTTTTTCTGGAAGTGGATGCTGTCGATGCGGCTTCATCTTTATCTTTAATATTTTCTACTTGTTTCGAATGAATTTCGAATGTTCCCGGTATGTCAAATTGTCGTCCTCTGCCAAAATATCGCCGTCAATGTCTTCTTCGTCTGTGACTTCATCAACTGGTGGTGGAATATAAACCGCTTGAACTTCGTCAATGTCGTCTAAATAAACATCGTCTAGTTCTGCCAACAACTCTGCAGTAATTAACGGTCGGATCATCTCCCAATCTTTACTCATATTTATAAATCTGAATAACAACGATAATAACAACGATTATATACATATTAGAGTATAAAGTAACTTACTATTCACGGATAAATAGGTTAATTTTATCAAACGTTGGAAATATCTATAAACATCACAGTATTATATTTACACAACTCACTTGGTTAACTGTTAATATGCAACTGAAACAAATCTTATCAAAGCACTTTATTTGACACTAGCTCGTCTAATTTTGTCGGAACTCGCGGACAACAAGTCTAGTATTCCCAACGTTGTGTACGCGCAACTTTATCTTTAAAGCTGATTTTCTAAGAGTTTTGTCATTTGAATTGGAACGAATTTTCGTCTATGAAAGATTAAGAGTCTAATATGCATATAATTGTAAAAAACTTAGCTGTAGGTTAATATCCAGGAATATACTGAGGCACTAACTGGCCAGTCTTTAACAATGTAGTAGGAATTTCTTGATTAACTGTCCCGCTCACAAAGAAAACGACAATTCTTTACATACCCAAGTTGTAAACCGAGTAGAATTGCTACAATTTCGTAGTCTGCGCTGATATACCATTTATACATTTTCTAATTAATACACATATTGGCTTAGTTAAAAGCAGATATTTAGCTTCAAATTCACACACATATACATATACGCATATGTATAAAAATTTCCAAGGATACTAGTAGGGATGGCTTTCACTCATGTAGAGGGGTATGTGGAGAGCGGGGATGACATTTGTCTGAGCAAACTATCACGAAAGACTTAAATAAAATGCCTTCCATTGTCGAAGACAAAATACAAATTGTATTATGGTATGCGAGGGAAAATTCGTATAAAGACGTGTAATTTTTATTTGTAGCAACATTCAAAAACGTCCGCCTCCCTCTGTGTCAGCTAGCCATTAGATTGTAAATAAATTTCGTACAGAATTCTCACCCGCAAAGCACACTCCAGAATGTAGAGACCGGTAAGCGTATGTATTTTTCTTGTTCTAAATATTTCTCGGACCGAGTCAGTAAGTCCCAATTTAAAAACAGCACGAAGACATTTCTTCTGTAGAATAAAATGTCTTCCCACATCCACACCGTTCCCCCAGAAGCCCAAACCATACTGCAACCGCGATTCTACGTAAGCTCCATACGCACACAAACTGGCTTCACTGTTTACTGAGCCGGCGACAACCCTAAGGGCATAGTGAAATGGAGAAATCCTCCGAATATATGGTGTATATGGGACTTCCAATTCAGTTGTGAATCGACCCTTATGCCGAGAAACATTACTTCGGGCGACGAGGTTAGTACACCGTTTCCATAGTTTACAACAAGATCTTCCCGCTAAGAAACAGCGAAATAGATGATTTGGGTCTTGCCCATATTCAACTTAAGTTCGTTCGCTCTGAACCATGCACTCGCACAGGACAATGCCTGTGCAATGGTTTCCCTCAAGATGTTTGTTTCCGTTGATCTTATTGCCAATGAAACATCATCCGCAAATAAGGCCATAGGATAATTAGATACCAGTTGTAACCCATTTATGTAAATTAAAAATAAAAGAGGCCCCAGCGCGGATCCCTGTGGAACACCCCTGGCAACAGTGAGCCACCCAGACCCAATTCTGGTTCTCTCTCCATTCACTGCCACGACACTTTGTCTTTTCTGTTTTCTAGATAAGATCTAATAAGGCTTCAACAATTCCCCTAAATCCCAAGTTCTCCAATCTCTCCAAAAGGATCTTGTGATTAACGCTATCAAAAGCCTTGGACAAGTCCATAAAAATTCCTGCTACTTGCTCTTTGTTCGACCAGGCATCAAGTATTTCACAAATCACCTGAAATACGGCTGAATATGTCGATTTTCCTGTTTGATAACCATTCTGTTTATCTGTGATCAGTTTATGTTTGTTAAGGAACCCATTCATTCTTTTATATATCATCAGTTTTTCAAACACCTTCGTCACATTCGAAATGAGTGCTATAGGTCTATAATGTGTGATGTCATGAACATCTCCTTTCTTGTATACCGGACACACAACAGCCGTCTTCAAAGCATCCGGAAAGGTGGACGTCTCGAAACATCTATTGATAATATGACACAGTAGGTCAGCCAGATGCTCTGCGACGGTCTTAAGTAGGGGAACGGATATTTCGTCATGTCCCGCAGACATGGTGTTCTTCAGTTCCATTATGGTGTTGAAGACCTCTGACGGTGTCGTCGGTTCCATAAAACATGTCTCCTTACAGGACATTTCTTCCAAATGTGTTGGCTGTCTTTCATCAATATATAAATCCTCATGATCTAATGCTCTAATTAGTTTTCAACTTATCATGATTGTTCGTGTGCCAAACCAGAGATTTTATCTAAATTTCTTTCTGTTCGATTTTATAACTGCAGAAATACACTCAAATTTGCAAAAGTGTATGAAGATAAAACATCAAGGTAGTGGTGTACCGTTGCAACTCGATATATAGCTTGGCTAAAGGGCTCCTACAGGGATAGTTCCAAATAATCTAAATACTTTCAGTTTATCCTCATTTACCTAAAGTTATTCCCAACTGCATTTATATTAAGTATTTTTGCTTCGATATAGTCATTCAAACTATTTGTGAAATAATCATTCCTTCTTGGTAAACGCGAAAAAAGAAAATAAGTCATCTCAAAGGGGAAACGTAAAATATTTACTCGCGCGCTTGCTAATATTTGTCTTGCCCTAGTTGTTGGCACTTTCGTGTTGGTATTTTTAATTTAAAGCTGAGTTGCAAAAGTTCAGAGAATAAGTCCTTAACTTTCAAAAAAAGAAGTACAACAGGAAAAGGAAACTATCTCATTGGTACATATATACAGATATACGAGTATAATATCGAAAAGCTTCTATTATTATACAACATTGTAATGTTCAAGTTTATAAATGAATCTACTTTAAGGAAATGTCGAAGAAATCCAATATACAGAGTCCGTTAAAAAGAATTCTACAATTTAATTGTTATGCAATTATTTAATGTTAAATATTACAAATGATACAAAAACTGTTTATTGAAGTTCAGGAAAGTGGGTTTTATTTATGGAATATTGTATGTTTCACAATTTTCAACAACATCGTTTAAATGCTTAGTGAAATTTGGCATAACTTTGTGGAGGTAATTCCTGGGATATAGCTTCAATCTCTATTCTAATGTTTCTTTTCTGTTCATGAAGTTATCTAGGTTTTAAAATAAAACTCTTAAAATTGCTCATTAAAATTTCCATTGAAATTCTACCAGTGTGGCTGGTTGATACATCGTGTTGAAGCCTGTATTGATTCCTCTATTCTTCGATGTGAAAATAATTTGAAGCATTCGCGAATATCTTTCTAACATTTGTCAACTTTATTTAAAAAAATGGTACAATTATCGTTGACTTGATATTCATGAGTCACAAAACCGTGACTCATAGATGGTATGGTCATTTCGATCATACAGACAATCGTAGCTGGTTAAAGAGAATGTGGAATTGGCTCCCAGTAGAAACGAGAAAAGGTGATAAACAAGGCGGTGAAGTATCGGTGTCAAAGAAACAATGGATGCGCGTTGAACTATAACCAGAATATTGGGAAGATATGTTGTGGTGGAAGCGGAAAACAGCGTAGGCTGAAAACTTCGCATATATACGAGTGCGGATTGATATATAAAGTTTCCAACAACGCAATTATGTGAATAGTGGGGATAGAAACAAGATCTTATCTACAATCGTTAATTTCAAGTATCTTGTCTTCTTAGCATGCAAGGCTGATAAAATTGATAGAATTTTTAGCGCTGGCAACGATTTTATGGATGTGATAAACGCTCGTTAGTGGGTTGGACGTTCAAAACTTTATCATAGATGCGAAATGATGATGTTTGACGAAAGGCGATTAAGTCGACCAGTATAAAGAAGGCTAGATTCGAAATTTCGCGCCTGATTTGAATGGAGTTCCAGGGTACACTAAAACGACTAATGAACTCTTTTACTATCGCATCCGACACTGTTCCAGCTTCTTGATTAGGCAGGGCATAAGTTTCGACTCATTTGGTAAAATAGTCGATCATAACCACTACAGTGTATTTATTTCCTTTATCACTTTCTGGGAACAGCCCGGAGGCATAAATGGCGATTCTCTCGGAGGGGCTTCCCAAATTGTACTGTCGCGTAGGGGCAAGTCTGCGTCTTTGCTGTGCGTTACTCGCGGTACAATCTAGACTCTCTGGGGCACCTTTTCCAACGTTAAATGAACACCAAAATGTTCCCCAGAAGCATCATTGTGGAGTTCTCGCTTTTCCTGGGAATCATCAGTTGTATTTTTTGCTCACTTGCATATTGATTTTCCACTTTACGTTTCAGGAGATCATCTTCCATACTCAATGAATCCCATTGTGCTCAGTATGATTTCAGTTCCCGTGAACGGTGAGCAATTTCCTGCCAGGTTGTTCTTTGCCCAGTTTTCTTCCAAACCCTTAAGATTGCAAGATCAGGGCCAGCTTCTTGTTCTACGCGCAAATTGTCAGGTTGCCATTGGTCATCAACCACGGTTGTTTGACGTTGGCTTAATGTAAGGATGCAATTTGGCCGAACGTTCTTGAGTTTCCTGCTGCTCAGTTGATGTCTTCTTGGTAACTCTTCCACGTTTGTTCCAAATGTGACCAATTGCTTCGGCATTCCAACATCGCCGTGCTCTTTTATTTTGCTTTACCTGATTCAGTACCTCACCTCAGTAACTCACCATTCCACAAATTCATCATTTTCCTGGTTATCGACTTTGCACTTTCAAATTCAAGTGCGTGCGCTAAGGCATCGATCAAGGCCTTCGGTCGTCCAAGCCTTAATGCCTACCGCGAATAATTATCCTGGATACCATCTATGAACGTCTAGACAGCTGAGTGTTCTATAAAATTTTCTGACGCCATTGCATATGCAAGTCAAACCTGACGGGCAATATCTGCCTCAAATTCCTAAAGATTCTCGCCTTTCTTCTGGAACGTGTTACACTTTAAAAATGAAAATATTTAATTTACACTCAATGTTGCACTTCGTCTAACATTCGGTTATTTATTAATTAATTCCACACCTGAGCGTCACTTGTGATGAACTCGTCTTTCAGGTTCTTTGTAAATAAAGCTAACAGCAACTAAAAATACTATATTAATAATAAATATACACTAAAAAACACTTAAGAACTAATAACAGTATTTATTTCACAATATTTACATATCAGTATTTATTTATATAACAATATTCGTCGCCTGTCGCTGGTTGTCTGTCTCTAATCCTTTCTGCAAGCTCTTTATATCTTATGGAAAGTCCTAAATAATCCTGGTTCTTCGCTTCGCTTCTTGAAGCTTCCAGCGTCTAATGGCGTGTTCGGTGGGCAACATTACGTTCTGATGCGAGCGGCCGACGACTCACATCACACTATTAATCAATTTATTACAAGGTGCTTCAATAGATACAAGAAATTGTATTGATATTTCTTCAATTTTATAAATAAATGATTTGTTGTAGGTATGTGCACTATGTATTTAATTAAATCCCTAATTAATCAACTGTTAAAAAATAGATTTTTGTGATTATTCTCTAATAATATTGTATAGTATTATTACCACTATTTCTATTATTATTATTATACCATATCCATCTATAACTTACGAAATAAATAGATCGTATTCCTTGTGCTTTTAGCAAAAGTAGTTTTTCTTTCATTACTTACATAAACGTTTTTCTAATAAGAGCTGAGCAAAGCTTTCTGTGTCTATCGTGTGCGAAATCTCCGGGGCGAAATTCCTGTGTATACATTCTCCTTTAGCAGTTGAGAAATTCTCCCGGGGTAGGAATGGTGAACGTGGCAAGGAAGGCATAAAATCCGGTCGACGAACATTACATCTAATACAATACGTAGCACTGTACTAATGGAATGGAATTAAAATCAGTAAAGGAAAATTGATTCACTCAAGAATACTCCTTCACAAAATGAATGAAAGTAAATATCAATCCATTTTATGTATAATATTTCATGTATGCTTTGTACACTCCATTATCTGTACGAAATTAATGGACATAAAGTAGTTATAAAAAATACTAGGAGCACAAATGAACATAAACGAATAATATGAGAAAATAAGTCTTCATATTCTACAAAGTAAATATGTTGGAAAAGTTTTTTTAATTTTTGGTTTCATTGGAAAGTAATTTATGAAATTATTAATTTATTAATTTCAACTAAAATCGACTACCTCTAATAATAATAATATAATAATCATACCGGGTAAATAAATTAAAAAGTGATTCATATTGTAGAACATAGAATGACCATATAAATAGCCTAAAACATCGCTGTTGTTATCTTTTTACAATTTTCTACAGAAATGCAGTAATCAGTGATTTCAAGACTTACATCTTTTATTCCTTCAAAATTATCGGCGTAAAAAATTACAGCTTCCAATAATGTACCCCATCTCGTAATAATCGGTTCAGAAGGCAACTGAACACCAGGAATACCTAATTAAAAATACCTTTTTGACATTGCTAATTAACTCATTAAATAACGGGAATTGATTCCTAATATCTTCGCTTACACGATTGAACCCATGAGCTAAACAAGTGGTATAAATAATGATACTATCAAAAAAATTTAAATTTTACGCGGCTTTTATCATGTATGGTGCAGCGTCAGACAACATAAGTAAAACTTTTCACAAGTACACTACCAGGTAAATAAAAGCTTGATAAATCTTCTTGAACAAATTGGGCAATAGCCACATTATTTGAACTTTGAAGTTGTTTACAAAAAAATTCAATATGATTTGCCTAATATTTTCACCAAGAATTCTTATTAACAAATGGGCAATATAACAGCCACACTTATCCGTACAATCTACAATTAAATAAATAAAATGATTCCCTACCAATTGTTGAATTTCGGACAATGTTTGCTGGTAACAAGATGTGACATAATTTTTTATAAGGTATTTTCGTCAGATATATTAAGTTTGTAATATTTTTGTAGAAACGATTTCAAGTTAACATTATTTAATTTTGCTAATGGTACGTTAGAGGAAATTAATGCTTTACATAGATCCGTATTAAATTCTTCTTGTTCTGATTTTCGTGAATTTGATGTACACATTGACGGATAGATTGCTGCAAACACCCGGATCGCCTAAGTTTTTCATATTTTCCAATCTGTGAAGGTGTTTTAGCGTGCTGATCAATCAGGCATCTTCTCTCAGAAGACGCCTACAACAACAATTTCCGTTTCATACCAAAGTTAAAGAATTTAAAAAATTGTAAAGCTTTTTGTAAAACTGATTGTGTAATTGACTTACCACTTTGCTGTGGCTCGAGAAAATATTTTGTCGCCATTCTTTACCAATTCAGGATATGATTTAATCCATGAAGAACCTGTTCGTTGTACTCATTGTATATATGCACAATATTTAAGAATGTAACACGATTAGATGCTGTTCTGCTCAAAGCTATTCGGTGAATGAGAATTCTTTATTTTCATTTCCTTATTTGGGTACTAATATATAATAAAAACAGTGGCGTGTCGTTGGGTTTGAGTTTGGAGGGCGCACCAGAAATCAAATACCAAATGACATATAGGCAAATTGCCCGAAAAAGTATCCATTTATAACATTTATTTAAGTTGAATAAATACAAAGGAATTAAAAAATATTAATACCTACAAAAACGACAAAAACAATAATAATTGTAAATCAAAACGGAAAAAATCCAAAATAAGGGGATTATTTTAAACAAAAATCCACCTACCTTAAAATTCAAGCTTGCAAAAACGAAGAGCTGGAACAGCGGAATAGTTTTTATAATTTCATACAAAATCACGTCACAAAGTAGGTAGCCACGGTTTATAAGTAGGAAAAAGAAAGAGCAACATATTTACACAGATTAAACTAAACAAAATGGGTGGGTAAGTCATTTTTTAAAAATGAAATCCGCTCTGCGGTCCTTCATGGAAATGAATTTTTCCAGACTTTATCATCAAAATTGTTAATTTCGTGCACTAAATTTCGATTTATGGACATCATAGCTAAAGCATTTAGTCTGTCATTAAGCTTGGTATTTCGCAAAAATGTTTTTATGTGTTTAGTCGTCGAAAAGTGCGTTCTGCTTCGGCTGTTGTCATTGGAGTCGTCACGATAATTTTTAATATTTTCGATGTTTCGATAAATGTTTCATTAAGGTTATTTTCCATAATAAATAAAAGAAGATTCATTACTCCAACAATTTCTTTTAAATCTACTCTCGAGTAAATTACCTCCAACTCAGTTCTTAATCTTGATTTGCTGTTACTGTAATTATATCACAAACTTCTTTGGCAGTAACACTTCGAAAATTATCATCCATTCGCCTTCTCTTAGATGTTGGATATTCTGATTCAACAATGTTTTTAAGAGAATCAATTTATTTCTAATGTCAGAAACACTTTTCTCGAAAATTAGTAAGTCTTTTTGCAACTGCACGCTGTCCTTATTTTTTGATTGCAATTGATTATACAGTTGTCAACACGTGGCAAAATTGTATGGAAGAATTTTAACCAAACTATAAATTCGGGATCTTCCAATGCGCTTCTTAGACCGGATGCTTCATTTGAAGTAACACTCTTCTCACATCTGGTTTCAATTTCTTCGAACACTTCTACAAGCTTTTCAAGATTTTCGTGAACAAAATTAACTGTGCGAATATTATTATTCCATCTAGTTGTCACCGCCTTTGGTAATCTTTTATTTATTATCTCTTGCAAAACATCACAACGATGAGATGAGTTTGAAAAAAAAACAAGTATGGCCGACAGATTATTAAAAACCACATTTTGTGATGCCGATTTCTGCATAATGAGATTTAATTGATGGGCATAACAATGAATAAAATGAGCATTGGGATATTTTGTTTTAATTTGAGCTTGAACGCCTCTGTTCACACCGCTCTTAACAATTGCGCCGTCATACGTTTGACCTATTAATTTTTGGTGAGTTTTTAAAACTAGGGGGTCAATTTCATTTTCAATGCATGTTTTTAACCCATCGGCCGTTTTATCTTTTACCCTTATAAAACCCCAAAAATATTCATGGATGGCGCTTTCACAAAAATATCTTAATATTAAAACCATTTGATAATAATTTGAGATATCAGTGGTTTTATCGCATTGAATTGATAAATAGTCTGCCTTTTCAATTTGCTTACAAATTTCTTCCCTACACACTTGTAACATACTGTCTAGAATTTCATTCTGGATAGTATTTAAGGTCACTTTAAAAACGGTTGCCGTACGTAAATGTTCTTTTAGTATATTGTTCAGCTCTGCAGTGAAATTAATGAGCTCTTTAAATATTCCTTGGTTCTCAGAGGATTTACTTTCATCATGACCTCTAAGTGCTAAATCAAAAGCACTACAAAATTTTACACAACTGATTATCCTTTTTAAAATATGGCGATTTTTCTCGACCTTATTGTTATGCGAAATAATACTTTCTCTGTATGCAGAGCTTAAGTGAGACATAATATTAACCTTACCGAGCACAGCAAAGACAGTACAAGAATTGATGTGGTCACGAGACGATTCATGTTTCCTCATTTTTTCAGGAAGGTGGTGGAAATCATTGATTCCTCTTCTTGCCCAGTTGGGGTCCCTTCTAGAGTCGGCTTTATAAAAAAGCAAGCACGGAAAACAGTACAACAAATTTGTTATTTCACACCCACATATCCAGTTGTTTTTTTTATAAATATCTTTTGAAAACCGACGCGTAAAAGACCGGTTTTCGTTCACGAGTTTATATCTGGCATCGGCCTCCCCAGTTCTTTAATTTTAAGTTTATCGGCTAATGGCAGCCTATCAAAATTTATTTGAATAATATTATTTACGAAATTATTATTTATTATGACTAATCACACCCGAATTATATTATACGATACGGTACGATAGTCCCGTAGTCGGCACTGAAACAATGGCCGCTAGATAACTGCGCCGTAAAATTTCCTAAATGTTTTTGTGGAATCGTGTACTATCGGCCAATATCCGGTCACATTCAACAGGAATCTATAATGATTTATGCAGGCCGCGGCGTATTTGCGCCTTAATATAATTCTGTGGGTTTTAACAACGTTAGACAACGAAAACGGAGTTCAGTTTTTTGAAATTTAGAAATTTTAACTACTTATATGAATAATAATAATAAAATGAGCAGTAATAATAAATATTTAAATAAACATTTAAATTGTGTGTTATATTAAAAATATTAAAAATTCTAGGAGGGGCGCGCGGCTTCGCGGCCTTATACAGCTACCGCCACTGAATAAAAGTTTAAAAAGTATTTACAGATTCCTATTGCACGAGCAATTCTTGGAAAATATCATTAGTGATATGGATGTAAAAAATTTATTGTTCTGGGAATTGTCGGCTGTAGAATTGCATTAGTAATTACTAGGAATTTTTAGTGGATAGAAATGAAAAAGCTTAAATATGCAAAATATGCAATCCCTAATTAATACTAATTAACTCTAATCAGTGTAACACATCTACATATGGGCTATACTTAAAGATATGCCAAAAAAATAAAATATATGCACTTTCCATATAATCCGGTTTCTACTTATAATAATCTGCTTCATTAGAAGCAGATTTTGAAACCTGTTCGAACATATGGCATTCAGCTTTGGGGTTATGGCAACAAGGGCAGTATCGAAATTATCAAACATTTTCAAAACAAACTACTAGGTAGCAGTATTCATGCATCATGGTAATGATCTTCAACGAGACCTTGAAATGGAAACTGTTGATCAAACTATATCACGAATTTCTAGAAGCGCCGAGTAGTGGCTTCCCATCACTAAATTTTGAGGCTATCCAGCTCCTTAATAACACTAATTTAATCAGGATATTCAAAGAACATAACTCTTCGGGTTGTTAAAAAAATTGTACACCCTATTATTTTTCTGTCTTGATTTCCCGAAGGCAAAACGAATGAGCCATACACGGAACTGCATAAATTACAGATAAAAATCATATTTTTGATATATTTTTGAAAAAAAAAAAAACGGGTCATGTTTAGACACCTGTTCATAACATTCCTTCTGCATAAGAATAATCGAAACGATCTCCATTAACACAATAAAATAATTTAATATTTTTTACTTGTTTAAAATTTATTTTTTACACTTGAATGCAAACGATTTATAATGATAAAGATCAAATTATTATTTATAGCAAAGGTTTGATGATATATAACAAAAAAAAAGGTCAGTCTCTAGTGTCAACCAATGAATGGTCGTTTAGTTGTTGTTGTTCCTCCAATTGGCGGCAGGCAAACACAGTTTCCGTGGAGACAAGCTCCGCCATGTGGACAGTAAAACGGGCATGCTGAACAGCCAAAACTGGTTGCTCTTTTCTCCCTTATTTCTCCTGAAATTGAAGATGGTCATTGTTAATTGACTTGATGTATAAAATTCTCATTTTGTTGTTTATACTTGAGGATGTGTTGTGCTTTTTTAATTCTATTTTTCTTCTTCAAACTATTAAATATTTCGTTTACTTCACTTACGTAAATATATTTTATTTGCAAATATTAACATGGTCTATTATTTGCCTTCCTATCTACATTTACAAACATATTAATTTCGTTTTTAAGTAAAAAATAAAAGATGTGATAAAATAAAAAATTAAAAAATTAAAGCTAACTGAAACAGGACGAAATTAAAAAGAAAATAAAGAAATATAACTGTACACCCATACCTCGCTATAAGGCCGCTCTTTATACGGCATTTCGCTATAACGGCCTTTTTTAATTATGACACTTTTTCGATTTACGGCCTAAAATATTTCATTAAACGGCCAATATCTTGGCTGTATTTGCTTTATTTTTGTGCGTATGTACATATTATTCCTAACTGAGTAAAACGTAGCGCGCACGACGAAAGAGACTAAATTTATAAAACGGGGAACCCCAAAATAATTACGTTTTGATAAAAAAAAAAGCAAAGACACACAAGAACGCACGCATTTGATGGAAATTGCGCATGGTAGTGACCAGCATAGTTATTAATTGCTGAATTAAAAACACAGTTGGTACGTTTTGTAATTAATTTAATAATTCTTTTAAATATAATCGTTCCTTTTTTAGTAAAAATGCCACCGAAACGTTCATTCAATTTGGAGATTGATGCTGCTAATAACAAAAAGAGAAGCCGAAAATCTGTCACGCTAGAGACCAAATAAGACATTTTACGTTGAAGCTGGTGAGAGAATTCTTCAAATTTGTAATGGTAGACTGGCGAAGTCTACCGTTCAAACTATTCCTGATAGAAAAAAAGAAATTGAAATGCATTCGCTGTCTGCGACACTTCCAAGTATTTCAAAATTAACTCACCAAAGAAGCAGTGTTATGGAAAAAATGGAAAAATTATTAGTTAGGTGGGTTGAAGACAATAATGAACGAAGGATGCCAATGAGCCAGATGACTATCCAAGAAAAGGCCAAAAGTATTTTCGAAAATTTAAAGAGAGATGATAATTATGAATCTGTGAAAGATGAAAAATTCAAAGCAAGCCGAGGTTCATTTGAAAAATTCAAAAATCACCACAATTTGCATAATTTAAAAATAAAAGACGAAAAAGCTAGTTCCCATGATAACGCAGGCAAAGAATATCCCAACACTTTGAAACAAAAAGTTATAGAAAGAGGTGGATACCAACCAGAACAAGTTTTTAATGTAGATGAAACAGGACTCTATTGGAAGCGAATGCCTGAAAGAACTTTCATTTCAAAATCTGAAAAGTCTGCATCTGGATATAAGGTCTCTAAGGAACGAGTAACTTTGCTTCTTGGTGCAAATGCTGCATGGGATTTTAAGCTAAAACCACTGTTAGTATATCATTCAGAAAATCCTAGGTGTTTTAAAGTGCTGAACAAGAAACAATTGCATGTCATTTGGAAATCCAATAAGAAGGGTTGGATGACTAAGATTCTTTTCGAGGACTGGTTTAAAAATAATCTTTGGCCAGAAGTAAAAAAAATATTTAAAGGAAAAGACCTTGAGCAACAAGGCATTGCTCATTTTAGATAATGCTCCAGGGCACCAGGTTAATTTACCAGAATTATTAGAAGATGTGGAGATTGAGTACCTTCCCAAAAATACAACAGCTCTGATCCATTCAATGGATCAGGGTGCTAAGGCTTATTATTTACGCAGAACTTTTCGTAAACTTATTCAGCAAACCGATGGTGAATCTTCGATAAAACAATTTTGGAAAAAACTACAACATCAAAGTTGCCATGTACAACATTAGCGAATCATTGAAAGTCTTAGAATCAATCAAAATGAACCATGTTTGGTAACAAATATGGCCAGAATGCGTAAAATCTTATAAGTCTGAAGTTGATTGTCTTCCTAAAATTCGACAAAGTATATTGAGTTTAGCAAAAGATGTTGATTTTGAAGATTTAGAAGAAGGTAACTTGATTGACTCGCTCGATGCTGACAGAGAACTTCTTTCAAACGAGGAGCTGATCCAGGTAGTAACCGAAATGAGGACCCAGAGTCTGGTATATCCATGCAGTTAACAGCAAAAACCTTGACGAATGCGCTTTCTTATTTCGAAAAGGGAATGAACATCCTTCTTCAAAATGATCCCTACGAAGAACGCAGCGATAAAGTATCTCGAGAAGTAACCTCAGCCATTAGATGTTACAAAACACTGCAAAAAGAATCAGAAAGGAGGGCGAAGCAGACAAGGCTGGACGAATATTTTAAGTTAATTCAACAACAACGGAAATTGACGACGGCAGCATTTTATCAGATTAAAAAAGCTTCCAAACATTTTATAATTTTTGTATGTGAATATGAACTCTTTTGTTTTTCTTTTTTGAACTATGTAATGTGTTTATTTTATGTATGTATTCTTATTTGTTGTGTTATTTTATTTATAAGTAAGAATGTATTTTTATAGAAAGTGAAAGGAATGCAATGCCTGCCTAAATATAATTTTTGTTATTGGAACCGATCTGATTGATTTTGTATGGATTTGTATGAAAATAACACAGGTCTACAAAATTAAAATTTTTGACTGATGTTTTTATGTTGAAAACTGATTTTATATAATTTTGGTAGGCTGATTTCAAAAATTATATGCATTTATTTGTATCACGTAAGGTTTTTTTGCAAATATTAAATGAAAAAAAAACGATATTTCTAAAAAAATTTATTTGTTTATTGAATAAAAAGGTGGAATACAAGTTAAAAAAGGGGAAAAAAATACTTTACTCAGTCTTTTTTAAGTGAAATCTTTGTCTTTTTGCTAGAAAGCTGCGTAGTCCGGACATTCGGTTGTATGTTTTTAAGGGCATATCCCGTTTTAACATCCAGCAGTAGTCCGCCATCATCGTTATGCTCCATCTGCCTTGGTTTCGCCGTTCCATTTCCTTAATGTCTTGGTGAAACCTCTCTCCCTGTTCTTCGCTAACTGCTCCAAGATTTTCAGGAAAATAGTTCAAGTGTGAAAACAGAAAATGCACTTTTAAACTCATATTACAACCTAGACGATGAAAGTGTTGTAACATATTTTGAACAATATTTTCGTAGTTTTCGTCCTTAGAGTTCCCAAGAAACTTATCAATTACTTCTTTAAATGAAACCCAGGCGTTTTTCCCGACATTGGTCATTGTGTTTTGAAAATCCTTGTCATTGCATAATGTTCTTATCTGCAGCCCAACAAAAATACCTTCTTTTAACTTGGCATCGGATAAGGCTGGAAATGTCTCGCACAAATATTTAAAGCACTGTCCATTTTTGTCTAGGGCTTTAACAAACCGCTTCATCAAGTAAAGTTTGATATGGAGAGGAGGCAGTAAAACTTATTTGGGGTCAACCAAGCTATCTCTTAATACATTTTTGCTACCAGGTGTAAGGCTTGTTCTAGAGGGCCATTCTATTTGAGTCCAATGTCTATCCCTTGCTCGACTATCCCACTCACAAATAAAGCATGGAAATTTTGTATAACCTCCTTGTTGTCCTAGTAGCATGCACAGCACTTTAAGGTCACCACAAAGCATCCACTGATGTTCTTGGTGGTTTATTTTCTTTAAAAGAAGTTCAAAATTTTCATACGTTTCCATTAAATGTACCGAATGGGCAACGGGAACCGAGGCAAGCTCGTTACCATTATGCAATAAAACGCCTTTTAAACTACGCTTACTTGAATCAATAAACAGGCGCCATTCTTCTTTTACATACGGCACATTTCCTAATTTTGAAATTAAGTCAGGAGTATTGTTGCAATACACTAACGGCCCGTCTTGAGTAAAATATTGACATAACTCTTTTTCGCGATGCCGGTAAAAGCTTGATGTGACGCCAGGTGCCAGTAAATGTTTCTCACGAAGTCGGGAGGCTAACAATTCGGATGCATCCTTTGGAAGGTGCAAATCTCTAATTAAATCATTTAGTTCGCTCTTGTTAAATACTTCGGGCTCTCTGAAATCTGGTGTGAAATCTGAGTCATCTTGGTCGCAATTAGATTCCTCTGATTCTGACGATATGACGATTTCTAGTGCTTTTGGGGCGGTAGGTATCGGTACATCTGGTCCATGAGGAACTGGTCGAATAGCAGAGTCAAGATTGGGATACACAATTTGTTTCTTATTTTTTCTGTTGAATCCTTGAACATTACACGAACAAAAATAACAATCATCACTGTGATTTCTAGGCTCTCGCCATACCATAGGAACACCAAAGCTTAAACATTTCTTCCTACCTTTTTGCCAGTTTCTTAATGCTTCAACGCAAACGGAACAAACAGTATGAGGAGCCCAGGACTTGTCTTGGTCGCCAATTTTTACACCAAAATAAGCGTGGTATATATTTTTCACAAACGAAGTTATAGTTTGCCTCTGCTTTACTACGACATAACTACCACAGATATAACAAAAGTGATTCGGATTGTTCACACAATGTCTTCTTTCCATATTTATACGTTCTAGAACACTTAAAATACGCAACAACGAAGACAACAAACGCGCGGACACAGTAGCATGACGACTAACACAACCAAACTGCACATAAGCAGGTTTCAACGTTTTATTGACGCTTCTGCGCCGACTCTGTTGCTTTGCTGAGAAATCTAATATTAACCAGTGTTGCCAAATCACATTTAATTTCATAAAAATCAATTCATTTAAAAATCATGCCTAACATGGAACAAACATATTCTTGTCATAGGTATGTATATTAATAAATTAACATTTTTAAGATATAGAGCGCTATAAAAAAAATTTACTTGATAGAGCAAAAATATGACGTTTTTTGGAATAAGGGCCCCCAAACATATACAAATTAGCAAACAGCTTTCAAACATCAAAATCACTGTAGACCCGTGTAATTGATTCGTTAAACGTTTAAACTTTTTCGGAACGTATCTAGGCCGCTAAGCGAGGTATGGGGGTACTGGAGTTAAAGGCTTAAATATTACTAAATTCTCTGGAGTCCAGCTGGTTGCCTACTATGCCGGCATACATTTATTCCTATGTGTAAAGCTAGAAGAATAAAAATCAGTGCATTATACCTACGTGTAATGATAACAGGAAAACATTACACTGAGTATATACGTGGACGCCGTCTAAAGTTGTGCGCGATTCTGTGTGTTAGCTTTACTGAGCCCCATGTTCAACACTTTGATTAGTGGTTTTACCTACTGATGATGACAACTTAGTTGTCAAAATACGTATTTGGAATACGGTTACTAATTATGGTAAGGGGTTTGGTACACGACAAAATTTTTTTTTTCATAGGCCTCCCAACCTAGAAACCAAAAGCTCTACAAACTTATGTAACCACCTAGTAATTCTTTGATTTGTAAATATTTGTAATACTATTTGCAGTTCCTCTGTTATTTTCCTTCGGTTTCCAGCGTTTCTAGCAAAAGTGGCTAAAAACGAAGTGCATAAAATGCAAAAGTTGTCCATGACCCATGGATTTTCCCGTATTATATTGAAAAAAATGTGACATTATATTCCATGCAATATTTCCGGGGCATAAAACTCATTCACTCGGTCTCTATTTAGGTAAATAAAATAATGTTTTACTACCGTTTATTTTTTACATTTAATTTAAAATTCAAATGATTTATAATGACAAAAATGTTAAATCCTAATTATTAATTATTGCGATAGCTTAATGATATTATATTTAAAAAAATGTCAGTCTTCAGGGTTTAACAACGGGCGTCGGGAACTTAATTGGTGTTCCAATTGGTGGCAAGCAAACGCAGTTTCCGTTGACGCAAGCTCCACCGTGTTTGCAGTGGAACGGGCATGCTGAACAAACAAAACTGGTAGCTCTTCTCGCCCTGATTTCTCCTGTAATTAAAAATGATCACCATTAATTGATTTGACGTACGAAATGTTTTGATCGTTATTTATGCCTGGGGATAGATTTCTTTTAGTTTTACTTTTCTGCTTGAGACTGTTACACATTGTAGTTTTCACATTTCAGTAACACACATTGTATCAGATCCGTAACATTATTTAGAGATCTATTAATTTGGCTTTAAGGTACCCGAAACAAATCTTGGATACATTAGAATATACGGCAATATCTTTCATTTCTATTTTTGCTAATATTACGGTAGTTATCAGATCTAATAAATTAATAGAAAATACGGAAAATAAAAACGCTTTCATCGTAATTTTAAGCACTTTATCACACTTCCATTTATGAGAAAACATTGTGTTACAGTCGTTCTAATATTTTCATTTTGAGCAAGGATGGAAGGTTGTATAGATCTATAAAAATGATTATCAATCGACAGCTGAGGTTGATACAATTGCGCCATTTTCTGAAATACAAATACGCCTAAAAATTTGGAATCACTTCAATTGTGTTCTAATTAACTGTCTCAGACTCAGGCTCTATGAATTATCTTATAACAATAAACATTTTTATTTATAAGGTCGAAAATAAGAATATATAGGAGGTGGATATATCAGAATATAATGGGACTGATGGTATATATATACATATACAAGTGTCCCGTATCGTGATGTTATAATTTTAGGAGTGTAAAGTAGACTTCATTTCAAGTAGCAAAAACGCAAAACTTGTATATCCATTTTTATTTGTTTCAAAGTTACAGATCTATGAATGTAATTGTCAGATCATGAAAAATATGTAATCCTAAAGTCAATACAAACTGATTTTATTTAAAAAAAAGTTATACGATTCAATAACAGGTCAGTGATTGTTAACGTCGCATAATAAAATGTTATCCTAAAATAAATAAACACGTGTCGTAGCGCATAGAATAATTTCTTGGAGATCTACAAAAAAGAGTACTGGAAATTGATTTATGATAAAAAAAGTACTTACTTATTTCGTAAGTGCTGAACCATGAATATCATAACCATAAACCAATGTTCACATGACTATTAACGTTGAATTTTTTAATAAAAGATTACATTACGTTTCAGTTCATACAACAGCTTATTACTGAGGTGAGTGGACACGTTTTCTTTATTCAAAATGCCTTACCGATTTTCTTCTCAAGAGTATGCGGACATGCATTTTGTGTATGGCTACTGTAACGGCAGTGCGCGTCAAGCAGTTATTGAATACCGACATCGGTTTCCCGATAGACGCATTCCACATTACAGAACGTTTCTGGAAGTACACAGACAATTTCGGAAATGCGGACTGCGTGATTATCTTTTAGACCGAGGAGTAAATTTGCCAGCAGACTTAGAGGAAGAAGCAGTAGCTTTGTTACAAGGGATTCAACTCTCAATGTACGTCGAATCGCTAGACAACTAGGAGTGCCACAAACGACAGTTTGGCGAATTTTAAAACGTGAGGGCTTACATATATATCACTAACGCAGGGGACACGGCTTGCTTGAGGCAGACCACTATGCTCGTCTAGTTTATTCTACCTGGATATTAAGACAGTCACGGCTTCATTTTCATTTCTGCAGAACAGTTCTCTGGACAGATGAATCTACGTTCACGAGAACTGGTGTTACAAATCTGAGAAACCTGCACAGGTGGTCATCAAAAAATCCCAAATCTATACGCCCATCTAAATTTCAACATGAATTTTCTATTAACGTTTGGGCGGCCCTAAGCGATGACTTGTTAATTGGTTCTGTCGTTCTTCCTAGGAGGTCAAGTGCGGACAATTACCTTCAATTTCTTATTGCCGAACTGCCAGGTCTTTTAGAGGATGTCCCACTGAATGTTCGACGAGACATGTGGTTTCACATGGATGGAGTACCACCACATTTCGGTATTGCTGTCCGAAATTGGGTTAACGTCAATTATCCAAAATGGATTGGTCGAGATGATCCTGTTGCATGGCCACCCAGATCACCCGATCTTAATCCCCTTGACTTTTATTTATGGGGGTACATGAAAAATTTAGTCTACGCGCAAGTTTAGAACACAAGAGAAGACTTGTTGGTTTGTATTCACCTGGCTGCTGAGCAAATCCGACAAAAGAATTATGAAATTCGGATAAGTACTTCTTCTGTTGGCTTACGGGCACAAGCCTGCATTCAACAAGGAGGTGGACATTTCGAAAATATTATTAATTGAACTTTCTTAAGTAAAATCAGTTTTTATTGACTTTAGGAGTTTAGGGTATCATGATCTGTCGATCATAGATCTGTGATCTTTGAAAGATCTTTGAAATAAATAAAAATAGATATACAAGTTTTGCGTTTTTGTTACTTGAAATGAGGTCTATTTTACGCTTCTAAAATTTGAACATAACGATACGGGACAGCTTGCATATGTAACTTCCTTCACAACTAGAATTTTATAACACAAAGAATAGAACATGAAACCCCCATCTCCAATTTACTTATCCTCAAGTAGGCTTTTATTTAACTTTTCACGTTTATTACAAGTTAATTACTGAATTGTCAGTGTTTGACGTACCATCGAAAAAATGAGACGGATGTAAAGATATGCCCGATAAAATTTTGTATTCGGTTGGGTAAAACTCCAAGAGAAACTTTTGAAATGATTAAAATTGCATACCCGGATAGTTTATCACGATGTAGAGTGTTTGAGTAGCATAGGCAATTCAAAGACGGTTGTGAAACAGTGGAAGATGAACCTCAACGCGGCGACCACCAATTGCACGGATTGTTTTAAAACTTGCAGAAATTAACGACTTGATCCAAAATGATCGTCGGATTGGCATATATCGAATTTCTGACAGTGTTAATTTGTCTTATGGTTCCACCCAAAAAATTATTCATGAAAATTTAGGGTACGAAAAGGTTGTGGCAAAATGGATTCCATAAATGATGATCAATGAAAAAAAACTCAATCGTGCAACATAATCCACAGTTTTTAAACAATGTGTTATATGTGACGAGAGTTGGTTTTATCCTTACGACCCTGAATTAGAGTTTCAAAGTATGCAGTGGAAGTACAAAGGCAGTCCAAGACCGTAGAAGGCGAAAACTGTTAAAAGTGCCGGTAAAGTGATGCACTTAATTTTTTTTTATATAAATGGTGCATTACTCATTATCACATTGTACCTAGAGAACAGACAGTAGCTGAATATATATTTTAATGTACTTCAAGGAACCTTAAAGGCAAAATTAAACAAAAAACGTCTGCTTTATCAAGGCATCGGTTGGATCCTGCATCAATGCTCCGGTCCACAGATCAGCGATTTGTCAACGAACACTTGAAGAATTGGGGGTGGAAATTATGGTTCACCCTCCCTTCTCGCTTGATCTTGCTCCATGTGACTTCCATTTGTTAACTGAAGTAAAAAAAGTATTAAGAGGTCGAAAATTTGAGTCGAATTCAGAGCTCAACAATGAATGATGAGTATACTAAATAGACTCTCAGAAATGGTTTCTCAGATGTTTATGACAAGTGGACAAAACGATGGGACAAGTGTATTGCACAGAATGTACAATAGTTGTTGAAGTTCTAAATAAATGTTTCATATCTGTACTACAGCACCAGTCTCGTTATTTTCTGATATTTCCTCGTATATTTAGGCCAATATCACTAGACTGTTGTGAAATAAACTGGCAAACAAAAATTCAGAAGAAATTCTAATGATTTAGAAAAGAAAAATAAAAGGAATGTTATTGGAGGGAAAAGGATTTGAATGATTTGGCTGATAGCATGCATGAAGGAGAAAACCATCAGGGTAGCTTTGGAAGAACATAACAACGTTCTGTACCTAGAATACTTGCTAATCCTCTAATAAAGAAATAATAACTTCTGTTGCAAACTAGGTCGGAAATTTGAGTCGAATTCAGAGCTCAACAATGAATGATGAGTATACTAAATAGACTCTCAGAAATGGTTTCTCAGATGTTTATGACAAGTGGACAAAACGATGGGACAAGTGTATTGCACAGAATGTACAATAGTTGTTGAAGTTCTAAATAAATGTTTCATATCTGTACTACAGCACCAGTCTCGTTATTTTCTGATATTTCCTCGTATATTTAGGCCAATATCACTAGACTGTTGTGAAATAAACTGGCAAACAAAAATTCAGAAGAAATTCTAATGATTTAGAAAAGAAAAATAAAAGGAATGTTATTGGAGGGAAAAGGATTTGAATGATTTGGCTGATAGCATGCATTAAGGAGAAAACCATCAGGGTAGCTTTGGAAGAACATAACAACGTTCTGTACCTAGAATACTTGCTAATCCTCTAATAAAGAAATAATAACTTCTGTTGCAAACTAGGTCGGAAATTTGAGTCGAATTCAGAGCTCAACAATGAATGATGAGTATACTAAATAGACTCTCAGATATGGTTTCTCAGATGTTTATGACAAGTCGACAAAACGATGGGACAAGTGTATTGCACAGAATGTACAATAGTTGTTGAAGTTCTAAATAAATGTTTCATATCTGTACTACAGCACCAGTCTCGTTATTTTCTGATATTTCCTCGTATATTTAGGCCAATAGCACTAGACTGGTGTGAAATAAACTGGCAAACAAAAATTCAGAAGAAATTCTAATGATTTAGAAAAGAAAAATAAAAGGAATGTTATTGAAGGGAAAAGAATTTAAGACCTACGAGAATGATTTGGCTGATAGCATACATGAAGGAGAAAACCATCAGGGTAGCTTTGGAAAAACATAAAAAGGTTCTGTACCTAGAATACTTGCTAATCCTCTAATAAAGAAATAATAACTTCTGTTGCACTGTATAATGAAACTTCACTTGACAGAGCTTGCAGGTAAATCTAAGAGTATGGTATATTACTTGACAAGCTGTGAAGCATTTGAAAACAATTAATCAAATCCATCATGGAATTTAGGAGTAGAAAAAACTAAGTTTTCAAAAAGGATACAACGGTACAAATAATGGCAGACATGCTGCCTACAAGACACTTTGTAATTGTAGTTCGCCATTTAATATTTCAAGTCATATTTTCCTTTTTTTGAATACTTTCATGATTTTTTCTAATTGGCTTAGAAGAGACATTTACGATCATCTGTTCTTTGTGTTGTACCTTCTATATATAACAAATTAATTTTTTTAAATAATTACCTAGTCACGTAATAAGTTTTGTTACAAACTGTGCATAATTAAATTTAAGTTATCAGCGCTCGCAGGTAAATTTAAGGTGATGATATATTATTTGACAAGTTTTAAATTATTTCAAAACAAAATCTTCTTTTTTAAAACAGAAAACAATTATGAAATGGACCATGAAAGAAGACAGAAGAGTGATGATCATTCTACGTAGGTGCGGACATTTTCCTGGTGTAATCTTTAAACTATTACAAAATCTGCGAAATAACTGTCAAACAGTCAAAAAACTCCATCACTTGTCAAAGCAGTGAATACACAAATTCGTCGTAATCTCGTTAGGAAGCAAAAAATAATGTCCCTGCAAATGGGAGCTTTATGCCCATTGTAACGGGGGTGTCCTATCTTTCATATAGACCATTTTTGTTATTCTCTATATAGCATTTTTTGACATTTGTTTTCAGAAAAGTTTGACAAATCATCACGAACATCATCATGACATAGGTCAACAACGTTTACAAATCGTTCAAATTGATTAAGCAAATCAACGATCACTTCGTGAAACTTATAGGGTACGAGAATTTTACGAATTTTACGTGAATTGGTCGAATTATTCAAATATTCGATCGTATTTAGATGTGTCAGTGCCTGTGAGACAAAGAAATACCAGACGTGAAACCAATACTGCTGCCGTTGAGCAGAATGTTCGCGATGATCCAAATTTGTCGATTCCACGCCGTTCTCAGGCAGTAGTCCTATCCGTCACCACAACGTGGCGAATTTTACGCAAAGATTTGGATTTATATCAGTATAAAATCCAATTGGTTTCAAAACTCAAACCAAATTATCATCGTCCGCGCCGTGAGTTTGCGGATTAGGCTCTTGAAATGTTGGAAGCTGTTCAGCATTTTTATCGAAAAATTGTGTTTCCTGACGAAGCCCATTTTTGGTTAAACGGGTATGTCACTGAACAAAATTATCGGATTTGGAATGAAAATAATCCACACGAATATCTACAAATTCCACTTCATCCACATAAATTGACTGGTTGGTGTGGATTACATGCTAGTGGGATCATAGGAACTTTTTCTTGCAAAATGTGGCCGGAGAACACTTAACGGTCAATGGAGCATGCTACAGAGCAATGATCAACGAATATTTGTTTCCAAACATGCGTGGCATTGATGTAGACGAGTTCTGATTCCAAGACAACGCTACACAGGTCAACGGCCTTTACAAATCGTTCAAATTTATTACGCAAATCAACGATCACTTCGTAAAATTTATAGAGCACTTTGTGAAATTTTACGGCGTTCATAATCGACCGAATGAACGTGCTATTGGTTGAATTATTCAAAGATTCGAACGTACTTTATCTCTTATAGATGTGTCAGTGCCAGTGAGACAAAGAAATACCAGAAGTGAAGCCAATACTGCTGCCGTTGGGCAGAATATTCGCGATGATCCAAATTTGTCGATTTCACGCCATTCTCAGGAAGTAGACTATCTCTTACCACAACTAGGCGAATTTTACGCAAAGATTTGGGTTCACTCCAGTATAAGATCTGATTGATTCAAAAACTGAAATTAAATGTCATCGTTGGGCTGTCGAAATGTTGGTAAATGATCAGAATTTTTATTGAAAAATTGTGTTTTCTGACGAAGCCCATTTTTGGTTAAACGGGTACGTCAATGAACAAACTAACCCACACGAATATCTATAGATTCCATTTCATCCACATAAATTGTTTGGTGTGGATTACATGCTGGTGGGATTATCGGAACTTTTTCTTTCAAAATGTGTCTGGAGAACACTTAACGGTCAATGGAGCACGCTACAGAGCAATGATCAGCGAATATTTGCTTGCAAACATGCGTGACATTGATGTAGACGAGTTTTGATTCCAAGACAACGCTACGTGCCATATAGCGGCAGAAACAAAAAATTTATTGCGATCCAAATTCAATGACTCAATCACTTCTCGAAATGGTCTTGTCAACTGGCCATCAAGATCTTGCGATGTGACATGCCTTTGGATTATTTTCTGTGAGGATTGGTCAAGTCTCAAGTCTATGCCGACAAACCAGTCATAATTGAAGCATTGAAACACAATATTATTCGTGTTAAATAAGGCCACAAATAATTTAAAAAGGTATATAACCCCTTACCACAATTATTAGTCGTATCCTAAATACGTATTTCGACAACTAAGTTGTCATCATCAGTAGGTAAAAACTACTAATTAATTAGTAGTTTTTATCTACTGATGATGACAACTTAGTTGTCGAAATACGTATTTAGGATACGACTAATAATTGTGGTAAGGGGTTATATACCTTTTTAAATTATTATTTAACCACAGTCTCCATTGAAAGAATTTTAAGGCCACAAATGTTAGAAAAATTGACCAAAAATTGGGTTCATCGGATGCAATGTTTGAAGTGGGGTGGTGATGTGAATATGGATGAAATCATACACCGTCATTAATGTCATGGACAAAATTTTTAACAAAATAAAAATGAACACACTATCTTAACATTTTGTTGTTTTCATTTTAGTTTTAAAGATAGGATTCACTTATTGGAAACCCTAATAATACTGTTCGATGTTATTAAAAATGTATGTAACAGAAATAAGAAAACACCCTAACCACAATATATATCAATAAATACTATAAACGTCTTTCGGCAACTACGTTGCCATCTTCAGTTAAACGTAGCGTTTTTGGCTAAGGTAAATGTTAGAAGATGTGCTCTTCACCAAATTGCCAGTGGAATAACACTAAATTCCTAACATCGAAATAATACTTATATACTACTTAAACCTAGCGTGAAATTTAGGGAACCGCGAAGCGTGAATACATGAAGCGTAAAAATAATGCTATTGTCACAATAAAGCATACAAACTGGACTGAAGGATTGGTCCATTGTCAGAATTTATTAATTTATTCTTATTTCTATATATATAAATACTTTCATAACTATATAATTCTCTATAATTATTAACAGTTTTAATCAACGTAAGCTTATTTGCCGGCACAGAATGACCTGTGTCCCAAATATGTCGCGCAACGCTAGATTTTTCGGGTCTGTTGAATCTAAAGTGGGAAATATGTTCCTTGTAACGAGTTGAAATTGAACGTCTAGTTTGGCCGATATATTTTTGGCTGCAATCGTTACAATTTATTTCATATATACCAGATTTATGTTCTACCTCAATTTTGTCCTTGGTGTTACCTAAAAGTGATTTTAATGAGTTACATGATTTAAACGCTATTCAAAGAGAATGGTTTTTTAAGATAGCGTTCAGATTTCTAGAGGCTGAATGGTACGGTAAACAAACAAATTTCTCACCTAGGTCTTTTTGGGGTAGTAAGCTCGTGGTGTCATAAATTAGTTTCCTAAGCCTATGTTTCTTAATTAGGTTGGTTATTATTTTAGAATCGAAACCATTGTATGCAGCTATGCTTCTGATTAATCCAACTTCTTTTTCATATCTATCTTTTGTAAGCGGGAAACTTAACAACCGATGGATAAGAAAATTAAAGGATGTCATCTTTTGTTGGATTTGAATCCGCGGTTATAAACTTGTTCACATTGGTGTCTTTTCGTCTATTTCTAAGTTATTATTATTCTTAATTACCAAAACATCTAAGAATGGTATTTGTTCATTGTTTCTCTATAGTGAATTTAATTGTAGGGAATTTCGAATTTAATTCTATTAAAAAGTCGTCCAAATTACACAACTTGGTATTAAAAACCGCGAAAATATCATCGACATATCTCATCCATACTTTAGGGAAATATTTAGATGATCTCTTAAATTCTTTTAGATAACACCAAGGACAAAATTGAGGTAGAACATAAATCTGGTATATATGAAATAAATTGTAACGATTGCAGCCAAAAATATATCGCCCAAACTAGACGTTCAATTTCAACTCGTTACAAGAAACATATTTCCAACAGACCCGAAAAATCCAGCGTTTCCCGACAAATTTGGGACACAGGTCCCAAATGCCGGCAAATAACCTTAGGTTGATTAAAACTGTTAATAATTATAGAGAATTAGATAGTTATGAAAGTATTTATATATATAGAAATAAGAATACCTAAATTAATGAATTCTGACAATGGACCAATCCCTCAGTCCAGTTTGCATGCTTTATTGTCACAATAGCATTATTTTTACGCTTCATGTATTCACGCTTCACGGTTCCTTAAATTTCACTCTAGGTTTAAGTAGTATATAGGTATTATTTCGATGTTAGGAATTTAGTGTTATCCCACGGGCGATTTGGTGAAGAGCATATCTTCTAAGGTATACCTTAGCCAAAAACGCTACGTTTAACATTTTTTTAAGTTTTAAGGTTATTCTACTGAAGATGGCAACTTAGTTGCCGAAATACTTATATAGTATTTATTGATATATATTGTGGTTAGGGTGTTTTTTTAATTTCTGCTTCAGATTTCAAGCCACAGTCTCCACCAATTTCGGAAAAATGTATGAATTTGTTCTACTCATGTCATTTCCACAGTAATAAGTTCGCTTGCGTCTCCGGGCTTTTTATTTTAATTATATTCTTTAATAGATAAATAAATGTTGTTATTGTGTTCTATACTACTGAATATATAGTATTAATTTATATTTTAGGATTAGCTAGTTCCCCAAGAAATCAATAGCGCAGAACTATAAATACTGTACTTTAAACATGAAGCTACGTTCACATATAATACAAACTTTGGAAACTTTCCTGTACAACCATTAGCAAAGAATTTATTATTAGATAGGATCGTATCCACTACGCTACAACCGGAAATACCGCTACTATATCGAATTCACAATCTGGTGCTTTATAGAACTCAGGCGATAAATAACCAGGAATTTGCCAACGTTATTGTTCTTTCACCTTGCTCCTAATTTTGTATAATCCTCTTCGTATTTCTTTCAGAATACATTTAAATTTTACTGCGTAATAAGTAAGTAATAATGATAATAATAACAAAAAATTGTTTACTTTTCAAGCATTGACATTTAAATTTTTTCGCATTTCTTAATCTACAATATTGTATATAAATACTAATTAACTTTAATTTGTTCTTTTGTTCATTATATCTTGTGACATAAGGAACTAAGGAACATAAGTTGAATTACGAGTACTTTGACAATTTAAAATGTGCTCCAGTTCTAAGAATCACTCGTGGAATATCAAGTTTTCGATAGCAAATTTAATCACGTTCCCTAGCTTGAGAGTTAGTCGTCCACGATTGAAAGTAACTCTCAAACATGCTGGCTTTCGTAAAATACTTGAATACTGTTAGATATTTTCAATCTTATTACTCTAAAACGAAGTAGTCTTTATTAATAGTTGATGGCTTTTTTCCCTTTTTAGTTGTAAATAAAATTAAGTTAATAATATTTTTTTTTAATAAAAATACAATAAGTTACCCTAAATCGATGCTCAGATGTGAAAACAACTTTGTATAGAGCTCAGGGAAGCAATTCCTCATTTTGTGCAACGCATCTCTCTATCTATGTCTTTATGAAAAAGATAATGGAGTGTAAAATTGATACATATATTAAAATACAGAGTTTGCATGTTACTGCGAGACTTAAAGATAAAAAGGAAACAGCTAAATTAGCATCGCTTGGTAATCTTGTGAATAAATATAAGTTAGGAGAAATAAGCAGACTACATTACGTAAAATGTACTTCATATTTATAATCAGAGACCGGATACATCGGGTTGAAATGACGTCGTCATTACGCCGGACGATATAAATAATCTACAACTTCTGTAAGTACATCACGCAGTTATAGATCTGGCTAGCGCGCACATCTGTTTTCATCGAGAATTGCGACGATTTTTGTTGGATATTTACAGTTAAATTTCTGTTTTCATGGGTGTAGATAGAAGCGTGTGAAGTTTTAATAATTTAGTCTATTTAGATTATATTTCGTAAAATAAATTAAGTGCTGTGAGTTAGTTTCTTGTTTTCATAGTTTTAACTGTTAATTACATCGTATTTTTTGTGATAGATCCTGTTTAATATCGTTTGATTGAATCTACTTCTCCCAATTATTTCGACATAAGTGTGCATTGAATTTCGTTCAGTTTCAATAACTTACGCATACATTTTTAGTTTGCATTTATTTAGATCTAGAGCGTTGTTTAAGTTACTTTTTCAGATATGATATGGAAGAACGTCGAGAACGGCATCGTAAAACAATGGCGAGTTGGATTGACGGTCATACTGATTGTATGTCCATTGTCAGTGATTCCGAAATTTATTACGAAATCTGTGAAATATCGTTAAAAAATTCCATGAAATCGCACGTACAACGTCACTTAGCATCGCAAACACATGCATAGAAATCGAAACCGTTGGAATCCGACAATTTTAACGAAGAACTCTGTGAAACTTTTATGGCGGCTAATATTCCATTAAATAAACTTAACAATCCCACTTTAAAAATATACTGGTCAAAATGTTCCTGATGAATCCACCTTACGCAAATATTATGTTTCTAAGTGCTACACGAAAGCAGTAGAACGCATTAGAAGCCATCTTTCAAATCAGTACCTCTGGATAAGTGCCGACAAAACTGTCGATATATTAGGACGCTTTGTGGTAAATGTTGTAGCTGGTGCACTACATACAACTATTCCATATAACGCATATGTAATAGCAATAAAAGTTATAAATACAATTGATGCGGAAACAATAGCTAATACCATTAACGAGAATATTCAAAAGATACTTCATTCGGACGACAGGTACAAAGAAAAAGTACTTTTATTTATAAGTGACAGTTCTGCATATATGTTAAAAACAGGCAGACTAGTAAACGAAATATATCCTAATATGCTGCATATTACTTGTATAGCACTCCACAGAATCTGTGAATATATCAGAGACACCTTTCCAGAAGTTGACAGACTTGTATTCGCTTTTAAAAAGATTTAAGAAAAGCACCATTGAGAGTAGCTCTTTACAGGGAAAACCTGCCATCTTTGTCAATGCCTCCCTCTCCAGTAATAACTAGATGGGTGACATGGTTGGAAGCTACTAGTTTTTATGCAGAGAATTTCGATAGTTTACAAAATTTCGTTGTATGTTTAAATGACGATGCTCGAAGTATTTCTGAGTGCAAGGAACTAACACAAATTTCACATTAAAAAAAATCAGTTGTACATTCTTCAGGAACACAATAGAGCATTGTTTAAGTTACTTTTTCAGACATGATATGGAAGAATGTCGAGAACGGCATTGTAAAACAATGGCTAGTTGGATTGACGGTCATACTGATTGTATGTCCATTGTCAGTGATTCCGAAATTTATTACAAAATCCGTAAAATATCGTCAAAAATTCGTCACTTAGGATCGCAAACACATCTGAACTCTGTAAAACTTTTATGGCGGCTAATATTCCATTAAATAAACTTAAATAAAATGTTGATGAATCAACTTTACGCAAATATTATGTTTCTAGGTGCTATACGAGAACAGTAGAACGCATTAGAAGCCATCTTTTAAATCAATACATATGGATAAGCGCCGACGAAACGGTGGATATGTTAGGACGCTGTGTGGTAAATGTTGTAGCTGGTGTACAACATCCAACTATTCCCTATAACTCATATGTAATAGCAACAAGTGTTATAAATAGAGTTGATGCGGAAACAGTTGCTGAAACCATTAAGGAGAATATGCAAAAAATGCTTCATTCGGACGCCACGTACAAAGAAAAAATACTTTTATTTGTCAGTGATAGTGCTGCGTATATGTTAAAAACAGGCAGACTATTGAAGAAAACATATCCTAATATGCTGCATATTACTTGTGTAGCACATGCTCTCCACAGAATCTGTGAATATATCAGAGACTCTTTTCCGGAAGTTGATAGACTTGTATCAGCTTTTAAAAAAGTTTTCAGAAAAGCACCATTGAGAGTAGCTCTTTTCAGGGAAAAATTTCCATCTCTGTCACTGCCTCCCACTCCAGTAATAACTAGATGGGGAACATGTCTGGAAGCTACTAGTTATTATGCTGAGAATTTCGATAGTCTAACACATTTCGTAACACTGCTAAGGGAGGATGCTAGTAGTATTGGTGAGTGCAAGGAGCTCACACAAATCCCAAATTAAAAAAATCAGTTGTACTTTCTTCACGAATACTTTGGAAAATTGCCAAAACTAATCACTTATTTTGAAAATCGAAATCTCAAATTAAATGACGGATTAACCACATTAGATGTGGCTGTTAATAATTTGAAAAGTATTCAAAGTGACTTCGGATGTGGCCTTCGGCAAAAGTTTGAAGCAATTCTTAATAGAAATCCAGATATAATTACATTGCAGCAATTATGTATGGAGACAATTACACAAAATCTAACGGCTGAATATGAAGAAATAAAAGAATATTTCCAGTATGCACCTATAACCAGTTGCGATGTAGAAAGGACGTTTTCTATTTATAAGGATGTACTTAATACAAAGAGAACAAAATTGACAGAAGAAAACCTTGAGAAACTATTGCTAGTCAATATTAATACTCCTTTACTCAACTTGAACGACAAAATGAACAAATAAAAATTTCCCAATTATAGAAATAAAATTAAAAACTTTAAAAATACAACTTTTCAACAAATACATATGTATTTTGTAATTTTGTATATCACCACCCGTTTGTTTTCCAATTATATAAATAAAATTAAAAACTTTATAAATACAAATTTTCAACAAATAAATATGTATTTCGTAATTTTATAGATCACCACCCGTTCGTTTTCCAATTATGTAAATAAAATTAAATATTTTAGAAATACAGCCTTTCGCCAGTACTGCACTGGGTGGTAAGCGTGTCCGTTCTCTAGTTATCAACCTCTCGTGTCCGGCCTCTATTTATAATATATAATATGCCACTATAATAGTATGTTTATGCATATTTCGAAATTGTTTTTTTTAATAAACAAGAAAATGTAAGGTATACTATGTGTTTTTTTTACAGTCAGGCTCTATTAAACAAACAATTTCCATTTGCGCCCAGTTTACTTATAGGATTAAACGACCCCTAAAATACTTCCGCCCAGTTTACTTGTTCATGTTATGGACAAGGTAAGCTTCGCGCCCAAATTACCACCGCATTACAAATGAAATTATAAAATATTATTACCACAATATTTAGATTTATATATTTAAAATAATACTAAGGAATATCTCGAACAATAAACAAAAATATATATTACCTGTTTCCTCTCCAACAGGATTAGAAAGAATGCTGCTTAGGCACAAGCAAAGTAAAAAGACTGTAATTATTATCTTCATGGTGTTGAAGTCGTTCTTCTGTATTCGCAGCACTAATATGTATAAATACTCCAGACAGGCTTGTAGCCTTTATATACTTACAAGTAGTAAATAGATTCACAAACACGTTTTGTTAGTAAAATGTAATAAAAGAAGTTCATTTAAAGCGGTTCTAGAGAAGTCGTTGGCAAGGGGATTTATATTTGACACACATTATATTGTAATAATCAACATGTTTTTTCCAACATGATTATATTTACAAACAGTATGAAAGATAACACCGATGAATTCCAAGAAAAAATAAGTGTTTCCTTAAATCTACACCTGAAACGTAGATCCCCATTTCTGGAACGAAAGTAAATATTGTTTGTTTGAAGAAGTATTACTACATTATTGTCTAATTAAATATTCGCATAATGAATTAACTTAGATTTTTTTAAGGCCACAATACGTGAAATTGATAAATTAAGTATCCCAGTGATATGACATTTTGTTTGTTAAATTAAAATTTTTAGATAATTTTTATCAAATGTTATTATTTTATCGTTCTTATGTTTTGTAATATATTTAGAGTTTATTTTGTTTTCTACTTGTTTACTGCTGCACTAATCTTCATTCAAATAATAAAAAATAACAAAATTTTAATTTATGTAACCTACGGTTATTGCTTCCATGTAAATATTTATGCAAATTAAATCGTTTCCAACTGTAAAGGCATGTTCAGGTACAAAGCATGTCTACATAGGTACATATACGTACATATGTATATATGTATGTACATTAATAGATGGGTATTTCCCACATTCAAAGAGGCCGTGTGAATAATTAATCAGCGAAGATAATTACCAGATTAGTGACGTGCCTAACTAGTTTACCAGAATGCCAGTTGAACAAGATACATAGAAATCTTATCATTGGTTACTTATGTACTTATGTTGCTTAGCATTTGATTGTGTTTTGTTAATAATTAGTCATTGTTTTGTAAATACTGGTATAATTGTATTTACATATTGCCGTGCACTTTGCCTTCAAATGTAATTTACTTAAATGATTGCTTTTGTGGGCATTTACACAAGCATAATTTTGTTGAAACTCTGTATAATCGTTGGGTATCTCAGGGCTGTCTTTTTGGTTCTGCACAACTAGGCCTAGCGTCCAAAGTAAATGCAAAGAAATAATACAAGTACTCGTTTAAACCTAACCCTACTGACAACATTTTTATACGTAGACTCCTGATAAGGGTATCCGGGTACCCGCGTTCGTTTATTTTTCCGTTACTGTCTAAATATCAATACAATGCTTTGCATTGTAATTCGGGGATCCCAATATTGTTATTTTATTGTAAAATACAAATTTTTTGTTTGTGTACGTCGTTTTGCAATCTCAGTTCTTGTTTGCTGTTGATGGGTACGGTTGAGTTTCATAGCTTTCGTTTGCTTTTATAATTTTTTTAATGTCGCGCAAACGTAATGCACTTGTTATGAAATTGAACGATTCCGAAGCAGAATCTAATGGTGTGGGATTATCATCTAGCTGCAACAAGTAATGCAGGATTGGGCCCTACGCAAGCTACTAAAAGCAAAGCAGACATACCACTATCGAAGACTTTAGATCATTTACCATGGCGTAAAGGTTATCTTAACATTTCTGCGTAAGCTTTGTTTAAAATATTATTTTTTGTTTGTTTTAATAGTTTATTTCGTGAAATTTGTTTAGATTAACAGCAGAAGATATTTATATATTATTTGAAAACGAAGAAGAGGATGATGACATATCAAATCCCATTGAACATTAGTGTTTAAGTGATGAGGAATGGCTTCCTGATGCAGATGAAGCCTCACATATAGAAATGGAAGGCGTAGTTGAGCCTGACGAAGAAAAAGAAAATGATGATTTGGAATTGCGTGACGAAGTTTCAATAATTGCTTCAAAATACCGAGATATCAAAAATTATCTTGGTCAACGGTGGCCATGGGGTGAAAAACGTCTGTCTTAATTTATATCATCCTTTTGAGAAAATTGGGATGAAATTTTCAGGTTGTGTCATGCTGACGTTAAAATTTGTCAATATATTAATATTAATGTCAGTATGACACATAACCTGAAAATTTTATCAGATTTTTCTCAAAAGGATGATATAAATTAAGACAGACGTTTTTCACCCCATGGCCATCTTGGACCCAGAAACTTATGATATCGCGGTATATAGCAAATGACCAAACTGAATGGTATGCCCAAGAGATACCAAGTGCCAAAACTAAATCCCAAAATATTTTGCGCAAAAAAGGTGGGTTGCATCATATTCAAACATATTGCAGTGAACTGTGCCTTTGCTTATTAGGTCAGCTCACAACAAATGTCCGCACTAGTTCAATCGTAGATACTTCTGCTTGACACTTCCTTCTCTCGAGGTCTTGCTCTCGTACGAGCAAGAAAGTGGAAAAATTCAAAATGTCATTAATAAAAATTCACAATTTGATTCTACATGTTTATTTAAAAAAAAATTTAAAAAACTCTTTACAAAATGTAAAGAGAGCTAAAGCATGATTAACTAAAGCTTGTAGGAAACAGTCTGTGTGATAAATAACACGCACACAGAGAAAAACCTCCTGTGATACGCGGGCATACATAAAACTAATAGATAATTAAGAAAATTCTCAAATTCAAATTCTAAATTATAACTCCTAATTTCAAACGTAAACAGACAAAACGTCAAACCGTACTTAACTTTACCTGTGCGAACAAAACACACAAGGCCAAATCTCCCCTCCAATCCTGACTAAAATGTTCTAGAAAATCGTCACACAAAAAACTCCCTCATTCAAAAAAATATGGTAATTTTCTTATCTATCTATATTATAAATTAATATAGAAATAAATCAAAATTACAAATAAGCACAAAGATCAGCAAATTATCGAAATAGGAATTTATATAAAGCAACTGTAAAAAGTATACTCATCGTTCCCTGAAAAAATATTGGCCCAATGATTCGCCTTTGGCTTATCGCTGCCCAAACACCAATTTTCTCTGGATGTAGCGATTCTTCATTAATTACATGTGGATTTTCACTACTCCAAATTCTTGTATTTTGTGAATTTAGGTATCCCGTTTTATAAAACCATGCTTCATCAGTAAAAATGACTCTTTGCGAAAGTTCTCCATTATTGTTCATATTTACAAACCAATTACAAAACTGTAGTCTACGTAGGTAATCAATTTCTAACAATTCTTGTACTGCTGTGACACGGTATGGATAAAGTTGCATATCTTTTTTTAATAACTTGTGAGTTGTACCAACAGAAAGGTTTATTTGTTGACTGAAATGTCGAACAGATGTTTGTGGTTCATTTTCCATTATTTCTTCAACACGATTGACAACTTGAGGTGTACGTTCCTTAACTGCTCCGCTGCCTGATTTTCTTAAGAGACTACCAGTTTCAGAAAAAAGTTTTAAAGTTCTATCCAAAGTATTCTTAAATTGTATATAATCTATTACAAAATGTGGAAACTCAACTTGCAATTCTACCATGCAATCTTGAACTGAATAAACCCATAAACCATCAATTCGATTACCACTTCGAAAATAAGCCTGGACTAAAAAAATGTATGTTCTAAAGTGAAAACCATTTTAAAACTGAGAAGCAATTTATTTAAACCAGAATCGACGCATGATTGTTTTATGCACTACCTGATATTTGTGATTGAGATTATCAAATGTCATTTGGATTTACGTTTACGGAACAACAAACACATACTAATATATTTGCGTCTTATTCTATCAAAATTTCAAAGTAACCTAGATTGACTTTTCAAATGAACACTTGTTAGTTCTATATTCACTTTCAACGAGAAAACATCTTTCACATAGGTACACATTGTTACTGTATATACAAGATCAGTTATGCAAATAAAATAACCAAAAAGTACATAAGTGTTTTTAATATAATATATTAAAAAGTAATAGTTCTCACGACCTGACAACCCGTAATTCAAAGGCCCAGCGCACAAACGTCTACATCAATAATAAATTACTTTCTTGGTTTAATTTAAAACTCTTTAGAATATTTATAATTAAATTTTCTAATAACATTTTTACTCTGTCATATAATTACTAACTAAAATCTAAGTCAATTTAAACTTTATATAATATCATACTATCGTCCAACAGATTCGGCCTGTCTAATTTAAACTTTGGATAAGAGTAAGCTAATGAGAAAGTATGCAAATTAGAGGAGACCATCTAACTTCAAATGTGATTAAAGGAATACGGAAATCTGTAGTCTAGGTTTGAGTTTCACGAAATTTTGCCTATAGTAGGGCCTGTTGTTTGTTTTACATTACTAAGGGTCAATTTTAATTATTATATAGAAGCTTAGTTTTACATATCTATATCCCATATGTACATATTAACTGAATAACTTTACCACCAGATTAATGAAAATTATATTAATAATAATAGCAATAGTGGTAATATTTGTTTATAGCTAAACATACACGAATTCAACAGTTAATACACAAAATTAATTTATCTAATTATTGGAGAATTTAACGTGTGATTATTATTTAGTAGATGATTTATTTTTAGGAGTTTCTTATATGTTTCTGAGCTGATGGCCTTCCTTAATGAATTGTTTAATTTTTTGTTTTTTAATTTAAGTTGTATTACAAAATTCAATGAAATTGTGTTGTAGTGTAGTGGGGGGCACAAATAAATAAACATATATATTTATTTGTAAATGTAAAATAAATATAAATGTAATGATAGCCACATTATTCCTCCTATCAAATTATTCAAAACAGGTCGATAATACCTTATGTTAGGGTTAAAGAGGCTACGAAATACATAGTGATTATTATGTCATAGTACGAGGGTTGTCTTTTATATTCTGCATATAGAGCTAGAATAAAACAGTAGATAGCTTTTAAAGACTTTATTATGTTTCGAAGTATCCTCCACAAAGATTTATGCACTTTTGCATGCGCTTGAACTAACTCTGGAAGCAGTTATTACACCCATTCGTTGGTACACTCAAAATTCCGTTTTTGAAGGTATCGACTGTTCCTTCTGACGGCTGGAACCTTTGACCATGTAATCCAACCTTGATTTTCGGAAAGGTAAAGAAATCATTGGGGCTTACGCCGGGACTGTACGGAGGATGATCTAACAATTCGACGTTTTGTTGCGTTAAAAATTCAATTGCCTTGTGAGCTGTGTGTGTATTTGCATTGGCTTGGTGGACGATGATTCGTCGTTGTGGGTTAGTTTCTCGGGGCTCGTCGATGACTAGCGGCAAACAAATGGTTGTATACCAATCAGTAGTAAAAGTTCTTTGATGTTGTAGAGAAATTGTTGCTACATGGCCTGCTCTCGAGCCAAATATCGCGACCATCTTCTTGGAGACACTTCGAGAAAGGATGACTTTTGTCGATTTTTCTGCACCTTGGAACACCCAAACAGACGACTGGCGTTTATATTTTGGCTCGTATGAATAAATCCAAGATTCATCATCACTCACGATGTTGTACGAGGGATACCTTTTATATTTATACAATCGACCAGTAGATGGTGCTTTTGACATATTGCTATGGACTTTTCCCCGCAAACATTTTGAAAAGTTATATTATTTTATGTATGTACATTTATTTTGGATGCCAGTGTATAATTTTTGAGATTTATTATCTATGAATGTATTTTTATTTTGAACTGATATTTAATGTTTTTGACTTGCGTAGTTGTAGTACGCCGATTACTTTGATATTTCCGCGGACACTAATGAATTCTGAAGTTAGAAGGTCGTGTTTTTTTGAGAAGATAAATTCTTTATCTTTGTTTTAATTAACTTCGTGATTTGATTTAATTGTGGATGGTGTTTGATTTCAATACCGATTTATTTACGAGTGTGTAGAACTCGTAATTGTTTAATTAAGCTTTCTAACTCAGGTGTCTCGAAAAAAAAAATATTTTTTTATACTACGTAAGTAGAGTATCTTATTCGTATTATCATTAATATTATTATCTTGTATGTATTGATTTATATTTTTGCTTAGTTATATGAATTAAATGACGAAGAACGTTTTTTAAAAATTTCTATATACAAAAATTTCTGTAACGATAAATTTTGTTCGCTTGGATTCAAGGGCATATTTTTTTTCATGTGGCTTGCACATGCGTTAGAGGTTGTTTCGGGCTGTCATATAAGTTGTTTACTTTGTTTATTCTGGGAGAAATTAAAATACTTCTTTGCAATTTATTAGTTTGTAATTTTGCTTGGTTGTCACTAAGGAAGTTTAATTATACGTTACGGTCATTTTTGTATAATAATTTTACCTTAATAATATTGCTTAATGACGCAATATTTATCTTTAAACTCCATAAAGATTTTTTTTTTTTTTGTATTAAAGTTTTATTTAAATTTATTGTGATTTTCTTTTTACCTTTATTTAAACTCTTTTACTGGCGCTATATAAATTTGTAGAAGAGAACAACCACGTTTTCCAATTGGAACCTTGAGGGAAGAGCAGTCTTGTGTTTGAAAATTAACCGATTGAATATCGAAGCTGGACACATTGCTTGTGAATTGTGAATAAACAAAGTACAACATCACAATTCATAGCAATATGTAATCACTATATTCAAGAGGTTTGACATTTGTCAATGAGAAATCCGAGATAGCTTAGAAATTGAGTCAGTAGTTTGTTGGCAGTGACAGTTTTAAGACAGGGAGTTTGTAAAATAATGGAGATTACTTTTCGTTGGATGATTTTTTACGATTATAAAAAAGGCCCAACCCCACAAGAATGCAATATATCGCTTCGGTCAACTTTTGGTAATGAAGCACCATCAGAGGAGAGCCGGACACCTACTGTATGGGTGTTCCAAAACGAACCGAACCCCACAAAAGTTGTTCGCGCAAGGAGCACTTCCAAGAAAATGATCGCTTGTTTCTTCGTTTGTACAGGACACATCGCAACAATTTCTTTAGATGATTGAAAAACTGTTAACGTTGAATGGTATACAGTAATTTGTTTGCGAAAAGATATAGACGAAATCAGGAAGAACCACCGACAACTTCGCATTATGCTTCATCACGACAATGCGAGTTCCCATACAGCCCGTCTAACAGTTGACTATTTGAAGGAGAAACGTGTTGAAATAATGTCTCATTGTCCATATTCAACTGACTTGTCGCCGAATGATTTCTTTTTGTTCCCAACTGCGAAACAAAAAATACGTGGACAGCGATTTTCAACACCTCAAGAAGCAGTCGAAGCCTTTGAAAACCATGTTTCTGAGATACAACCTTTGGAGTGGACAAAATTTTTTGAAAATTGGTTCGTACGCATGCAAACGTGTACAGACCATAAAGACGAATATTTTGAAAAACAATAAATTTTTTCCCAAAAATTTTGTTTTCTTCCCAGATTTTGTAAAAATATAAAAGGTGACCCTCGAACATGTTTTTAGAATTTCCTGCGTTGAAGCGGTACAGAGGTTTCTTTTATCAGCAAGCAACCCGACCGCGTCTCGTTGTATAACGACAACCTCGAATTTTAATCTTAGGTTTTCTCACTTATATTATTAATGACTATTTTTATAATAATGCAGTTTTTATTTACATAATTATTGATAGTTCTGCCGAACTAAGGCGGAAACGTCTTCTCTTCACAAAATTGTAGATACAGCAATTTTGAAACAATAATTTTATGTACTTTATAATGCTAATACCTACAGTCATAATAATAAAATACACTTTGCAAATTAAATAATATTTTAAGGTACCTATTAATTTTTGAATGCGCAAAAATTAAAATGATGAAAGCTGTCCTGGGCCAATATACTAAATGAACTCTATTGAATTCCAACGTTTTACTTGGAAGTTATTTCAGGCTCCCTCTAGAGACAGCGCAGGGTCGTTAAGAAGAGAGGTTACTAATTTATTAATATCTACATCCCCCTTATTATGCCATGTAAATAATTGAACGTCAAGTTTAGCATTAGTTATTTTTAGGAAGATATTAAATATTAAATATTCTTCTGGGCTAATTATTTTACGAAAACAAAGAAAATTTGTCCTACCTCTATAATTTCCTTCTTAACTTGTATTTGTTAAGAATTAACTTTCGTTTGCGTGAGCTAAAGTTTGCTAAGTTTTGCTTCTTTATACAGGGCATTTCAATTGAAACGAGCCACCTCAAACAACTCGTTACCTGTTGTGATTTGTATCAAATTATGAAACATGTCAATTTTCACAACTTTTGATGTTGAGCCTGACGATTTAAAATCATTCCTGCGGGCGCATCAGCCCCCACCATAAAAATTTAAATAGGGCTGATGGGTCTTGTGATCACTCATTTAATTCTCTTTACGGCAACATGTATCAAAAATCTTTTTTTATCAGTACGAAAAAAGTGCATTATTTATAACCTGTGTAATAAAACACGACTAGAGTAATAGCACAATCTTGCTGCAAATGCTCTCGTCGTGACATTTCGCAATTTTTTGTGGTAACCAGAGTAACTTATACTAGGTGGCGCAAAATTAATCACCCTGTCGGTAGATGTTATAACTTTTGCAAATGGCGTCGTACGTCAATCATATTTGACATTTGTGAACTAGACAGCTGCAGAATACAAACAGACAAACAACGGAGCGCTATACTCCGCAAGAGCGTGGAATAATTGTGTCGATTTTTTTTACCAATAAATAATCGGTCGGTGGTGTTAGCGCAGCGTGAATTTCGTCGTCGATTTCCTAATCGTGTCGCGCCAACTGGACAAACATTACGCCGCTTAGCTGCTCGACTCGAACAGACTGGAACCACAAGAGATCTTCCAGGGCGTGGCCGCCACCGGACTGGTCGTTCTGTCGAGAATATCGCGGCTGTGGCTGCTGATGTTGCTGAGAACGAAGAAACATCAACCAGACGACGTGCCACGCAATTGGGCGTCAGCAGACGGACCCTACAGCGAATTTTAGTGAAAGACTTACACATGTTCCCATACAAAGTGCAAACAGTGCATCAGTTAATGCCTGCTGACCTTCAGTCGCGTGTGAATTACTGTAGAGCCATCCTCAATCTCAACAACGAAGTGAACGATTTTCAGTCGAAAATCATCGAGGCGCATTTTCATTTAAGCGGGTTACGTCAATAAGCAAAATCTTCGTTTCTGGGGCACTGAAAATCCGCGTGTGATGCACGAAAAGCCGTTACATCCACTCAAGGCTACTGTGTGGTGCGGTGTTCACGCGGGAGGAGTGATTGGACCGTATTTTTTTGAGGACGCCATCGGCAATACGGTTACTGTTAATGGCGAACGCTACAGGGCCATGATAAACGACTTCTTACTGCCAGAATTGAATGAGCGGGGCTTGGCGAACATGTGGTTTCAACAAGACGGCGCAACCGCACACACAGCAGGAGTCACAATGGATATTGTGAAGGAAGCATTTCCTGGTCGCGTAATCTCCCGTTTTGGCGATTTGGCATGGCCAGCAAGATCGCCCGATTTAAGCCTCAGACAATCGCAGCCGTTAAGGAGAATATTCGACAGGAATGCGAACAGTTATCACCAGAAATCGTGCGGAAAGTTATGGAAGATGCGATAAAACGGGCACAAATGTGTATCAATACTGGCGGCAGCCACTTGGCGGATATCATATTTTCCAATTAACAGAAAAAAATCTAAAGGTCCAAATAAAGATTTTCACCACTCAAAAATTTTTTTTTTTAATTTACTATAAAAGTTATTCAAAAACAAAATTGGATGATTAATTTTGCGCCACCTTGTACTTGTGTTTGTCACATTGACTTATTATTTTTAATGTTGTTTTTCTTCACATCTTTTGCTTCTGTTTTCAGCTTTAGAAACTTATTTTGTACGACATTGTTTATTGGAAAGTTCTTTAGTGGAGTGTACTCTTAGTTTAATCTTGAGTTCACAATTAATAAATAATAGTCTATTCTATCCAAGAATGTGTCGAATTAGTGACTTTGGATCAACGAATAATTATCAAGCTTTTGGCCAAGAAGGGTGTGAAACGAACGGAAAGTTTGCTGAGATTACAAGCATAGTTCGTCAACAACTCCGTGTCACGAACCCGCGAGAATCAGAGCCACAATCGCCGCCCGAGGATAAGCGCGACCGAAGCCAATATCGACGCGGTTTGACAACTCATGGAGGATGCCAGGCGCATAACGCACTGGAATATTGCCGAGAGGAGTGCTTAGCACATTATGACACAGGAGTTCGGATTTCACAAGGTGTCTGCAAGATAGGTTCAACGGCTGTTGTCGGATGAGTAGAAACTGCATCGGCTAGTGGTTTGTCAGCGTCTGTTGAATCGAGTCCGGCAAGAGGACGAAGCGTTTTTACAACGAATAGAAACGTACGACGGAACTTGGATGAGTCATTACATTCCCGAGTTAAAGCAGGCGAGTATGGACTAGAGAGAGAGCGGTGAAAGGGCTCCAGTGAAAGCGAAGAAAGGTTGTCAGCCTGAAAAGTTTTGACAACTATATTCTTGACCGGTTTGAGGCTGTTCACGTGGGGTTTCTCCCTGATCGATATACAATTAATGTGAAATATTATTGTGAGCTTCTGGATGCCGCAAAGCTGTCCTTGCGACGAAAAACGAAGTCGAAATCTGTCAAAAGTGCGATTCTTCTTCATGGCAATGCCAAGGTTGATTCAGCAAACATCACAAAGCAAAAATTAGGCAGTTGGGTTAGGAAGTATTGGGGCATCCCCCTACAGTTCAGACTTGTCGTCTTCTGATTTTCATCTCTTTGGAGACCCTTGAAAGAAGCACTTGGAAGTCGGCGTTTCAACAATAGCCAAGCAGTAGAGGAATTTGTGCTGCAATGGCTATGTGGGCAAGCGAAAGCTTTCTACAACGAAGCAATTAAAAAACCCCCAATCCGCTGAGAAAAATGGGTTGACAGAATAGGAGATTAGGTATGTGGAAAAATCATATGTTTTTGTAAATAATGTAGAATAAAGCTCAGACTCATCCCATTTAAATTTGATACACCCTTATACAATAACACACGCTTAAAAAAATGGGAAGAAGGAGAAGGAAGAAGAGGTAATCGAATCTAGACTAGTATTTACAAATATATCCAATCAATCACTGTGTATTATGTGGGGCTCTCTGTTCTAACAATAACTTATCTCTTAGTTTACTTTTAAAAACATTTATACAGAGACGGGACTTGAGGTCTTGCCTCAGTATGAAGACGCAGATATTTTCGTCTATGCATATTAAGCCATCCCGATTTATCCAACAAATGAGACACGTGATCGTATGCATTGAAACTGCTCTCGAAACTTCGGTAGGCAAAAATAATGGTATTTGTAAAAAACTTAATTCGGTGTTAGGCAAAAACCCAGGATATAAAAGCTCATGCAAATTAATGATATCTTGTAACGAAATTTTGAAGAAAGTATCACTTTCAGTCTAAATGTAATGTGCAAATTTAAGTATGCTCCAATGACACTTGCTGTAACGTCATTTTCCAGTTACAAGTTAATTTTAAGTGAACGAAGACAGAGTTTTACAATGAACAATCTAGAAAAGCACTTGATTACTTACTGTTATTATTAGATCTTAATAAACGCTAAGTTGCCATGGCAACCAGGCATGAAAACTTTGTCCGCACGATACGTACAGAGTGTAGCTAATTAATGATGGAATATGTCGAAAACACCAATATAATAACACTTTGTGTGCCCTTAATTAAAAAAAATGAATAAATATAATTTCATTGTATAAATTTTTTTTTACGCACAATGGTACTATTTCACTTTTAACGAGTGCACAACACTAACATAAATTGTCAAGTTTAGGAAAATGACAGAAGTCAAAAAATTAGACTTAGACAACTGTCATAATTACAAGGTAATACAAAATCGTATTATATTTGCGAGCAATACTACTCGACTATCCTACACATTTTTAATTAATATTTGTAAGCAAAACTACTCGACTATCTACACATTTTTAATTAAAGTGAATAAATAATGACATCTATTTGAGTACATTACATATTTAAAGGAAAGTAAAAAAGTGCGCAATATTTTTAAACATATTTAAGATAATTAATATGATTTATTATCACTTTTCAAAAAAGATTTAAAAAACACAATGGCTCCAACACTATAAAATGATTGAGCACTAGAATCATATTTAGCATCCAAACATAAAATAGCTATAGAAGATTTTAATTGGCGAGAGAATATAATAACAAAGTTACAGGAACGAAATAAACTACAGACCCCATTTCAGAAACTTATACACCAAAGTAAGTAAATTATTCATTCATCTTGATACTTCATACTATATTAATAAATTAATCTGAAAAGTTTTAAAATTATATTGCTAACTCATCACAATACAACAAAAAAAAAACTCTTAACCTATTGCCATAATTGAATACATTAATGAACCAAAATAATAAATCAACCTTGATTGTGACAAAAATGTAAAACTTTAATTATTATATTTATTTACAACAATATACATGAAATATGATCTTTCCTTTTTGTATCAAAAGTGTGGTTAAAGCACAAAATTTACCTATAAAAAAAAATAATAATTTATTTAAATTAAGTGTTATTTAATAAAATATTATGTTTACCGTCATTTATTAAACAATTTAAAATTGAAAAATTTTAAGAAACTGACAATAACAAACCATCATAATAGTATATAAAATGCAAATATGGCGCAATTTATTATATGTAATAATTCCTAATTAACGGTAACAATACTTCCCCACATTCGATATTAATTAAAATTCAAATAATTAGGATACGTTAAACACTGCGTTGTGATTGGTTAATCGCCTTTAAGATATTATAACTCGATTAAGTTAAATATCCAAATATTTTCAATTTAAAATGAATTAGAATAAGAAAAAAATAATAATAAAATTCATCAGCAATTAAAATAGTAAAAATAAATTATTTATAAAACGTTCCCAAAATCAAATTTACTAAATAAAATATCACAGCTTACCAAGTTGTCATGGTAACCGACAAAAACCGTTAAAACGCGAGATAATTACCCTGCTTAATAGCGTGTGAATTTGTCAATCCCCGCCAAATCGAAAAATAACCTAACCTGTAAATGTTAATGATAATTAATAGTATTTTACATATAAAGTTTATGCAAAAATAACCAGTGCGAAATGTTAAAAACTAAGTGAAAAGACGATAAACAAATATCAGTGTAAACGTTGGTGAAAGAGTTATTAAAAGAATTTTTATTTAATTAAAACTTTCGAAATGAATACTTTTATTACATGTAACCAATAACGTACAAAGAAAATAACGTGAAGCAGAGGGTAATGTATTCAGTTCATGTGTTAGTTGAATTGCTGAAATAGAATATGTTCCTGAAATGTTAGAAAAGAACCCGTGATGTCCTGTTGATACAGAGGCACGCTAATTTTCAGATTCGCAGAATCAAGGTATGTATTCTTTATTGTATATATTGCATGCATTGTTTCTATTGAAATATATTTTGCCAAATATATAATAAATAAAATATAACTGTGACAAATTAGGTAGAGATATTAAGAACAAATTCGACAATAATAGATTAAACAACAAATTACAGTAAAATTAAAAACCAAAAGTATTATTAGTTTAGTGACTATTAAGAAATAGTAATCCATATTATAAAACAATATTTCGTATTGTTTTAGCCTTTACATGATGAAATTATTATTATAACTATTATCGGGATAAAATTTAAAAAAAATTAATGAATTTCACTACTTTTTACTTCCCAAAGTTCGATAGTTTCACTCACACAAAAGCTTGAAGTAAAAAGTAATGAAATTAATTAAAATTTGTTTTATTTTATCGGGATAATAGTTGTAGTATAATACACATACGTTGTATAAACTTAAAATTTGTAGATATACCAGTACAAGTTAAAAATTTGTGCATTTGTGTATATATATATAAAATCAAGAAGGTTGGTATTATTTTTCAATGTTTCTAAAGAAATCCTCTTTAAAGATTAAAAGTGAAGATTAGAACCGTAGTTTTATTTCTATTTTAAATTATGGTTCTTCATCAAGAAAATGCAGAATCAATTCAATTACAAAACATATTTGTCTTATATCTGTGATTCTCTTGTTCAAGTAATAATTACTTAATTATGATTAGAAAAACTGCAATGTTCTAAATTTAAATATACATATTGTTAATAGAAAAGTACCATGTTTCTCGTATATCATTTTTATTGTTCTTACACTATCTAAAATAAATAATTTCGTACACAAAACAGTTGTTTTATAAATGAATTAAATACTTTCTATATTTTACGACGCTAATTATTCGAATTTTTTTACCGAAAAAAATTCGACCATAGGCAGGATTCGAACCTACGTCCATTGGTTTGCCGGACCACTGCTTTTACCATTAAGCTATTAAGGACTTAAGTTTAGAATCGTCGGGAAAGTCTTAAATCACATTAAGAAACAGATATTAATTAATATTGTTTTTGTCCGTAGTCTGCAGAATTGATGCAAATCAATCGCATTTTCTCGGAGTAATGTAGATGAATTAAATGCCTTCTACATTTTACTATGCTAATTATTCTAATTCTTTTTTCGGTAAAATTTGAATTTTTTTCGGTAAAAAATTCGAATAATTAGCGTCGTAAAATGCAGAAACAATTTAATTCATTTACATTACTTCGCGAAAATGCAATTTAGTTGTTTTATAACTTTTTATAACCTTAAACACTTTATGTAACTTGAACATGAATACATACTTTTTTTTCTTGTATTAGATGTTTTTATTATTAATATAATAATTATTTTGTTATCTATAAAGTTTAGTACTATAACCTTTCAAAGGGGCGCACACGAATTGCGGTCGGGCGGTAGGGACAGGTAAAAATGTCATTAAAGGGTTTGTTAATCTTCTCCCGAACTGCGGTCAAATACAATTTACGTAGGTAAGTACGCAAGTGAAGGAAATTCCCGGATTGATGTATCTAATTACTAATAGTAATATTTATAGTATTACTTTCTGTATTATGTAAGGGTAAAATGTTGACCAGGTGTTGGGAGTAACATAGGAATCTGGTTAAATAAAGTAAGTTTATACGGGCGGATGTAAACTGGGCACCAAGTATATGGATTTACCTGCCCTGCAAAAAGGATTGCTTAATCCTACAGGTAATCTAGGCACCAGTACCGTTCGGGTAATGATCGCTTTAAAGCTTAAACTAAGAAATTAGACGTTAATAAATTAAGAAATTTCCTAATGACCAAATAGATTATTTCAAATGTATTTTTATTTCTACATCTATTGTGGACGGGCCTCTATTGTATTATGCTATACCTAATATATTCCACCGGGTGCGGCAATAGTGTGTCGGCGGAGCTTAGCATGAAAACTAATAAAGTTGTAACAATGAAATTTTACGTACACATGTAGTATGCTACAGTGCATTTTCTAATTTTATTTATATATTTACAGGGTGTTCCAAATTTCCGCAACCACTTTCAATTTTTTTTTTAAATAGATTACTATACTTTCTTGTTATTATGGTGATAGCCACCCAAATTATCTTAGCAATGATATATGACAATGTGCACTTACAACTGTTAGTTTTGGTTTTATTGCAAATTTTGTTAAAATCTTGACAGTTGCAGCGTCTAACATTTTAAGTCTTAGCCTGAAAATGGATGCAGTGCCTCACGTAACTTTTTTGTTACCAATTTATGGACTAACACGTTATATGTTTTGAGGGTGAACAACGTGATAACATATACAGAGTGTTAAATATGTCGTGCCAAAGTTATCGAAGTTTAAAGGCTATTTTCTCTTTTTTTTTAAATTGAACCTATAATTTTTTTATTAGTCAGCAAATTCCTTGTAAAATTGCCGTTAAAATGATACCAATAACACAGTACTTATTTCTAGTATTTTCGAAGTTATAACCCTTTAATGGGATATACCTATGTTTATAATATTCAATATGCGGTGCTGCATCTAATAGTTGAGTGGTTGGCCATGAAATGATATTAAGCAAAAATTGCTGTGTAACCAAACGTCAAATATCTACTTAAAATTTCCATATAAAGTGTTTTTCAATAGTTTCTCTTTACTGTAATCGCGTTTAATTGTTATAATTTAAGTTCGGCTAGTTAATTATCAATTTCCGTTTGTTCGTTATTAGTTGTTATCTTGTTGTCAGTTATATCGTTTTGTTGTCATTATTTTTTATTTCCATGCCGTAATAGTTTATAGTTGTGTTTCTTTAGAATGAATTTTTCGAAGGAATAGACATTGTATTTGTTCTTGGCGCTAGCAATAGAAATCCACTTTTAGCATCAAGAACATATGCTATGGAGTATCCTCACCGAAGAGCACCAGATATTAAGACGTTTGAAAATTTTTTGACAAGGTTTTTTCGGACGGGTTCAGTGAATTATGTCAAACATGAAAGAACTAAGTCTATGGTTACAGAAGATAATGAAGTGACAGTCGTCCAGTCCGTTGTGGAAAATCCGCGCGTATCTACAAGGATAATTTCGAAAGAACACGGGATAGAAGTCACTGCTGTAAGAAGGATTTTAAAAAAACATAAATTTCACCCTTACAAAATTCAAAATCATCAAGGCTTATTACAAACGGATTTTGAAAGGAGACTTGTTTATTGTGAATGACTACTTTTCCAATTACGACAAGATCTAACTTTTCTAGATCATGTGTCTTTTCACAGATGAAGCAACATTTGCTAATTGTGGAATAACAAACAGAAAAAATTCTCATTATTATGACACCAGAAACTCTCATTTTGTGCAACCCATTTTATACCAACAAAAATGGAGTGTTAACACCTGGGGAGGCATAAAGCGGTGAATTAACTTTGTGAAAAACCTTCTAAGTTAATACATATGGAAGTTAACCAAAATAGTACTACTTTAAAAACAAATTTCTACAGAAGATGTACAGTACATTCGCAATAGCATATTGCTATGAATAGTGGTTTGAGAATTTAGCGCGCCACCCTCCATAACTAGTTTTCCCAACTAGGTTTCTCAGCCGGTGAATTTTCAAATGTGAGACTTCTAACTTCTCGGGTTCCAATAAGGAAAGTCGTGTCTGTGAATTATTTTAGGCGCCAGTGAAATGTTCACAAAAATTTATTTACTTACTTTATACAAGTTACTAAGCAATATTGGAGTTATAACAATAAATGAAACACAGGATAAAATTTAAACTGAATATTTAATACAAAAATAAAGAAGAAAAAAAAATCTATCTTTACTAATTATAAAGATGCTGTATTATACAAAAATACATGAGGTAAAAACATTCATTGTAAAATTGACAGCTAAATGAATGGAAAAACTTCCTCTTACTGACTCCGATCAAACTTATCTAAAAATAATAAAGTTCAATATTAATTTCTCCCCAGAGAACAACACTGTATAATCAAATCTGATACACGTACAAAATTTACATATGCGCAGTAAACATGTACAAAAAACCCTGAATCCTCTCGAACAAATTATAATTACTATAATTTTAACATAGAAATTTTAATAGTAAGCTTTATTATTTATATTTCTAATAATGAATCTGTTAATTAACAAGCTTGGATACAATAGAAATATTCTTATAATTTTAATTTATCTTTTATGATATCATAAAAAAAATATCTACTTACAAAAATTACTGGAGACTGACAAGAAGGTGCTTAATCAATTTAAACATCAAATAGCATACGAGAATTTAACTCTACAACTCTCTAATACAACAATAAATAACTAATCAAACAAATAACCGATTTAATTCAATATAATTAATTATATCACACCAAGCTACCTTCTAGTTCAAGCTATAAAATTGGTCTCCGAATATATCTGGGCCTCTACAACACATTGGCCTCGGATAACTAGTTTTTATATTCGCACATTTAAATGATATTTTCAAAATACAAACGTGTTCAAAAAATATGTACATTTTTAAATATTCAAATATAAATTATTTTTAATTAAAAATCCATTGCACAATGTTATGCCCGAAAAGTTCCCAAAACGGCCAACAAGTATTGAAGAAACTCAAGAACTTCTGAATTCTATTGAAGTCAAGACATCTAGAGACGAAATTTTTTTTTTAGTCAACCACACCATATTTCATATAATAACATTTTCTTGTGAAACTAATTTGCAATTTATGTGTCAACAAGAAATATTCTTGGTTGATGGAACATTTGATTATTGTGCCAAATTCCTTTGCAAATGTGCACAATCCACGTTTACGTGAATACTGTTTACGTACCCGTTGCTTTCTGTTTACTGAAGTATAAAACTGTGAAAACTTGCATAAAAATGTTGGTAATGTTAAACAGAAGTGTGAAGATATGGGATATATATTAAATCCGAAGATGCTGGTGATAGATTTCGAGAAGGCTATTCATACATCAGTCAAGACCGTACTTCAAAACGTTGAAATCGTTGGTTGTAGATTTCACTTAGCCAGTTTTGGAAAGTTTTTCTTCTGTATCTATTTTTCTAGTGGTTATAATCCTTATGTTCATTGTAGGTGGAGAAAAATTCAAAACCGAGGACTTTCAGTGGAATATAAGCAAGAAACGTGTATTAGACAATGGCTTCGCCATTCATTTGGTTTGACTTTCTTGTCTCCCCATGAAGTCGGTGATTGTTTCGTAGAAGATCTAATGCCAGACAAGCCAGAGGACGAGCGAGTTGATCAATTTGCGAATTATTTGGTGGAAAACTTAGACGATGCAGATGTGCAGCGTAGAACAATTTTAAATACCTTTACTGTTGACAAAATTGTGCCTACAATGCCAAACATTCTAAGAAAATTTAAAGAAACAGGATACACTGGAGGAATAGATTCTCTTCGGAAAGTAGTAAAAGATATGGGCTTTCGTTGGAGAAAAACAAAAACCAACAGAAAGTTGTTAATGGAAAAGCACGACATTCGTCAGTTAAGAGTGTCTTATTTGCGTACCATTCAAAGCTACAGAAATAAAAAAAGACCGATTATATATATGGATGAAACTTACATCCACAGTTCTCATACCGTGGCTACTTGTTGGAGTGACAATTCCAATGAAGGATTAGCAAGGCCTATATCAAAAGGTCTAAGACTAATTATTGTTCATGCTGGCTGCGAGACGGGATTCATTCCGAATGCTAAATTGATTTTTAAGTCTAATACCACAACGGGAGATTATCATCACGAGATGAATTATGAAAATTACAAAAAATGGTTGTTAGAAAAATTAATTCCAAACCTGCCTCCAAAGTCTGTCCTAGTAATTGACAATGCTCCTTATAATAATGTTCAAAAAGATAAACCACCGAATTCTAATAGCAGGAAATCAGTTATGATAGACTGGTTAAGGTCCAAAAATATTTACTTCGACAATAACATGCTCAAGCACGATTTAAATAATATTATTAAAGTACATAAGCCAACATTTAAAACGTTCGAGATAGATGAAATGTTAACACAACGTGGCCATAGTGTTTTGCGATTACCGCCATACCACCTAGATTTAAATCCGATTGAGTTAGTATGGACATCTCTTAAACAATATGTGGCACAAAAAAATGTATCATTCACTATTAGATATGTTCAACAGTTATGTGATAACTTTTTTGATGAATTTAGTGCTGATGAATGGAATAAATGTTGTGACCACGCGATAAAGTGGGAGCAAAAGTTTTTGGAAGCGGAACCTCTCATAGACGAAGTTACAGACTAGTTCATTATTAATTTGGGTGAAGACTCTGAATCGGAGAGCGTAGAGGAAGTCAGTGATAGTGATTCTGCATAACTTTTTATATAATTATATGTATAATTTACCGTAATTTTTTTGAAACTTAGTTATTGTTCATTATTGTTTTCTCCTATAATTATTTTTGAGTATTTATGTATTATTTCTTATTGTAATTATTATTTTTATTGTTATTTCCAATAATATTAGTATTAATAATATTCTTTTCTCCACGACTATTAAATAATGTTATTACAACACTCGCCTACGCTCGTTGAAGAATATACTGTTCTTTTGTACATATAGAAAGTTTACAATGTGATTATAATGAGAAAGAGATTAGCATAAACATTATTTGCCAATAATTCAGTTAATTATCTAAATTAGTTTTACTTAATCCTAAGCCTTTCTACCGTTAAGTGTAGCTAACAATCTTATTTAGTCATCCCCTTAATGTGATGTTAGTACGCTATTAGCTTAAACATGTTACATGAAACTATGCGTTTTATTTTACTTCTATTTGCCTTAATTTAGTGAAATACAAACCATTATAAACATGTTCAACAATGTGATTTTCTCAATTTATTCCTTACTACGTCCCAATGCACGACTCGCACAAAGAGTTTGCATTTCATTTTTCCGAATACTGTCTCTATCTAACACTGACCCTTACTTGACGCACGTACAAATTCTCCCACCGGCCACATGGAAATCGGTCTGCTGTACATATATTAGAATTAACTCAGTAGCCTTAAACGTAGTTAGAAAAGTTAGGAGAGATGTAATTGAAAAACAAAATTTCGTTATTGCTAAGATTCAACAGTTGGAATCAAAAAATATTAATAGGTATAATTATATTATATGTGTTTCTCAAAAGTTTTGTAATGTAGTATTATAAATAAATTTTTGTATTTTCTGTTTATTTGTTTTCTTTTCTGTACTAATTACACTCAATACCTTAATTCGAGATAAGATTAAGATGAGCCAGGTAAGTTAAAATTTCTTGTCCACAATTCGGGTGTCGGATTAAAGGACATCACAGCGCTGACCGCAGTTCGTGTGCACCGTTTGAAAGCATAAACGCATGTTTAAGGGCATAATTTAGTAGTTTATCATGCATATTTGCATGCATTTTCTTTAACTTTTTTAGTGCCATATTTTCCAAGCTCTAAACATGAGCCATTCATGTACTCAGGCAAAACATAAATATGTTGAAGAAAACTATTTATACTTTCAGCAGAAAATTAGACTATACATTGTGTACGTATATGTACACCCTTCGCAGCGCATTAGACAAAGAAATTAATTCATCGTTAATTACAAGAGTCGAATGCCAGTCCGACAGCAACGACACTAATTAGGAATAATTTATATCACCGCTCAAACTCTTGCATAAGCGACTATAAATCGTAGTTAATTGCCTGCCTTTTTCCTTTTGCGAGGTTGACCTTAATCGTACTGGGAATTAACTGACAAATCTCTACGGTGGTGGCTGGAGAGCAGAGATAAACAAAACTACTACAATACAGCCAGCACTTATAAACTTAACACGACGAAGTTGGACAAAAGTTCTGTCGTACTGTTTACAAATCCACGGACACTACTTTACAGATGTTATATAGGATCAGTGGTTGTTTGTAATCCAGTCGTTATGATATCGTTGAGGATTATCATATTAACGATTATAGTTATAGTATCGTGTGGGTTATGTGGTCGCAGAGTACATTGTAAGACTAGTCCTTCAGGCTAGGAATAAAATTTAAGGTAAGTAGAATGTGGAAGGTCGTTAAAGAAATAGCAGTAAGTTAATTCGTTTACTATCGATTCTATATACGCATTTCGCAAACATAAATAAATAATATTTTGACTAAAACATACCGTATTAAGTCGGCCGATAACTCATGCCCTATACACGCTGGTTCATTTTCGACACTCACCATGGGGATCTTGCTTATTATTATAGATAGAGGGTAGGTTTAAATTTGACAAAGTTGCTAAATTTTAAGTTTGTTATGAACCAAAAGAGAAAATGGATAGTATATATATATATATATATATATATATATATATATATATATATATTGAAATAGGGCGTTGAAGCAGATTAAACTAACTAAGAATGATGTGAGAGTTAAAACTGTTACAAGAAGAATATAAGTTAAATGTTGAAGATTTTAAATTTAAAAATTGGGCGCCATAAGTTTTAACGTTCTTAGTTAATCCAACGCTATCTGTTAACTTGTTGAATAACCAACTAGTAGCGGTAGAGCTTTAGTACACAAATTTTATTTAAATCCCTAGGATCAAAGTCGGTTTGGTGTATTCCACGTAGGTATAATGTAATTAACGTGTGAATTAAGCACAAACTCAACAATCAAACTGTACAAATAAAAGACTGAATTAAAATCAAAGAAATAAAAATTTATTAGTGCAAAAATAGATAACTGTAACAATATTAAGTGAGAGAATAAGAAAACTATACATGTACTAGTGTTATCTGCGCTAAACGATAAAAAACTGAATTATGTAATCGTGCACATGTGTTACTAACTATCGTTAAGGTTATGAACAATAAAACAGTGCAAATAAATATTAAATGTTACTTAAGATTAGACACACAAAAGGTACGTTATATATAAATTTTTAAAAGGATTATGAATGAATGAATGATTATATTTATATTGATGTTTAGAAATGTATAAATTCAAGTTTTATATTTTGATGCAAACAATGTTTTATATTGTGTTTGAATATAAATAAATATTGACTTTTTAATAATATTTTAGGTGTTATGGGATATAACTGGAAAGGAACCTGGTTTTTCCTGTGTTTATGCTCTGGTATATGGTCTGGGCTCGCAATTATAGGCATAAATCAGAGTTCGGCAGCTCCTATCGAAGTATCGGCGTCGGAGCGGTCAATGGCTGGAGTTATCGGATCGATGTAGTTCCAATTCCAAAAAGATGCTTAGCTCGATAATTCTTATATTCGACGTGATGATGGTCCAATTAATATCTCAAAAGTTAGGCCTGAGTTTAAGGTATCGAATGTATACAAATTTAGTATGTTATACTTGATTTTAAATTATAATTTTAATTAAACTTTTTGTGTTTGAGAAAATACGGCCATTCGTTGTAAAATTTTGTATCAGACCACGCCGATAGCGTTTTTTTCATATTCCAAAACCTTTTCAATTCTTCTCAAAAGCCTCGAAGTTTTTGCTTTCTCCACATCAATCAAAATATGAATTTACATAATATTTCTGTTTTAATACGTTTCTAAAATTGGTGGAATAATTATCATATATTTAAATTGTACTTTTTAATATAGGTTAAGTTGTTATTCTAACACTAAAAATCGTATTCGCGGGACAATGAAAATTTTAAATTAGTGGGCGTGGCTAACTAGTGTCGATATAAAATCTTAATGTAGATAAATTAAATACCTGTAATTTCGCGCGTATAAATTTGAATTTGAAATAGAAAAATTTAAATAAAAAAGTAAGTTTAAAAATCAAAATAAGTTAATTATAAATTTTAAAGTTATCGTCGTATTAATTTATTTACATTTCGAAACTAATTTCACAAATTACGTCCACCAATTTAATATTTACACAAGTGTTTTTACTGAGTAGTTAATCTGCATTTCTCATTGTAGTCCTGGAATAAGGTTGCTGGTTGAACCACTACAATATATATATATATATATATATATATATATGAATTTATGGCTTATTACTAAAAAGGATCTTGTAGACCAGGCGCGGCTCGTGATATTTGGGAGTGCAAGTACAATGATGCGAGTGCTTCGTGTATTCTCGTGTACTAACTGTAACATTTTCTTAGTAAACACCGAAAACACACGAAGCACTCGCATCATTGTACTTGCAGTCCCAAATACGTCATCACAAGCCGCTCCTGTTGTATACTATTTTCTAGCATGGAGTTCAGTAGGACAGTCTCGCTGCCGACTCCAACAGTAGTCGGCCATCATGTGGGTATCACATCTTCTTTGATATCGTTCTTCCATCGTTTGAGGGTCCTATTGGAAACCTTCATCCTGTTCTTCACTATAATCACCTAGGTTTTGTGGGAATTGTTCTTAGTGGTTGTGGAGGTAGTGTAGTTTTATGCTCATGTTACAATCAACGATATTAAATTTAGAAAGCATATATTCCACTGATTCTGTGTAATTCGCTGCTCTATGATTCCCAAGAAAATTTTATACTACTTGAACAAATGAATATCAAGCATTAGATTCAACTGTAGTAAGTGATTTTTTCTAAGCTGCCTTATCCGAGGGCCATCTTTATTCAGTTTTTCCATGCTAGGCTCAGGAAATGTACGTATTAAGTACCCAAAGCAAAGTCCATATCGATTTAAGGCCACGAATTGCTTTATAAGTTCCTAACTTACAAAAAAATTTAAGTAAAGCACGTATTACGCATTTGTTACAAATGAAACAGACGTGCAATATACACGTCTGTAACTGTACACATGAACATACACCTCGTATTTTCCAACATTTACTTCCGCTTAAGACACGTGTTTCTGCCATTTACTATCAGGCGTCATCAGTTAAGCTAGCGAAGTAAGTAAAGTTTAAACAAATCGCCTCATGACGCTAACGTATTGATATACTTAAACTTTTTTTGTATATTTGCCGCCATCTGGCATCGTGTTAATGGACTTACACCTATATACGTATTTTTTCCTTTCTGTACCGGCATAGCCGGTCAAGGGAAGGGTGCCACTTTTGGCATAGTCTCTTTTGTCCGTCAGATGTCACTAGATTATATGGTGCCACCTGATAGGACAAAATTTGCTATACCTTATGAGTAGAGCAGACCAATTTCCGTGCGCGCCATGTGAGCTGATGTGAGGATGATTATATTGCATCAGAACTAATAAAAAGCATTCAGTATGTGTTTGGTACTTGCTTAGACTGCATGTAAGTGTAAGCATACATAATAAAATGTCGTCGACCCATGAATCGAGAAAACGACCGTTGTCAGACGAAGTGAATAAGTTTATTATAGATTTCCCGGACTTAATATACGATGGCCCAAAAATTAAACGTTTAGTGTGCAACACATATCTAATGCGTTGGTAAAAAACACATTGTAAAGAACACGTAAGCAGTTCGAAGCTCAATAATAACAAAATTAAACGACAACAGTTTATACATTAACTATATGTAATTATGATTGTGGGTACACTGCCGTTTACCTTGTTAAGTAATGATTCATTTATTTCATTTTTGAATAAGTACGCCAATCAAACATTATCAAGCACGACAACGTTACGAAGGAATTTACCATCGGTGCGTAAACAGGTTGAAAATAAAATCAAAGCCGAACTGAAAAATAAAAAACTGTGGTTATGTGTGGACAAAACAACTGACAGCAAAAAACCATTTCCATTTTATTTATAGGTACATACAACGCTGCTATAATATGTACTATTCTTATTTTTAGTGTGATTACGTATATTACTTTAATAGCAGAAAACCAAATGTATATTTAATTATTTCTGATAGAATAAATGTCTCTACTTCTATACTTATATCGGTAACAAGCTCATGTTGCGTCCCTATTCTATCGCATATTCTAATATATTACGAATTACACTCCCATAACGACGCTCACGGCGCACACGGAAATTGGTCTGCTCTACTTATGAGGCGATTTATTTAAGCTTTACTTACTTCACTAGCTTAACTGAGGACGCATGATAGTAAATGGCAGAAACATGTGTCTTAAGCAGAAGTAAATGCTGGAAAATACGAGGTGTATGTCTATGTGTACAGTTACAGACGTGTATATTGCATGTCTGTATCATTTGTAAGTTCCTAACTTGATATGCAACGGTGGAAGTATGATTTTCTCTCTCGCAACGAAAGGTTCGTTGATTACGTTTTCTTTTCCTGGAACCATGACGTTTCATAAGGGTCAATTTTTGTTAACCCAGTGTTGATCTTTAGTTCTGGATATTTTGTTAAAGATACAATTATTTCATTATTTTTGCATGTTATTAAAGTGGAATGGATCTCAAAAACTAAAGCTGCTACGAGAAAACGTCAGGTATGTTTGGAATTAGCACATTAAATATATCCAAAATCAGTTGTCAGTTTCTCGGCACCAAGAAAAAAATTTAATTTTGTTGGCTTGTGTAATCCATCAACATCTACACGCGAAGTAGGGGTCGCAAAATATTAATTTTATTTACATTAACTATTTAGGGAAAGAAGTCGAAGATACTAGAGTGCAAAGAGGTCCAGAAATATACTCAGATCACTACTTGTTACTGTCAAAAATATTCATTCCAGGAAGGAAAAGCCCAATGGTGACTAAGAAAAAAGTGGTTATAAGAAACTATAAACTCAGACAAAATGAAATAGCGACAAAATACAAAGAAAAAATTGAGCAAGAAATGGAAGAATTAAATAAACTGGACACAGACAATAATGTGGAAATATTATGGACAAATATAAAAAGCAAAATACATAAAGCTGTAAAAGAAGCGTGCGGAATTATAAAAATAAATAAAAACTAAAAACAAACAAGCTGGTGGAGCGACGAAATAAAAGATGCGATAAAATATAAAAAACATGTGTGGGCGAAATACCTCAAAGCGAAACCAGAAGAAAGCTACGCTAAGTATAAACAGCAAAGAACAAGGGCAAAAGAACTAGTGAGAGCAACAAAACAAAAGTCATGGGAAGAATTCGGGGAAAGAATGGAAAGTGATAGCCACGGAAACCAGAAATTATTCTATAAAGTATTGAAAACTTTCAGAAGTGATACGAACTATAATAGCAAATACTTAAAATCAAAAGAGGGAAAAATACTTGAAGATGACAAAGAAATAATGGACAGATGGAAAGAATACTTTGAGGATATGCTTAATATAGAAAAAATAGTACAAGGATACAATGAAAAAGAAGAACAAATAACCACCCAATTAACAGACGAAGGTGACAAAGAAATAAAAATAGAAGAAGTAAAAGAAGCAATCATAAAAATAAAAACACGAAGAGCAGCAGGTCATGATTGTATATCACCAGAAATGATCAAAAACTTGGTTGAAAAAAGCATAGAAGCTATAACTAAACTGTTTAACAAAATATGGACAGAAGAAAGAATACCACAAGATTGGGAAATAGGAGTGATATTACCCATCTTCAAGAAAGGAGATTACCGTGAATGTAAGAACTATAGGGGAAAAACAATGATGAGTATAATGGCCAAAATGTACGAAAGAATACTGGAAAAAAGATTAAAAATACAAATAGAGACACAGCTAGAAGATTCACAAAGCGGTTTTAGAAAGGGAAGAGGAGTATAAGACCACATATTTACTATAAAACAAATAATTGAAAAAAGACAGCAAAGCAATACGTACTTGGCGTTTATTGACCTAGAGAAAGCGTTTGATAGTGTACCAAGGAAAGCGATATGGGAAAGCCTAAAAAGAAGAGGTGTAAATAAGAAACTGAGAAACAATATAGAGTGTATGTATAAGGTCACAAAGAATTATGTACGAACGAGAAATGCAGAGTCACAGATATTTGAAACAAAAGAAGGATTGAGACAGGGTGGTGTACTGAGCCCAGCACTATTCAACATAGTGATGGATGACGTACAAAAAGAAATAAAGCACAAACTGAAGAAATTACCAGTGGGTTATAGAAATATGGAAATAACGACAATAACTGACTGCGTCTTTGCAGATGATCTAGTAATATTTGCAAAAAACACGACAGACCTGCAAGAAAACGTAACAATATGGAACGAAGCCCTTCAAAACCGAAACTTAAAAATTAACATCGATAAAACAAAGGTAATGGTAATTGGGAAAGAAAACAAGCAAGCATTAATAACACTGGACAATACAAAAATAGAACAAGTAAAGACGATGAGATACCTGGGCGTAAATCTACAGAAGAATAATTTAAAAAGGTATATAACCCCTTACCACAATTATTAGTCGTATCCTAAATACGTATTTCGACAATTAAGTTGTCATCATCAGTAGGTAAAACTACTAATTAAAAGTCACATGGGGCACAGTAAAGTAAAAAAAACTTTACTTTACTTTACTGTGCCCCGTGTGACTTTTAATTAGTAGTTTTACCTACTGATGATGACAACTTAGTTGTCGAAATACGTATTTAGGATACGACTAATAATTGTGGTAAGGGGTTATATACCTTTTTAAATTATTATTTAACCACAGTCTCCATTGAAAGAATTTTCTACAGAAGAATGGTAAGAACGAAACCGAAATAAATGAAAGAATAGAAAAAGCAACACGGACATACTATGCTTTGAATAAAAAATTTATAAGAAAGAAAGAAATATCAACTAAGATAAAAATCCTAGTCTACAAGATTATACATAAACCAATATTAATGTATGGTAGTGAGAGCTGGGTGTTAACAAGGCAGCAAAAAAGTAAAATCCAGGCGGCAGAGATGAGATTCCTGAGAGCAGTTAAAGGCATTACAAGAAGAGATAGAATACGGAATGAAACAGTGAGGGAAGAACTAAAAGTGGAATCGATCTTAAAGAGCATTGAAAGGCAACATCGGAAGTGGTTCAGACATGTAATACGAATGGAAAACCAGAGACAACCGAAACGGATATGGCTGGCAAGGCCACAGGAAAAGAGGACTAGAGGAAGACCGAGAAAGGAGTGGAACAGTGTAGTAGCAGAGTGCTTGGAAGCCAGGGGAACAAAGTGGAAGGATGCAGAAGTAAAGGCAAGAGACAGAAGGGATTGGGCAATGTTTGTTCGTAAATAAAAAGTTTTTTAGACGCCTTAACACCTTCGGGTATAGGAAGGCTTTATCTATTATATATATATATATATATATATATATATATATATATATATATATATATATATATATAACTATTTAAGGCGTCGTGGAGCTAATAAGTTTGAGAATCGCTGCTCTATACTCTCATGGAAGGGTGACTAATTAAAGTATTTACTTTACTTGTTTTAATCATTGCACAAAATCAGACAATTACATCTCAACAGACTTTAAAGTTATACATATAACAAAAGCGCAAAACTTTCTGAGACACCTTGAATAAGATAAAGCTTGTTCCGTCTTTAATATTAATTCTAGGTAATGTAAGTGTACAAGTCCCCCTTACAATGTATTATGCAAATAAATTTTCTCATTTAAAATATGGAGTTATCTTCTGGGGTAATTCTAAGTCTACCGAATTATCCAAGAAGATAACTCATATGTTAAATGAGAACATATATTTGCATAATACACTGTAACAGCGATAAGATAAAATATATAAGAGATAAAATAAGCTTTATATAATTTTCTCGACATGCACTTAGGTAATTTAAGGATGCTTTAGAAAATTTAACATATACTTCATAAAGGATATCTTTTCAGTTCAAGGCCAAATTTAAAGCATCTGATTCAAATCGGTACTTCAGGGTCAAATGAAGTCAGTATTCAATCGCGGAAACAACCGTTCTTCATCATAAAATATAATAGTTATGTTTTGTAATATTGTCGAAATTTTAATATGTTACTTGCAATATAACCAAAGAAAGCATATATATATATATATATATATATATATATATATATATATATAACCTATATTGTCAAAATAATAATAATAATAAGTAAAGTGGGAACATGAATAGCTCAATTTCTAACTTATAACCACTTATTGATATTATTACTTATTATCAGTACCTAATCTTCTCAAAAGAATAGATTCTGTAATTTTTTATGACAAACTAAATATTCAAATTCGAAGAATGCTTAACTAAGAAGTCAGTATACCGGAAACAAAGTCAATAAACAACTGTATTGAAATAATTTGACAGCAATCCGAATATCATAAGACTATCACCTGGACAACTTATCCTTTACATTTAATATAATATTTCAAAAACGTACGTCATACCTTAAAATAACAAACGTGTGTAGTATTACAGCGCGTATTCATGTGTGTTAGAAAGTGATTAAGTACAATTTGCGGTTCACACTTGGGCAGTACGAACTGAAAATATATACTTAATGAAGTGTACTTATATCGCTATTTACACTCTAGAATGTGCACTATTTGTAAAGCTTAATTACAACTTTTTGATTTAAAAAATACGAAGTTGTACCCAGATACACCAGAGGCGTAACATATGGTTTTCTATTGCTACCAACAGCCCACCTTGGTAAGATACAAGCCTATCTTATTTTATGGCATCCAAATTAATATCCTACTACTTGACTCCTTAAAAACAGCGAATTCAAGAACGCCTGAACATCCGTCTTTGATGAAATTCTTTTAATTGATTATATGGAATCGAAATTCGTAATATAATGTTGGGAAACCACCGGGTAATGATGAAAGAGATAGTTGGTATCATTTACATCTGAATTGAACGTGTACAAAATATATTTCACATTGAGTTAGGGAATGTCGGAATAATCACGGTTTCCCTATTTCGACTTTCGCAAGGCATAATTTTCATAGACAATTGAAAAAAGTCAGTTATCGGAAAGTATTATGTTAATTTGCTGGGCGAATTCGAAGCTAGATTAAACTCTTATTTACGCCCGATACTGGTGTAATAAGAGACAGTCTATTCTGGCTATGAGGGAAGATTTTCAGAAACTTACTTGATGCAACAAGGAGTTTTCTATGTTCGTCACAAGTCACAAAAGTAAGATCAGAATTAGTATTTGTATTCCAGCGACCAGAACGAAAAGTCTTATGATCCTTAGTATTATACAGTAAGCTCAAGTTTATAGCTTCTACCGAGTTAACATTTTCCACTCCATGGGTATACCCAGGAGTTCTGGTGATTTCTAAAATCGCCTATATATACAGTAGGATAAGATAGGAGAGATAAGATATGTAGTTAACTGCCAAGCGACGTACATAGTGGTATTTGGATCTACACAGTCCATCTAAGTCCTTTAGTTATAATATATTCAGTGACCGACCAAGTCGCCTAGTCAATTGGCCATTGTAGCGGCTTCTAATATTGTAATTAGACATCGTAGGAATAAAGTTATCACAATGGTGCCCAGATTATACCACTAGGAGGTAATCTACACTTACACCCACTAACAGAACTGAAACAGTTCAAAAAGAATTTAAAAAAAATTGAACAAAATTGTCACATTGACATTTAATTATAAAATTAAATCTTTTGACGAAGAAGACTGGAAAAATACCATAACTAGCAAATTACTAAATAAAAAAACCAACTTAGATAGAACGATAAATCAAGAGAAGATAATGGCAACAACTATATATATTAAGCGTATATTGAAATTTTATAGCTTCTTCTGATGAGATAATTAATAAATGGCGAAATATTGAGAAAGAACATTTAAATTTTAATGTAAACAGACCGATAACCCAAATATTAGTGAATTTATATATATATACATATATACATATATATATATATATATATATATATATATATATATATATATATATATATATATATAGTCGACAATCTATATAGTGAAAGACCAAAATGTTGACCGAAATTTCACTACAATGAGTTTTTCACTATATAAAGAGAAAAAAAAATTACAAAATGGAATTATTAGAAAAGATTTTATTAAATATTTGAAAGTTTAAATACATAGCATGTACATACTGTACACATTACATATTGCTATGAATAGTGGTTTGAAAATTTAGCACGCCACCATCCACAACTAATTTTCCCAACTAGGTTTCTCAGCCGGTGAATTTTCAAATGTGAGACCTCTAACTTCTCGGGTTCCACTTAGGAAATACGTGTCTCCAATATAAGTTGAGCGTCAGTGAAATGTTCACAAAAATTTATTTACTTATTTTATATAAAATTACTATTTAAAAAAATTGGAGTGAGTAAGTAAAACAAACGCAGTTTAAAACGTGAAATAAATATTTAATACAAAAATTTAAAATAAAAGAAATATATCTTTACAAAGTATAAAGATGCTGTATCATACAAAAATATTTGAGGTAAAAACATTCATTGAAAATTGATAGCTAAATGAATGGAAAACGTCCTCCAAATGACCCCGATCAAAACTTATCTAAAAATAATCAAGTTTAATATTAAATTCTTCAAAGAAAACCACGCTGTATACTCAGATACTGAACCACGAACAAAATTACGCATGTGCAATCACCAAGCACAAAAAACCCTGAATCCACTCGAACAAACTTTCATATATAAAATTATAACGAAGAATTGTAATATAAAAACTGTATTATGTATATTCCTAATAATTAAATCTATTAACTACTTATTTTTTTATTACAATGGAAATATCTCTTATTTTTCTTATGACGTCATAAAATTTTAATTCTACTTACAAAAAAATTAATTTGGAGACTCTTACGATAAAAGGTGCTTAATCACATTTAATTATCAAAACAACGAGAATTTATCTTTTAAAATATCGGGAATTAAACCTCTAATACATCAACTATTAACACTTTCAAAAATACAAAACCCGAACTAATTTAAATATATAATATATACCGCATGTGTCAAATATCATTAGGCACAGGGAATACATATGAGTACATACGATGTATACGTATATGGAAAAGCCGATCCAATGCCGGCGAAGACCGCGACGGCCGGCAACGATTGTCTCCGATTGTTTCGCAAATACAAGTTAGCAGTAATCATTTGACCATCGACATAGGTACTTGTAATGCGTTCTAAAATAACATTTACGATTTGCAAGGGATTAGCTTTTCTTATTTCTTTCAGTAGATGCAGGAAATTTTTAAGCTGCGGTGCGTCGCATAAACAAAAACGTAATTCTAATAAAATTAAAGAATAATCCTAATAAAAAAGGATTCTAAAAATTATACAAGAGGTTCAAAAATTCCTCCTTGCACAGCAAGACATTGACCTAGCGGTCGTAGAAATTAGCTCTTACATTTGCTAACATGTCAGCAGTTAATGAATTCGCAGCCTCAGGTATTTTTTCTCTCAAGGCAACTAGATTTTCTGCTCTACCAGCTTCATGAGTATAAACAATATTTTTTAGATATCCCCACAAAAAGAAATCATTTGGAGATAGATCAGCAGATCGCGGGGGCCATTTAATGTTTCCTGTCCCAGTAAGTAAGCTGTCAGGAAAAGTATTTCCTAGAAATTCCTTTACCCTCACTGCATTATGTGCTGGGCAGCCATCATGTTGAAACCAAACGATTTCCTGATTTATTCCAATGTTTTGAATGGCGGGAAGTATTTGATTTTTCAGTAATTCGAGGTACTTGTCGGCATTTAATATACCATCAATAAAGTAGGGGCCTATAGAATGGTCACCTAAAATACCTGCCCAAACGTTTAGTTTTTGAGGATACTGAGTGCGATTTGCAAAATGTCGGTGTTGATTTTCCGAAGCCCAATATCGAAGAATAGAGGAATTGTGCTTTCCGTGTAATGGAAAAGTTGATTCATCGGTGAAGAGAATATTTTTAACGAAATTTTTATGTCGATGTATCTTTTCCATAACGGCAGCACTTCTAGTAGATCTCGTGTTATCAATTGCCACAATACTAAAAATTAATACATCCCGCCGTTCTCTTTCCTCAATTTTTTGTGGTGATACCTCTCTTCGTTTGCATTTCGTACAGTTATTGACACAGAAACAAGTTTCAAATTTATTTATAATATTATAAATTGCTTGTCTGCTAGGTACAGGACGGTCTGCAAAAGTCAGCGCAAATGAATTCATGTACCCCATTGCAGACTTTCCAGCATAAAACCATTTTACTAACTGAAGCTTTTCAGTGGGTGTATAAAGAGCCATTATACATTAATTTTATTGTACGCTTTCAAGCTGTAACGGCCGCAGCTAGACTGAATGCAAAATTTCCAGTCAATCGGTATCGGAGACAATCCGGCATTAGACTGGCTTTCTCATGTACGTATACATTGTATGTACTCATACGTTGATTCTCTATGCCTAATGATATTTAACACATACGGTATATATATCTAAGGAAGCAACCTTATCGTTTACAGCTTATAGTCGTCTCCTCGAATTTCCCCTTACAACCTCGAATAACAAGTTTTTCACTCTAGTTAACCTTCGAAAATTTAAAAACATTTTCATTATACAGTCTCTTCCCAAATAAATGTACATTTTTAAATATTCAAATGTATCACTTAATTTTCAATATTTTTCTTATGAAAAATCCATAGCACAATGTAATCTAGGCCTCGACTACATACATATAAAATGGGTTTTCCCGGGATTCTCACAGAAATTTATTGTACCTGATTTAGCGTTATGAACGCGTTAAGAACCTTTTCAAAACAGTGCGTCATAAAAATGTTCGTGCTAATGTTAGGTAGAAATGGGAAACCTGAAATGGCCAAAATCTCAATAAATGCATAAAAATTTATACATGAAATTCCGGTAAATATTTTATTATATAGAGTGTTACTATTTTACAGATACACTATATGCAGGGCTTTTTACATAACCTCAACAACAATATAATTAATTAATTAGATTTTACAAATAAAATTTTGTAAACATCCACATTTAAAATATAATAGTTATTTATTGTACAAGTGACTTATTTATACAAAGGTATTTTTAATAATATAAAATATTATTAAAAATCTGGTGTGAAGAACAGAAATGCAGGTTCACTATTAATATTTTCTGTGAACGTGTCCGAATATATCCTATCCCCAGAGACGTAGATACGTATTTCACCTTTCTACAGGCTCATCGGTACGCCCCTGCTGGAGAAAGGATATTCCCAGACACATTCACAGAAAAGAACCACATCGCCCTATCACCGTAATTATTCAGACCGAGCGCAGAAGTAAATTCGGCGCTGCCTGTTGTCAGACAGCCGAAGTACCTCGCATACTGTCCACATAATTAATGTGAAGTAACGACGTCCTTCCAAAGGTTGGCACAGACAATCTCTCTAGAAAACTGCATTTTGTTTGTGACTTCACTCATACTACTGCTTAACCGCATGTGCAATGTATCAGAATAATTGAAACATACATGAGTAGGTAAACCCCACCAGTTTTGTATAATACAAAGGTATTTTTAATAATATAAAATATTATTAAAAATCTGGTGTGAAGATCTCTTCACACCAGATTTTTAATAATATTTTATATTATTAAAAATACCTTTGTATTATACAAAACTGGTGGGGTTTACCTACTCATGTATGTTTCAATTATTCGGACTTATTTATAATTAACACACGTATGCAACACAAAACTTTATCCAACACCTCTTAAGATCCGTTCAAAATGGCTTTTAATGTTTTATAAATTTGACGTTCCATGTCAAATTTAAATTATAAATTCGACGTTCCATGTCAAATTTAAATTATAAACGACTAATGCAAAATGTTCATATACAGTAATGCAGTTACTATGGAGAATAAATAATGCAAATCAACAAGCAAACAAAATTAGTGATTGATTAATAATACTGCAGTTAAAAGTTGATGGTAATGGAAGAGTTGCAAGAGGCTGTTTTCATTCCTCTAGAAGTTAAGAAAGAAGCTCAAGCAGCATGTTATAAATTACTGCCAAAAAAATCGAAGGATAATTACGACAAAGAATTTCGTCATTTTGAAGAATGGAGAAAACAGCAAAGTATCACTGGAATTAACGAAGAAGTTATGCTGGCGTATTTCCATATTTATATAAGGAAAATAGTACCTTCTTCATTGTGGACGAAGTATTCCATGTTAAGAAGTACTTTGAAAGTGTATATGAATAGTGACATATCGAAATACGGAAAACTGATTTCCTATTTGAAGAGTGAGGCAAGAACCCACAAGTCCAAAAAGGCGAAAATCTTGGAGAGGCCACATATAGAGAAGTTTCTGAATGAGGCTCCTAACAATAAATATTTGATGATGAAGGTATTATTTATTTTCTTATATTTAAATCAAAGTATTTATTCATTATTCGTTCGTGTATTCTATGCAGGTTGCCTTAATAATGGGTATATCAGGTGCGTGTCGTTGTGATGAAATAACTAAGCTGAAAGTTGACGATATAGAAGATAAAGGAAGATACTTGTATGTTTCGATACCTGACACAAAGACAAACGTATCTAGAAGTTTCACTGTTATGGCAGAAGGATTTACAACAGATATTCTTGACCTCTACAGAAAATATGTCTGTGTGAGACCAAAAGGTATTCCACATGGCAGATTCTTCCTAAATTACAAGAGAGAAAAATGCACTATCCAGCCAGTTGGAATTAACATCATTTCTAAGATAACTCAGAAAGTTGCATCTTTCCTAAACCTTCCAGAAGCTCAATTATATACAGGACATAGTCTGAGACGTTCGTCAGCATCTCTTCTGGCAAACGCAGGAGCTGATATTACAACAGTTAAACGACATGGTGGGTGGAAATCGTCCACTGTGGCAGAAGGTTATATACAAGATTCAGTATCCAACAGGATTGATATAGCCAGAAAGATACAAGGTCCAGACAGTCTAACGTCCTCGACTTCTGGTCATCAAATTTCTGTTAAGGATACTTGAAATACGTCTTCTAGTATAACTCTAAATTCGAATAACCTGAATGCAGAGTCAGATACAAAGAGGATTTCCTTCAACTTTAATATTAATGTAAATGTTAATTAGTTGCTATTGTTTACCCTTTAGAATTAATATAAATGTGTTAATACTATAGCAGTTTGAATGTCTCTATGCAATCTAAATTTCACCTTGTTTTATCTCACTAGTGAGATAAATTATGTTTTTAACTCACTAGTGAGTTATAAGCTACATAATTGATTTAAAATCGCCATAGCTATAGGTCTATTATTAGGAGGTGTTGGATAAAATATATAAATTATCAGAATTTAAAAGTCTAAGTTAGATAAAATAAAAGTCAAATCTAAATCTAAGCAAAATATTTGAATAGTTTTTATCCTTTAATTTAAATATTTATTAGTTAAGTTAATTTGACTCTGCAGGAATTGGTCATTTTAAAGAAATGTATACAAAACTTATATTTATTAAAGTTTCACCTCCGTTGTAGTATATCGACCAATGAAATGTGAGATAATTTTTAAAGTTCGTCTATTGTTGGAGATAGCGTCCCTAGTAGTCGTTGTCGATATTCTGTGTATGTTACGGACGCCATTTTTCAAAATTTAGAAGCACCTTCGGTACTCCGAAAATTCTTAAAATCGAGATAAATTAATCATTGCCGGCAGAAAGTGTTCAAAAATATTTATAAAAGTTAGCCTTAAATATTAGCGATTTAATCTAATCAATTTGATCGACTTCGACATAGTATTTTATTAACTATTTGATAAAGCATCATTTTCATTATGAGAATAAAGATAGCGACTATTAATATTTGAATTAAAAATATAGTTTATTAAGAAGATTACTTCAAATTTGATACCTGAAGGAGCATATTAATTAACCCTGAACATTCAGCCTTTAATCGAGGCCAGTTTTTAAGAAAACCAAGAAGTTATTCCCTATTTACGAACAATTCCCAAGGGTTCCTTCCCAGAACTTTTTTGTATACCGTTAATCCTGTTTATTTAAGTAGAAGGTACCTGGCATTAACCTTTTTTTTTTACTTGATGTTATATCTATCTGTTCCAAGGGTTCGCATAGACAATTAAAATAATTACTAAAGACGGCAGACTATGTGCCCAAACAGTAGCGTGATGTGGAGGGATCGAGTAGAGGCGTACGACGATCAATTCAGTTGCCGTTGAGACGTTGTAAGCGATACATTGTTAACACAATCGTGTTGAAAATGTCGGGAATGCGTAGAAACAATGCATCGACTCGGTTGCATGCTAACGTAGTAAAGAAATTTTTACATGGGTTTCCCGATTTAATATATGACGGTACCGTAGTGAAATGTTTAGTTTGTGAAACAACTTTATTAACTTGGAAAGCAAGTCAGTGCCAAAGACATATCAATAGTGAATAGTGAATAGTGTGTGATTTAACAATGATGTTAATTGCGACCAATATACCAATGCAGAAAGTGGAACACCCAATGTTTCGTCAGTTTTGGAAGAAATACAATCCTACGTGGAAATTACCAGCAAGAAGTACGCTACGGAATTACGTACCGTCAGTGCGTGAGAGAATTGTAAATTGTACGAAAAATACGGTAAAAAAAAATTCCTGTGGTTAACAATAGACGAAACTACAGATATTAAAAAACAGACCATCCTAGCCATTCTAGTACGGACGCTGACTCCGCAAGGACCTTCTCCTCCTTATTTACTAACCTGTAAACGAATGCAAGGGTGTACTGCCAAAGCGATATATGATGTATTAATAGAGACACTACACAAATTTGAGATTTTACCGAGGCAAGTGTTAATGTTAGTTACCGATGCTGCCAAGGTTATGTGTTCCACGGCAAACTTACTCAAAACGATTCAACCAAACCTGCTGCATGTCACATGTTTGCTTCACGCTTTACACCTTGTAACAAACACTATACGTACAACTTATCCTGATGTGGATCAACTGATAGGACAAACGAAAGCGGTTTTTCTTAAATCTCCGAAACGGATTCGGCTATTTCATTCGCTGTGTCCTGATATACCCGAGCCGCCGCAACCAATTCTTATACGATGGGGTACTTGGTTAGAAGCAGCATTTTATTATTATAAACATTTTGAAAAAATTAAATCAGTGATTTTACAACTAGATGCCAAAGAAGCAGCTGCAATACGGCTCAGCCAGGTTCAATTTAACAATCCTCAAGTTGCAGCAAATTTAAAAATTATTTACGACAGTTACGTTCCAATACTGGACGCAATAAAAAATTTACAGAACACTGCGCTGTCCTTATCGGACTCATTAGCATATCCTTGAAGATGAAAAAGTAATTGTGTCCGTGAAAAATTTAACAGTGTATTAGATAAAAATGTAGATTTTACAATATTAGGGCAACTTTTTACCAATACTGAAGATCCGTTGTACAGATACAAAGAGCGCTTGAACTATGCAAATATAACATCTCTCAACGTCGAACAATCCTTCTCTGTATATAAACATATATATACGTCGCTACGTACGAACCTTTCCGAGACTAATATAGAAACATATATTATGGTGCAGTTTTTTCATCGCACACATCCGCATTTTTTGCAACAATGTAAACATGTTGGGTAAGTTATTTATGTTTTTTCTCAACGTTTTGTATAGGGATTCGATATATTTATTTTTAAGTAAGCGCACTGTTATTCTGCTAAACTCTCCACGCAACGCCACTGCTGGGGCACATAATCTGCCGTCTTTAATAATTACATCTACACTGTTCAGCGTAAAAATTTACTATGGTAATAAAAAGAAATAATAGTATTCATTTAATATATATAACCATGCCACACAAAACAAATAAACATGAGTTCACGATATACCGTAATCCTACACACAATACATGCATGCTCATTTCATTCTATAACACAAACATTATCAGCACATCACACAATGATTTATCGATTAATTAATGTACCCAGGAACAAAGACCGCTTCGATCTTGAACTAAACAGGATTGACGCTATAGTCCTAAATAATGGTTACTCTATAGACACCGTTAATAACATTCTGATTAGACAGCAAAAATTTAAAACTCTGTCTTTAATTTACCTAGAACTATAAAACAATATAACAAACACTTATAATTAAATTACTTACTTAAGGAAAATTAGAGCAAATATCGTAGCTTTCACTACAAAACTGAATAGTGAATATATTCCATTCAAAATAGAGAATATCATACAGAAAATAACTAAAAATTACAAAAAAAAGACAGACAAACAATCAGACTCAGATATCTTCAAGTTAATGTGTGAAGAATATGGAAAAGATAGCATAAGATAACCAGGACGTTTGAAATTAGGACGCAGAAATTCAAAAGCAGCGATAAAGACAAAAAACGGATTTTACTTTCACAAATCATTGTTTATTATCTAAGCTAATCATAGACTAATCAGAAAATTTTTAAACCTTACATGATCAGGATAAAACCAAAAAACCCAACTTATTAAAAAGTTAAAAAGTTTAGAAGCCGACAGGTATAATAAATCAAGTTTACGTCTCGTGTGATTTTGTAATAATGGAAAAAACTGGGTTGAGAGCAGTGATAAATTACTTTCATTTGAAAGGCTTAACACCAACCGAAATCAAAACTGCGCTGGATTTAACACTACTAAAATCCGGTCCTTCAATTGTTAAAAACTGGGTTACCGAATTTAAGCGTGGTCGTATGAACACAAATGATCAACCTCGTAGTGGACGTCCAAAAACTGTTACTGTTCCGGATATCATTAAAAAAGTCCACCGTATCGTCTTGAATGACCGTCGAGTAAAAGTATGCGATATAGCAGACATTGTAGGTATCTCAAATGACAGTGGTTACAGAATTTTAACTGAATAATTGGAAATGAAAAAATATTCGGCCTGTTGGGTGCAGCGGTTATTCACACCGGAGAAAAAATTGAACCGTTTGAGTGTTTCTCGCGACCTTCTCTCACGTTTTCGCCGTAATCAGCAGGGCTTTGTACGTCGTTTCATTACCGTTGATGAAACCTGGATTCACCATTACATTCCAGAAACTAAAAAATAATCCAAACAATGAACAAAAAAGGTTCTTCGCCATCAAAGAAGGCAAAATGGTTTTGTCAGCAGGAAAGGTTTTGCAAGCAATTGTTTTTTTTTTATTCTCATGGAATTATCTTGGTCGACTACTTAGAAGAGGGCAAAACAATAATTGAGGAGTATTGCCAATTTGTTGCAACAATTAAGCGACAAAATCTAAGAGAAATGGCCTCATTTGGCAAAGAAGAAAGTGCTTTTTCATCAGGATAACGCACCTGCCCACAAGTTTGCGATTGCAATGGCAAAAATTCATGAATTACGAATTGAATTAGTGCTTCATTCGCCCTATTTCATAGATTTGGCTCTAAGCAATTATCATCGCTTTCCAAACCTGAAAAAATGGCTCGGTGGTAAGAGATTTTCGGCTAATTCCGAGGTAATCGCTGCTGCAAATAGCTATTTCGAGGACTTGTATACATCGACATACAATATATTACAAATTTGGAATATCGTTGGAATACGTTTGTTGAGCGAGCAGGAGACTATATCAAAAAATAAAATGTTTCTTGTGAAAAAACTTGCGTTTTCAATGTTAGGGTACGTATTTTCCAAATCACCCTCGTATAGCAAGGCTACACGTGTCTAGATGTCTAGAAAGCAATTTTCACACAAATATGAACTGTTTTCCACGCTCGACTTTTAATAATATTTTTATATTATTAAAAATGTTTTTGTTTTATACAAAATATGGTGAGCTTTTGCCAACTCAAGTATCTTTCAAATTATTTTGATATAAATAATTATATTAATTTTAGAGTTTCGGTTTTGGTTCCTGACTAGTGTGTTCAAGTTGTAACAATTAAGACGCTATGCGAGCTGAGCTAAACGAGATATGCAAATAAATTCAGTAATTAATTCAATAATTAATTTCCTAAATACGCGGAATGTCTTTCATGTTTTGCATACTGGGAAATAGAGGGCGCCACTAAACAAATGTCAATTCTAAAAATTAACCTCCATCTTCAGTTAGCCTAAATCAAAAGCACAGAATATACATAAGTGACACTCTCTCTTCCCGCGCTCAACAAAATTTTATACACATGTGCCAAATCCGGCGTATTTTTGTAGGTATTTCTCTCAACCACAAATCTCAACCTGTTTACAGGCATCTTGTATGACACCCTGTCAACGCGTGTATTTATATCGAATATAAACATTATAATATTGATATTGTGCGATAATTATCATTATTTAAGTGTGTATTTGAAAATTTAGTTTATTTAATCGTTTTATATTTACTTTTGTAGTATATTTTAATCATTACTGCGTTGTATTCGACTCTCGAAGGACCATGTATAATGTTGTGTTTGACCCAATGCTCACGGGGCGTAACTTTCGTATAAGTTGGTTATTTCTTTTGTTGGTGGCAGTTATATTGAAAGTTGGTGTATTTTCTGTATGTTTTATTTATTTTACAAAAAACACTTTAAACTTAATTTCATAAGATAATTCTCACAATGTAGCACTTAATATAAATTTAAACTTAATTCTTTACTGTTTGTTTCAGACTGTATGTCTTGTACTATACTGTACTGTGTTGTGTTAAGAATCTGAATCTTGCATACAGAATGATTGTTGTATTCTGAATGTTTGTTGTATATAGAATGACTGTTGTGTTAGAAATATATATAAAAATATCACTACCCTATTCTTAAATAACCAAAATGTGTGAACGTGTTTGACGTCATTGTTGTGGAATTTATCTACATTATTACTTCTTAGAAATTATATCTACGTGCAAACAATACCCAATGTTTCCGATAGTCTTAAAGGTCTTAGAAAGAAAGAAATATAATAATAAAATAGAATTCCTAATTACATATTAATAGGGTGTCATAAATCTTGTTCAAGTATTTGCATCTGATCCTTCATCAATAATAGGTACCTATAATTTAATTTAATAATTTAATTTCTGAAGGGCCTTATGTAGAATTGAATAAGAACCCATTACCCAAAATGATAAGTAAAACTAAAGCTGCGTTAAAAAATTGTCCAAACTTAATAACTAATTCTAAACTTTATAAATTACAATGTGCAAATCCGTTAGTGCCTAGGCTATATTGCTTACCTAAAATCCACAAACCAGGTAAGTCGATGAGACCTATTGTTGCTGGTATTGACGCACCGACTTATTTGATTTCAATATGGTTAGTAAATGAATTCAGAAAATTACCAGAAAAACCAGTTAGTTTATCGGTCAATAATTCTTCAGAATTTATTCAGAAAGTTAAAGATTGTCGACTGGAACATGGTGACATTTTGGTTTCATTCGATGTAACGTCCTTCAGTACCTATCCCAGAAACGTTAAAATATTTGTCTGAATTACTTCATAGCAATCACGTCGAAAAAGAAAAAATAAATGAATATTTGCAGTTAACAAGCCTTTGTATGGCCCAAAATTGCTTGCAATTCGAAGGCAAGTTCTTTGAGCAGCAACAGGGTACAGCCATGGGTAATTGCTTATCTCCATTTATCGCGAATTTATTTATGAGTCACTTTGAGATTGAGTTTAAAAAGTCAGCCAAATATTTTCCAAACATATGGGTCAGGTATGTAGACGATGTGTTTGCAATTTTTGATACCAATAAGTGCGACTTAGAATATTTTGTAACAGAATTAAATTCAAAATTTCCTAATATTAAATTCACGGTTGAAAAGGAAAACAACCATTTTTAGATACCTTAGTAATTAGGAATGACAAAAACTTAGAGTTTGATATTTACCGAAAAGAAACCAACGTTAACAGATTTATAACCGCAGATTCAAACCATACTTTTCAGCACAAGAGTGCCTCTTTCAATTTTCTTATCAATCGTTTGTTAAGCATGCCATTGACAAAGGATAGATACGAAAAGGAATTAACTTTAATTATGAAAATCTCGAGTTACAACGGTTTCGATTCAGAAATAATAAACAAGCTAGTTAGAAAACATAAAGTAAGAAAAACAATTCAAGATTCCACATGTTTGCTACCTCAAATTGATTCGAGCAGAAAATTTATTAGTTTACCATTTCACGAAACTACGAAAAATTTAAGTAAAACCTTTAAACAGTATAATGTTCAAGTAGCATTTCGGTCGAATAACTCCCTAAAATCTCTCTTAGGCAACGCGAAACACAAAGTTGAGGTAAACAACAAATCTGGAATCTATGAAATAAATTGTAAGGATTGTGATAAAAAATATGTCGGCCAAACAAAACGTTCGATTCTAACTCGTTATAAAGAACATGTTTCGCATATTAGATTCAATTGACCGGAAAAATCAAGTGTTGCCCGACATATTCTTGAATCAGATCACAACGTAACATCTGACTGTCTGAGATTAATAAAAAACGTCACACGCCCCCGCGAATTAGATAGTTTAGAGAGCATTTTTATCTTTAAAAATAGGAATAACGTAATTAACGCAGATTTGGGTCCTATACCAGGTTTTCTTTATTTGAGTTAATTGACAGTTAGATGTTATTAAAGCAAGAAAAATAGGAAAACCATTAAAAAATATTCGAATTAATGGAATTTATTTTTAAATTCGTTTCATTACAATATTTGCCATTAAAATATTCTGACTCAACATTAATTTCCAAATTTATATTTCAACATAATTTAAGGATTAGTTTCATAATTGGATTCTTAATGTATGTTAAATTACGGCTTTTATAATATTTTTAAACGGTTTTTCTATAGAATTTACAAATAATGGGTTAATGCTCTTGCATGAATAGGTGGGTTTACCAAAATGTAGGTAATTTTTGTAGCATTTAAGATTGAAGAATTTAGTGTTAAACTACAAGACGTTCAGAACAATCCTTCTGCGTGAGTGTTTTTGTGCGTTCAAGTGTTACACGGTTTTTTCTACTGAAGATGACAACGTGATTGTAGAAATACGTATTTAGAATCATTAAATTCTATTGTGGTAAGGATTTTTTAATTTTATTTTATTCACTTATAAGCCACAGTCTCCAATTTGTTAGTTAGGTACCTATATATTTGGATATCTTTAGCCTATTATTTGTATTAAACTAATTAGAGTCTATTGAAATCTTTCACTAATTACCCTAGGTAATAAAGAAACCGTCTAAAAGTATAAAGCAGATAATTATCAGATTAGTAAATGTAAATTCTTGGAATCTAAACAATTTTGAATATGCTAATAAAGTAAGTTATATAATGGTTTACACTTGAAAATGGACGTTGAATATTTACAAAATTTGAAATTTTATACTTTAATTCTGTTATTCTAAATGTACTTATATCTAACATATAAATATATACAATATAAGATATTTAGTTTTATGACGAAACAATATATATTCCTTTTTTAGTGTTTTTTCGAATTAAATATTTACTACATATCATTAAATGTTATTTTTTATGCTTCTTTGTATTTGGAAAGACATGTAAATTTTTATATATATATATATATATATATATATATATTTGTATGAAAAAAACCACATCCGTCCAGAAACGTGCAGATATCGATATTTCACTGTCGTTACAGATCATCAGTACACGATATTCGGACATAGACATGATTTTATTTGTATACTTTCGTGTATATATATACGAATTATATTGAATTTAATTGGAGTGAGAAATAGCAATTATTCAATATATATATATATATATATATATATATATATATATATATATATCTAACATTTGATAAATTATTGGAGGTTTTCGGCTTTTAATTACAAAGTAAGGGGGGATGTAAACATTGCTGTCTACAAATTACAAAGCAAATCATACGAAATTTTTAATTGAAAAAATGTCTATGTTGGGACTCGAACCCAAGTCTACAGCTTGCCGGGCTGTCGTCATTACCACTAGACCACAATAGACCCAGGTTCAAGTTATTCAGAAATGCATTATAAAGTAACAGTGTTGATGAATCAGATGTCAGTCATTGAATGTAGATGTCAAGTTGAAGGCAGAAGTCAGTTTTGAAAGCTCATGTCAGTCTTGATAGCAGATGTCAGTGAGTGAAAGCAAATGTCAGTTACTGAAAGCAGATGTCTGTTTCGAAAGCAGGTGTCAGTTATGAAAGCAAACGTCAGATTAGAAAGCAGATGCCTATTTTGAAATTAGATGTGAGTTATTGAAAGTAGATGTCAGTGTTTTGAGAGCAGATGTCAGATTTGAATGTTTGAAAATGCTAATTATTACTCCAAAGCTATATGAGTGATTCAAATCTGACATCTGCTCTCAAAACACTGACATCTACTTTCAATAACTCACATCTAATTTCAAAATAGGCATCTGCTTTCTAATCTGACGTTTGCTTTCATAACTGACACCTGCTTTCAAAACAGACATCTGCTTTCAGTAACTGACATTTGCTTTCACTAACTGAAATCTGCTATCAAGACTGACATGAGCTTTCAAAACTGACTTCTGCCTTCAACTTGACATCTACATTCAATGACTGACATCTGATTCATCAACACTGTTACTTTATAATGCATTTCTGAATAACTTGAACCTGGGTCTATTGTGGTCTAGTGGTAATGACGACAGCCCGGCAAGCTGTAGACTTGGGTTCGAGGCCCAACATAGACATTTTTTCAATTAAAAATTTCGTATGATTTGCTTTGTAATTTGTAGACAGCAATGTTTACATCCCTCCTTACTTTGCAATTACATACATACTAACTTGATATTTGTAGATATTTCATATAAAAGCCGAAAACCTCCAATAATTTATCAAATGTTATATTTAATGAACGGCTAAGAAATTATCTAATCACTTATATATATATATATATATATATATACCACTTTATTAATTTAAAAAACAAACAATACTTAAATTTCACTAATACTATGATTTCATAATGTTGACCATTACAATATTCAACTATGTATCAATGACATTTAAACTTGGCGCTTAAAAGTACCTAGAAAAAGATGGCGAAGGTCACCGACGTCACCGAAATCTGACTCTAAAAGATCAAAGGTGCCGACAACAGTGTCGCTTCTGTCTGTTCTGTGTACAAAGTATCAGTGCGATACGTACAGTGTTGTAGCTACAACGAACTCTCAAAGTTGACAAGTTAGTCAAGTAAACAATGAAAATTTTCGATCAATAACTTTTTATAATTTTGGAAGGCAATTATCTCAAGAAGAATGCCTCGCCGATTTGGTTTGTGTTTTTGGTAATGAAGCACCACATTAGTCAACAGTTTCCCGTTGGAATGGAGAATTCAAACGTGGACGGATTAGTCTTCGCTACAATCCAAGAGCAGGTGTACCAAAAACCGCAGTCACTCAGGCAAACGTCAATGATGTGCGCAAGCTCATCGACGAGGATCAACATGTGACATATCACGAATTAAGGCATCATTGGAGATTTCATAGATCTCATTCAATTCAAAATGCAAAAAATTTTGCATGAAGAATCGTGTGTAAAAAAATTAGTTTCCCATTGGATACCGCATCTGTTAGCCGAAAAACAGAAAACAACTAGGGCGAATTGGTGTCAAAAAACTCTATACACTTGTATTGGTGCTCCAAGGTCAAGAAAAGCCGACAAAAGTAAATCATCCGTTCTCGAAGTGCCTCCAAAAAGATGGTCGCGACATTTGTCACACAGCTAGCAAGACAATTGAATTTTTAACGCAACAAAACGTCGAATTCTTAGAACATCCTCCGTAAAGTCCCGACCTAAGTTCCAACGATTTCTTTACCTTTCCGAAAATCAAGGACGAATTGCATGGTCAAAGATTCCAGTCAGAAGTCGGTGCCTTCAAAAACGCAATGTTGACTGTACCAACAAACGAGTAGAATAACAGCTTATAGTGTTGGTTCGAGCGCATCTAAAAGTTCATAAATCTTCGTGAAGAATACATCGAAAAACAATAAAGTAAAGTAATACCCCGATTTACGAATAGGATACGTTCTGTGAACGTATTTAGAATATTCGTATAGCGGGTAGTATGCCATTCTACTGAAAATAAGTAGATACGTTCCAGGGATAAAAAATATTCGTAAAGCGAGATCCATATTAGTATAAGTTTGTATTAAAAATACATAGATGTGTACCCAAAATGTTCGTTATGCGGAACCCTTTTTATAAAAACATTTATAACAAAGTGATATGAAAAGAAATTTGTTCGTTTTAAAAATAAAATACATAAGACATAAGACATTCATTAAAAAAGCAAATTTTACATTAAAAAAAGAACATTTTATTTTAAAATTAAAATAATAACTTAACATTACATATTAAAAAATTATTAATTATAAATGTTATATCTATTCTGATGTGTTGTATGAGCCCTCGCCTAAGCTAGTAGATGATCCTTCATCTAAACTGGCATCGGAAACAGATTCTACAGATTCTTGAATATTAAGAGCTGCAACACTTTTTTTAGAAAAATAAGAAATTAATGAGGTTTGCTTCGCACATTTATTTTTATCTTTGTATAATTATCTATAGCAAAGAATTGAGTTTTCTATTTCTCTGGAAACCTTAAGACTTCTTTCTGCAGAAGGATCGTTTTCCGAAAATATATCGATAGCTTCCTGGATAAGAGAAAACGCTTTTGACATTTTTTGCGATATCAAAATACGAGAACTTTCGCAATGCGTAAGACTCCCCGCATTTTCTGCATCCGTGCTTCCTTCAAGCATCGCTATTAATTCTTCATTTGAAACATCTGCCTGTCCCGATCCAAGAACTTCTGCCACATCTTCATTGCCCACTTCATCCATACCGACTTCGTGTGCCATAGCAACGATTTCATTTTGAATTTCTTGAATGTTTTGTAATGAACTACCGAAATCATTAGTGCATTCGGGCCATAATTTTTTCCATTCTCCATTCATGGCTGTTTCCTTAACTTCATCCCAAGATTTTATAATGTTATCAATAGCATTAAATATATTAAATTGCTTCCAAAATTCTGTAATAGTTGTCCGGTTTGGGCCATCAACATATTTGATAAGATTCTTGAAAACGCGGCGCAAATAATCACCCTTAAAGTTAGCAACTACACCCTGATCCATTGGTTGAAGTATAGGAGTAGTATTTGGTTGAAGGAATACGACTTTGATGTTGTCAGGTATGAGAGTTAGCTTATGGCTAGGTGCATTGTCAATAATTAGCAATGCCTTGTTTGTAATATTTTGCTCTGAATTAAATTTTCTCACAGAACTTGCAAAAAAATTATTCAACCAGTCTTCAAAAAGATTTCCTGTCATCCACCCTTTTTTATTTGATCGCCAGATAACACCAAGTTCTGATTTGTTACAACCTTTGAAGGCTCGTGGATTTTCAGCATGATAAATAAGCATGGGCTTTAACTTATTATCTCCTGCAGCATTCCCTCCAAATAAAATCGTAATACGGTGTGTAGCTGCCTTAAACCCTGACGCAGATTTTTCTTGTTTGGAAATGAATGTTCTAGATGGCATTCTTTTCCAAAACAGACCTGTTTCGTCTACATTGTATACTTGCTGTGGGGTATAGCCACCGTCTTCTATAATTTTTTTAAATGTTGCAGGATAATTTTTTGCCGCCTCAACATCTGCACTTGCTGCTTCACCAGACATTTTTATATTATGTAAGAAATGACGTTTTTTAAATCTATCAAACCATCCTTTGCTAGCTAAAAACTGCTCTGTCTTAGATCCTTCCCCATTTTTCGTTATTAAATACTGGTGAAGGTTTCTGGCTTTTTCTTGTATAGTAGTGGTGCTTATCGCAATATTTTGTTGGGATTGGTGGTCTATCCATACACTTAGCATTCGTTACATATCTTCCATTACCGCACTTCTTTGTTTTGAAACATTTTTTGCAGTTAAAGATGTTACTCTTTGTAAACTATTTCTTATTTTATCTTGATTGTTCTTAATTGTACAAACAGTTGAAGTAGCGAGGCCTAAAGCTTTTCCTATTTAATTATTTTTCTGACCTGCTTCGAGCCGTCTTAAAACATCAAGCTTTACATCCAATGTGATCGATTTACGGATCTTTTTTGCACTAGTGGCGTGAACCGTAGTTTCTGTTCGTTTACCTGGCATTTTTATAGCAAAATTTATTTCGACTTAATATAACACAAGCAATAATAGACTTTACTGATGTACCTCCAACAAAAAATTATTTGACTCCACTTAAACAATACAAAACTTGCACTAAAGAAATTCAATGAATTATAGAACCTAACTTATTGCTTTCGGGGAGTTCCCAAATTAAATTAAAATTGTACAATACACAACTTGCACTATGGTGAAATTACTATAAGGTGGCAGCACTTGGTGTTGTGCTGCCACCTTGTAGTAATTTCGCCACGACTTGCACACGTTCGTAATAGCAAATTTTTCATTAGTATAACGAATTTTATAATTTAATAATAATGTTCGTAACTTCGAAATTCCGTAAAGCGAGCCTTCGTAAAACGGGGGAATACTGTATTTAAAAGCTATTTACTCTTTTATTCCAGCTCTATATGCTAAATATAAAAGACAAGCCTTGAATACTTACATTTAGAAAATCTATTTCCAAAACATACTAAATTTTAATACAGTTATAAAGCTATATAAATTAGAATACATGTCTTTAACGCTGCAATCGTAGAATTATTCGTATTCATCTATAGAATAAAAAAAATATAGGATTTTCTTATATTCCCCACATTCGATCAGCTTACCATGTCAAATGAGAATTATACGATAAATTCTGACAAGAATTTCTGTGTGTTCGGGAACGCTATCCTTGGGAGATAGATCACGTAAGCGGAGTTTGTCGTACCTTCGATAAGGTAATGCGTGATTTCAAACGTGACAAGAGAAAAGCGTTTTTCTCAATGGCACATCGATGGAGTGGAATTTTGTTTTTAGAATTCGATACTAATATTACTACAGCAGGAAAAACAATGCTCACGGGATTTTCTTTTATAAATATTAATTCAGGCGCGAAGTGCAAATACGTGTTCGGAATACCCAAGATATAGCTACGGTTTGTCGGCAGTGTATAAAGTGGGTAGTGTTTGAATGTTCAAGATAAAAATAAACAAATGCGTCGCGTTAAACAAAGAAATGAATGAATGAATTAAAAAGCTGTGAGAATCTATATCTTTAAATTTACTTTATATGGTTCGGAATACTACATAGTACTGTAATCACTATTGCTTTACATATTATAATAATTAGAGATCGGCAGTCAGGGGTACATTCCAGGAACCCCCTTAAATTAATTTTTAGAGGGAATATCCATGGTTTAGTATTATTAATTACACTAGTTTACAAAATGAAATTTTTTTCATGTACATTTGATGAGAGATAGATTTCCTTATGTATTTTCTTCGGCTGAATTCGAAAATCAACGTTAAATTTTTTTTTATGGAACAGTTTTTGAGATTTTTTTGTAATTTTTTCATTCTTGCGACCTTTTTTCATTTGACAAATCATATGTCGAGCTAGAAATGTCCGATTGGGTCGTTCTTGGTACCCAAATGCAAGGTATTGAGATGACGAACAAATATGTATAATCGGATCTTTAATTGGTAAAGCGCTTCAAAATATATCGATGAAAATAGGGCACATTTTCAAAAAAATCATATTTTACAGTGATTCTGTGCCGACAGAAAAGTACAAATCGTTAAAAAACGTCTGGTTTCTGTTCATGCACGTAAAGAGGATACTTTTACGTAAGAACTAAGACCAACCGGAAGAAAATCGACCGAAAAATGACAATGTTATAAGCAATTGAGTGAATAAATCCAAATCCCATATTTTCCGAATATTTAATTTTTTCGACAATTTATTGTGTTTAAACGCTTGCAATACATTCTTGACATTTTTGTGTGTTAGAAATAGTTGTGGCTCTTGCTTTGTCTTCGGTTGCTTTTGGGATCCGTTTCTCTAGTGAGAAACCATACATAGTCTCCCAACATTGCTACATCCCAAAATCCTTGATAGCGCCGCTCAATGGTCTTAATTTGTTGGTGAAATCTCTCGCCGTGTTCGTCACTTACGTCACCAAGATTGTCCGGAAAGAAATTCAAATGCGAATGCAAGAAATGGATTTTTAGAGACATATTTACACCTGTAAGAAATAAATAAAATGGTAAAAACAATACAATAGAAAACAACCCGGAATGAAATTAAATAATGGCATTCCGTACCCATCTTGTTGTAGTTCTCCAGCAAATCGGTAATAATTCCCTCGTAGTTAGGGCTTTTATTGTTCCCAAGAAAATTGGTAACAACCCGCTGAAATGAATTCCAGGCCTCGTTTTCAACGGGTGTTAAATATTTTGGAAAATCTGTGCTTTTTACCAATTTCTTTAAGACGCCTTCCTTGATTTTTGCTAAAGAAAGCTGCGGGAAAAGGGTTTTCAAATAGGAAAATACTTGGCCTTCCTTGTCTAAGGACTTCACAAAATTTTTAATGAGGCCAAGTTTAATGTGCAACGCTGGAAGGATTATATTTTCTTTTTTAACAAGAGGCACGTATTTAATATTGTCCTTGCCCAATGTGACGTTCTCCCTTTCTGGCCAGTCTTTTCTTCTATAATGATGTTCACGAGCACGACTATCCCAGAGGCAAAGAAAGCAGCAATATTTTGTATATCCACCCTGCATTCCACACAACATGCCGACGATTTTGAGATCGGAACATATTTTCCAGTTGTGATGCTCATATTGAATGTATTTTAGCAAACTGGCCATTGTGGCGTATGATTCTTTAGTGTTGATGGCATGAGCGATGGGGATAGAAGGTTTTTCATTTCCAATATGCAGTAGGACTGCTTTCAAACTCTTCTTACTACCGTCAATGAACAAGCGCCACTCATTTGGATCATAAGGCTCTCCGAGTTGCTCAAACAATGCAGGAATATCGTTGCAGTAGCATATGTCGTTTTCCTTCTTAAAATGTTGTGCGTAAGGTTTATCACGGTTTCTGTAAAATGTTCCATTTACTCTCGGAGCCAAACAGTTCCGTTGCTTCAGGCGTGATGCAAATAACTCCGCTTTTTCCTTTGACAGCTCGAGATCACTCACCAAATCATTCAGTTCAGGCTGCGTAAAATGTTGCAATTGCGACTCCTGTTGAAATTCATTATCACTGCTTGTGTCTGTCTGTAGTGATGATTCGAAAAATTCAATCGTTGAATCGGGGCACTTAGGATGAGGAAATTCGCTTGAATGTGGAACTGGAAGCGAAACAGATGCTACTGTCGCATAAACCCATTTGGCACTCTTTCCAAAAACAGTGGATTTGCTGAGGCAAAAGTAATAATCAACCGAATGGCAGAGCGGCTCTCTCCATATCATCGGTACACCGAATTTCATGTATCGTCTAATTTGGAATAAAAATTCACTTTATTATTAATTCATTTGTATATATAAATTTAATCTTTCTGTGATGAACCAGAAGCCAACGCGGCAAGAGTTATATGGCACGATAAACAAACATTATTTGGTGTCCATTGCTCATGAAAAGTTGCATGTGCTATTCCAAAATATTGCAGATAATTATGTTGTAATGAATCGGTGAATCTACGTCTATTTGGTTGGGGGACAAAATTGCCACACACGTAACAGAAATTATTTGGATTGTTTACGCACTTAAATTCTCGTTTTCTTTTAGGCATTTTGGTGAACACAATGAAATAAATATAATTTCAATCAAATTTGGGAGTTCCTATAATATACAAACAACCGACACTACGTTTTATAGAAGATGTCAAAACAAAATGCCAGGGTTCTAAGGTTCCTAAATGTGATGTGTTGTTGTTTTGTTTGGAATAAAATCTAATAACTCTAGCGTCAACGTGAGAACTAATATACGTTGCCAATATACCAACAGGCTATCGATATAAAATCATGTTCCTATACCAAAGACATATAAATATCAAAATATAGCAAGAGTCAGTTGTTTATTGGTACGAATAATAATTTTTATTATAATAGTAATAAGAAAGTCAAAATACATAAAAATAACAAATAATAAATTCAATATATTTGCGTGTGAGCAACCGACCACATAAATTGTCGAAAAAAATAAAATATTCGGAAAATATGGGATTTGGATTTATTCACTCAATTGCATACAACTTTGTCATTTTTCGGTCGATTTTCTTCTGGTTGGTCTTAGTTCTTACTAAAAAGTATCATCTTTACGTACATGAACAGAAACCAGACGTTTTTTTAACGATTTGTACTTTTCTGTCGGCACAGAATTACTGTAAAATATGATTTTTTTGAAAATGTGCCCTATTTTCATCGATATATTTTGAACCGCTTTACCAATCAAAGATCCGATTATACATATTTGTTCGTCATCTCAATACCTTGCATTTGGGTACCAAGAACGACCTAATCGGACATTTCTAGCTCAAGATATGATTTGTCAAGTGAAAAAAGGGCGAAAAAATGAAAAAAAGACAATATCTCAAAAACTGTTCCACAAAAAAAAATTTAACCTTGATTTTCGAATTCAGCGGAAGAAAATACATAAGGAAATCTATCTCTCATCAAATGTACATTTTCGGTGTAAACTAGTGTTATTTGAATTCTATTGCGTAAATATGTGATGGACAGTGATACGGAAATGTCTACATATTTATTTGCACCTAAGAGAATAGAAACAACTAATGCAGATTTCAAATGAAACAGACATGCATTACATACATCTGTGTTTGTACACATGGACACGCACCCCGTATTTTCCAACGTTTACTTCAGCCAAAGACACGTGTTTCTGTCTCAATAGACTTCGTCAGTTTGGCTAAAGAAGTAAAGTTTGATGGATCGCCTCACAGGTAAGTAACAAATTTTGTCCTATCTAGTGACAAAAGAGACTACACTGAAAATAGCCATTTACAGAAGGAAAAAGTCCATTAACACGATGCCAAATGGCAGCAAAGATACCAAAGAAATTTGTTTACATCAATACGCGAAGTACGCGTTAAACCCTCATTACGTGTACAGATACAGATGTGTCATGCATGTCTATTTCATTTGTAACAAATGCGTAATGCGTGCTTAACGTATTGATGTACTCAAATTTCTTGGGTATATTTGCTGCCATCAGCATCAACTTCGAATTGTCATCCAGCTCATAACAATCTTCAATATTCGTAACTTTCATATAGATTTTCAAGCTATTCGCGTGCTAAAACTCCGAACTTCAATGAACAAAGTACATCATCGAGAAGTATATTAAAAAGTAAAGGCCCCAAATTAGAGCCTTGGAGTACACTGGATATTGGATGTGGACGTCAAGAGGAAAGCAGACATAATATCAGCAAGAACCTAAGCAAGAAGAAATGAGATTCAATAACAAAGGAGAGAAACCAAAGACATCCAATTTAGCTAGTAGTATTGAGTGATCGATGAAATCGAAACTTTGGTGAAATCTGTTTATACGAGGGATAAGCTGATTTTATTGAGAATAGGAAAATCTAATATACTATTGAAAAAGAATCATACAGAAGCAACTCTTTATCTGCCATTTGACGTTTCGTTGTTGAAGTTACGTTCGTTGTAACTCAGCAACTTATTTTTTAAAAGAAAAAGGAATTAACCAGAGAGCACTTTCGACATAATTTATTATGACTTTAAAGGAGGTTTCAGCGCTTATAATAATAATAATAATAGTCTTTAATGCCGAACAGGTGACCCCCAATTACAGGACATAAATGTAATAATTACAATATTAAAACAAAAGAACGTTATAATTAATATAAAAATACGTAAATAAAAGGCTAGGCAAATAAACTGCTGTTCAATTGAAGTGGTCCACTATTAAAAGTTTGATGTTACTCTTAGTCTAAGTAATTAGCAATGCATAGCATGACGAATTTAAATGTTTTATAGTTTATTTAACGCAGCAAGTCTAATATAATGTTCGTTTTGTTAAAATTTTAACTTATGATACTTTATTAATTAATTGGATTAAATTCTAATGGAAATATGTTTTGAAGTTAGGGGAATATTTCACACAAAATGTTAGGTTGGCATTGACTTTTTGATATTAGTTTATATCTGTCAGTTTGTTGCTGACTTAAAACTAGGGTTAAGTAACTTAAATTAATAAAAATGCCGCGTCTAAGTGAAGATATTATGAACAATGCCCTAAGATTAATACAAAATGGATATTCCAACAGAGAAGTGGCTAGAATTTATAATGTATCTCACAGTGACATTAATAGAGTTGCAATACGATTTCGTAGAAGTGGTAGTGTAAGATTTACTCATGTGGGAGGCCGTCGGAGGAGTACAACTCCTGCACAAGATCAGTATTTAACACTCCAGGTCAGACGAAATGGAGTTCAGTCGTCTAGGACATTGAATAACGATCAGCTACAGGAGTGGTTATATCTAATCTAACAGTTAGAAGAAGGCTGCACGAGTTTTGTTTAAGGGCTAGAAGAAGGGCCATATGCCCACTGTTGACCAGACAACACAAGATCGCTAAGAGGCAGTGGGCTGCAAATCACTTACCATGGGAGGCCCGCGACTGGAGAAGATGCCTTTTCTCTGACGAGTCCAGATTCACTCTAAATCATTCTGATAGTAGAGTTTTAGTGTGGAGGAGGCGTGGAGAACGGTATCTTGAAAGGAACATGGCCCCACGTGTGCCATTTGGAGGTGGGGGTGTTACGGTTTGGGGTGGCATAAGATTTAACGGTCGCACCGAGCTGGTGGTTTTGAGAAATCAATCCATGAATGCAGAGGGGTATAGGGACTTATGTATTTTGTCAATAGTTGTACCATTTGCCCGAAATTTTGGAAGAAATTTCGTATTTGTGGACGATAATGCTCGTCCCCACCGAGCCCACATCGTCGAGGATATCATTGTTACCAATAATATTGAAAGAGTGATATGGCCCCCTAATTCTCCAGATTGCAATTGCATCGAGCATGTTTGGGACAAACTTGATCGACAGTTGCGATCTCGTGCTCGTCCTCCCACAACGCTAGATGAACTCACGGAAGCGGTGCGAGCAGAATGGGAAAGAATACCGCAAGAATTCATCAATACGCTAATAGAAAACATGCCAAGAAGATGCTTAACTCTGTCACGAGCTCGAGGGGGCCCTACAAAATATTAAAATTGAAGTTGCCACATTTAAAGTTATTTTTTTATGTAAAAAATGTTTCCTTTTAGTTAAAACATTATTTTTTTTTGAATTATCACTTAAGTTTATTTTTTAACAATTTATTCATTCTTATCATTAAGTTAGTGCTTAAATGGTTTTTAATAGTTAAAAAATACATATTTTGTTATATTCCTGTCGCCTTTTGCTTTTTTGTTAATTTATTTTGGAAAAACGTTGATTTATATTATTTTTTCATTAGTGGACCACTTCAATTGAACAGCAGTTTAGTAAAAAATAAAATTAAAAACAAATTAGCAGAATATATAACAAAAGAAAAAAAACGTATACATATATACACACACACATATGTATATACACATTTATACCCACACTCACGCATTTACCAGCTTAATTGAAAAAGAAAAAATCTTCAAAATATTTTTTGGCAGCAGTGCTCATTAAGTAGACTGGGGAACGCTGCAGCACATTGGTCCTCGCCGTAGGCACATGAAAGACGGAATTGAAACGTGAGTGAAGCCTCGGCACGTGCAGACAAATCCTGGACAGAAGGAACAGGCAATCAATCTTAATATTTAAGAGTTTCAGCAAGAAAGTAGCACACTGGCGATGCCTTCTGCAGCAAATCTTTCTGACTTATTCCAGTCGGTCGATACACTCCATCAATCCTAAAGGAGATAAATTTTAAAAATCGCCGGTGTATCATATCCAAAACTAATCTATGGGAGGCATAGAAGGGATACCAAACAGTAGCTGCATAGTTCATTTTGCTGACAACAAAAGCGAAATACACCTTAAGCAAGTCTATGTTATTAAAATTAGTAGAAACTCGCATAGTGAAGCCCAGAGTTTTGCAGGAGGAAGAAACAGCTTTCAAGTAAGTATTTTTTAATTATATACTGCGACAGCATAGGAAATTTGGAGCGGGTGTAACTCACAGAACAACGCTTCTTAGTATTTAGTTCCAATTTGAAGCTATTACACCAATTTGAGAGTATATCCAAATTGTCTTGCAGAAGAGAAGTATCGTTGATGTTACTTATTTCCGAATATATCTTTAAATCATCCGCATATGCTAAAACTGGACAGGTGATTGTAGCCAGCAAATCGTTAATAAACAATACGAAAAGAAGTGGTCCCAAGTTGGAACTCTGAGGCACACCAGATTCTGAAATGTATTCAAATAAGCGAAAGCCGTTGTAAGATACATAACAATTTCGATTTTTTAATTACGAATTCTTAAAATTTAAGTAAGGCTTTGTGACTTGTGACTAATGTCAAATGCATGCGAAAAGTCTGTTTGAATAAAATCTACCTGACCTCGCCTATCCAAGACCTCACCCAATATTTGAGACACACTACACAAATTAGTCAATGTGGAACGGCCAGGAAGAAAGCCATGCTGGTTTTGGGATAAGAAGTGACTAGTATTTCTATAAATTCTAGTATATAAAACCTGTTCAAAGATCTTCGCAAAATTTGATAGAATGGAAATAGGACGACAGTTTGACAACAATGACTTATCTCCTTTTCTATGAACGGGGCAAACAACTGCTCGTTTCCATAGATCAGTAAATGCTTCTATTTTTATGGAAAGATTTCTAATCGTGACTAAAGTGGAGGCAAATACAAATCTGCAGTCACGAACTAAAAAGGTTGGTAAGAGGTCATCACCAGCAGTAAATTTATTGTTAAGTCTGCACATACGTTTAACCAACTCATCCACAGTAATCACAGGAAAGGTGACCGATGGACAGTACGTAAATCATACTGGACAATTCGAAATGTCATTTTGTAAATATACGTTAGAAAATATGTTGGCAAATGCATTAACTATGTCTAAAGGTTCAGAAAATTGAATACCATTCTCAAAGAGAATACAAGGAATTCTAGTGGATTTACGTTTATTGTTAAGAAATTTCCACAAATCTCTAAGGTTTGATTTAATGTCATCTTCTACCTTTGCCATATAAACATTATACTCTCGAAAAATTAAGAACCTAGTGACCTTACGCGCTTATACTCATTAAGAAATACAATATTCTTTGCCGATATCCATTTACAGTGAAAATTTTCCTTATTTTTCAAATTGATTTTGATTTCTCGTGTAAACCACACAGTATAGTAGGATCTGGATTTAGTCTTTTTGGGAACGTATTTATCTATGATGGAATAAAGCATGTCGTAAAATTTCGTTAAAGCGACATTAACGTTGTCATGGCAATCAAGAAATCACTAATTGAAATTAGTAAATTCAGTATACAGTGAGACATAGTCAGCTGTATACAAGTCATATCTAGAACTTGTGGAAGGAAATCGTGCGGGCGAATGGGCGAGCAAGCACTCGAAGTTAATTGAAAGAGCGGGGTTATCTTCCGGTACCAGTGGTAAATCAGAGTGCTGAACTGCAATACTAAAATCACAATTAAAAAGAAACGAGATCCAGGCATCTACCACTTACTTTCTTCACATCTAACACATTAACAAAATTCCGAATTATTTGAATTTTATGGCATTTCTGGCTATCCACATTACAAAAATTTGGCAAATTGAAATCGCCAACCAAAATATAGAAATAAAAATTTCCAAATCATCAGAAGAAATTGAAGGAGGTATATAAACAAATGCAATGAGAACAGTAAATAACTTAAAATTACATTTGCATACAACTAAATCAATAAGAGGTACTAAATTGGTAATAGGAGAGGTGTCAACAATATCAAAAGAAATTGTATTAGCAATGGCAACTAAAGCACCACCACCTTCGACTTATTCACTAAATCAAATTTTCTGTCACAGCGAATTACATGATAGTAGTCGGTAAATAATTCGTTGGAGTACACAGAATCACTCAGCCACCTTGCTTATGAGAGCAAAGCGAGTTTAGATTCAACTTTTTGTGAACAAGCTAAGCCAAATAGTTCGAAAACGTAAAATATAAAGTCATATTTCACGTAGTAAGGGCAAGCAGTGTTTAATTGTAGTCGGTACTGTATTTTAGTCTCAAAATATAGCACTGTATAACAGTTTGGGTACGATACGGGTATTAGGAGAGCGCCAGCGTTAACACCGTTCCTTAATTTACTAATTCTGTGTATCCTCTGAGGTGCAAATTTATTCTTCGACCCTCTGAGACTATTAACAATTCAAAGTGGAAATGTTCCAGTGTTGCAGTCGCTTATAAACATATGCTTGTATTTTAATGAACAGTTTAAGTTATAAAAGAGCGTAACTTCTAAATTATTTGTCACCTACTTAAATATTTTACATTTTAAATAACGAAGTGGCAGTAATAATAATAAATATGTACTTCTCAATTCCGTATTCGTTCATTCATTATGCAGCAAATATTATACGCAACACGAAACACGTGAACAAAATGGGAATTATGTAGCTTAAATTGACGGCCCTAACAAGCATATGTGCCTAATCCCCGTCACCATTAATCACCCCGTAACGTCGACCTTTGTGAATATTCATTGCGGTTTCGTTACTGAGACGTGTTTCTCTGTCATGTTATATTCTCACACTATTTACCGGTAAAAGTCAAATTAACATTTATGAATTATTTCGCTTGATGATTTGCCTTATAATATCTTTATTCGGAACTCGCGGATAATAAAAAAAATGTGTTTTTATGGGGAAGTTCTCTACCTTTTTATCGTAAATGGTGTTGTAACGAAAAATTACTTTGAAGTTTGCGTATAATTTTAAGTACGGGCAGAAGTTTTCTTTTCTTTTAAACGTAATTAATTAAAAACAAAATTTGTAATCAGGGTGGGTATAGATAAATTGCACGCCAAATCCCCAGGTCAATGTAATCCTATACGTATTTTGCACTCTGGCTTCTTCATTACCTGTTTAATTTGGTCAGTAAATTACACTCTAAACATGAATGAAATAAAAACAAGGAATTTTCTATTATATTTTATTTTTATAAAATAGAAATAAAACTACGGTTCTAAATCTTTATTTTTAATCTTTAATCGTAACACGACAATTGTTTCGTCACCACAGTGGCTTCCTCAGGTGCTTATATCTAAAGAGTACGTTACAAACTAAATTAAAATATATATATATATATATATATATATATATATATATATATAATAACTTCGTGACCTTGGTATGATATGGTAAACCTAATCAGTAGGCGATTAAAGGTCTGTATATTACTTCAAAATATATGTATTTAAAAAACTCTACATGTTTCGGCTGTATACGCCTTTTTCAAGAGAATACAAAATATCAACTACGAGTAGTATTAAAAGTTTGCACTATTTTAAATAAATACTAATTATTAACCACAACATCAAATTTAATTAACAAAAGTAGTAGCACAGTAAATAAAAATAAAGTAAATGTAAATAGTAAATGCAAATAAATCAAAGAAAACTTTCAAATGTCCTTCCATGTATCTCAATACATAAATGAAGCCGCCTGGTGAAATTCTGTTGAACATGCTGTAATGTTTCTTGGCGAACATTTCTAAATGCCTCTCTTATGCGTTCCATCATATTTTCCCTTGTTGTAGGAACTTCCACATAAACTAGAGGCTTGACATATCCCCAAAAGTAGAAGTCCAAGACAGTAAGATCTGGACATCGTGGAGGCCAAACGAATGGACCACCTTGTCCTATCCATTTGTCTTCCTTTCATCGCCCTAGAAACTCCCTTACGTTAAGGCTGTAATGAGCAGGTGCGCCATCGTGTTGCAACCAGAAAATTTGTTGGGTTTCAGCATCCACATGCTCAAGTAAATTAGGCAGTTCGTTCTGCAAAAATGCCAAATACGTATCGCCTGTAACGGTTCCATCGAAAAAGTACGGCCCAATGATATATGGACCAAGTATACCTCGCCAGACGTTAAGAGACCATCTATTCTGATTGTCTACATGACGTATCCAATGCGGGTTTTCTGTTGCATAATAATTCATGTTATGTTTATTTACTGCCCCATTACTTTTGAAAGTAGCCTCATCACTAAACAAAATCTTTGTTAAAATATTTGGCATTTCGCGCATTTTATTTAACAACCAACCACAAAAGTCGGTTCTTTTAATGAAAGCATCACCATGTAATTCCTGATTTAATTCCATATGGTACGGATGATACTTATGACTTCTTAAAATTCTTCGTACGCTCCTATCTTCAATAGCTGTTACCTTTGAAATACCGTCTATACTTATATGTGGATTTTCCTGTATTGTTAATAATACGGCCAATTCGCTTTTTTCATTGATTACCGGCTTATTTATTTCTCTCTTCTTGTAGGTTACACTACCAGTTTCTGTAAATCTCTCTAATACCCTTTCAAATGCTTCCGGTCTTGGCTTTCTTTCAAGGTTTGGAAATCTCTCTGCATATACTCTACTTGCTAGGAGACAATTTCTTGTACACTCCCCAAGAATAAATATCATATTCACCATTTCTTGAATACTAAAATCAATCATTATAGCAATTTCTTTTAAAGATTGAACGAAATAGTGTGTAAGATGGAACGAAATTTTTGACAACTTGGTTATTAAGTATACAAGCTTAAAACTGACACCAGATAACTTGATCAGCAGTGAATCTATTGAAAATACTATATTACTTTATATTAATTTAATGTTTGCTTTCACCGCTGAGTGAAAATCAACTGTTTCTCGTACTTAATGGGGTTTCTTCTTGTTATAGACCATTTATGGATAATTTGTTGAATATCTGATCTTACAGAAGTTTTAAAAGCGCAAATTAGCTAGGTACTAAAAATACAAGCATTTTTCATTAATTCAACTCTAAAAAGAAATAATTAGCAAATGATCCATCCTAGGTGCATCAAATGAGGTATCAATAGAAAGCGTAGTAAAAGGGCTTTTCAATGAGCTAAAAATATACGGGTGTTCCATTTAAAAATTACGAGATTTCTTCGATTTTGCGAAATTGTGAACACCCTGTATAACGCGAGCAGTTGAAGAATTTATTTCACGTAGCAACGAAAGTGCATACTAGTAGAAAATATTCTATTCTATTGGTTTCGGATCTTTTGATTTTCCTTATGCAGAATAGCCTACTGAAATGTATCAATTTATCAAGGAAAATAATTATTTACACAGAAACTATCAACGTTAGACCCATACAACATTATATCAATGTAACCAGCTTTCAAGCGCGGATCATTTTGTCTATTAATATACAGGCTGTTCCATTTAAAAAAATGCAACTTTAGTCTGGCATTTCCATCTGTACACCCTGTATAAAACAAAATATTTTTAAAACGTGCGCTTGATGGTGCGAAAGGATATCCGATGACTAAATATTTGACTAACTTTCAAATAGGCGTGTAATCTTCCGTCCCCGCTTCGTTGCCGGACCCTGTATATATATATTATAATAAAAATATTAATTGAATATTTATTGAAGACACTAGCTTTAATTCGTTACATTTCTGTTATTGGGATTTCTTAGAAGGTTGGAAGTCTATTATATTTGTATTGTTTTTTTAATTTAGAGTGTCAAATCTATAATTAAATTTCAAAAGTATATGACTTTCTTACATTTACTAAAATTATAGAACTATGTAAATCTAGTTAATTTTGTGTACTTCAAAGGTTATGTGTGAAGGAAAATTTAATTGTAAACCAATAAGTTCATAATATTAATTAAGAATCAAAATTATTGTATAAATGTCAAATATTTTGGAAAATTATATACATATAACTAAAGCGACCAATGAGCTTCAAAAACAGGAAAAGCTGTTGGGTTGCCATAGTGAGTTATTGAAACAATTAGAGAGAAGAATTTTTGGACTTAAAATTAATGGAATGTGTTTTGGATAAAACGAATTTCTTTTTAAAAGTATAGAAACAAGTATAATTTATATTACATACCAAGATTTGAACTGTTTTCATTTTATACTCCGCTATCAATTAATGAGCCACAAAAGACGTGTACCAGCTTTAGAAAAATATAGGGAAACATTACAAGGCCTTATATTACCAAGATTGGGACCGGTGATCCTAACTTTCGAGATCTGCCAGAATTGTGACCGTTATTCCTGAGGTTAAAATATACCAGCCGTAGGTCAGGGAAGAAAGACTTAATTCCAGAGACTAGACGGATCATTGTGATAGAATATTGAGCTAAGTTTTAATTATTTGCATTTTTATTTTAAGTAAACAGATACATTTACTTACCGAAGGTAAATAAAGATCCCTTTAATGACCATTTTGTTTAAAACATTGTAAGTAGGGAGGCTATATACAAATTCATTTATTCAGCAATTGATTTACCAGAATCAATTTGTTTATGTAGCCTAGTATGTGTCTCATTTTCGTAGATTCAATTTTTAACCTATAAGAAATTCCACATTACCAATAAATTTTATAATTTAAATTTTCAATAAAATAAATTGTTAATCTATTGTTTATTCCGAATGTTTTGTTAAATGTACCTAATTAAATACATATTCACTTATCAAGATAAGATTTTCCTTTTAATAAACGGAATTTAAGAACCAAGACAAGTCGTTTGAATTCAATTAGTTTATCATATTAATACTGAGCTAACATACCTTTTAATTTCTTTGTCAGACAGAATCTTCACGACCCTTGAGATATTAGAGAACTCATGTTCATTGTTTCTCCAAATTATATTAATATCAAACTTTCTTTAAGATCAAAACACTATTTGGTTATAGAGGTTATTATTTTGAACTACAAACGTTTATATTCATTGGACCTGCGCAGAAGTGTATCAGAATGCGGGGGTAAAATTTCGAATTTTAAATTCATTTTACTGCTTTAAAGTTTAATATTTGTCTTTAAAAACACTTTTTGGTAAACGTTTGTATCAGAGATTATTATAATATATATATATATATATATATATATATATATATATATATATATATATATATATAAAATCAAGAAGGCTGGTATTATTTTACAATGTTTTTTATACCTACACATAGTTACAAAATCTTAATACATAAAACAAAGTCGAGTTAGTTACACCATTTTAATGATCTCTGATTTGTTGGATTCATCTCCGCCCCGAATAGCAGAATAACTATTAAAATATCGGAAAAATTCACGAAAAAAAATTATACAGAAAATTAATTTTTAAATAAATTAGGTTAGGAACTCCACCATCTTCTGCAATTGACAGCTTACATCACGCACGCTTATAGCTTATTTCTAACAATTAATGTCCATTGCAAAGCACTTAACCGAACATTGAAAGATCTGCGCAATAACTCGAGATGTTTTGGAGGCGCAATGATTTTGCTGTATGGCGATTTCCGCCAAACACTGCCAGTCACTCCAAGATCGACTGCTGCCGATGAAATAAACGCTTGCCTCAAATCATCGAATCTGTGGCGCTACGTGAAGAAACTTCAGCTGGCAGCAAACAAGAGAGTTGCCTTGCTGAGCGATCCATCTGCTGAAGATTTCTCCAAGCAATTGCTGGCTATCGGTAATGGCCATGTTTATGTCGATGAATCGAGCTTATTGATTTCATTTCCTCCGATTTTTTTTGCAATTGCATTGAAAGACGAGATCATCAACAAAGTATTCCTGAACATCATTGCTAACCACAAAAACAACAAATGGTTGAATGAGCGAGTAATTTTGGCGGCTAAGAACAAAGATGTGGATGACTTAAACTTAGTAATTCAGAATCAAATTGTTGGTACTCTGTATTCATTCAAATCTATTGACTGTGTAACAAACGAAGACGAAGCCACCAACTATCTGACTGAATTTTTAAACTCCTTGGATGTGCCTGGATGCCTGGATGTGCCTTGGATGTGCCAGGCTTACACCGTAAATTTACAACTGAAGATTGGCTCGGTAGTCATCATGCTTCGAAATTTAAACCAACCCAAACTATGCAATAGAATGCGTTTGGTGATAAGAAAACTGATGATCAATGTGATTCACGCTACGATACTCAAAGAAAATTTCAAAGGTGAAGAAGTTCTCATTCCGGGGATTCCGATGATCTTAACCCTTGTCCGGGCAAGACATTTTACTAACGTAACCGGGCAGTTCGGGCCTGGTAGGCCCGGTGCTTTTAGTATATGTTTTTACTTACAGAATTAATGAAACAAGGAGTTTATGGGAATTATATATTTAATACCATTTATAAATAACATTAATTACTTACTGATCTTAAATTTTATTCATTTCTTGCAATTATAACACAAAACTTTTGATGAAGAATGTTCGTTACAAATGTTTTGTTTGCACTCATCACAACATTGTCTTTGTTTCCTGTCTTTTGTTTTAGGACACATGTAGCACCTTCTTCTAGAATTTGCTTTAGTTTCAGTTCTTGCTCTCTTTGCCGGCGTTGCTTCTTCACATACAAACTCGCTGACACAGTGTTGGATGGTACGAGGAAGTTCATTCGCCTTCCTTCTTTGAATGTGCGGAAGAACTAGGTTTTCAGATACATCTCCTAGAAACAATCTCCTTTTTTGGTGCTTTATTCCAATTTGGGTTCAAATTCATCCAAGTAAAATATGCTGCAATGCCGCTTACGTCGAGAAGGTTCATAAAAAATTTAAATGACCAACAATTTGTTCTGCGTTTACATGTGTATTTATGAGCCAATTTGTCTAACGTGTCCACGCCACATTTTGTGCTGTTATAATACAGAATTATTTCTGGCTTTTTTTTATCGTCATCGTTACAGTTACTAGTATGATGCATCGTTGACAGAGCCAAAACACTTTTGTTTTTCTTTGGAACGTAGGACACTAAGGACGCTTTTTCTGTAAATCCGAAAATGGACTTTTGTTCTTCACGTTTTCTATTGGGCAAAAATTCGGTTGGGATGAAGCGTTTATTTTTCCTTACGGTACCAACGCTCGTCAACCCATTTGTCAATAATGTTTTTGCTAATGATAAGTCCGTAAAATAATTGTCGAATGTGACATTTCTGTTTGTATTATAATACGGTTGTACGAGCTGCTCCACTACCTGTGTTGCGAGGCTCTTGGCGATTTGATTTCCTTCCTTTCCAATATAGGGAATACCATTTAGAGGATAGTAGGTTTCAGAGTCACGCGCCCACCAGATCTTCATTCCATATTTGTCTGGTTTGGAAGGCATATATTGTCTAAATGGACATCTTCCTCGAAAGGGTACAAGTTGTTCGTCCACTGTGATGTTTTCTCCGGGGAGGTTGTGCTTTTTCAGATTGGTATTTACTTTTTCCCAAATAACTCGAATAGGTGCAAGTTTATCGTTCTTCCTTCTTTCGGAACGTGTACCTTTGTTATCAAATCGTATAAATCGCAACAAGCTTTTGAATCGTTTCAATCCCATCGTTGCTCGAAAAATTGAAGGGCCATATAATCGACTCCATAGCACATCGTAGCTAGTATCATTAGCACTTACGTGACCGGCAGTTAGAAGCAAACCAAGAAAAGCGCGAATTTCGATATTATCACATGGTTTCCAGGAAATATCTATCAGTACCCTCTCTGCCTCCTTGTTTGTATGTGAAGCAATTTCGGTAAGTACAGCTTCATCAATAAATAAGAGAAATGCATCAATTGGATCTTCAACAATTTTTCCCGGCGGTAAGATAACTTTATGCATTTGCGATTTTATTATATTGCACGAACGAACCCGTCCTGTCGAAGGAGGCTGGCTGCTCCACACTGAATCATCTTTAGCAACAAATTTGGAAATACTGACAACAGGAGTGTCACACAGTCCCTCACTGCCTTCTTGCACGTCTTCCGTTTCACTAGCATTAGAAAGATGGTCCTCTTCGTCCTCATCTTCAACATCCGACTCAAAATTTACAGGCGCCTGGTCATCGTCCGATAGGTTTTCCAGTATATCTGCGAGTTCGGCGTCCGGTAAAAATTTTCTCGACATTGCTGAATGATTATAACACTTCCACTATAATGCATAAGCTAAAAGCAATGAACAAAAAATGCTCGTATATATTCAAATAGACAGGGAACCCCTACTTTACCTAATATTACTTTCCTCGAAAAATTACAACCTATATACGTCATCAAATGTATTTGCTGCACAAATGACACAAAAATGATCGGAAACACTAATTACGTAAAGAGGATTAGAAAACAAAAACGGAAAATAAAGTTACCATAATTGCCTAAAGTATGGGCCTGCTAAGCCCGGCTTGCCCGTTAATAGGATTGTAAGTACAATCCGTCAATTAACTAACGATTATTCATAATTTAACAAATATTACTTAACAAGAAAACAGTAAATTAACGAATTCTAAAGAGCATTAAGTCGTACTAAAATTACTCATTAAGATATCGAAATTTTTATCGTCGCTCGGGCCTGGCAGGCCACCCTTGCCCGGATAAGGGTTAACCGATATGCCCTTTGAGAGTTTAAACGAATTCAATTTCCGATTCATCTTGCGTTCGCCATGACGATTAATAAATCACAAGGCCAGTCCTTGAGTGTTTGTGGTCTGCATCTAGAAAATGCATGTTTTTGTCATGGTCATTTGTACATGGCATTTTCCCGTGTCGGCAAACCATCCGCTTTATTTGTTCTTGCGCCTGATAACAAAACGAAAAATGTCGAATATCACGAGATCCTTCTCTGAAGAGAATTAACCCGACTGCAACCCATGCAGCAAAATACATAGCGTCAATAAAACAAATGTCTTGCTAACACGCCATTGAAATACTTATATTCTTTTATTTTCTTTATATAATAAATTATTAAACTTAATAAATTTTTTGTATTCATTTTATTACGTTAACAAAATCCTAAATTAAGGTTTGCTAAAAGTTAACACGACATTTATTGACTGTTAGACGAAGTCCGCCGGGTCAGCTAGTTTAACATAAAAATACAGTTATAAAAATATCATTTATTACAAAATAGCTACAATAAGTATGGGAAATACTTATAAATGAACACGCAGTTATAAGTTTAGAGAACTATGGTAAGATATAACTAAAAAGGAAGGTATGTCTTTGTATCTCTCCGCTTCTCAATTTTAATATCATACTGTTGATGAATTCTTGACGGCGCTTAAGATTGTTATTATATATTTTAGCGGTTATTTGCAAACTGTATCTTTATGTATGTATCAATTTAAAATGCTTTGAGTTTTTCAAGAAAAACATATATTGTCAGGTGTGATGAGTAAAAAGAATCGTTAAAACGTGCATGAAATGATTCACTTGCATTAGTAGTTCGTGCTAAATTGCGTTGTTTTCCGCCCATATGTGTGATTGAAAGTTTCTAATCGTTTTTTAATAAATAATCCGCGTATGTACGAACTTCAGCGTTGTTGGGAATTTCTGCAAATAGATCCATCGCAAAAGTATCGCCAATCTCTTCTGGAGGTAAATATATTAAAGCGAATGTTGTTTTTAGCCAATTTTAAATCTCATTAATTTCTTTATCGTTATAATGACTACCTAATCGATTGTTTGTCTTCAATTCTTTGTGCTTGATTGTTTGTATTCTATTCTTTCTGCTCCCCTTAATCATATTTATTTTGAAATAATTCTATCCCTCTCTTTTTTTTTTGCTCTAAGGTAAAATTATTTTAGGATATCACTGATTCGTGAATTATCCTAGACAACACATATTTCGTGTATGTCATGTTCTGCGAAGCAATTTTGAGGACAGTTTAGGGCGCATATTCTGCTGGTTCCCTTATAACTCGTTCCCCTTTTCTTCAATGTAGAATTTCTTGAAAGGGTGATAAATCGACTTGACAGTCGATATTGATAAAAACTAAATCGAGCAATTAAGCAATTAAGTGAGCTTTTCCGGGTATTTTTCGACTGTCCCTCGTATGATAGTAAATGGAAAGGAAGAAATATTAATATAACATAAAAAATTTAATATTTTTCTTATAAGACCAATAAACAATTCATTCAGTGTCTTTCTTAGAGTTTTAGTACTTGGTAACGTTTACTTTTTATTATCTACTTATTTTATTTATTTATTCCACATTATCCAGAAGAAATAAGCTCGTACGCATTTGTTTTTATGTTAACGGAGTGTCATAAATCTCTCCTTTTTATAAGACATTGTGTGCGGTTATATCACGTTGACCAAAAAAGTTCATCGCACTCAAACCCATTTCGTAATATCAAATCACATTTTGTTCCTGCCCTGGGTCATGCAATCACTTCAGCTTACACCTTGGTTAATTTAGCTAACAGCCGACGAAATATTTGCCGGCTATCAACCTATTTTCATTTCCTTCCGTCACAGCATAGCTCCGTAACCGTAGATGCGAAGGGATAGTATAATAAAGTCGAGGAAGTCGTTACCTCACAAGCTTGTTGGATATCTACTATTAGTTCAGCACACACATACGCGCGTAGAGTAAGCGAGAAAGAAACAGACACCACTACAATCATAGGAGAACGCGAAACGTAACATTCGACGGCACTCTCATTATTAACAGTTGGATTGGTGACTTTCTACAGTTTTAGTCGGCCCTAGCGATAGACCGATAAATAGTGGCGGCGGATTGCCCGGCGGCAGCACCGGGATAAGGTGGGATAGTGAAACCGACTGGAACGTGCCCTGAACCTTGGCGGGGAGCGATGAATTTAAACGTTCAATATCTGAAACTGAACAAACGGGTTATGGTCTTGGGTGAATGCCACAGAGAGAGCAGATGTTCTAACTTTTAGCGTTTGAAATTGTTTATTTACGATTAAGTACTTATTAAAAAGCTACTTGAACTTGACTTGTCAAGAGGAAATTGCAATGCACAGAATAAAGTTAAACTTGATTTATACGACAGCAATTTGCTTAGAATGAATTGTGTTACCAACATTCAGTGCTAGTAAAATAACAATTTTAAATTAAGATATAATTATATTACTATACACCGGCATTCTTCATGCAATAAAGAATGTTAAAAAGACGAATAAGTTGACACCCCATGAATTTTTTCAGAGAAATAAGATGCAACGATTAAATGTGTGTTCATCATATTTAATAAGAAACAATTAAGGACTTTATTTAAAGCAAGTAGTAATGTGGGACAAATAATAGATATTATGCGACAATTCTAAGAGAGCGTCTCAAGAGAAAGGCAGTTGAAGATATCTCTACCAGACCAAGGAAATTAATCCATCAGGAACTTTCGGGACAAGAGGATATTATTGCGAATTAAGATCCTGCTTTCTCCTAGAAATTTGTAAATATCAGGAGGGCCAGTTCTAGGATACCTGGTGGCATGGTATTTAACGACCATGAAATCACTACGCCTCAGGGTATAGTGGACGCATTTGGTGAATTTTTTTCATCGGTCTTTCGTTCGCAATCTGCGGCTTCGTCTTTTACATGTTGTTACACTAATAGTATCACTATAAGCCCTGTTAGTCCCTGTACAGTTTTGAACTGCATCCGCAAGCTCAAATTTAATCAAACATCTAGTCACGACAGTCTACCAAGTTTTTTCATTAGAGATTGTGGACCTTTTCTTTGTGAATCCTTAGCAGTAATTTTCAATTTGATTCAATTTCTACTGGTTCTTCTCCTGAATTTTGGAAGATTGGCAGGATTGTGCCAGTCCATAAAAGTGGCAACCGCAGTGATATTTCCAATTATAGACCAGTTACCATATTAAGCAATTTTGCCAAGGTTTTCGAATCTTTAATATATGAACAAATAGTGTCTGAGGTACGTCATCTCCTGTCTCCTTACCAATATGGTTTTGTTGCAGGGCGTTCTACCACTACTAATTTGTTAGAAATAACGCAATTTATAAGCAAATCTACCGATGGTCGCCTTCAGGTCGATGTACTATATACGGATTTCGTCAAAGCTTTCGATTCCATCGATCGCTCAATACTAATATCTAAATTAGATGTCTTTGGTTTCTCTCCTTTGTTGTTGAATCCCATTTCTTCTTACTTAGCTTCTTGCTCATGTTATGTCTGCTTCAATGGTTTCCACTCTCGACGTTTCCATCCAATATCCGGCGTACCACAAGGCTCTAATTTGGGGCCTTTACTTTTTAATATATTTCTAAATGATTTACTTTGTTCACTTGATTGTAGAATTTTGGCTTACGCGGATGACGTAAATCTCTCTATGAAAGTTACGAACATTGAAGATTGTTACGAGCTTGATAACAACTTGAGAATGGTGCACAATTGGTATAATGAAAGCAACATCTATTTATTGACAAATGTGCCATTGTGACATATTTAAGAATTGCGAATCCATATCATTTTCAATACAGTGTAGACCAAATGGTGATTACCTTGTAGATCTGAGGGTAAGGACTTATGGATTTTGTTTGATGTGTCGCTTCAATTTACCGCCCGTATCTTCCCTGTGTGTAACGCGGCTTCAAAGTTTTTGGGCTTCCTTATACGAACTTGTCGTGAGTTTAGTAATCCGTCGACTTTAAAATATCTCGTCTATGCTTATGTGCGGAGTGTGCTCGAGTATGGTGCAGTTGTGTGGTATTCATACTACGTATACCAACAAATCACTTTGGGGAGAATTCAGGGACGTTTCCTTAAATACCTCACCTTCAGGTGCGAGGGAATTTATCTAATGCGTGGGACGTACTATGGCGCTTTGCTCAATAAACATGGTTTTCACTATCTAACTGGTAAAAGGGAAAAAGCAAGGGCCACTTTTCTTTCTAAACTGGTCAACAACTCCATGGATGCATCTGGTCTTTTGTCTCAAGTTAATTTTCTTGTGCCCACTTACCGCACACACTCGCGTGACACGTTTCTATTACCATAGGCCAGATCTAATGTTTTAAAGAAGGCACCTCTAGCACATATGATGCGAAATTGCAACACCTTGGATCTGGACCCATTATGCAGTTACCATTGTTCTCTTTTACACTTACTTTTCTATGTTAAGGCTGCTTTCATAACATAAATTTAATTTTTATATAAGCATATTTTGTTATAAACAGGCAGCAATTCTTCGTGTCATAAAATGTTGCCAGCTAATTGATGCCAATTCATTCTTTAGAGAATTAGTAGCTTCAACTATACGGTGTCCGAACATATCCCTCCCAAGAGACGTAGATACGTATTTCGCCTTTCTGAATTTACTTCTACGCTCGGTCTGGATAATTTCTGTGATGTGGCAATGTGGTTCTTTTTTGTGAATGTGTCTGAAGATATCTTTTCTCCAGAAGGGGCGTACCGATGAGCCTGTAGAAAGGCGAAATACGTATCTACATCTCTGGGGAGGGATATGTTCGGACACGTTCACAAAAATATTAATAGTGAACCTGTATATGTGTTCTTAACACCAGATTTTTAATAATATTTTATATTATTAAAAATACCTTTGTATTATACAAAACTGGTGGGGTTTACCTACTCATGTATGTTTCAATTATTCTAATAAATTTATTGCTTATTTGCTTATTTCTTAACGTACCTTATTAGCAGCTAAATAACTTAAGAATGATTCTTCACTAGAAGCAACTCTACCACCTCTCTAATGTCAATACTCAAATTACTCATTATTATTTTCCTATTGTATAGATTGTAATTATTATTGGAATTAGAAAAAATATTTTAGTAATTATAATTCGCTTCTATAAAAGTACTTACTTAACTTCTACAACAATTCAAATTTTTGCAAAATGTTTGTTAGTTTGCTATAATTACATATTCTTATTTTACATTGTTCGTTTCTTAATGTTCCTATCAACTTTGTGTTGAAGTATGTCAACTAGTATACATATGTGTATATAACACGTAAATAGGACAAGACGGAACAGGAAATTAAATGTCAGGGGAACATAAAGGATGTAGCGAAAGTTGAAAGGACTTCTATTCTATTGGGAATATTATGAGGTTTCTTAGGAATGTTACACTGAAAAGTGTTACCCGCCTTATTACATAATATATTTCAGACTTTGAAGTATAATTAGTAGATACCGGAAGAAAGGAGATAATAGTGTTATAAGATGTGTGGGAATATTAAGCTCATCCGAAAAATATTAGTTGAAGTATGTCGTAGACATTTAGATGCATGAAATTGATATCTGAAAACAATATATTCGAGTATACCCTATGAGTAAGCGTTCTAACGTAGTCGGTAATATTCCAAAATAGAAGGGGACGAGAGAGATCGCTCTTATTTCTAACGTTAACTGTTACACATATGTGAGACTACATACTAGCTGTCGTGTGAAATGCATCTGTTGTAGAGTCACATTTTGTAGTAATTTTATTTATTATTTGCAGTTATTTAGTATTTTCTTTTGTTAAATGTTGCTTGGTTTACTTTTCGGTACATTTATTATTCACTTAGATTAATACACTGAGAATATAACACTCAGATATATTTCACTAATTTTATTAGAATAATTCTAACATATTGCTGTGAATTGTGATTTCTAATTGCTTATTGACTTATGTTCACAATCCACAGTAGTTTTTCCGGACTAGACTCAGTTGGGCACCTTCCTTGAGCTACTTAATCTTCAGGGTTTATTCTCTCGAATATGTGGTATAGAGAAAATAATAAGGATTAATTTAAGAAATAAAACTAACATCAACGCCACATACATATAATTCAAAAAAAAATAAAAAATCTACTTTATCAAGTATAAAGCAGGATTATGACTTAATTACGCCGCAAACTTAGAGAAACAACTCATGTAAATAATGACTCGTACATGAGATAAAAAAAACTCTTAAATGAATTCCCGAACAATGATCTAAATATAAATATAAACAAACTTTACTAGCTGTCATCAATTACTTTATCCCCTCAAAAATCAAACGTCAAATAGAACTTTCTCTATCTTCGCACGCATCCAAAAATTAATCATGCGCAATAACTCAAGCATGTAACCAACAAGTTTACCCGCTTCCTAACATACTACGATAACTTATTTGAACAAAAACTAAATTTAAAAAAAAACAGTCTAATAAGTTTTGTTAATATTTTCAATGATTACAAAAATATTACAAACTAAAATTAAGAATTTAAGAAGCTTCTGATTTCAATAGAATTATCGCTAACGATATAAATATAATATTAAAAATACATACATTCAGTTTTGTATACGTCACGTCACAAAAACTATTAGAAGAGAGACTCCAGATAGGTCGTTTGATTCAAATAACAAGTTCTAAATAACATTTGGAACTTACTGCAAATGAGAATTAATGAATATTAAATCACATTCTTACATGTAAATGTCGACTTATATGATGCGTTCATAACTACAATCCGACAAACTAAGTTTGTACCAGTATGCAGAACACACCCTTTCGCGACAACGAACTTCCTGGTAATTAGGTTAATTAAGAATTAAGAAATACTGAAAACACAAGTCAATCAACTGGAGGAAACGTACAGACGGCGTTTCATTCTGGTTGGAACTTTTCAATGCACGGTATTCCTCGAAGACAGACATTGCTTTTTCATTTCTATACTTTCTGTATATATAGTTAACATTTGGAACTTACTGCAAGTGAGAATTAATGAATATTAAATCACATTCTCGCGTTGTCGCGAAAGGGTGTGTTCTGCATACTGGTACAAACTTAGTTTGTCGGATTGTAGTTATGAACGCATCATATAAGTCGACATTTACATGTAAGAATGTGATTTAATATTCATTAATTCTCACTTGCAGTAAGTTCCAAATGTTAACTATATATACAGAAAGTATAGAAATGAAAAAGCAATGTCTGTCTTCGAGGAATACCGTGCATTGAAAAGTTCCAGCCAGAACGAAACGCCGTCTGTACGTTTCCTCCCGTTGATTGACTTGTTTTTTCAGTATTTCTAAATTCTCAAGTTCTAAATACTCATAATCACATGTAGTGAAATTTTAATTACATCAACACACAAAAACACACACCGTAATTATTCAAAGTTAAATTAAATAAAATTAAGTTTTATCTAATTTAAAAAAAAAAACACAACCTATCTGCATAAAACTACGCAGTCTCTAAGGCATGATGAAACAGGAAACAGCAAGCTACCCCTACCTAAACATAAAAATAAATCAAAATAACAACAATATAAATATATCTATATTATTATAACTTCCTGCTTGGCGCGAACTACGAACATCAAAATAGGCCCGTGTATCATACAATCGTGGACCAAAATACACATTATAATAAATTATTATATAAAATTGTAAATTTTCATAATCATATCCCTGGAATAAAAATATACATAAATACAATAATTTTCATATCTTCTATAGTTTCTTTCTTTAGGAAAATTCACAACAATATGTTTCGGTTGTTAAGCTGTTCTTTAGTTTCGGAAGAAACGGTGTATTACTTGTATATATTCTAAGAAGAATTCGAAATAATAAATCGTAAAATACCGAAAATGACATCACTTTAAGTTGGTGGGTTGTTGTAGAAGTGATAGAAGGTAAATATTTATAAATTTATTATTAGATAAATTAGTTAAGTCAAAATAATGTCTTAATTTCTTTGTCTCTTAACACGTTCTCTACCGCTCGGCTCATATATGAGTCGGCTGGCTTTATCTTATGGACCACCGGTTCATATATGAACCGAGGACGTGGCTTTACTTAAAGTGATTTTATTTTGTATGGTCTATCGATAGAAGATTTAAACTCCGTAGAGGTCTATACCAATGTGGGTCAAATAGTCTCTGGATATCTTTTGAGGTTATGTTGTTTTCGCACATTCAACTAGTATAATTTCTTCTCTAATAAATCTTTATATAAATGTGTAAATAAATATTATTCTGATATGTATTCGTCAGAAAAAGACGTTTGACTGAGGCCGAGCTACAAGAAGAAGCAAGAAAAGTTTTTAAAGCTGATGAAAATGTTTTGATCTCTGATGAAGATGACGAACCATATCAAGATTCTGGAAGTGACAGGCAATTGTCTTCTCCCGAAAATTCAGGTTCAATGGCTAATGACAGTGAAAATAATACCGATGACGAAAATAGTTATGATAATGTGGACCAAGGTGAAGAAAAAAATATCGATAATGAAGATGAATGGACTGATATAGAGCGAGATCCAGAAATATTCGATTTCAATGAACAAGAAGGTGTAATAAACCAATTAAGTAATGCAGTGTACTTTTTATCTGAGTCAAGGCGCGGCCCCGTGTTTAATTCATATTATATCCAAACATGGCCTCGCCCGACATAACTTACATACACAAGCATTCTCAAGGTACGTTACACACTTTCAACACTCATGTTTATCTAGAGTAAGGACATGTAGTCGAAATGAGATCACTCTAACGATATATAAGGCGTCCCATCTGAATGAGAGGCAGTCTTAGCAGAGTCTTAGCAGAGTCACAATCACAGACGGTACGACAATAGTGAGAGTGAGTTAGAGTCTCTTTTCGACTACCGTCTACATTTGTTAACTATGTAAATATCATCTTTGTTGAATCGTTATAAGTGTTGGTTAATTAAACTGTGTTAAACCCACTTTACTTGTGCATTATTTAACGCTACCACGATATCTGCGTAATGACTCATCGGTGTGGTCCTCAGGGCCGGGCCCACATCACAAAGGTATGAAAGTAGATATACCTAAAAATGCATCACCTCTTCAAATATTTTTTCTGCTATTTGATATTGTATTGATTGATAATGACTTGTTCATTGGACAAACACTAAGACACAGATTTTCTTATCAAAAATGGCTCCGCAGGAAAAATCAAATATACTTAAATGGAAAAATACAACACGAGATGAAATGATGAGATTTTTATCTCTTTGTATTGCCATGGGAAATATAAAATTGCCTAGTATAAACCAGTATTGGTTAAGAAATATAGTCTATCATCATACTATTTCATAAAACGATGGGACGTAATCGGTTTGAACTGATTTTGCGTTGCTTGTGTTTTTACGACGACAATGACGACGCTAGTATCCGTTTACATAAAATAATCAGCGTTGTAAACCATATTGTCAACAACATAGAAAACGTTTATCATCCTGGACGAAATCTATCGTTAGATGAAGCTTTATTGCTGTGACGCGGTCGTCTGTATTTTCGACAGTATATCCCTAACAAAGTTGCTAAATATGGGATCAAGTTGTGTGAATTATGTACGCCGGATGGATTTTTACTAAATATTTTTATATATTCTGGTAAGGCTACCACTCAAAACGATGCGCTGGGGCACGGATATGCTGTGGTAGAGGAGCATTATGAAGGAAAAGGGCATACAATTTTTTTGGATAATTTTTACACAAGTGTAGGTGTTGCAGAAATGATGTCAGAGAAAAAGAAACACATATTGTTGGCACACTTCGAAAAAATAAGAAAGTAAATTCCAAAGATGTTAAAAATAAAAAGCTAAAGAAAAGAGAGTTTATATGCAAAAGAAAAGGTAGTGTTATTGTTGTTAAATGGTACGACAAACGTGATGTCTTTGTCATTTTGGCGTCGCATAAATTTGAGATGCAAGAAACGCGGAACAGAAAGGGCACAGAATCTGTGAAATTAAATATCGTTATCGACTACAACAAATATATGTCTGGGATTGATCGAACGTATCAAATGACTTTATAGAGGAAAACCATTAGGTGGCACCTAAAATTATTTTCTCATTTGGTAGACGTTTGCTTATGGAATAATAACTGGCTATATTAGAAAAATACAGGAAAGAAAAATGCATATCTAAACTTCAGCGACCAAATAATACAATCACTTATTAACTCCACGGATGCTGACAAGAAAAAAGACGGAAATAATGCAGCCCCAAATCCAAAAATCCCACATTTTCCAGAAAAAAATCGAAAAAAGGATCAGATGCCGCATTTGTTTTAAAAATAAGAAAAGAAAGCAAACTTTCTTTGTGTGCAATGTGTGCGTGGATGATAAAGGAAAACCAGTTGGACTCTGCTCAAATTCTTGTTTTGCGCAACACCATTCCTAAAACTTTTAATTTTTCGAATTAACCAGAATAAAATTTTTGTTTTGCTTTGCATTTCGTTTTGCACGAAAATTTAATAAAGTTATTTTGTATTTGAATCAACTATTTCCTTTTTTTACATGTTTGTTAGAGTCAGAAGCCGTGTCTCATATATGAGACATTTGGTTCATTGGTAAAAATTATTGCTGTAGACCACTGTCCCACATGTGAGTCATATCAGAATTAAAAAAAAATATAAAAAAAAATGTTCTTTGAAAAAATGTCGTCAATATAGTATCAGTACCTTATTTACATGCGTATTTTACAAAAAAAGCAAAGTGGTCAATGGCAAAGATTTTTTTTTTAAATGGCGGTAGCGAACGTGTTAAGTCTGTATCCCTTTTTAATAATGTAAGGCGACAGGTGGAGACGTGTTCTCTTGAGTTTCTGATTCGCAGATCTCAATATTTGTTCCTATTTTACCCTCTCTCTACCAGTCTTGCTTCATTCTCGTATGTATCCTGGGTGTAATTTTTTCATCATGTATCCTTTTTACTTGTCTAAATAATCTCAGTTGACCTTCTTCAATTAATAATATGGTAGATTTTGTTAGCAGATTTTGTCGGAAACTTTTGTTCCCTAAGAAATCTAAGAAATATATAAATTAGAATTATACTTTGTATAGACATATTTAGAAACTTAAAAAAGGTATATAACCCCTTACCACAATTATTAATCGTATCCTAAATACGTATTTCGACAACTAAGTTGTCATCATCAGTAGGTAAAACCACTAATTAAAAGTCGCACATGGGGCACAGTAAAGTCAGAAGAAAACCGCTTACGCAACAACTACTTTACACCGCGTCCACGTATAGACTAATTTTAACATGCGAATATAACCTACGAAAAGATCGAAAAGCACTTACCTCTTAGGGAAAAGGCATTCACATATGTTTATTCTCCAAGTTGAAATATATCGAACGAAAGAACGACAAACATACCTTTCTTAAGGGAACGGCACTCAACATGTCCTAATAACTTCAATTTTAAAACGACGATGACACAATTATGGTAATAAAAATGAAAAGAGACAACTGAAAGGAATCGGTGATCTATCGCTATTCATGGAATATTGTTTATTTTTCGCGATATGTATACTTTCATAAGCATCAAGTTCGCGGGGTTTATTAATTCCTTTGACCAGCTTCAACCCTGTAATCGACACATTGTGTAGTGTGCTTAAAGCGTGGTTGGCAATGTTAGATTTATCCGGTCTATTGTATTTAATATGTGATATGTGTTCTTTAAAACGGCTTATTATTGATCGTTTTGTTTGGCCTATATATTTCAAATTACAATCCTCGCAACTAATTTCGTATATACCTGATTTCGAATTAAAATTAAGTCTATCTTTAGTATTCCCTAGGAGACTTTTGATAGTATTTTCGGATCGAAAGGCAACCTGGAGACCTCTTTCTTTCACAACTTTATTAATGTTTTTCGTGACGGGATGGTATGGTAAACACATGTACTTTTTCTCCTGGTTACTTTGAGATATCAAACTTGTGGATTCGCGGATTGTATTTTTTATTTTTGTTTTTCTAATGAATTTATTCATTATTTCTGTGTCAAAGCCATTGTATGTCGCGATATATTTAATGAAATCCAGTTCTATTTCATATCTCTCTTTTGTTAACGGAAAATTTAGTAACCGATTGACTAAGAAATTAAATGAAGCTGTCTTATGTTGAAAACTATGATTTGAATCCGCGGTGATGAATCTATTAACATTGGTTTCTTTCCGGAAAATATCGATTTCTATTTTATGTTTATTCCTAATCAGTAAAGTATCTAAAAATGGTATCTTGCTATTGTGTTCCTTTTTCACAGTAAATTTAATCGTCGGAAATTTCAAATTTAACTGGTTAACGAACATGTCTAATTCGCATTTAGATATATTTCAACTTGGAGAATAAACATATGTGAATGCCTTTTCCCTAAGAGGTAAGTGCTTTTCGATCTTTTTGTAGGTTATATTCGCATGTTAAAATTAGTCTATACGTGGACGCGGTGTAAAGTAGTTGTTACGTAAGCGGTTTTCTAACTTTACTGTGCCCCATGTGCGATTTTAAATTAGTGGTTTTTACCTACTGATGATGACAACTTAGTTGTCGAAATACGTATTTAGGATACGATTAATAATTTTGGTAAGGAGTTATATACCTTTTTTAAGTTTTTACTTAACCACAATCTCCAAAGAAAGAATTTAGACATATTTAGAATGAATCAAAAATGAAGTCGTATGTACGTAATAGAGCAAAGATTAGGATGAACGCTTTAACACATTTAATTTAATAAATGTTCGCATTCTGTCAAGATAACCCAATATTTTCGGCAAAAAGTTTCGATGTAAGTGCTATTTGGGAAAATGAAACGGAATGGATGAGAAATAGCGGACGGCGGAAAATCGACGAGCGCTTGCAAAACAGAAAAATTGAAAAAAAGAAACTTTATCTCGTAATGTATTAAGGGACTTCACTATAGATCCTTGCGGAAAGAGACATTTTTTTGTTCGTCAATGGCGAAAATATTTTTTATGCCGAACAGACGAGAATATATGTTATCATGCCCCCGGCGATAATGTCAATCATTTTAAATGACCAAAAAGGTTGAGGAGCATAAAAAGGATTTTCTTTTTACATTTTCGATCTATTTCTACATCACTTTTTTCAATTATAAAGAAAGCAAGATCATGACGGGGAACCTAAATAAGGACCCAAATAAAATTTATATAAATAGAAGGGTGGCTATACAGAGGTTTCACGTAACCCGTTCGTTAGAAGTTTTCGATGTTAACGCCTTAGGACACTTTCGAAAATTTGTGGCACGTAATCTTGATACTTGGTGTGTTAAAACAAAACATTTATCTATACCCATGAACCTCTTTCGGTCATAGCCAACTTTGATATTTTAAATTGAATATTATATTTTTTCATCGCTTTTTTATATTCCTTGTAAAGTGGTGTAACACTTTATAGTAAGGTTTATTTTGTAAAAAATTAACTGTTTTTGAATTATTTTCATTTTTGTGAAATTTTTTTCAATTTTCTTTTTAAAACTACATATCTAAGATGTATTTGAACTGAACTACGTCATATTTTTACTGGAGACAGCATTATTTTCTAAATTGAGCATTATAAAGAAAAATCGTGGTAGCGAGCCTTGAAAAGTAAATTTTATCTGTCAAAATTGTCACAAGGTTTATTTCGTGTCTAAGTCTAACTAAAAACGAATTAGCATATCGATGCGAGAGCTCACATCAAGCATTGTTACAAATAATACAAATCTGCATAAAACAAATCTGTATCGGTACACATACACATACAGCTCGGAATTTGCTAGCGTTAACTTAAACCACAGACGCATGCGTTTCTGTCTAATGACTTTGTCTCAATGCGGGTTTACGAAGTAACGACTGAAGTTCGCTTTTTGTTCAGTATTGAATTTATCCTATTAAATGACACCAGATAACCTCGTTACATTTGACGTCTGCGTCTGTGATTGAAGTTAATGGAAATCAAATAAAACAATAATAGGTTTGAATTACTAAAGACGGTCTCAATAAATAAAAACCAGTAGAATAACAAAACATAAAGGAAAAAGGATTTATTTGTAATTTCTGAAAATATAACTAGAAATTTTGAAATTTGTAAAATAAAGCAAAATAAAATGAGATAACGTTTACTGAAAGGATATAAATTTTTAATAACAATAATATAACATCAAATACAGCATTAATCCAAAAATAAGCTAAAATTTTGTATAATAACAAAATTTTTGACAGATATAAAAAATGTGTAAAATTGTTTATTAATTAAAATAATTACATGAATAGTAATTGAAAAAATAATTTTCAATACTAATTTTCAATACTATTAACATCAAAATCCAAAAAGGCATTTAAAGAATTAAAGAAGAGGAGGTGCTAGAAAATCAGTTTGGCTTTTGTTAAATGCTAATGTTATAACAGGTGGGGCAAAAGTTCCGCTACTATTTTGATTGCCTATAACTTTGTTGAAAGAAAAGAAAGTAGTTTGGTTTTCATCAAAAGTTTATTTGCTCTTTACATTTTTTTTCGTTATGATTGAAATATTATATCGGCTAAATGGTGACCGCGATTCGCTATGCAACTTTCGGCTCTTTTTAAGGCATTTTTCATGACATCCTGCAACATCTCAGGCTGAATTTCTTCAATTTCTTGACGAATATTCTCTTTAAGATGTTTAATCGTTTGGGGCTTATTCACATAAACTTTTGATTTTAAAAAACCCGATAAGAAAAATTAGGTGCAGCTAAATCCGGAGATCTGGCTGGCCATGCTAAATCGCCATTTCGCGAAATTAGTCTTCGTGGAAAAACGTCATTCAATAATTGAATTGTTGAACGAGCTGTGTGTGCTGTGGCCCCATCCTGCTGAAACCACATTTCATCTAGTCCTTGCTCTTCCATTTCAGGCACAAGAAAATTTCTAATCATGTCTTGGTACCGTTCAGCAGTAACAGTAATTCCAACACCATCGTCAGTTTCAAAAAAATAGGGACCAATGATGTTTCCAGCATGAATACCACACCATACAGCTGTTTTTTGTGGATGCAATGACGTTTTATGAATTAATTGAGGAATCTGTGTCCCCCAAAACCGACTGTTCTGTTTATTGACGTGGCCACAGAGAAGAAAATGGGCTTCATCGCTCATTATCAATTTAGACGAAAAATCTTCAATTTCATCAGACAGCCTTAGGATTGCACTACTGTACTCAACTCGTTGATCATGATCTCTCGGTAGCAATTTATGGACTAATTGAATTTTGTACGGGAGCATTTTCAAATCAGTTTTCAAAATTCGCCTTAAACTGCTTGCAAACATGTGTAACTGGGAACCACGTCTCCGAATTGATGTTTCTAGAGACTCTGCAACACTATCGCGCACCAGAGCCACATTTTCAGCGTTACGAGACGTCCGTTGTCTTCCAGAACGAGGCCTGTCTGCTGTCGTACCGTACTGTCGAAAATTCGCATGTAAACGATAAATTGTGGTTTTGTGAGGCACTGGACGATTAGGATATTTTTGACGCAATTTCCGCTGAGTGGCAATAATGGAACGATTATTTTCAATAAATATTGTCACTATTTCTGCTCGTTCTTGTGGCGTATATTTATCCATAATAAAATTTGGACGTCTACACAACACAATGGTTAAAGCTAAACTGAACTAAACGTCACATAACCAAGATGGCGGGCAATCAAAATGGTAGCGGGACTTTTGCCCCACCCGTTATAAGCCAGAGACCGGAAAAATTGTGGGAGAGTGTGTTTTTACGCCGATAAAATAATACGTACTTCGTATTAGTAAATAAATAAATAATACGTAATTCGTATTGATAAAAAGCCAAATAAAATAATACCTACTTCGTATTAGTGAACATAAAAATCTACAGGTACTTCGTGCAGAGAAAATAAATAAGGTCCTGTCAGCCACGAGTCGAAGAGGTTAAGCAAATAACAACAGCCATTTACGAAGTTAGGTACTGCCTAAAGGAGATAACTACAGATATTAAATAATAAAAGGAAAACTACCACAAGAAGAGAGAGCCATCTATCATCAAGAAAATGCAGGTCAGATAAATGCCAATAATAAAAATCCCTATTTTCCTAAATATCACATTAATATGAATATAAGTTGTCAATTCATCAATTAAATTCAAAAATAAAACTTCAAAATAGAAAGAGCTAAATTTCAAACACATTATCTTGTTCTCGTTGATCGAGGGTGAATTTAAATTAAAAATACAATTTAGAAAACAAATTTTGCTAAAAAAATAATAAATAATTCTCTGGTAAGAACGAGTCCATGTGCCCACAACTCAGAACGAAGAGTTAGTCGAGGAAGAACTTAAAGAAGTCCACGCCCACTGTTATTTATCTTATTTAAAATACCAATAAAATAGTATATAATATATTTTGATAAAAATAAAGAAATTTCTAGAAAAAGTATTAAAGTTTTATTTATTTCTAGATTAGAAATAGGATATTATATTATTTAAGAGTAATTGGAGAGTGGAAATTAGAAAGGGCGTAGGTGCCAAAAACAAAATTCAGAAATAATCGCGAAAAACAAAACGGGCAAAGTTCAAAATTAAGTGTAGACATAGAAAATTTTTTGATAAACGTTTATTAAATATATGCAAGTAGTACAAAACTTAAAATATACTTATTAGCAAAAATTATTATCAAAATAACGTTCTATAACCAATATAAACAAAAACAGAAGTGCAAAATTTGGAAAGGGCGTAAGTGTCATCGACATTTTTTAGTAAAAAATTGTTAATTTCAGTCGTTTTCTAGATTTTCTGAAACATTTTCGTCAATGTGAAGTAGCTCTTTATAGAAACGTTGGTGTGCCGGATTCTTAAGGTAGGGAATCATGCTTCGAAGAGAAACCTTTTTATTTTCAGACACTTTACTTTCTGGCGGCAGCTTGATTATGTTAGCCCGTCTAAGGTCAGCTAAAGTTTTATTTTTCTTTAAAACATTGACTTTCACTCCTTCCTCAATATAAGAGAAAGTGGTCTTATTTTAATAAATGGAAGATTAGCCTCAATTAGCTTCAATGGTTATCACTGAAGCTTTACTTATATTTAACTTTGTGGTGTTAATATATGCATCCGCAGCTTTTTTTAGGTCCCAAAAGCCAGAAATTGTCATGTCAACAATATTGAATGGAGGAGAGTACTTTGCTGATTTAACTATTGCGTGTAGGTCCGAGGGAACATATGCTTTAGCTACCTTCTTACGCTTTTCTATCAAAGCAAAGTCCCTATCGCAGGGCATGAAACTATGGCCGCTGATAAGAAATTTCTGCTCGATAGTCTCAAAAACACCATTGGCTACTAAAAACATCAAGGTAAATAATAAAATTCTATTCTTGTTCTGGCCCCCGCTATTATCACACCATATTACTAAATGGTTCTTAAAAATCAGTCCTTGATTAGCAAGATGGAGGAGGCATGACGCAATTTCGTTAGCTCCGCGAGACGCTACCCCCTCGTGCCACATATACATGTAGGATTCATTCGTATCGCCAATAGGAACACCTAAGTTGTATCACGATAGCTGTGAGAGGTAAAACATATCGCCGTGGGTCAGTGATGGAACGAACATGACCTGTTGTAGGTCCATGGATACACAACACTTAATGCTTTAGGGTTCTTGAGACTCAATCATATCTTCTTTTAGCACTTCTCTTGCTCTCTCGTCCTTGCGGTGATGAAGTTCCAGCTGAGTTTTAGCAGATTGACTTGACTCAATGTTGGCCTTGATTTGACAGTCAAGTTTATCACATGTGCTGCACGTATCAACACGTGGTCTGTGAAAACACAGATTGGGAAAATTCTTTATGAAAACAGACCTGTAAAATTTATAGGTGACTATTGAATCAGGGTGCAATTGCAGAAATGCTTTAAACAGTCTGTGAATATTTAAGTCGGGGCTAATGTACTCCTTTTCCGATTTAGATCTTGAGTAATGGCCAACTTCCCTTGGGATCCTGTTAATATGAGCCTTGACTAACGACCGGTCAAATTCAGAATATTTTGGCGCAGCATGTCTGGTACGTTTATCATGATAACAGGCTTCACCCATTTTTTTTTCTCAATAAGTACGCGAATTCTTTTATCATTCACAGCGAAGGTGTCTTGGAAAAGTTTTTTACATACACGAACAAATTTTCCTGTACCATCAGGAACAGAATAAGCTATAGTGGCCTGACGTCGACTGCTTTGCGGATCCCCACATGAACCGTGCCGCCTTCTTTGCACGGCACAAATACTCATTAAACCCATTAAAAACGTCCCTTGTGTTTTAGTATCTTGACAATAAAACTTTTCCCAAAGGGAACGTCGCCTTTCGTATGTAACATCTTTACATCCCAGCTTGCATTTACATGATATCTACATATAACATATTTTCAAGATTAGAACCAGAAAGGGAAACATTATGTTTGTATACCTAACCTGCTCTTTGGGAATGGTTTTTTCGGGTACCATTTTGTTTTTATACGTTTTGTACGACTTTCCATTCCATTTTAAATGCTTCTGTTCAGTATGATATGAGCCACTACCTTTACCTTTTCTTATTCTTGGATATCCTTCCATTTTAATATACAGACACACAAAACACATAACTAACACCTGCCGATTTTAAAACAAACTGGCAATATTCTGTGATGGACTTAGGACCTATCAAATGAAAACGCTTGCTCACATACGCCAAGCGACATCTATTACTACCTCCTGACAATTTAATTTTAACTTTGCCACTGACGGCTTTTCACAGGACATAAAGTATGATATTTAGAACCTTTCTATGTTGTTAACTGAATTTCGTTAAAAATGGCATTTAGGCCCTTTCTAATTTCCACTCTACAATTATGAAACCCGAGCGAGGGAAGGGCATTCACACATACTAATATATTTGCCTAACCCTGTATATAAAGTTATAAGCGAGTTTATTAAGAAGGAATTTTATCGAGAATCTTACGTAAGTTGTTGTACAAATATTTAGAATTCATCCTATTATAGCTTTAACAGTTTTGTGTGTGTATCAAAAATGTTTTAGTTCTAATACAAAATTCGCAAAAAGAGTCGGAAAAGGATAGAAACGAATCAAATATTGTGTTGTTGCAATTCGTTCTCGTCGGTACGAGGTGGTAAACATAAAATTGTAATATAGGCCACACAGAACGGATCCATAAATAAACTTGTCGTGTCGAGCCTTGAAATCCTTTGTAAATGTGCAGGATTTATTGCATGGACCTAGTAAATGGGCAGAAATGCTGGCCCAGGATATATGCCAACCGTGATACTATGAATTATTAGAATATCTTCTTTTTTCGAGAATCTTGAATCCATAGGTTGACATGGATAAATTTATTAAACACTAGCGGTATGTAGAATGTGTTTAACTAGTAAATGTAGTTAAAATATGAAATAGAAACGCTCATATATTCTAGAGAAAATTCAAAGTATAAGTATTCTTTGAGTAAATTAATACTGGTAGCCGTAACTTTGTGGTAATTCATTTTGAAAATAATAAAATAAAATAAAACAATAACTTTGTTATACCACTTTATTCACATGTAATAGTGACCGCGGTTTCGACATACAATGTCATTATCAAACTGCAAAAGTTACAGGCCTACATAGATCTGATAAATGACACAAAAATATATGGGGGTGGTTTATGATGTTATTTAAAATTACTACTATATACTTAACTATTATATACAACATTGGAAAAGAGGTGTATATATAAGATCCAACTGGTCGTTAAGAACAATATCTATTGTGTTGTTTCCGCTATTAAAAATTTCTAGTGACTCTAAAAGATTTAATTTACGACCTTTCTCGGCCAAATTCAATATTTTATGATGACCAAATGTATGCCTTTCTGTAATAAGATGGTTTGCGAATGTTGAATCTGTCTTCTTTAGTTTATATGACCTCATGCGTTCTTTTACCCGTATAATAAAACTTCGACCAGTCTGACCTATATATACACTTTTACAATCATTTCAATATAATTTTCACACTCCTGATTTATTATTGATATCTGTTTTAGGTTTTGCGTTAAAAATGAAATTACTTGTTTTTACATATGGTTTGTAAGCTATACTAACAATACTATTATTTTTTAAAATTATATTTCCAATTTGCTCGCTTGTTTTACCGAAGTAAGTTAACGAGACAAATTATTTCAAATTAGCACTATCTTTAGGATATACTAAACTAAGGGCCACTTGTAACTGTTTTTTCTTTAGTATACTGTCAATTACGCTACTTTTATAACTATTGTTTACCGCTATTTGTTTTATAATATTGATTTCACGAACAAAAGATTCATTAGACAAAGGAATATTTAATGCTCTATATAATAATAGTATAGTAATAATAGAATAACAGTATTAACTTCCTGGATTTAAAATTAAACAAATTAGATCAGAGCTTAACATTTGATATATATCGTAAACCTACTTTCACTGATTGCATTATTCCCAAAGATTCACTACACCCTAAGACACACAAACATTCATTTTTTAATTCTATGATACATAGAGCATAAAATATTCCTTTGTCTAATGAATCTTTTGTTCGTGAAATCAATACTTACTATAAAACAAATAGCGGTAAACAAGAGTTATAAAAGTAGCGTAATTAACAGTATACTAAAGAAAAAACAGTTACAAGTGGCCCTTAGTTTAGTATATCCTAAAGATAGTGATAATTTGAAACAATTTGTCTCGTTAAGTTACTTCGGTAAAATAAGCGAGCAAATTGGAAATATAATTTAAAAAAATAATAGTAATGTTAGTATAGCTTACAAACCATATGTAAAAACAAGTAATTTCATTTTTAACGCAAAACCTAAAACAGATATCAATAATAAATCAGGAATGTAGAAATTATATTGCATGATTGTAAAAGTGTATATATAGGTCAGACTGGTCGAAGTTTTATTGTACGGGTAAAAGAACACATGAGGTCATATAAACTAAAGAAGACAGATTAAACATTCGCAAACCATCTTATTACAGAAAGGCATACATTTGGTCATCATAAAATATTGCATTTGGCCGAAAACGGTCGTAAATTAAATCTTTTAGAGTGACTAGAAATTTTTAAAAGCGGTAACAACACAATAGATATTGTTCTTAACGGCCAGTTGGATCTTATATATACACCTCTTTTCCAATGTTGTTTATAATAGTTACGTATATATTAGTTATTTTAAATAACATCATAAACCACCCCCATATATTTTTGTACCATTTATAAGATCCATGTAGACCTGTAACTTTTGCAGTTTGAAAATGACATTGTATGTCGAAACCGCGGTCACTATTACTTGTGAATAAAGTGGTATAACAAAGTTATTGTTTTATTTTATTTTATTATTCTTTGTTTTTGAATAAGTTTGCATTTACTCTGTGCATACTTGTTTATTTTGGTTTTATTAAATGTTCTCGCCTTACAATATGACACGTTTGTAAATTATTATTGCCACATATATTAATAATCTTTTTTATGGTAGGTGGCGCAAAAAGCATCATCCTATTTGAAGACGCTAAAACTTTTTCATTTGACAGTTAATATAATTGTTTTTTCTTAGATTTGACAGGTGACAGTTATGAAATTTATTGTGTTTGAAAATGGAGAGGTATACGCTACCAGAACGCGGAAAAATTGTTACAATGTTTTTGCAGAATAATTCGTCTGTGGTTTTAACTCAACGGGAATTTCGGAACAAATATCCGAACCGTGTGCCGCCTACTACTCAAACAATTCAGCGTCTGTTGACTTGACTTGAAGGGACTGGGTCAACTCGAGATCGAAAATTTACTGGCTCGCCTCGAACAAACCGATCACTTGAGAACGTCCAGGCTGTGAGGAATAGTGTCGAGGCGGAGCAAACAACATCGACGCGAAAAAGCGCAACGCAATTCGCAACTTCTCGGCGGTGCCTTCAAAGAATTTAAACCAAAGATTTGAAGTTGTTTCCTTAGAAAATTCCGATGATTTAACAGCTGGTGCCAGCCGACCGCCAAACCCGTGTGGCGTCCAGTTAGAAGTTGTTGCAGCTGAATAACGAAATGCCTGATTTTTTCGAGAAATCGATGATGAAGGATAAAAGCACATTTCCGGCCCTCTGGACAGGTAAACAAACAACATACCAGGTTTTGTGTCTCGATGAGACACCACTCCATTCACAAAAGTGGCCGTATGGTGAGCTAGTTACTCAGAACATACGATTGGGCCTTAACTTTTTGAAGACGACAATGGGAACGCGGTAACCGTCACTGGCGAACGGTACCGGACCATGTTGAACGAGTTCTTAATAATGAAACTGGATGAGTCGGAGTTGGAGGATATGTGGCTCTAGCAAGAAGGTGATTAGGAGGTTTTAGTTGGCCGAGGTTACAGCCCCATACCACTTTCTGTGGAGTTGCTTAAAAGGGCAGGTCTACGTAAACAAGCCACAGACCCTTCAGGCCCTCAAGAACAACATTCGCCAAGAAATCGACAATCTAACGTCGGAAATCTTGACAAACGTGATGCAAAATGCCATTAAAAGAGCCGAAATTTGCATCAACTCTGGTGACGATCACCTATCAGATATCATTTTCCAAACAAGAAAGAAATATAACTTATTGCTTCAAATAAATATATATCAATGTTCTACAAACGATGGAAATAGCCCAAACAACAACTCAAGTTATACTCCATCGTCAACAATTACACGTCATGAGTTAAATATATGCTGTTAAAAAAACAATATTTTTGAATTATTTTTGGAATTACAGCAAAAGAAAATCGGATGATACATTTTGCGCCACTTTGTACATCCTGTCTACCCTCTTTATTACAATAAAAACATAAGAAATTTTCAAATGTGTTTTTTCAAATTTAAAATAGGCAGTTTTAGTGGAACAACATTTATCAGTAGAATTTCACCCAATTTTGTACTACGAGGGTCACCATTTATATTTTTACAAAATCTGGGAAGAAAACAAAATTTTTGGGAACAAACTATTTTATGGCTTTTTCAAATATTCGCCTTTGTGGTCTATACACTTTTGCATGCGTACGAACTAGTTCTCAAAACATTTTTTCCACTCTCAATGTTGTATCTCAGGAACATGGTTTTCAACGGCTTCGACTGCTTCTTGAGGTATTGAAAATCTCGGTCCACGCATTTTTGTTTTACAGTTGGGAACAAAAAGAAATCACTCGGAGAAAAGTCAGAGGAATATGCACAACGAGACATTATTTCAACACTTTCCTCCATTATATAGTCAACTGTTGGGCGTGCTGTATGGGAACTCACATTGTCGTAATGAAGAATAATGCGACGTTTTCGGTTCATGATTTCGTCTATAACTTTTGGCAAACAAATTACTGTATACCATTCAGTGTTAACAGTTCTTTGATTCTCTTAAGGAATTGTTGCGATTCTCTAAACTAGGAATTGTTGCGATGTGTCCTGTACAGCCGAAGAAACAAGCTCTCATTTTCTTGAAAGTGCTCCTTGCACGAACAAGTTTTGTGGGGTTCGACTCGTCTTGGAACACCCATACAGTAGATTGCTTGGTTTCAGGCTCATACGCATATATCCATGTTTCGTCACCTGTGACGATGTTGTATACGGACTTTGCGGTTCCTACGTAGAATTTTTTGAGCATCTCTTTACACTAGTTGACACTAGCTGCTTTCTGTGCTTCGGTCAAATTATGTGGAATCCATCTGGAACAAATTTTTTTGTCAAATAAATGTTCATGTAAAATCGAATGAATTGCAGTCTGCGATTTGCGACGAGATTCTTCTACCTCCCTGTAAGTCAGATGTCGATCGTGTTCTATCATTTTCCGCCCAGCATCGATGTTTTTTGTAATCACAACAGTTTTTGGTCGACCTTTACGTGATTCATCACTCACTGAGCCACGACCATGACAAAATTCTGCAAATCAATTTTAAACTATCTTTTCTTCATTACCAAAGTTGACTGAAGCGATATAATGCATTCTTGTGGAGTCAGGCCTTTTTTATAATAGTAAAAATCATCCAACGAAAACTTTCACGAGTAATCTCCATTATTTTACAAACTCACTGTCTTAAAACTGTCACTGTCAACAAAACTATTGACTCAATTTCTAAACTATCGCGGATTTCTCATTGACAAATGTCAAACTTTAAGAACCTAGTGATTACATATGTCAAAAGCACTATCTAGTGGTCGATTGTAAAAAATATAAAGGATGGCCCTCGTATACTTAATTGATCCACATTTATGTTTTTTAAATTTCCATGATTTGTGTTTATTTACATGATTTGTGTGTAACTGTGCCGCAATTTGCAGCGATGATAATTACGATTTTGATTCTACCAAAACGCACATGTTTAAATTTTCAAAATCATTAATAATTCTTGGTTGATTAATTTAATTTTTAGTATTGTAAAATTGCTTTCGGGCTGTTGAACTGTGTGACGTATTGGAATTGTACCGAAAGTAAATAGCCAACCCCCTGCTAAGAAATTTCCCCTATAATAATATTTTACCATCTGTAATTTTTCTTCAGGTGAATAATAATTCATTCTGGAAACACGTATGGCGTGCGAGGATATTACACGAACGAATTTTGCGCCAGAATAAACTTCATGTTATCTAAGTGCTTTCAGATATCTCTGCTTGACGCAAGCGCGCTCTTGATAAACTGCTTCAATGAGACTTCTTTACTAGCATATTCCTATATTGGAATTTTAACGTTGCGTTCTTTTTATAACAAATCGCAATTTAAGTAATGTGTAGTAGTTACTCGTATATACGTTGTGGTGATAAAGTTTTAAACAAAATTCATATATTCATATAATCCTTCTATAATCGGGATCGAGACAGACCGTTTGCAACTATCGTCCAATAATATCTATCCTGTCGCACTACGGGAAAATTATAGAATCAATTGTATTTGACCAATTATCTTTTCAAGTACGAAATTTCATCAGTCCGTCCTAACATGGCTTGTTGCGTGGTAGATCTGTGGTCACCAACTTGACCGAGTATGTTTCTTATCTGCACGAATCGATGAGCAGCAGATATCAAGTGAATACAGTGTACACCGATTTTTCCAGGGCTTTTGATAAAGTTCATCATAAAACCTTGATTACTAAGCTGGGAAACTTCGGTGTGCACGGATCTTTGCTGAGGTGGATTGAATCCTATTTGGCCTTCAGGACGTAGTATGGGACCGTTCACAATTTAAGGTCTGATATGATACATGTGACATCAGGTATTCCACAGGGCAGTCATCTTGGACCGCTCTTAATTCTAATCTTCATTAACGGCATCTGCAACTATGTTCTCAATTGTCGCATCTTACTATATGCTGACGATGCTAAATTTTATTTCAGGGTGAGGTATATTGATGACTGCATTGCACTCCAGAATGACTTAGACAACTTGCTTAATTACTGCAACGCTAATAGACTATTTCTAAATATTAACAAATGTCAGTCCCTGACTTTCACTCGCAACTTTAATGTTATTGAATATTCATATAAACTGTCATGTCACGATTTATCTAAAGTTGATAACATCAAAGACCTAGTCATATTAATCGATAACAAACTTTTGTTCGACCGTCACATAGACTTTGTGCTTCAGAAATGCCTAAGAATGAATGAGTGAATTCAAACACACTAAGTCATTGATATCTTTATAATCATCATTTGTGCATAGCCATTTGGATTACGCATCTGTTATCCGGAGCCCGTGCTATGATGTTTATATTAATAGAATTGAGCGTGTTCAGAGAATATTCATTATCCAACACCTCTTAATAATAGACCTATAACTATTGCGATTTTAAATCAATTATGTAGCTTATAACTCACTAGTGAGTTAAAGCATAATTTATCTCACTAGTGAGATAAAACAATGTGAAATTTAGATTGCATAGAGACATTCAAACTGCTATAGTATTAACACATTTATATTAATTCTAAAAGGTAAACAATAGCAACTAATTAACATTTACATTAATATTAAAGTTGAAGGAAATCCTCTTTGTATCTGACTCTGCATTCAGGTTATTCGAATTTAGAGTTATACTAGAAGACGTATTTGAAGTATCCTGAACAGAAATTTGATGACCAGAAGTCGAGGACGTTAGACTGTCTGGACCTTGTATCTTTCTGGCTATATCAATCTTGTTGGATAGTGAATCTTGTATATAACCTTCTGCCACAGTGGACGATTTCCACCCACCATGTCGTTTAACTCTTGTAATATCAGCTCCTGCGTTTGCCAGAAGAGATGCTGACGAAGGTCTCAGACTATGTCCTGTATATAATTGAGCTTCTGGTAGGTTCAGGAAAGATGCAACTTTTTTAGGTATCTTAGAAATGGTGTTAATTCCAACTGGCTGGATAGTGCATTTTTCTTTCTTGTAATTTAGGAAGAATCTGCCATGTGGAATACCTTTTGGTCTCATACAGACATATTTTCTGTAGAGGTCAAGAATATCTGTTGTAAATCCTTCTGCCATAACAGTGAAACTTCTAGATACGTTTGTCTTTGTGTCAGGTATCGAAACATACAAGTATCCTCCTTTATCCTCTATATTGTAAACTTTCAGCTTAGTTATTTCATCACAACGACACGCACCTGATATACCCATTATTAAGGCAACCTGCATAGAATACACAAACGAATAATGAATAAATACTTTGAATTAAATATAAGAAAATAAATAATACCTTCATCATCAAATATTTATTGTTAGGAGCCTCATTCAGAAACTTCTCTATATGTAGCCTCTCCAAGATTTTCGCCTTTTTGGACTTGTGGGTTCTTGCCTCACTCTTCAAATAGGAAATCAGTTTTCCGTATTTCGATATGTCACTATTCATATACACTTTCAAAGTACTCCTTAACATGGAATACTTCGTCCACAATGAAGAAGGTGCTATTTTCCTTCTATAAATATGGAAATACGCCAGAATAACTTCTTCGTTAATTCCAGTGAAACTTTGCTGTTTTCTCCATTCTTCAAAATGACGAAATTCTTTGTCGTAATTATCCTTCGATTTTTTTGGCAGTAATTTATAACATGCTGCTTGAGCTTCTTTCTTAACTTCTAGCGGAATGAAAACAGCTTCTTGCAACTCTTCCATTACCATCAACTTTTAACTGCAGTATTATTAATCAATCACTAATTTTGTTTGCTTGTTGATTTGCATTATTTATTCTCCATAGTAACTGCATTACTGTATATGAACTTTTTGCATTAGTCGTTTATAATTTAAATTTGACATGGAACGTCAAATTTATAATTTAAATTTGACATGGAACGTCAAATTTATAAAACATTAAAAGCCATTTTGAACGGATCTTAAGAGGTGTTGGATAAAGTTTTGTATTGCACACGTGTGTTAATTACATATAAGTCACTTGAGAAAAGTAGCTCACTCGTCCTAGCGGACTCGTGAGCTAAACATTTTCTCGCGTGACTTATTTGTAACATAACACACTTGTACAATAGATAACTATTAAGCATCTTAACTTCAAACTCAATCCTGGTAGAATTTTTTTGCATTATGAAGAATGTCTAAAAATCTATGTTTTACCTTCTTTAAAGAATCGTAGATTAATATCAGAATTTGGTTTCTCATACAAAATTATCAATAATCTAATTGATTGTCACTACTGCGTTCAATATGTAAATTATAATGTAAGTTCCCACATTGTTCGACTTGCCCCACTTTTCTATCTGCCTCATTATAATACCAACGCTTGCATGAATTCACCGATGTACCGCTTATGTAATAATTATATCAAGTATTTTCAGTCCATCGATTTGTTTCACCTAAAATAAACAAATGCTATTCGTTGTGCACTTACTAACATATCTTTAATAAATTGAATATATGTATGTAATTATTTGGTTGTATGTGTGTGTATATATGTATATACACAAATACACTGCTTAAAATCGTACAGGGATATTTTTAAATTTAAGATGTAAAAACAGAATATCGTGTCGTATATAAATATTTTGAGCCAAAATAATATGCGCAAAGGTTTTATCATATTATCTTGCTAACAATGAAGCGATTGTGTTTTGTTTGCAACATTTATTTATTAGTTGTCCTAACGGCGTTGTTTGTCACTTTACGTTTAACCACATTGTAGCGTCATTTCTTGCTGCAGAGTTTAAAAGCATTAAATTTTGTGTATAATTTGAGTAGTTTTATCAATGGAAAGGCGTCATTTACGGCGCGTAATAATGTTACGTGCAATTGGCATGTTGCAAGCTAGGCGGCGTCAAGCTGATGTTGCATCCGAATTTCAAATTACACAAAGCGTCATAAGTCGCTTATGACACCGCCATAGGGATACTGGTGAAGTACGTAATCAACATCGTGGTAACAGTCGGATTACAACGGCAACATAAGACCGTTATGTCCAAATTATTGCCCGACGTAATCAAACCTGCACTGCCCGGCCAATACAAAATCAGTTTAACCCAACATATGGCGTACTTATTAGCGCCCAAATTATTCGCAATAAGTTACATGAGGTACATTTAAGATGTAGACGATCCTTAATAGTTCCACCTCTAACAAGAGGTAATCGCGGAGAACGTCTTTCATGGGCACATGATCACCGAAATTGGACAAACGAACAATGGTCATGTGTAATGTTCTCTGATGAGTCTAGATTTGGCATGTACTATGATTCAAGAAGAAATCGAGTTTGGAGGCAGCCAGGACGAGTAAATCATTTGAATGCAGTCCAAGAAGTCCACTCTTTCAGAGGAGTTACAATCATAGTATGGGTCGGCATAAGTATTGGTAGAAGAACAGATCTCGTTTTGATTGAACGCAATATGACAGCTCAAGTTTATGTGGAACAGGTCGTTTTACTTGTCGTTATGCCATATGCAAGAGCAGTAGAATAAAATTTGAATTTCATCCAAGATAATGCACGACTACATGTAGCTCGAATTGTAATGAATGTGCTAGATCAGAAACACAATTCGCTGTTAGCGTGGCAAGCTCAGTCTCCGGATATGAATCCGTTAGAGCATCTGTGGCAACGGAGGGTTTCAAATGATCACACTAATGATCTCCGAGACCTTTTTAGAGTTCTTCAAAGAGAATTGGGAGTAATACCACAAGAACAGATTGACAATTTAATTTTAGCAACACGTAACTGTATTAGGCCAGTAATAAACAATCGTGCAGGTCATACTGATTACCAGAAGTTGCCTTTGATGAAATTTTTTCTTTTATTTATGTATTTATCCCTTTACGATTTTGAGCAGTGTATGTGTGTGTGTATATGTATGTATATGTTCGCTGTGTAGATATTACACGCATTGTGTTATTCAGGATGGTGATTTAGATAATATTCTGTTTTTTTTTTTTGTATTTTATACTGTGTTATTGGGACTATGTCATGTTGTATAACATTTACTTGCTGAAATAAATAAATAATATTTGTAAGAAAATCACTCAGACAAGGTCAATTTTTGTTTTTAAAATTTGGGGAATTATTTTTTTAATGAATTCACTGGTTTTTACACAATGACATCATCATTATTTTTTAAAAATGGTAACTGACTTTTTTTCTATTTTTGTTAGACTTTCTTACTGTTTAACTCATATGAAAACAATAATAAAAGCAAATACTTAATTATATAAAAACTATAATAAAAAAATAGTGTATTTGAAGTCTGATGAATAAAATGATATACACTTAACAAAGTGTAATCGTGATATTGTTCCATTATTTAGTTGTTCTCGCAGTTCATTTAGAGTTCTTAATTTTTGTTTTGCGCGTGTGTCTTTAACTCTTGCCCGTGTGTGTACACTTTGAATTTTAACATAAGTGTCTATTTAAAATTCCTTAAGCTTTTCGATAAAAATATAAATAGATGGATGTGTTGAATAAAATGACTCATTTAGTTTGGAATGAAACGCTTCGCATGCGTTTGTGGTGTTAGTGATCGATGGAGTTGCAGTAGCCCACATATGTGGAGGAAAAGGAGCATCGTCTTCTATGTATGTCTCCAATAAATAATCGGCGTATTCGTCAGCCTGTGTATGAGATGGTTTTTCGGGAAACAAATCTAAGGCGAAACAATCGCCTACTTCGTCAGGATTCAAATACGTTAATCCAAATGTATATCGCAGCCATTTTCCTACTTCGGAATCTGTGTTCCTAAATTCTGCTGTTAAACCCAAACTTTGCAATTTCCTGAACCACGATTGGTGCAAATGGAAACGACAACCATAGATTTGTGCTGATGGCCATATAACGCGAACCGCTGTGTGAATGCTTTTCTCAAAATCTACAAAAACTTCAGCTGGTCGTAATATTGTAGAGTGATGTCGAAAGATTTCTTTTGTTAGCATTTCAAATAATGTTGCATACGTTTCACTGCCTTTATCAGGCAACAAACAAAACATCAATGGAATATAATGTCCATTATTAAGTCCGTGGATTCTAAATAATTGTAAAAAATATTTTGTACAATACGAAAATGTACCGTCCATGTACACTTTACGCATTCCACATAAACTTCTACTATTCGTTTCACAAGAAAACAGTATGATATTGCTCACTGGACAGTTTATAAAAACGAAACTTTCATCCTTGCTTGTTTTAACATTAGCAGCTTCCACTATATCATGGACTTCTGTCTTATTTTGTGGTAACGGCCCAGGAAGAAATTTGCTACTTGCATTGTACAAATTTCTTCGGATATAAGTGAAATCTGTTATCGTAATTGTTTCCGGCAGTTCCTTAGATAGTTCACGACGAATAATTTTCGCTGGTTTTTCGGAAATATCATTAATGGCTTTACGTTTACACGCATTTGAAATCACTTTTCGGTTTAATTTACTCTGATTCTGTTCATGATTATGTTCTAGCTGGCTTCTGCTCACTAAATTTTCTGCACCAAGCGTAAACACTTTTGCGGGACAATTTAAGGATTTTTTTGTACAACGCCAAAACACTTCGCCACTCTTCAACACTTTCTGTTTCGAAAAGGAGTACTTGTTAACCACTAGCAAACATTTTCCGTTGTTACTGTCCACGAAAGGGACCTCCACAATTCTTAACAGAGTGAAACAAAACTCGAGACTGAGAAGCGGATCTAATTTCTTACTTTAAGCAAACGCCGCAAACAAGATAGAAATAACTAAATACACAAACTAAATGTTTCCTTATATATAGAATATATTATAGCATAATACAATAGAGGCCCGCCCACAATAGATGTACAAATAAAAATACATTTGAAATAATCTATTTGGTCATTAGGAAATTCCTTAATTTATTAACGTCTAATTTCTTACTTTCAGCTTTAAAGCGATCATTACCCGAACGGTACTGGTGCCTAGATTACCTGTAGGATTAAGCAATCCTTTTTGCAGGGCAGGTAAATCCATATACTTGGTGCCCAGTATACATCCGCCCGCCACGATTGCCGGTCAGACACTGTGCGACATTTGTTATGGTTATACCAAGAACTAATGTTTTAGTGTAAACACAACTGTAGCACATCAGTAATGCTTTCAATGGGAAGTATAAGCAAACGCAACTAGGCTTAACTAAATATATTGAATTTCGTTTGTTTAATTCAGGTACTTTTAAAATTCTTTCAATGGAGACTGTGGTTAAATAAAAATTTAAAAAGGGTATATAACCCCTTATCACAATTATTAGTCGTATCCTAAATACGTATTTCGACAACTAAGTTGTCATCATCGGTAGGTAAAAACTACTAATTAAAAGTCGCACATGGGGCATAGTAAAGTAAGAAGAACGCTTCCGCACAACTACTATACACTGCATCCCTGTAAAGACCTCTTTACAGGGATGCAGTGTATAGTAGTTGTGCGGAAGCGGTTTTCTTACTTTACTGTGCCCCATATGCGACTTTTAATTAGTAATTTTCACCTACTGATGATGACAACTTAGTTGTCGAAATACGTATTTAGGATACGACTAATAATTGTGGTAAGGGGTTATATACCTTTTTTAAATCAGGTACTTTTATTTTAATGTTTTTTTTTAGTTTGTCCTGCTATTAGGCATTACCTGTTGAGCATTGAAGTATATATATTTACTTATTATTGTTAATAATATTGGAAAAAGGAAAAAGAGAGATCTCAGAGAAGACCAAACTAACAGTATATAAAACTGTGTTTGTACCAATACTAACTTTTGGCTGTGAAACCTGGGTCCTAACGCCGACCATGAAGAGCAAAATACAGGCCATGGAGATGAGGTATCTCCGCAAAGTAGCTGATGTTACCAGAATTGATAAAATAAGAAATACAGAAATAAGAAAACAACTGAATGTGGAACCTATATTGAAAATAATCGAAGATCGGCAACTCAAATGGTTTGGGCATTTAATTAGGATGGGAAATGAAAGACCAGTTAAACAAACATGGGAAGCAAGAAGACATGAGAAGAGACTCCATGGAAGACCTAGGAAAACATGGGACGACAGTGTAGGAAAAATATTGACAGAAAGAGGGATGAATTTGTCACAGGCAAGAAATATGGCGAGAAATAAAAAGGAGTAGAGTAAATTTATTCATGATTCATAGGATGCAATTTCACATCCTACGCCTTCGGGTAAATAGGGTTAGATTATATATATATATAATAATATTGTGATTAAAAATTGTAAAGTCAAATCAATCTAAAAACAAGTTACAACACTAATAATAATAATAATAATATACTTTAATACCCAACAGGCTAGGCTCAATTACAAGGTACATTATAATTATAAATGCATGATGCATATAAAGTGCAATCAAATGAACTATAGACATAAATAGTGCTGTCAATCCGCGAGCCCTCTTCAAGTAAACAGATCATCCTGCATTCTGTTGGCCACGTTGGAGAGAATATAGGTAGGAGTCCGTTTCAAGACGTTTGTCTTCGCGAAGGGGACCATAAATGTAACTTCGTACATGGAGTTCATACGAGGAACCAAAAACGACATTCGCTCCAATATGAACGAGCAATCAATATTGTTTTTCATTAGTTTAGTTAGGAATTTACTGCAAATATTCTATCTTCTTACGCTTAGAGATGACATGCCGTGGCGTAAAAGCAAATCAACCTGGGATGAACCACGTTCCGGGTAGATACCATCAGTCTTGAATGTGACGTACTTCAAAAAATTACGGTGAACACGGTCCAGAGGAATAGAATCCCAAGCACAGATGGGATAGCAAATTAATAAGACATATTCCATTTTGCTCAAAACATAAGCATGGTACAGCGATTTAAGCAAAGTGAGATCTTTAAAGTATTTTGATACACGAATAATAAATCCCAGAGTTTTGTAGACAGCGGAACACATGAATTATATCGGATCTGAACGTTAGCTTAGAGTCAAATAATACTCCAAGATCCTTTATTTCCATGGTACTGGTTAAAATATTGTTTTTTAATAAAATACGAGGATTCGTGAGGGATAGCAGATCGAGTAAAAGTGACCACGCAGCATTTGTCAATATTTAATGTAACTTTCAACTATTTCAACTAATACGTCCAGATTTTGCTGTAGTTTAACGATATCGTCAGTTGTGGAAATCTCACAATATATTTTTGTATCATCTGCATAGGCGAGAATGGGACACTTCACTTGGATAAGGAGATCACCCATTAACAAAACAAATAGCAAAGGTCTTAAATTTGATCCCTGAGGAACGCAAGAAGGCAGAACAAAATTGTTGGAGCAGAACCCATTGTATGTCACGTAGCATTTTCTTTGAAATAGATAAGACCGAAGAAGACTGATAGAAGTTGGATCGAGACCAAAAAATCCCAACTTATCAAGTAAAATCTCATGATCAATTGAATCAAGAGCCTTGGATGGGTCAGAATAAATTACATCAACCTGATCTCAGCCGTCCAAAACATCATCGATATGCTGAACAGTCGATGCCAAATTGGTGACAGTAGATCTACCCGTGACAAAATCATGTTGGTTCGCTGAGATATGAGAGCGCGTGCCACTAAATAGTCTGGTGTATAATACCTTCTCATACAGTTTGGCGAAGTTAGAAATAATAGAGATCGGCTTGTAATTATTAATCAACGCACGATCTCTTTTCTTATGCACGGGGATAATTCTTGTGTTCTTCCACCGATCAGGAAAGTTATTAGTTGATATAGATAGATTAATAAGTAATTTCAGAGAAAGACTCGGTAAGGAATCACCTCCACCAGTGTATTTGTTAGGAAAACTGGTCATTAAATAATTAACTCATCCTCGGAGGTCAACGAGAAGGAAAAGGGTAGGGAACGGTAGTCCGATCCACCACAAGTGAAGCCTGACCAGGAGGTAGGCACAGTAGAAAACATATCCGTGAAGGCATCTACAATAGTACATTATTGAGCGCAATTCGTATAAAACAAAAACATTTGAAATAATACCGAAAATATGATTTAAAATTGGCTGCAGTGAAAACCATAACAGTAAATATTTATGTGAAAATTGCTATCCAGACATGTGCACCCGTGTTTCGCCTTACTACGGACTCGTAAGTGTATGATGCCGGACAGACATTAGTCAATAAGCGACGCTGAATTTTCTTCGATGTTATCTTCAATGCGTTGAGTGTATACAGCAAGGTAGTCCCATGTTATAAAGTGTCTGTATCCGGCATCATGCAAAGACGAGTCCATAGTACGACGAAACACGCATCTATCTTTATTATAATTTCCACGCAAGCACTTGCATTATTCACAAACGATTTTTAATAATAGTTTTAAAATTAAAGATGTTTTTATTTAATCACGCTTTGGATAATAATTTAGTTACTACGAGTATATTCTAGAATTTGTGGGTACTACCCTTATTTACAAATTCTTCAAGAAGTTTGACCCAAAAGTGAGCCGTTAGATGTTATGCAATTTATAGTAATTAACAATAGAACCATTGCCGCGAGGTTGCTTATCGAAGAACTTTACACAAACTAATAGAAGATTAATGACGAAACTTACGAGGCTCACAAGAATATTTCATTAATCCACCTTAAATTAGTAATGGGAATTAAATAATTAAAGATATTCTTTTTCTTTAGGCTGCTTTAAAGTATACATTTTATTAATCACAAATGAAAGAAAGACGAAATTACTCTGACGGAGTTATGTTCAAATACAAATTATGAAATACTAAAAGCGAAATATCAAAAACAGAATATGAAAAAATATATTGTACAGTGGAAAATGTACATTTAATTAAGGCGTTATGAACATAAAAATTTGCTTTCGAAGGCTGAATGCGGAGGGCTTTTTATTTTTGTTTGCTTCATCCGAATGCGCTTTGTATTTTTTTCTTGTTTATATCCTGATAATTAAATTCGTTTTATCTTTTTATTAGGTGGAACATTTTCCAATAAAAATATTGCACAACAAAAGGAAAATATAGTACCTTCAAGTTATTAATATGTATTCGACAATTTTTTTTTACGTAAATGATTAGGAACATGAAACTGTTCACTAAATTAAATTACAAAGTTGGCAGCTAAAATTACTGTTGATATTTAATTCTACAAGAACATAGAAAAATATTGCATTAAGAAGAAACGTGTAATTGGGAAGGGAAATTGAACTGTGTTACTAAAAGAATTTTCAATATCCTCCAATGTTAGATTACATTTTGGGACCTATGTATCTGTTTTAAGTTTGTACATACAAAAGAAAACAATGGGGACTTTTTCTCAACTTTCTTTTATTCTAGCAGTCGCTTATTCTCAACAGGTATTTTCCTATAGTAAAAAAAAAACTAGTTTCTTGTAAATGTTTGTTCAAATAAATAATAACACTGACCAACAATCGAAAAACAACGTAGATAATTGCAATTTTTGTATAGTTCAGACCCCCGGTTATAATAAGAACAATAAGAATAAAATTGTATATCCTAATATCGATTCCGCGATTCGACCAGTGCCTCATTCCGATGAAATACCCGTGCTAGTTTATAAAAAGCTTCCTTCACTTGAATACTCGTATGCTGAAGACATGGAAGATGCTATTGAGGAGCTAGATACATATTGCTATGAATAGTTAGTTTGTAGTTGGATGTACCACCATTCACACCAACTCTGTCCAGCTTAGATACTCAGTCGGTTACTTTCTTTAAATGGGACTGCTTTCATCTCCGGGTTTCCAATGGAAAACGTGAAAAATAAATGAGTTAGTACCACAATCAGGCGCCACACAAAATTTATTTATGAATAATGTTAGTTTTACTGAAGTTACTGTTAAGCACACAAGTCGAAAGGTAATTAAAAAGATATACACATCTTTACTCAAATGAATCCTTAATTTTAAAAAACAAAAAAGAAAGAAGCACTTCTTTATAAAGTATAAAGAATCGTGTAATACAAACTTACACTTAGAGGTAAAAGAATTTGTTGAAATTGACCGGAAAACAAATCCAAACGTGCTCTGATTACACCCAAACTAAATTAAATCTAATAAATTGCAAAGATGTTTTTAATATTTCACCCCAAATAAACAACTTAAAAAGGTAAACAACCAGAACTGTCAGACCGAAGCAAATCTCTAACACATGCGCAGTCACATGTAACAAAAAAACTCTGCCCCTGAATCCCAACGTGCAAGTTATAAAAATTTTTTATATACAAATTTTAAAAACGTTCTTTGTCCTTTATATATCTAAGATAAAATATATATCAAAATTAATACAATGAAAATACACAATTCAAATCATTCAAATAATAATAATAATAAGTAATATAATTTAACTTACATAGATGAAAAAAATATCTCTTTCTTTACGAGACACCTGAGTTGGAAAACCGTATAAAATCACTACGAAATCAACAAACTCGTATAAATAACGGTATTGAAATAAAGCACAACAACCAATTAAATCAAATCACGAAGTTAAATTAACAAAGATAAAATATAAAGATTTCTATCTTATAACAGACGTCTTCACAACTCAGCAAACAGTTAGTGTCTGCGGATAAAGCATGGCAAAACGACGTACTACAACGCTAGTCAAGAATAAATCAAAATATCATCTGCAATCATAAACAATAGATTATACACTGGCATCCAAAATATTAGTTCAATATAAAATAATGTTTTTCAAAATGTTGCTGGGAAAAGCCCATAGGAATATGTAAATTGTGACTACGAAGATATAATTTCTAATAATGGACCACAACGTTTTACTCAAGCAGAATTGAATGATTTAGTAAGGGATTTGGGCCTATCAAGGAATCATCGGAACTGCTAGCTTCAGGATTAAATGAAAAGAACTTACTCGACCAAAGTACGAAGATAACTTTTTATCGTAGCAGAGAAAGTGATCTTGTGCAATATTTTAAAGAAGTGTGTAAATTTGATTATTGTAACAACGTACTAAGTTACTAAAATGAGCGTTGTATAATATGACACAAGTGAGTGGCGTTTGTTTATCTGTTCCAGCAGAAGTCTCATGTTTGTCTTACTACACAACAGGAATGTTTTCGGTTCAATTCCTATTGGATATTCCGTTCAATTAAAGGAAACGACGAAATTGAGTAGGTTATAAGTTTACTAAATTATACAGACCATAACTGAGTCTTCTGTGTGGATCTCATATTGGTAAACTTTTTACTTAGCTTTCAAAGAGGATATACGAAATTTCCGAGCGTTTTGTGCCTCTAAGATAGTCGAGCTAGAAACCAATACTGGATTCAGAAACATTGGCCTTCCAGAACATCCCTAGATGTTGGAGAAAAGGAATATTATAAGTCAACCTTTAGTCGATAGAGAAAAAATAATTTTTCCACACCTTCATATCAAATTGGATCTTATGAAGCCATATGTTAAAGCTCTAGATTTGCAAAGTAACTATTTCCAGTACATGTTGCTGTGTTCTGTTCTAACCGAGATAAATTTAATGGTTGAATGGGGTTGAAAGCAATAATGAAAAATTTTGGTGAATTTTAGATGCACCCTCTGCGAACATCGTCATAAAACGGACCTCAAGGTTTATTTTTATGTGAAGTTTCTTGTTATCTTCTGCAATGGGTTTTTGTGTGCAACGATACAGATCGTGTTGAGAGGGACACATCTGTGTGTATTTAGTAGGATTGTGTTGTATGTGGAATGCCATGTCAATTATTATATTTCTTTACGTTCTAGTTTATAATTGTTAATAACTTGGAGTTTGGATCATGCTATACAGGCGCGGCTCATGATGACGTATTTGGGGGTGCACTTACAATGATGCGAGTGCTTCGTGTATTCTCCTTTACTAATTGTAGCGTTTTCTTAGTAAACACCGAAAACAAACGAGGCGCTCATATCATTGTACGTGCACCTCCAAATACGCCATCACGAGCCGCGCCTGATGCTATACAGGGCAATCCAAATTAAGTTTTCACCATTGGTAACTTTGTTATTATTAAAGATACAAGATTGTTTAGATCAGCAAACTAGTAGTACTTTTAACGCTCTTTAAGATGGAAGAATTAAAAAAAAAAGAGCAGCGCGTTTTCGAGTTTTCCCGAAAAATATGTTTTTTTCAAATGGAAACCCCTGTATATTATATCATTTTCTGTTAGAAATTCAATTTCTAAACAAAAAATCTTATAAGAATTTTTTTACTGGGATTAAAAATACTTGAGTTATAGTGAATAAACAAAAATAGCTAAGTCAAGTGCATTTCTATGTTTCTATGATAACGACGTTAATTCTTTCTGTAAACGTCAAATATTAGTACAGTTTTATTAGTCTTTCACTCATAAATTTTATTTTGCTAGTTATTAATTTGACAAAAAAATGATTTTTACCCATGCAGAAAAGTGTGATATGTTAGAATCTTATTTAGTGTGCAGAAAATCCTCTAGGAGGGCAAAAGAACACTACGCTGAATTATATCCACTCCGAACACAACCAAATAAGCAATTTTTTCTGAGACTGTACCGAAAATTTAGAGGCAATGAGAGTGTTTTTGCCAAAACAAGAACAAGATGGACTTTTATAATAAGCGAGGCCACGGAAATTCTAGTTCTTGCATATTTTGAAGCCAACCGTGAGAATTCCATACTAGATATTATCAAGGAATCTGATTTGAGTCACGGTACTGTGCATAGGATTCTGAAGAAACACAAATTCATTCCTTATAAGTACAAACCAGTTCAAGTTTTCTTGCCAGGGGATCCAGAGAGAAGAATGTTTTTTTGCCACTGGTATCTTAACTTTTGTCGCCAAAATGTAAACAACTTTCGTTTTATTTTATGGACCGATGAATCAAATTTCTCAAATTCTGGAATGTACAATACAAAAAATTATCATTACTGGTCAAAGGAAAATCTTCTTTTAGTACATCCAAGACGCCCGCAAGTCCGTTACAGTTTTAATGTTTGGTGCGGTTTAATTGGTTCAAGGATTGTTGGTCCTTTCTTTTATGAGGACACTCTAACTGGTGAAAGGTACATAGAATTTTTGACTGAAATTTTGAATAATTTCTTAGACGATATTGATCTCATAAGTAGACAGAATCTGCATTTTCAGCAGGATGGCGCACCTGCGCACAACTACAGAGGTACTCATCAAATTTTAAATACTATTTTTAACAATTCATGGATAGGAACAAATGGTCCTATTCAGTGGCCTCCCCGATCGCCAGATTTAACACCGCTTGATTTTTTTTTATGGGGTTATTTAAAGACAAAGATTTATAAGCAAAGGTACGAAAACGTAAACGCCCTAAAATTGCAGTTAGTGAAAAGATAAACCAAATAGATGGTAGGACCATACTAAAAGCAGTTCGACAAGTTCAGAAACGTGTTCAAAAATGTATTGAAAAACAAGGTGGTATTTTTGAACATCTTCTAAAAATCAGTGATTTTTATTTTCTTTTAATGATATGTTTATGTATAAAATAAAGTTTATAAAAATTATTTAGCTGTTTTTGTTTATACATTATAACTCAAGTGTTTTTAATCCCAGTAAAAAAGTTCTTATAAGATTTTTTGTTTAAAAATTGAATTTCTAACAGAAAATGATATAATATACAGGGGTTTCCATTTGAAAAAAACATATTTTTCGGGAAAACTCGAAAACGCGCTGCTCATATGTTTTTTTTAATTCTTCCAGCGTTAAAAGTACTACTAGTTTGCTAATTTAAAAAATCTTGTATCTTTAATAATAACAAAGTTACCAATGGTGAACACTGAATTTGGATTGCCCTGTATATGTATCAATTTATAGAGGAGCATTTTAAGTCAAAATAAGCCTCACGTTCTTGAATTTTGTAAATTTCAATTTATACATAAACGTTGTCTGTTGTAGCTGTTGAGATGTGTGTGGGGCTTTGAGCAATTTATTAAGGCTTTTAAAAGTATCAAATATGTATTATTATTATATGATATAGACACAAAATGTTAATTCTAATTTGTGATGTATATCATTTATTTATAAGGATAAACATTTCACTCGTTTGGAAGTGTGTATTATTGATGCATTGAAAGAGTTCAGAGGGTTTGGAGTGTATGTGGTGAGGTCCAATATGGTATTTGCTCATTCATTAGAAATTGATATGTTTGTATATGTGTTGTGAATGGTGCAGCTTTGAAGTTTTCTCGGTGGTTCAGGTTGGATGTCTTTTTGGTCGAGAGGAGGGCACGGCATCGGATGGTGGAGAGGGACAGTAGGAAGGAGAAGAAGAAAGAAACGGAAGGTTTAAGAAAACGAGAACATGTTTAAAATATTAAACACTATTACAAAGAAATTGTATCAAGAAAACGTAAATTAAGGTAAAAACGAAAGTTTTTATGGGATATTATTTAGAAGAGTATTTTAACTTAAAATGTACTTGAAAAGGAATTGATGTCACAGGGGATACATATACAGGCTGATCCATTTTCGGCCCTCACCATGGGGATCTCTCTTATTATTGGAGATAGAGTATAGGTTTAAATTTGGCAAAGTTGTTAAATTCTGTGTTTGTTATAAATCCGTAAAGAAAATAAACCTGTAACAAATGACCTTCGTTATTTAAAAAAAAAACGCGAAAACCCCATTTTCTTCTTTTACCTGTAGCACCGACATTTGGTCTAGTAGAGAAAAAATAAAAACACATCCTTGTGGCCATTTCTAATCCTCTATCCATTGGCGTTCTCTAAATTTTCATACGAAGTTTCGTTTCTTTCTGGCCATCATCAACTATCTAATTTCTTATAGGCGCCATATTGGATTTAGACATCTTTAGAAAGAGTTTTTTTTTCTGATTTCAACCATGTAAGACACGCTGACCAAAGTTTTCGACATTAGGTTTCATTTGAAAGAATAAATTATAAGATTAAATAAGGTAGCCTTTGGAATTTCAATCTGTTAAACATTTCATTTATTGTTCATTAATAATACAAAAATGTCATACACTAATGAAGAGAAACGAGATATGATAAGTATTTTTTATTCTTCGAAACGAAATTCAACAGTAGCGAGTACAAGATAACAAAAACATTAATAAAAATACATAGAAAAGTAAACAATAAACAATTACACTAAATGTTCAATTATCTGGCCATTTTCGGTAATGCACAATTGGGCACGCCTTCTGGCATTTTGTACTGTTCTTCTAGGAACTGCATCGAAAGCATTCTCAAGTCTGTCTCGTAATTCTTCAATGTTTTGTGGCGCATCTACTTTATAAATATTATTTTTAACATATCCCCATAAAAAAAATCTAGCGGACTTAAATCAGGTGATCTCGCAGGCCATTCAACAACTCCCCTATTTCCAATCCAACGGTTTGCAGACTCTTGATTTAAGAAATTTCTAACAACAGCTGCATTGTGTGCTGGTGCGCCATCTTGTTGCCACCATAAATATTGTAATTGATTTAATGGGATATTGTCGTCAAGATAGTCAGATACGTATGTACGTAAAATGTTTAAATATCTTTCTCCATTTAAAAGTTCTTCATACATAACTGGTCCTAAGAGACGATTTGCCAAAATACCCATCCAAACGTTTATTCCAAAACGATGTTGTGGTCTTCTAGCCCTGTTTTGTCGGGGATTTTGTACTGCCCAATGGTGCTCCGTATTTCTGTTGAACATTCCAGAATTTGTAAATTTTGTTTCATCTGACCAGATGATTTTGCTTAAAAAATTTTCGTCATTTTCTATCCTTCCCATTAACCAATTACAATTTTCTAGCCTTCTCAAATTATCTTCAGGCAGTAAAGAGTGACTAACGTGGATCCTGTATGGTTTCAACCTACTTTTATGTAAAGTTCTCGAAACTCTGGACTGGCACAAATTTAATTCTGACGCTACTTCGCGTATAGAAATTGATGGATTATTATTTATCTATAAAAATACAAGATTAACATGAAATTTGAAAACACGCTTTTAATTTACCATTTGTAAAATATCTTGTCGATTTTCATATAAATTCCTGTTGCCTTGACCATTACGCGGCTTAGTAAACGATCCATTCTCGAACAAATTTCTGTCGAGATCTAGAAAAATGGTACGATGAGGCTGTTGTCGTTCTGGATATAATTGTAGATATGTTGTACTCGCTACTGTTGAATTTCGGTTCGAAGAATAAAAAATACTTATCATATCTCGTTTCTCTTCGTTAGTGTATGACATTTTTGTATTATTAATGAACAATAAATGAAATGTTTGACAGATTGAAACTCCATGGCTACCTTATTTAATTTTATAATTTATTCTTTCAAATAAAACCTAATGTCAAAAAACTTTAGTCAGCATGTGGTACATGGTTGAAATCAGAAAAAAAAACTCTTTCTGAAGATGTCTAAATTCAATATGGCGCCTTTAAGAAATTAGATAGTTGATGATGGCCAGAAAGAAACGAAGCGTCGTATAAAAATTTAGAGTACACCACTGGATAGAGGTTTAGAAATGGCCACAAGGATGTGTTTTTATTTTTTCTCTACAAGGCCAAATGTCGGTGCTACAGGTAAAAGAAGAAAATGGGGTTTTCGCGTTTTTTTTTAAATAACGAAGGTCATTTGTCACAGGTCTATTTTCTTTACGGATTTATATCAAACACAAAATTTAACAACTTTGCCAAATTTAAACCTATACTCTATCTCCAATAATAAGCGAGATCACAATGGTGAGGGCCGAACATAAATCAGGCTGTATAGAGAATTTTCTCAAGAGGAGGGGATACTTATCGAAATATCGTTTAAAGCGGTGGTCTTAAAAATTAAAATTTTGCTTTAGAATTTTGATAAATTTAGTTATAAAAGCTAATAGTTACATTTAATTTCAATTTATGAATAGATAATAATAATATATCCATCGTTTAAGTTTACTTTATTTTAACTTGTTTCTGTAAGAAAGCCAAGAAAGGATCAATATCACGCGGAATTTGATCAGATGTACAATAATGAATTCGACAGGTAAACTATATATCAAAGACACTCAAGACTTTGAAGTACAAAAATTTATAAGTTTATTTTTTTTTATGTGGATATCTTATTTGAGCGTGTACAATTTCAATCTCTGTTTTAAAACAGAAAACAGAATACAGCTATTTTTAACCTGTAGGTAGGGAAAACAAATCTCACGAACATTTCAAAATATCAGGGTTTAGAACTCCAAATTTTAAACTCTCGTTAAATATATGAGATACTAATTAAAATATATCGTGTATTATTGACGATTTTATGTAGCAGGGCAAAGTATCGCCATGTAAATATGAAATAACACATTTTTCTTTTATACTATTATCAACCTTTAATACTATTAAATCCACAAACTTTACAATTTATTCATTTTTAAATAAAAACACTGTTTTGTGCTTTAGCATCTTGTAGGGTATAAAAACTCATTGGTCTAAAGTAATACACAACTGTGTTTTGAAATATTATCTGACTAGATATAAGATTGGCGTACTATGTTTTACTAATAATTGACGACAATTAATATAATTGAATATTAATGTATGTATTGACAAAGTGTGAATAATAAATATATTAAGCTTAACATGCTATCGTCATCTTCCTTATTTCTCATTAAATACTAGACCTCGTTACAAGGAACCCTTTTTGTAAGACAAAAACCCTGAGAGCAATTTTAAGAGCCTAAAAATACAAAATATGTATCTATAAGGATTCATGTAGTAATTATATATATATATAATCCAAAAAAAAAAACCCTATTTACCATAACAATGGTGTAGGGCGTCATGTAGTAATTAACCATTCATATTTAAATATTTGGCGTCCATGTTTAAATCAAAGTACATAGCAATATGTGAAAAGTTTCCACAACTAAGTTTCGAAAAAATTAAAGCTGGGGTATTTGATGGACCTCAAATTAGAACTTTAATGAGAGATCCAAGTTTCATCAACTCTACCAATGAAGCTGAGAAAGAAGCCTGGACTTTATTCACGATACTCGCGAACAATTATTTTGGAAACAAAAAAGGCTGCAATTATAAGGATCTAGTGCAACCAATGCTTAAAAAATGTCACCGCTTATGTTGTAACATGAGCATAAAGCTTAATTGCCTTCATAGTCATCTTGATAGATTCCCGAAAATTTAGGTGCTGTAAGCAATGAACAAGGCGAGAGATTTCATCAAGATTTCAAAATCAAGGAGACTCGGTACCACGTAAGATGGGATCCTCATACAATGGCCGACTATTGTTGGAGGTTCAAAGGAATTGCCAATCCAAAATACGCAGCGGAAAGTGCTACAAACGAAAACTTATTTACTGATTGTTGTTTTTCGTTTCGCAAATACTCTTGTAATTTTTTAATGATTATTCTGTAAATACTTGCACTATACTCGTGACTACTATTGTATTGAAATAAATGAATGAATTATTAAATTTTATTCCTTCTTTATATCGTAACAGGTCTTATGTAAGTAACTACTTAGCCGCATTAGTGATTCTTCAAAGAGCATAGTACAGTATACAGTTTAATTTTGACGTGATACGCAAAAACTAATATCATTTTTGGATTCAGCACACGCGAATTAGTTGACCAGTGTAATCGCTGCTCAAAATTTTTGAAACCAGCGAAGTAGAATGCAGCCATTGAAACGTAGCTTTTTTGAGTTGGGAAGTTATCCTGATGGTACACAACGCCTCATTTTTTTTCTTATAGCTTTACGAGCTCTCGGTATAAGATTTACATAATATTGGCCTGTGATTGTGTGCAAATATGACAAATAACACAGTCCTGCATTTTTCAACACTTTGAAAGTTGATTTAAAAATTTTAACTGTTTTCTAGTAATTGGGTAGCGCTGATTTCAAATCTGCTTTTATTTTTTTTGTATCACGTAAGGTTATTTTTCAAACCAGTAAAATAAAAAATATAGAAAATCCACGATTTATTTCATTTATAAGCTAGTTTTATATTATATTAAAAAAATACAAAAATATACACATAGAAACTATTAGAAATAGTTATAGGAATAGTTAGGTCTTAAAAAAACGTTTTCGTTTTTCAGAATAGCTTCGTTTGGTTGTTTTTCTGTCATATTCAGCTAAAGGCAGATCTCTTCCCAATGTCCAACAGTAATCGGCCATCATTTTTGTGTCCCAGCACCCTTGGTATCTTTTTTCCATCTCTTTAATATCCTGGTGAAATCTTTCTCCTTGCTCTTCACTCACGTCCCCAAGGTTTTCTGGGAAATAGTCCAAATGGGAATGTAGAAAGTGAATTTTTATGCTCATATTGCAACCAAGAATCCTGAATTTTTCCAGCATATTTTCAACGATCTCAACATAGTTTGTGTCTTTATAATTCCCTAGAAATTTATGTACAACTTCGTTAAAAGCATGCCAAGCATGTTTTTCTTTATATTCCATCACATTTTCAAATTCTTGATCTTTCACCAAGCTCATAATCTGCGGGCCTACAAAGATTCCCTCCTTTAATTTTGCCTCTGACAGAGGCGGAAATGTTTTACACAAATATTTAAAACAATTTCCTTCTTTGTTTAATGGCTTAACAAATTGTTTCATAAGTGCAAGTTTTATGTGAAGCGGTTAAAGTAACACTTTTTGAGGGTCAATAAGACTTTCGCGAATTACATTTTTGGTTCCATATGTTAAAGTCACCCTTTGTGGCCAGTCTCTTTCTAGCCAACGCTGTTCTCGATTTGTGCTATCCCACTCGCACAGGAAACATGAAAATTTAGTATATCCAGACTGCTGACCCAAGAGAAGGCCTAAAATTTTTAAATCTCCACACACTTCTCTGTTGTAATTTTCATATTGTATTCTTAAAAGTAATTCCTGTAAATTTTCATAGTTTTCCTTTAAATGAACAGAATGGCCGACCGGAACAGAAGCAAAAACATTGCCATTATGTAAAAGAACAGCTTTAAGGCTCCTTTTTGAAGAGTCGATGAAAAGTCTCCAGTCAGAAGGTTTGTACTCAGGAGCTCCGAGGGAAGTAAGTAGATCAGAAATTGCTTGGCAGTACACGAGTGGTCCGTTTTGTGTAAAATATTTTACAAATCCAGCCTCACGATTTCTATACCAAGAGAAGGTAGTTTCTGGGGCAAGCAAATTTTTTTGTTTCAACCTAGACCCCAGTACTTCAGAAAGATCTTTTGAAAGTCCCAAATCTCTTACTAAATCATTCAGTTCGGCTTGTGAAAATAGCTGAGGTTGGTTTTGACCTGAGGTTGATAGTTCAAAATCACTATCCATCTGCACGAAGCCGGAAGTTGAAGATGTTTCAATATCTTCTTGTAGTACTTTGGGGGATAGGTATAGGTACATGATCACTGTGAGGAACTGGTCTGGTAGCTGATTTAATATTGTTTGGGTACAAAATATGTTTCAAAGTTTTTCTATTATGCCCCTTAATATCACAAAGACAAAAGTAGCAATCTTCATGATGATTTTGCGGTTCTCTCCAAACCATCGGTATTCCAAAAGGAAGGCTTTTTCTATTCCCTTTGGTCCAGTGTCTTAAACCTTCTTCACATACCTTACAAACAACGTGCGGTGCCCAATCTTTATCTTGATCTCCTAATTTGATTTTGAAATAAGCATAATATGCATTTTTCACAAATTCACCAATTGGTCTCTTAAACTTTTTCAAGACGAAATATCCACAAATATAACAGAAATCATCTGGTTTGTTTTTGCAACACCGGCTAGACATATTTTTAAGCAATGTTTATTTATCAAATACTACGCACAACACTAAAGACAAATTAATTTTACTTGTTTACTGATCGACACTCAGAGCTATAATGAAGTATTTTTGTTTGGAGTGATAAACTTGAAATCCTTCTTGGCAGTACTAATAAAGTGAAAGCATAATAAATAGGATTCAGCAGGTAAAAATTTCCGGAAATCTTCTCCAAAATTAATACATGTAATAAAAGATTTACATCAGGTAATGACAGCCTATTTAACAAATTTCTTTAAAACGACAACAGAAAATCATTTTTGGGTTAATACCTAGAATTTGAAGTAGTACATTCATTTTAAAATGTATTAAAACGCCGATTATAAGATTTTTTTTTAATTTTTTTCTTTTTCTTTTGTGCAAAAAAAAATCTGTGGGTGGTAGAGACCAACTGTATTTTAATTAGTTATTGCTATATAAAAACTGAGCTTAACAACCAAAAATGACGTCATCACAAATTTTATGCAGGCCTGTGTAATCTATTAAAGGAACCCGTTTAAAATCCTAAAAAGTTATGCCGCCATTCCATGCTTTGTATTATTATCACTGGAACAAGCTCTGCCAAGCTTTACGTAGAGTCACAAATCTTCCCAAAAGATTTTTCAAATTATCTAATTTATTGGGTATTACCTTACTAGGTAAGGTATTGATTAAAGGTAAAAGTAATTAATAATCGGCGGTTAAGAACCCGCCGATAAAACTGTCTTAGCCTTCCTTGGAGATTATTCTCTCCGTTTGGTCTACATCTTCGACTGTTGTTTAGATTAGGATGCATAACAATGAACCCATGTTTGGCCACAAGAAAGAAATCGGCACACAAAATATGTCGTGTTACGTTTAAGAATTTCTAAATTATACATTGTTATTTGACAGCGAACACGTCTTCTTTCCGTCGTCAGTAAACTCGGCACCCATCTTGTCGAAAGCTTTCTCATATCAAGTTCTTTGTGCAAAATATATTAGCGATCACGCGAATATGTCAATCCGTCCTCATACACAAGGCTGATTCATTTTCAGATCTCCCTTATTATTGGAGATAGAGGGTAGATTTACATTTGGCAAAGTTTCCAAATTTAATGTTTGGTATGAATCTGAAGAGAAAATGGACCTGTATCAAATGACGTTCGATATTTTTTTAAAAAACGAAAGAAGCTCGTTTTGTTCATTTACCTCTAGCATGTTTATTTGGGATTGCAGAGGAAAACTAAAAACACATTCTCGATGCCACTTTTGATCTACTATGTAAGGGTAAACTCGAAATTCCCATATGACGTTTCGGTTCTATCTGGCCAACATCAACTTACTTATTTCTTATGGGCACTATGTAAGATTTCCTGTTTCTTTTATGATTTCAACCACGTGTGACATGTTGACACAAGTTCTTGATATTATGATTTAATTCACAAAGAATTCACATGAAATTTCAAACTGTCAAACATTTCAATTTCAATTATCGTACATTACTAATAGAAAAATGTCGTATACTAACGAAAAGAGACGAGATGAGATATGTCAAGTATTTTTTATTCATCGAATCGAAATACAACAATAGCGAGTAGAAGATATTTACTATTGTGTCATTTGACACAGGTCCATTTTCTCTTCTGGTTCATAAGAAACTCTAAATGTTGAGACTCTTTGCAACTTTGCCAAAATTAGACCTACCCCCTATCTCCAATAATAAGCGAGATTCCCAATGGTGAAGATCGAAAATAAATCAACCTGTATACGAGTCCTAACAACTATATGTTCGGACGATGTACGAAATGTTAGAAAAATGCAGTTATGTTTATTTTAAAATGTTTTTTTCGTCTTCCCAATCTGAAAATTAAGGCAAATACCCTTCATTTAACAAGAAATTCGATTGTAATTGATTAACATTTTATTTTGCATAAACTACGTAACATTACAAAGAAAATATGACGAATTTACTGACAAATAAATATTCGGACGCATTTGAATCTTTATAACATTAATAAGAGGTAACGTCACCTTTTGCAGCAATAACGGCTCGTATACATTTTGACATGGAATCTACTAAAGTTTTACAATATTCTGGAGTGAAAGAGTTCCAAATTTGCGTAGTTTTTGTCTTTAATGCTGGAAGTGTACGTTGAGGATCATTACACAAAGACTTTTTCATCTGTTGCCATAACATTTCGATGGCATTCAAGTGGGGACTGCTTGACGGCCACGATAAAACTTTTACATTATGGTCACCAAACCATTTTTTTTTTGTTTTCGCAGTGTGACAGGCTGCACCGTCTTGTTGATATATATAACTTTCGTTTCCAAAATATCGAGATGCTGTTGGGACAAGGTTTCTTGATAAAATATCTTGGTACTGTTCTGCATTTACAGTGCCATCAATGAACTCATATTCACCAACAAAATCGCCTATGCACACATCAAATTTAGATAAGTCGCTGAATATGACATTACTCCACATTTCTGTTGTCCAGTTTTTTTTTGGACTTGGCCCAATCTAAACGTTTTTTCTTTTGAATAGTCGTTAATAATGGCTTTTCCTTTGCCATTAAAGATAGTGGATAAAAGAACATCATTTGTTTCCATATTGTAACACGCAAAATTATAAACTTACTTTATAAAAACTGTAACCAGACTTATGCAACCATAGCCTACAGCATTCCCTGGAGACGTTTAAATTTATCTCATGATTCCATTGGGCTTGTATTTGCCGCAAGGTACCTCTTCTATTTGTTCTGCAAATTTTGACCAGAGCACGACGTTCTCTGCATCTTCTTTCAATCTTTCAGTGATAGTACGGGGTCGGCCTAAACTTTTGCCGCTAACATCAATACTAGCTGTATCGCCAAACTTTTTTATAATATCTCCGATAGTAGATTTGGCAAGATTTAAGTCATTTGAAATTTTTTGCATTGATTTACCTCTGTAATACTGTGAAATTATAATTTCTCGCAGTTTTTTATTAGTTGCGATACCACGCGCCATTCTTATTACACAAAATGGCGAACATGACTTTAACTGACAACTATTCATCAAAGCACACTTTATTTATCAATCAACGCGTTCATAATACTAATTTCAACGACAATAACGATTATCGTCCGAATATTTATTTGTCAGCAAATTTGTTATATTTTTGTTGTTGTCTTCCGTAAATTAAGCAAAATGAAATAGTATAATAATTACAATCGAATTTCTTGTTAAATGAAGGGTATTTGCCTTAATTTTCAGATTGGGAAGACGAAAAAAACATTTTAAAATAAACATAACTGCATTTTTCTAACATTTCGTACATCGTCCGAACATACAGTTGTTAGGGCTCGTATATACAAATCCAGAAAAATAATTTCTAGGGAAGGGGTTGTGTATTCATTACAGATTCGGAGCTAATAGAAGGGAGCTATTTACGTCTAACTGATCATTTAAAATTATACCTATTATATTAAATTTATTAATTTACAAACTTACCAATAAATTAAGTTTTATACTGTTCTCCTGGATACGAAAGATTTGGAATGGTTATGATTTACTTCTAAGCAGTGGTTGGAAAAAATAGAGGCTGCTTTTTATGACTATAACATCTTTCGTGTTCCTTCATTCCGGCTTTAACAGGTCTTCCCTCTCTACCTAATGCAGACTTTTTTTATATCCCTCACAAGTTAGCTTATGAACATCTGAATTAAATTTTTTTGTCCGTTTTATCTTTAGTGTTTTTAATGCCTCTCAGTATGGAGTTGTTAGTTTTAAATGAAATTGATTCGTTATTATATTTTTCATAATCGTCCCTACTTTTTCTGATATGTTTCAATAAACGTAATTACATTGCAATTATTCGATGTTTTGGTTTTGAATTTTAGTTGTTTAGTTAATATATTATTTACCATGTCTATTGAAAAACCATTTTTTTAAATCTATCGTGGATATCCTATTCTTTTCTAAATCGAAGTTATTGATGTTAATTAATCTGCAGGTCAGATTGATATGCCGACAATTTGTGGGTTTAGGGGGTGAAAAGAACATGGATGTATTGTAGTATCTGTGAATTAGTGATAGATTGAGAATTCTTGTTTGTCATTATTATTATGTAAGGTAGTTAAATCCAGCAAATTAATTACTTTATTTACTTCTATTTCAATGGTAAATTTTAGGCTAATGTGAATTGTATTAATATAGTTATGTGAAGATTTTGTCTCTCCGCACCTGGTAAAGCGAGCTAATACATCATCTAAACCTAAACCAATAAACACATTATTGAAATAACGGGTGTGTGCTAATAATACTTTCCAAATTATCCATAAATATTAACCGCTAATAAAGGAATTTATGAACTGCCCATAACACATAAATATTCTGAAAAAGGCTCCAATTACACACATTACCAATTATACACGCCATTAATTTTTTTTCCGACAATCAGTAGACATAATATTTACTGGTGCAATTTCGAATCTTTTAATTTTCGCTTTGAATATGTGTACATATATATATTGGTATTTTTCTTATTATTTTCTTCAATTGGTTTTATTTATTTAGCTATTGCATGGCTTCTACAAAGGTACAGTGTGGCCCAAAATGACCGAAGGGGTTTGAGTTCATTATAACTTCTTATTTAAGACACAATTATGAAATTTTTTTAACTTTAAATACAATATATTAATGGAGAATATTTTTAATTTAATTATGAAAAATTATATCTCGCAAGTGGTGGCCATTTTCTGCTTCGCATATTCATGCTCTTTCCAAAACATTTTCCATAACCTTTCGCAAAACTTCAGGTGTTATGTTGTTGATTTCGTCGCGTATATTATTCTTTAATTGCTGTATGGTTCGAGGCTTATTAATATAGACTTTTTCTTTCAAATAACTCCAAAGGAAACAGTCTGAAGCGGTTAAATCCGGTGAACGCAGAGGCCAATTAAAATCGCTTGTATGGGAAATAATTCGTTCACCAAAGATATCGCGTAAAAGAGCTATTGTGTCCCTCGCAGTGTGCGCTGTGGCTCCATCCTCTTGGAACCATACTTGCGCATGGTTTTCCACGGCTGGCCTTGAAAAATTTTCCAACATTGTCCGATATCTAACGCCAGTGATGGAAACGGCGACACCGTGTTCATTTTCATAAAAATATGGGCCAATTATCCTTTCCGACGAAACACCGCGCACCAAACGGTACACTTAAGTGGGTGTAATTCTCGCTGTTGAACTACTCTTGCATTTTTCGTAGCCCATATCCCGCAGTTTTGCCTATTAACGAACCCATTGAATTGGAAATGGGCTTCGTCGCTCATAATTAAATTATGAATAAAATCATGACCTTCTTCTGCTTTTTGGCGAAAATAAATTGCATAATCAAGTCGTTGCTGGTAATCTGTCGGTTTCAATTGTTGGACAAGCTGAATTTTGTATGGAAACATTCTTATTGTATGCAAAATTCTCTGCAGCGACCCTCTTGAGAGGCCAAGTTGTGTCGAACGTCTCCTGGTTGATGTTTCTCCATCTTCCCGAATACTCTCCTGTACCCGTTCAATATTGTCATCCGTGTGCACCGTTCGTTGTCTGCCGGCACCAGGAAGGTTCCTTACTGCCCCTTGTTCTCGAAAATTTGCAACCAGACGGTTTATTGTTGACTCTGAGAATCCAACCCGCACATTAAAATAACGACGATATGCACGCTGAGTCAAAATGGGTCGTTGATTTGAGAAATAAAGTTCAACGATTTTGGAACGTTGTTCAATTGTGTACTGTTCCATTTTAAATTCCCCAAGTCTTCTTTACAAAATACTGAAAACAAACAAAAAATTTTAATAAAAAAGTTATAAGGAATTAAAACCCCTTCGGTCATTTTGGGCCATTTAAAAGTTCCATTGTAGACAATAGAACATTTAGTTATAATTCTATCACATACATCGGTACAATTTCAAACAAAGTAGGAAACTTAATAAAAACAAGTAAAGAAGAGACCATTTCATTCAAAACCAACAATTCCTTACAAAACGCTATAAAAAACAACAAAGATACGACGGACAATAGATTAAACTCAGGGGTTTACAAGTTGACATGCGAAGATTGTAAAAAAGTGTATGTCGGACAAACAGGACGGACATTTGATATTAGAATGAAAGAACATGAAAGAAGCCACAGAGATAAGAAGACAGACTCAACTTTTGCCAATCATTGCCTAGAACATAATCACAAATTCAACACTAAATTTAAAACTTTGCATGTTCTAGATAAAAGTAGAAAAACTTAATATGTTAGAAAGTTTAGAAATTAACGAATATAATAAATTAGGTATAATTTTAAATGACCAACTAGACATAAATAACTCCCCCCTACTAAACTTAAAACTCATACATGTCCACCCCCTCTTAGAATGAGATTAGTTCTGTACTTTGTATTGATATATATAAGATCTAATTGATATTTTGAATTAGTATATTCATCCACCTGATGAAGCCACAGTGTGGTGAAACATATGTAGTGTGTTAACATTATATATTATTTTGAAACTATACAACTGTGTTTTATTATATCTATATAATGTATCTATATAATACATATGTATCTATATAAGTATCTCCTTCGTCGATTATCAATAAACACATATCTTATAAAAGTTTTTACACGTATGTACTTAACAAAGGTATATAACCCCTTACCAGAATTACTAATCGTATCGTAAATACGTATTTCGACAATTAAGATGTCATCATCAGTAAGTAAAATCACTAATAAAAGTGTCGCACATGGGGCATAGTATATTTAGCACATCTGTCTGTTTATTCTCTCTCTGCGCGTTTTCAACTTTTCTACCTCTTTTCTAAGAATGAAGAGACAACTGCAAGGATCGGACCTTTATCTACATTAATGGTGTTTCCTTTTTTTAACGATATCTCGAAGATTATTAATGGCTTTAACAAGTTTTAATCCTTTAATCGACATATTGTGTTGTGTATTTAAAGAATGATTGGCAACGTTAGATTTTTCTGGTCTATTGAATTTAATATGTGATATGTGTTCTTTAAACGTAGTTATTATTGATCGTTTCGTTTGGCCTATATATGTCAAATTACAATCATCGCAATTAATTTCGTATATACCTAATTTCAAATTCATATTAAATTTATCTTTGGTATTCCCTAGGAGACTTTTGATGGTATTTTGGGCCCGAAAGACAACTTGGAGACCTAGTTCTTTAACATTTTTCGTTATAGGATGGTATGGTAAACTCGTGTACTTTTTCTTCTGGTTACTTTGAGATACCAAACTTATGGATTCGCGAATTGTCTTTTTTAATTTCGTTTTTCTAATTAATTTACTGATTCTTTTTATGTCAAAGCCATTATACTTCGCGATGTTTTTAATGAAATCTAGTTCTATTTCATATCTCTTTTGTTAACGGAAAATTTAGTAACCGATTGGCTAAGAAATTATGTTGAAAATGATTTGAATCCGCGATGATGAATCTTTCCGGAAAATATCGATTTCTATTTTATGTTTATTTCTAATAACTAATGTATCTAAAAATGGTATACCATCATTGTTTCTTTTTCCACCGTGAATTTAATAGTCGAAAATTCCAAATTTAACTGATTAACGAACATGTCTAATTCGAATTTCAGTGTATCAAAAATCGCGAGAATGTCATCTACGTAGAGAGTTGTCAATTTCATGTATTCTTTTATTTTTGAAGGTTTAATGTTATATATATATAGAATCCGAAATATTTTCTCAAAATTCCCTCATATAAGCGCGAAAAAAATGGCAAACATATTTAAAAAATTTTTGTCACGTCACTATACGATCGGCTATAGCATTAAGAGTCTCGAAGGCGAAATCTTAAAGCTGATCAACAATATCAAAAACAATAGTTTTCTTATTGTCATTCTCGTTTTAAGTATCGTCTCCGATTCAGTCACTTGTCAATCATTACATGTTTCGATATGATGTACATCTATGCTCGTAGAGCACACACAGCTTACATCTTTTTTTAATGCATCTTCTTTAAGAAATTCACATGCGAGTATAAATTTTTAATAGCTGAATTTTTGCACCTGGTTATCGAACCATTACCATACAAAACTGTCTAAACAATGTCAGCTTCTAGAGTTTTTATAAACATAAACAATGCAGCATGTGCTTGCATGTAAATACATCTTATTAAGGACATTTTGAATCAATATTAATATTTTATATTTGTTACTTCTCGTAATAAAAACAAACATTCACGTAATACACTTGAGATTTTTAATAATTCTGCTGATTTTGTACGTAAATATATTGAAGTTATTGACAATTAAAAAACATTATTCCATTAAAAATAAGCGATTTTTCTTTAATTAAAGATTACTTAAATAATCAATAAATTTCGAAGAGATGTAAGAGATTTATTAAATGTTTAAACATTACTCAGTGTTTATTCCTCCTGGTTTGAAGGAAGTTCGGTATGTATCGACCGAAGTATGAGTTGAAATAATACAATAGTTTTTGAATAACACTAATATATTTAAAAATTTAGTCTTGGAGTTCCGTTAACTTAGTATAAATGCAGTATCTGGTCTTAATACTAAAGACCGAGAAAACTGGCTAATAAATAATATTTGGTCCTATTTAGATCACTGAGATCTTAGTAGGAACTGTTAGTTAGATCACTGAGACTTAAACTAGAACTGTAGTTTACTCGAAGAGATTTTACTTAGAACTGTAGTGAGCTCTGAAAGATCTTGTCTGGAAGTGTTTTTTCATTTACTTATTTTTCGGCAAGAAAGTTTTGTCCCCGCCAGTTACAAGAGAAGGAGAAAACAACGAAATTGATTATACAGAAATTTCTATACAATTATTTTTACCTTTTTTCCAACGTCATCAATGTATTAAAATGAACAATATACGCTAGAAACCCTTAATTAGAAAATAAAATAACTCTTAAAATAATAAATATACAATACACAGGAAGTGCGTTAGAGATAACATAATAGTTCGCAGAATCGCATCGAACCAAAACTATTTAACCAATTATAATAATATAACACTTTATCTATAACAGGAAATATGTCAATAAAACTTATGCTATTATATATTAAATTTACAACTACTAAATGGATTGGTTAACCAGAAGGTTGTGCCTGTAATAAAATAAGTAGTTTTTATGACTATAGAAAACAAGACAATGAATAAAGAAATGTAATACCTGACCAGGCCTTATGTAATTGACAACATTAAATATATCCGAACTCCAAGAACCTTTTCTATATACACTTTACAATATTTACAATTTAAAACTAGGATTAAATACATTAACATAATAGTATATTAAAAAACAAGTTTCATAAGGCACTATTTTGCCGCACGAGATCAGTTTAGAAAACGAGCCGCGATAGCGGCGAGTTTTCTAAAGAGCGAGTGCCGCAAAAGGCCTTATGAAACGAGTTTTTTATACTATTTTTTCTATTTTGCATTTTTTACATTAATAAATTGGAATTATCTAATTTGGAAGTTCAGAGTTTAATTTTTATATAAAGCATGCAGTTGGTCACATTGATACTTGACATTGCCAAATTTAAATCTTGCGATCCGCGAAGTATATTATATTACATATTATTTATTAATTTTCGTTAACATTACTTGATATTTTATTTAAAAATATAAACATGAGTGACTTCAAAACTAATATATCTTATTGTCAATTGTATACAATATACGTTGTTTGTGTAGAGTACGAACATATATCATATCTGTCAAATGTACTTAAATTCTTAAAATCAAATGACAGCAATGATATTTATTTCTGTGTTCGAACAACGCCAACATTGAAAAATGAAAAAAAGCGTATCGAAATGGAGCTCATTTCGATACTGTTTTTGGTTTTATAATGAGTTCATTTCGAACGCAAAATAGAAAAATATCTATTTGCTTATATCTAAATGAAACTAAAAAATTAAATCTATTTTTCTCGAACACTCAGAATCTAATACATTTGTTTGTCTTCAGTAGAAATATGACGAAGTTCAGTTCAAATACGCCTTAGATGTGTGGTTTTGAGAAGTGCATTGAAAAAACAAAAAATATCATAAAAATCAAATTAATTCAAAAACCATTATTTTTTTACAAAAGAAACCCTAATATGATGTGTTATAGCACTTTACAAGGAATCTAAAAAAGCAATAAAAATATAACATTCTATTTAAAATACCAAAGTTGGCTACGACCAATATAACCGAAAGAGGTTTATGAGTGTAAATATTTTATTTTAACACACCAAGCATCAACATTACGTGCCACAAATTTTCAAAGGAGATCACATAGAAAACTTCTAACTAACATCTTTCCATATGTTCTTTCTTTATTTCAAGGACAACCTGTACAACGCTGTTAATCAGTTTTTATGTGCATTTAATTTTATAATGTTGTCTTATTAATGATGCACACCTGTTGAACAATAAAGACTGCTATTATTATCATTATTATTGTTATTAAAAGTCATAATTACTATGATGAAAGTCTGATATCTTTTTTTAAGTAAAAAGGTATTTCATTATAAAAACTTCACACAATCTAACATATTTGGATTTCCAGTTTCTTTATTTCATCTTTGTGAAAATTGCTGGAAGTTAAATACGGTTCTTGAACGCAACCCCAATTCAAATACATTCACAAAGCAAAAAACGTAACCCACCTATTCTCATTTAAACTTTGGAAATATTCCACGGTACATTTAAGAAATATATCATACGCCTTGGAAAACTGCTACCCTTCGATAACATAAAATCTGCCGTGCAGTACATATAAGTACTGGAATTTATAACTCCTAAAAGATTACAACGTTCTAGATATAGAAAACTAGTAGGTGGCCGGAATTCTTTATTGTCGGCCGACATCAACCTTTAATCAAAGTTGACAGCAATAAAACAAACCCCGGCGGTCTCAAGTTTGATCGATGTCATATAACAGAGCGAACATAAGGCGCTACCTCAATAGACTTCGTACATAATACTGAGGAAAACTCTATAGCCTCGAAAAATGGAGCGTTCTCACAAAAAGACGGAATAAGAGAATAATTCAATTAAAATTATTTTTATTTTATCCTGCGGTTCTCATTAACTAAATCTGGAACATTATATGCACACGGAAATTGTATTATATGTACATATATGTTTCCAAAATACGATGAAAATATGCAGAACTTTTATTAAACTATGCAAAAATATGTAAAGTTTAAGTGATAGTTACACATCTAAATTACTGTCAAAATATTAAATAATGTCAATATAAATTTAGAGATACCACAAATATGTATTATATTAATATTTTATCCAACACCTCCTAATAAAAGACCTATAACTATGGCGATTTTAAATTAATTATGTAGCTTATAACTCACTAGTGAGTTAAAAACATAATTTATCTCACTAGTGAGATAAAACAAGGTGAAATTTAGATTGCATAGAGACATTCAAACTGCTATAGTATTAACACATTTATATTAATTCTAAAGGGTAAACAATAGCAACTAATTAACATTTACATTAATATTAAAGTTGAAGGAAATCCTCTTTGTATCTGACTCTGCATTCAGGTTATTCGAATTTAGAGTTATACTAGAAGACGTATTTGAAGTATCCTGAACAGAAATTTGATGACCAGAAGTCGAGGACGTTAGACTGTCTGGACCTTGTATCTTTCTGGCTATATCAATCTTGTTGGATACTGAATCTTGTATATAACCTTCTGCCACAGTGGACGATTTCCACCCACCATGTCGTTTAACGGTTCTAATATCAGCTACTGCATTTGCCAGAAGAGATGCTGACGAACGTCTCAGACTATGTCCTGTATATAATTGAGCTTCTGGTAGGTTCAGGAAAGATGCAACTTTCTGAGGTATCTTAGAAATGGTGTTAATTCCAACTGGCTGGATAGTGCATTTTTGTTTCTTGTAATTTAGGAAGAATCTGCCATGTGGAATACCTTTTGGTCTCATACAGACATATTTTCTGTAGAGGTCAAGAATATCTGTTGTAAATTCTTCTGCCATAACAGTGAAACTTCTAGATACGTTTGTCTTTGTGTCAGGTATCGAAACATACAAGTATCCTCCTTTATCTTGTATATCGTCAACTTTCGGTTTAGTTAATTCATCACAACGACACGCACCTGATATACCCATTATTAAGGCAACCTGCATAGAATACACGAACGAATAATGAATAAATACTTTGAATTAAATATAAGAAAATAAATAATACCTTCATCATCAAATATTTATTGTTAGGAGCCTCATTCAGAAACTTCTCTATATGTAGCCTCTCCAAGATTTTCGCCTTTTTGGACTTGTGGGTTCTTGCCTCACTCTTCAAATAGGAAATCAGTTTTCCGTATTTCGATATGTCACTATTCATATACAGTTTCAAAGTACTTCTTAACATGGAATACTTCGTCCACAATGAAGAAGGTGCTATTTTCCTTCTATAAATATGGAAATACGCCAGCATAACTTCTTCGTTAATTCCAGTGGTACTTTGCTGTTTTCTCCATTCTTCAAAATTACGAAATTCTTTGTCGTAATTATCCTTAAATTTTTTTGCCAGTAATTTATAACATGCTGCTTGAGCTTCTTTCTTAACTTCTAGCGGAATGAAAACAGCCTCTCGCCTTTTAACTGCAGAATTATTAATCAATCACTAATTTTGTTTGCTTGTTGATTTGCATTACTTATTCTCCATAGTAACTGCATTACTGTATATGAACTTTGTGCATTAGTCGTTTATAATTTAAATTTGACATGGAACGTCAAATTTATAATTTAAATTTGACATGGAACGTCAAATTTATAAAACATTAAAAGCCATTTTGAACGGATCTTAAGAGGTGTTGGATAAAGTTTTGTATTGCACACGTGTGTTAATTACAAATAAGTCACTCGAGAAAAGTAGCTCACTCGTCCTAGCGGACTCGTGAGCTAAACATTTTCTCGCGTGACTTATTTGTAACAGAACACACTTCTACAATAAATAACTATTATTCGAAATTTTACAAAATACCTGTACAATAATTAGAGACCGGAGACGAGAGGTTGATGACTCATCGCCCACGAGCGTACTATTGAACATTTCTATTTTTAGAGCTTTTAATTTTATTTATATAATTATAGTTATAATAATAAAACGGGTATATATACGGCTACAAAATACGAAATACATTTTTATTTGTTCATTTTGTAGTTTAAGTTGAGTAAAGGAGTATTAATATTTACTAGTAATACTTTCTCAAGGTTCCCTTCTACATCGCATCTGGTTAAAGGAGCAAACTGGAAATATTCTTTTATTTCCGCGTATTTTGCAGTTAGATGTTGTGGCATTGTCCCCATACACAATTGCCGCAATGTTATTAAATCTGGATTTCTATTAAAGACTGCGTCTAACTTTTGCCGAAGGCCACATCCGAAATCACTTGGAATACTTTTCAAATTATTAATAGCCCCATCTAATGTCGTTAAACCATCATTTAATTTGAGATTTCCATTTTTAAAATAAGTGATTAGTTTTGGCAAATTTCCAAAGTGTTCCTGAAGAAAGTACAACTGATTTTTTAAATGTAGAATTTGTGTTAGTTCCTTGCACTCAGAAATACTACGGGCATCGTCATTTAAACATGCTTTTCTAAATTCTCAACTAAAAATGATCATCTGCGATCCGTCAATAATAGCTTGTATGCTGTAAAGCTTCGCTCAACGTCAACTAATATAATTGGCGCATACTTATATTTGCAGATAATTGATGGACTCATCTCAATAGTCTCATCGTAGTTTCATTGCAACACGCTGGGTATTCTACTAAACTGATTAAAGCTTTCTTTTTCTCTAGAACTTGTGTTAATTTAATTTTGAGCCGCTTTCCTATGGTATCTCTCACATTATAAATTATATTTTTGAAACTTTGAATCAATTCTATTGATTTACTGAATTCAACACCTTGAGTTTCAAGGTTTCGTAATGTTTCACCAATAAAACCATAGTTTGCTTTGATAAAAGCTAACTGTTGACGAATTTGCGGTTTATTTAGTATATCTTTGCAATCTGTAATTGCTATCGAGTTGTTTGAAGAAGAGAAAATGAATTTTCTTATCTGTTTAAAGGCACCTGCATAAAATACAGCGGCATCAAGCCACGTGCCCATCTTGTTATTATGGGTTGTGGTGGTAGTGCCAGACCAGGTAACTTATCTCTGTATACTTGAACCCTAAGCGGTACTTTAATAAATACTTTTTTTGTTAAATTGATCAATGAATTAATATCTGGTAATGTGTAACGTATTTCTTCTGCTACTCTGTTAACAGTATGGACCGAACATGTTACGTGCATGAGATTCGGATGAAAAATCTTCAAATTCTGTGCTGACTTCGCCATATAATATGTTGTAGTATCCGATACCATGAATAATACCTTGTCATTTGGAACGGAATTCGGCAAATAAAACTTCGTTGAGCTATCGTTTATAAATCTTATTATAGCTACTTGTTTTCCCCAATTCTTCTGTATCAATTAAAAAGGATTGGCCGGCGCAATTTTCATTTAAAATACCAATCGATAAGTTGGCAATATACGAGTATATCTCATCGTGCATAGGATTTTGCTTGGGTAGCATATCCACGTTATTATTGAAGTGTAGAAACTGTCTTAATATTTCAAATTTCTTTTCGCTCATAGCCTCTCTAATTTGTGTGAAACCTAAGTTGCTGCTCCAGTAACATCTTACATTTGGCATATGCACAACGGACATATATATATATATATATATATACAAATACCAAAGTACCTTCGTAAATCCTCTTCAGTAATGTTTGCTGGTTTATTAGCCTCTTTCTGCATAGAAAACAAATTAGATTCATCTACAATTTCTTGGATAAATTTATCTGAGAAAAAATATTTAAAAAATGCATATGGTGTACTTAGATTCATAATGTCGTCAGGTAACTTATTTACGCCACTAAAGCGTTTAGCATCATCATTTAAGAGCAAATTCTTCTTCTTCAAAATAACATTTTTTAAGTTTTCAGTTGATTTTGAATGAACTGAAATTCCATTTTGCTGTCACTACTTGTTTTTCTCTTTCATCAGGTAAATCTTCAACTTCTTCATAGACAAATCCATCTTAAAATTTTATTGGAATATTTTCAATATTAAAGTTATGTTCAGCAATTGGACTATTATCTCTATTGTCGTCTTCTGACTCCAAATCAGATCTATCATCATCTAGACCATCCTCACTACCGTCATCGTCCCAAATGTGTTCAGCAAACCACTCTAATTCTTTAGGAGATAGATTTCTATTTTTACTCATTTTTTGTTGTTACTAACGTTCTGATACAGATCTGATACAACCTAAAAAAATATTTTTTTTTTGTAAAATACCAAGATTTTTTATAACTTCTAAATACTATAAAACATATAGTAAACAATCAGTCATACAATTCTTGCCTTTTTATTTTAGTTGTAAAGAAATAATACTGTAAGCAAATAAATGCAGCTCACGCAACATCATAAGCGGCCACTATCACTAACACTAACCCTACAATAACGTAGCATATGCTGATTACTCCCGATATCATCTGTGGGACTTATGCGAATGTATACTAGAGACATAGCAGTACCGATACAGAATGGTGTAAGATATGACATTTGCCGCTCAAATAGAATAATTCAACGCTTATCTAGGTGTAGATGATCTGGGTTAAGATTTTGAGTTTCGGAAATATCGTCTTCCTCACATTCACTATACGTTTTACCTTCATTATCACTCTCAATGTCTACCTGGTCCACACAATCTTTGAAACACCAATTTTTGTAATTATCTGTGACAGTTCTCGCTTGAATGGATCGCTGATGTCATAATTAGATGATAACTTTTTCCCAATATTTTGAGAAACCTTATTTCAAATCTCTTCTTAAATTTCTACAACCATCTATTGCTAGCAGTAAAAGACTCTGTTTCATGAAATTTAGAACGCAAATCTATAGCTTTACCTTTCAGCATTGCACTAGGAATTTCTAGATACACTTATGGAAAAAATTAAGCACACCCTGTATAATCTGAACGTGTCAAGATAAATGCGTAGATTTAGCGGAGCATTAAGGTTTCCTCTAGACGAGTTTGCGCAGCGAGTTTTGACTTTTTCTATAGCTGCATTTTTTACTGAGTGCCTCCGACAGCTGCAATTGTCTCCATGGAGACCGATGCGGGGAGGGAGAAACTGGTTATTGTTAGTGTTGTGGAAGCGTAGTTGTAGTCGTAGTTGTAGTCGTACTTTGTTCGTGATGGAAGGCCGTTCGCGTTATTTGAGTGAGTTTGAGCGAAGAATGGTTGTGGGGATGCACATGACAGGAGTATCCTTCCGTGATATCGCGCGCCCTATCGAGCGATCATTATCGGCAGTGCAGCGGGTATGGCGAGAATGGAGAGAATGGAACGGCCCCGCGCCAGCACAGCACGCGAGGATTTCACCATTGTGCAAAGCGCTTTAGCGTCGCGTACGTCTTCCCAAGGCAACTTGGAGCCATTTCGCCAGCAGGAAGGGAAGGCGTACTCACTACGCGAACTGTACGGGGGCGTTTGCTAGAAAGTGGACTGCGAGCGTGCTGTGCGTTGCAGCGGATTCCACTGACTCGCGAGCACCGCCGTACACGGTGCAGTGGGTGCAGGCTAAATATCAGTGGGTTGTCGAGTGGAGGCACATTTTGTCTTCCGACGAATCAAGATTCGAATTGAGCAGGGAATTATGGTATGGGGTGTTATTACACATGGTGGACGTACACGTCTGTTGTGTGTACAGCATTCGATAACGGCTCGCCGCTACGTAGATGAGGTGCTTCCCTACTTTCGTCGGCGCTCACGTCTTCTATACATGCACGACAACGCTCGACCGCCGCCTACACTGCACGTGTTGCGCAGACCTTTGTGGAAGAGAAACATATACGGATGCTTCCATGGCCGGTACGTTCTCCTGATCTCAATCCGATCGAACATGTCTGGGATATGATCGGTCGGAGACTTCAACGTTATGCGGCTCCCCCGAGTAACGTTGAGGAGCTATGGAGGGGAGTTGAAGCAGCATGGTTGGACATCCCTCCCGCTACCATACAACGACTTATTGACTCCATGCCTGTAGCGATGGTACGCGACGCTCGCGGGGGATACTCTCACTATTAATGCATCTCTTCCCAGCAGGGCTGCGCCGCTCTCTAGGTGAGGGTAAGTTATGCTGCGTTAGTACTACTTCCATACCAAATTTCATTGCGTTAGAACCACTTCTTCAGATTATACAGAGTATGCTCGTCTTTTTTTTCCAACAGTGTATTTCTCTCTTTGCTTACAAAACCAAGTGAACAGGTGTTTTAAAATTCATGACATTTAAAAAGACTTAAGTGTCATTTTCTTTTGATTAGTTTTGAATCACATCCTTCAGTAACTTTTAAGATTTCAAATCTTTTATTACGAATGGCACACACTGTTGATTTAGCGATATGACATTTTTCACCAGATATATATGAAATAAAATTATGCATACATATATCGCGTTCAAGTTGATACCTTCATGTTCACGCGAGACATTTTAAGAGTTTTTCGCGATTCTTCGTGTTAGTTTTACTGTGTCCTAAGTGGAACACTGTTACTATTGGTTTTACCTATTGAAGATGACAACTTAGTTGTCGAAATTGTATTTAGGATACGATTATTAATTGGGCCAAAAGGTTTTGTACTTTTTTTAAAGTTTATACTTAACCACAATCTCCAAAGAAGGTATTTTTGGAAAGGTAAAGTAAAAGCAAAAAAAATCTTGTCATTATACGTCTGTAGGATCACAGAAATTTAAAGAAATATTGTAAGAGATACTGCATATTTCAATTATGAGAAATTAACAATTCGATGTGATTTTGCTAAACTCTTTACAATAAACAAAATTAATGTTATTTTCAATACGTTATATTCGTTCAATTACATCTTCACCTTCTTTATTTATATCTTCTTATATTTACTCTTCGAATATCTTCGTCGCATCACTTTAGTTGAATAATATTCCCGAGGGTATCAAAATGATTTAATCTATCATCAGGTGTAGCGAACAATTCGGACAAAATATGTTTAGACTGGATTCGCTCATAATTTGCTCTAAATTTAATGCATTTATCATTCTTTGTTGTTCCATTTCATCTCGCCGAATCATAATTTCGGCGCCTATTCTTCAGTGTTCCTCTCCGTCTGTCGCCGTTCATTGTAGTGAATCTTAATTGCTCTACCCAACGATTGACGTTAAATGGGGGAAGAGCAACGATGGAAGTAAAACTCACAATACACCGTTCACTTATTTACATCGGGGGGCTTCATTAATGTGTAATTAAATTTATCGACCGACTGCGAGAACGAAAGGCGAACCCCGTGGATATTAACTTTGGACTTTGTGGGAAGTTGGAATTCCTCAGAGGTGTTGATTTCTAAGAGGAAAGAATAAATTATGTATTGCCGAGGGAATCAAAGTCTTGAACAATTAAATAACCATTATTGGATAAACGATTTTATATTTTTCTTATAATGAATTTTCTTCTGTTTGTGCATGTTTCTAAATTTAAATTCTTTAACCATTTTGGAACTTCATTATACAAGCCGCTAACTCGAATAACTCACTTTAAAATTTTAAACTTAATTCCTTGCGAACTAAATACGTAACAAACAATAACATATTCCCATGTCAATTACTTGCCTCAAGGAATACGAATTTAAAATATCTTAGAAATTTACAACGCTAAACACCAAACCACGATGTTTTCTTAAGGCGTTTAGCTCGCTATCTGAAACTTGTTGTACACGTATAAAAGAAACTATAAAAAATAGGAAGTTGAAATTGTATGTATAGCTCTAAAATTGAAAAATTAACTTTGTTAAAGCACTATTTTTATAAATTTGTTTATATATATTTTTTTTTTGCAAAAAATTGTTTAAATTTAAAAAAAGGCTTTGTCCAAATTACTCTAAATGAAAAAAAATTTGTTGAATTAAAAAAAAAGAAAATTAAAAAGTAAACAATACATTTGTAGCTTGATAAAAACAATTGTAACTAAGAACCAACGTTTTAGTAAAACTTAATCCCCATTCCAAATAAGAATTGGAAGAATTGGAAAAGGTGGGCTTAAAATGAAACCTTGTGATTGGTTACAAGAGAGGGTGAATTTACGCAGGCAATATCAAGTTTATTTTGTTGTCAAATTTTCTTTTACTGTCAGTATTGATCACTACTTCTGTCAGTGCTATTGAATTGAGTGTTCTATTAGTTGTTTATTCTGCTATTTATTATTAATATTCGTTTAAAATAGTTCTTTATAGAGAAAAAAGCAACCTTATCAGGTCCATCAAAAATCCTAAATAGAAACATGTAAAAAGTGGACAGAGACAGATGGTACATGTGTATTTTAAGAACAAAGTTAATATGTCCAAAGCAGCTGTGATTCGTCAAACATCAAAGAAAGTAGAGATTAGCAGGAATACTGAGTTTGACATTATCAAAGAAAGTAAAACGTCTGGAGTTTTTTTTAAGAAAACGCAGTTACAATAAAAAAACATCAAAAGGTACGATTAGAAGACACGTGCATTCATTTTTCTTAAAAAATGAGTTACCAACTTTCGCAAAAATACGTGAGGCTGTTAGAGGGAATAACTGGTATTCCCTCCTATAAAACGAACATCACTTTGGAGAATCCTAAAAAAATTACTGGGAAAAAACACAAACGAAACAACATATTAATTGAACGAAATGATATTATCTTATGGAGACGTCGTTATTTGACAAATATTAGAAATTTATCTGTGTAATACCTTGCATTGGTATATAATTGCCGTTTCTTGCTTAAATAAAATTATTAAAGAATGTTTAAACTTTGTTAATGATAAATATGTTAATAAACAGATGTAAAAGTCAAAAAATAATCTTTTATATAGATATGTAGGTAAATGACCGAAATATATGACAGCAATCATATGTTCTACTTGTTTGAAATTCCTGTGTAAATTACACTCAGATTGCAGCGCCATCTGGTCCATTCTTATTTGGAATGAACCATAGGTATGATATGGCGATGCATTGGAGGCGTCACCTAATCTCGGCGGTAAGTTATCTCTAGAATCTAGAAATCTCTTCTTAAGATAACAGGTACAACAATAGACAAAACCTAGTATAGGAATTCCTATATACCTACATAAACGAACGTAAAGAAAACTAAAGAATTTTGTAATCTCTTGAAACCAATTTGAAACAATAGCAAAATATGATTTCCTCAACAATCATTTCAAATAAAATATTGTACAACGTAAACCATATCTATCAAAGGAATGTATTAATAAATAAAAGAAAATAAAGATAAATGACAAGTAAAAAAAAATTAACATTATATAAAAATTTAAATCCCTCCCCCCCACCTCTCTCTCTCTCTCTATATATATATATATATATATATATATATATATATATATATATATATATATATATATATATATGTATATAGTAAACTCAATCAGTCGGCGATTAAAGGTCTGGTTTATTACTTCAAAGTATATATATTTAAAATAACCCTACATGTTTCGGCAATGATGCTTTTATCAAGGATATAAGAAATATAAATGACAGAATATAAATGTCAAGTAATTGAGTTGCTATGGTTTAAATTATTCAAAGATACATTCCAATAATAATAATAAATCATGCCTTAGTATTCCAAAAAAATTGATAGCAAGGTGTGAACATATGTGTTGTTCGCTGCTAACAGCTTGTGTCTCTTTCTGGGTATGAACTTGTGTGTTGGTTGCTGCTGCCAGCTTGCGTCTCTCTCTGGGTGTGTGGTTTTGTGTTTGTGTAAACGCGTAAGTGTAGGGCTTTGTATGTTGGCGCGCTCGTGCGTGTGTTTAGTGACCGGTCGCGTAAATTTAGAGAGATCGGATAACCAGCCGTTGCGTAGGGCCGCCAACCCTTTCCCGGCAACTTCTTTACTATTCCGTGCAGTACTTCGACGGCCCGACCCCCGCCCCAACGAGGCAAGGCGCAGACTAGCGAAGCGCACCCTGCACGGGGTTGCTCATCGCCAACCGAGGGAACACTCTTAGTGGCTACCTCGGTCAACGACGGTCACACTTTGTGCCATCTTAACGTTTTCCGCAAAAGCGGGGGCAATGCACACACGTCGAACGTGTGTGTGCTGTTAACGGCAGCCTAGCCAGGTTGCCGCCCAGGACCGGTCCTAGTGGTGTGTGCATTGCGCGGCGCCGTGATTTGCGCCGCGTAGCTTGGTTCCTCACTCCTGCTGGAAAGGCGGAATGGCACCTGACCGCCCATCGGGCAGACCCCCTAGAGTTTGGTAGCGCATATGCTAGGCTACAAGCCAGTAGAGGACCACATCAGCACAAAACAAAAAACAGGGAAAGGCAGGGAAAAGCAAGACATGGGTTATTATTACGTATGCGCCCGTGGAGCGTCTTAAGATGCAAAGTTGTCGCCATTCGCCCAAAACGAGAAGGAAAACCACGAAAACCTAATCGGACAACTAGACAGGAATCAAAACACGGAACAGTCAGCATGATAAGAAAAGTATATGATATTTAAATGTAATTGATACTTAAATAACATAAGATAAATAACAAAAAAATATATGTATTATGAAGGTAAATTGTAGATCGTTACAAAATTAAGTTATAGTATATACTGCTTAAATTTTTTATATCATTTCTGTTGATTGAATTTTTTTCCTGTTTAATACTAATCATTTCTTTAATTTGTCTTTTCATTGTGTGTTGTTCTTTATCAATTATCTGTGTGTTTTCAAAATCGAAATGGTGATCGCGTTGTAGTTTGTGTGTAGATAAAGCAGTTTTGTCTGTTTTAGAGTATTTGCGGGCTTGTATTCTTTTGTATAAATATTGTTTCGTTTGGCCTATATAGTAACTATCGCAATCGCGACATGGTATTTTATATATGACATGTGTTTCTCGTTTTTTTCTATTTTAGGTTTAAGTTTTGAAAATAAGTGTTTATTAGTATTACTAAGTTTATATGTTGTAGCTATATCATATTTTTTTAAAGTGTATTTAATTTTTTCCGATAGTTGTGGAACATATGGAATCGTGATATATGTTGTGTCATTGTTCAAATTTTTATTGGTGTCTGCAGTGTTGTATATTTGGTGTACTCTTTTTTTAATAGTTTGGTCTATAAGTTGTGGTGGATAATTATTATCAGTTAAGATTATTTTAATTTTTTTGATGTTATCTTTTCTGTATTGAGTATGTGATAGTTTTACTGCCCTATCAGTCAGATTATTTATAATCATTTTATTGAATACTGTAGGAGCATTTGAGTGGTAATTCATATATCGAAAAGAAGCTGTGGGTTTATTATACCAATTTATATAAATAGTACCCTGTCTATCATAGCTCAAAGAAATATCAAGAAAATTAATACTGTTATTAGATTCTTCTTCAATAGTGAATTTTAATTTGTTGTGAAAATTGTTGAATTTATTTAAGAGATTATTTTGTTGGTCGGAATACATGTTATGATATCATCGACATATCTTTTGAAAAAAATGGGGTGGAAGTCTAATGAATTGATAACGTTTTGTTCCAAATGTTCCATTACTAGATTTGCAATAGGAGCAGCTAAAGGAGAGCCCATGGCAATACCAAATGTTTGACTATAAAAAGAATTTTTGTATTGAAAATATGTGTTGTCGAGACTGAAGTGTATACCTCTAATAAACTCGTTTTTATTTAGTGATGTGTGTGGACTAATTTCATCCCTTTTGGATTCTATTATGTTTATAGCTAGATCTGTAGGAATGTTAGTATATAAAGATTCTACATCAAGTGATATAATTTTGTGATTAGTTGGTACTTTTTGTTCCTTGATGAAATTTTGAAATTGCCATGAGTCTTTAGTATGATATTCAGTTTTTCCTAACATCTTAGATGTGCTATCACCTAGGAATTTTGCTATATTATAAGTAGGCGCTTGTATGTTAGATACTATTGGTCTTAACATGTAGGGTTATTTTAAATATATATACTTTGAAGTAATAAACCAGACCTTTAATCACCGACTGATTGAGTTTACCATATCATACCAAGGTCACGAAAATATTATATATATATATATATATATATATATATATATATATATATTGTTGTTGTGCATAATTACTCCTTCATTCCAGCTAACTGCGAAAGGAAAGACAGAAATAACATGTAATAGAATGGTTAATACTGGCGAAAATAGTTTGTAAAATTAGTATCGAAATGTAAATAAATTAATATTTCGATAACTTTATATATTTCAAACAATTTACATTTATTTAAAAATTTACTTTTTAATATTTATTTAATTATCATTTTTATAATTTAAATCATTAGCGCGGAATTACAGATATCTAATTTATCTACATTAAAAATTTGTATCGATACTAGTTAGACACGCCCACATTTCAAATGTAAACTAACCCGCGCAACGGTTATTTTCTTGTCACACAGAACACATAACCCTACATTTAAATATCCTGGTCAACTATTTGCAAATTAGTATTTTGATTTTGTTCATAAGTTGGAAACAATACATTATTTATATTTAAATTATTTTAATATGTAATTTGAAGTAAAATTCGAGGCTATTTCACAAAAGTAAAATAGGCTTTTTATGAAATAATTGCCATCGAGCGTCGGTTATAAAATTTTGATTAGAAGTGAAAAAGAAAGTGTGACTCCAAATTTAAAATTAAATTAAAGAAAAAATACCTGAATTAAAAATTTATAAGTGAACACAAAAGTTAAACAATAATTTGGGGCTACTTTTGTGATATATTTGAAGGTGATACCCGAGAAGTACAGTTAGAAATCGAACTTAGCATCTTTCGATTGAACACCGGTCCGAGGAGAGATCCCACGCCGTAGGAGTACGCTCATAGCCGGTCAAGGAAACTTGAAATCTCGGCACTCTGAAAACACGACGAATCAAGATTCCTGCCTTATATTCCTGCCTTATATGTGTATCAAGATTCCTGCCTTAGACGATAAAAAACAGGTCTTAGTAATTAAAATTATTTCGAATAAAGACTCTTTGAAAACAATTTACATTTAAAATATTTTTCTTTAAACCAAATAGAAATCCTCATAATCTTAATTGAAAATTACATTTCAATATTATTGATTATTGTGAAAGAACTTTTATTCGATAAAAAAACTGTAGTACTTACCTAGATATAGTTACTATTTAATTCATAACGAAACTCAGTTGATAACATTATAACCGTTAAAACATAACCATATTTAACTTCTTGATTCACACGTGTACGCATTTATATACTATTATTTGTCGTTAGGTACGTTACATGTTATTGTGTACAGAAAACTTATTTATAATAAACTTTTATATACATTTATTTAAATCAAATCTTTTATTTATCTGTATTTAGCTGATGAGAACTAAGTAATTTTGTTTTACATTTCACTACCATACACTTAGGAGAAACATATCGACGAGGAGCCTGTAGACGGTCAACTTTGCTATAAATATTCATGCTCACCGACACCTAGCCGTAACCAGAGATAATACATGTAAGTCGCGGATGATCTACATTGTGTATTCAATAAAGGCGCCCAATTCAAATATTATTCTTATACTATACAATTAACCATTATCTTTTATTATTGTATCCTTTAGATCATTCAGCATCTCTTCAATATATATATACAGGGCAATCCAAATTAAGTGTTCACCATTGGTAACTTTGTTATTATTAAAGATACAAGATTGTTTAAATTAGCAAACTAGTAGTACTTTTAACACTCTTTAAGATGAAAGAATTAAAAAAAAAAAGAGCAGCGCGTTTTCGAGTTTTCCCGAAAAATAAGTTTTTTCAAATGGAAACCCCTGTATATTATATCATTTTCTGTTAGAAATTCAATTTTTAAACAAAAAATCTTATAATAAATTTTTTACTGGGATTAAAAATACTTGAGTTATAGTGAATAAACAAAAACAGCTAAGTCAAGTGCATTTCTATGTTTCTATGATAACGACGTTAATGCTTTCTAGTAAACGTCAAATATTAGTACAGTTTTATTAGTCTTTCACTCATAAATTTCATTTTGCTAGTTATTAATTTGACAAAAAAATGATTTTTACCCATGCAGAAAAGTGTGATATGTTAGAATCTTATTTAGTGTGCAGAAAATCCTCTAGGAGGGCAAAAGAACACTACGCTGAATTATATCCACTCCGAACACAACCAAATGGGCAATTTTTTCTGAGACTGTACCGAAAATTTAGAGTCAATGAGAGTGTTTTTGCTAAACCAAGAACAAGAAGGACTTTTATAATAAGCGAGGCCACGGAAATTCTAGTTCTTGCATATTTTGAGGCCAACCGTGAGAATTTCATACTAGATATTATCAAGGAATCTGATTTGAGTCACGGTACTGTGCATAGGATTCTGAAGAAACACAAATTCATTCCTTATAAATACAAACCAGTTCAAGTTTTCTTGCCAGGGGATCCAGAGAGAAGAATGTTTTTTTTGCCACTGGTATCTTAACTTTTGTCGCCAAAATGTAAACAACTTTCGTTATATTTTATGGACCGATGAATCAAATTTCTCAAATTCTGGAATGTACAATACAAAAAATCATCATTACTGGTCAAAGGAAAATCTTCTTTTAGTACATCCAAGACGCCCGCAAGTCCGTTACAGTTTTAATGTTTGGTGCGGTTTAATTGGTTCAAGGATTGTTGGTCCTTTCTTTTATGAGGGCACTCTAACTGGTGAAAGGTACATAGAATTTTTGACTGAAATTTTGAATAATTTCTTAGACGATATTGATCTCATAGGTAGACAGAATCTGCATTTTCAGCAGGATGGCGCACCTGCGCACAACTACAGAGGTACTCATCAAATTTTAAATACTATTTTTAACAATTCATGGATAGGAACAAATGGTCCTATTCAGTGGCCTCCCCGATCGCCAGATTTAACACCGCTTGATTTTTTTTTATGGGGTTATTTAAAGACAGAGATTTATAAGCAAAGGTACGAAAACGTAAACGCCCTAAAAATTGCAGTTAGTGAAAAGATAAACCAAATAGATGGTAGGACCATACTAAAAGCAGTTCGACAAGTTCAGAAACGTGTTCAAAAATGTATTGAACAACAAGGTGGTATTTTTGAACATCTTCTATAAAAAAATCAGTGATTTTTGTTTTCTTTTAATGATATGTTTATGTATAAAATAAAGTTTATAAAAATTATTTAGCTGTTTTTGTTTCTACATTATAACTCAAGTGCTTTTAATCCCAGTAAAAAAGTTCTTATAAGATTTTTGGTTTAAAAATTGAATTTCTAACAAAAAATTATATAATATACAGGGCTTTCCATTTGAAAAAAACATGTTTTTCGGGAAAACTCGAAAACGCGCTGCTCATTTGTTTTTTTTAATTCTTCCATCTTAAAGAGCGTTAAAAGTACTACTAGTTTGCTAATTTAAACAATCTTGTATCTTTAATAATAACAAAGTTACCAATGGTGAACTCTTAATTTGGATTGCCCTGTATATATATATATATATATATATATATATATATATATATATATATATATATATTGATACGTTTCTTATTATTTTTAAATTCTTTATCTATAAACTTTTAATATTTCTTAGTATGATATTATGTTGCGGTTTATTCTCTTGATGATCGTGATAATGTTAAATGAGACGTAAAAAGTAATATTAACTGTTATGTAAAATGTTGATTTTATACTTAAATTAGAAATGGGCTTATTATTCTTTCCTTTTTTTTTATTATAGACGCTAGCTCAATATTTCGTATCTCCAGGGTTCAAAGTCGGTTCAGGTATTTCTACTCCTCTCTTAGCTTATTTATTTTAATAAATCAATTCGAACAACACTTCAAGCAATTAAAATAAAACCAAAAAATAAAATGATAAAAAACATTAACTTTATTGTACAAACAAAATTCTTAAAAATTCAAAATTAAGTCGGTATTTCGTGGAACACAAGCAATGATACATGCGATAAAAATTGGTACTAATACAAATCTTCTTTACTCTTGTGAATAAACATGTGTTTAACAATATCAGTCAAATAAAATTGTGAATATTGGAAATAATAGATTAAGTTTAAATAAATGATAGTATAAAAATGCACTGATTTTAAGTTTCAAATACTTTGTAAAATCAGTGCATTTTTATACTATCATTTAGTTATGAAGTTTCAACAAGTGTCTCCCTTATCAATTAAGTATTTAAGTTTAAATAGTTTAACAAGTGCAAAGTGGACTTCAATCTGTTTAATAACAGTTTACAGTGTTTGAGGAACAAATCGTTAACTGTAAGTACGAGTAAGTTGAGAACAACCAGTTCTATATGTGAATATGACTATTTAAAATGGCGTGTAACAATTAGTATATAAAAAAAACTGTATTTTCGGGAATTAACTTCGGTGATCTCTGTTTATAGGTTCTGGAATGGTTCTTGAGTCAGGAAAACGGATATTAACCAGATCGGTTCCCTTAGGATAGCTTGTTCGTGATGTTTCCAAAGTCCGACGACAGCTGATTGCTTGGCGGCGTTCGTGTGCTCCGTTGAATGGCTTGATCTTCGGTGAACCTTTTTCAGTAGACTTGTTGTATGATTTATATGTCCCAAAATTTCAAAAATTTCTATCTCCGGAAGGTGATGGTCTGGTCGTTTGTAACTTTTTCAGTGTGTTGACGACAGGTATTGTAAGCGTTTTAGATAAATTTAACACTTGGACACTAATTATTTTAGTAGAAAAAAATTACTTTTATCGGAGCGAAATTTTCGTGACCGTTCGTTACAACAATGGTGGTAAAGACACCGTTTTATTCTTTTGTTTTAAGTAAAATGACTGGCCGTTTATTGCCTTGTTGGTACTCATAATTATGTTGTTATACAGTTATAATTTAGGTAATATTTCAATGCAAATGGGTTTATAAAATTATTTTAAGAATTATTGAATAAGTTTGGTTATGAAACATATGTTGTTTTGTTTACAATAACTCTGTCAACATATGTTCCTATACAGGTTATTATACCGTTATAATTTGGAGGCGGAGCTTAATTGTTTCACATACATTTGAATATAAATACGTTAAATATGTTCTTATAAATCGCGTTAAATATTAATTTGAATTAGAAAATGAGTATAAACGTCAGTAATAAAAATATAGAGAAAAATAAGTTAATTATTTTAAAGCAAATTTGTCGTCATAATTAAGTATTTATATTTTGAATTAATTCCTCCCCTCACTGGCATGAAAACATATAGAAAATATGAACATTATAACTAAATAGCTTGTTTTTGTGTCCCTTTCAGAGGAGGAGCCTTTCTTGTAATGCTTCAATATATATATATATATATATATATATATATATATATATATATATATGTATACATATAGTAAATTCAATCAGCTAACGATTTAAGGTCTGGCTTTACTTTAAAGTATATATATTTAAAACAACCCTACATGTTTCGGCAATGATGCCTTTATTAAGGATATGAAATAGAAATGACAGTATACAAATACTTGTATACTGTCATTTATATCGAAAATCGTCGAACTGTAATGAGGAATGGTACACAACAATTTGCTAGCCCGATGTTATTAATAAATGGCAAAAAGGCAATCCTAAACGTGCAATCATCCGTCATCATAATAATGCTCGAATTGTGGATTATTTACGAAGTAAAGATATCGAATTAATGACTCCTTCTGTCAATAGTTCTGACTTGACCCCAAGTGATTGCTTAGGTTTCCAACAATCAGAAACAAGGATGTGGGGTCACCATTTCCCCTATCCAAAATATGCAGTAATGACTGCATTCAAGTTACATATTTTGAGTACGCCAACTTCAAAATGGCGTGAAACATTTACGCCAATGATAAGTTTGAACAAATAAAAAAGTTCATATAATTTAATGGTGAATATTTCGAAGAACAATTTATTTGCGGATTAGATATTTTCTTCGTAGCTTTCCCCGAAATTTTTTAATTGTGCCTCGTAACTAGTGCAAATCAGTTGAAGTAGAACAAATTAGTTTATGACAGCTTATGTTCAAGGTTCTACCATGAAATTTTTATTCTTTCTCTTTTAAATACTGTTGCAAAATACTGTTTCTGTCCTTTATTATCTCTTTAAAAAATATTAATGATGCTTTCTTGAAATATAATCATTCATACAAAATGTGAGTGGTCATCTAAGAACTATTCGCTTAGTAGTGTTATATATCACAAGTGAATTTCCATCCAAACTCAAATTTATTATTCAGTATTCAATACGAGTATTCAATTCGTAAAATCAACTTAAAATTGTGTACGACATGTATAATACAAAATTAAATGTATGGAATGTTACTATAATTGCGGAGACTTTAAGACATCATTAACTTGCATTTAATGAATTATTTGTCTTTCAAGCCATTTCAGCTTCTTTCGCGCAAAGTTTCTCGGTATCTCATAAACTAAATTTCTAGCTTTACGTATCGGAAGCTACGAAATAAAATACGATCTCGGTAACTCGATCTAAACCTCGTAGTTGGAAAGGTATAATTTATTTTATCGTTCGACTGTGTGAGTTCGTGTGTATGTTATGTGAGTTTGTGTGTGTGTATGGATCGGAAAAAGTGGAGGAAGAGATTCAAGGCGAGGGGCATTTTATCCAGTTTTAGTCATTTTTATGTGACGAAGGCAAACCAACAAGAACCTCCGATTTTTATTTCCGTCAGTAAAACAGACACCCATAAAAATGGAGGCCCCGAGATAATTAATCAGAAGCTCTGATATTGCGAACCTATTCGATTCAATTGTCTTCTAAAACTGTCAATAGAATTAATCTACGAGGAAGGTTAGGAATATTCTCAGCTCGGCAAAGAAAATACAAGCAGTTTGAGATGTCTTGATCAACTTGCAGTATAATACACTTAGATAAATGAGTAATTTGTTAATACCCTCAGTATATTTCATATATGTATTATATATATATATATATATATATATATATATACAGTGTGTCCACAGATTTATTCTCAACATGGGGTTCTCGCTTATTATGAGAGATAGAGATTTGGTTAAATGGGATCAAATACCTTCAGAGGTAAAGTTGTACCAAACCCTATACACTAGCTTTGAATATTTAACGTAGGTCTGGCGCTATTGCAAAAAAAGTGAATTTTTGTTTTTTCGATTTTCTTTAATAACTCATTTATATTTAAAGTAAGACAAATTTAATTTGTACTTCCTTAAAGCAATTTTTTAATAGGAATCTGGTGGTGTATTTAGATTTTTGAAATCTGCTATAGTAGATGAGCTACAATGGTCAAGTTTTATTTTTCTTATGGAGGTCATAGTTTCCCTTTTCAAAAATGTATAATTTGTTATACCCGAACCAGAACTAATTTCAAAAATTAATAAAAATAACATATTGTTACATTAACGGGTTAGATCGGTTGTGACATTTGAAAATAGAAAGTTTTGTAAACAAAGAAAGGAAGAAAACTTTATTTTGCATGAATTATTTACTAAACTAAAAACATAGGCAGCTCAAAAATTACTTAGATATTATTTAAAACAAAATTTTAATAAGAAATTATAAAAAATGTTCAAACAGGCGACCATTATTTTCCAAACATAAATAGGATCTATGAATAGTAGATTTAACTTTGTGTAAAATAAGCCTTGAAATAGCTCGACATTCATGAACTATGCTTTCACGAAGTTCATTTACGTTATTGTAGCTGCAGGCATCCACTTTGTCGTTAATGTAATCCCACAAATAGATGTCGAACGTCAGATCAGAAGATCTTGGTGGCCATGCAACCGGTCCACGTGTTCCGATCCACTTGTTACTACACCGCTGACTGAGGAAATTGGTTATAATTCAGGAATTATGTGCTGGATTACCGTCCTAATAAAGCTAACAATTACGAGCCTCTTGTAAAGGTAATTCGCCCAGCAAGTCTTTAATATTATTATGCAGTAAATGCAGTAAATAAACGTCGAACGTTAGTGTTTCATTAAAAATTATTGGACCAATTAATCGTGGCCCTATTATGCCACACCAGACATTAAATCCAAAACGCACTCGATATCGAGCAGGTCTGATTACATGAGGGTTTTCTGTAGATTGTCTATTGAATAAATAATTATTTGTGAATCTAGCTTTATCGAACCATAATATTTGAGAAGAAAAATTATCATTATCATCGCATTGCCTTGTGTACCATTCACAAAATTCTCTTCTTCTTTTATTGCCCCCTGGTCTTAAAGATTGACATACATTGTATTTATATGGATGACATTTGTGGGAGGCAAAAATCTTATGAGCAGTAGATTTGGGAACACCGGTGTTACATTGAATTTCCTGAACTGATGTATTTTGATTTTCAACAACTGTTTGTAAAACATTAGTTAGTTTTGGTTTCATTAATTATGTGCTGCGGTTTTGTATGTGACCTAGTAAATTATCCGTGATGTATTAAATTTACCTTTAAATTTCTGTAAGGAGGATGGGGTTGTCTGCGTTCTGGATACTGGATTATGTACATTTTGGCAGCTCCCGTCGAATTTTTGTGACACAGAATGTAACATAACAACATATCAAGTTTGTCACTGTTACTAAACGCCTCCATGATAACAAAATTATTTAATAATAATCACTAAATTTAGTATTTAAATGGTACTTTATATTTTATTATGCTAGGTATTTATTTTGACTAAATGTCAACTATAAACAAACACTAACAATGACAGTTGTATCCTAGATTGTTTTATGTTTCCAAAGGTTTCCTATTGTTAAATGTCACAACAGCTCCAACCTGTTAATGTAAGAATATGTTGTTTTTTTAATTGTTGAAATTAGTTTTGGTATCAGGTATAACAAATTATAAACTTTTGTAAAGGGAAAGAAAAATTCTTTTCGATGTTGTCATAGCTAACTATCACCCCCATAAGAAAAATGAAACTTGACCATTGTAAATCAACTACTATACTACTATAGCAGTATTCACATCTGAATACACGACTAGATTCCTATTAGAAAAGTGCCTTAAGGAAGTGCAAATTAAATTTGTATTAAATAGTTAATTGAGTTAATCAGTATTTCATCCACCTGATGAAGCCATTGTATGCGAAACAATATTGTAGTGGTATTTACAATAAAAGAATTTTTGAAACTAGATGTTTAATTACTTATTTCTTAGCGATATACCTTGAAAAATAAACGAGTTATTAAAGAAAATCGAAAAAAACAAAAATTCACTTTTTTTGCTATAGCGCCCGAAATACGTTAAATATTCAAAACTAGTGTATAGGGTTTGGTACAACTTTGCCTCTGGAGTATTTAATCCCATTTAACTAAATCTCTATCTCTCATAATAAGCGAGATCCCCATGTTGAGCCTGAATCTGTGGACACACTATATATATAGATAATTATTATTTAGGTATAAGTATGACATTAATATACTGTCATTTATATTTTATATTCTTTGAGAAAGGCATCACTTGCCGAAATATGTAAGCTTGTTTTAAATATATGCATTTTTGAGTAAAACCAGACCTTAAATCGCCAACTAATTAAATCTACCACATATATATATATATGTATATAATTATAGAAAATGTCTTACCGTACTACTATATATTATTTATTTACTAATATAAATTCACTAATATTTGTGTTATCGGTCTGTTTACATTAAAACTCAAATGTTCTTACTCAATAATTCGTAAATATATTAATGACTTCATCAGTAGTAGCTATAAAAATAGCAATATACACTTTACTCTTATACTAATATATTCAAAAAAGAAAACTTACGCTAGAGTTAAGCTTTGGCAGTTTTATTAATTAATTAACACATAATTGTCACTAGCAACGCACAAATAACACATTAACATTACATTTTAAACAAACAACTACGACTGCAAAATTTCTTGACCTTTTTTACCCGCATATCTGTATAATAAGCATACATCTCTTCTAATTTCTACTTTGGGTCCTTACCCAGTTGAAAAAAAATGGGGTGGTAAGAAAGAAAGACCTATATATATTATGTTATTGTAACTAAAATAAATTCCTTTGTTACAGTGTTATGCACACGGCATTAAAAATATTAAAATTGATTATTTATTATCTGTTTCATAAATTTGAATAAATTACACTTAAACTATTGGTGTCCATTTTAAAATTCAACGTGCTTTTTTCTTTCTGAATGTGTATGATTTCAAGTACTAGTTTGTTTTTATAATTATTTTCCTTTTACAAAATTTTAACATTGTCATAATTAAAATTGTGATTATGATTATTAAGATATAATGACACAGCACAAGATTTCTTTCCAATTCTGCAATCACTCTCATGTTGACTAATTCGTTGTTTGAGTAGTTGACATGGCATTTTATAAATGTCATTATTTTGATTTAAAATGAGTGTTTTGTCTTTGGTTCGTGTAAATAAAGCTTGTGAAGTTTTCATGTTATATTTGGCTACTTGTAAATTAATGTTAAATTTTTTATATAAGGAATTCTTCTATAAATTACATGATTTTGTCTTCATTATCGTCAGTTGTGTTGAAATTATATATTAGTTTGTTTAATATGTGTTTATTAATGAAAGTGTTGAATAGTTTTTTTTTAATTATCCTTTAAAAGCATGCTGTTACTGATATGCGTGACTCTATTTCTCATAGCAATGATAGTATTATATTTTTGTGTTAAAGCATGATTCGAGTAATAATTAATGAAACGTCCTGATGCTGCTGGTTTATTATACCAATCCAATATCACCACATTATCTTCAGTTCTTATTTATTACTTTGGTATCTAAAAACGGTACAGATTGATTAGATTCTTGTTCTACAGTAAACTGTACGTTAGAATTAAATGAATTAAAGGTATTTTTCTACAATTGTCGAAAAAAGTAATGTTTTTTTCATTAATCTCAATATGCAAAATGTGTCATTTTTTAAAAGTTAAAAATAGTATATTGTTTACTGAGTAAGAAAAGCCTAACATTCCTGGACGACTGTGAAGATTGCTAGGTGAAGGCGCAAGCCGAGGCTTAGCAACACACTACTACTACTACTACTTCGCATGTTGTCCAAAATGTTTCTCATAGTTCATAATAATGTTCCTCCAATTTTCAATAATTGTACTCACTGTCAAATAACTGTAAATATAACAAAATAATTTCAAAATGTTATTACTAACTGGGGCTTGGCTAGGGATAATAATAATGAAATTATTTGATATCAAATATATTAGTGGTGTTGGTGAAGTTCCTTCAAAGGTCCAGGACGTGCGTGATGATGGTTAATTAAAATAAATACACAAAGACTTAATAAATAAAATAAAACACAGCGGCGTCCTTAAAAGTTGCATTTATATTTACATAATAATAACTCGAAATTGTTTATTTAAAAGTAATTAAAACAGTAATAAAAACAAAGTGCTATATACACGCGGAGCAGTAAATAAATAGATTAAAATTAACACAAAAAATACTCTGAAACGAACGTTGAATTGAGCAGTAAATTATGGGTTAATTAATGTATATAAAATAACCTCTGTATCGAAGAATACAGAGCTACCTTTGATTTGCGGCGATGGGCGGCCACGTGGTCTGAAGATATACTCGGACAAGTATATGTAGAGCGGTGTTGACTGGAGGAATAAGAAATTAATTAGTTTAAATTAATATGAATTCGCTTAAAATAATAATATATAGAACAATACAGTTTACCTTAGAAGCGGAAGAGCCTGGACGGCGTGGTGAGTTCCATTGTGTACTGAAACAGCACGAGGAGTTGTTTTCTCACGAAAGGTTCGAAAGAGAAGAGAGGACTGATAGTTTTGCGTCGATAGAAAAGTCTGGAAACGGTCGGTTTTATGATCTATCGAAGAGAGGGATCGATATCTTGAATAATATTTAATTAGAAGCGCGACCTAAAGATGACTTCTATCGATGTCATAAATATTATTAGAATAACCCTTGTGACATAAGCTTTCTAACGATATCAAACACAACATATAAAAGAAGATGTAAATAATATTATATTAAAACAATTTTTAAAATATGGAATTTATCTAGAAGAAATTCTACATTACGGTTATCGGTTGACGGTCCAGGTAATAAGGGTCGTCGGCGGTCAAGAATATGACAAAAGAAATGCTTTCTCTTTGTAACGAAAATGTACAGTTTGTACAAATGTAAAAAAAGTCTATGTTAAATTAAATTTAATCGAGATATTTAAAGACGAATATGTGTATTTAAATAAATGAATTAAAACTTCTATACGCTAAGCGTAACAATGTATTCTGCAATGCATTGAGGTTTTCGAAATATAAATTAATTCCTTATAAACAACGTGTTTTCAATCATTTATGTAGAACACTAACAACTGTAACGAAATATCATTTCCTTACAGTAAGGAAATGAATATTTCCTAACAGTTAGGAAATGTTGACTTTTCTTTAAGAAATTTTGTCAGGAATGTCAAAATTTCCTAACGATTTGCGGAAAAACATTTTCTTCACTGTGAAATTTTAATGTGTAATTTACACTGGTAACTAAGGCAACTCAGTGCAATTGCCGTAGCCGCCGTAATTATGTAGGTGACACGTTATTTTATTTATTATACAATTTTAAATTACTACAATTGGAGAAAAAATGTTGTTTATATTACGTGTGCAAAGCAGTTTTTGAGTTTTCTCAAACCCAAAAAACCTATGCTTTGCGCACTTAATATAAAAATAACTATTAAAGTAATTTGAATCATATTAATGTGTACTGCGCATAGGTACCGTATGTGTTAAATATCATTAGACATAGCGAATGAACGTATGAGTACATACGGTGTATACGTACATGAGAAAGCCAGTCTAATGACAGCGAAGACAGCGACGACCGACAACAATTGTCTCCAATACCGATTGACTGGAAATTTTGCATTACAGCGTACAATAAAACTAATGTATAATGGCTCTTTATAAACCCGCTGAAAAGCTTCAGTTAGTAAAATGGTTTTATGCTGGCAAGTCTACAATGGAGTGCATAAATTTGTTTGCGCTGACTTTTGCAGACCGTTCTTTACCTTACAGACAAACAATTTATAATATTATAAATAACTTTGAACCTTGTTTCCGTCTCAATAACTGTACGAAATGCAAACCAAGAGAGGTATCACCACCAAAAATTGATGAAAGAGAGCGGCGGAATGTATTAATTTGTAGTATTGTGGAAATTGATAACACGAGATCTACTAGAAGTGCTGCCGAAGAATTGGGTACAAGTAACACAACTATTTCACGTATTTGGAAACGTAATGGTTCAAAATGTTTCAAATATTTGGAAACCCAAGAATTATTTCCCGAGGACAATTTTCGGAGAATGGAGTTTTGTCAAGACGTTATGGAAAAGATACATCCAGAAGAAAACTTCTACAGATGAAAATATTCTCTTCACCGATTAATCAACTTTTCCATTATACGGCAAGCACAATCCCTCTGTTCTTCGATATTGGGCTTCGGAAAATCAATACCGGCATTTTGCAAATCGCACTCAGTATCCTCACAAACTAAACGTTTGGGCAGGTATTTTAGGTGACCATTCTATAGGCCCCTGTTTTATTGATGGTATATTAAATGCCGACTAGTGTCTAGTATTACTGCAAAATCAAATACTTCCCGCCTTTCAAAACATTTGAATAAATCAGGAAACCGTTTGGTTTCAACATGATGGCTGTCCAGCACATAATGCCATGAGGATAAAGGAATTTCTAGGAAATACTTTTCCTGGCCGTCTTATTACTGGAACAGGAAACATTAAATGGCCTCCGCGATCTCCTGATCTATCTTCAAATGATTTCTTTTTGTGGGGATATCTAAAAAATGTTGTTTATACTCATGAAACTGGTAGAGCAGAAAATCTACTTGCCTTAAGAGAAATAATAACTGATTCATTAACTGCCGACATGTTAGCAAATGTAAGAGCTAATTTCTACGATCGCCTAGGACAATGTCTTGTTGTGCAAGGAGGAATTTTTGAGCCTCTTGTATAATTTATTATAATTTTTAGAATCCTTTTTTATTTATTTTATTAAGATTATTATTTAACTTTATTAGAATTACGCTTTTGGTTGTGTGACGCACCACAGCTTAAAAATGTCCTGCATCTACTGAAATAAAAAAGGAAAGCAAATCCCTTGCAATTCGTAAATGTTACTTTAGAACGCATTACAAGTACCTATATCGATGGTCAAATTATTACAGCTATCTTGTATTTGCGAAACAATCGGAGACAATCGTTGTCAGTCGTCGCGGTCTTCGCCGGCATTGGATTGGCTTTCCCATATACATATACTTCGTATGTACTCATACGTATTCCCAATGCCTAATGATATTTGACACATGCGGTATAATATCATCTACAAATTTATATATGAATGGAAATTTAAACGGCAATAATGCTATTTCACTATCCAAAAGATAATCCAGCATTATTGTCGTTTGAAAATCACCATTTTAGATAAAAGCTTAGAATGGCTCATTTAACTGAGAAATATCGTATTGAATTTTTAATGATGGGATATGGAAATAGCGGAGACAACAGGAAGAAGTTATTTAAAATGTATACCCTGAATATCATATCTCGAGTTAGTCGATTTTCAAACGACTAACTTAACATTGACACGAGTCACACTGACATTTGCTGGGCGAATGCAATTGTTGGAAACATAAATATTAGCAAAAAATAAAGTGAGCACAGGTATCTCGAGTATTTGTAGTCTATTTTGTTGTCAAATAATAATTGGATGGAATTTTGAGCATTTACCTTGATATCTGAAGACATTTGAACACCAAAATATTTCTTTTTGCCGTTAATTTGTTGTTTGTTTTATTTATTGAATGTTAATTTAGTTCAAATTTGGGTTTCCTTTATATTTTTTAATGGGGCCGTTTCTAAACATTTAATGAATTATTTTTCGAAAATTTGTTTATGTAAGATATCAAACATTGTATGCTGTTATTTGGGCAATCGATTGGTCTCCCAAAATCGCGGCAAAAAATTAGGCGTTGTCATTTGGGAAACAAAAGATGACGTCATCACTTGGAGACAAATGGGTGTAGACGGATGATTATGGCTTGAAAACGTGCATTTTTTTAAAATAAAATTGACGCGTTTCGCTATTTTTCCATAAAATCACTTGTTTCAGTAACATTCGCCATATTCCAAACTTTTAGGACACAGTGTATGAACTCTAGCGAAACAGGCCAATACGATTATGGCCAAAATTTTTTAGGGAGCCCTAAGGCGTAATCTATTTACAGAACGAATAATAAACGACCAATATTACGATGATGTATTGACACGTTTCTATGCAGAAATGACGAAAAAACGACTACATTTATTCATAAGAAAGTTTTGTTCCATCATGATAATGCGTTCTCTTATTCATCCACTATGGCAACCGCTAAATTTGTTAAATTAGCATATGGATTGGTGTTCTATCGACTATATTTACCAGATCTGTGGGCGAATGATTTTTTTTCTCGTTCCGAAACTTGAAAAAATAGATTGGCGGAAGGGGATACGGGACAAACGAGGGGATGCTAGTCGCAACGAATGTCTATTTTGATGGGTTTCCACAAGATTTCTTTCTAGACAGCCTAATAAATTGGAAAGTTCCTGTGCCAAGTATTAGGAATTTTACGGAATTATGTTGAAAAATATAATGGATTTTATAGATTCGGGACAAATGAGGAGCTGATAGCTGTAACGAATGCCTGTTTTGATAAGCTTGTATATCTCAAATATATTTCAAAAGAAATGAAATTCAATTTAGCAAATAAGTCAGATTTCGGCAATCTTCGCTACGGGTAATATTATCGAAATAACGCATTAACAAAATCTTGAAAAAGTTAACACTGAATATTTTTGGAAATTAATAAAGTGGAAAATCCAAAATATTTGAAAATATACAAATAAAAGATTACTTATAATACATAAATTTATTGATTCACTTAAAAATAAACAGACTTTTAATTGTTCACCGAACTAAACCTAAATATGCATTTATTACAGAAAGTACGTTGTCGTTAGTGGTAAAAACAATAAGCCACTAAATGTTTCTCAAAGTTCCTGTCTGAATATAAAAATTTATAAATGGAAAAAATCCTTTCCACATCAACCTATGTAATAGGGACGTTTTTAAAATTGCTTAATATTACAGGATCCAAATCAATGGATTCAGTAAATTCTCCCTCTAAAATATTAGCTACTTGGCTAAGAAACCGAAATCCACAATTTTTTTCCATCAAATTTTGGAATTTTTGAAAAATGTTTGTCCCCATTTTGCCTGCGACATTTTGAAAAGCTGCCTCAGATTTTACTAGCTCTACACTTCGTGTTAATGGCCAATTAGATTCCTCCACTTGTGTTATTGTTTTAGACACTAAGCTATAATTGGTTTTTATAAACGATAGTTGTTTTATTTCTTGCCCTATCTTGTAATAACAGGTTGAGGTGGAAGAGGATAGTTTGTCTTTACAGAACTGAACCCTTATAGGCGGTTTTAGGAAGATTTTTTTTGTGTTGGAATCTAAACTATTTACAAGAGGAAAATGTTTCCGAATCTCTTCAGCAACCCTATTTAAATTAAATTTCGTTAACTGCCTCCGAATACAAGGAACTTACGTTGTTTCTTCGTAGTGTTGTTTCACCTGGAATATTGAATTTACAATACTTCTGTAGAAAAGAAGTGAAGTTTTGATTACATAGCTTTGACAAGGGAATATTTGACGTCATCATTGCATGACATAGGTCTCGGTTAAAGATGTCTTGTTCGTTTAGCTTTTTGGGCATTGGTTGGGAAACGTTGCGTTAATGTGGGTTATGACACATCTCCAGATTTCATCTTACCCAATTTAGTAATATAAACAGAAGTTTTCACGTGTTGGTCTATTTGATATATTTTATCGAATGGTATCTGCAATGAAAAAAAAACAAAAATTGAAATATCAAATTGAAAAGCAATAACATCAATATTTAGATGTAAATTTCTAACAAATAAGTTCAAGATATTAAACGAAAGCGAAATCGGTCGATATGCCTAGGGTTACATATAAAAAATTAAGTTAATACTGACAGGGTAAAACTGAAACGCCCTGTATATTTCTCCGTATTCTCATTGTGTATGTCCCTCAAAAAGAATGTAACTTGCTTTTAATTTTTTTTGCATTTTAAAAAATAACAAATATCGACCGATTTCTCACAACCCTCTATATTGAATATTCAAAAATTATACATACAATTTTAACGCACACAGAACAGTAGACTTTTCCCATATCTATACACAGTTCTTTGTAAGGCTTTGGGTATTTTACTAATAAAAATAAATAAAATACCACAACACTACAAAACACAAATTGATGTTATCTCTTCAAAAGCACAATCAGAAATAAAATTCAGAAATCGATTTATTACTTACCTACTTACGTAAATATAAGCACAATAAATCCCCTGTTAAGACGTTGACTGCCATGTCATTCATACATGAATGACAGTATTGTTTCCATTTGGGTCCCGTCATACATATACAAATGACGTGGTATTTATGAGTAGATGCCACGGCATTGAAATATGAACGACGTTAACGGCTAATAACTATAGAGCGTTATAGTGTGGCCTGTAAAGAACACACTGATGTACGTGGTTTGGCCAGATTCCCACAGGTACTGTTTTTACAGTCGTTTAAAGCTGCTAAATTATAAACAGAAAAACATCTAATTCAAACCACTTTTATTTTGTCAATTCTTGCAGAAAAACATATTTAATACTAATATCAGACTTCAAATAAAAACAAGCATACGTGTAATAAAATAGCTACTTATTTAAAAAAAGAAAAACCAAATCTTTTGGTCCTAAACAATATCACTAATAAAAACAAAGGTAAAACACTTTACGTATAACAGAACAAACAGGTAAGTATCTTATTTTCTAATAAAAAAACACTGTGAAATCTTAAACCAGAACAATACTTGTTGCACAAAATTTATTTGTGCAACAACTGCCAAGTGGTACTAGCCCCATCCATAGCATTAAGCCAAAGAACTTTTTTACTTCGTTGGCATCTGTCGGTATCCATTTATTGATACGAGTATGCTTTGTTTGGGAACGAATCGCACTACCTATCAAGTCCTTCAGCAACATCTTCTTCACCTGAGGAAATAGACAACCGCTCACCTGATGACCAACCAGGGTCTTTGGTGGAGTCATCCGAACTAAAAAGATCTTGATCGTCGGAATTTTAAAGCTCTGTGTTTGCGGCTATTTCTTCTAGCTGATGTTGTGTCAGCGGTTCTGTGCGACGTCTCTTACTCATATTGGATGTTTACACCAGAAAATAAGCACGTATTTCATGATTCCTAACATATTTTAGGGCCATATATAAATGATATGGTCTACTGCATGAAAAACCAGAAAGCTTTTGTTAGGGAGCCGCGTCATTCATATAGGCATGACAACAAAAATCTTAAAAAATGTCAAGTAAAACGCCAAAAACATGACAGATAGCCTTAACGCGGAATAATATGAAGGCCAAACCCTAAAGTTTGATCACCTTGGCCCCCTAAACGACTTAACCTACAATCCTGTGGCAGTCAACGTTTTAACGGTTTAAAAGACCTATTTTGAATTTTCGGAATTTAAGACTGAGAATACCCATACCCTTGTACCTCATAATTTTTTTTCTTGATAACTGCAAACAGCAAACAATAAATTACTTTGTAATTGAAGATTTATAAAATTGTTTATCTTCAGTCAAGATTCTTTCAATTATGCACAATTTGCTATTTATTAAGAGTATATGCAAATATGTAAAAAAATGCATTTAATATGCAAAATATGCGCTTTGCATATTTGGGTACATTATTACTAGATAACAATGTTAAATATCTTCTGCAAAGGATACAAGAACCGACTGACGAATGCCTATTTTATTAGCGTCCGAAAGATAAAAGTAATCTTTCGGAAGGCGGCTTAAAAAATTTCGAAAGCCGCTGGGCTAAGTTTTTAGATTTAGATGGGAATTATGTTGAAAAATAAAATATATTTTTACCCTAAAATAAGTATTACATTGAAAAGTCACTCTCCCGCTAAACTCATCCTATATCGCGCTACCCACGTTAATACACAACCAAACAGAGACAAATTAATTTACCACCAACCGGGGTTAACTTAATCTAGACATAGATTTTTTTGATATATTTCGGTGGACTTTGATATATTGTCCGCACCACAATGCAGACCACATAAATTTACGGTTGTCCCTCTGCAACATATCAAACACGCAACGATGAGAAGACAAGAGAGATAACGTCGGGCCTAAATCCTACAACCTTGTCCTCGTTTTATTGACACTATGCGTAACGTCGTCGGGATATCCTGATGGGGGTGTTCATGTTCGTCGTCATAAAGTCAACGAAGCGGGAAGTTTTAACAGTAAAGAGTTCGACTACCTATTGTTTGATATATTTACCGCTAGATGGCGAAACTAAGAGAATAAATTATTGCTGTTAAATGGTACGGAAAACTGTAAGTTTATTAATGGTCGTTAGTTTGGAAATACTCCTAGTTAGACGTATTTTAACATCTTAAATAGGATTTTAGAGAAAGTAAGTAGTAAATATTTAAATTCGGTTACATTGATGAGATTTTATTGCATTCTAAAAATGCAGAAAACAAAGGAATAATGTAATTCGGTAAGCTTTCGCGGTATCTAATTAATACACCTTTCTGTCAAGTGTCAATGTAATAATTTACATTTGGTTGTTCATACTATCAGCTTCTTCAAGATGCAAAGAAATAATTTCAGAATATTTTAATCTACTCTTTTCGTTATAACATTATGGGATGAAAGCGTAAGCATATTTTGGTGTATATTATTTTATGTGGTAAACGTACAATGAATGGTGAATAATGATTCATAAGGACCAGAGTGTCGCACAGAAAAATGCCTTAACTACAACAGCAAGGAACACGAAATGCCTGTGATGTACAATTCACAATTAAGCGCGGGCAGGCGAAAATAATATAAAAACGTCGCTAATGAGTCTTTATAACGTCAAAATAGTATCCGAGTCGAAAAACGTCCGTGATCTTCATATTATGCAAATATAAAGCGTAATTCAGGCCATACTTAATAGAGGGATTATTTGTAGGTTAAAAAATATAAAAATTGAGGTATTCTGACAAGGCTGAGATTATTTAGTGAGATTAAACAAATTTAGAACAACCTATGCACATAATGATGTATGTTATTCCTACAAACGTAAGTAATTCAACCTGAATATTGCAATTTAAACAAAACTCTAAGAAATTTGTTTTTCACGTTCTTCGATTAATTGCAACAAGAATATAAATAATGGCCGATAATGCAGTAGTAAGTCGATGATTTATCCTCTTGGAGATCTTTTCTTTATCGGTTAACGTGAATAGCGATAGATAAATATTTTAAACCGATCCACGAACGCGCGTGTAATAATAACTCGTGACCTCACATTCTTTTTATGTAATATATATATATATATATATATATATATATATATATATATATTGTAATAAATACTTGCCCCACGTTGTATGCCAAAAATGTAATAAATATTTGCATCACGTTGAACCGTAAAAAAATGCTGATATTATTCTCTCGTTCCACGTTGATCGTCAATAATCTAGATTAAACAATGAAAATAAATAATTTCTAAACGTATGTCGATGATAATATGTTATCATATTTAATTCGACACGTCTAATGATATATCGAGGTCGGTATTACCAACAATACGGTCAATAAACAGATTAATAAAAAAAAATGTCTTCCAAAACTAACATTTCCCGGAGAGAAAAAGAATATTTTCTTTCTGAGGGTGTAGTTCTCTACAACTTTGTTAACTTTAATAGGTAAAAAATCTTTTTAAATAACATAAACTATTTATTTTCAATATGAAATTAGGTCTGATATAGTTATATACATCTGTGGCTATTTTATATATAATAAACGCTAAGTTGCCGTGGCAACCAGGCATGAAAACTTTGTCCCCGCGATACGTACACAGTGTAGCTAATTAATGATGAAATATGTCGAAAACACCAATATAATAGCACTTTGTGTGCCCTTAAATAAAAAAAATAAATAAATATAATTTCATTGTATAAAATTTTTTAAAAGCAAAATGGTACTATTTCACTTTTAACGAGTGCCCAACACTAACATAAATTGTCAAGTTTAGGAAAATGACAGAAGTCAAAAAATTAAACTTAGACAACTGTCATAATTACAAGGTAATACAAAATCGTATTACTTTATATTTGCGAGCAATACTACCCGACTATCTACACATTTTTAATTAATCGCATTATATTTGCAACCAAAAATAAAATGATTGAGCACTAGAATCATATTTAGCATCCAAACATAAAATAGCTATAGAAGATTTTAATTGGCGAGAGAATATAATAACAAAGTTACAGGAACGAAATAAACTACAGACCCCATTTCAGAAACTTATACACCAAAGTAAGTATATTATTCATTCATGTTTATACTTCATACAATATTAATAAATTAATCTGAAAAGTTTTAAAATTATATTGCTAACTCATCACAATACAACAAAAAAAAAATTTACCTATTGCCATAATGAATACTTTAATGAACCAAAATAATAAATCCACCATGACTGTGACAATAATGTAAAACTTTAATTATTATATTTATTTACAATAATATACATGAAATATGTTCTTTCCTTTTTGTGTCAAAAGTGTGGTTAAAGCACAAAATTTACATATAAAAAAAATAATAATTTATTTAAATTAAGTGTTATTTAATAAAATATTATATTTACCGTCATTTATTAAACAATTTAAAATTGGTTGGCCAACACATGATTCATGGTCCATGTGGAATATATAATCCAACTTGCGTCTGTATGGACAATGGCAAATGTACGAAAAATTTTCCAAAATATTGGTATAATAATAAATACGACAATAAGAGAAGGAAGAATAAATTATAGACGACCAAACAACGGTAGAACAATCGAACTTCGTCGTCTAAATGCCAGATACGTGGCAAGTAATGCATATGTTGTTCCACACAATCCGTACTTACTATTAAAGTACAGAACACATATTAATGTGGAAGCATGTGTCAACATTCAGACAATAAAATACCTTCACAAATACTTCTTCAAAGGAAACGGCCATATAACAATGGAAGTAATACAAAGACAAGATAACAGTGAACCAAGGAATGGTAATGAACAACAGACAATTCATTATAATGAGATAAAATCATACCTGAGTGGTAGATATTTAAGTCCTCCGGAATGTTCTTGGCATATACTACAAATGGAAATGCATGAAAATTCACATCATGTTGAACGTCTTCAGATAAACTTACCAGGGCGACAATATGTTTCATTTCGTGATGGACAAGAACAAATTGTTCTTGTCCATTGTTACAATTGTCAATTGTTACAATGGTTTGCTAACAATTTAGATAACGAATATTCAAGGCAATGGTTATACACAGAATATCCGATACATTACGTGTGGAGACAGTAGGTGGAGTAGAAGACAACAAACTAGAAAACCAATCATTCCAAGATTAGTTAATGTGTCATTACGTAATGGAGAATTATACTACCTTCGACTATTATTGTTACATATTCGTGGTGCTACCAGCTTCGAAGACCTCAAAACCATCAACGAAAATGTCTTTGGTACATTTCGCGAAGCATGCCAAGAACGTAATCTTCTCTCAGAAGACAGAGAATGGATACGTTGCTTGACGGAGGTGTGTGGCAGAGACATGCCGAAACAATTACGTCAAATATTCGCTTTTATTTTAATATTTGGCGTAGTGGATGATGCACCAGCATTATGGACGCAATTTCGACTACATATGATTGAAGACTTTATACGCAGACAGCGTTTAAACGAGGAAGAAGCAGAAATTGCAGCGTTACAAAAAATTCAAACAATTCTAATAATAAATTGTAGGATACTAACTAATTACGTGATAAATGATAAATGATCCACCAGAAAATAACGAACTGTTAGAAGATCATATCGACATTAACGAAGAACAACGTCGAGCTGACATGATGATAAATAAATAAAATGATGAACAACGTAAAATATTCAACATGATCATGAAAGCAATAAATAATAATAACGGAACAAGAAAGGCTCTTTTTCGTAACTGGTCACGCCGGCACGGGAAAAACTTTTCTATATAAAACCGCTCTCACGTGCTTAATTGCGAGAGAGATCGAAATTTTGTCTATTTCATCAACTGGTATTGCAGCAGCGTTATTGAAACAAGGCAGAACAGTTCACTCAAGATTCCAGTTGCCAGTGCCTATTGTTGAAAATTCAACGTCGCGTATAGAAAGACAATCGAATGAAGCAAGATACATAAAAAATGCAAAATTAATCATCTGGGATGAAGTAAGTATGGCTACACGAGTTATTTTCGAATTAGTTGATCGCACATTACGTTTTCTATGCGAAAATGACAAACCATTTGGAGGTAAATGTGTCGTCATTGGAGGTGACTTCAAGCAATGTTTACCAATATTACAAGGAGGTGACCGTGCAAGTATTGTTCAAGTCTCAATTAAAAATAGCCATTTGTGGAACAACTTTCGAACATTAAAATTACAAACCAACGCGCGTTCGACCAGAAGAACAAAATTTTATCGCTTGGTTAGACCAATTGGGTAACAACAAATTGCCAACATTGCGCAACAACCTTATTGAAATACCTCATGAATGTGTGGTGGATACGTTAAATGATTTAATTCAAAACATATTCAGATATCTTCGATTCGGATATGTATCGAATAAAGCTATTTTAACACCATTAAATGAAGATTGTTACATTATAAATCAACAAATATTACATAACAAGCAAGATGTTGCCAGTATAACATACTTAAGCGTTGATAGTATTGTGAGTGACGATGAAGCTGAAGAGAATTTATATCCAATTGAATTCTTAAATAGTCTAACACCAAGCGGATTTCCACAGTACAAATTGGAATTGAAAGCTGGATGCTCCTTAAAAATATAAACGTTAGAGCAAACTTATGCAATGGAACGCGCCTTTTGGTACATCATTTAGGAGATCATTTTATTGATGTCCAAATTATCAATTTCATTGGAGAATTATCTATCGAACATGTATATATTCCACGAGTAGATTTCATTTCAAATAACACATCGACTCTGCCATTCACTTTACAGAGACGTCAGTTCCCAGTTCGATTAGCATACTGTTTAACAATAAACAAAGCGCAAGGTCAATCATTCGATGCTATTGGCATATATTTGCCAAATCCAGTTTTTAATCACGGACAATTATATGTTGCTCATCTAAACAGGCAGAATATTTCTGGTACACGGTTACCTCCAAGAAAGAGAAAGGTGTCTTATACAGAAAAAAGAACAATTATCCAGATGAGTCTACGTAAAGATATTACAGTATTTCAAACGGAAGTAACCACCATATATTATTGTGTCGAAGAAATCACTAGGCAAGGTGGAATAAATCGCACAATAGACATTTTCTTCGTTTTTCATAATTTAATTTTAATAAAAACTAAAAGAAGAGTGAATAGTGAAAAGGACTCACCTAAACAGGCAGAATATTTCTGGTACACGGTTACCTCCAAGAAAGAGAAAGGTGTCTTATACAGAAAAAAGAACATTTATCCAGATGAGTCTACGTAAATATTACAGTATTTCAAACGGAAGTAACCACCATATATTATTGTGTCGAAGAAATCACTAGGCAAGGTGGAATAAATCGCACAATAGACATTTTCTTGGTTTTTCATAATAAATGCTACTTTTATTTTGAATTTAGTTGTCTTTTATTGAATGACTAACTTCTGATACTTAATTTTCTTAGCAACTGAAGAAAGCATTGTGATTTTAAGTGATTTTTGAGTTTTTAATACCGCAAATCCTGCGGATCCGCGGGATTGATGACCCTCAGTCCTGCGGGCTTGCGGGATTGAAGTTTTGATGCGTGATTGGATTCTCTATTTTGATATAAAATCAATGCATGATAGCACGAACTGACAAATAAGTTGAATTTTTGGGTCCAAAACATTTAGCCTGCTTGCTCGGGATTGTATTAACAATAAAAACGAAATACGTTAAATAACAATAACTAACAATAAGAACATTTATGTGTTTATCTTTATATAAGATTACTCGAGTGGAATGAATTAAATCCCTCTTGAGTGTTATTTATATTCATGGGAAAACTCTCGCATATTCGATTATCTCGATCCTTCTGCATCAACATTCTACTAGACGGTGCTAGGCCCTGTGATACCTGATGTATCGTCGGATAAGTCATCACTATATGTCATAGATGAGTTTGCAAAAGTAGATAGACGTATGGCATTACATTTTAAGTAAAGTAAGATTATATTGTAATTTGTAACAAATTTCATTTTTTATGCGCCTCCACCAACGAAATTTTTGCTTAGGCGTTATTTTACTCTATAGTTTTCCCTTTTGTGAGGTTATGAACACGATACAGCTGCACGCTAATAAGTAAGTGTGTGCTAGTCTAATATTATAAAAACAAATTTTATTTTAATATATCAGATATAACAAGATTTATGAAGAAAAATAAAACCTATGCAAGAGCTTTGAATCTAAGAATTAAGACTAAATGACTATATTAAATAAAACTGGTAAATCGATATTATTCAACACTTAAATGATTTCTTGGTCTTAAATATTTTTAGTTTATCACTTGCATGATTTGTTTTATTGTGACAATACTTGGAGAAATTTAGATACACTCGAATCAACTGCAATACTGCTTCTAGTTATAAATGTATAAACTTGATCGAACAGCTAATATGTTTCCAACTCCATCGTTCCTAGACCAGGTAACAATAATTCTTCCATAGCCAGGAAATTATTTTCCAAAATACACCATATGTATCGAAATATGGTCTGATATTTAAATTAATGGTGATCCAGCCTTCTGGGTCCCTCTCCAGGTATTTTAAAATTATAAAATTGCTATTTTTTAAATTCACCTTCAAAATTTTCTGTCTATCTTTTTTACAGGTCAAAATAATTCTTCCTTCTTTTTTTTTTAATTGCCATGGTTATCTTATATACTTTCATATTTATCCAAGTCAGTTAGTTTTTTTTAAATGCCAGTTTTATATTCAATAAATCTAAATAACTTCTCTTTTTTTAAATTCAAATTTGAAAATGACAATCATATATGTAATTACGAATATTAAAGCTACTCACTTGCATATGTTAAATTTTACAATAATTTATATAAATTGACTAAATATAATTTTCATAATTATTCAACTTTCAAAATATAATTAACTAAAAATATTTACCAAGATTCAACTCTAATCTATATTTACAAAACCAAGATATTAAGAATAAGATATCTAATTTTCTTATAAACAATAACTATTTCAAATTCAAACAAAACAAATATCTCTTGCATATGTTAAAATTTAAAAATAGCATAGACATAATATTACAAATAGCTCATCAATATAATGGAGGTTTATCACATTATAATATATATATATAGGTCAAAATAAATTAAAAACGGGCAAGCGGCCTGTCAATTAAAACTCATTTATTTACTATCTCTATATTTCACAACGAGTTTGTTGCTTCTTCAGGAGATATACTACTAGATATTTGTTCCTCCTGAAGTAACAACGAACTGGTGGTGAAATATAGACATAATAATTAAATGAGTTTTAATTGACATACTGCTTGCCTGTTTTTAATTTATTTTAACTAATATAGTAACTCGATAATTTCTTTTAAGTTATATATATATATATATATATATATATATATATATATATATATTGAAGAAGTACTAAGCTTCACGTTGGGCTGGCAAATGAAGAAGTACTATGTTAGCTGATTTAATTAACTAAGCATACTGTGAGCGTTAAAACTATAAAATGAATGATGTAAGAAAAACTTAAAAGATTTGAATTTGAAAATTGGGCGCCAAGTTTTAACGTACTTAGTTGATCCAACACTATCTGTTAAATACCCCACTAGTTTCGGAAGAGCTTGAGTACTTATGCTTTATTTTCTATCCCAGGGCTCAAAAGTCGGTTGTTTGTATATCCCGTAAGTACAATGTAAATGGTATATTAATTAAACACAAACTCAACATTCAAACAATTTAAATAAAAGATCGAATCTAAATCAAAGTAAAGAAAATTTATTAGAATAAAAATAGATAAATGTAACAATTATTACGTGCGAATAAGAAATCTGTACATATGCTCGTATTATCTGAACTATACGGTAAAAAACGGTATTATGCAATTTTGCACATGTGTTTAATAACTATAGTTAAGGTTATGTATAATACAACAGTGCAAATAGATATTGAAAGTTACTTAAAAATAAACACATAAAGGTAAGTTACATATACAAGTTTTATAAAAGATTAAGAATGAATGAATAATTATAGATATTTAAATAGATGTTTCGAAATGTTGAAATTCATGTATTATATTTTGATGCAAACAATGTTTGATATTGTGTTGTGATGTAAATTTAATATTAACTTTTAAATGATGTTCTAGGTTTTATGGGAAATAACTGGAAAGGAACCTGGTATTTTTCCTGTGTCTAGGCTTGGATATATTTTCTGGGCTCGCAATTGTAGGAATAGATCAGAGTTCGTCTGCTCCTATGGAAGTCCCTGCGTCGGAAGCGGTTCAATGTTGGCGTTGTCGGTACGATGTAGTCCCAGTTCCGAAAAGATGCTTCGTTCGATATTTATTATATTCGACGTGAAGCGGGTCCAATTCTTCTCTCAAAAGTTCGGCCTGATTTCAAGGTATTAAATGTATACGGTTTTCGTAGGATTTACTTGATTTTTAAATAGTAATTTTAATCAAACTTTTTGTGATAGAGAAAATGCGGCCATTCGTTGTAAAATTTTAGTATCAGACGCTTTCTTCGGCTTTTGTTTTCCAAAGCCTGTGTTAAATATCGGCAAAAGCCTCTAAGTTTATGCTTTATTTGCATCTAATATAATATGAACTTTCATAATGTTATAATTTTAAAATAATAGAAAAATTAATTAAAGAATTTACAAAAGTTTATAATGTGGTTTTCAATGTTAGATTAGTTCAAAAATGCACCGTAAAAATCGCATTCGCGGGGTTCGGGACAATTTTAAATTAGTGGGCGTGGTTAACTCGCTTCGATATAAATCTTGATGTGGATAAATTAAATACCTGTAATATGGCGCGTATGATTTGAATTTGAAATGGAAAAATATAAATATAAAAAGTAAGTTTAAAAATCTGTGTTTCTTATTGCAGTGCTGGAATAAGTGTACTGGTTGAACCATAACAATATATATATATATATATATATATATATATATATATATATATGTTTATATATATATTTATATATATATATATATATATATATATATATATATATATATAGATAAAAGAAATATTTTTGGGAGTAGCGGCCGGGTAATTAAAACAATATTTAATTTGACGTTTAGATACTGTATGTAGTACCTTTTTCAAAAACTGTAAAATTTATTTGAATGTTAAAAATGAGACGGCATTATAATAAATCTACTTGTTTCGAATTTTCGTGGTGTAGTATATTGTGGAGTATTTGTTACGGCATTTCTAAATCAAATTTATTTAGAAATGCGTAATCATTTCTAAATAATCACAAGGCGTACTTTGGTAATTAAATTTTAGAAGTTGGCGCTAACAACCGCTGGCGCTGAGGGGTTTGGCGATGGAGGTAGAAAATTACATCTTTAAATGAATTTTTTTAAATAAAAATCGACTTGTCATTTTTTCTAAAACATTTTTTTCAACCATTTTAAAGAATTTATGGGTTACTTTCGGGAACTACTGCATATATATATATATATATATATATGTATATACAAGGTGTGTATAAATTGTCGCTAAATTGAAGCTACACGTAGCGACATTCTTCGTTCGGTTCTGAATAAAAAATCTTAATGTTAAAATGTCGTATCATGCTTCGTAAATTCGTAAATGTCAAAATTTGACAGTAATGATTTTGATTGAACTCACTTTGAAATACAAACTTATTGTTCTACAACGTTGCCAAATGTGTTTTTCGTGGAAGTACGTTAATGAATAAATGTTTAAAACAAGCTTTTAAATCAAAAAGAAAACGTTTACGAAATAATACTAGTAAAATTTTTTTCTTTAAACTAAATTGCATCTATCTCTATTAACAGATACCGAAGAGCAAAGTTTAGTTACGCACTAAAAGTCTGAACTTCAAGAACCCCGTGAAAACAAACGAAGCATGATACGACCTTTTAACATTAAGATTTTTTATTCAGAACCAAACGAAGAACGTCGCTGCGTGTAGCTTTTGCGACAATTAGGTTTTTCACTACTCCACATTCGAGTATTTTGGGAATTGACATACCCCGAAAGATGAAACCATGCTTCATCAGAGAAAAATTACAAATTTAGCAGGTCATCATCTTCTATTAAGTTATTTGCAAACCACTGGCAGTACGCACGACGTCTAGGGTAGTCTACCGGCAAAATAGCCTGATGTGATTGCATCTTATACGGATGCATGTGTAAGTTTTTCTTTACAATTTTCTGACATGTTCCATAAGAAAGTCCAATCTCTTGAGAAAGGCGTTTCAAAGGTTTTGTGGGTTCATTTACCATACGTTGACGAACATCATTTATAACTTGTTCCGAACGAACAGTTGGTCTGCCAGTACGTGATTTATGACCCACAGAACCAGTCTCACGAAACACACCAACACAATTGGAAAGGCAATTATAAAAATTTTTGGGAATTACAGCTAACTCTGGAAAGTGCTCTCTAAAATCATCCAAACATGCACGTTGACTGTACACCCAAATTCCATCAATTCGCACTCCACTCCGAAAATAGGCTTCAAACATGTACGCTTTTCGCACTATATTGTAAACCATACTTGAATTTACTCGAATGTGCTATGTTTCAAACTCGACGTTCAAACTTGCTTTCAGCAATTCTAACACATTAATGGATGACAGATAATGTCACTGTCAAAATAATTTACAAAACAGAGTTATAGTTCCTAACTTAAGTTCAGACATACAATTCATATTACAAAGCCATCTTCGTCCTAGAAACTTTATGATATCACGGTAGAATGAAAATACCAACTACCAATATACCGCTAGAGCAGCGAAAGAATGGAGCAGCATCAATACCAAAATAGCTTCCTTTAAAATTGAAAGTACCAATTAGCAATGGTATTTTCATTCTATAAGATCACCTATAAATTTAAATGCTAATGTCTGATGAAGAAACAAATACAGTTTCGAAGCTTTTTCGAAGCAATAAATCGTTTTATTTGACTATACATTGACCCAAATTCTGTTTTTATTAACAGTGAAATTCTATACATATACAAGGTGTCCCGTATCGTTATGTTCAAATTTTAGGAGTGTAAAGTAGACTTCATTTCAAGTAACAAAAACGCAAAACTTGTATATCCATTTTTATTTGTTTCAAAGTTACAGATCTATGAACGTGATTGTCAGATCATGAAAAAAAATGTAATCCTAGAGTCAATAAAAACTGATTTTATTTAGAAAAGTTCAATTAATAATATTTTCTAAATGTCCACCTCCTTGTTGAATGCAGGCTTGCGCCCATAAGCCAACAGAAGTAGTACTTATCCGAATTTCATACTTGTTTTGTCGGATTTGCTCGGCAGCCAGTTGAATACGATCCAACAACTCTTCTCTTGTGTTCGAAACTTGCGCGTAGCCTAAATTCTTATGTACCACCATAAATAAAAGTCAAGGGGATTAAGATCGGGTGATCTGGGTGGCAATGCAACAGGATCACCTCGACCAATCCATCTTGAATAATTGACGTTAACCCAATTTCGGACACCAATTCCGAAGTGGTGGAGCCCCATTCATGTGAAACCATATATCTCGTCGAACATTCATTGGGACACCACCTAAAAGACTTGACAGCTTGTCAATAACAAATTGAAGGTAATTGTCCGCATTTAACGTCCCACGAAGAACGACAGGACCAATCAATAAGTCATCGATTAGGGCCGCCCAAACGTTAATAGAAAATTCATGTTGAAATTTAGATGGGCGTATGGCTTTGGGATTTTCTGATGACCACCTGTGCAGGTTTCTCAGATTTGTAACACCACTTCTCGTGATCGTAGATTCATCTGTCCAGAGGACAGTTCTGCAGAAATTAAAATGAACTCGTGACTGCCTTAATATCCAGGTAGAATAAACTAGACGAGCATAGTGGTCTGCCTCAAGCAAACCGCGTTCTCTGCGATAGTGATATGGATATAGGCCCTCACATTTTAAAATTCGCCAAACTGTCGTTCGTGGCACTCCTAGTTGTCTAGCAATTCGGCGTACACTGAGAGTTGGATCGCTTGTAACAATAGCTACTGCTTCTTCCTCTAAGTTCGCTGGCAAATTTACTCCTCGGTCGAAAAGATCATCACGCAGTCTGCGTTCCCGAAATTGTCTGTGTACTTCCAGAAACGTTCTGTAATGAGGAATGCGCCTATCGGGAAACCGATGTCGCTATTCAATAACTGCTTGACGTGCACTGCCGTTACAGTAGTCATACACAAAATGCATGTCCGCATACTCTTGAGAAGAAAATCGGTAAGGCATTTTGAATATAGAAAACGTGTCCACTCACTAACAAGCTGTTGTATGAACTGAAACGTAATGTAATCCTTTATTAAAAAATGCAACGTTACATTTGTTTATTGTATTATATTCATGGTTCAGCACTTACGAAATATGTAAGAACCTTCTTTATCATAAATCAATTTCCAGTACTCTTTTTTGTAGATCTCCAAGAAATTACTGTATGCACTACGACACGAGTTTATTTATTTTAGTATAACATTTTATAATGCAACGTTAACAATCATAGGCCTGTTATTGAATCGTATAACTATTTTTAAATAAAATTAGTTTGTATTGACTTTAGGATTATATTTTTTTTCATGATCTGACAATCATGTTCACAGATCTGTAACTTTCAAACAAATAAAAAAGGATATACAAGTTTTGCGTTTTGTTACTTGAAATGAAGTCTACTTTACACTCCTAAAATTTTAACGTAACGATATGGGACACCTTGTATATTAGAGTTAATCATCACTTTATACTTTATACTAGAATTTTACAAATTTTTATGTATATATATATATATATATATATATATCATAAATATATGTTATTATATAATTATTTTTATATGTTATTTAAATATCTGTACACTGGCTTATCATGCCGGAAGTTCTATGTTTAGGTTCCTGAGTAGGCTGTCCGAGGAGGTTTTCGTGGTTTTTCTTCTCGTTCAAAGCGAATGCCGACAGCTTAACATCTTAAGTCGCTCCATGGGCACGGACATAATAATATCTCATGACTTGCTAATCCCCCGTAATTGACGTCTTTCTGTCTGAGCCATTAATTATTATTAAACTTAAATGTATCTTTGAATATTTTACTTTTATCCATGGCAACTATAGATATATAAATCTGATATTAATATAGTGTCATTTATATTTTTAATTTCTTTGAAAAAGACACTACGTGTTGAAACATGTAAGAGTGTTTTAAATATACAAATATCAAACTAAAACAGACCTTAAATCGCCAACTAATTTAATTTACTACAACATACAAAGGTCAAGAAATAATTAAATTTTTAAGTTTTATTTGTAAAGTATTTTTTAAAACAATTGATTTTATTCCCAGTATATACCTGGAACTGATTAACGAGAGAGTTTATAATACATATGAGCAAGGCTGTAGTTATTAAAAATTGATCAAAGTGTCCTCAGCTGTGCTTAAACAAACGATATGTAAAATTCATTCATGTACCAAGAACAAAGTACTATAAAACTGGGGCACATTTTATGGTTTACCTGGAAGCCATTTAAATTTTATTTAGGCAAAATTGGATTTTAAATGAATGACAAAGAATTTCCATTAAAATTTTATGTTTATCGGTAGAATGTTCTTTCTAAAAAATGTGATCCAAATTCAATAATTACAGTCTTATTCTTTTGCTTTTCCGCTTTTGTCAATTGCTTTTCCGTATTTGTCTAATGATTTTCTCGTTTTGCAAACGTCAAATTTGTTTGTCAAATGAGATTCTACTTTTGTCAAATCACTTTCCCGTTATGTCAAATGCTTTTCCCCTATTATTTATATTACATATTTTATACAAATTTAGAGGGAGTAAGAGATTTATTGAAATATACGATCAACACATACATAATCTAACACATGTAACTTATTTGGAACTTACTGCAAGTGAGAATTAATGAATATTAAATCTCATTCTTACATATAAATGTCGACTTATGTGATGCGTTCATAACTACAATCCGACAAACTAAGTTTGTACCAGTATGCAGAACACACCCTTTCGCGACAACGAACTTCCTGGTAATTAGGTTAATTAAGAATTGCTGAAAAAAACAAGTCAATCAACGGGAAACGTACAGACGGCGTTTCGTTCTGGTTGGAACTTTTCAATGCACGGCATTCCTCGAAGATGGACATTGCTTTTCATTTCTATACTTTCTGTATATATAGTTAACATTTGGAACTTACTGCAAGTGAGAATTAATGAATATTAAATCTCATTCTTACATGTAAATGTCGACTTATGTGATGCGTTCATAACTACAATCCGACAAACTAAGTTTGTACCAGTACGCAGAACACACCCTTTCGCGACAACGAACTTCCTGGTAATTAGGTTAATTAAGAATTGCTGAAAAAAACAAGTCAATCAACGGGAAACGTACAGACGGCGTTTCGTTCTGGTTGGAACTTTTCAATGCACGGCATTCCTCGAAGACGGACATTGCTTTTCATTTCTATACTTTCTGTATATATAGTTAACATTTGGAACTTACTGCAAGTGAGAATTAATGAATATTAAATCTTCTTTATTAATTCTCACTTGCAGTAAGTTCCGAATGTTAACTATATATACAGAAAGTATAGAAATGAAAAGCAATGTCCGTCTTCGAGGAATGCCGTGCATTGAAAAGTTCCAACCAGAACGAAACGCCGTCTGTACGTTTCCCGTTGATTGACTTGTTCTTTTCAGCAATTCACATGTAACTTAATTTAAAATTTCATTTCTCTGTAAACAATCTGGTAAATAAGACTCCATGTGTTGTATATAATGTAGACAGTTTTGCGGAGTTATATGTTCAGATGCATTATGAACTGCGTCGTATAATTCATTTTCGTTCGCCGGTTGAGCTCTTCGTATAATTTGTTTCCATTGGTTGAAGAGTTCCTCAATGGGATTTAAAAATGGGCTATAAGCGGAGAGAAACACTGGCAAATGACCATGAGCTCTAATGAGGGCCAACACTTCATTATTTCGATGGAACCTAACGTTGTCCATAATAAGATGTGCTCCTTCTACATCGTTCTGATGTAAATTGTTAATTAATGTTGTAAGAAATTCCGAAAAATGAACTACATTGTAAGGCATATTTTGTATTTGAAGCACATACAAGGAATTAGTGTTCATGGCAGCAGCAATAGAATAATTGCGTCCTTTTAATTGGGCTTTTATTTTTTTTGCTCGAGTATTTTTAATAGACCTTCCATAGGAAACTCTTGAGTTCACTTGTATACCGTACTCATCAATAAAATAATTTTCTCTTAATTCTTTAAATTTTCTCTCTTTCCAGCATAATTCTATTGTAATATACGGCACAATCAAAACGAGCTTGAATTATTTCTGATATATTTCTTCTTTCAGGAACAAATGACGTTCTTTTAAAAGAGTAGTGAAAGCTTTTAAGGGCTCTATCAATCGTCGACAATGATATTTGTTGAAGAAGTGGCCATTCGTTTAAACATTTTTCTTTCAACTCACGCAGAGTAATGGAGCAGTCCTCATCAATCCAGTCGCAAATTTGTTCTTTCTGAGCTAAAGATAATTTTGGCTGTCGATGCCCAGCACTTACCTTTGCAACATTATTAGTCCTCCTATAAGTTGCATACATTTTTCTAACGGTATCAGGTAAAACCGAAAATTGTTGTTGTACATTTTTCACCATGGAACCATTATTCAAAAAATTAATGACTAAAGAATTGTTACGCTACGCATATAAAAATATTTTTAATTATTTTTTAATAATCTCGATATTTCGTCTTTAAATATCATAATATTAACTTAAGACATTTTTTTGTACATTTTCGTTACAAAGAGAAAGCATCTCTTTTGTTATATCTTAACCGAGACTCTTCGTTTTCTACCTGACGGTCAGCAACCCTAACGTTACTGTGGAATTTCTTTCTATTTACATTTCGTTTTAAATTCTTTTAATTGAATTACATACATCTTCCTTTATATGTCGTGTTTCATATCATTAAAAAGCTTAAGTCACAAGCGTTATTTTAATAATATTTATGCCATCGATAGAACACCTCTTCAGGTCCCGCTTCTTAATTAATTAGAATTCAAGATATCGACCCTCTCTTCGACTTAGATCATAAAACAGACCGTTTTCAAAAACCGGTGTTCTATCGAAAAACGATCAGTCCGATCGTCTCTTTAGAACCTTCGTGAGTTAAACATCTCCTCGTGCTGTTCAAGTACACAATGCAACTCACCACGTCGTCCGGCCTCTTTCGCTTCTAAGGTAAACTGTATTGTTCTATATATATTATTTTTTTAAGCGAATCCACATAATTCACATTAATTTAACTAATTAATTTCTTATTCCTCCGGCCAAACATCGCTCTGCATACCTGTCCAGGTATATGACGCACCACGTGGCCGCCCATCGCCGCAAAACAAAGGTAACTCTGTATTGTTCGATACAGAGATTATTTTATATTAATCCTAATTAATTAACATTTAATTTACTACTCAAGTTAACGTTCGTTTTCAGTGTATTTTGTGTTAATTTTTAATTACTTATTTACCGCTCCTTGTGTATATATTACTTTTGTTTTAATTACTTTTAAATATACCAATTTCAATTTCTTTCTTATGTAAATATAAATACAAACTTTAAGGACTACGCTTATGTGTTTTATTTATTTAGTAAGTAAGTTATATATATATTTTAATTAACAATCATCACGCACGTCCTGGACCTTTGAAGAAACTTCACCAGCACCACTAATTATTTTATTTATCTTAGAATAATTTCATTATTATTGGCACGGCACATCCACATCCAGTACAAGCCGCCGTTTGTAATAGTACGTATTTCATTGCTTATTTTGGCATTTCTTCTCCTGTGACCATTGTTATCCATATCAATACACCAAATATTTAAGCACGTAAAATGTATGCGAAGCACAATTGACAAATACGGAAACACATTTGACAAATAAGGAATTTCATTGACAAAACAAGCCTACTAGTACAGAATCATTGGAAAAGCATTAAACACATTTTGAAAAGCAATTGACAAAAGCGGAAAAGCAAAAGAATAAGACTGTGTTCTCCAAAATTGGAACAAAGACGCTCACAGTTCATGTTAATTTATTGTATAACATCTGGATATTGCAGGTACATTATTAGCGGACTTAATAAAATATTATCCCTAATTATCTGAAGTTCTGAATTTCCGATATATTATATCCTTCAACGAAAATTCGGTACAAAGGAAATGCTATTTCTAAATAGTTAGTAATATATTGTATCGGTGTATAAGTTCCTAGCGTTTTATTAAACTAAATATTTATTGATTTCTGAACAAATAAAATATATGCACAAATCAAGAATATATTCTCCACCACTATTTACGATTGTCTCATAACGATATAGTGATTTTTCACTTTAACGCCTGAAGAAATCCGGTGGCTGAGCCAATTTTCAAGCACAACGTCTTTATTAAAGAAAACTAAATTCCCTGAAGACTGTTTTATATAGAAAGCGAAATTTTACCAAGCCAGATAGGAGAACAAGGTAAATGTGGAATCATCTTCCAATACAGTTTTTGAATAGACGCTTATGCATTAAATTTTATTGCTAATATTTACATAAATTCAAGCAATATCAAGTAACGCAGGGTTAGTTAGTGATTTTCTTATTATTCTAGGCAAACAGTACGTTTCGCCTTATAAGTTTATTGGACAAAGTTGTTCCTATTGAGGCCCTCTAAAGGCTCAACTAATTTTTTTCCAAAAATATTTCATGCACATATTCTTGACACTAGCGCCAGAGGCTATCATAAACATTGACCGTGAAAACCTATAAGCCAGATTATCTTTCCTTATTTAATACATTCACTTAAAGATGTTTACTAATATTCTTTAAAATGTTAAGACAGAACTAATGGAAGGCAATTAATAGTTTCAAAAATTTACCGTAACGATATTGTTTTGCCAAATCATGGCTTCATCAGGTGAATAAAAATCGATTATGATATTGTAATTTTCAAGCATAAGTGTGTATATACTAGTATTACATATGCATACCTAATATTCACTACCAACTCCACTAAAAGAAATTCATTGGATGCCATGGAATATACAAGTGTCCCGTATCGTTATGTTCATATCTTTTGAGTGTAAAGTAGACTTTATTTGTAGTAACAAAAACGCAAAACTTGCATATTCATTTTTATTTGTTTCAAAGTTACAGATCTATGAATGTGATTGTCAGATCATGAAAAAAAATATAATCCTAAAGTCAATACAAACTGATTTTATTTAAAAAAAAGTTATACGATTCAATAACAGGCCTGTGATTGTTAAAGTCGCATAATAAAATGTTATCCTGAAATAAATAAACATGTGTCGTAGTGCATACAGTAATTTATTGGAGATCTACAAAAAAGAGTACTGGAAATTGATTTATGATAAAGAAGGTTCTTACTTATTTCGTAAGTGCTGAACCATGAATATCATACAATAAACAAATGTTCAGATGACTGTTAACGTTACATTTTTTAATAAAGGATTACACGACGTTTCAGTTCATACAACAGCTTATTAGTGAGTGGACACGTTTTCTTAATTCAAAATGCCTTACACAGACAATTTCGGGAATGCGGACTGCGTGATTATCTTTTCGACCGAGGAGTAAATTTGCCAGCAGACTTAGAGGAAGAAGCAGTAGCTACGTCGAATCGCTAGACAACTAGGTGTGCCACGAACGACAGTTTAGCGAATTTTAAAACGTGAGGGCTTATATCCATATCTCTATCGCAGGCGGCACAGTTAGCTTGAGGCAGACCACTATGCTCGTCTAGTTTATTCTATCTGGATATTAAGACAGTCACGGCTTCATTTTAATTTCTGCAGACTAGTCCTCTGGACAGATGAATCTACGTTCACAAGAAGTGGCGTTACAAATCTGAGAAACCCGCATAGGTGGTCATCGGAAAATCCCAAAGCTATACGCCCATCTAAATTTCAACATGAATTTTCTATTAACGTTTGAGTGGCCCTAATCGATGACTTGTTGATTCGTCCTGTCGGTCTTCCTGGGAGGTTAATTGCGGACAATTAGAGGATGTTCCACTGAATGTTCGACGAGACATATGACTTTACATTGATGGGGCACCACCACATTTCGGAATTGCTGTTCGAAATTGGGTTAACGTCAATTATCAAAGATGGATTGGTTGAGGTGGTCCTGTTGCTTGGCCACCCAGATCACCCGATTAAGATCGTGTTCAAGAATACAGCCACATTTCCCAGCAGATTTCTCGCAAAGATTGGCTTCTTGTCAATGGATACAACAGAAAATTGTACTAGATTCTCAATTTTTGGCTCAAGTATAGTAAATCGAGGCTAATTTCTCCAGACATGATATTATTAATTGTCATAATAATCACACACGGGCCGAAGAAAACCCACACGAAACATTGGAAACCTGTCATCAACATCAATTCTCTACGTGTAGGCCAGAATTGTTCGAGATCAGTTGATAGGTCCATATTTTTTGCAAATGAGGTTAAATGGAGAAGTATACCGCCGTTTTGTTGAAGAGGGACTACCACTACTGTTGGAAGAAGAAGTTACATTATAATTAAGATTACAAATGTATTTATGCACGATAGTGCTCCAACACATTTCAGTTTAGTTGCTCGCGAGTTTTTAGACGGTGCGTATCAAAATCGGTGAGTAGGGCGACGACTGATGCCTCCGCGATTTCCAGACGTAAATTTTCTACTACATTTTTTTCTATTGGGTCACCTCAAATCACTAATTTATACGACTCCCATTGAAAATATTAATTAACTGGGAAATCGTATTGTTGCAGCATTTGAGACAATTCCAAACACTCCCGGTATTTTTGAGGGCACTCACCAATCAATACAACGGAGGATAGAAGCTTGCATTGCCGTTGAAGGCGGTCATTTCCAACAATTTTAAGTTAACTTTATTGTATTAGTACATTTTATGATGTAAACTTTTAATTTGCTATTAAACATCCTGTAACTTTAAAACTAAGCCGTTTATGATATACATTCATATGAACTTTTATGATCATAATAACCCTAGAAATCAGCCTATAAAACTTGTCGCATATATTTAGAATCATCCTGTATAAGAAACAGTTTGGAACTTTATATGTTGTTCCTTTTGCCCATTTATAAGAGGCGATTTATTATTAATGGATGATATCACAAAGCCACACAGAGCTAATGTTGTTAGGAGTTACCTTAATGAAGTGAACATTCTCACTTTGAACTGACCTTCAAGAAGTCCCGACCTCAGTCCCGTTGAACATGTATGGGACAGGTTGTAATACAGTGTTAGTTCACTTTTAGAATTATCAGAAGTTTTGATAGAAGAAGCTTGGGAACAATTGGATGATCGTTTATTAAGAAATTTAATTTCGGGCATGCCAATGCGTTGTCAAGCTATTCTTTCGGCCAGAGGAAGTAACGCTCATTATTAATTCTTATTATTTTGATTTATTTTTTGTTTTTTGTCATTGATTATTTTCGCAATTTTTATTAAATTTGGAAAAAAGGAAAAGTTTCCAAGTGAGATTTTAATTTAAGAAATAGTTTTTGACGTAGTTTTTGTTGGAGTAAAGGTTTTCTTCCGCGTTAAATGTGAGATATTTGCTAAATTTTAAGTATTGCGATAATTTTTTGGCGCAGTGTATTTGAAACTATAAATTTATTACTTATCTCTTAACTGTTATAATAAAGTTCCAACAAGTATCTCATTCTAATTAAATGCCTTCTACATTTTACGACGCTAATTATTCTAAAATTTTACCGAAAAAAAATCGAATAATCGCCATTAAGCAGAATTATAACCTACATCTATTAGTTTGCCGGAGCACTGCTTTCCATTAAGCTACTTAGGACTAAAGTTACGAATCATCGGGAAAGTCTTAAATCACATTAAGAAACAGATATTAATATTGTTTGCCCGTAATTGGCAGATTTGATGCAAATCAATTGCATTTTCGCAAAGTAATGTAAATGAATTAAATGCTTTCTACATTTTACAACGCTAATTATTCGAACTTCTTACCGAAAAAAAATCCCTCTTAAGCAGGATTCGAACCTACGTCAATTGGTTTGCCGGATCATTGCTATCTATTAAGCTACTAAGGATTGAAGTTTCAAATCGTCGGGAAAGTCTTAAATCATATTAAGAAACAGATATTAATATTTTTTACCCGTAATCGGCAGATTTGATGTTAACTTGTATGAAGTATCTCATTCGTCAATTAACGATTCTTTAAAATGATATAAAATAACCGGTATAAACAAAAATTGTTAGAAATTTTGTTACAATCTAATAGTAGGGTACAGGTGTTGTAGAAACTATATATTAGCCGATAAATTTAATCTGTAGACGAATAATATATGACAGATAAAATTTTCTTAAACATTTTTTTACTGTATGCTTTGATATAAATAGCATGTATTATTTTTTTCAGAGAACTGAAAGCGGTTTGTACAGACGCTCTGGCCGGCAAACGATATTCACAAGATATTGGCGTTGACAAAGTGGACAAATCATTAGTCGCGAATTTCGAAATACTCAATTTAGTGCCTGAGCACCCGCAAAAGGATCCAGACAGCATTGTCAGCGGTGGATTCAACAAATCTGAAATCCCAGGTAATATGAATTATATTAATGTATATTGATATTATACAAACGTGTACATAACTCTTTGGTTCATACAGCGAAGAGAAATATATTATATTATTGTTATATACAGGTTGTTTGTTCATTCGTTGATATAATATAAACAGTATGTATATGTACGTCAAGCATTTCAATATTCGTTGTTAATTTTTTTTAAATTATGTTGATTCTTAAGAAAAAGTCAACGTTTTTATGTTAGACAGTATGCATTGTGTTGAGGTAGGTATGTGATACAGTAGAAGAAGTAGCTGTTTAGTTAGTTGAAACACGCATTACAAAAAAGAAAACGTAGCGAATAAATATGCCTTCGTTTGCATTTTATTATCAGACTGGTCATTCATAAAATTATTTCTATTTACACGCCAACAGATGTGCGAAAATAAACATTTGATTTAAGGATCGATGTTCGCTTTATGTAAAAATATTCTTCTATGATTAGAAAAAACCTACTCACTTACTTCTAAAAATATCCGATTACAATACATTATATTAAATTGTTTTTCTTTTGAAAGAGACTCAACGTTTTGTAGTTCGTTTGAAATAAACGATTTCAACAATTGCTCAAAATTCTCACCATTCTCTTGGATACATAATATGGCGCGACGTAGAATTGATTAACGCACATTTAGAAATAAATTGCGTTCACGTACATTATTTGTTTCTGCAATAATACGTTCACGCAACACGTCAATATCGTTGACTTCCGTCCTATAGACTCGCTCCTTTAAATATCCCCACAGAAAGAAATCAATCGGATTTAGGTCCGGCGACCGTGGTGGCCAATGCACTGGCCCACCACGGCCTATCCAGCTGTCTCCAAACACATCATTTAAATATTCACGCACCACGCGGACAAAATGTATAGGTGAACCGTCATACTGATACAACATTGACACGCGAATATTCAAAGGAATATCTTCTTGTAATCCTGGCAGAATATACTATTCTAAGGGGACAACAACAAAATAAATTAATAAAAAGACACATTATTTACCAGACACAACTTAGAAATACGAACATTAAAGTTTCAGAGGTAAATATCTTAATATGACACGGTAAGCACAAGAGCGCCTTGAGTTCTATTGTTGGGTCTATTGTTGACAGGTCAGCACTTTTCCTTTCAACAACATTAGATTGCATGAAACTTACATAGAAGGAACACACACACATACACTATGTGTACAGACCGTCTTATAAACATTTTCCTATATTTTCTCCTTTTTTTTCGCGTTTATTTCAAAACTTTTTCTACCCAATTTTTTGGAAAAACATAAAAGTTGCAAACTTTATATCCTCCAAATTAGGCAAACGAGTGATTAAATACCCTGTATATAATATATATTTAATACATTTATTTGAATATTTATTTTTGTAAATTTACTTCAAATATGTAAGATAATACAAGAGTCATCTAGTGGCCACTAAGTAAAAGATCGCCAAACTTTTCAGTGAAGGTCACGAAATATGGAAACCTGCCGAGAGACAAGTGTCCCTTCTTGCATATTTCTCTTCGCTGGTACATACTTCAAGAAGTTCACTCTATCGAACTGGTATCTACGGAAAGTTAATTGAAATTTGCACCGCAGGCTTGTAGTCAGCTTAGTCTTTTCGATAAACATAAAATGAGGAGCTTTTTTTAAAAACGCAACATGTCCATCTAAACAACTTTGGAGAAATCCGTCAAAAACAATTGCGGCTGTTGTACATATCGGAAACAATATTTATCTTTTATAATGTTATTTATAATGATCTAAAATGTAATTTAGAAAAGGATTATATAATATGTGTGATGTATTTAATTCGATAGCATAAAACAAGTTTTGGACTCGTTGCATTTTGTTAAAAAAATGGGACATGTTACGATTTGAAAAAAAATTTCATTTAAATCATTGTATAAATAAGGGCTTTATTTCTAAAGACGCAATCAAAAATACTGTAAAATAATTATCAAATTATTTCTTCTGAAAATCAATTTGAAAAGTAGTCTTTATTTCATAAATATATATTCAAAAACACTCCAACAAAAATTCTTTATTATTTATCTGAAAACCAACGTAAAAATAAGACTAATACTAAAAGCAATACAATAAAAATTATAATTTAATTTCTTCTTCTGGTTCTAGGCAAACACACGGTTCGTCTTCTGATTGTAGCAATGGATCATCCGTAATGTGGTCGCGTAAAAGTTCGAAGTACCAACTAAATCTGTCTTCATGATACCACTCCTTACCAAACGTTTCTTCTAAAAGCTTATTAACGGCCTTTCCTTTATCTGCGGCCAGAAAACGTCCTTTGTTGCTCAAACGTATTTCCAAGTTTTTTAAATTTTTTCCTCACTTTAATAACGAATCAAATTTATTTGAGGGATCAGTTATTCGGAAATTCATTTCCATTTTTATTTTAACAGTCTTTCCTCTTCCTTCTAAATTTTCCTTTACTATAAAAACTTTCTTTTGCTCGCTTATACCCACAACTTTTTTAAATGTCTCCAAGAGAGATTTCAGATCATAAACGTACCAATCCTTGCCCATAACATAAACGTTGCCATATTGTTTGTATAAATTTTGATATTCTTCCGGTACAAGTATTCTAGAGTGACGCCGTAATTCTCGTTCTACACGGCCAAAAACACGATCAGCTGGCAAGTAAGAATGGCCGCGTACTGGGAAAATTAGACATATTTCGGTAATATTTGGTGGAGATTCCTTATACAGCCAATACATTAGTAAATGTACAATATGGGAGTTCTTATTTTGTCCCCCACACCCATCCGAAAAAAGTCGTATTTTTGTCACATTTTCTAAGTTTTGATTTCGAAGAAAATGTAAAAGAGCGGATCCCACCTCATTTGAACCTCTTCCACTTATATCTTCAGTCCACGTATAAAATGATGGATTAGTCGATTTTAAATTAACCACGCAAAATGCATAAAATGATATTTGCAAAGAATAATACGCTTCCTGTATTGGTAGTTTAGGCAGATTTTGCACTTGTTGGAGATCGAAACAGTAGCTTACTGTTCCCTCTACTTCTTCCTTCATTATTGCGTGAAACTGTTTAGCTCTCAATTTATGTATCTTTAAGTCACGTTTATGATTCTGTTTTTCCACATTGAAAGCAATTTTAATTTGATTTTTTAGTCTTTCACAGTAGCTGCAAATGTCACTAGCAGGGGAACCAAATCCCAGATTGAAATCATTAGAAAATATTTTGTGAAAGTAAGAGTGGTTAACCTGTTTCTCGGCATCAGCGCTGTTATTATACATTTTGGACATCTTCGAAATATTTAATTCCGCAGGTAGATAAAGTCTTTGTGATTTTGATCTATTATAGTGAGATTCGCATGCTTTGAATTTTCCAATAAATTCTTTTACGTTTCTTTTCTTTGCAGCAAGCTTATCTTTCCACCTATTACCACCTCTATTTTCTTTTTGCTCTTCTCCGCTTCTAATATTTCTAGCTACTAACAAAACTCTTCTACGATTTACTTCAAAAAACGTTTCGAAAAATGCTCGACATACTAAAAATTTTTGTTTCTCAGTACGAACCTGCATTATAACGAACATAGTTTGTTAAAAACAGTTTATAATATAAGTAGAATAACTTACTGTGTAACTTATTTGCAAATTATGAGATCTTTTCACAAGAACATTTCGCTCACGACGCCGTTTTGGCAACTGGATTTCAATTAAATTCACCAGCCTAGAATTCTGCTTGATTCTGTCGTTATCAATATAAAATTTTTTTTTTACTTCTAGCAAAATTGACATAGGTATTTGATGACACTTCAATTTTTTATTGATGGTATGATTGCAAGGGCGTCTCCATTTATGTAGATCTAGATCCTTTGCAGCATATCTACGAAACATTATGAAACACAGTTTGAAACAAAATCTAACCTAAAACTTACTTAGCGTTCCTTTTTGCAATTCGCTCCTGTGCCCGGGTCCTCTTTCGTTTTCTGCTTCCACGACTGTTCTCAGACACACTAACTCCTTCTTCACTATTCTCGGCATTCATATTTTAAATTGTTTATAACAATTTCACACACAAAACAGAAAACAACTAGCGAGATCACAATTTGTCGTACACAATGAGTCACACACTTTACACAGACGGACTTGTTGCAGTTTGCAAAAAAAAAGATTGTGGACTTGTAACATTTTGTTCGAAACACATCAAGTTCGGTACACATTTTAAATGGGACTTATTGTAGGTTGACGAAAATGCAAGTTGGCAGTGTATTTCTCACATCTTAATGAAGGTAAAGCCATCTATAACTCAATTTATGAAAGAAGTGGACTTGTTGCGTTTTGAAAAAAAGCTCCTCAAATTATTTAGCAGTTCCTTCTGTCTCTTTGTGACAACCTCAAAGGGCACTTCTTAAAGTGGCAATCCGCTATGTCAGTTCGTGACAACGGTCTCTCTGTGACAACGTCAAAACGCATTTATTAAATTTATGACGGCTCGCGTATTTATTAAATTGGTAGCTCGTTATGGACTTTGTGACATCGGCTTCTCCTCGACAACGTCAAAGTGCTTTTATTAAATTGATGGCTACTCGTTGTGTCACTTCGTGATAACGTCAAAACATATTTATCGCACACTTCAAGCCATCGATTTTGACTTAAGAAAAAGAAATTTGTTTGGTTATACTTTTATTTTACAGAAACCATAAACCATAAACAATAGTTTACTATAGTTCATAAAGTATAAGTTTTCAGTTCAAGGTCAAATTCGAAGCATATGATTCAAATCAGTACTGCAGAGTCAAATGAAGTCAGTATTCAATCGCGGAAACAACCGTTTGTCATCATAAAATATAAACGCCATGTTTCAATATTGTCAAAATTTTAGTATGTTACTTGCAATATAACCAAAGAAAGCATATACATAACCTACATGTCAAAATAATAATAATGAGTAAAGTGGGAACATTAATAGTTCAAAAGTATTGTTTCTTTTTTAGTTCTGTATAAATATATTCTATACAAGAAAACTATGCCGAAATTATTTCTTTAATATTTGAACAAATTATTTTAAATGTTATTCATAATTATAAACTCACGAAAATATTCGATCAAAACTTTATTTAAAAAGAAATATTTCAAGTCATATCAATAGTGAAATGAGGTATTGAAAAGATCTTTAGTGTTAAAAATGTTTGCATTATTAAGAAGGACATACCTACCAAAATCATTTTCTTGCACTATATCTGGGTTCAGAAGATTGGGAATGTATTAATTTGATGAATAATTTAGATTTCTACTTAACTTATATATTCTTTCAATGGAGACTGTGGTTAAATAATAATTTAAAAAAGGTATATAACCCCTTACCACAATTATTAGTCGTATCCTAAATACGTATTTCGACAACTAAGTTGTCATCATCAGTAGGTAAAAACTACTAATTAAAGTCACACGGGGTACAATAAAGTAAAGGAAGATAAACGCTTCCGCACAACTACTATACACTGCAACCCTGTAAAGACTAAATTTACCATGCACATCTCAAACTACGAGACAACGCACTTGTCTCTTGGAAAAGGTTTTTAAAAACATGTGTTAAAATATCGAACAAAGGGACGGCAAAAATTCTTCTCTAAAGAATGGGGGATGTAACATCAGAAATATAGACATGTGGGAATCCACACACGTGAATTAATGCAATTACCTCCTAAACATTGGTTGTTGAATGAAGCACTCGGTGTGTTTGTTTCACGAAATGTAAAATATGTTTCGCGTTTTTTGTGGAACAGATGTACCGGGTGTTTTGTTTATTAAATTATTTATCATGTTTCACCCAGAGCCTACCGTGAATTCTATACATTATTTTATATTGCTTAACTCCTTAACTAGGACATGCCACCTATTTATAATTAACTTTTAAATTAAATACCTACAATATCCAATTATTCTATGACCCTTTTCACGTGAAGTGATTCTCATTTAATATGCAAAAATTACCTCCTTAACATACCCAGAGACTACCGTGAATGTTATTCTCATTTAATATAATACAACAAGCCAGATGTCTGGTTTTTCACATATAACGCCCCATTCTTAATTTTGTCTTTCTCAGTATTTACAATGAGAGTTCGGCCTTTACTATATATATACGACTCTTTAACCATTTGTTAATGGAAAATTTTTTTACACTCCCACCTAATATAGATTTTGTCACTACCTGCGTACTCGAATGAACACGTTTAAATAACAACTATTAATTTATACATTGCACAAGAAATGCTCATACAGTTATATATACTAGTGTTTTGTGGAAATATAAGATGTTTCATTTAGTTTATTAGTAGGTCACCGTAGCTTTAAAATCGTTTTTAGTAGGCGCCTTCTTTAGAGAAGAATTTTTGCCGTCCCTTTGTTCGATATTTTAACACATGTTTTTAAAAACCTTTTCCAAGAGACAAGTGCGTTGTCTCGTAGTTTGAGATGTGCATGGTAAATTTAGTCTTTACAGGGTTGCAGTGTATAGTAGTTGTGCGGAAGCGTTTATCTTACTTTACTTTATTGTGCCCCGTGTGACTTTAATTAGTAGTTTTTACCTACTGATGATGACAACTTAGTTGTCGAAATACGTATTTAGGATACGACTAATAATTGTGGTAAGGGGTTATATACCTTTTTTAAATTAACTTATATATTGTTTATATTTTAAATAAATTTAAATATATTGGAAAAGAATGTAAAAGTTATGTTCGTAACTCTTTGAAAAAGAATTAAAACCTTTTGAAAGTTGTAAATATATGTTGTCAAATTACATTTATAAAATTATACATAAAATAGACATTTATATAGTCTACATTTAATATTTTATTGTTTCTTAAGAAAATAATGGTATAATAATACAATCCTAATCCATATTATTCTTTATTAGATGAAGATAATATTTAACAAACACATGAGGATTTTCTGATAACTACATTTGATAATTTTGCAGGTTAGTACACTACCAATAAGAAAAAAACAAACTTCATTCATATAAAACTTTGCCACGAGATCTTTATCATGTAATGTTTCGTTGAACCAGTGGCAGTAATTTCTTCGCTTCTTTATATTATGTGCATGCAAATGATACACATTGATGATTTTTATGGCAGCATTAATGTAACCATATTAAACTTCTACAAAATATAAATACAAAAATATTTTGTCAAAATAAGATAGTTACCTGCTTATTAATGTTTAGTGAACTTTTATAGAAGTAAACTTCCCTGTTTCATCCAAATAAAACCTCAAAAATATTACTTGTATTATTTGCAATAGGTATGTTATTTTTAATGTAAATGGAGTATATATTACAAAAATTAATGAAAACTAGTCAGTTTTTGATTCTGACTCAAAACTTGAGTCATTTACATTATTATTGGAGCAATCTCTGCCCTATCAAGAAATTGCTTCTTCTCATGCCATTTTTTAATTAAATTTTCCGTATGCCTAGCACAATTATACCAAGTAATTTCATCACACTGTTGCAAAGCTTCATTCCACATTTCTTTAACTCTTTCATCTGAATAACCATTTCTTCCAATATTTGAATTATAATAGTTTTTAACCTTAGTCCAAATCATTTCAATAGCGTTCAAGTCACAATGGTACAGAGGTAATCTTAAAACTTAATGTCCACTCACATTATTTCACTTATAATAAATATCTTCTCTTCTTTATGATATTTTACTAATTGAATTAATTCATTCTTAGTCATTGCAGGTGATCTTTTTTTCTCAACCATTCCATAATTTCTGTTTTTTGAGGAGGTATTTGGTTGTTTATTTTGACTAGCGCTATGATAAGGAGCATTATCTATTATTATAAGTGATGGTACCTCAAGATTTGGTATAAGCTGATCATTTACTCATTGCTTAAAGGAGTCACCATTCATTTCTCCATGGTAATCACCAGTGATTGTTTTTGATGGAAAAATCAGATTAACTCCTTTAATGAAGCCATTTTCTGTGCCAATATGTATAATAATAAACCGTTTACCATCGTAGTCTTTGGGTTTCCTAACACTTTTTATATTATCATTTTGCCAGGATTTCATTCTATTCTCTTTCGAAAAGATTCAAATTTCATCAAGAAACATAAACTGATATAAAGTTGAATTTAAGTTATTCATATATTCCCTTAAAAATACATTTCTCATTCAGACTATATTTAATTTCTCTGTGAGCGCTCTCCTGTTACACTCTTTCTTATATTTAAAACCAATATCTTTAAGCAATATTGCTAAAGTAGTTGTACTTGTATGAACAAATTCTTTCATAGCCAAAACATTGCTTAAATTTTTTAAGGTAAGATGTTTTTCTGAAAAATTTTAACATGTAATAAATATTTACAATATATTAAAAACATACTTTCTTTATACATGTCATAAACAGTATTTCGAACTTCCATTTTAGTTGCTTCTGCTAAGTCCTTAGTTTTTGGCTTCATACAAGACCTTTTTTTGCTAGGAGACGATAAGACTGGATTCTTAATGTTACGATGTTTAATAGTGTAGACCGTTCTACTAGAAATATTAAGGGCTTCTGCTACCCTCTAAAATAAAACTTATTTCATAATACCGCCTTATCTAACTGATAATGTGAATTACCTCATGAACGCGGTCGATGGACATAAATGGTCCACCATTCTCCTTTACCTGTTAATAGGCTGTAAGATTTAATACAAGCTGTTTCGCTTGAGAACCAAGAGGTTTACTTGGCATCTAAGAAATATTCTGTAAAATAAATAGGTTAGAAATGTCAAAGTAATAATCAAACAATTTCGTACTTATTGTCACTAATTGATATTACTATTTATTATCAGTATTGTTCTCAAAAAACCAGATTTTGTAATTTTTGATAAACTAAATATTCAAATTGGAAGAATGCTTAACCTAGAAGTCAGAATACCGGAAACAAAGTCAATAAACAACAATATTGAAATAATTTGACAAGTCGAATATCATAAGACTATCTCCTAGACAACCTATCCTTTTTATTTAATATAATATTTCAAAGACGTACGTCTTAACTCAAAATGACAAACGTCTGTAGTATTACAGCGCGTGTTCATGTGTGTTAGAAAGAGATAAAGTACAATTTGCGGTTCACACTTGGGCAGTACGAACTGAAAACTTATACTTTATGAACTGTAAAGTTGCATCGCAATCTGTTAAACGGTATAGGAATCTGTACGGAACGAGCAGACACACATTCATTTTTATATATTAAATATTGTATTATATTTACTGATGAGTGGACATTTTCTTTCCATGTGTATCACACGGACACAATTGCTGATTGGTGCAGTTGAAATAAACCGCATTCATTTCTTAAAGCGTAACAAGAGATCCGTAACTGTGAATAAACTGTATTTTATTATTAGAGATCGGACGCATCTGGCCGAAATTACGATGGACCATGTAAATAGCCTATAGCATCGCTAAATAAAACACGCAGTTATTGAATACCACTAATCATTCGGTTAACCGCACATCTGTTTTCTGTCGTTGAATTGTGACGCAATTACTTCAATATTATAGTCAAATTCCTTTCTTCATGGGTGTAGATAGAAGAGTGAGGAGTTTTAACAATTTATTTTATTTATTAGTTTATATTTCGTAAGATAAATAAAGTACGATGAGTTAGTTTCTTTATTTTCATTGTTTTAACTGTTAATTGGAAAACGAACGGGTGGTGATCTATAAAATACGAAATACATTTTTATTTGATTATTTTGTAGTTCAAGTTGAGTAAAGGAGTATTAATATTAAATAGCAATACTTTCTGAAGGTTCTCTTCTGTAAAACTTGTTCTCTTTGAATGAAATACATCCTTGTAAAGGGTTTTCCATTAGAAGCGCTCGTTTTTTGTAACGCAATAAAACAAATTGCGAGAATGATAGTGATCTATTTTTATTTGTATTATAAAGTACATGTGTTAACATTATGTTTTAAAAATTATATCAGGTAAATGTCCTCCGCGGCTTTACCTGGTTTGTTGAATCCTGGATATCCAATTTGTGATGACTTTATCACATAAAAGTCGCCCAATTTCAGCGATAACGCGCCTAATGTTGGCCTTTAATGCGGCAACCGCCCGCGGTTTGTCAGCATAGACTTTGAATTTTAGAAAGTCCCAGAGAAAAAAATCCAGTGGCGTTAGGTCGCAGGATCTGGGCGGCCAATTAATGTCACCATTTCGCGATATAACAAAACCATTAAATTTCTCATGCAATAGTGTCACTGTATCACGTGATGTATGGCACGTAGCACCATCTTGCTGAAACCACACGTTTGTTAGATCGATCCCATCCAATGTAGGCCAAAAGAAATTTCTTATCATAGCCCTGTATCGCTCACCGTTGACAGTAAGTGCCACTTCTTCTTCGTTTTCGAAAAAATATGTACCGATTATTCCCCCGGACCACAGTGCACACCATAGAGTAACTTTTTCGGAATGTAGAGGGACCTGTTGAATCTCCAGTAGGTTTTCGTCACTCCAAATTCGGCAATTTTGCTTGTTAGTAGAGCCACTTAACCAGAAATGAGCCTCGTCACTAAACATTATTTTGCGCCCAAAATCAGGATCGACCTCCAGCTGCTCTAGCGCCCAATCAGCGAATGCACGCCGCTGTCTATGATCGTTAGGCTTTAGTTCTTGGGTTAATTGCACTTTATAAGAGTGAAGCCCTAAGTCCATATGCAGGATTCGCCAAGTTGTCGTCGAAGACAGGTCAAGTTCTTGAGCCCGACGCGGAATAGACTGTTGTGAATTCTCATGCACACTTTCCCGAACTGCAGCAATATTTTCAAGGGATCTTGCGTTTCGCTGAAGTACAGACATTTTCTGATCTGCCACAGACCCAGTTGTTTCGAATTTGTTTATTAAACAGCGAGTTGTGAATTCTGCAGGACGATCGTTAACACCATAAATTGCACGGAGTGCGCGAAACGTTTGCCGAATAGAACATTAGTTTTGATAATAATTTTTAACAATTTCGACGCGTTGCTCAGTGGTGTAACGCTCCATAATAAAATGCAGAGACTAACTGAATACGGCTGTCAAAGATAGCATCTGTGTGACTATCGACTACGTCATGCGCAGTTGCCAAACATCGAGCTTTACTATTGGAAAACCCTTTAGATAGAAAACGTCCTATCTACATCGCAACTGGTTATAGGTGCATACTGGAAATATTCTTTTATTTCAGCGTGTTTAGCAGTTACATTTTGAGGCATTGTCCCAATACACAATTGCCGCAATGTTACTAAACCTGGATTTCAATTAAAAACTGCGTCTAACTCTTGCCGAAGGCCACATTCGAAGTCACTTAGCATATTTTTTAAATTACTAATAACCATATCTAATGTGGTTAATCCATCATTTAAATTGAGATTTTGATTTTCAAAATAAGTGATTAGTTTTGGCAAATTTCAAAAGTGTTCCTGAAGAAAGTGCAACTGATTTTTTAAATTTGGAATATGTATTAGTTCCTTGCACTCAGAAATACTTCGAGCATCGTCATTCGTGTTCCCCATCTAGTTATTACTGGGGAGGGAGGCGGCGACAAAAATGGAAGTTTTTCCCTGTAAAGAGCTACTTTCAATGGCGCTTTTTTGAAGCCCTTTTTAAAAGCGGCTACAAGCCTATCAACTTCGGGAAAGGTGTCTCTGATATAATCACAGATTCTGTGGAGAGCAGGTGCTACACAAGAAATATGCAGCATATTAGTATATATTTCTTCAGAGTATGCATTATGTGCAGTACGTATGCGGTCTTTCAGTTCGTCCAAGTTACGTATTTGCGAAGGAAGTAATCATTAGGAGATAAATTGACTGATCTTGGGGGCTATGGTATGGGGCCAAATCTGTCAATCCCCCGTCTTTGAAATGCGTTATTAAAAAAAATTCTGACGGCACGTTAGCAGATTGTGCCGGAGCTCCATCCATTTGGAACCAAGATTCATCAATATTTGACATCTCAGTTGACGGGGTGATGTGATCTTGCAGGAGATTCGGATATTTTGTTGCAGTGATGTTACCGTCAATAAAAAATGGACCCATAAGTCTATCGCTTATTATTACAATTCAGGAATTTTTGAGGTTACTGCGTTTGGGTTTGATTTTGGGCATGATACACGGATGATAAAGCTTATACAAGTCTATCAACTTCCGGCAAGGTGTCTCTGAGGAAACATAAAGTTTTTGTAAAGCACCATTGAGAGTAGCTCTTTACAGAGAAAATTTTCCATATTTGTCACTGCCTCCCTCTCCAGTAATAACTAGATGGGGAACATGGTTGGAAGCTACTAGTTTTTAAGCAGAGGATTTCGATAGTTTTCGTTACATGTTTAAATGACGATCCTCGAAGTATTACTGAGTGCAAGGACCTAATACAAATTCCAGATTTAAAAAATCAGTTGTACTTTCTTCAGGAACACTTTGGAAAATTGCCAAAACTAATCACTTATTTTGAAAGTCGAAATCTCAAATTAAAGGATGGATTAACCAGATTAGATGTGGCTCTTAATAATTTAAAAAATATGCCAAGTGACTTCGGATTCGGGAAGAGTTAGACGCAGTTTTTAATAGGAATCCAGATTTAAATCCAGATTTAATAACCAGAATAATCCAGAAATCCAGATTTAATAACATTGCGGCAATTGTATATGAGGACAATGCCTCAAAACTAACTGCTAAATACGCTGAAATAAAAGAATATTTCCAGTATGCACCTATAACCAGTTGCGATGTAGAAAGGACGTTTTATATCTAGAAGGATATATTTCATTCAAAGAGAACAAATTTTACAAGAAAGAACCTTGAGAAAGTATTGCTAGTTAATATTAATGCTCATTTACTCAACTTTAACTACAAAATGAAAAAATAAAAATGTATTTCGTATTTTATAGATCACCACCCGTTTGTTTCCCAAATATATAAATCAAATTAAAAACTCTTTAAAAATACAAATTTTCAATACTACGACCGTGAGTCATCGGCCTACCGTGTCCGGTCCTTAATGAATATTAAAAGCTCCCCTTACTGTATATCAACTATGACAGTTATATTCATGCATACGTCTTGTACGAATGTATGTGATTCTTTTAAGTTCCGCCAGTATTGCATAAGTTATTCTAATATTCACTCACCAACACCGCAAAAAAAAACAATTCATTCCATAGCAGGGAATATAGATTATGTTTTTCTCTCAAGAATTTGCGTTCGCTATATTTACGTGAACTTCGCTGGCAATATTTGATTCTGAAAAAGGTACGTCCCGGATGCTTCCAGTTGTAAATAAATGGCGAAACGGTTTCGCTTACGAATGCAGTGGTATTCTTCTTTAGCGTTTCTACTGTGTGCCGTTCTCCTAAAATTAAAGGAAGCAGAAATTATAGTTGGGAGCTATTTCAAACTGTAAGCGAACGTGCGCAAAATAAAGATCGAGATTTAATATTTTCATCTTCTTTGTTACCATACTCCACATTTGTATTATAAAAATAGGTTAACCTACTTCGCCAATTCGTTTATACTCCGAGACACTACTTTTTATACTCTTTGAGATATTTTCCAGTACCTACCAAGATTGTATGTTTTTATTACAATTGTCGACGTACACGCGAGGAAAGCGCTTACTTATATTTGTATTATTAGAATATCTTTATATTTATTTATGTAATTTTGTTAAAGAGTTAAGTTCATTTAAAATTTTATGTAAATTTTTAAATAATACCTTAACTACTTCCGAATATATCATAAGACCGAGCGTACTATAATCAGCCAATATTACACAAAATCAGCGCTTCCGAACCGGGTTCGATATATTACATTCCACACAGAACATACGACAAACGCATTTGCACGAAGAAAGCACGGCAGGTTGTGAGCTACACTGCATGCAAGTACAAAACTAGCGAAAACTGGTCTTTTCAATTTTCCTAAATCCAATGGCCCTCCCCGGACTTACATTTCGTAGGCGGGTTGCTGCCTACAAGTCAGCCGACCAATACCACGGATCTAGCTCAAGTAAAGACGGCGGAGGCTTCTTGACGAAATGATATTCATCTAACTGATTGATATTTATAAAGGGTGACACCATAATTTAAAAGCTGCTTATAAAAGTGGATATATACGTTACGCGGAGGATGTACTTGCAATAACATACCCACTAAAATGAATAAGTGCGGAAACAGGAAGTTATACTGCAATACACAATAAAAGGAAACACAACAACCACCTAATAATTAACAAGATTTATTGTGAACGCTGGTCGTATAACAGAAAAATGAAAACTAGCAAAAATGTATTACGTATCAAAGTATAACTGTGGGTGAAGTCCTCTATATATACAGGCTGATTCATTTTCGGCCCTCACCATTGGGATCTCTCTTATTATTGGAGATAGAGTATAGGTTTAAATTTGGCAAAGTTGTTAAATTTTGTGTTTGTTATAACTCCGTAAAGAAAATAGACCTGTGACAAATGACCTTCGTTATTTAAAAAAAAAACGCGAAAACCCCATTTTCTTCTTTTACCTGTAGCACCGACATTTGGCCTTGTAGAGAAAAAATAAAAACACATCCTTGTGGCCATTTCTAAACCTCTATCACCTCTATCCAGTGGTGTACTCTAAAATTGTTTATACGACGTTTCGTTTCTTTCTGGCCATCATCAACTATCTAATTTCTTATAGGCGCAATATTGGATTTAGACATCTTCAGAAAGAGTTTTTCTTTCTGATTTCAACCAAGTTCACCACATGCTGACTATAGTTTTTGACATTAGGTTTTATTTGAAAGAATAAATTATAAGATTAAATAAGGTAGCCATGAAATTTCAATCTGTCAAACATTTCATTTATTGTTCATTAATAATACAAAAATGTCATACACTAACGAAGAGAAACGAGATATGATAAGTATTTTTTATTCTTCGAAACGAAATTCAACAGTAGCGAGTACAAGATAACAAAAACTTTAATAAAAATACATAGAAAAGTAAACAATAAACAATTACAGTAAATGTTCAATTATCTGGTCATCTTCGGTAATGCACAATTGGGCACGCCTTCTGGCATTTTGTACTGCCCTTTGTATACTTCTTCTAGCAACTGCATCGAAGGCATTCTGAAGTCTGTCTCGTAATTCTTCAATGCTTTGTGGCGCATCTACTTTATAAATATTATTTTTAACATATCCCCATAAAAAAAAATCCAGCGGACTTAAATCAGGTGATCTCGCAGCCCATTCAACAACACCCCTATTTCCAATCCAACGGTTTGCAAATTCTTGATTTAAGAAATTTCTAACAACAGCTGCATTGTGTGCTGGTGCGCCATCTTGTTGCCACCATAAATATTGTAATTGATTTAATGGAATATTGTCGTCAAGATAGTCAGATACGTATGTACGTAAAATGTTTAAATATCTTTCTGCATTTAAATGTTCTTCATACATAAATGGTCCTAAGAGACGATTTGCCAAAATACCCATCCAAACGTTTATTCCAAAACGATGTTGTGGTCTTCTAGCCCTGTTTTGTCGGGGATTTTGTACTGCCCAATAGTGCTCCGTATTTCTGTTGAACATTCCAGAATTTGTAAATTTTGTTTCATCAGACCAGATGATTTTGCTTAAAAAATTTTTGTCATTTTCTATCCCTCCCATTAACCAATTACAATATTCTAGCCTTCTCAAATTATCTCCAGGCAGTAAAGAGTGACTAACATGGATCCTGTATGGTTTAAACCTACTTTTATGTAAAGTTCTCCAAACCCTGGACTAGCACAAATTTAATTCTGACGCTACTTCGCGTGTAGAAATTGATGGATTATTATTTATCTATACAAATACAAGATTAACATGAAATTTGAAAACACGCTTTTAATTTACCATTTGTAAAATATCTTGTCGATTTTCATTTAAATTCCCGTTGCCTTGTCCATTACGCGGCTTAGTAAACGATCCATTCTCGAACAAATTTCTGTCGAGATCTAGAAAAATGGTACGATGAGGCTGTTGTCGTTCTGAATATAATTGTAGATATCTTGTACTCGCTACTGTTGAATTTCGGTTCGAAGAATAAAAAATACTTATCATATCTCGTTTCTCTTCGTTAGTGTATGACATTTTTTTATTATTAATGAACAATAAATGAAATGTTTGACAGATTTAAATTCCATGGCTACCTTATTTAATCTTATAATTTATTCTTTCAAATAAAACCTAATGTCAAAAACGTTAGTCAGCATGTGGTACATGGTTGAAATCTGAAAAAAACTCTTTCTGAAGATGTCTAAATCCAATATGGCGCCTATAAGAAATTAGATAGTTGATGATGGCCAGAAAGAAACTAAACGTCGTATAAAAATCTAGAGTACACCACTAGATAGAGGTCTAGAAATGGCCACAAGGATGTGTTTTTATATTTTCTCTACAAGGCCAAATGTCAGTGCTACAGGTAAAAGAAGAAAATGGGGTTTTCGCGTTTTTTTTTAAATAACGAAGGTCATTTGTCACAGGTCTATTTTCTTTACGGATTTATAACAAACACAAAATTTAACAACTTTGCCAAATTTAAACCTATACTCTATCTGCAATAATAAGCGAGATCCCCATGGTGAGGGCCGAAAATGAATCAGCCTGTATATATATATATATATATATAAATTATTGTTGGAATAAATGAATACACCAAATGTTAATCAATGATAAATTATACTTAAAAATTTGAAGTAATGAATGTACCAAAAATTTTGAGCGTGCCTGTATCTATTACATGATAACAACGAATATAACTATACTAGAGATCTCGGGTATGCGCTCACAAGTAAGATTCAACGTTATGTATGAAATTTTCTACTACATAAAATGCGACGTTACATATTTATACAAGACAACAACGCAAAGATTCAATACAAAATATTGAATTTAAAATGGTGTAAACCATTATTAAACGTTCAAAAGGATTATAAATACAAGGAAAAATTCAATAAATTAATAATTTTTACTTGGCCTTAGATATACTTTTACGAATTTATGTGACACGAATGAAAATTTTAGCGAACTATTAATTGAGGAGTGTAATCAAACGACAACTTAGCTTTCGGGGATTGTAAGTGTAGGTCGATGCCAACTCCACTTCGATGGTGACTCTTCCGTCTCCTTTCGATATCACGTAGAGTAACTTATTCCTTCAAACGGTATTCACGTTCTGATGGATGTTAAAGTTATCGGCAAGTACCGATGACAGCTAAAAATAGAAATCGGTAACAGGAGCCAAGAACAAGAACCAGTAACAAGAGCTTTAAAGATAATATTTTAGGCGTTAGAAAAGGCGAAATATGTAAATTAATACACAGAAATATCGCAAAAAGAATGGCAGAAGAGCGCCACTCGCCTATAGTTGCTTAAGGGCACAATGAACATCGGTGTAGATGACGACGCAAAACCAATTAATTAATATAATTAATATAATTAATATAATTAATACAATTAATATAATTAATATAATTAATATAATTAATATAATTAATATAATTAATATAATTAATATAATTAATATAATTAATATAATTAATATAATTAATATAATTAATATAATTAATATAATTAATATAATTAATATAATTAATATAATTAATATAATTAATATAATTAATCAAATGCATGTGCAGCCTAAAAACCACCTGTTTCGGAGTATATTCGAAAACTTACGGTACTTCGCACATTAACAGGACGCTGTAATACACATGCATATACACCCTGGCTGATATACTAGACGAAAGTGTCCCAAAACCAGAAGCGGTCTCACAAAAGGTCGGGAAGGGACGCTTCGATCTACGATGTTTTGTCGTACGATTGTGTCATATAGACATTTGCTATCTCTTCCCACGCATGAACATCAAGACAAAAGCATGGGCTTCCAACATTTGCTGCGCACGCTGTGCTGTTACTCTGAAGGGCTGGTCAAACGGTAAGAAAAGCGCTATGTTATTTGCAAGACCAGCGATGATGGATATTTGCCATCTGAAAAGGACGGACCACACGTAATAAATCACTTAGAATTAAATTATTCGAGACCTGAATTTTTCAAAAACTAAAGCAAGAAAACAAGGACCTAGACTCCAAGGATGGAAAGTGTTAGCTCCAGTAACACATATTTTTTCATGAGAAAGAACTTTTACAGTATTTTTCCACCGACGAGGATCTTTCATACTGCAATATTGACCATTTCATGTTGGCATTAGGCCACCAATACCATCCCAAAGAATAGGGTCTTTTACGAAACGTAACTTAACCCTGGAACATCACAGTTATTTTCTGAGACATGAACTTCACACTCGGGTCTCAGAACCCAAAGGCCTTTTTTAGCAAACAAAATACAAAATGTAAATATTTTATGATTTTGGGATATTATCTAATCTTAATAGAAAGCGTACAAAAAATTTCAGTCATAGTGTTTTATTTTAAAATGAGAGATATAATTCTTGAAAGTAAAAAAACTACAATTTTTCAACCGTTAAACAAAAACATTGTTATCAAAACAAATAAACATAAAATTCAAACTAACTGGTGTAAATGTAACTCGATGATAATACTTGTAACAAAAAATAACCTCGTTTGGCACTATCAGTTTTAGTTATTCTTAACCAGGGCCTCAATTTTCTAGATTTTGATGTTCGCATTCGCAGCACAACTTAGCTCTATGCTCCATGCAATATGGTCCGCGACAAACAGAACATGCAAAACTTGTTTTTCTATCTTTCCCTTTTGCACAAAAAAGAACACCTAGCTTTTTTTTGTCAAATTGACTTCATTTTGCGACGGGGTAACTTCAATTTCGAGAGTTTCAGAAATTCTTTGGCGGAATGTTATTTGTAAATTAGCAACGGTCAAACGTTCTCGTAAATGTGGTTCAATTAGAACCATTCCTAAATGCAATGTTGACAGCAAAAGTACAATTTTGTTTTGTTTAGGAAAGTAAGAAACAAGTGTCTTATTTCTTTGAAAAGCAAATAGCGACGTGCCCACTTCTTTTTTCTTGAGAAAAGCAGGAGGTATTTCTGTTTTGTTTTTTCTTAGGGTCCCAAGAAAAGTTAATTGATACTGTTCTAGCATTTGTTCCCCCCTTTGTATCCCCTAAACTTGAAAGTCCGAGCCGCTTATTGCCATAAAATAAATGCGTATTATAACCATGGGTTATAAGAGAAATTGTTTGTATCGATACATTTTATTACGGTCATGTTATTATACTTTGTAAAGATATTGCAATAATCATTTATTCTCAATTTAAGTTTGGAAATTCCACAATTACGTAGTCAATGCATCTCAGAGATATTGTTGCAATATCTAGTATGAACCGTTATTCACCCCAACCCACTTTCACAAGGGTGGGGACCATTTTCACCCAGACAAAATAAAGTAAAAAAGTGTAATTCGAAAGGTTCACCAAGGCAAGACATAACATGTCTTGGTCTTTAACGTACAATCGAGAAATAACTTAGCAATTGTTATGTATCTCCTGTATCAAGTGTATTAATCTCGTAGTAAATAAATCCATATACATATTTACATGCGAGTATTCTTTTCAACAAAACAAAAAAGTGAAAAATCCAGCGTAAATCGTTCAATGACTATGAAGCTGTTATTATTTTAAAGAGTGCTCCTACTGCTTCTGTTCTCTCGTTAATGTTTACATGTATTTCGCAAATAAATCAAAACGAATAAAGGAATTTTATTCTCGAATTTTTATCTATTTCTGTAATATATAATACATATTAAAACACACGATACTAAATGCATGTGACGTCCTGTTTACAATTTGTTACACACGTCTTTTCCATGGCCGACATTTATTATCCAGTACATCGTTCATTTAATGTTCCATGAAATATTATTCTCATCCATCATATATAACATTATAACATCGCTCCTGGTTGATTCCAGTTTTCTTTCATTCTCGTATTATTAGGGCAGCAAGCAATTCTTCGCTGGTGGTAGCAATTCGATAGTAAGGCGAATATTGTGCTGTTTTCTTGCCTTTTTTTCTTTTAGAAACACCATAGTCGTTCGTCGATCTTCGTATATCGTAAATAAGCTGGAGATAAAGGAAAGTTGTCGAAAACTTCTTGTATTCGAAGAATAGTGTGGACATTTCAGACTCGCAATATTACTCATTCAAACAGCAATAGCCTGTATACACATAACGGGTGTAACGAAAGTTTTCGGACTATTTCGTATGAAAAATTTTACACCTTCGGAAAACTTTACTATTTAGAATTTTTCACCTAACATTTAACAAGATTTATACTTTGTAAACTAACACTTAACGGTCTTAATTGTTCAATGCGACGTAGTTTTGCTCGAACGCTTTGCATAAGTCGTTGGCAGTACTCTATAGGGATATCACGAAGTTAGTTCGGATCCTGTTCCTTAATTGATCTTCATTTTGTGCTTTCCAATCATTCTCGTGGATCTTCTGAGATAATAAAGCGCATAAGGTTTCAATAGGCCTAGCTTGAGTCAGGTTTGGCGGGTTATGTGCACGAGGTACGAAAAGTATATTTTGCGCTTCCAATCCAATGTCTTGTTTCTCTGGCGTAATGACTTTAAGCCAAGTCAGGCCAAAACATGATATTGTAATGTGAGTCATACAATGACGTCACCCGCCGTACATGACAACACGTTCAAGATCCGTCCAGAAAAACACCAGACAGAGTTCGTAATGTTCTAGACGCGTTAGCAGGACCTATATACACAGCTGGGAAGGGATTATGTTTCATTCAAAGAGTAATCGCTGTCGTGTTGATATTGTTATATAAATATGAAATAAATATTGAAACAAATACTGTTATTATTAGTTATTAGTTGTTAAATGTTATTTAGTGTGTTTCAAATTATCGTTAGTTTTATTTAAACAAACTCGAAAGATAAGTAATCAACAATATCATAATTTGGATGATGTTCATTGATGAAATCAACTAATTTTAGCAAACAACGTTGAATGTAAAGATTGGCGATTACTGCTTCTCCTCTAACATGCCCTGTGTAAGGTCGAGAAATACCTGCCTCAGAAACAGCGCACTAGACTAGGATTTTTTCTGGGAATTTTTACTTTGTTTGTAATGATTATTTTGTTTCCAGCAAAATGCTCTTGACCCAAATTTCGACAACATCTAGGAATTCTTACAAGTTGAGTTGCCGTGTATTTTAATAATAATAATAATAATAAATAAAAATATAATAATAATAATAATAATAATAATAATAATAATAAATAATATAATAATAATAATAATAATAATAATAATAATAATAATAATAATAACCTTTATTATCCAACAGCAAGCCATTTACAGGATAATAATTAAGATAATTATAAACGGTTGCTATCTACAATAGTATATACCTATACATAAATCAAAAATTTAAAAAACGAACAATTAGCAAAATTCTAAATTAATACAAAATATGCTTATATAAAAATTAAAATTTATGTTATGAAAACAGCCTTAACATAGAAAAGTAAGTGTAAAAGAGAACAATGCTAACTGCAGAATGGGTCCAGATCCAAGGTGTTGAAATTCCGCAGTGTTCTCTTTTTAATAACACTCAAACACGTATATTAACCACTATGAATTCACTACCCCCCAAATTATACGGTTTAATTAAACTACAAAAAGACAATACACCTATACGACCAGTAGTATCGTACGTAAAAATACCTTGTAGAAATGTGTCCAAACACTTAATAGATTTAATTCTTACACACACTAAATTCAAATCTAAGTTCTCCGTTAAAATTTCCCAGGAATTAATTAACAACATTTCAAACTTGCAATTACCAAACAAATGTAAACTCATTTCTTTTGATGTCTCGAATTTGTTCACTAGTATCCCACCCCAAGAGGTAATAGATTTAATTACTTTACAACTAGAACGTAGAAACACGAACATTGTCACAAAGACCGAAATTTTAGAGCTCTTAGAAACTTGCCTGGAACAAAATTATTTTCAATTTAAAAAAATTTTTATAAACAAACAGAGGGTCTAGCAATGGGAAACCCACTAAGAACCTTATTAGCGGAAATTTTCATGAATAATTTAGAAACTATAATTAGTACACATCCCTTGTTTGGTAATTGTGTATATTGGTTTAGGTATGTTGATGACATATTAATTTGCTTTAACGGTTCAGATAGACAATTAAAAACTTTACATAATTATATCAACACTATTCACCCCAAAATAAATTTTACTATCGAAACAGAAATAAATAAAAGCATTAATTTTCTAGATTTAACGATATCACACAAAACTAATAAACACGAGTTCGCTATATACCATAAACCAACACATACAGATACCACAATACACGCTAATTCTTTTCATCCTATAACACACAAATTATCAGCATACCAATCAATGGTATATAGATTAATTCATGTACCTATGAGTAAAAGTAATTTCGACCTTGAACTAAATAGAATATACACAATAGCATTAAACAATGGTTACTCTATAAATACTGTCAATAACATCCTAAATAGCCAACAAAAATCTAAAACCCTATCTTTAGTTTATCCAAAATTAAAATACAAGATAATTAATTCCTATAATTCAATCACTTACTTAGGAAAAATTTCGGAAAAAATTGGTACTTTCATTAAAAAACTTAATAACGAACATATATCATTTAAAACAGACAATACTATACAGAACATTATTAAAAACAACAACGATAAAATAGATAAAGAATCAAACTCTGGTGTATATAAGTTAACATGCGAAGATTGTAATAAGGTATACCTACATAGGACAAACGGGGAGGACATTCAAAATTAGGATGAAAGAACCCGAGGGAAGCCATAAAGAAAAGAAAATAGATTCAACTTTCGCAAGTCATTGTATAGATATCAATCATAGATTTAATATACATTTCAAAATTTTACATATTCAAGAAAAAAGTAAAAAAATTAACCTGTTAGAAAACTTAGAAATTAATAGATACAATAGTTTAGGATTAGCTTTAAATGACCAACTAGATATAGACAACTCCCCTCTACTAAATTTAAGATTGTGAAAACTTTTCCACCACCATTTCCCCAATAATTTTCACATAAATATTCAAACTTGTATTGTACATATTCAGTATTTCATCCACATGATGATTCATTGTATGGCGAAACAATATTGTAGTGGTATTTACAATAAAATAATTTTTGAAACTAGAAGTTTAATTACTTATTTCTTACCGTTATAATGAAGTTTCAACAAGTATCTCCTTCGTCAATTAACTATTTAATATATGTTTAATGTACGTATCTACTGATTCAAATCAACTACTTGTAATCAGTGATGTAAACTAAATTTAATAAACAAGAAAACGCAATTTGCGAGTATCTTCTTTTACAATAGGGTGCAAATATAGATAGTAGAAAACAAATTAACGCGCATAGCATTTCTACTACTAAATCTATAATATAGGTGCAGTGATAAATTTGAGAAATTCATTTGAGAAACGTAAATTTTGGGAAATAATTAAAGTTGCGTACTCAGATGAATTTGTGGAATAAATCGCATCATAGACAGAATGTTGAAATGCTACGTCTTACATATCTAGTCTAGTATTCTAGTCTAGTCTAGTATTCTGACAACATATAGGTATTATGAATATAATTTAGCTGAACACTAAATAGTATTTTATTCTTATAGTATCTTATTGGATCAAATTTATTACAAACAGAAAATATTTACAAATCTCACTATCTTACTACATAGGAACTAAAAATCAACTATAGTGTGAGTTTATTGGCAATAATAATGTATTTAAATAAATATTCTAATTTATAGTATTTTAATGCTAAATAAAACTAGAATCTGAAAATAAATAAATAAGAAGAAAATTCTGTAAGTGCAATACCTTACTTTCAGTTACGATAATTCGACTTCCAAATAACCAATGAATTCTATGGCAGCATTGTATGATACAAAATCTTTTTTTAACTCCAATATTTTATTAAAGAAGTTATTCCATCCATCCAGGAGTTTAAGGCATGCACAACTAAATATCAATTCGAAATCTATATCGATCTAAAAAGAACATTATATTGACATTGTACACAAGTACAAATATATTCTTCAAATATATATTACCAAAGTATATCCTTAGTTAAACAACTCCAGTCGACTAAAAATTCTTGGATCGTGCATTTTGAGCTTTGTTGTCTTATTGGATAGGTAGCCTTCGAATAGTAGAAGACCAATTTCTTGTTTTAAGCAATAAAGTACTATCACTTCAATCTAAAATATGATATAGCAATTAATGAAATGGTATGTCTATTAATTGCAATTCTCTTTTCTATTCCTATAGTTATCCACTAGCTTCCCCTTGGAAATGGTAGATTTTTCAGCTGGAGCGGCAGCTTTTGATACAGAGGGTATGAAGTACAAATCCTTTGGTTCGTTGGAAAATAGGTTTACTATTTTGGTGGATATCAATTCTAAAACAGCGTTTTTTACACGGCTAGAATGTAGTATATAAGTTAGTTATTAAAATTGTATAAAATTCAATATTTCCCCACAATATCAGATAAAAACCAACAATATTAGCTTCATACAAAGAAAATAGTCGACTTGTATTTATATTTTATCTCTAAGCAAAGAAAGAGTTTATATTTTATATGAACTAGGATACAGTGTATAATAGATAGATGTCTATGCTATTATTTCTTTATACACAATTACAGTACTCGTAGATATATAACACTTGAGGTCATTATCAATAAGTCAGATTTAAATAATTGTCTTAAAAACTATATTCTCTTTCGAATTTGAGGAATTATTTCTTTAATGTGATGTTCATTCATGTCTATCACACACTGTATATCAATTTAATTTTCTATATTAAAAAAAAATGGGATGTTGATAATATAAAAAATCAAACAAAACTATTTATTAAAAATGTAACAATTTGAGTTAATGTACTAGTGCACAAAAATGTAGTAAATAAACCAACGTTTTCTCATTAAGACAAAAAATGATACCAACCAAATAATAAAGCGAATAGTGATTGACGTTTAGGCTAACCTTTCTAAATTTAATAAAAAGTGAGATACCATGCAGACACACCTTGATAAAAACTATGGCTATAGGGCTATTATTGCAAATGCGTATATTAACTCCAACTGTTACTGGCAATATGGAAGCAATTTTTATTTTTTAATTGGCACGTATGAGCAAAGCGCAATATTATTATTGTGGGAACCGAATAATGTGCTTAATATATCGCGTTTTGGATCCAACATCTCCTTCGGTATACAGGCTTTGTTCTTGCGCATGGTTCCTACATACGCCAACCTTTTCGTCATCAAAACAGCAGCCAAATCATAAGAAGAGAAGAAATTATCGGCATATACTATTCGTCCAGAACCGGCGTACTTTTCGACCAATTATAGAACGATGTTCTCGCCTTGATTTACCGCACGCGCTTCATTTGCCTGTTTTTCAACATATATCAATCCCTTAAGTGGGTAATTGGAATTGGCGTCGCACATTCAAAAGATTTTAATTCCGTATTTAGCTGATTTTGACGGTATATATTGAGTGAAGCCGTACGGCCTCGGTACGGGAACAATTGCTCATCAATAGTTATCTGGACACCTGGAACATATAAACGCTCTAAATTGCTCATGAGCATATTCCAAACGTCGTCGATAGCGGCTGATTTGCTTTCTAATAGCCGAGCAGTTCTAGTGTTGCCGTTGTCGAATCGAATATATTGTAAAATAGCTTTATATCGGTGAGCAGACATCGTCGCCTTATAGATAGGGTTTCCGTTGTTGCCCCACAACTCAAGAGCTGGCTGACTATTTGCCACAAAAATGCCAGCAAACAAGGTTAAGCCAAAAAATGCGTATATTTCATTTTCCGCTACAGGTTTCGTCTATAACCGCGGCGTCTTGTCAGGATTATTAACACACCATAGACGGCATAGCTCCTGGGCTTTCCGGTTTGTTTCACGTACAATTATACTTACGATTTCAGGTGTTATTAGTGACTTAAATATTGAAACCGGGTTTCGCATAATCCCTGGAGCCGGACCTTCACGACCCATATTGGCTGAGTTATGAGCACGAAGCCTACCTGTACCCGGTGGAGCACTTGACCAAATTTTACCATCTTTTGAACGGTATTTGATAACCGAGTTCGCTGAACGGGGCTCCATTTCCATATCGACGAATTCAAGAGCGTCGGTGGAAGCTGTAGCGCCTTCATAGAAATCTTCTAAATCCTCATAATCGTCATATGTGCTCTCAGTTTCTATAACGATGTCTGCCTCAGCATCAGAAGCCGCATCTTCTAACAATGGAACATAATCAGGGTCCGTAATGTCATCGTCGCCTTCGAATGGATTGAGTTCCCCGGCCTCTTCATCCGCACCAGTCATCCATTTGGCTAACTTGTTATCCATTTGATTCCTCTCTTCTTCCGATAAATTTTGATATCTTCTGGTGCAATTCAGCACGTCCATTATATCATCATCGATAATAGATGCTGAAGTCATTTTGCTACATGTAACCAAAGGGAACTAATTGCCAATTTATATTTATTATTATATATATATATATATATTATATATTTATTATTATATATATATTATATATATTTTTGGGAAAACCCCCAAATAAACTCACTTCAAACTAAAACACTCAGATCTTTACACAACAAACACTGCTGCTGTACTGGCAAATTGCCTGTCTTCTTTTTAAAATAAAAGGTGTTTCACACAATTCGCATTCTCTACCTTAGCAACAAGCTAGGTCTGCACGGACCTGCTTGGTATGTATGAACCATTTCGCTTGTAAACAGGAATAAAACCGAAAATACCTACATAAGTGGCTTAATTCCATACTTATTGTGTTCTCCGTAGCCGTTTCTAGGAAGTCATGGACGGGCTTATCTCTAACACGTAAAACAAAAGAGTTATACACACATTTATATGCAAAAGGTCTGCACAGACCTGGTTGAACCTCGTAGGGTTAAATATATCGGTTTTTTTGAAAATGGGATTTAAGTAAAACACTTATACTAATTTCCAGTATATATACTGGAAATTAGTATAAGTGTTTTACTTAAATCCCATTTACATATAATGGATTTCCAGCAAGTATCGGCCGATTCAATTAAAAATATCGGTTTTTCAGTGTATACGATGTAACCATGGTAACACATGGCTATAGCATACTCTTCAAAACTGTGTTTATGTATTCGAAGAAAACGTTTTTAAAATAGTCCGAAAACTTTCGTTACACCTGTTATATTGTGTAAAATAGAAATAAAAAAATTAAAATTAAATTAAAAACGTCATTTATTATTCATTGGGAAAACGAGCGTGGCAATATTTTATAGTATAACGCGAAGTAATTTCTTTCAACTTGAATGTAGCAATAAATGGGCATCCAATCCTGGATTTTCATTAGATTTCATAGCATAAGCCATAATAATGGTTAGATATTTGCACTTTTATCTCTACTACTATTGTTAGAATCATGATTTTTGTAATGTGAACATATAATGTTTATATTCCGTCAATGACGGTATTATATCCTCAGTATTTATAATCAACACAAAAGTGTCATCTCATTTAAAAATTCCCTTTTAAAACCTGAGAAAATCCATTGGATATAAATCAAAAGGAGCCTTCACGGTACTCATCTTTTATTTCAGATTTTATTAGTTGTACAATGTCGAGTTAACCTAAATGTTACGTGTCTCCAGCCAACATCCATGACGTCGCACTGACCTACATACTTCTTCAATCCACTTTGTACCCATTCTCTAACATTCAATGTTTGATAGATTACACACAGATAGAAGTAACGGCAACTAATAAACAACAATCTCAAAAAACTAAATGTAATTTTCCCTAAACCTATCGCTACTGCAGATGAAAGAGAAGCAAACGCTATACATCCTACTCGCTCGTAACCGTTGCGATTCTCATCACCTAAATTAGTGCAAGGTCTTTTTCATTCATCAGGTCTCTTCTTTCATGTCGGGACCGAAAATTAATTACTCGACTGTGGTGTGTCACGGCTTTAACCTCATTTCCCTTCGTATTTTATTCTTTTTGCAGAAGGCGGCGGTTTGAAATGGAAGAGAGTGGGCATGGTGTCCGGTAGAACCGTCAGGCTGGACACCATTGTGTGGCCTGGTGGGGATATATCAGTTGCGGCCGTCTCGTCTAGAGCGAAATCCGTTTTTAGAATAGTTACGGCGCTGGCGCCACCTTTCGTAATGGAGAGCGAACTTGACGAGGACGGTCAATGTCTTAGAGGTAAAGTATAATATTACTTTATTTTACTTTTTAGTTTATAACGGGTGTTCAGAAACATTCGAAGTCAAGTGGGCTCTGAACAAAAAATCGTATATCTTTACTTAAGTATCTGATTTGTAATAATTATTAAATGTCAACTGTTGTCTGTCAAAAATTGTCAGAATCTAATATCGAAGATACTAATTTATATTTTTTAATTTTGAAAATGGTATTTACTAATGTACACAAAGCATTCATGGTTGAAGCATATTTTCGAAATGGTCAAAAGATCGATGGCCAGTGGAAGTATTCAATTCAAGTTTGTTTGGAAGAATTTCGAGATGAATTTCCCAACCTTGCTTTTGATTATAATACTTTTCAGTGTACACTAATCAGAATTGTTCCAGTTTTTCGACAAACTGGTAGTGTGGGACGCCAAGGTGGGCGATCAAAAGTCCGGACAGAGGAAGTGATTGGGAATGCTAGAGAAATAATGACTGATGCCCCTAAAACTTCAGTAAGAACTCTTGCTCAACAAACCGGGTTGTCAGTTGGTTCTTGCCATAAAGTTTTAAAAGAATATTTACAGTTATTCCCATATCGTATAACTTGTTTGCAAGAAATCCTCGATATTGATTATCCGCGACGAGTAGTATTTTGCGAATGGTTTACAAATAATTTTAATGATGATGTCCTAGACAAAACTTTCTCTTCAGACGAAGCATGGTTTCCTGTTAGTGGATATGTTAACTCGCAAAACATGAGAATGTGGAGTGATACAAAGCCCAATAATTTTTATGTTGAAGCTCCTTTACATCCTCAGAAAGTTGGTGTTTGGTGCGCTATAAGTAGAAGAAGGATTATTGGTCCAATTTTTTTTAATGGTACCTTGACTGCAGAAAGATATCGACAGGAAATACTATTGCCTTTCTTTAATCAACTTCGCGATGATGAACTAGCTTTGGGATACTTTCAACAAGATGGTGCTAGAGCTCACACAGTGGGGGAAACAATGAATATGTTACAAGAAGTGTTTGGAAATCGTTCAATTAGTTTGAACAGCGATCATGAATTTTCTCCAAGATCTTGTGATCTTACACCGTGTGATTACCATTTATGGCCTTTTTTAAAAAATTCAATTTATCAAGTACCAGTGCAAGATTATATAGATCTCCAAGACAGAATTATAAATAAAATTAGTGAAATTAGAAATAGTCCTATACTGTAAAATGTATTTAGTAGCATTCGGAGGAGGTGCGTAAAATGCTTGGAAGATGGTGGTGGACATTTTCAACATCTTTTATAATTATGGTCATTATTGTTGGTAATTTATACAACTACAATTTATGATATTTATTATAAGGTTGTAATCTAAGGACTCTACAAACAATTTATTTGTTTCAAATTTATTGTAAGCCATTTCTTACAATAATTTATTGAATGTTAATATATTAAACTAGTACGATAACTACGAGATACTATTGTCATTATAAGATGAATAAAACCTTTACTTGTAAAGTTATTTCCTCTTAATTCTGCATTGTCTTTTTACATGTTACTACAGATTAAATGAGCTTTATTACACATGAATGAATAGCATATTAATTGGATTATGTAATTTTTCCCAGTTATCGCATGAAGAGGTGCTATTGTTCAGCAAGAATTCTCTAAAATATCAAAATATTTAATTTGAAATTTGCAAATTAATTACTGTTACCTTCTAAAATCATTATTTGACTAGTTTATATTAATTAATATGGCATATTAAAGTAATATATTTCGACATAAACTGACATTTGCGTGTATGATAACCTATAAAATTGTATTAAGTAAATGTATCAATCTATATCAGATGACTTCATATTTTCAAGGACTACTTTGACTTCGAATGTTTCTGAACACCCGTTAGAAACTCAGAATATATGATCAAATTTGCGTGTTTGTTATTACGGTCAGAATTGGTGGAAACTGTAGCCTGGAATATGAAACACCCAGAAATCCCTAATCACAATATAAATTAATAAATTCTAAATACGTATTTTGGCAACTAAGTTGCCATTTTCAGTAGAATAAATTGATAACGAAAAATAGTGCTAAACGCTAAGGTACAATCTTTGGAGATATGCCCTTCACAAAATCACCAGTGGAATAACACTTTAAATTTAAGAAAAATTTGACGTCGTTTGCAATATTTCAAGAACTTTATATCAGCTATTACTAAACTAATCTTATTCGTTAAACTGTATTCCTTTGATCGGGAAGTTATGGTGATCCGAACTGATTGAGATTTGAAATTTGGAAAAGACAGGAACAAGAAAAATCCTTAACCACGATATAAATTTAAATAAACTCAAAATACCAATTTCAGCACCTAAGTTGTCATCTTCAGTAGAATAAACTGAAAACGAAAAATAGTGCTAAACGTAACGTTTTTGGTTAAGGTACAACCTTTGAAGATACGCTATTCATCAAATCACCAGTAGGATAAAACTGTAAAGGTTGCACCTTAACCAAAGACATTAGCACTATTTTTCGTTGTCGATTTATTCTACTGAAGATGGGAACTAATTAACAGTTCTTTGATCTTGTAGAGAAATTGTTGCTACATGACCCGCTTTCGAGACAAATGTCGCAACTATCTTTTTGGAGACACTTCGAGAACGGATGACTTTTGTCGGCTTTTCTTCACCTTGGAACACCCAAACAGACGACTCGCGTTTATTTTCTGGCTCGTATGAATAAATCCTAGATTCATCACCACTCACGATGTTGCACACGTTTTTAGAGTATCCTGCGTTGAAGCGATATATAGTTTTTTTGACAACAATTCACGCTAGCTGTTTTCTATTATTCAGTCAACACATGCGGTTCCAACGGGAAACTAATTTTTTTAGACACAATTTTTCATGCAAAATTTTGTGAATTGAAGTGAAGTATTTGAAATCTCCAATAATGCTTCAATTTCGCGATATGTCACATGTCGATCTGCGTTGATGAGCTTCGGCACAGCATCTTGAATCGTCGCTAAGACTGATCCGTCCACGTTTGAATTCTCCACAACAACGAAAAATTGTTGACTGATGTGTTGTCCCATTACCGAAATCAGAAACCAACTCGGCGAGGCATTCTTGTTGAGAGGATTAGTCACGAATATAAAGAATAGGAAGAGATGTGAGTACTTGGATTAGTTTCCAAAAAATGTATATATAAAGTTGATCAACGAGGTGCATTCAAGTTCTAAGGCCTCCGATTTTTTTTTTAACTAACTACTCACCCGAAAACTATGAAACTGGTGTTACTTCTCGACGTAATCTCCCTGCAGACGTACACATTTTTCACAACGTCGACGCCATGACCACTAGAAAATCGCTGAAGCAATAGTAGCACGGCTGGTGAATGTGCGGCCACGGACAGTGTCTTTCATTGTTGGAACAGCCAAAAGTCACTAGGAGCCGGCCAGGTGAGTAGGGAGCATGAGAAATCACTTCAAAGTTGTTTTCACGAAGAAACTGTTGCGTAACGTTAGCCCGATGTGCGGGTACGTTGTCTTGGTGAAACAGCACACGCGCAGCCTTTCCCAGACGTTTTTGTTGCAGTGGAGGAAGGAACTTGTTCTTCAAAACATTTTCGTAGGATGCACCTGTCACCGTAGTGCCCTTTGGAACACAATGGGTAAGGATCACGCCCTCACTGTCCAGAACATGGACACCATCATTTTTTCAGCACTGGCGGTTACCCGAAATTTTTTTGGTGGCGGTGAGTCTGTGTGCTTCCATTGAGCTGACTGGCGCTTTGTTTCTGGATTGAAAAATGGCATCCACGTCTCATCCATTGTCACAATCGACGAAAAGAAAGTCCCATTCATGCCTTGGTTGCGCGTCAACATTGTTTGGTATTATGCCGCACGAGCAGCCTTGTGGTCGTCCGTCAGCGTTCGTGGCACCCACCTGGAGGACACTTTTCGTATTTTCAGGTCGTCATGCAGGATTGTGTGCACAGAACCCACGGAAATGCTAACACTGGAGGCGATCTGTTCAACTGTCATTTGGCGATCCCCCAAAACAAGTCTCTCCACTTTCTCGATCATGTCGTCAGACTGGCTTGTGCGAGCCCGAGGTTATTTCGGTTTGTTGGCACACGATGTTCTGCCTTCATTAAACTGTCGCACCCACGAACGCACTTTCGACACATTCATAACTCCATCACCACATGTCTCCTTCAACTGTCGATGAATTTCAATTGGTGTCACACCACGCAAATTCAGAAAACGAATGATTGCACGCTGTTCAAGTAAGGAAAACGTAGCCGTTTTAAGTATCTAAAACAGTTCTCATTCTCGACGCTGCCGCTACAATTCCATCTGCCGTACAGTGCTGCCATCTCGGTGACGTATTGACAACGAACGCACGCTCATTTTAAAACAATGCACATGCTTCTATCTCTTTCCAGTCTGGAGAAAAAAAATCGGAGGCTTTAGAACTTGAATGCACCTCGTATATAAAATAATTTTATCGCATATAGCAAGTATTACATTATAATTTTGACTATCTCCGTATTACATAGAGCATATGCATCAAGAACGTTTAATTATGTAATTTTTCATACGAGGGACGTTTCTAAAGTTCTAGAAATTGCGATACTGCTGGATAATATAGAACAAATAACTAATGTTTTCAGATACAAACAAGTGATGACAAATTTTACCAACGATGTTAGTTGATGCTGATCAGCATACTTCGATCGTTTAACGAATACAGACCTGTTTTAAAGTATTAATTTAGCAACTATCAAAGGAAAGACACTGTAAATTCTCAAAATTCTGCTATTTACATACCGCGCAAAGACGGTGTTCAAACAGCTGAGATCGTTTAACGATTACAGAGTATTACGAGTCTTCAGAATCGAAAAATACTATTTATTATTGGGCCAATCGTTTCAAAGCTGGTAGAACATTTGTTGAAAATTATTCCCGTAACGGATGGCCAAATACTCCCTTAAACGATACTACCAACGCTGCCGTCAGGAACCTGCTAAATAACGACAAACAAATAACTATTCGCGAGGTTAATACAGATCTGTACCTTATTAGTGTACGGCATATAACATTCTTCAGCATCATTTGAAAGTGAGCAAGGCTTCAATTCGTTGAGAACCTTGGCTGTTGGGATCAGACTAGAAACTGTACAGAATTGATATTTATTGTCACTTCAAGAGCTGTTAAGTTGCTATGGCTTATTTTAGTAAGGAATATGAAACATGGATCCTTACTTTAACCCGGAAATAAAAACTTAATTAAAAAATTATGCATTCACACTAGGATAATGATTAATATATATGGGGATTGCGGTGGGACAATTTTGGTCAACTACCTACCTAGGGGGTACCACGACCAACGCAGAATATTATTCAAACCTTTTGCCATAGCTATTGTGGTAAGCGCACATAAAAAATCGACTTGTAAGTTGCATAAACGACCGTTACTGTGATAGGATAAAGCAAGACCATATACAATTGCTCTGAGAATTACTCTTTTATCCACCTTATTCGTCTGATCTGTCTCCCAGCAACTATCATCTATTTGCAGAAGGGCGAATGGATTTCAGGACTTAAATGACGTAAAAGAGCTGTAAACCGGTGAATAAAACATACTTCCAAAAAGTTTTTGAAGATAGCTTAAAAACTAGTTTTGTGCTTCGAAAATTATAAAAAATTATTGCGTGAAAATTTTCACGGTTTAATTCAATTTTTCAACTAACTTCGACTTCAACTAAGTTCGTTGTAGTTACAACACTACACGTATGGCACTGAAATTTTTGATTTAGGCTAACTAAAGATGCAGGTTAATTTCTAGCACCGACATTTGATTAGTAGCGCCCTCAATGTCTCAGTCTACAAAACATAAAAGATATCCCTCGTATTCAAACGGGTTCTACCTCCTGTTATCGCACAAATTACTACGATTTGCTAGTGGTCTCATGATGATGTGATTTATAATATTAGTGACATGTTTGTTGTAATTTTGCCTAATAAAATCTGTACAGTAATAAATGGGAAGGCAATGCCAGAAAGAATTTTGAACAGGCAGAAAGCTGGCGAAGTAGAATTTAGTTCAGTATTCTCTCGTTTATGAGACTGATGACATCTAATCTAGATACGAGTAAAGCATATCTAAAAAGATATAAATTATAAGCTTCTGTGTGTTCCTACAAAGGCCAGTATAAAATATAGCAGCGGAAGCATAGCATGTATTTACGTAAGCTTTCGGGTTTGTATCAAAATGATACAAGCACACACATGCTGCTGATAATAAGTAAAATACAAGCAGGTTGTTTAACATACCAAGATAAAAGATTTCTTAATTAATAATAGGAAAAAATATGTTAACATAAAGACAAGAATTATCTGAGGCGCCAAAAATGTGAAAAGTACAAAGACGAATTTCTCAAATACCAATGCTCGTCTAACGACTCGCCAATCATATCCTCCTGTCCACCAGAAAAACTCTTTTATCATGTTAGCAAGATGATAAGCAAAACTAACAACTGAGTATCTGGATGCTCTAAACGTCAGTGCTATGGACCCTCCACCATACAGTCCTGACCTAACTCCTTGTGATTTCCATTTGTTTTCAAAAATTGAAGATAAAATGCGCGGAATTACTTTTACGTCATCCGATGAAACACTGGAACGTTATGAAAACCTAATTTTTGAAGTGTCTCAGGAATAGTGGCAGCATTGATTTAAGGACTGTTTTTATCGAATGCAAAAATGTATTGACGTTAAAATGGAATATTTAGAAAAACAATAAAATCATTTAGTTTTCTTTAGAATTAATTCATGTCCAAATTCCTAAAAATTTTCCCCGTAACTAGCCTTGTATGCCTTTAGGGTTGTAGTGTTCAGAAAAGCATCATTGAGAGTAGCTCTTTAGAGCAAAAAAACTTCCATCTTTGTCACTGCCTCTCTCTCCAGTAATAACTAGATGGGGAACATATTTGGAAGCTACTAGTTTTTATGCAGAGAATTTCGATGGTTTACAAAATTTCGTTACATGTTTAAATGACGATGCTCGAAGTATTTCTGATTGCAAGGAACTAATTCAAATTCCAAATTTGTAAAATCAGTTTTACATTCTTCAGGAACACTTTGGAAATTTACCGAAACTAATAACTTATTTTGAAAATCAAAATCTCAAATTAAATGATGGATTAACTACATTAGATGTGGCTGTTAATAATTTGAAAAGTATTCCGTGACTTCGGATGTGGCTTTCGGTAAAAGTTGGACGCAGTTATTAATAGAAATCCAGATTTAATAGTATTGTGGCAATTGTGTATGGGGACAATGCCTCAAAATCTAACTATTAAATAAGCTGATATAAAAGAATATTTCCAGTATGCACCTACAACCAGTTGCGATTAAGAAAAGACGTTTTCTATCTACAAGAATGTATTTTATTCAAGGAGAACAAGTTTTATAAAAGAGAACCTTGAGAAAGTATTACTAGTTATAATTAATACTCCTTTACACAACTTGAACTACAAAATGAACAAATAATAATGTATTTCGTATTTAATAGATGAATTCTATAAATAAAATTAAAAACTTTTTAAAAATACTGATTTTCAATAATGCGCCCGTGGGCGGTCCCTAATTATGAGATACGAGCTTTTACACAAATTTAGACTTGTGTTATATTCTCCACAGATGATTCTTAATATTTTTATATTATTAAAAAATATTTTTGTTTTATACAAGATGTCCCGTATTATGTTCAAATTTTAGGATTGTAAAGTAGACTTCATTTCAAGTAACAAAAACGTATATGTATATCCATTTTTATTTGTTTCTAATTTACAGATCTATGAATGTGATTGTCAGATCATGAAAAAAAATGTAATCCTAAAGTCAATAAAAACCGATTTAATTTAAAAAAGTTCAATTAATAATATTTTCGAAATGTCCACCTCCTTGTTGAATGCAGGCTTGTGCCCCAAAGCCAAAAGAAGAAGTCTTTATCCGAATTTCATACTTGTTTTGTCGGATTTGCTCGGCAGCCAGGTGAATACGATCCAACAACTCTTCTCTTGTGTTCGAAACTTACGCGTAGATTAAATTTTTCATGTACCCCCTTAATAAAACTCAAGGGGATTAGGATCGGATGATCAGGGTGGCCATGCAATAGGACCACCTCGACCAATCCATCTTGGATAATTGACGTTAACCCAATTTCGGAGAGCAATTCCGAAATGTGGCGGTGCCCCATCCATGTAAAACCACATGTCTCGTCGAACATTCAGTGGGACATCCTCTTAAAGACCTGGCAGTTCCTCAATAAGAAATTGAAGGTAATTGTCCGCATTTAACCTCCCAAGAGGAATGACAGGACCAATCAACAAGTTATCGATTAGGGCCGTCCAAACGTTAATTGAAAATTCATGTTGAAATTTAGATGGGCGTATAGCTTTGGGGTTTTCTGATGACCACCTGTGCAGGTTTCTCAGATTTGTAACACTACTTCTCGTGAGCGTAGATTTATCTGTCCAGAGGACTGTTCCGCAGAAATTAAAATGAAGCCGTGACTCTCTTAATATCCAGGTAGAATAAACTAGACGAGCATAGTGGTCTGCCTCACGCAAACCGTGTCCCCTGCGATAGTGATATGGATATAAGCCTTCACGTTTTAAAATTCGCCAAACTGTCGTTCGTGGTACTCCTAGTTGTCTAGCGATTCGACGTACACTGAGAGTTGGATCCCTTGTAACAATAGCTACTGCTACTTCCTCTAAGTCTGCTGGCAAATTTACTCTCGGTCAAAAAGATAATCATGCAGTCCGCATTCACGAAATTGTCTGCGTACTTCCAGAAACGTTCTGTAATGAGGAATGCGCCTATCGGGAAATCGATGTCGGTATTCAATAACTGCTTGACGTGCACTGCCGTTACAGTAGCCATACACAAAATGCATGTCCGCATACTCTTGAGAAGAAAATCGGTAAGGCATTTTGAATAAAGAAAACGTGTCCGCTCACTAATAAGCTGTTGTATGAACTGAAACGTAATGTAATCCTTTATTAAAAAATGCAACGTTAACAGTCATCTGAACATTTGTTTATTGTATGATATTCATTGTTTAACAAAATAAGTAAGAACCTGCTTTATCATTAGAGAACGGACGCAATTTCCGTAAAACGAAATCGGCAATTGGAATTGTGTATAGCGTCGCTCAGTACATCCCGGCGTAATTCAATGAAGTATTTGTTTGACTTACTCGGACACCTGGTCTCGCCGCGATAACAATGGACAAGTCAGCTATTGTATTCGTAGGATATAGTGTTTTTTAAAGTGTTTTCATGAGCGTAGATAGAAGCGGGGTTTTTATAATGTATTTTATTTATTAGTTTATATTTCGTAAGATAAATAAAGTGCTGTGACTAAGTTTCTTGTTTACATAGTTTTAACTGTTAATTACATCATAATTTTTGTGATAGATCCTGTTTAATATCGTTTGATTGAATCTATTTCTACCAATTATTTCGACGTAAGAGTGTGCATTGAATTTCGTTCAGTTTCAATAACTTACGCACACATTTTTAGTTTTCATTTATTTAGATCTAGAGCATTGTTTAAGTTACTTTTTCAGACATGATATGGAAGAATGTCGAGAACGGCATTGTAAAACAATGGCGAGTTGGATTGACGGTCATACTGATTGTATGTCCATTGTCAGTGATTCCGAAATTTATTACAAAATCCGTAAAATATCGTCAAAAATTCGTCACTTAGGCTCGCAAACACATCTGAACTCTGTAAAACTTTTATGGCGGCTAATATTTCATTAAATAAACTTAGCAATCCCACTTTAAAAATATTTCTGAAAAAATATACTGGTCGAAATGTTCCTGATGAATTAATTTTACGCAAATATTATGTTTCTAGGTGCTATACGAGAACAGTATAAAGCATTAGAAGCAATCTTTTAAATCAATACATATGGATAAGCGCCGACGAAACGGTGGATATGTTAGGACGCTGTGTGGTAAATGTTGTAGCTGGTGTACTACATCCAACTATTCCCTATAACTCATATGTAATAGCAACAAGTGTTATAAATAGAGTTGATGCGGAAACAGTTGCTGAAACCATTAAGGAGAATATGCAAAAAATGCTTCATTTGGACGCCACGTACAAAGAAAAAATACTTTTATTTGTCAATGATAGTGCTGCGTATATGTTAAAAACAGGCAGACTATTGAAGAAAACATATCCTAATATGCTGCATATTACTTGTGTAGCACATGCTCTCCACAGAATCTGTGAATATATCAGAGACACTTTTCCGGAAGTTGATAGACTTGTATCAGCTTTTAAAAAAGTTTTCAGAAAAGCACCATTGAGAGTAGCTCTTTTCAGGGAAAAATTTCCATTTCTGTCACTGCCTCCCACTCCAGTCATAACTAGATGGGGAACATGGCTGGAAGCTACTAGTTTTTATGCTGAGAATTTCGATAGTCTAAAACATTTCGTAACACTGCTAAAGGAGGATGCTAGAAGTATTGGTGAGTGCAAGGAGCTCACACAAATCCCAAATTTAAAAAATCAGTTTTACTTTTTCACGAACACTTTGGAAAATTGCCAAAGTTAATCACTTATTTTGAAAATCGAAATCTCAAATTAAATGACAGTTTAACCACATTAGATGTGGCTGTTAATAATTTGAAAAGTATTCCAAGTGACTTCGGATGTGGCCTTCGGCAAAAGTTTGAGGCAATTCTTAATTGAAATCCAGATTTAATTACATTGCAGCAATTATGTATGGAGACAATTCCACAAAATCTAATGGCTAAACATGAAGAAATAAAAGAATATTTCCAGTATGCACCTATAGCCAGTTGCGATGTAGAAAGGACGTTTTCTATTTATAAGGATGTACTTAATTCAAAGAGAACAAAATTGACAGAAGAAAACCTTGAGAAACTATTGATAGTCAATATTAATACTCCTTTACTCAACTTGAACGACAAAATGAACAAATAAAAATGTTCCAATTAGAGAAATATAATTAAAAACTTTAAAAATACCACTTTTCAACAAATACATATGTATTTCGTAATTTTATAGATCACCACCCGTTCGTTTTCCAATTATATAAATAAAATTAAATATTTTAGAAATACAGCCTTTCGCCAGTACTGCACTGGGTAGTAAGCGTGTCCGTTCTCTATTTATCATAAATCAATTTCTAGTACTCTTTTTTGTAGATCTCCAAGAAATTACTGTATGCACTACGACACGTGTTTATTTATTTTAGGATAACATTTTATTATGCGACGTTAACAATCATAGGCCTGTTATTGAATCGTATAACTTTTTTAAATAAAATCAGTTTGTATTGACTTTAGAATTACCCTTTTTTTTCATGATCTGACAATCACATTCATAGATCTGTAACTTTGAAGCAAATAAAAATGGATATACAAGTTTTGCGTTGTTACTTGAAATGAAGTCTACTTTACACCCCTAAAATTTGAACATAACGATACGGGACATTTGTATAAAAAATACTTTTGCTAAATATAGTTTCCATACATAGTAACTTTAACGGAATTTAACATTTGCAAAGTGAAACGTTGGAAAATTCATAATTCAAAATTTATTACGTAATACATCTAGAAAACTGTGTTACTACACTTGATACTTTATTATAATAAATTTGTACTCAACAGAATTTAGCGTATGTCGCAGACGAGAGTTATGAGGCAAGCTAGGAGCCGAGTACTTATTATTAATTATAATCCTCTCAGAAACAAGATGAACGTTGCTTCCTGTCTGCATCTAAATTAGCCTTTACGTGTCAAACTAGGTGGAAACTGTTTTCTTGGTTTCTTCATTATTTTCAAAATAAGTTATTTGAATTCATTATCCTCTCGGATATAGCATAAATCTTTTTCATATGAATTTTTTTTAAATTAAAACAATAGACTCAAGAAGTAATTATAAATTTCCATAATACTTAATTTGTTATCCTAATTTTAATTTTTTTTGATACTATACGCTCTAAACACAGGAGATGGCGCTACTTAATCCAGAATACGAATCCTGAGTTAATTAAGAATAGATTGAATGCATTGGATGGAAAAAAACAATTGGTGATTATCAAATGCGAGTTTAGAAAAAACCTGGAAAATAGTAAACCAAATCTGTACAATCAAGTATCTATTAAATAAATATAGAGAAAATACTGACATCTTATGGATAGTATATAAGCTTATTATAAAAATTTGAAACCCAGAAACGGTGAAACCGAGAGAAAAGTCTCCGGCATAAGAGACAAATTAGATAGGGATTACCTTAAGATGAGACATTTTATGATTTGAATTAGCAAAATTCTCTTTACTTACTATTAAAACTAAAAAAACTACTATTGAAAAGGATATATCGTAGAAGTAAAATACATTTTTATTTAAAAAACCTCGTAATGTAATAATTACAATTCCATTAAACAAAATAATGTAGATATCCACCACTGAAAGAAGAAGAAACAGTTAGAAGTCAAAGGAACCAAAATACACACTAACCAGCCAGCAAAATTAACCTCTCGAATAGAATTCATAGACATCGGGATTTTCCACACCAACTGAACGAAGATCTTCACCTAAAAAAAAACAAATAAAATAAATCAATAATAGAGGAATACAAGAGGAATAATAATAATAATATTCTTTATTGTCCAACAGAAATATTCGAATTACAGGACAAAACATAACCTAAATAAATACATACAGTGTACCATAAAATAGTTACATGTATAAGGCACTGTTAAAAATAAATACAATTTAAGTACAAAACAAATACCAAATACCAATTCGTAGACACATGTAAAGTAGTCAAAATTATCTCAAAAGAAAATTATCACCGAGAGAAGAGATCAAGGTAGAATTTGTGAAGGTTGTGAACTATATGCAGCAAAGCGGCTTTGAGCAAGACATTGAATTTGGTGATGGGAACGGTGAAAGTGTCCGATGATCTAGTTAAATATCCTGGAATCAAAAAATTCAATTGTGACAAAAGAGACGGACAATAAATCCTTCCATTTAGTAAATTAAGGAGAAATTTGGTACTAAGATGTTCTCTTGTATCACTCAGGGAGTTCAAAGAATGGCGTTCCAGGAGAGACGTATATTCAGTGTCTCTTTCCGGATATAAACCGTCACACATGAAAGACAGTAACTAAACATAATAAGAATTTATTTGAAATTTTGGAAAAAATGAATAATAGATAAATCTAGTTTTTTACTTTTATCTTGAATATGCAGAATTTTGAAGTTAGTATTAAAGTTGTGGTATTCTCTATACAATGATTAGCAAAAGTTGAATCTGATTTATTATTTCTTTAACTATTTTGATGTTCGGATATCCTTTGAGTGAATTTTCGTCCTGTTTGACCAATATATGACATATTACGAAAATTCACTCAAAGGATATCCGAACATCAAAATAGTTATAGAAATAATAAATCAGATTCAACTTTTGCTAATCATTGTATAGAGAATAACCACAACTTTAATACTAACTTCTAAATTCTGCATATTCAAGATAAAAGTAAAAAACTAGATTTACTAGAATCATTAGAAATTTCTAGATATAAGAAATTAGGGTTAGTATTAAACGACCAAACAGAAATTTGTAATTCCCCCCTACTTTCATTAAATTTATAATTACCAGGCTGTGTATATATACCTTGTACATTTGTAAATTCACTATGTATTCATCCACCTGATGAAGTCACAGTGTGACGAAACGATATTGTAGTGGAAAGTTAGATTAAAGTATTTGAAACTTAAAATCAGTGCATTTTTATACTATCATTTAGTTATGGAGTTTCAACAAGTGTCTCCCTTATCAATTAATCCTTTATTTGTATTTATCTCTATTTTTTATAATATTTTACATTTCTTCCAGCATTTCATATATGATTGAACACGAATCCAATATAATCTAACTCGTTTTTTTTTCTTTTGATTCAGGTTTAGCCTGTCATCGAGTTCTGACTTCAGACAAAGATAACCTAACGTTAGTATTCAACGAACTAGAGTATAATAAACATCGTCAAGAGGAAGGAGATGATGACAGTTCCAATCCGAATGCCGAATACAGACAAAATTCTGGTCACGATTACGACGACGATGAACGATTCCTTCCGTTTCCACGCTTTAAATATCGGACGCACTGTTGTTACGGCCTCGCGATGGATTTACTAGAAAACGTTGCTCAAGAATTGGAATTCGGTTTCCAATTGTACATAGTCGCGGATGGCCTTTTCGGCACGAAAGTAGTGACCAAAAGTCGCGTTAAAAAAGATGTGGGTAAGACATTTCTGAGCTATAGATTTAAACAAGTAGGCGGTGTTAAATACGATAATTACGATGAGGATGAAGAAGTGGAAATTAAATGGAACGGCATTATAGGAGATTTAGTTTCCGGAGCCGCTCACATGTCCTTTGCACCGCTAAGTGTTTCCAGTGTAAGAAGTGAAGTTATAGACTACAGTGTTCCTTATTTCTTCAGTGGGGTCAGTCTTCTGGCAGCGCCGCGACAAAAATCCGAAATACCTCTCATGGCCTTTTTACTACCTTTCTCACCAGAGCTGTGGATTGCTATTTTCACTAGTCTCAATATTACTGCAATAGCAGTTGCCATCTATGAATGGTTATCTCCGTTTGGCCTTAACCCTTGGGGTAGACAGAGATCGAAGAACTTTAGTATGAGTTCCGCGTTGTGGGTAATGTGGGGGTTGTTGTGCGGACATCTAGTGGCGTTTAAGGCTCCGAAAAGTTGGCCGAATAAATTTCTAATCAACGTTTGGGGTGGGTTTTCAGTGATATTCGTGGCCAGTTACACTGCTAATATAGCTGCCTTAATTGCCGGATTGTTTTTTCATAATACGGCCAGCAACTATCACGATGGAAAGGTAAAGTACTTATTTCTTTTATTTTTAATTCGTAGCCTTTTTAAAATTAGGTCCGCATGTGAATAAGAGTGAGTGAATATTGATTAAAGAACAGAACATTCCCTAATGATTTATTTAATAAAAATTACAGTATATATACAAATTCTACTTACAACTTAATTCTAGTGGTTCTCAAGATGTTATTTTAATGTACCTCAAGTAAATGTTGATACAATCTAGGACATATAATATTTGTCGCGGGTAGTCAATGATATATCACCTTGTTTTATTAAAGAGTTCAAACTGACGCTTATAATAAATTTTTACGTTATAGTAGATCTAGGATTTCATAATATTTATGCTGATGTCTGTGACACACTCTGTTTGACTTACTAACTTTTAATACGAATGAATATGCAAATGAACTATTATTTAGACTAAGTAATGCGAACTATTTACGGAACAATTGATTGCTTAAATATAAAACGTAAAATTTACAGTATGATAAAATATAAAATATGAAGCTAAATAGATTGAAGTAATGTTATTTAATCTGTAATTAAGGAGTGAGAATGCGCGATCGCCGCAGCACGCTTGCGCGTAAGCTCCGAAATGCCTTGTGCGCATTTAAAGCCATTTGCAGCGGTGTGATCTGTCTGTGTGCTGGACAGCTCTAATCTCACAGTCGGCAGACGACTGAACAGCTCAGATAATACCGCTGCGATGATTCGACGCTTGAATCAGAGAAATTTAACACCAGCGGAAATTTATTGTCAGATTTGTGAAGTTTACGGTGATGCTATCAGAGACTGTAAAGTTCGAAAGTGGGTGAGAACGTTCAAGGACAGACGGGTTAATCTGCAAAACGAGCAACCCTTTCCGATTTCTGAAGGTTTGGTTTGTGAAGTAGACAACAAAATTCGAGAGGACCGACGATTTACGATTTTAAAGTTATCAATTGATTTTCCACGGGCCAAAAGTCAGGTTTGTGTGTTGTCGATGAGTCCAAGACTGCTTTCTGACAATCACAAAACAAAAAGATTGGGCTGTGCTTTATCGTTTTGGACTCGATACAATCGGGAAGGAGATGAATTTTTGGACTTCATCGTTACAGGAGATGAGACTTGGGTGTCTCACATAACTCCTGAGTCCAAGCAATTGTAAATGACATGTCGACAAACATCGTCGCCAAACAGACACACTTCCAACACGAAATATTGTGGCAACTGTGTTTTGGAACAGCAAAGGGATTATGTTAGCGAATTTTATGCCAAGAGCCGGTATGATCTTGCTCCATGACAATTGCAAGGCCACATGTTTCTGCCCAAACACAAGGTCTAATCAGATATTTTGAATGGGAACAACTGGAGCATCCACCTAAGAATCCAGACCTTGGACCCAGTAATTTTCAACTGTTTCGATAATTTGCTACCTAAACGCGACCAATTCTGAAAACCACAAGTAACAAGGAGATTGCAAGATGTTATGCAAGCCTCCCACTCTTGACCTGACCTACCTGAAGTTGGACGTCCCGTCGTAATCACCCTGCCGGCTAGCTCAATAGTTTCGAAGAGCGCACGAGTCCCAAAGGTCGCTTGCTGTAATGGTGGCGCCACCGTATATTAAAACGTGCAAGGTTCCCCCGTATATACGGTAGCGGGTGGGACCCAGGTAGCACCAAATACAAGAGAGACAGCTCCCTATTACTTGCTACTGAATAAAACGTGAGACTTTGCTTTACCCAACACTTGTAGGGAAGGGAATCAAACAATACACAAATTATCAACAATAAAATTTACAGAGTAATAAAGAAAGGATATCTAGATCTTGATGTAACCCCAAATTAAGTTCGAAGGCTCGACTGAAGGTTCTAAGCCTCGTTTTAAAAATCTACACAACTACTGGCTGCTGGTGAAGCCAGACATCCAGTAAATTCATTAACTAAAAAATAAGTAAGAAAGAAATAAGGCGTTTACTGCCTTTCGGACAATGTAAAAGGGTGAAGCCCGGTAGCTGACTAAAGTTAGAGTTTAACTTTCAAAGGATGTACAGAGAAGAGTAAAGCTCCTCTCTAGTGCCTACTAGAGTATTAATAATCTAACAAATAAATCTCTAATCATAATTTAGAAAAGGATATTTGGGGGCTGATTAAAAACCCACTTTTAGTTAAGAAAATTATATCATCAACTACTTAGCTTAACAAAATTTATGCCCAGATTTCCAGGATTCCCTCCTTGTGATAGCCCTCACAGAAGTAGATCGGGATAGTCGATCTCTAATTAGTTTCAGTGGCGAACAGCCGCCGTCTTGGAGACGCTGTCTAGTCGGAACAAGATTACTTCGGTTAGTAAGTTCTGGTGATATCATATTCTCCGCAGTTAGTGGTTTGAGGAACCTTAAACGGGACTTCTACAAAAGTTCGCAATTCTAAGCTGCCAATCCAAAAATAAGAACCAAAATTAAGTAACGGCCACCACGTGGTATATCACACGATATAACCTCGAAGTAATACGTTCGGTTCTAAGTACTTGAAACCTGGGCAGATAGCTCCAATAATAAATTAAATCCTAAGAAAAATAGAAGATTAGAAATAAGCAAAGATACAATAGATAAAGATATTTCTTACCGCAAGTCCAAGATCACCCACAAAATACGACAAGTTCTAACGACGTTCAAGAATGAAGTGCCGACCGATAGAAGTACGATATACGATCGAGAGCCGATATACGTCATAAACAAGATCGATAGACAGGTAAATTTTGTAAAGAAAGGAATTTAATTAGAATATTCCCAAAGTAGGTATAAGTGGGAAGAATCAAACTAACAAGCGAAGGTACGCTAATTAAAACACAGTAATAAAGATAAAAAGACAAGGTAAGAACGTCAAGAAATCTGCGACTACAAGTTAAAATAAAAGGTTGAGAGAGGGCGCTCCAAGCGAGAGAAAATAACTACACCAAATAAAGTAAATTAAATGAGATAAATAGACGAAAAGGCTCTAAAATAGGTTCACGAAATTCTAAAAGAATTTCTACAATTTAAATAATGAATTAAAGAAACAAGAACAGATACAAAGCCCAAGCATAATTCGAACATGACTAAGCAATTTAATATTCAAGATGTCAGGCACACCGCAGTGTATGAAACATATAACGGAAATATATAGAGTCAGCCAAAGTTTTAGAACATGAATAAATTTTAAGAAAATATCGAGGTTTAAAGAAGCCCAAAACGTTTGCTAATTAATAACTACAATCAATAAAATAATAATACACGAAAAAGGTGAAATATGAAGGGACTAAATAGATAAACATAGGAAAATAATGAAATAACTTCAATATAAATTACCGGATGATCTCAAAATGATTTTCGAGCGTAACAACTTAAAGTTCCTTCCTTGGTGGTCAACGACGAAGAGGAAGTGAAAACGGTCATTTATTGGGCTTCTTCACATGCGACAGATTTCTTTGACATCGGAATTCAAAACTTATTGAACGGTATGACAAATGTTCGAACAAAAATTGTAAATTATGTAGAAAGGCAGACGAAAGTATGTAAAATGTGGAAATAGATATATTTTAATAGTATTTACAGTATTTTTCTTATTCAAAAACGGACCTTATTTGGAACATATTGCTCGTATTAATTTTTATTTTGCATTCTATGGTAATCTTAAAAGTTTATATTAAAAAAGAAGTCCTAATGTTTTTATTAGTATTGACCAATAAGAGTATAACGCCATAACACCCAACAAAATAATATGCCTTCATAGCGACGCTAGTACTTTCATGTTGAGAGCTAATAAATTGTTTTTAAAAAATGTGTTGGACCTATGTTAAATAACTAACGCTGGATGGTCTAAAATATTATATGCCTAAATATATTTTTTTAATTTTTCAAAATAATCGCTTTTAGGATGGGTATAGCAATGGTCCGAAATTATTACTCTCTGCAGAAGTTTTACGTAAGTATACGAAATGCCCATTACAGCATAATTGTCTTATTTAAGCTTTGAAACGAGGGCGACGTTGCTCTTCAAACCAAATCTGTAGATTATATTGGATGTTCCGACAATCATCATCACCAAGTCATTCAATAATTGTGGAGCAATCAGGCAAAATCCATTATAAACAGTTTTGAGATATGAATGAAAAACGTTTATTTATGAAGCTCATATAAACTACACAAAAATGAATAGGGAATTAGATCTTTTTTTAACAGATCTAATTAATTCGATTAAATTTAACGTATTTTCTCAAACTATAGATAAATTAGAAGGCCCACAGTCGTTTGTGGACATTTTATTTGGTAAATGTCTTTTCTGTGTGATAAAATATTGAATCTTGTATTTTAACCTTAAATTAATTTAGAATACGAAATTATAAAAATCGCATTTTTTGACAAGTATTATTCATTTTAAACGTCATTTCACATTTTCACGATGCCAAGACGTCATTTAAATAAAGAAACTTTTGATTTAATTGCGTTATTGCATCAGCGAGGGCAATCTGGAGCAGAAATTGCCGCAATTTTTAATGTGTCTCCAAGTGTTGTTAGTAGGGCTCTAACAAGATTCCAACAGGTAGGATCTGCAAGGAGAAGACCCGGTAGTGGATCTGAGAGGAAAACAAATCAGAGACAAGACCGCTACATACGAATTCAGACAAGGATGAATCCGTTTAGAAGGGCTGTATGGTTGCAAACACAGTTACGTGCCGCCACTGGAGTTAAAGCTTCGGATTGAACCATCAGAAACCGTCTGAGGGAAATGGATATTAATTCATAGCTGCAGGCCTGTGAGACGCCCAAAATTAACTAATGCCAATAGAATGGCTGGAAGAACTTGGGTTAACCAACGACTAGCAGAAAATTTTCAATGGGAGCATGGTTTATACACCGATGAATCCAGATTCTGCTTATTTAGTGATAATCGTTAGAGTAAGGGTCTGGAGAACTCGAGGAGACCGTTATAGACGCGAGTTTACAAAGGCTGTGGTGCCTTTTGGCGGCGGTGGTATCATGGTGTGGGCGGGCATTAGTTTGAATGGACGTACGAACCTCCATCTCTTTGAAAACAATGTCAATGGACACATATACAGAGATGACATTATTCAGCAATATGTGGCCGACTTTTGTGAGGCTGTGGAAAAAAACATGGTTTTTATTGATGATAATGCAAGACCTCATCGTGCACAAATTGTAATGCAAGCAATAAATGACCTCCGTATTAACCATCTACCTTTACCACCAACGTCTCCCGACTTGAATCCAATTGAGCACATTTGGGACAGACTTCAAGAACAGCTAAACGAACATAATCCACCCCCAGTTAACGTGCAACACTTGCGGGAAATTTTACCGCTGTGTTGGAGAAGAGTGTCACAAGAACACATTAATAATTGCATTATGAGTATGCCCCGAAGATGTACAGCTGTGAGAGATGTTCGTGGCCATTATACACAATTTTAGAATTAATTGTTACAGAAAAATGTTTATTTTAGCTATTGTTAAAAATGTTGGTTATTTTATTTTTGATAATTTCTTAGTAATCTAACGATTTTTCTGAATAAATATACTTGAAAATTTTAAATTGTTGTGTACAATTATGTATCTAATATAATATACTACAAATATTTACCCATTCTACCTAAAAAATACAAAAAAGTAAAAATTCCTTATTCATTTTTGAGTAGTTTATTTAAACAAAAGGTAACCCGTGTGTTCTATAGAGCTTTGTCACTATATATCAAACTACAAATTTCAATTTTTTTTCCACTCACACCAGGATAATTAACAAAAATAAAATCGATTTATCGCGTTTTGCCTGATTAGAAGTGGATATATCTAGTTTAGCTTGAAATAAGGAAGAAAAATTGGTATTTATTGGCTACTACTACTTACTAGTCCGAAATTGGTGGAGACTGTGGCTTGAAATCTGAAACAGAAATAAGAAAAACACCCTAACCACAATATATATCAATAAATACTATATACGTATTTCGGCAATTAAGTTGCCATCTTCAGTCGAATAACCTTACAAACTGAAGAAATGTTAAACGTAGCGTTTTTGGCTAAGGTAAACCTTAGAAGATATGCTCTCACCAAATCGCCAGTGGGATAACACAGAGTGTAAAAAAGCTACGTTTAACATTTTTTCAGTTTTAAGGTTATTCTACTGAAGATGGCAACTTAGTTGCCGAAATACGTACATAGTATTTATTGATATATATTGTGGTTAGGGTGTTTTTCTTATTTCTATTTCACTACTTACTAGATGCAATAAAAAAAAAATGAAAACATTTTATCAATGTTTCTTAGCATTCCAATGGAAAAATATAACAAAATAAAATTTTATTCTAAAACTACAAAAAATTATTTTTTTGATATAAAATTTGATTTGATTTATAAATATGTACGCTAGGGTCATCTTCAAGACCAACTCCATTAGAATCGCCTCTCCTTTCTTGAGTAAACTCTGTGGTGTTCTGTTCAAAGTAATTAATTTAAAGTTCTGATGACATTATACCTTCACAGAATTACTTACTGCATTGTTTGATTTTATTTCTAAGAATTTTCGCTTGAAGTCAGATATTTCCTCAACTTTTTTAGACTATTTAGCAATCCTTTGATATCGTAAAGTTTTCAGTTATCACCAAATTGTTTGACATTTAGTCGAGTACATAACGAGCAACTGTGGGCAACAGTCTGCAATTCACGACAAAGAACTATTGAAAACATTGACAAGCTACACTTATATTTTGGCTGTTCATACTTCAAGTTATAAATTTTGCATAACTTTGCAATGCTTAGATTGGCTGGCAAATAAATACGTTGGGATTTTGAACGGTTATAGTGGCTCTCTGTTCGTCCTTACATTTCCAATAAATTTCCCGAATTTTGCCATTTTTATTTTGTGTTTTTGCAAAGATTTTAGCGCCTCCAACATTTTTCTTTGGGTACTCTTCCTTCGTGAATATTCTTGGCAACAGTTCCAATGCGACCTTTCGAAATACCTAAAACTGTAGTAACAAAATTCTAACACACTCTAATCGCTTTATTAGCTTTGGTTTTTAAATGGTAAGTGATACTTGCAGAGATTTTAGCGCCTCCAACATTTTTCTTTGGGTACTCTTCCTTCGTGAATAATCTTGGCAACAGTTCCAATGCGACTTTTCGAAATACCTAAAACTGCATTAAAAAAATTCTAACACACTCTAGTCGCTTTATTAGCTTTGGTTTATAAATGGTAAGTGATACTTGCAGAGATTTTAGCGCCTCCAACATTTTTTTTGGGGTACTCTTCCTTCGTGAATAATCTTGGCAACAGTTCCAATGCGACGTTTCGAAATACCTAAATCTGTAGTAAAAAAATTCTAACACACTCTAATCGCTTTATTAGCTTTGGTTTTTAAATGGTAAGTGATACTTGCAGAGATTTTAGCGCCTTCGACATTTTTCTTTGGGTACTCTTCCTTCGTGAATAATCTTGGCAACAGTTCCAATGCGACTTTTCGAAATACCTAAAACTGTTCTAAAAAAATTCTAACACACTCTAATCGCTTTATTAGCTTTGATTTTTAAATTGTAAGTGAAACTAACAGAACGATTTGTAGGGTTGTTGCTTCTAGTACTTACTTATTACAGAAGAAACACCCAGCATATGACAAAATTTAACATCAGTAACATTTAAAAAAATTTCTCGAATGCGTTTAATGTCGCTCATCTTCATATCAATACAAATGAAGTTCTTGCCATAATGATTGCAAGGTCGTTTAAAATTCACTAAACCAACATTTTTAACGTTATACTTTTTGTATAATACAAAGGTATTTTTAATAATATAAAATATTATTAAAAATATGGTGTGAAGAACACAAATGCAGGTTCACTATTAATATTTTCTGTGAATGTTGTATTATATAAAACTGGTGGGGTTTACCTACTCATGTATGTTTCAATTATTCTGATACGTTATACTTTTTCTCCATGCGCAATTTTCGTTTTAGAGGTGCTTATGAAATTTTAGATTGAGTTCCTTTACTGCCTGTCAAAGGAAAGAAATTTCGTGAAAAGCGAGGTTAAGATACATAATAAAAGTTTTAGAATTACTTTCTTGCACAGAAATACCTATTGATTTCTCAATTTCTTCACTAAAACAGAAACAATACCGTAACACAATAAAACACACTGTGAAAAACATATTCGCAGAACACAGATATTGGCTATTTTCAAAGTGCCGTGTAGATGCCATCTACAGTTGGAACTTATAACACTGTAATCATAGTTTTGTTGCAGGCATCTTTAAGAAACGGATTTATCCAGTTTTGGTTAATACGTAAATTTAAAACTATTTTCTTTGGATTTATCCAGTTTTGCTTGATTGGTTAGATTTTCAATCTTAGTTTCAACAGGAAATATTGCGTTTTGCTTGATTCTGAGTTCATCAATGAATTTATCTGACTGCTATTACTAATAGGAGATATAGCAAACGCCAATTAAGTTGGCGCGAGGAGGGGTAAGTTCCTGCAGTATTAGAAGTAGTGGGAGGATTTGTATTTGGTTTTACATCAAATTGCAAGATACCATAGGCGGCAATGTCAGATAATTCTAACCTCTTCGAAAAGAAACATAATTAAAGAGATTAAAAGGCATAAAATACAAAATTTGATTTAATGATATTGTAATGTATAAACAGGTTTCTAAGAATATTTTCATAAGCATCGTAACAAAATCTGTAAGCCTCGTAAGTCGAGAAAGTACAAAATGCAATTCTGAAGTCGCGCGTAGCTTACGATTTCCTATAAACTCTAAGGATGTATCGTAATGAATCGTACAATGAATCCTTTTCAATTATCTGAAATACACTACCAGCAGTTATTTCGTTTAGACAAAAGGTTTTAATACTTTGGAAGCAGTTATGGACTTGCGTGGCCATATTCCACTGCATCTGAAGGTAATTATTAATGAATTTATAATTTTAGAAATTTTTCAACTTGTTTGAAATATATTTCTTAAGAAATATTACATATGCGTGTTCTTAGAAAATATATTCTTTTTTAAATTCTAACATTAAATTTATTTGTAATTACGAAATATTCGATTATGTCTCATTTATAAAATAAATTCTGTTTATATGTCTGACATAATTAAATAAAAATTAATACTTGCACAAATTTTCTAATGATAGCTTGTATAATGTCCGCCATGTGAATACAATATTTAAATTTAAAATTAATATTTTTTTTTAAATGTTCAATCAAACAATTATAAAAACCTTGTTTATATATTATTTCTGGCAATAAAGATTTTGTCTGACTGTATATTTGTATTAACGAGGTGAATAAATTACCATTAATATAGTTCAATCGCTTTGTTGCACTGTACTCTTTCATTGTCGTAAATTTTAAATGACTGTCTGTATTTCTCGTGTATATGTTTCCTATGCAGACATCACACTGCTTGATCATTTTATTTATTCATTTTGTGACAAAACCAGCCACGTAAGCAGAAATATTTTCTTCTAATTTTGTGGTAGAGAGATTCGTAGGTGATGGTGATATTCGGATCTTTTTTGCTTCCTTCACATCTTTGCTAACTGCCTTTAAACAATAAAATTTTTATTATTTACATGTGATTAAAATATCATCAAAAATTACTATCATTATTATTGTTATAAGATATTAACCTACTTGAACAAATTTTTCCAGAGTTAAGAAAATAACAGTGTTCAATCATTTTCGCAGTTGCTGTCCACTGAGTGTTTTAGGGTAAAATTTTTAACCAAAAGGTGTAAATAAATAAAATGGTGTAAATGCTGCAGCTGTAGAGTTCCTAAATCGTACTCCCGTTTGTACTTTTATGTTAAAAATAATTGTAAACATTAAAGGCTACTTCTCGCGTTTGAGCGTGTATCACTTTATGATCCCCTAGCAGACATTATGTTCCGTAAAACGTCAGTGACAAATGTATTCTGTCTGACAGACTTGTGTAGTGGGGGTGGACGTTTTTAAAAACGGCTTCTGCGTACCTCCTCCTCCCGCCAACTTATTTGCCGCTTGTTATACTTGTTATAGTTTATTCTTCATATAAAATGGATTTAACCGGTTTTTATTGATTGCTCCTCAATTGAGGAATATGTCAATGCGATCTAGAATCTACCTTCACATGGCTTAATTCTAATACTATTCGCTTTTTAAAGTCTGTTGTGGCTTCAGAGCCCAGGCCGCCCGTGTTACTTTCTTCTACGCCCTTTTACATTTTGATTCCCAATTCATCACTCCCATAATCATTGTCTATGCCTACAGCGTATCTTTTCTTCTTGTCCTCGATCCTTCCATAGAATAAACATATATAAAAGATAACTATATATAAATTTTTAGTCAAAGTACTCTAGCAGATTGGCCGCAAACTACTTCAGTAGTTTGCATTTGTGGAGGATGGCTAAAATCAATGCGTTCTAGAATCCATTTTCAGATGGATTAATCCTAATGTTTTTCGCCTTTTTAAAGTCTGCTGTGGACTCAGAGCACAGGCTACTTGTGTTACTATGCCTTCCTACATTTTGACTCCCAATTCATCACTCTCCTCATCATTGTGTATGCCTCCAAGGTATCTTTTCATCTCTTCCTTGATCCTTCTATGGAATAAACATATATAGAAGGATAACTATTAATACATTTTTAGTCAAAAATAGCAGATTCGTCGCAAAGTACTTCATTGAATGCGTTTTATTTAAATTGATTGTTCACAACGAAAGTAATATACGAAAAGGATTTTTATATTATTTACCTAGCTATGAATGAAAGGCGTTATAACAAAAATTATCTTCCAACATATGATCCACTAACGATTACACACTAATTCCAGTATTTTTCTAATAAAGTTACAATTTCCGAATTGACCCTACACCATCGAAATTACCTAGACCGAAGTTTTACTATAAAATATGACGATGCATCTTCCTTACTCACGTTAGTACTCCACTGATGAACATTTTTGGCCCCATTTTCTTCTTTCGTCAATAATTTTATTACCCCTTTATACTCTAACCCAGAGGCTCCCAAACTTTTTTTTCTCAAAGACCACTTTGAAAGCTTTGCTGGTTCCGGTGGACCCCCTGCAGCTACATTTCTACCATATTCCCAAAACTCGACAAAAAATGTGAAGATTAGATCTAACTATGGAAATTTGCTTTGCCGCTGAGTTATTGGTTAATTAATTAATTGATTATGCTGTGAGTGGATGCCAAAAAAGCAAAGTTAGCCAATCAAAAAAGTGATTCCATCCAACTTTACTCCTTTGACATCTACTCACAGCACAAGAAACCAATCAATTCTCGCATATTTTAGTTAGAAAATTATTCGGAGTGGTAAAAATAAAAATAAAAATAGTATATTTCCTTGTGTTGTATTTATTCAAATATGTAATTATTACACTAATAATTAATTATTATTATTAATATTAATTATTAATATTATTGTTATCATATTACATTGTAATATGATAACAGGCGTAATATAATTAAAATTAAATATTAATAACGTAACGTAACTTCTATAATGACAATCACGAAATAGTCATGATTTTAGTGGGAGGGATGTACTTGGTGGATTGACAGCAAATTATCAATATTTGGCTTCAGTTTTGTTAGGAATAACCGCAAATCTCCCCGTTCTGTGATATTCAATCTGCTCCTTTTTTTTTGTTAAAAGGTTTGTAACGACAGTAAAACTTTTCCCGACAAGTTATGACGAGGGAAACGCTATCAAAAGCTTTCTAGCAATTCCCCACAGTCCAGGATATTTTTCGGGTATTTCTTATTAAACATGCACCTTTCGACAACGAGCGTACTTCAGTATGTAAGAGCAATCGTTGGAAGTCTTCATCATTTTCATCGCACAATTGTGCAAATAAACGCGTATTCAATGCATTGCTTCTTATTTTGTTAACTGCATTAATCACAAATTGAAGCGATTGGTGCAATTTAGCACTCAAATTTTTCGCTACTAGGTGTTGTCGGTGGATGACACAGTGAATTGCAGATACCTCTGGTATAATTCTTTTAAGATGGTTTATAAACCCACGACATCGCCCGGCCATGGCAGGAGCTCCATTTGTTGCCACCGAAATAACGTTTGTGAATGGAATCGATTTTTCCTTAAAAAAATCACTCAGGACATTAAATATTGATTCACCTTTAGTGTCCGTCTCCAAAGTTTTCGCGAATAGTAGCTCTTCATGAATTTCTTCGTCCATAACAAATCGAACATATGCCAATAATAATGCTTCATTACCAGGTAAAGTTGACTCGTCCAATTGAATAGAAAAATGAGTTGTTTGCAGATAATTACACAAGAAACTTTCAATATCAGAGCTCATTTCGTCAATACGTCTTTGTACAGTGTTGTTACTCCAAGGAATTCTTTTGAGTATGTCAAATGGAGATTTGTGCAGAACAGTTTTTAAAACCTCTTCAACATCGGGTAAAATTAACTGTTCTCCAATGGTGTGCGATTTTCCAGATTTCGCTATAAGTAATGAGATATTGTAAGATGCCCGTAAGCCATCATCGTTACTTTCCGACGTTGAAGCGAACAGACTGTGCACGGTGGGTCTCTTTTCATATTTTTCCTTCAATGTTTGAAAATATTTCAAATCTTTACCTATTTTATCAGGATGACACCTTCTTAGATGATCTTCGAGCTTCGATGGTTTCATAGAGTCATTGCTCAAAACTTTGTTGCATAAAAGGCATATGGGCTATCGCTTGTCTGCCTTTGATGGAAGAAACCCAAATTTTAAATAATCGACACTGTATTGTCGACATATCTTCTTAGATTCAGCCATGTTTCGTATCAGTTACTTACCTGTAAATAAAAAAAAACTTTGTTGTAGGAATCTTAAGGCGGTCTTACTTAACAGGATATGGCTATTTTAACAGGATTAATTGATTATTGTAATGAAAAAAACAAATTACCGGCGGCAAACTGATTCTAATTATTAAAAGCAATAAATCGCTAAGATCAATAATTGAGTTTTATGAAAACGGCTGAACCGATTTTAATGTTATGTAAAACATTTTTTCATTAATTATATTTTGATATATTTCTGTAAATTCGATAGAAAATACTTGTAAATAATATTTTGATATCAAAACTTCGCGATTTTAATTATTTATTTATTACTTTGATGCACGTTACGAATATGTAGTATATAAAGACACGTACAATTTATTTATGAATATATATTTAATTATTAGTGAATCACCACACAGTCGGGTAATTAAAAAATTAAAAATTACTAATAAAGTAGGGACAAGAAGTTCAACCTTTCTCGGCTTTCTGTTCTTTTATAGAAGTATCTAATAATGGCTCTGTTCAGTATTTAATTTTTAATACGTACCTACTACACGCAAACATTGCAAATATACTTATTACAACATAAATATATCTCCTATCGCAGGTGGGTTGGAAGAGATTTCTTTTAGGAATAAGCCTCACCTTTTGTACCTACGTATTTTTTTGTAATTTGTCCATTTCTTGTTTACTTACGTGTACAATAAATTGTAAAATAAATAGATAAATAATAAATAAAAATAAAAAAAAGTCTTAACACGTTGTACTGAATATGGAATATGCAAGTTTTTACAAATAACAGTCGCTGAGCTTCTTAAAATATTATCTGCTTACATTGATAGGTGAACTCAAGCCAACATTTTAGTTCTTCACTATCGAAACCAGATAAATTTTCGTGGACCCCCGCTTACGATTTGTGAACCCCCATTTTTTTGTCACGCCAACGTAGACCCCCGTCGAGTCTCCCATGGACCCCTGGGAGTCCACCTGGACCACTTTGGGAATCCATGCTCTAACCGAATTTCTCTCTATTTTGGATAAATAAAGCTGTGCAAATACAAAAAAATTCTCTGAATTTGGACAAAACTTGGTCGGAATAAATCCAAATGTAACAGCTGTTTGACAGCAAAAATTTGTCACTTAATTCTTTCATGGCTAGGTAGTTAATATAAAAATCTGCCCGGCATTTCTTGTACGAATCATAAACAAGCGACTCACATTTAACTCTAAGTTGTCTAAAGCTCTCGTAATAATAAAACGTTTTACACCTCTTGAAGTTCTTGCATGCATTGTATTTACTACGATTACACTGTAAAAGATTAGCTCCAAACTATAGTTTAGTAACACTTGAATTAAACCTAGATACAGTTGAAAAATGTTATATAAAGTTTCACATATATAGCATGCTACGCCTAACTATATTTGTCTAATAACAATTTAGTAACAATTTTGAGTTCATTACTCAACTAAAATGATTTTATCAGAAACAATTCCAATTAAACACCGTATCAAACTCACCTGCCGTGAGCATCGAACGCGAGGTAAATGATGCTCGTAAAATTACGAAAAAACACCCCCGAGCGAAATTGGGTGAGCTACATTTCCTACAAAAATTGATTGATGGGTAAACATATTAGATAATGGTAATCCACTTCAGGGAAATGCTCCGTGAATAACGATAAAAATATCAAGGTACATTTATTTGTATTTGCCCTGGAAATTTTGCGAAAACACATTCCGATGTTTCGGATACAGCCTGAGGAGATGAGTCGTTACATAAATTCTAAACATATTAGATAAAGGTAATTAAGTAGGACGTGATTTTAGTATGATGTCTGCGTTCCTAAAATTTATTATAATAAAATGTATTCGCAGTTAACATAATGGTTGGATGTATAAATTTGAAGCGTTTTTACTGATCTGGAAATGTTTTTATTCTTTAGACAAAATCTAATATACACGGCATAACGAAAAGTTTCTATCATCCTGGATCACAGCAACCAATAACAGTAGCTGTTCTTGATGACGTCCGGGCTGCTTCGTTTAAGCTTGCATATATACAGAGAAGCAAGTAGCTGCAACCGAAATTGTCCGAACTTGTTCGAAACAGCCTCATCCGACCAGCAGGTTACATCGCACGTCATCAAGAACCGCCATTAAGTCCAATTAATCTTTTTGGATACGGTGTTTCATAAAATAATTCTCATATTTATAACTGCCGTCTGTCAGAGTTTTTCATGGTATACGTGGTATAAGACCCCAAGCTTTTGAATCTTATATATTAGTCAATTTTGAAGCTAGAGCGTCGCGGGTGGTATCAAGCGACTTCTTTCGGCAAGACACATTTAGTTATGTCTTGATAATGGATAGTAACAAGCTCGTAGAAAAGATACTAATAATATACAAGTGTTCCGTATCGTTATGTTCAAATTTTAGGAGTGTAAAGTAGACTTCATTTCAAGTAACAAAAACGCAAAACTGGTATATCCATTTCATTTGTTTCAAAGTTACAAATCTATGAAAGTGATTGTCAGATCATGAAAATAAATGTAATCCTAAAGTCAATAAAAACCGATTTTATTTAAAAAAGTTCAATTAATAATATTTTCGAAATGTCCGCCTCTTTGTTGAATGCAGGCTTGTGCCCGTAAGCCAACAGAAGAAGCACTTATCCGAATTTCATACTTGTTTTGTCGGATTTACTCGGCAGCCAGGTGAATACGATCCAACAACTCTTCTCTTGTGTTCGAACTTGTGCATAGATTAAATTTTTCATGTACCTCCATAAATAAAAGTCAAGGGGATTAAGATCGGGTGATCTGGTGGCCATGCAACAGGACCACCTCGACCAATCCATCTTTGATAATTGACGTTAACCCAATTTCGGACAGCAATTCCGCAATGTGGTGGTGCCCCATCCATGTGAAACCACATGTCTCGTCGAACATTCAATTGGACATCCTCTAAAAGAGCTGGCAGTTCGTCAATACGAAATTGAAGGTAATTGTCCGCATTTAACCACCCAAGAAGAACTACAGGACCAATCAACAAGTAATCGACTAGGGCCGCCCAAACGTTAATAGAAAATTCATGTTGAATTTTAGATGGGCGTATAGCTTTGGGATTTTCTGATGACCACCTGTACAGGTTTCTCAGATTTGTAAAACCACTTCTTGTGAACGTAGATTCATCTGTCCAGAGACTGTTCTGCAGAAATTAAAATGAAGCCGTGAATGCCTTAATATCGAGGTAGAATAACTAGACGAGCATAGTGGTCTGCCTCAAGCAAACCGTGTCCCCTGCGATAGTGATATGGATGTAAGCCCTCACGTTTTAAAATTCGCCAAACTGTCGTTCGTGGCACTCCTAGTTGACTACCGATTCGACGTACACTGACTGAGAGTTGGATCCCTTGTAACAATAGCTACTGCTTCTTCCTCTAAATCTGCTGACAAATTTACTCCTCGGTCGAAAAGATAATCGCGCAGTCCGCATTCCCGAAATTGTCTTGTGTACTTCCAGAAACGTGCTGTAATGAGGAATGCGCCTATCGGGAAACCGATGTCGGTATTCAATAACTGCTTGACATGCACTGCCGTTACAGTAGCCATACACAAAATGCATGTCCGCATACTCTTGAAAAGAAATCGGTAAGGCATTTTGAATAAAGAAAACGTGTCCACTCACTAATAAGCTGTTGTATGACCTGAAACGTATTGTAATTATTTATTAAAAAATGCAACGTTAACATTCATCTGAACATTTGTTTATTGTATGATATTCATGGTTCAGCACTTACGAAATAAGTAAGAACCTACTTTATCATAAATCAATTTCCAGTACTCTTTTTTGTAGATCTCCAAGAAATTACTGTATGCACTACGACACGGATCTATTTATTTTACAATAACATCTTATTATGCGACGTTAACAATCACAGGCCTGTTTTAGGATTACATTTTTTTCATGATCTGACAATCACATTCATAGATCTGTAACTTTGAAACAAATAAAAATGGATATACAAGTTCTGCGTTTCTGTTACTTGAAATGAAGTCTACTTTACACTCCTAAAATTTAAAATTTGAACATAACGATACGGGACACTTGTATATACTTATGGCAAATTAAGGAAAAAAAGAATACCTAAAACGAAATGATGGTAGAGTTCTTGTTTGAAAACTAGCGAAAGGATTTATTTTTCCAGCGTTTATGGAATTAGTTTATGAAACTTTTAATATATATAAGGTGCCCCGTCCTCGTATATTATAAAAGACCACTTCCCCTGAATGCAAATGATAATAAAAATAGAAATTAGAAAAATATACGAGAAGCGTATATTTGTGTATTTAAATTATATGAAAACCGCTCTAACAATATAATTCGTAGAAAAATTAAACGTTCTGGGGTTCTTTAAATACATATAACTCAGGGTGCATGTATAAAGTACTATTATTTATTTTTGTGCTCCGGACTAGCATGAGAATGCTCTGTCTTCTACAAGGGGGTTCTCGTGTCGTATGTCACATACAGTCTTATTCTTTCTTTGTACTTACCAGTTTTTCTTAATGACGTCTCAGGTGTACTTAACAAGGTATTTAAAAAAAGACGCTGGTAAATTAAATTAATCTTTAATAAAATTAGCTTCATAATCCACAGCAAGCAACTAAATGCGCATACACAAAAAAATTAAGCAACAGAAATAAAATCAAATATGAAAAAATATTATACAATATCTTTGAGGGAATTAACGAGATAAATGCATAAACATAAGTACAAGTGACTTATGTCAACACGTCGAATGTGTAGACGTTTTTATGGTTATAACAATATAGAGTAAGCAATCTTTGTTTACAATATACTAATTTAATAATGATAACTTTAGTATTTTCTAATTTCTTTTATGAATTAAGGGATATTTTTTTTAAATTGTTTTATAAATGATATGTGTAATGATAAACAAAGCCCAGTATATTCACTTCGACATTCAACAAGGGCATTATCTCTGTTTCTTTTTGAAATTACTCATTAATATCCATGCTCTTCACAAAATTACTTATATTATTGAACCCTGAGAAAATCTTTTTAAAACAAAACTTGATAAGTAAGCAGGATCCAGGTAATTATACATTTATATATATATATATATATTAATTACTTATTATCACTATGGTAATTATTACCCGTATCATTATATACCGCCTCATTATGAGCAAACGCAACGATCTGAATGTATGAATATTTCTCCCGCTCCAAATACAAATCCTATGAACGCGTTTAGCCAATCACAAGACAGTCTGTCTCATTCCGAGCAAACGCAACGATCCGAATGTGCAATCGATGTCATATGTCATACATACTTACATATTATGGAGCCGCTTAAGAAAAATTATCTGATTACTAAATTACTATTAAAGGACTATAAATTGTTTAGTCCTGTGTTATGGTAATGAGTAAATTGCAATACGTTATACTGACGATGGTTACACAAAGCGTAATGATTATATTAATAAGCGATCAAGAAAATTGCAAATAAGGCATCAAGAGATTTAATAAATTAAATTTTAATAATAAAGGTCACAAAAACTATTCATAGTATACTAAATAAATTTCAGAACTAATAAAAACTAAATTAAATTCTAGTAATGTAAAGAAAAATTTACTCTTACAAATAATAAAATAAATTGTTCATAATGATAAATTAATTATATAATAACGGAAATTCATCCGTTTAAACTCATCGCCGTAAAATAATTGATGATGTTTGGAATATTTATAATTACGAAAACCATTTAATTTTAGTATGCGGTTAACGGAAGAGCAGCATATCCCTAAATCATTGGAAATATCGCTAAGTGTCAAATTTCAATTTAGTTCTATTGCAGCGCATACTTAAATGGACGTATCATTAGGAACTCTGCGATTTGGGAATAATGGTTTTAAATTTTGTACAGAACCAGTAATGTCTATTTTCTTTTTAAGTCTACAAATTGTAGCTTTGTTCGGGATGGGCCTGTCGGCATACCTTCCGGCAAATAAGTCACATACTCTTTCATAAGAATTATCAGCGTGATACCATTTCATCATTTCGGCTTTCTCTTCTAGTGTATAACGCGGCATGATCACTATTCAAACGCTTAAGAGACTCCGTATAAGGTGACAGTGTGTGACACTAATTTGTGACATTAATTGTCAAATGGTTGCGCGACAGACTGTTTTGTGATTGGCTAAAAGCGTTCAGGGAATTTTTATTCGGAGCGGGAGAAATATTCATACATTCGGATCGTTGCGTTTGCTCAGAATGAGGCGGTATATTTCTATATACACATATTGCAGTGGATTGTGCTTTTGAATTGTTATCTTAATTTTTCTTAATGACTTATCTTCACAATGCACAGCAATATCCCCGAACTTCACTCAGTCAGGTGGGCACCTTCCTTGAACTCCTTCCTCGTCAGGGTTTTTTCTTTCGAAAGTCGTGTTTTAAACGAAGAAATAATACAAATTAAACTCAAGAAATAAAACTACCATTAACAACACAAACATATAATTTTCTTAAAAAAAAAACAAAAAAAAAATCTACTTTATCAAATATAAAGCAGAATTCGTGACTAAATAGCGTCTTAATGGACGAGAAAAAAACTCTTATAAATAATGACTCGAATAAGAGTAAAAAAAAAACTCAAAGTGAAACCCGAACAATAATTCAAAACACAATATAAACAAACTTTATTAGCTGTCATATACTACTTTATTCCCACTAAATATCAAACGTCAAAATAGAACTTTCTATTTTTCGCACGCAACTCAAATTACCCAAGCACAAATATCAGCTTGTCACAAAATAATTTTCCCGCCAATCTAATATACTAATATCAATTAAATGAACATAAAAACTAACTTCGAAAACAGACTAATACGTTTCGTAAATATTTCTAATGATTACAATACAATTACAAATTAAATTTATCAATTTAAGAAGCTTCAAATATCAATCGAATAATAATTATAACTATATCTATCAATATATCAGATTAGAATACATACATTTTTAGTTTTTTTCACGTACGTTGCAAAAACTATTTCACGAGAGATTCTGATAGACAAAAATATCAAATTTAACACATCAAAATATACGTAATGAACTTAAAGAACAACAACTCAATCAAAACACACCGTAGCTATCAAAAGAATTAAATAAAATTAAGTTTTATTTAATTTATCAAAAAACACAACCAAACTTGAACACCTCTATCGAATCTCTCCCGATGAATTTCCTAGAAACAGCCAGCTTCTCCCACCTAATAAAATATAAATCAAACCGGCGACCTAAGAATAAAATATATAACTATATACATTTGATCATATCTTCGATTTGGCGCGTACAACAAACATCAATCCACACTCGTTCAACCTACAAACGTGTACAAAAATTATACATTACAATAAAATTATAATTAAATTTAAATTTATCGTTCCCCGTCTGAAATACAATATAAACACCAAAATAAAGTATATATATTTATAAATGTTCTACAAATAAAGTTCAAAATAATTCTATTATTTTTCTTTCTTGTCCATGGAAAAATCCATGACACAAAGTGTATATACACAAACATCAAATATTATATATTATTATTATTATTATTATTAAAAGAATATTTCATCATTTCGCATCTGACTTATACAGCAAAAAAACGTTCTTTACATTCCACTATGTCGGTCATATTTACATTCTTTATAAAGTTTACTCCAAAAAGAGCAAAAAGCATCAGCAAATGACATTGGAATCAATTCAAACAAACGATAAATATCCGTCGGCCGCAATAATATCCATACGTGTGTTATTACCTTGAAACTTGTGACATTGTCACGAACAAATTGTTACAATAATTGTTCCGTTGCACACTCTATCCGAATGGAATGTGTACTTTTCGCCTCATTTCAAATGAATCACATCTGGTTCAGCACCGGCGTTACATAGCGCGGCAGACAATAGCCGAGCCCTCGGAAATCGGGAATGAAATGGATACAACAAATTCGGTCCTTCTTCCGCAACGATACAGTTAAATAAACGGACCGCTTCATCCGGCGAGATACGCGCGTGTAAACAAGCAAAATCCGATAAAGTATATTCAAGTTGTCCTCAACATAACATAAGGTTTGAATATTTTGGCACTTGGCGGTCGTTTATTCTGCTGTCTCGAATTTCGAGGTTACGCGACGTCTATTTCCCACTCGTAAAAGATTTTCCTCGGCTCGGATGATTATCTCTTTTGTTTGTTCTTACCCGGATTCATGTGAGATTTATTGATTATAACGTCTTTTTTAGCGCTTACAATTTTTATATAATGACGGATTATACGTAAATGTTAGCGTTGGCTGTATTCTTGTATATAGATAATTATTTCGTGTCCTTTGTAGGTTATGCACCTACAGTATTCAATAAAATGATAAATAATCTGACTGATGGAGCATACTCAATACAGAAAAGATAACATCAAGAAAATTAAAACGATCTTAACAGATCATAACTATCCACCTCAACTTATAGACCAAACAATTAAAAAAAGAATCCACCAAATATACAATACCGCAGACACCAATAACAATTTAAACAATGAAACAACATATATCACGATTCCATATGTTCCACAATTATCAGAAAAAATTAAATGCACTTTAAAAAAATATGATATAGCTACAACATATAAACTTAGTAATACTAATAAACATCTATTTTCAAAACTAAAACCTAAAATAGAAAAGAATCGAGAAACACACATCATCTATAAAATACCATGTCGCGATTGCGATAGTTACTACATAGGCCAAACTAAACAATTTTTATACGAAAGAATACAAGCCCACAAATACTCTAAAACAGACAAAATTGCTTTATCTACACACAAACTACAACGCGATCACCATTTCGATTTTGAAAACACAGATATAATTGATCAAGAACAACACAACAAGAACTACACAATGAAAAGGAAAATTAAAGAAATGATTAATATTAAACAGGGAAAAAATTCAATAACAACAGAAGTGATATTAAAAATTTAAGAAGTATATACTACAACTTAATTATTTAACGATCTGCAACTTACCATCATAATATATGTTGCTTTATATAATTATATATCTTATGTTATTTAAATATCCATACATTTGCTTATCATGCTGACAGTTCCATGTTTTGATCCCTGGCTGGCTGTCCGAGTAGGTTTTCGTTATTTTTCTTCTCGTTTAAGGCGAATGCCGACAGCTTAACATCTGAAGTCGCTCCACGGGCGCATACATAATAATAACTCATGTCTTGCTTTTCCCTATTTTTGTTGTCTATCTATTTTAGAATACTAAGGCATAATTTATTATTATTAAACTGGACGTATCTTTGATTAATTTTATCCAGGACAACTACAATTGTATAGTATGACATTAATATACTGTCATTTATATTTTATATTCTTTGAGAAAGCAAAAATCTTAGTATTCATTTGCAATTTTCATTTACATGACATCCGAAATTAGGTTATTATTTTTGTAATATGTCAACAATATTTGATATAAGCAGTTTGAGTCGGACATTTTAATGTGACGTCAATGCGATGTTGCCTTAATTTGCTATTGCATGTGTTGGGCGATTATACTATAGAAGAGGCAACACGAAATATTGACGTTTATTTTGTTGTAATTTTCTATTTATTTATTTATTCTATTTAATTTTCATATTCTGTGCCTCTAAAATGTATTGTTGATAACATAAATTTTGCGAAATACATACATACTTTTTATTTGTTTGTGTTATTATTAGAGCAGACCAATTTCCGTGAGCGCCATGTGCGCCGATGTGAGGATGATTATATTGCCTTAGAACTCCGTAATAAAAAGCATTCAATATGTGTTTGGTACTTGCTTAGACCGCATGTAAGTGTAAGCATACGTAATAAAATGTCGTCGACACATAAATCGAGAAAACGACCGTTGTCAGACGAAGTGAATAAGTTTATTATGGATTTCCCGGACTTAATATATATCGTAGGATGGCCTAAAAATTAAATGTTTAGTGTGCAATACATATCTAATGTGTTGGTCAAAAACACATTGTAAAGAACACGTAAGCAGTTCTAAGCGCAATAATAACAAAATTAATCGACAACAGTTTATACATGAGCTATGTGTAACTATGATTGTGTGTACACTGCCGTTTACCTTGTTAAGTAATGATTCATTTATTTCATTTTGGAATAAATACGCGAATCAAACATTACCGAGCACGACAACGATACGAAGGAATTTACCATCGGTGCGTAAACAGGTTGAAAATAAAATCAAAGCCGAACCGAAAAATAAAAAAAACTGTGGTTATGTGTCGACGAAACAACTGACAGCAAAAAACAATCTGAGTTAATGTGATGGCGCGTAATATGGAACCACATCAACCAACGTTTTCAATTTTATTAGCATCCAGACGACTAGAACAATGTAATGCCGAAAAAATTTCAGAGGTGCTATTAGAAACTTTGGAAAAATTTAAACTTTCGAAAGACCAAGTATTAATGTTTATGACCGATGATGCCGCAACCATGTGTTCTGTAGGCCGGTCTCTTAGAAAATATTGTCCTAACTTGTTACATATTACTTGTAAACTCCATGCTCTACACCTTGTGGCAGAACAGGTTCGTAGATGTTATCCAGAGGTAGATGCTTTAATATCGAGTACAAAGGCAGTATTCCTGAAATCTCCAAAACGTATTCGGAAATTTCACGAATTGTGTCCTCATACCCCTGAGCCACCACAGCCGATTTTGACACGTTGGTGTACATGGTTACGGGCTGGGTTTTATTATGATGAGCATTTTGAATAAATTGAGGACGTGGTTTTTATCATTCGACCCGAAAGAAAGCGCAGCTATCAATACAAGCCAGAAAAAATTTCAAGATGCCCAGATTAAAATGGATTTACAAAGTATTCGTGAGAATTACATGGGACTACAAGAAGAAATAACAAAATTAGAAAATTCGTCGCTGTCGTTAGAGGAATCACTGCAAATCGTTAAAGATGTTCACGCACAACTGTGTGCTGTAGAAGACGCAAAAAGTGAAAGTGTTCTAATTAAATTTGATAGTGTTTTAGACAGAAATGCAGATTTTGACACCTTAACACATATTTGTGAGGGTACAACTACAGAAGTGTTAAGTTGCTTAAAAAAGTATTTTGATTATACGAATATAACATCACTAGATGTAGAACGCTCGTTTTCCGAATATAAACATATTTTTTCCTCACGGCGGACATATTTTTTCGAAATAACCTTAGAAACGCACCTGATGTTGAAAATATACAATCGAGTTTCTCCAGTTTGTCAATCCTTGGAAGACGCTTATAACGTTAAGTGTTTTTTAAATCCTCTGTCGTGCACACAATCACTGATTTCATAGATTTTCCATTTTATTTATAGGTACATACAACGCTGCTATAATATGTACTATTCTTATTTTTCGTGTGTTTATGCATATTACTTTAATAGCAGAAATCCAAATGTAGGTATATTTAATTATTTCTGATAGAATAAATATCTCTACTTCTATACTTATATCAGTAACAAGCTCATGTTGCGTCCCTATTCTATCGCATATTCTAATATATTACGAATTACACTCCCATACAGGCGCTCATGGCGCGCACGGAAATTGGTCTGCTCTAGTTATTATTTTTTAAGACTTGAATAAGTATCATATTATTTTTTAAATAACCCAAAAGGAAGTCCTTTGTCAATAAGAAATCAAAAGTGTAAACTAAAAGCCAAAATAACAAGCAAACATAGACGATTTTCAAAAAAATATTGGTGGCCGTTTTTTTTTGCATCTGATTGTATTAAAAAGCAGGGGCTCAAATTTGATCCTTGCGGAATTCCAAATGATGCAATAAATTCCACTGACTTAAAACCATTACAAATAACATAGCCATGTCTATTGGACAAGTAAAAGTTAATTAACTTACAAAAAGCAGCATTAAGATCAAAAGAATCTAGTTTCTGTATTCAAGAAAAGCACTAAAGTTACGAGATAGTTTTTATTAGAACGATATTGACTTTAGTTGTTAAAAAGCAGACGTAACACACTTTCTGAAAAGGGACTGTATCAAAACTTTTCCCGTAATCTAATTTTTACAGCGAAGGAAAATAAGAAAACAAAATAAAGGACCATTTCGATAACGTAATTCACCGAAACAAAAATAGAGAAAAAAAAACATTATAAAGCAGCATTACATCGAGAAGTCATAACAGCTATTCTTTCCTTAAACAAAGTTCTTTTTCTTTCAGGAACAGATGTGCACGCCCTCCGCATGCAAACTCGACGAATACCGATCAATTTTTCAAATTACGACCGCTCTGTGTACTTTTATACGGGTATACCGATGGGAGAGTAAAAAATGATACGCTACTTTCCTGTCATTCGAACAGACAGTTTTTCAACTGTTCGCGGTACCCGAAGAGAGACACATTTTTGCCGGTGTTATAACTTTATTTCACTTCTCCACCTTATTTTATTAGTCATATCTGGCAGCTTTCGCGTTTCAAATGAGGGTAAACTTATTAAAGTGACATTTTTTATTAAATATTACTCTAGCATTCTAATTACATAATCAAAATGAGGAGGGTCTTTTTGTGCTCTTTTCTGTCTTGATTGTTAGGTTATTTATGACTGAAATTTATAAGTTGCAGCTGATTTCTGTGTTATATTATTTATTTGGACAAGTAAAAGTTAATTAACTTACAAAAAGCAGCATTCAGATCAAAAGAATCTAGTTTCTGTATTCAAGAAAAGCACTAAAGTTACGAGATAGTTTTTATTAGAACGTACACCATTCGATTGAAATAGCTCCCAAAAAATGTACCAAAAAATATAATCCAAATAAAATAATTTTTAAAATCCTTTTAACAAACTTATGTAAATATACAAGGGATACCGAACCCGGAAATTCGAAAAATTATGAAACTTTGGGAACATGTACAGTTCAGTGCAGTAAATTGGCGTACACGTCTTATTGCTCATTCTGGAATTATTTTACATTTGGTACTGTTAAAACGGCTTATTTTTCCCATATTTAAAAGGTTAAGTAATGCCTTTATTATTGACATTAGTTGTAAAAATGTTTGATTCTATTCATCTTCTATACAATCTATACAACTATCAAATTAACTTGAATCAAGGTCTGCCGTGGCTTAATTGGTTAAAGCGACGGTACGGCAAACCGTTGACTTGGGTTCAAGTCCTAACGTAGACAAAATTATTGCTTATTACTTGCGTTCTACTTTGTAGACAGCAATATTTACATTTACATTTACTTTTCAATTACATATTAATTTGATAATATTTATAAATATTTCATATAAAAGCCGAAAAATTCCAAGAATTTATCAACTAATTAAATCTACCATATGTATGTATATATATATATATATATATATATATATATATATATATATATATATTGTAGTGGGTCAAACAGCACCCGAATTCCAGCTCCTACAATGAGAAATACAGGTAAACAACACATGAAACACCTTGTATAAAGAATAAATTAGTGGACGTAATTTGTGAAATTAGTATCGAAATGTAGATAGATTAATATGACGTTAACTTTATAATTTATAATTAACTTATTTTGATTTTCTTACTTACTTTTTATATTTAAATTTTTCAATTTCATAATTAAAATTATACGCGAGAAATTACAGGTATCTAATTTATCTACATCAAGTTTTTATATCGATGCTAATTAGCCACGCCCACTAATTTAAAACTATAATGAACCCGCGAAAACGATTTTAACTGTACGAATTTTAACTAAATCTATATTTAAATGTATATTTTAAGCACTTCAAAATTATTCCACCAATTTTATTAACTTATTAAAACCGAAATATTATATAAATTCATATTTTAATTGATGCGAAGAAAGTAAAAACTTCGAGGCTTTTTGATAATAATTAACTGTGCTGTGGAATGAAACAGTCGAAAAACGGCGTCTGATATAATTTTTCTACAACAAATGGCCGTATATTTTTGAACATCGTGAAATTTAAATAATTTAATAATATTAAACCAATCATACCAAATTTTCGATCATTCGATACACAAATAATTGGCCCAACTTTTGGTAATCAAATTTGGAGATTACCACATCGAAAACTAGTATAATCGAGCAAAGCATCTTTGTAATTGGGACTACGCAGTCTAAGGCCGAACGGAAGCCGTCGGTCGCTACAAACTCCGATACATCGTGGAGGAGACGCCGAACTCTGGTGATCCCGACCATCGCATTTCCAGACCACACATCAAAGCTATATACATACATCGGAAAACCAGGTTCCCGTCCACGTTATTCCAAATATTACCTAAAAATCAATATTTATCTAAATTAAACTATTCAATATAAATCATTATTTACATTAAAAGCTTGAATTTTTACATTTTTAAAACATCAATCAAAATATAACCATCATACATTCATAATTCTTAAAGATAATTTCGTACTTACCAATTTTGTGTCTAATTTAAGTAACATCCAATATTTATTTACATTGTATTCACTGAACATAACCTTATAGGTATTTAATAACACATGTGCACAATTGAATAATTCCGTTTTTTATGTAGTATAGCACATATTATACAATTCATATTACAGTTTCCTTATTTTTAATTCAATATCTGTTACAGTTATTTATTTTTACATTAATAAATTTTTATTTCTTTAATTTAACTCAATCTTCTATTTGTATTGTTTAATTGTTGAGTTTGGCTTAATTCATATACTTATTACATTGTTCTTACGGATAATACCCGCCGACGAAGATCCAGAGAGAGAGATAGCTTAATTAATTTATGTACTCATGCTCTACAACAGTTAGCTGGTTATTTTACAAGTACACAGATAGCGTTGAACAAACTAAGAACTTTTAAATTTATGGCGCCCAATTTTTAAATTCAAAATCTTCAACATTTAACTTATATTCATCATTTAACAGTTATAATTCTCTTCAGTTCACTTCAAGAACATTATACCAGCTTCTGCGTATCTCTTCAATATATATATATATATATATATATATATATATATATATATACGAGTAATATGCTTTATCCCGTCTGGCTGTATATCAAGACTTAAGCCATAGCAGCCACTTTTCCTAGTGTTGCAGCTATCCCTACAAATACAGGTCCTTTATTATATTTAAAAGTAAATTTGCTTATTTCAATATCATCAGATTTAAAGATAATAAAAAGATATCTTGATTTAACTAAGAAATAATAATCATTTAAATATACTAAAATAAAGAATCTTATCCATTTAAAATAGTCATAAATTTTACTTACCTTATGATATTGCTGATTGACAATAATAATATTAGTTTATGTTATTTATTTGTTGAACATAACCACACTATTATAAGTATTTAATTCCGCTTGATCACTGAGTTATAATTTACAATTTGACCGTTAGAGCCAGGTATTACAACTTACATGTACAGTTTTCTTGAATCAAATAAATGTTCTATATGTAAAATATAAAAGTCGTATTTTCATTTATTCATGCTCAGCGAAATCAAATTTATTAATACCGTTTGTGTAATTTTTATAGTCATATATGAGAGTTACTATCCTCGATGATCCTGGGATAAGAAAGTTAAATACTATATCTATTTCATGTTCTCCGCGTACTCTACATTCAACTGTGGATATTGCTACCTATCATCTGTTAGAACTAGAGAGATAATATTATATTTAAAATTAATAAAGGCGCCCAACTCATTATTAATTTGTCAGCATTTGTTTATATTTGTATTCACTCACCTTTCACTTTATCAGACCTCTAAGGTACACTACAATATATATATATATATATATATATATATATATATATATATATATATATATATGGTAAACCTAATCAGTAGGCGATTAAAGGTCTGTATATTACTTCAAAATATATGTATTTAAAAAACTCTACATGTTTCGGCTGTGTACGCCTTTATCAAGAGAATACAAAATATGCATGTATTCTCTTGATAAAGGCGTACACAGCCGAAACATGTAGAGTTTTTTAAATACATATATTTTGAAGTAATATACAGACCTTTAATCGTCTACTGATTAGATTTACCATATCATACCAAGGTCACGAAGTTATTATTTATATATATATATATATATATATATATATATATATATATATATAATTATTCCGTGACCTTGGTATGAAATGGTAAATTCAATCAGTTGGCAATTTAAGGTCTGACTTGACTTTAAAGTATATATATTTAAAACAACCCTACATGTTTCGGCAATGATGCCTTTATCAAGGATATAAAATATAAATGACAGTATACTATCATTTATATATATGGTATATATATATATATATATATATATATATATATATATATATATATATATGTATATATATTAGAAGGGATTTCTTATTTTCTTGGTAGTAATTATAATACTAGATAAAAGTAATGTTTTTTGGGAGTAGTTTAAATGTTAAAAAACATTTTTAAAATTTTAGCTTTTGAAGAAGATACTATGTATAGTACCGAAACATTAAAGTAAATATTGTTTTAATTACCCGGCCGCTACTTCCAAAAAGCATTACTATATATAATTATTTCCTGACCTTTGTATGTTATAGTCGATTCAATTAGTCGGTGATTTAAGACCTGTTTTACTTTAATACTTAATTACTTTAAGAAATTTAAAATAAAGGATTATTTTAAATATATACGTATTATAGTAAAACAGACATTAAATCACCGACTAATTGATGAATCTACTCTATATACATCAGTTGGTAAATTCTTGGAGTTTTTTGGCTTTCATATATATTATTATTATTATAATTTTATTATATTTAATATTTGCTGTATACAAATTACAACGCAATTCATACGTGACTTAATTGGTAAAGAAACGGTCCGGAAAACCGTAGACTTGGGTTCAAGTCCCAACGTAGACAAAATTTTTCGATTAAAAATTTCGTATGATTTGCGTTGTAATTTGTAGATGTTCTTAAAAAATCACGATTATATTAGAAAGTATTTACCATTTAAAATGCGTATTTGTCATTAACATAATATTTAAATCTGTCTAAGATGTTTAATATACCCAGCTAAATATCGCGAACGAATTAATTCAGAAAATGAATACAATCTAATTTTAATTTTTCTTTACCATTTTATTTTCTCTTTTCGGCAATAAATCCCAGCAAAAACTGCTCTTGACATGAAAGTATTAAACGAGCGGGTGCACTCTTCAGTGCATTAACATAATTTGACTGGAAGATCGGTTAAATTTATGTGCGTTTTCAGTTGCTGAGCCAGAGAGTGGGAGCGCCGAAAGCTTCTGCCGCCGAATATTACGTACAGAGGGCTAATAGCCTACTATGGGAGCATATGCACAAGTATTCCCTCGAGAACATAGAAGATGGTCTGGAACGGTTGAGGAATGGTACTTTAGATATTATCATTGCGGATACACCCATATTAGACTATTACAGAGCTACGGATCATGGCTGCAAACTGCAGAAAATTGGCGACACTATTAATCAAGATACGTATGCGATTGGAATGGTTAAAGGATTTCCTTTGAAGGTTCGTATACTTTTCTTTAATTCCATATAATAATTAACTACCTATATCTATCATCTACATAAATGGATTATTATATAATAAATATATAAATAAAATTGAGTAGAATGAAAGATTTTTTTAGCAATTAATACTATTATCGCGATAAAATAAAACAATTTTTAATGATTTTCACTACTTTTTACTTTACAAAGTTACGATCTTTTCACTCACACAGGAGCTTCGTCAGACATATAACTAACTTACGGACATATCTTTATATAAATATACCGTAACAAACACATGTTTTGGATAGTTGAAGGAATTTAATATTCTAAAAAGCGACCTAGTGTAGCGACATCTATGTTTAAAAAGCCGAACAGATAAATTGACAGATTTATAGATTGATTCTTTTAAAAGGACCATGGTATAATCTGGGTTAATACCTAGTACCCATTACGTGATATTTATACTGATCCTTGTATTTAACCTGTCCTACTACAAACCCAGAGGTTTTGGCGACTTGCTACTAGTACCTGTTATTATAATAGATTCAACAGTAATATATCATCCCCCTATGTACTTATAATTAATACCCATTAATTTTAACACCGTTTATACAGTATTTAACGAAAAATAAGTAGTAAAACAATATATGCAAATAAAAAATTCGCCCACTAACTTGCACTTATTAATTACATATATCGGATATCCGTGAAATAAAAAGATAACGTATGAAACTGGTAGGATGTAATTAATGGGTGATTCACTTGGAGGTACTTTTTTAGGTGGGGATTTAATGGCTGAGCGCGCATGCGACGCGTCATCGGACTGCGCATTCTGCTTCAGTACTATTTGACATTACGTAATGGAAAGACTTAGCCCGGCATAGCGTCTACAAATAGTACAGCTTTATTACGAAAATGGGCGTTCTAATAGGAATGTGTATCGTGCGCTTAGAGCAACATATGGGCCACATAATCGGCCTACCGAACGCACAATTCGCTATACCATCAATAAGTTTGAAACTCAATTTACAATAATGGATAATACGCGACCACATAGACCTCATCCAGCACGTAGTGAAGGAAATATAGCGGCGGTAGCAGCGAGTGTACGCGAAGACCGGGAAGAATCAATTCGTCGCCGTTCTCAACAGCTTGGTTTGTCGTATGCAACAACTTGGCGTATTTTACGAAATGATCTTGGTTTAAAAGCATACAAAATTCAACTAGTGCAAGAACTAAAGGCGACCGACCTTCCGAATCGTTTCCGTTTCAGCCGTTGGACTCTTGATAAGCTTGCAGAAGATCCACTGTTTTCGACAAAAATTTTGTTCTCCGATGAGGCCCATTTCCAGCTTAATGGGTACGTGAATAAGCAAAATGCCTGTATTTGGGATGATGAGCAACCTGAAAAGATTGAAGTGCTACCATTACATCCAGACAAAACAACTGTTTGGTGTGGATTATGGGCCGGTGGAATAATTGGTCCATATTTCTTCAAAACAGAAGCCGGCCGAAATGTGACTGTGAATGGCGACCGTTATCGCGCCTTGATAAGGGACTATTTACTGCCTGAACTTGACACCCGTGGTCTACAAGACATTTACTTCCAACAAGATGGCGCCACTAGCCATACAGCTCGCGAAACTATGGCTTTTTTGCGAGAACGATTCGGTGAACATTTAATTTCACGCTTCGGACCAGTAAATTGGCCGCCTAGATCTTGTGACATCACACCATTAGACTTTTTTCTGTGGGACTACGTGAAGTCTAAAGTCTACATGGATAAACCGGCTACAATTGAGGCATTGGAGGCCAATATTACTCGGGTCATTGGACAAATATCACTCGAAATGCCAGAACGCGTCATTGAAAATTGGAACAGCAGAATAGACTTTAACCGCAGTCGCGGCCAACATTTGAGAGAAATAATCTTTAAAAAATAATTGTAAAGAATGGTTCTTTTGTATGATAATCATGTTTCTTAAATAAATTGACCTTTTTCATTTGTTCTTTGCTTTTGGAAAAAGTATCTCTAAATGAATCACCCATTATATAGAAGCTAAATCCAAAATATGGTTTAGTCTACTACGACGCGAACCCTATGAACTGAAAATATTCAGAATGTGTATAAATAATAAATAATACATACACATACGCTACAGCGTATGTTTACATACCTAAAAGCTGTCGATGTTGTAAAAACTATGACATTGTTGTATGCTAGAGTCAATAACCTAAATATATTTACGCAAAAAGCGGCTTTTTATAAACCTTTCAGAACTGACCAAATCAGCTATTTCATGTGTATTACGAAAAGTAACAAATATAAAATATTAATATCGATATAAAAAAGGCCGCCACACAAACACTGTAATGTTTATGTTCATAAAAACGCTAGAGATAGCATTGTATATAAATTTTGTAAGGATTCGATAACCTGGAACGAATATAAGCTGATAAAAATTTATACTTGAATGTCAATTTTTAAAGACGATGTATTAAAAGAACATGTAAGATGTGTGATCTAGGACATTTAACGTCCTATTTGGTAACAATCTACCTTTAATTGAAGACGTAAATATAAACCATACCGAACGTGGTTTCGAGCAATAAAATCGGGTCGTCTATGTAATTCTTAATGCAGTGGACAGCGCTCTAGTCTATATCTGGTTTTGGTATTAACCTTTTCAAACGTCATTATTTTCCATTTATCAGATACTTGTCAAATATTATAAATATTGGTACGAAAATACAACAAAGACATTAGATAAAAAATTGAACACAGTTTATAAAACTAAAAATAAATGGACTAGATCTTGGGTACTTCGTCGTTCCGCCGTTCACTTGAATAACTTTGTTTAAGCGGTTGGGCATAGACAAACATAGATTTCTGACATAGCCGTGCGGAAGATCATTCTAAGCTGTGCGTATAGCGGCCAAAAGTTTCTCCCTGTTTTGATAGTGTACGTTGGTTTTGTATACTTTTGACCAACATTCCCATGTTTTCCATAAGGTTCAAATCAGTACTGAAACTAGGCCACTCAAGCACAATAATATTGTGGTTTAGGACCATTCTGTTATATAATTGTTTCAGCCTTTACTTTATGAAATTCCATTATGACTATTATCAGGATAAAATAAAACAAATTTTATCCTGATAACCATTCTGTTACTCTATGAGCGATATGGACTGGACGATTGTCTTGCTGAAATATAAAGTCGTCTTCTGGAAATACTTGAATCATTGAGGGCAACATCACATCTTCCGAAACCCTAAAGTAAACGTCACTTGTGAAACGTTGTTCTAGATGCAATAATATCCCAGGAGTATTTGCAGAAAACCATACGAATATATTCGCCGAAAATCGGCGGTTTGTTTCAACCTTTTGTGTATATTTCGCATCAATCGCCGACTTCTTGGTCTATATACTCTAACTTGGCCAGAGGATATGTCTGGAGGGTCTTTTCATCACTAATAATTACGTACTCCCTAAAGTTATTGTCATTCCCAAGGTACTGTAACGCTCAATCTGGATTCTCATTGAAAACGGATGCGGGGAAGTTAGAATAAATGATTGCCTCTGTTGCTTTCAGAAAAGGGTTATTTTCCATACTTCAGTCCAACATAAAAAAGATTGTCCATCGCAGTTGATGCTCAAGATCGTCCAGAATCCACTTGTCTTGTTACGCTCGAAAATTACCTGGAGACCATTCGGGAATTTTTAATGAATTTATTTCATTATGTACTTACGTAAAGACATCTTAGGCTTTTAATTATTCCACATTTTCGTTCATTATTATTTTATTTAATTTTGTTATTAATTATCAATCTCCTTAAGCATCTTTAAACTTTGTTATTTTCATAAAATTTATTTATGTTCTAATATTTTGGTTGTGTCTATTTACTCGATAATTTTCCCGGTCTTTTTTTTATATACCTCGACGCAGTCCGGACATCTTGGAAATTTATAAGCGAGTCATGCTACATTTTATATTTACTATAAATTCAATTTTTGTTACTCTGTAATCAATTCTTTTATTGTGGAAATTTTTATTCGAATTTTGTGAACCTATTTGGGAGCTTAGTTTGTCTGATTTAGAAAATTTTAACGTAATTCTTGCGTACATTTTCTCTTTCGCTTGTGGCGCCATCTTTTCAACTCTTGGTTTACCTTCCAAATACAGTTTTCTTGACGTTTGTTTAGTTAATTAATTTGTCTTTTATCTTTAATTGCGGTGTTTTAATTATCGTATTTTCGCTTGTTAGCTTCGTTGTTCACTCCGACACCTTGTTAGGGTTTATGGTAAATTAATTCCGTTTCTATAAAATCTACCGAACTACGCTCTTGAGTGTGACGTGTACCGGTTCCCAACCCATATCCTTTCATCTTGATGAGACGCACTTCGTTCGTCTTCTTCGACAGTGTTAGTCGTGTTTATTTTAGTGTGTGAACTTAGGCTTGCGGTAAGCGATAGCATTTTCTTTCGAGTTTTCGCTTATGCGATTCTTTATCATCCTTAGGATATATTTTGGAGTTACCTCCCAACTTTTAAGTAATTAAACATATTTTACTTCGAAATCTTTACGAGGACCACACCACGAGGTGGGCTGTTTTTTTTGCATACGCAATTTTCCACGCAGTGGAGCATCTTTAACCATCGTTCTTCTTTTGGAGGGGATCCGTGCTAAAACCACTTTCCACTTTCGAGGGAGAAATTGTAAACGGCGAGGCTACCTTATTTTTGGGGTTTTGTTACAAATATTCACGGAATTTTAAGATGGCAGACCCACGCTACTTAGCGTGCAACATGGCGGCGTAGATGCAGCATTACTTTAGTTTGTGAATTTTTGAAAAAGGACAGTTCGTTCAACACCTGTGTAGGCAGTCTCAATTAAGGTTTGGAATTTTGGTCGAATTAAGAGACGATTCCGAGAACATAGAGAGAAGTAGGTTTAGATAAACTAATTTCAATTTTTATAATAAAACTTTTGCATATTTTATTAATTAGACTAAATTTCATTTCGTTTACACCTAAGAAAGGCTTTTGAGAAGCCGATCTCTCAGTCTGAAGCAGACGTTGTTAAGAATTCACTGCATTTAATTTAGTAACGTAGAATCCTGATAGTTATTATCGGGTTAGTTTCTCTTGGTATTAATTTTTTGCTAGATCTTGTTCTAGTTTGTTTACTGTATCCTATACTCCACCTGCTTAACAACATCTGTTTGCTTATCTGAGACATTTTATAGATTTTAATTAAAAACCTTTAATAGCTGTCTGGGCTAATTGCATTTAATTTTTACCAGTTAGAGGCTAGAACACCTGGTTACTAGCATTCGTATATTATTTTATAATCAAGCTGGTCGTCAGCTTCACTGATAATCAGTTGCAGATCTTGTAGAGCTATTTTACGTTGCAAGATCCTTCAGACGAGCCTACGTTTTGTTATCATCAATAACTTAGGGGAACGTCTCTCATTAATAATTCAAATTTTAAACTGTATATTCTTATTGTAAAGAACCGTAAAATTACGTATACTAATATACTATACTAATTTGTGTTCTGCTTATTTCAAGTTGGGATTGTGTCCCAGTAATTTCAATTTAATCAATATATTAATTTCTGTATCTATAGGGTGTCAACCCGACGAGTGAATTTTGTCAATAGGAGTTTACTGTATTACGCTTGGAGCGTTACTCTCGTTAATTTTAATTATCTTAAAAAGTCTGAGAGACTTGTTACTGTCTTTTTTTTTGTCATATAATGTCATATAAATCACAAGCTTAATTACAGTTTTGGCACTTTTATTTGAAATTATTATATCTTATTATTTGTTTGATACCATCTTATAACTAAATTATTGCTAACTTTGATCAATTTTGTAGGTTTATTGTTATTTTGTGTACAACGACTTCTGATAACTAATCAGTTAAATTTTAAACCTACTTCGTGTTAATAAACTTTGTTATTGTTGACATCTTGTATTTGTTTGATTCCTTTTCTACAAGTGTTGTGTAAGACAAAGACACTTTAATATCAGTAGCAAGTAATGAGGGGCTGTCTCTCTTGCATTTGGTGCTACCTCAGTCCCACCCGCTTCCGTATATACGGGGGGAACCTTGCAGGTTTAAATACGGTGGTGTAACCACATCATCAAGCGACCTGGGAACTCGCGCACTCTAGGATTACGATAGAGCTAGCCGGCAGGGTATTTTCGACGGGACGTACCTTCAGGTAGGTCAGGTCAAGAGAGGAAGGCCTTGCAGAACATCTCGCAACCTCCTTATTACTTGCGTTAATTTAATTTGGTGGCGTTTTGGTAGCAGTCTTTACAGAAATTTTCTCTCTCTCTACCGCTTTATTAAATTTCTCGAACTCTGCTATCCCTGACTGACCTGCTACAGTTGCTTCTGATAACTCTGTTTTTATTAGGAAAATTAACATGGATTATACATCTAAAAGTTAAATTTTAAAATCGAGGCTATTGATCCTGTCTAACGCGGAATCAGTTGCTTCCAAGAAGTCACTCATCTCACCTCTATATGCTGTAAGGGTGCAGTCAGGTGTAATATGGTGAATAGTCTGGTGAGATTCTCCGCATTCGCAAGTTGGTGTATCAGTCAGTCCCCATTTATAGAATGAGTCAGGACAAATTCCATTGGACGTTCTTATTCTATTGAGTATATTCCACTTATGGCGAGGCAGCTCCATTTCTGGTAAGGGCACAGTAGGATGAATGATATGGGCCGCTTGAGCGGGTTTCAGCGCTGCCCAATACTCTCCGCATCTATCACTTCGGTTGAAATCTTCTGCTATAAGTCGTTCTGCTGGCAGTAGTTCAGGAGATCTCGACTTCAGTCTCGACAGACCAGCATAAGGCAAATCATTGCGTACTGGAAGATGGGGATTCGAAATTATTTTATTATATTCTCTTACCAGGCTTTCCTGTCTCCGGGTAGTGGGAAGTGTAATATGGCTTAGAACCGGGAGCCAGGGTAGAGGTGTAGTTTTTAAACAACCGCTATCTATTCTCATGGTCTCGTTGAGTTTGATATCGATCTTCTTTCCGTTACAGCTGCTTAACCAGACTGGGGCGCAGTATTCAGCTACCGAGTAAACAAGGCTAAGAGCTGACGTTCTTGGGTGGATGCATTCGCACCGCAAGCAGTACCGCAGAGCTTATGGGTTATGTTATTTCTGGTGTTTATTTTAGCTGCGGCGTTCTCTAGATGTTTTTTATATGAGAGTGTACGATCCATTGTTACTCCCAGATATTGTGGGTGAGGATTATAATGTAGTGAGTTGTAATTGAAATACACTTGCGGCTCTAGACATGCTTGTTTATTATTGAGGTGAAAACACGACACTTTCGTTTTATTTATATTTGGGATTAGTCGCCAGTCGGCGAAGTATTTTCCCAGCACGGATAGATCTTCTGAAAGTATACTATTAGTTTCTTCTATTGCTTTACTCCAGCAGATTAAACGGGACAGTTGCAAATACCGATCCTTGAGGCAATCCATTATTGCTAATTGTTGACAATAAATACACTGCTCAACTTTTGAACTGGTACACTTATTTAGCATGCAGTAAAAGTAAACAACCCTTCGTAGGCGTTAGGCATGACTTCCTATATGATCATGGCTGTGTTTCGGAATGCAAATAAATGTCTATCGAATGACATTTGCGACTCCAGTGTTGTTTGTTGTTATTATATGTCATAAGTGCAGTTACTGAGCTCGCGGACGCTTATACTTTTATCAAGTTTTAAGAGAATTTTTGCTAATTTCTCGAATAAGTTTTAATGCAGAGTGGTTGATTGCATTTTAGAGATGCCATTAAGGCGTTTAGGTATTGAAGAGATGAGCCAAGCTATGGGAATGCTTATGACTGGTGCATCGCTAAGAACTGTTGCAACCCATTTCAATATGAGCCACAATGTGATCAGAAGAGTTCGAATGCGTTTTAATGATACTGGATCTGTCCAACATAGACCCGGCGGAGGGCGAAATCGCAGTACAACAGTCAGGGAGGACTGTTTTATTACGGTTCAGTGTCGAAGGAATAGATTTTTTGCTGCAAGAACACTCCAAATTCAGCTATTGAATGCAGCAGGTACTCAAGTATCCACTCAAACGGTAAGAAGAAGGCTTCATGGGGTAAATTTAAGGTTCAGATCTAAAAAATGCCCATTGTTGACCAGGGCCCACAAAAAAGAAGGCTAGAGTGGGCACATCAACATTCAAATTGGAATCTTGAAGATTGGGGTCGTTTTTTATTCAGTGACGAGACCAGAGTGCATCTCCATAGTTCAGATGGAAGAGTTAGAGTTTGGAGAAACAGAGAAGAACGCTATATTGAGAACAACGTGACTTACCATCAAGCTTATGGAGGTGGTTCAATTACTGCTTAGGGAGGTATTTTTGCGACTCGCACTGAATTGGTTATGCTTGGAAATGCTACAATGAATAGTGTCAGGTATCTTAATGACGTACTACAACCTGTAGGTTGCCACTTGCTAATGAAATAGGCGATGGTTTTGTGTTTGTTGATGATAACGCGCGTCGTCATAGAACAAGACAAATCAATGCATTTTTTGAAGAGAACAATATTACGCACATGGATTGGCCAGCGAATTCTCCAGATGTTAATTCCATAGAGGACGTATGGGGTTTCCCTGAAGAGGTTGATAAGATCACGAGGAGTGGATCCAAACAATCACCATCAGCTCCGAACTGCCGTTTTGGAAGAATGGCAAAATATTCCTTAGCATTACATTCCGAATTTGATTTCCAGCATGCCAAGACGTTTCCAGGAGGTCATAAGAGCTAGAGGAGGTCCTACGTATTATTAATCTTTAAGTGTTTGGTTATCTTTTCTTTCCAAAGCAATCTTTTCTGTAATACTAAAATAAAGATTTTGCTATTTTTCAATTAAAACATCTGAAATTCGTTATTTAAATTTTATTCTTTTAATTCTTCGCCTTAAAAGTGTTTCCCAGAACCATATACTATCAATTAAGCAAGAAAGTGTTGCTCAAAAAGTAGTAAATTGTTATTTATATATGTTCTTGTAAGTGTACCAGTTGTAAGTGTATCAGTTCAAAGTGTGTAGATACAACCAATCATCTAAAATTTCTAGTTTATCAAATTATAACAGAATTTTCTATGACATTGACGGCCAGAATTTATTGCTTGCGACTGTACATAATGACCGACAACTGATTGAATCGGAGAGGATACTTAAAACTAGACCGACAATAACAAAACTATTATTTTTGTTATTGTCAGACAGCTTTATTATATCATCTTTCATACTCTTTATAATATAGTCGGTCGCAGTGTGGTGTAACGAAAATTTTTTGAAATATTTTTGTCATTTTTTTTCTCGCATTTGAGATAAAATTTTGGCAAAACATTTTAGATCTATATTCAATGTGATTATATCTTTCCATTTTTCATACACTGTCTCTTGATTTCAAGGTCATCCTGTATATAGATTAGTATAGATACATATAATTATTTTTTTTTTCAAATATTTAATTATCATTTACAGGACAGTATATCAGCAGTAATAGCCAAATATTCAAGTAACGGATATATGGACATTCTTCAAGAGAAATGGTACGGAACACTACCTTGTTTTAAACTGGTAACGGAAATCACTCAGCCACGGCCGTTAGGAGTAGCCGCAGTCACTGGAGTCTTTATACTATTGGGGGTGGGCGTCGTTTTAGGATGTCTAATTCTCTTGGTAGAACACTTATTTTTTAAGTACACCTTACCACTTCTAAGAGATAAACCGAAGGGATCGATATGGAGAAGCCGGAACATAATGTTCTTCAGTCAAAAACTGTATAGGTTCATTAATTGCGTCGAACTGGTTTCTCCCCATCACGCTGCCAGAGAATTGGTGCACACGATTCGACAAGGACAGATCACCAGTCTCTTTCAGAAGAGTATAAAAAGGGTTAGTAATTATTTTTTATTAGCCACAATAAATCGCTGCGTCTGCCCCAATTCCATAGAAGGATATAAAATATAATCTTTGTTAATAATAAAGTGCCGATTTAAACTCAATAGCAAAGTGAAAACTAAATGCGTATTTTTACCGTAAATTAATTAAATCGGTTATTTCGAAAAGGCCACAACTCCAGAAAAGTAAATTTTACAGGAGAACAAAGAAACGTTTCATTTTGATATTAATCAGGATATCAGTTCTTTAGCCAAACAAAGAGTCAATTTATGATACATTTTAAAGTTTTAACCAAAAGAGCATAAAAAAATTTAGATAAGCCGTAACAAAAAAAAATTGTGGTTGTGGCCTTTTCCAAATAGACCGAAAGAAAACTCCAGTATTAATGTTAATACAAAAATTTATTAGATAAGGGACATGTTCAGAAATAGTGTTATTTAATAATCTTTCTCTGGTGACCCAAGATTGTTAGTGGTAGGCCATAAAAGCAGCTCATCATAAAAGAATTTCTTGTCTTCTGGTACATATTGCACAAGTTTCTTTAGATTGTCTATTTTTTTTAAATTAATAGCGATTTTTCCTGTGTAAGCAGGCTCTGTTTGCATGAGTAGGACAAACTCCAGCTGGTTTTTCCAAAGAAAATTCATAGAAAATAAGCCCATCGATAAACTGGCGTACTTTAACAGTCCCAAGTTTTCTGCAATCATATTCAAATTCCTGAGAAATTTAAAAAGTCGTTTTTTCATCTTTTTTTTCTCCCCCATAGAAGTCGATTGACAGGAAGGTTTTCTTGTAATATTTGGGCCACCATTTCTTAAAGTCTAAAATTTCCTCATTATGCACTCTTTTTATTGAGAAGAGAGACTTTCTTGAAGATTTTTTTTTGATAAGCTCATAATATTCTTAAGGAAGATAAATTCGGTCTTGCTTGCGAACTAGCCTTTTTTACTACCCCAAAATCTCTGTCGCAAGGAAGTAATGAGTGTCTCCTGATTGGAAAGTAATGAGAAATTTTTCTGAATTTTCCTGAGGCGGCGAGGGCTAAAAGGAAACGAACGACCGTGTGATTCTTATTTTGACCGGTGCATCCATCTGAAAATATATGAAGTTCTTTTAGACTTGCAGGGACCTCATTCTCAAAATATTGTTTTAAGAAAGTGTACACTTCATTGGGTCGTTTGAGAGCCTCACCCTTATTATAAGAGAAAAATTTAGTTTCTCCTGCTTTTAAGTTATGTATACTAAACTCAAAAAACCCATAACTGTCGATAGTAAAAAATTTCTTGTACAGGTATATCCGGTATAGGTAAATTTTGCATGTAATCCATTGTGATGGCCAATATCTCATCTGTCCCTGTAACGAGCTCCTTGATGTGGTCTAGTTTCTTATAGAATTTCTAAGCCCTATTTTTGTGAACTAAGAGTTCTGCAACGGCAACTCGTTTTGCAACGTCATTGAGAGTTGTACTTTTAACTTTCTGGCCCAGTTCTTCGCAGGTAGAACACACGTCAACTTCAGGACACCGACCAAAAGTAACGAGCCATCGAAAAAATTCATAATTGGAGTAGACTGTGAAATTGGGTTGGTACTTTAGCCACTTCCACATAATGACATTAATTATTTGACATTGAAACTATAAATTTGTGTCAAATTTTTCAAAACTCTTATTAAGAAAATTAAATTTATTTAAAAAATGGTATTCAACATAGAACAAAAAGCAAAAATTATCGAATGTTACTTGCGTACAGGTGTGAAAGTAAATGGCGAGTGGCAGTATTCAATTACGGGATGCACGGCTGATTCTAGTGAAGAACATCCTGAATTAGTGTTTGACTACAATGATTTTTACAATGTTTTGACAAATTGTGTAAAGTTATTCAGAGAGACTGGTAGCGTCGGTCGAAAAACTGGAAGTGGACGGCCATCTCAACGTACAGCTGATAATATTGAAGCGCTTCAGCATATTATTGATGAAAATCCAAAAACATCCATTTCAGTAGTGACCCAACAAACAAATTTATCTTATGGCACGTGCGAATTCATTCTTAAAAAAGTCTTACATTGTCATCCATACAAGCTGTAATGTTTTCATGAACTTTATCCAGTGGATTATTTAAGACGAGTGGAATTTTGTCAACGGTATCAAAATAATCTACACAATCAGGATATCCTTAACACAGTTTTTTTCACAGATGAGGCCAGGTTTTATCTTTCTGGATATGTTAATTCACAGAATATGAGGTGTTGGTCCTCCGAAAATCCTCATTTTTTTGTTGAAAAAACATTACATCCCCAGAAAGTTGGTGGTTGGGTTGAAATATGTCGAAGAAGATTGGTGGGTCCCATTTTTTAAAGGTACACTTACTGCTGCACGATATCGCACTGAGATACTCGGCTCATTCATAAATCAACTGGATGATGAGGAATTACAAAATGGGTACTTCCAACAAGATGGTGTAACAGCACACACGACCAGAGAAACACTTCAATATCTCAGAGAATTTTTTGATAACAGAATAATAAGCAGGAACACTGAAATCCCATATCCAACTAGGTCTTGCGATTTAAACATATGTGATTTTTTCGTATGGCCATACATCAAAAATTCGATTTATTCAACGCCAATTCATAATCTGGAACAATTGAGAATTCGCATAACAGAAAAGTGTGAAGAGATCAACAACTCACCGCAAATGCTGCATAAAGTTTTTGCTGGATTGCGGAGAAGAGTTGGTTTGTGTTTAGATGTAAATGGACAACATTTTCAACAACTTCTGTAGCTATATGTAAATTTTGATTATGATTTCGATATTAAATAAATTATTTGTTTTCTTTTTTGTTTTAGTATCATTTCAATGCCATAACCTTTTTTTACAATGAAACCAAATGAAACTTTCAAGAATCAAGTAATGTGTCATTATGTGTAAGTGGCTAAAGTACCAACCCAATTTCACAATCTACTCCAATTATGAATTTTTTCGATGGCTCATTATAAGTTAAATTTTCATTTAAATATTTTAAATAAAATCTGTATTTCACCTATGAATCTGGGTAACTTTTCCATAAACATTTTATGCATCTGTTTAACATCCACAATAGCGGACAAATACTTTTTCTGTAACATTGTTAGAATAAGGAACTTCTTTCACGTCGAACGATTCTATGTGTTCTTTTATTTGAAAGCACACCACACACCTGCTATTAAATTATGTCTGCATTTCATAGATTTACCTCTATTATCTGTAGGAGTGGTTGCAGTAGGTTCTCCGCCACCAAGGAACACAAAAAGAGTTTTGTCAGCAGGAAAGGTTATGGCAACTGTTTTTTTTTTGAAATCACATGGAATTAGCTTGGTTGACTACATAGAAAAGGGAAAAATAATAAATAGGGAGTATTATGCCAATTTATTGCAAAAATTAAGCAAGAAAATCAAAGTGAAACGGCCTCATTTGGCAAAGAAGAAAGTGCTTTCCCATCAGGATAACGCACCTGCCCACAAGTCTGCGATTACAATGGTAAACATTAATGAATTGGGATTTGAATTTGTGCCTAACACAGATTTGGCTCCCAGCGATTATCACCTCTTTCCAAACCTGAAAAAATAACTCGGCGGTAAAAGATTTTCGTCTAATACCGAGATAATCGCTGCTGTAAATAGCTATCGAAGATTTGAATTCATAGACCAACAACGAAGACATTACTAATTTCGAATATCGTTGGAATAAATGTGTTGAGCGAGCGGAAGACTGCATTGAAAAATGAAATCTTTTTTGTCAAAAAACTTGCGCTTTATTTGTTAGACCACGCATTTTTCCGCACCGCCTGCTACCTACGTGAGCAGCAAGCGGAGCGATGGCGTTTGAAGATGGTCGATAACTAACAAAACCGTACTTGTATCGGACAATGTCTGGGAGCTTCTATTTTCGGTGTATGCCCTTAGTCAGTGGAGATGGTATGGATGACTATAATAAATGTTAGAAGGTAGCGCCACTCAGCTTTGCTTACGGAAGCTCAGACTGAAAACTGAGAAAAGTGATTGCGCAATCTTCGGCGCATGCGCATAGAAACTACTAAAATCTCATACATATATTTACTACGTACTATTCCAAAGTCCCGCACAAGATACCTGAGAGAAATCTCGTAAGGGAAGTGCCAAAAGCAAAGAAAAAACTTAAGAACAATTAATTTGTATATTCACGATAAGAAAAATTAATATGTATAAATTAAAAAAAAAAAGAAAGTAATATATTTAAGCCTTGACTAATAAAATAAAGAAAATATTGAATTATTTATTTTTACTGTATATTCCTACTGTATATCAAAAGGTAATAATAGATAAATCAATACGTAAACCATAAACTGAGAAATTACGTAAAAAAAAGCAGTTCGGAAAATATTAATCTCTTAACAAGTCAAAAGAAATGAAACTGATATAAAAATTAATTTAATTACAAAAGTTTTAATCGACGCAGCTTTTCTAAAGTATTCTGGAATCAACTTCACAATTTAGTATAAAGAGATATAGCGATAATATAGTATATTACGTGACAAGAGTTGTAAGTAACCCATTACGCACGAAATGAAAAAGTTTACGCACGAAGCCGCGCAGCGGCGAGTGCGTAAATTTCACGAGTGCGTAATGGGCTTACAACTCGTGTAACGTACTATACTTTTTCTACGCCCACTCATTTTCTTCTATTAAATAAAAGACATCGCAATTATTTAAACTTTATTATAATAGTTGTTAATAACAATTGAACAATTATTGTAAATCGATTGTGCCTTATTACTTAATGGTGATGAACGGTTATTTATAATTGTAGTACTGCACGGTACATCAGAAGACGAAGATTGATAATTGGTAATCGCATCCGATATTCGTAATGCGTTGTCATTTTTATTTTTAAGAGATTGATTCACATAGCCTTCCGCCACTGTAGAAGATTGCCAGCCACCAAGTCGCTTTAATGATAGCATATCACCTCCTGCATCAACTAACATAGTGGCTGATGATCTCGTAAAACAATGGCCAGTATATTGCTTTGGTTCCGGCAGTTCAAGATATTCACCAATTTTACGTGGTGTACTACCGATTGTGTTTATCCCCACAACCGGTTTCATGCATTTTCCATTTCTGTAATTAAGAAATAAAGGAAGTTCCATTTCAGCAGGACGCAAATTCATGTATTTTTTACATGTGATATAAAACGTTTCTGGTACTACAAATGAACGTCTCGTTTTAGTTTTAGAATCTGGAATATCAATTATCAAGGATTTTCCCTTGTCCTGAATGTATTCCATTTTTATATTTCTAAGTTCTTGTTTACGGCAAGCCCCGCTTAATCCAATAATGAGGATAACCTGAAAACAAAAAAACAAAAACTCATTTTTATGTGATGATAACTATACAACATTTTAATTCTTTACCTTTGACAACAAATGTTTATCGTCTGGGGCATCTTTCTTAATAACTTATTAATTTGTTCTGTAGAAAGAATTTTCGATTTTTTACTTCTAAATCCATCCGATTTCCGCTTCAGTAGGGCGATTAGTTTTGGATAATCTGCTATGTTAATGTTATTATTAATGTTTAGTGTAGTTCTTAGCATCGAATAAATGGCCCATAGAGAAGATGGGTTCATAGTTTTTGATAATTCTTCAAAATACGCAAGTAAAACATTCTCCGAAAAGGATTTAACGATATACTTGTGTCGCCAATCCATAAATTTTTTATAGGTAATTTCGTACCTTTCTTTGTATTTTAGCGGTAACAAATTATGTGTGATAGCTTGAGCTTTTTCTAAAATCTCCGGTGGAGTGCTCATAATTTCATAACTTTCACTACTATCAGACATATTCGTAGATAAAGTTGAGAAAATGTTGGGATACAATAATATTTTGTTAAAGAAATTGACAATATAAATGACATGACATTTATTTCCATAGCATGTTACTTAAGAAAACGTGTCCTATTTTTAAAGAAATTGCATAATATGCTGCCTACATTTAGGGGCATCACTCTTTTAATCCAAAATATATCTCGCTAATGCTAAAAGTTTTTATGTTTTTCAATTGACTAAATTTGTGTAAAAAGATCAAATAAAGTTTTACGTAGATGAAAATTTGATTGCAATTTGATTAAACCAAGAAGTTTAAGTTTTCTTCTCAAAACGCACGTGTATGTTATGAGATCTCATTACGTGCATGTTATTGTTAAATGTCATTTACAAGGAATGTTGACAGTGCGATTTTTGACGTTTACAGACATGGGCGTAGAAAAAATATTTTACAAAACACCACAAATGATTTTGTTTTAAATTCAAAGTTATTATATCTTAAAATGCGCCGACATATATCGTGCAGCACGCAGCTGGGCATGAAAAAAAACAGTTGGTTTCACATGTGGCAATAAAAAGTTGTCCGATAAGGAAATGAGTTTCAAAAATAAATCTATGTATGAATATCACACAAAATTAGAATTTAACTTCAATTATTCAATTAAAGTTAATTTGGCATTAAAATGCTAAAGAAATATATTAATCTACAAAAATTATTTTTAATTTGGAATAAACAAATAGATTGAATTTACTATGAGTCGAGCTATAAAAATATTACGTAATTTAATTACAGTAGGTTAAGAAAGCAAAAAAACAAATTATCAAATGAAATTAGATTACACAAAAATATAATCATGCGAATTACTTGATTTCCTAAATTTGTCCTGTCCTTCGGAAATGGTCAATTATTTTCGTTCTCTTGAGAGGAATATTCGCTAACATTCGGCGTTTTCTTGCCTGGCTTAGTGTGACCAGATAATTAGGTAATTATTCACGTAATTGACCCATATGTTCTAGGCTATAGTGCATGTATGAAATCTTCGTCAGAGAGCCTATTTTTTTTCCGTAGATCGGAACAGAACGCCGTACAAGAACCCAGTTTGGTTTATTCTATACACCCCAAACTTCGCAAGTCGCTAACGACAAAATTGGCTGTTCTTAATACAAATATATACATTTCCGACGTGATCCGCCTTAGGCTATAAACAAAACGATATGTCGAAAAGCCGTGAGTAATCTTTCGTTACTGAAGATTTGCACTACTTAAGCAAGAATTGACGTAATTCCACTAGGGTAGCAGTTCGAATGTCCAAATCACCCGTTGACATAGAAAAGATATATATATAGATAAGTAGGGATACAGTTAACAAATTTAAACACAGATACAGATATACGTACCCAAAGGCGTATTTAAATGATTCGCAGGCAAATTAAAATACCAGGGCTTGACAATAAATAAGGAAAACTATAAATGGAAATTAAAGTGTAACACGCCCTTGTATTTGGTTTGCTACTAGAACGATCTTTAGGGCATTGAGTTTTTTGTTAATTTTAAGATTGTATTCAAATAAAATTACTCCATGGTTCAATCTTTCCAAAATTTTTTCCAACCATCATGTTTCATCCCATATCCTGTATGTAAGACATTTGTTAAAGAACAAGGTAATCGTATTAAAGAAACGGCTTCTTGATTATAACTTGTTTCAGAAGGAACACGAACAGCGACGGCGCAGAAAGAGTAAAGCTCAATTCTTCGACATGATCCAGGAGATCAGAAGGTGAGTTGCTAATTTTTAGAACTATTGCAAAGCTACGCTAAATATAAAGTACCATCCGCAGGCAGCAACAACAAGAGAGAGAATTTCCTTTGGAATCGCTGAAAGAAGTGGATTCGGAGTCCCTATCGCCGGATGAAAAGAAAATCAAACAAAGTCCTAGCATTATAAAACGAACGTTCATGCGCACAAGCCCTAAATTGGAAAGCTCTGTCAAAGTTAAATCTCCCACTACTTATTTTAATAAACAGTTATTCAGTCCACGATCGAAAAATAAGGCGAAAAGTTCCGTGAACCTCAATGTGAGGAGATTTAGCACTGACAGCGTTGTTAATTCTCAAACGCTTAAATTAGATCATAGTAACGCGGTTGGCAGGCGACTCAGTAAAGATGCATCCGCCTTCTTGAGCACCAGTCCACCGGATATTAATAGTAGAAGGAGCAGTTATCTAGACATAGTAAGTCCTGGGAACAAATTATCGGGTAAGAGTCCTGTTTTATCGATAGAAAATGTATCTGAATGCAGCAGCAAATCCAGCGAACCATTGAGAAAACTTTCCGATTCGGAAAGTATAGGAAAGAAACTCGCGACGTTACCTAAATATAAGGAACCTGTTGACCATCACAAACTTCAGCCTCAGTATAGTCTGACAATTGGGAGGAGTGATGATGTTTTAATTAAAAAGAATGAATTAGCTCAAACGTCCGCGAAGAGTTGCCAAAACATATCGGAAGTCGAAAATATGGAAATGTTAAAATTAGACGCCGACCTGAAGAATAATCTATCCGATGATGAAATAGCGAGGAGGAATAAGCAGACTATAGAACAACTACAGGCTCAGCTCTTGGTCAATAGACCCACTGCTAAACCGAAGGACAATAATTCAAAACCCAAGAATATCGTTAACCCCCAAATACGAATACAAATCGAAGATACGTCAAAAACTAATACACCATCCAGAAAACAATTAAAATCGACCAGACATCAAAGTCTAGGCGAGAAAAGCACTCCCGAAACGACGAAAAGAAGTAAATTAAGCGAACATTCCCGATCGTTGGACAGTAATCCACCCAGGCGAGATAGATCAAGATCTCCTAGAACGTGTCAGGAGCATGATCTACCCCCAGCGCCGCCACCTCCTAATTGTTCCCCGAGAAATTCTAACGGTAGATCGCCTTTGGAGAGACTTTCAAGAGATGAATTGGTACACTTATGGCGAAGTTCCGAATCGGAATTGCGAAGTCATCTTTTGAAAGCAATAAGAGACAAAGAAGTGGATGATCCACCATGAGTATACGTTTGTATTATAGACGTCGTGGAAGAATAATGGAAATTTCACTGAAACGTTTCTCATCGACCATCATCATTTATCAGAAGATGATTAAAGATACGTATCTACTATCTATAATTACTTATTTTTATATAAGTCGTTTATTCAAAGTTCTTTGATTGCGTTACGAAGAGGATTAAGAAATTTTAAACAACAAAATATAGGAAATGTAAGAGCATGCGAAATGAAAGAGAAATGTCATAACGAGGTGTTGTTTTTTTGAATAAATGGCCTTAGGATCTGTAGAGTGATATCATCAACGACCAGTAAGCGTTATTATAAATACTATAATCGCCTTCATCTAAGAAAAAGTAAGTATATAATATATTTAAAATTAAAAAAATCGGAGGATAAACCTCAGGCCTTCATCCTAGAACTGTTGTTTCTAAATCGATATACATTTAGAACAATTACATTAATTAATTTTACTACTTCTTAGATCTTATTATTCATCGCAATATTTACACCAAGAATGAATAGTTAATAGAATATTATACATGAATACACAAATACACAATCTTATAAGTATTTATTCTATAATTTCGGAGATTAAAAACAATTAAATTGCACAATTATCGAACAATTACACAATATTGTTCATTGAAAATGGTACAACTTACAAATGAAACTCTGAATCTCCAAAATTATAAAATTTCCAGACTTTGTGAAAGTATAATTAACGCACCAAAACTATTGTACGTAATGCAAATCGTTAATTACACATATTTTTAAATTTAAATTTATATGACGAAGCGAAATTCTAAATAACATGTTATAAATATACAATGAATCAGTTCCACTGCTTAAAATATAAGTTAGTGCTATTTTCTTTAACATTCTAAAATTATGAGGGTGATGCGAAAATAATGTAACAAAAGCTCACAGAAACAAACTTTATTCCTCGAGCAGATCTACTAATACAGGGTGGCCTAAAATGACCGAAGGGGTTTGAGTTCATTATAACTTCTTATTTAAGACATAGTTATTAAATTTTTTTAATTTAAAATACAGTATATTAATGGAGAATATTTTTAATTTAATTATGAAAAATTATATCTCGCAAGTGGTGGCCATTTTCTGCTTCGCATATTCGTGCTCTTTCCAAAACATTTTCCATAACCTTTCGCAAAACTTCAGGTGTTATGTTGTTGATTTCGTCGCGTATATTATTTTTTAATTGCTGTATGGTTCGAGGCTTATTAATATAGACTTTTCGTTTCAAATAACCCCAAAGGAAACAGTCTGAAGCGGTTAAATCCGGTGAACGCGGAGGCCAATTAAAATCGCTTGTACGGGAAATAATTCGTTCACCAAAGATGTCGCGTAAAAGAGCCATTGTGTCCCTCGCAGTGTGCGCTGTGGCTCCATCCTGTTGGAACCATACTTGCGGATGGTTTTCCACGGCTGGCCTTAAAAAATTTTCCAACACTGTCCGATATCTAACACCAGTGATGGAAACGGCGACACCGTGTTCATTTTCAAAAACATATGGGCCAATTATCCTTTCGGACGAAACACCGCACCAAACGGTACACCTAAGTGGGTGTAATTCTCGCTGTTGAACTACTCTTGGATTTTCCGTAGCCCATATCCTGCAGTTTTGACTATTAACGAACCCATTTAATTGGAAATGGGCTTCGCCGCTCATAATTAAATTATGAATAAAATCATGATTTTCTTCTGCTTTTTGACGAAAATAAATTGCATAATCAAGTCGTTGCTGGTAATCTGTCGGTTTCAATTGTTGGACAAGCTGAATTTTGTATGGAAACATTCTTATTGTATGCAAAATTCTCTGCAGCGACCCTCTTGAGAGGCCAAGTTGTGTCGAACGTCTCCTGGCTGATGTTTCTCCATCTTCCCGAATACTCTCCTGTACCCGTTCAATATTGTCATCCGTGTGCACCGTTCGTCGTCTGCCGGCACCAGGAAGGTTCCTTACTGCCCCTTGTTCTCGAAAATTTGTAACCAGACGCTTTATTGTTGACTCTGAGGGTCCAACCCGCACATTAAAATAACGACGATATGCACGCTGAGTCAAAACAATGGATCGTTGATTTGAGAAATAAAGTTCAACGATTTTGGCACGTTGTTTAATTGTGTACTGTTCCATTTTAAATTCCCCAAGTCTTCTTTACAAAATACTGAAAACAAAAAAAAAAAAAATTATACTAAAAAAGTTATAAGGAATTAAAACCCCTTCGACCATTTTCAGCCACCCTGTACATCATAATATGATCTACATCTTCAAAAATACCTTTTTCAACAATATAATGCTATAGCATAGAAGAAATCTGCAGCATATAGCCAATTCAAGTTCATAACATCACAGCGAATAAATGTATTTTAAAGAATGGGGTACCTTAGGGCGTCACATTGGGTCCTCTATTGTACATTATTTATGTAAATCATATTCCAGCTAACGATATGATAATGTACGCTGGTGATATTTCGCTTTTAGTCTCTACAAAGCATTCCAGAAACACAAGTTTAAACGAGTTTATTGGTTTAAATACTTTAAATGATTATTTCATGAATAATTCAATTTATTTCTTCTATTTATTTAATGTACATTACAAGAAAACAATTTGAAATAGTACAATTTCGTAATCCAAAATAAAACATATACAAGTTAGTAAACTATAAAAACAACTATAAATTACAAATGTGAATTACAAGCAGGGAGGGCCCCAAAATTAAAAACTTAAAACTATTCCACTGTAACAACTATAATTAGCAAGAAAAAAAAAGAAGAATCAAAGAAACAGAAATTTCTTTAATAATTACAGAAAGGCATGGTTTGAAATATTAAGCAAATCGACTCTAGATAAAAGTTATACAAAAATGTTTTAAATATGTCTATACGTTATATGCACGTATAAAGCTTTTGTTTCATTATGAAACAGACATGTAAATAAATTTACATATCTGTAACTGTATACTTGGACAATACCTCGTATTTTCGGCATTTACTTCTGCTTAAGACATATGTTTCTGCCATTTATAGGCGTCGTCAGCTAAGCTAATGAAGCAATGTATACAAATGATACAAATCTTTATAAATAAAATCTGTATCTGTATATGACATTAAGCTTTTCATGAGTCTTTGAATTTTGAGTCGTGGTCGAAGATTGCCTTCATTTCCACTCCGTTGTTAAGTATCTCCCAGGGTTGTGATGTGTTTGTGTCTGATTAATATCGTGCGTTGTTGTGTTTGTTTTTGTTGTCACGTGTTTTGTTTGTGCAGTCTGTGCGTCAGTCGCGTTTGCATTTTTTTTTTTTTTTTTTTTTTTTTTTGCGTTTCAGTTGTGTGTTTAATGTGTTTTGTTGTATAGTGTTATTATTGTCTGTGTCTGTGTAACGAAGTGTTGTATTTGTTCGTTTGTTGCGTTAGTCGAGTGTAGTGTTATTAGCATATTGCCTAAGGCAAGTGCTAATTCGTCTACTGTGTTATGTGTTGTTTTGTCTTGTCTTTGAGTCCAGGGATTATTTGTTGGGGGTGGTGCTGGTATGTATTTAGGTTTGGGTGCGGTTTTGTTTGCTGGGTTGTTAGGATTGTTAGGACAGTTGATGAATGTGGATAGGTGAGGACCACCGCAGTTTGCACACTTTGGTGGGGTTGTTTTGGTCTTTGTACATAAGTGTGTCGAGTGTTCGTCGCCGCATTTCATACATTTGTAGTTGATGTGACAGTTTCTTTGATGATGTCCGAATGTCTGGCATTTGTGGCATTGTATAATGTCAGTCCGTTTATTTAAAGGTTCTATTTTAATTGCAAGTCCGCAGCAGTCACGTAAGTTGAAAATTGATTTGAAGTCTCTCGTCAGTTCTATTAATGCCAGTGGTGCAGGTATGCCGTGTTTTCCGTTCATTCGTCTAATTTTTAAAGTCGGGTATCCTTGGTCTGTCAAGTCGTTTGTAATGTCAGTGTCTGTTATAAAGGTGGGAATGCCACGCATCACCACCTTCAGTGTCTTTTCACTTCTTAATTGGAATGTATAATATTGTATTTGTTCGTTGTCGAGTGTGTGTTTAAGTGTACGGTAGTCATTGTCAGTTGTCGGTTCGATGTGTATGCCTTGTCTCACTAGTTTGTTTTCGACGGTGTTAATATTGTTTGTTTTCAGTATGTGTCGTATGTGTGCCCATTTGTCTTTTTCAGTGATGATTATTGGTGCGGTTTTGTGTGTTTTATGTGTATTTGTTTTTGTGTTAAGTGTAGTGTGTGTCTTATCACTTACCCTGGGAGTGCTGTTGTATGAAGTTGACGGTTGTGGAGTGATTTCAGTTTCCTCTTCCATTTTTTCCTCGGTGATTGTTTTTTCGAGGACACTGTATGCGTTTTTTGTTTCGATAGGTGTATTTGCGTGGTCTGTTTTTTGTTTTTTTGCCGTTTTCTTCGCCATTATAAAAACGTTTTGGAGTTGGACGTTGGTTTTGTGATCTGAGTTGTTGTCGGGCGGGTTTGCCGGGCTTGTATCTTCTTCTTCTTCATTTTCTTCGGGCGATACTAATAGTTCTATTTCACACGTTGGCTGGACGGGGTCGATGATGAATATCTGCGGTTGCTTTTGCAGAAGGTTTTGGATATCTTCTTCGTCGGTTGTTTGGCTGATTATAATTTCTGCGTCTTGTCGTTGCTGCGGCGTACATCTTCTTTTGAAGTTATTCTTCAGCGTTATATTCGTTACGGTTTTGGTTATGTATCTTCCGGCCATTTCTTCCGGGTTCGTATTTAAGCTGTATATAGCTGTAGGTGCTCTCAACTGCGATGTAGTAAGACTGAATATCGCAGTGAGAATGCGTGACATTAAGCCGAACCGCTCATCAGATATAGCAAGTTTCATTCTATAAGGTGGCACTTATTTACGAGTGACATCTTACGGACGAAAGAGACTATACCAAAGAAAGCGATCTTTCGATTGACAAGCTAAGCTCATACGAACCGAAAGGAATACGGGTAGTCCTTCTAAAACGAGCCAGGTGGCGGTAGATATACAAAAATGTTTTAAATATGTCTATACGTTATATGCACGTATAAAGCTTTTGTTTCATTATGAAACAGACATAATCTAGATAAAAGATTTAGTTCTAATAAAACTCGGTCCATGGGGTTATGCTTACCAGGAAACGAACATGAAACGTGTCACCCGAGCGAGCATGAAACGGTGGAACATGCAAAAGCAACAGAAAAAGAAGGGCAGAACAGCCTATCTTATTATGTAACAGCTGAAATCCAAGCTTAATAAATGCTTTACGCCTTCTGTTCTGCAACGATTCAATACCCACTAGTTGTAATATCTCCGGGTAATTATATAAGTTTTTATCAATTTTTAATTTAAATGGTAAAAAATTAGCCATTTTACGCTGAATTCGCTCAATCCGATCTATATGAACCCCATGATATGAGACCACACCACACAACAATACTCGAGTATAGACCTGACCAAGGCGTTATAAATTTGTGTAATATAGATGATGTTCGTGAAGTCACTGCATACTCGCTTAATAAAGCCGCATAACTGCAAGGATTATTTATAATATGATCTATATGTTGATTAAATGATAAATTACCATAAAAAATAACACCAAAATCGGCAACGTGGTCAACTCTTTCTAGGGCAGTACCTTTCTATATGTAATTTAAAATATAAGTATTATTTTTCTTTGAAAATGTGATAATATGGCATTTACTAAGGTTAAGAGACATATTATTGCTCATACACCGTGTCGCTAGCAAATCAATATCATCCTGAAGCGCTCTAACGCCATTCCAAGAGTCCACACATTTAAACATTTTCAAATAATTTACAGTCCACAGTTCTGTCTTGGCGGTATTTTGCTTGGGCTCTTCTTCCAAACAAATCAATAATGTGGCATAATAGATTTTTGCTATTGCATTTTCCTGCTCGAAGTAATCGACCAGGATAATTCCTTGGTAATTTCCAAGAACAGAAGCTATAACCATTCCATTCAATAAGAATGTCTTAGCATTTTGTACGTTTTCACAACTTCATGTGATTTGGTTGTATATTTTACGTAGCTAACGTGTTTTGTTTGTATAAGAGTATAACAGTGGATCTATACTTCGTCCACGATTATAAATCGAGGCAAAAAGTCCTGTGCATCAATGTCTAATATTTTCAAATAGTTCAAATTTTAACTTAGTGGTCTATCACTTTGTCAAAGTAGTAGAAATATAAATACTAGATTAAAGGAAAATAAAATGTCAATTATTCAAGCAATAAAAAATACGGGATTTGCAGAACATTGTATCTTCGCTTCTCCGATATGGATAGATGCAAACTGTTACATAATATAAACAAAAGTAAAAAAAAACGAACTCCCTGTTAATACTAGAAATTAAAAAAGCAAATTCTAGGAAACAAAAGCTAACGAACAGGCAAATTGAATATTTAAATACACCCAGAACACACACAGTCATTAAATGGTAATTAAGGCTGATCCTAAGCACAGATATTCATACATAAATATTGGAAGTTAATCCCATAATTTAGTTGGGTAAACTCTTTTTGGAATGGTCGAATAGACCAAAACAATTGTTAGTACAAAAATCTAATAAACTAGTGAAACTAAACAATTGTTTCATAATTTATTTACCTAAGTTAATAGGTTTGTTTTGAATCTCAAAAAAGCATAGTTCTTTAAAAGCGGTTTCGTTTTGATGAGTACAACTTTGGACGAAATGAATTTGTGTTCTGGTTTCACTTGAAAATCCTGGATGATTAAAAATCGTCCGTCAGTGTCCCTGCCTCGAAACTGGAACTGTCTTAGACTACTACGAGCAATTTTGTATACTCATGCGTTTTAGTTACCACGGTCAGTTTTGTATATTTTCTAAATTCTTAACATAACACTTCTGAATACTTCAAAGTTAAATTGAATTGTATTTTGTTCGATATGGAAAGACTATATTTATTTTTATAAAGTTTATCCAATTTGAGATCAGAAGATGATGAATTAGTTTTACAAACAATATATGCAGAGTTCTTAAAGCATGACCCTAAAAATTAATTGTATATTGTATTGACATTGTATAGTATTACAAATTTTGTATCTGTACACATGGACACACAGTACGTATTTACCAGCATTTGATTCAACTACCAGACGCATGCGTTTCTGTCTAACGACTTCTTCAATGGAGGATTTACGAAGACAAACGATTGTAGTACACTTCGCGGTCATGTAGCAAATTTTGTTCTATCAGATGACACCACATAACCTCATGACATCTGACGGACAAAACCGACTACGCCGATGCAAAGTATTTCTTCTCGAATAGCTACGCTATTACAGGAAAATAAAAATACGCATATTACTGTGAGTCCATTAACTCGTCGCCAGGTGGCGTAATATACCAAAAACAAATTAGCATATCGATGCGACAACTCACATCACATATTTTGTATCAAAGCTTGATGTGAATTGTCGCATCGATATGGTAATTTGTTTTTGTTGTATAGTATTACTTATGGCATAAAAAACAAAAATGAAAAACTAAAAAAAAACTTATCAAACGCGAATAAAACCCAAATATCAAGATTTAGTAAACAAATAACGCAAGCAAAAAGCACTCTAAAAAGTAAGGTTACTGTTCTCTTGGGTGATTTTAAATATTTAACAAAAGATGGCGGTAAAATAATTTTTTTGTGTTCTGGTTAATTTATAAATCCTAAATAGTTTTGAATAATAAAGGATTTTTTGTCTTTGCGCTTCTTGTTCAAAACATTTTAATTTTCAAGAACTAAATTAAACCTAATTATTTAAACAATATTTCGCCAAGAATCGACTCCTACATCCATTAATTAGAAATAAAATTTTTCAAAAATAAATAATTATACTTGTAAAATTGAAAAGAATTGTTAAAATTACGATATACAGCCTGATCCAAATTAAGTCTTCACCATTACTATCTACGTTATTGCAGGAGCTACGTAGTCGGTTAAATTAGAAAAGTTGTATTGTTTTTTTCCACTGATTACGATAGTTAAAAACAGAAAAAAACAATTGAACGTAAGTTCCCAGTTATTTTTAGAAATGTATATTTTTCCAATGGAACACCCAATATAATATGATACCAATCGATGCAAAATAAATTGCTTAACAAAATGTTTTTATTGATTCTTTTCACAAAAGTTGAAAATAACCGAGGTAATTCATAATAAAACACATAATTTATTTATAAAGTAAAATCGTAGTAGCGTAAAGCATATACCAGGTGTCCAAGGTCAAGTGAACCAGGTTGGCAACGCCAGATTTAATTTGGTAAGACTGTAATATTGCCTGCCTTGACTTGGTAACTTCATTCTTATTATGTTTAGTTGTCAAAAATGAATATCTTATGTAAAGGTTATGTTAGCATAGTTTGTATTCATAACCTTTATAATTAAATTTCATGTATTGTATTCAATTCCATCGCTGAATTGATAACTTTTTTTTAAGAAGAACGAAATACTGATGATCATTAAATTTACTAACTTGATAAACCTAGATAGATAGATAGATAAATACTAACCATACAATTGAGAAAATTAGAAATTGCAAATAAGTATAAGAAATTTATTTTTATAAATTTTTCACAAAGAAGAAAAAGCAGTACAATAAAGTCGCAATACATTAAAAAAATAAAATTCTAAAATTGTAACAAGCAAAAGACTTAAGGAGACATATGGTTAAAATAAATTACAAATGATTTTCAAAATGTGCACCATTATGTTGCAAACATAAATTTACTCGTCTTCTCATATTATTGAACACATTCTGCAGCATTTCTTCTGTAATATTTTGCACTTCATGTGTTATTGCAGCTTGTAGCTCATCTAAATTGTGAAGCCGATTGCTGTAAACTTTATTCTTCAGATAACGAAACAGTAAAAAATCCAGAGGAGTCAAATCCGGTGAATGTGCAGGCCAGCGATTGTAACTTATCAATCTATCTTCATAAAATTCTTCTAGATAATTTAATGTAGTACGTGCAGTATGCGCTGGGGCTCCATCTTGTTGGAAATATCCACGAGTTAGTTCTTCATCGTCTAAGCTATTTATAAACGGTTCTAGTAGCATTTTTCTATATCGCACTCCATTTATTGTGTCGTGAAAAAAGATTGGTCCTATAATTCGCCTTCTTGACATGGCGATCCAAACGCCAACTTTAATAGGGTGGAGATTAGTTTCTACAAAAACATGTGGATTTTCTGCTGACCATGTACGATAATTTTGAGAGTTTACGTATCCTCACAAATGGAACCAGGCTCCATCAGAAAAAAAGCTGCGATCTAAATCATCATCTCCTAGAGTTTCATTAAACCAGCGACAGAAATTTTGTCGTTGTTCAAAATCTTGCACACGTAAATGTTGCATAACCAGAATTTTGTAGGGATGCATATGCAATTTCTTCCTTACGGCCATATGTGCACTTCCACGAGAAATACCTATAATTTGATAAATATGAAAAAGGAATATTCTCTGAATCACACGGGTACCTGTTTGCAGTGCCAATTTTCTAACAGATTTGTAAGGACTAACATCCATTCTTTGCCTGATATCATCCACTCTATCTTCTGTCAGCACAGATGCTGCTTGATCAGCCTTCCGTTTTGTAACGCTACCAGTTTCCATAAACCTCTTTATCAGTCTATTATGATGACACTTTAATGTTTCATAAGCTATCATCACATTAGGATACTCATTATGGAACTGTTGAAAGCATGGGGGTAGTGAATATTCCCAGTTTCCATTTTCGGTTAATGTCGCACTTCGAAAATGCGCCATCACAATAAATGTATCTTGCTGTAATGTAAACGGCATTGTCTTGAAAAAAATAGTTTGTATAATGATTACGGACAACAGATTAAAGGGTACCGATTAAAGAAATAAATGCAAAAGCTGATTGAATCACTAACAAAAATATAAATACAATTTGAAATTTGAAAGTGAACCGACCAAAGACCAATACACAAAGACTCATATGGAATAAAGACAAAGTTACATATAAAAGCGAAGATGAAAATGAAGATGATGAAGACGATAAATTATTAAAAAATCAAGAACTTGAAATTTCTAAAGTACCGTTCGGATGGCGTGAAAGTATTAAATATGGCGTTAGATTGGGCGCGTAGAAACAATTTGGATGCTGAAGACATTATAAACTTAAAACGATTGCAAGAGAAAGCAATTTTGCTCAGCATTTCTAGCAAACAAATTCAATCAAAAATCAATAGCTATTTTATGTAATGTTGTATATTATTAAATAAACGATATATATATATATATATATATATATATATATATATATATGTATGTGTTTAGTATCTACTCGCTAACGTGAACAAATTCCATAACGTGAACAGTCTCGAATTTTTTGTGTTTATGGTTTCGAGATCCTGCTGTATAACATAAAAGTACAAATAGATTTTACGATTTTATGAAATTGTAGAAAGTTCTCGCATTACATCATACTTCTAATACTGAACGTAACCCACGTATTGGGGGCATTTCACTAACACGATTAAAACAAATAACACCTCGTGGTATCTTACGAATAAGTGGTAACCCTCGTTACGGCTTTTTAATAGTATATTGTTTAACGAGTGACGAAAGTAACATTTTTTTAAGCGAGGGAACAGTTTCGCGAGCTTAAAAATATGATTTCGACGATTTAAACACTAAATTTTTTCTACGACTTCACCTATGGCCTTATAATATACTTAAAAAAATATTTAAACAAATATTTTCAATTAAAAATTATAAAACTATAGATCATATTTAAATTAGTTTTGATTTAAACATGATACATAGAATATGTAGACCAGAAGGTCGATGGCTTTAAATTTTCCCACAATTATGCAAAATAATCAAGCAGCACAATTTCCGAATATGAATTTACGCTATTATCAACCCTCTATTCAATGAATCTTACATAGACTTCTTCATACCTCTTTCCCGATTTTTCTCGTAATAAGCCCGCATAGGTTTTCTCAGCTTGATTTACTATTTCTGGTGGCATATTGGGAATTTCTAAATCACTTCCTGAATCAGAAATCATGATAAAGTTTCAAACAGCACAAACTGACGTAATTTAAAAATCACGGGATACAGCGACAGTAGGCAACTAGACGCAGGTGAAATTTAGTAACTTTCGTCACTAGGGACGAAAGTTAACGTTATGGTATTTTCTCTCACTAGTAACGGAAATCAAGTTTTCGCTGCAATATTCCGGTGACAAAAAATGTCTTTTTATAAAGGGTCGTTGAAAAAAAAAATTATTTGATTGTAAAGGAAAATTAAAACATTTATGTATATTTAAAATGTGGTTTATTGCAAATAAAGCGTGAAGCGAACGATACAACAACTGTACTTCAAGAACGTTAAGTGTTATAATTATATGAAATGTGTCTTACATCTAGTTTTAACACTTCGTATTCTAATCTTAATTCTACGTAATAATCTCGCAACGCTTACACTACACTTCTCACGGTCGCATTTAACGCACAGGGACGCTCTATAACATATAAACACTTTTGTTAAGCAATTGATTTTGTATCGATTGGTATAATATTATATTGGGTGTTCCATTAGAAAAGTATGCATTTTTAAAAATAACTGGGAATCTACACATTTAATTTCACTATTGTAATCAACGGAAAAACTCTCCTAATTTAACCGACTACATAGCTCCAACAATAACGAAGATAACAATAGTGATCACTTAATTCGGATTATCTTGTATACACTTTACTCAAACCGTATAAATAAGAAATGACTTTCTAAACATTAAAAATATTTACATTGCGACACTAACGTCATCTATTTGTTGTTATTAAAAGGTGCTGGAAATTATAACTTTCACATTGTCTTCTTTTTCTTAAGAACACCTAATTAATAAATAAGGAACTTTAAAATGAAATAAATAAAATTAAATTTAAACAAATTCAAATAATACTTCAAATAAAACATAGATTATATATAACTTATTACGATATTAAATATTCTACACATTAATCAAATGTTTCTTAAAGAAGATAAAATGAGAAAATGATTAAACTTTTAAATAATATCTACTGCCAATTATAAATTAGGACTATTGTAGTAGATTGGTGATATTGAAGTCTTATGCAAAACAACACAAAAATAAATTTTACTTACAAAATATTATTGGAATAGATTTATATATTAGAGTATGTAATTACTGTTGTTATTGAAATAAAACGTGTGTTGTATGAAAATGCTTACTTTAACTAGTTTATTTTCAGTTTAGCGACTCTATCGAACCAATTTATCGTACCTGAATATGAAATATCTGCGTTTTAAGAATTTTAAATGCGGTAAAACTTAAATTATTCAATATCTATATAATTGTTTTGTTTTAAATAACGAAACATGCTTTTAGGTGCACGAGACGTAAAAACATTTCCTTATATGACAAACTAAGGCTGTCCCTATACGGGTGAAATCGTACGTAATTTATTAACAAAGTGTTTTTCTCTTATTAATTACACAGGCCTGCATTTTTCAACTCTTTGAATGTTGATTTAAAAATTTTAACTGTTTTCTAGTAATTGGGTAGCGCTGATTTAAAATCTGCTTTTATTTTTTTGTATCACGTAAGGCTATTTTTCAAACCAGTAAAATAAAAAAATATAGAAAAAACACGATTTATTTCATTTATAAGCTAGTTTTATATTATATTTAAAAAAATACAAAAATATACACATAGAAACTATTAGAAATAGTTATTTATTCTTTATGCCTCTTAAAAAAAGTTTTCGTTTATCAGAAAAGCTTCGTTTGGTTATTTTTCTGTCATATTCAGCTAAAGGAAGATCTCTTCTCAATGTCCAACAGTAATCGGCCATCATTTTTGTGTCCCAGCGCCCTTGGTATCTTTTTTCCATCTCTTTAATATCCTGGTGAAATCTTTCTCCTTGCTCTTCACTCACGTCCCCAAGGCTTTCTGGGAAATAGTCCAAATGGGAATGTAAAAAGGGAATTTTTATGCTCATATTGCAACCAAGAATCCTGAATTTTTCCAGCATATTTTCAACGATCTCAACATAGTTTGTGTCGTTATAATTCCCTAGAAATTTATGTACAACTTCGTTAAAAGCATGCCATTCATGTTTTTCCTTATCTTCCATCACATTTTCAAATTCTAGATCTTTCACCAAGCTCCTAATCTGCGGGCCTACAAAGATTGCCTCCTTTAATTTTGCCTCTGACAGAGTCGGAAATGTTTTACACAAATATTTAAAACAATTTCAATCTTTGTTTAATGCCTTAACAAATTGTTTCATAAGTCCAAGTTTTATGTGAAGCGGTGGAAGTAACACTTTTTGAGGGTCAATAAGACTTTCGAATTACATTTTTGGTTCCAGGTGTTAAAGTCACCCTTTGTGGCTAGTCTCTTTTCATCCAATGCTGTTCTCGATTTCTGCTATCCCACTCGCACAGGAAACATGGAAATTTAGTATATCCAGACTGCTGACCCAAGAGAAGGCCTAAAATTTTTAAATCGCCACACACTTCCCAGTTGTGATTTTCATATTGTGTTCTCAAAAGTAATTCCTGTAAATTTTCATAGTTTTCCTTTAAATGAACAGAATGGCCGACCGGAACAGAAGCAAATACATTGCCATTATGTAAAAGAACAGCTTTAAGGCTCCTTTTTGAAGAGTCGATGAAAAGTCTCCAGTCAGAAAGTGTGTACTCAGGAGCTCCAAGGAAAGTAAGTAGATCAGCAATTGCTTGGCAGTACACGAGTGGTCCGTTTTGTGCAAAATATTTTACAAATCCAGCCTCACGATTTCTATACCAAGAGAAGGTAGTTTCTGGGGCATGCAAATTTTTTTGTTTCAACCTAGACTCCAGTACTTCAGAAAGATCTTTTGAAAGTCCCAAATCTCTTACTAAATCGTTCAGTTCGGCTTGTGAAAATAGCTGAAGTTGGTTTTGACCTGAGGTTGATGGTTCAAAATCACTATCCATCTGTACGTAGCAGGAAGTTGAAGAGGTTTCAATATCTTCTTGTAGTACTTTGGGGGGTATAGGTATAGGTACATGATCACTGTGAGGAACTGGTCTGATAGCTGATTTAATATTGTTTGGGTACAAAATATGTTTCAAAGTTTTTCTATTACGCCCCTTAATATCACAAAGACAAAAGTAGCAATCTTCATGATGATTTTGGGGTTCTCTCCAAACCATCGGTATTCCAAAAGGAAGGCTTTTTCTATTCCCTTTGGTCCAATGTCTCAAACCTTCTTCACATACCTTACAAACAATGTGCGGTGCCCAATCTTTATCTTGATCTCCTAATTTGATTTTGAAATAAGCATAATATGCATTTTTCACAAATTCACCAATTGGTCTCTTCAACTTTTCAAGACGAAATATCCACAAATATAACAGAAATCATCTGGTTTGTTTTTGCAACACCGGCTAGACATATTTTTAAGCAATGTTTATTTATCAAATACCACGCACAACACTAAAGACAAATTAATTTTACTTGTTTACTGATCGACACTCAGAGCTACAATGAAGTAAATAACAGTAAAATATACATTTTGTTTGGAGTGATAAACTTGAAATCCTTCTTCGCAGTACAAAATAAAGTGGAAGCATAATAAATAGGATTTAGCAGGTAAAAATTCCCGGAAATCTTGTCCAAAATTAATCCATGTAATAAAAGATTTACATCAGGTAATGAGAGCCTATTTAACAAATTTCTTTAAAACCACAACAGAAAATCATTTTTGGGTTAATACCTAGAATTTGAAGTAGTACATTCATTTTAAAATGTATTAAAGCGCCTATTATAAGATTTTTTTATATTTTTCCTTTTTCTTTTGTGTAAAAAAAAATCTGTGGGTGGTAGAGACCAACTGTATTTTTTAGTTATTGCTATATAAAAACTGAGCTTAACAAACAAAAATCACTTCATCACAAATTTTGTGCAGGCCTGTGTTATTCGTTACAAAGAATGACCACATATTTAACCGTCGTCCCGGAATATAAATAATGTTTTTAAGATTAAGAATTAGATTTGATTTAGCTAGTGTTACATCAAATGATTGGTTTAAGCTGATAAAAATGCATATATTTATTGGGGGTGGTTGGGGTCAATAATAGACATGAGTACAGTTAGGGTTTTAGTATGGTACGTATATGTACCAACAGGTACGCAATAATACAATATAAAACATAAGATTTTCTTTATTATAACTTAAAATGAATTAGAGAGAAAAAACAACGCTCTATTTTGTATGGTTCAACATGAAGCAATCTTTGCATAAGGGAATATTACATCCCTGGCAAATAGTCTTTGTTCTGGTTTGTACTTTGCCTTCTTCACATCGTGTACACCTTCTTCTTGTTGGTCCTGGTATGGCAAGATGCAAAGGTACTGCTCCAAATAATTTTCTTTTTATAGAAGGAGGCCCCGTTTTCGGTGGTGGCAGAGAAGTATTTTTTGTTCCCTTGGCGATAATTTCTTCCAAAAGAGTTATCAAGAAGGATAGGTAAGATATTTTTACTTATTTCTTCTCACATCGTTGTACAATATCCACGCGTTTATCGCAAACATTCTGAGGCAAGTAGAAAATACTTCTTTTTCACCATTTATTGGATTTTCTGTCATGCTCGTATAACCCCAAGCTGAATTTTATTCAAAATATGTAATATTGTTATACCATTAATCTCATTATTTCAGTATAGAATGGATATATTCACAATATTGGGCTGATATTCCTAATAAAAAATAATGTTTTTTACATAAAATCCGAACTCTATTGATTAGTGCATTCTACTATATGTATAAACAAAGAATGTTGGAACACTTTATGAAATATTTGCATTCTACTCAGCTGTTTTGTAGTGTCGACGTTAAGCTTACAGGTTTTTTCAGGCAGAATAATCTTAGCAAGGTGAAATGTAACATCTGGACTATTCCATTCAAAAATGTGATTTATTGCAGTTTGATTTGAAACTACCGGCTCTGATTCAAGAGTACCAGAAGAAATTGAATCATCTACTTCTGGTAAATTGTTATCCTAAGATGAATCACTATCTGCTTCAGAATCGTCTCTGGGCTTATAATTGTCTAAAGATCCAGACGAAAAGTATTCTACATCAGGTAGATGCTCAGCTACAGCTTCCAGTTCCTTTTGAGTCAATGATCGTCGTGTCATCACGATAGTGAAACAACCTTTTATGTGGATTTACAAGCCTAATTGTAACGGTTGGTGCGAAAGTCCCGCTACCATTTTGATTGCCTATAACTTTGTTGAAAGAAAAGATAAGTAAGTTTGGTTTTCATAAAAAGTTTATTTGCTCTTTACATTTTTTTTCGTTATGATTGGAAAATTATATCGGCTAAATGGTGACCGCGATTCGCTATGCAACTTTCGGCTCTCTTTAAGGCATTTTTCATGACATCCTGCAACATCTCAGGCTGAATTTCTTCAATTTCTTGCCGAATATTCTCTTTAAGATGTTGAATCGTTTGGGGCTTATTCACATAAACTTTTGATTTTAAAAAACTCCATAAGAAAAAGTCAGGTGCAGCTAAATCCGGAGATCTGGCTGGCCATGCTAAATCGCCATTTCGCGAAATTAGTCTTCTTGGAAAAACGTCATTCAATAATTGAATTGTTGAACGAGCTGTGTGTGCTGTGGCCCCATCCTGCTGAAACCACATTTCCTCTAGTCCTTGCTCTTCCATTTCAGGCACAAGAAAATTTCGAATCATGTCTTGGTACCGTTCAGCAGTAACAGTAACTCCAACACCTTCGTCAGTTTAAAAAAAATAGGGACCAATGATGTTTCCAGCATGAATACCACACCATACAGTTGCTTTTTGTGGATGCAATGACGTTTCATGAATTAATTGAGGATTCTGTGTCCCATAAAACCGACTGTTCTGTTTATTGACGTGGCCACTGAGAAGAAAATGGGCTTCATCGCTCATTATCAATTTAGACGAAAAATCTTCAATTTCATCAGACATCCTTAAGATTGCATTACTGTACTCAACTCGTTGATCATGATCTCTCGGTAGCAATTTATGGACTAATTGAATTTTGTACGGGAACATTTTCAAATCAATTTTCAAAATTCGCCTTAAACTGCGTGCAGACATATGTAACTGGGAACCACGTCTCCAAATTGATGTTTGCTGGAGACTCTGCAACACTATCGCGCACCAGAGCCACATTTTCAGCGTTACGAGACGTCCGTTGTCTTCCGGAACGAGGCCTGTCTGCTGCCGTACCGTACTGTCGAAAATTCGCATGTAAACGATAAATTGTGGTTTTGTGAGGCACTGGACGATTAGGATATTTTTGACGCAATTTCCGCCGAGTGGCAATAATGGAACGATTATTTTCAATAAATATTGTCTCTATTTCTGCTCGTTCTTGTGGCGTATATTTATCCATAATAAAATTTGGACGTCTACACAACACAATGGTTAAAGCTAAACTGAACTAAACGTCACATAACCAAGATGGCGCGCAATCAAAATGGTAGCGGGACTTTTGCCCCACCCGTTATATACATGTACCGCTAGAAATACTGTTTGGTACACATACGTACCATACAAGAATAATACAAACATAAACAGCGCTTACAGAATGGTAAAAAATAAAATGTACTGAATAAAAAAATCACTTTGTTCGTTATTTGACTAAAAAGCTTTGATAGCGCGGTTATCACATGCACTTGTTCGCCATAAATATACAATAACCTCCAAATAAGCTATATAATAATTCATGCGCGGAATAGCGACATGTAGGGACTTAAAATCCCAGCTCGGTACAAATTTTATTACTTGTTTTAGGTCTTGAAATACTAACTGTACCTATATGTACCATTCGGGACGAAAGGGCGAAGATATGTTTCAGGAGCAAGATGTGCGCTAGAGCCATTTAAAACTAATTAATCATCGACCTGAATGTGCGTGAGTCTACGTTTCTTTGGATGGTTTTCGATCTCAACAGACAAGCGTTACTTATTACTAAAGGCCGGATTATATGCAAAAAAAAACTGAAAATATGCTGATGTTTTAGTCTAAATATGCACTTCCTTATGAAAAATATGCAGGTAAAAAAATACGTGGAATGTTAGAAAATGGAATACTGTAGCACAAAATATCCTATTATGTTTACTACAAGTTTATTTAGAACATTTTACAACATAATTAACTATGAAAACAATTTGCAATCACATATTTCTTAAAGTTTACAACAGAAAAATTGTGACGCTTGTCTGAAAACACGTATTTATATATTGAAAAGGTTTGTTCTAAGTCGACGCTTGTTATAGGAGTATATTTCAAATTAGAAATATCATCTATTGTCAACTCAATATTTTCTACTGAATCACCACACAAGATTTTAGAAATGTTCTTTAGCTTTTTAAAACTCTTATTTTTTCATATTACACTTAAAAATTTTTCAAACACGGACTGTCCCACTTCTTTAACATCATAACATGACTTTTCAAATTTGTTTATTATTTCAACGCTCTCGATTAGCTACATAAACTGTTTTTCCAAATGCAATATAGAAGTGGAAATAAAACTTTAATAGGCTTTAATAAACGCCAACAGTTGAGGTATTTCGTTACTCGAATACACCTTTTGGGCGTCTATTACAGATAGTGGATCCCTATAAAGATCCATAATAATTGTCTTTATTCCTTCATAATGATTTGCATGAAAAATAGCAGCCTGCAACAACGTTCCCCATCGTGTGATTACTGGTTGAGGAGGAAGCAGAACACCGGGTAGATGTTTGTTTGTAAAACTGAACTCGTAATTGGGGCTTTGAAAATATTTTCTTAACACTACTAATTAAAGTATTTACCAAGGCAAAATGGTTTCTGAGTTCTTCTGAAACACAATTTAGTCCGTGCGCCAAGCAAGTTGTGTGAATTAAATTTGGGTAAAAGATTTTCTAGTTGAAAGCTGCCTTCACCATCTATGGTGCAGCATCCGTCCAAAACAATAGAATTTTCTCTGTTGGAATCGATTCTGGTGAGAAGAAAGTTGCCAGTTCTTCCAGTATAAACGTTGTTATTGTCAAATTATTTGCCTTTTCCAACTGTTTGGATGAAATTAAAGAAGATTTTGCTGGAACCGATACGTTAAGGATACCAATCATTAAATGAACTATGTGTCGGCCCACACTATCAGTATTTTCATCTACGCATATGTAAAGATAATTGTTTGCAACAACCTTCTTAATGCTATTCAATGTTTCTGCATAGATATAGCGATTATAATTTTTTCTTAACGTGCTCTCGTCGGGAATGTTATATTTGCTGATGTACTTTTGCAAAAATAACTTGACATTGAAATTGCTTAATTTATGTAGTGGAATATCTGCCGACACAAACATTTGATACAAATCTTCATTAAATTGTTCTTGTTCCGATTTTTTGGAAGTTGATGGCAAACATTGCGGTAATGTTTGCTGACTCTTCTTCGCCAATTTCATCTTTGTTAGTTTTGCAGCATGGGATGGAGTTTTCATCTGTTGGTCGACTTGGAACTTTCTCTCACTTGTAATCTGCAAAAAAAAATTTCACATCATCGGTTGTTTTCTTACAAAATAAATGTTAGTAAAAGCTAAAGGAATAACTAAAAACTTAATTAATTAATTAATAAGAGGAAATAAACTTAAAATTTTGCTGACAATCTTGCAGCATGCTACGCAAAACACTTTTTCTCCATCCAAACGCAATTCTGAACAAAGTGCAATCCATCCAGGGACAGTCGCTATTTTCGGCATTTTTGCTGTTATATATCACAACTCACAAGTTTACACTTCGAAAAGCCAATGTAAAATGACGTTTAAAATAAAATTGTTTTCGAATATGGGAATAAATTTCTCCGAATAGCAAAGAAACACATAAACTCCTAATTTTCTGGTAAAATGTATTTTTGTATTTATTTAGAAGTTTTAAGGTATTAGCTTTTCCTGGAATTTTGTCTCGGCCTGGATGTATAGTAAGAGCATTAATAAATTCTTGGAGACACTTATAGGAAAAGTAACGGGAAGAGGCTTAATAAAATGCTATTTCTAATTTAAAGAGGGCTGTTTAATTTTTGTTTGTTTGTTACATCCACGACATATTTTTAGTAATGCCTATAATAAATTTGATTTAGTAAATAAATAAAACTTGGATACTTAAAATATGCAAAAATGCTGAATTACTACAAAATATGCAAATAATATACAAAATGCATATATTATGCAAATTTATGCAAACTGCATATAATCCGGTCTCTACTTATTACTATATACCTCAAATACATGCACAATACCTTATAAATGCATGTTATCATATAAATCAATGCAAGTGTATATAACCTTTCACAATGCACTGTCTTTTAAAAATTTAAAACTTTTTAAATGTAAGCTCAATTATAATTCATAACAATATAATTAGCTCAAGCGGTCGAATATCTCTTTTACTATAGGTCTCCTACCAAAATGGGCTGGATGTAAATTGGGCACTAACCTACCTGAAATTTTAATCTCGTTTATAATTCGGGCACTAGCTAAAAATGTACTCGCAGAGGGTCTATGTAAACTGGGCACCGTATAAAGCAAACAAAAACAATAATATAGAAATAGTGTATTTAAAGTTGAAGTACAGCAAAAAGATAGAAAATAAAAAATATGTACTCATATGAAAACAATAATAAAAGCAAATACTTAATTATATAAAAACTATAATACAAAAATAGTGTATTTGAAGTCATACTGATGAATAAAATGATATACACTTCACAAAGTGTAATCGTGATATTGTTCCATTATTTAGTTGTTCACACAGTTCATTTAGAGTTCTTAATTTTTATTTTGCGCGTGTGTCTTTAACTCTTGCTGGTGTGTGTACACTTTGAATTTTAACATAAGTGTCTATTTGAAATTCCTTAAGCTTTTCGATAAAAATATAAATAGGTGGATGTGTTGAAGAAAATGACTCATTTAGTTTGGAATGAAACGCTTCGCATGCGTCTGTGGTGTTAGTGATCGATGGAGTTGCAGTAGCCCACATATGTGGAGGAAAAGGAGCATCGTCTTCTATGTATGTCTCCAATAAATAATAGGCGTATTCGTCAGCCTGTGCATGAGCAGGTTTTTCGGCAAACAAATCTAAGGCGAAACAATCGCCTACTTCGTCAGGATTCAAATACGTTAATCCAAATGTATATGGCAGCCATTTTCCTACTTCGAAATCTGTGTTCCTAAATTCTGCTGTTAAACCCAAACTTTGGATTTTCCTGAACCACGATTGGTGCAAATGGAAACGACAACCATAGATTTGTGCTGATGGCCATATAGCGCGAACCGCTGTGTGAATGCTTTTCACAAAATCTACAAAAACTTCAGCTGGTCGTAATATTGTAGAGTGACGTCGAAAGATTTATTTCACACTATGATATTGCTCACTGGGCAGTTTATCAAAACGAAACTTTCATCCTTGCTTGTTTTAACATTAGCAGCTTTCACTATATCATGGACTTCTGTCTTATTTTGTGGTAACGGCCCAGGAAGAAATTTTCTCCTTGCATTGTACAAATTTCTTCGGATATAAGTGAAATATGTTATCGTAATTGTTTCCGGCAGTTCCTTAGCTAGTTCACGACGAATAATTTTCGCTGATTTTTGGAAATATCATCAACGGCTTTACGTTTACACGCATTTGAAATCACTTTTCGGTTTAATTTACTCTGATTCTGTTCATGATTATGTTCTAGCTGGCTTCTGCTCACTAAATTTTCTGCACCAAGCGTAAACACTTTTGCGGGACAATTTAAGGATTTTTTTGTACAACGCCAAAACACTTCGCCACTCTTCAACACTCTCTGTTTTGAAAAGGTGTACTTGTCAACCACTAGCAAACATTTTCCGTTGTTACTGTCCACGAAAGAGACCTCCATAATTCTTAACAGTGTGCAACAAAACTCAAGACTGAGAAGCGGATCTAATTTCTTACTTTAAGCAAACGCCGCAAACAAGATAGAAATAACTAAATACACAAACTAAATGTTTCCTTATATATAGAATATATTATAGCATAATACAATAGAGGCCCGCCCACAATAGATGTACAAATAAAAATACATTTGAAATAATCTATTTGGTCATTAAGAAATTCCTTAATTTATTAACGTCTAATTTCTTACTTTAAGCTTTAAAGCGATCATTACCGGAACGGTACTGGTGCCTAGATTACCTGTAGGATAAAGCAATCCTTTTTGCAGGGCAGGTAAATCCATATACTTGGTGCCCAGTTTACATCCGCCCCCAAAATGTTATCCCTTTTATTATAGACGGCTCGTGTTGCTGAAATTTTATCGTTATTTCAAAAGAAAACTTGTAGAATTCCTTTCATTTTCACGAAATCCTATAAAGCAGGTTCGAACAGGTAATTTTAAAATTTTTACTATTTTTATAAAAAATCACCAACCTGTTTCCTCGAAATTTTCAATTTAGAAAATAGTTACAAGTCGGTAGACGCTAGACCAGGAGAATAGATGGGTTGCGGAAGTGCAAGAACTTTGAGTTTTGCCAAAAATTTACTGATTGACAACCCACAATAAGCTCATGCGTTATCATGGTGGAGAATTCAATTGTTTTCTTCTTACCCGAGATTAGGTTTTCTTCCGCTGGGATGAATGTGCCTTTGTGTCTGGGTCATACCCATAAACTCATAATTCGTTGGCTGTATAACTCTATTCAACAAATCTGGGTCACTTTCAGCCGAATTAAGCAGTTCTTGAGACACTTGAGTCGGTGTTCTTTCTGCTTGTCTCACAGCAATTTTAGAATAATTTTGGGGACACTCGACGCATGTCCAAACCTTCAGTTAAAATTGATTGAATCGAGTAAAAACTTAAATGCAGTTCACAAGTTATTTTCATAATTAAAAGTCGACGGTCAGAGTACACTGAATTTCGGATTTCCGTAATGTTTTCGTTGGTTTTTGAAGAGAAAGACAGACCGGGAACGATCATCATCATTTATTCCTGAATGTTGTTTTAAATAGGGCATTAGTCTCCGAAGCTGATTTCCCGGTTTTAAAACACAATTTTACACAAACTCGTTGTTTCGTTTTTAATTCATTCATTCTGGATTGATAAATCTGCCGAGAAGCGAAAGCACGTATTTATTTACCAGAGTGTCATTCTCTACTGAACAGAGACCAACATTCATGAGTCGCTGGATTTTGTGGTCGGAGTTGCCTCCATTTCCACTCCATTGCTTCGTATTTCCCATTGACGTGTTTGTGTCTGATTAATAAATAATCGTGTGTTGTTGTGTGTTTTTGTGCGGTCCTGTGTTGCGTGTGTGTAGTCTGTGTGTTTGTCGCTTCTTTGCGTTTAAGTCACTGGTCATCGGTTTTTTGCGTTTCAGTCATGTGTGTGTTTAATGTTTGTTGTTGTAAAGTGTGATTATTTTCTGTGTTTGCGTTACGAAGTATTGTATCTGTTGTGTTGTTGCGTTTGTGGAGTGTAATGTTATTAGCATATTGCCTAAGGCAAGTGCTAGTTCGTCAATTGTGTTAGGTGTTGTGTTTTTTTTGTTTTTGTGTCCAGGGGTTAGTTGTTGGGGGTGGTGCTGGTATGTATTTGGGTTTGGGTGTGGTTTTGTTTGCAGGTTTGTTTGGGTTGTTAGGACAGTTTATGAATGTTGATAGGTGAGGACCACCGCAGTTTGCACACTTTGGTAGGGTTGTTTTCGTTTTTGTACATAGGTGTGTTGAGTGTTCGTCTCCGCATTTCATACATTTGTAGTGTACGTTACAGTGTCTTTGTTGGTGTCCAAAAGTCTGACATTTGTGGCATTGTATTATGTCTGTCCGTTTGTTTATTGGTTCTATTTTAATTGTGAGTCCGCAGCAGACGTGTATGTTATAAATTGATTTGTATTGTCTCGTCAGTTCGATTAATACAAGCGGTGCAGGTATGCCGTGTTTACCGCTCATTCGTTTGATTTTTAATGTCGGGTAGCCTTGGTCAGTCAAGTCGTTTGTAATGTCTGTGTCAGTGATAAAGGTAGGAATGCCTCGCATAACTACCTTTAGTGTCTTTTCGCTTCGCAATTGAAACGTGTAAAATTGTATGTGTTCTGTGTTGAGAATGTGTTTAAGTGTACGGTAGTCTTCATCAGTTTTCGGTTCGATGTGAATACCAGGTTTCACAAGTTTGTTTTGTACGGTGTTAATGTTGTGTGTTTTAAGTATTTGTCGTATATGTTCCCATTTCTCTTTTTCTGTTATTATTATTGGTGCGATTTTGTGTTGTGTATTGCGTGTTTCGGTTTTTGTGTTTTGTGCAGTGTTTGTTTTATCACTTACTCTGGGTGTGCTGTTGTTTGAAGTTGACGGTTGTGGAGTGAATTCATTTGCGCCTTGTTCCATCTTTTTCTCGGCGTTGGTTTTTTCGAGGACACTGTAGGAGTTTTTTGTTTCGATCGGTGTAGTTGTTTCGTCTGTTTTCAGCATCTTTGTAAATTTAGGGTAAATGAAGTCTTCGATTTTCTTTTCCGGATGTTTCATGTTCTGTATTCTGTGGTGTTTTTCTTTTTTGGTCGGTTCGGGATCTGTTAATTCTACTTGTATCTTCGGTTGATCTGGGTTTATAATAAATAACTCGGTGAAGTCCGTAAAAGTTCTTGAACGCCACTTTCGCTGGGAGTTTTATCGATTATCGCCTGTGTTTGTTGAAGTAATTCAGGTGGCCAGAATTCAACGAAGTTGGGATTCAGTTCTAAGTTCGTTATTGTAATAATTCGGCCGGCCATTGCTTCCGGCTTCGCTTGACGACGTATCGTCGTCGGTGCTCTCAAATACAATACTGCTGGAACAGAGATCGCAGTGACCAACGAGACCGGCAACTATATAACAAAAATTTGTCCTAGTAAAATGGAAGATCATTACGTCCTTCTCTTACAATTGAGCAGTCGATTGAAGATGGCACTGTACTACGAGGCCGCATTTACCCGCCAAATTTAAATTTGCTTTTCTAGTTTATTGTCGTATTTATTTTTTATGTTCATACGAAATGTTCACTTTTACATTTTCAGCAATTTCTTCATATTTAATACATAAAGAAAAAGTACTGAAAATATGTAAACATATCATACAAACATTTGTATTTTTCTTTAGTGATACACTTTACTATGTTCAATGAAATAATGGAAATACTTCACATAAAATTTACTTTATTATAATTACTATACAATTCTAAATAACTAAAATAATATACAATAATAATGACCTACGAAAATTAATATCTTTAATATCGATAATGGTATAAAATAAACATTTCAAAAATACAATAAAAGAAGCATATTTTCTTAATAAATTATTGATGTTTTAATTTTTTTAATTTTCTTCTAGTATTTTTGTTCCATAAATTCCTTACTAACCTTGTGCAGTACCAAGGAAGTTCTATTTGACAAAAACCATCTATTATTGAGCATCAAATAAAATGGTAATGTTGTGTGCAAGACATCCACGAAAAATATAATTCAATCATTAAGCCAATAGCTTGTCTTTTAGTGATTCTTCGCACAATGTAGTTGAGAAAACAGTGAAGATTGTGCACTTGACGATATTCCCGTCAATTAAATAAAATAATTAGACAGATAAAAAAGAGGACGAATAATTTACCTTTAAATATATCTTTAATCATCGATGACTCGTTTAAGTTTAATTTTGATATATTTTTGATTGCACAGCCTTTTTTTTTTCATATTGATTTTAGTCTTGTTTGAGTTAAGTCTTGGATTAAAAACATGGATGCCTAAATATTGGTTGTTTTGTTATATATTCATTTATTACTGACTTTTAGGATGTCGTGGAAGATAATATAATTTTTCCACATCCATATCTCCTTTGCCGCACACGATATACCTACAAAATATTGGAGCCATTTCCAAATAATTTATATGCTGAAAAGGAAATGTACTTGTAGCATAATTAAAAACGATAATATGAGTAATTAAATATTTTTTTAAGAACTTGTTAATTTTGGGTAAACAAAGCATTTTTGAGTAAAACAATATGGGGTGGCGTAGGATGAAATTTCTTGTAAACCCAACTTAGCTTTTTAACAGCAAAAAAACACTAAAGCTAGTCCAGAAAAGAACCGATCTGTTAAGACTTGGTTGTATAATGAATATTTCAATAACTCAATTCAAATCCCAATATTTGTATTATAATTCCGAACGATAAGGACCAACCACGAAAATAACATAACCAATAAAATTGAAACTGTAGAAAATTTCAAAATACTCCGAATTTACACGATTGATAACAATTAGACACGAAATTTTACGATTATAGTGCCCTCTTTAAATGACTGCCAAACTGGGCGATACGGATGTAAGGAGTACATATTTTCAATCAAAGATAAAGATAAAATAGATAGAAAGATAAAGATCAAATTTTCAGTGATGTTTCCGGTCTCGTTGGTCTCTGCTACTGAATAAACATAACATGGTGATATTTTTAGAAAATTACGAGGAGAAAACAAGCTTTCTTTTTACATGCGCAGGAAAACCCATCCCCTAGTATTTACCAGTGGCTGTTGCTGTCCTAAAACTTCCAAGTCGCACCTCTTACAACAAACAACTATTCTACTAACATGAGGTTAAGATCCGGTTTTATATGCTCTTCTTTTAATATACGAGAGCGATTCGTAAAGTAATTTCCGTTTGGTCATTAAAAAAAAAACACCAATATACGAAAAAGTTTTTATTATATACAACTTAACCCTGCGTAACGCGCGTAGCTTAAAATATCGTGCTTAGGCGGGTGGGGGACAAGTGTCGCCCACTTTTAAAATGCTGTAATTTTAAAAAAATATACTTATCCAAATATGTTAGAACAATAATTGCATAGATATAGGTCTGCTGAATCATTATTTAATTATAAAGCTTACAAATAAAACATTTTTTAATTAAAAACTTACGTAAAAATGAAAACATATAGAAAAATCAGTTTTTTAAGCATGGAACACAAATATCTTTTAGATGGTCAACACAAGCCCACTTATGGCACATTACATACCATCTCTGTGTTGTTCGGTCACATGTTCTTCCACATTCATAACATCTTCTACGTGATGATGCCCTAGGTGTCTCCTGGAGTTCAGGTTCTGGAATATTTATCAGTAGTTTTGCGCGTCTACGAGTTTCTCTTGGAATAGCCTCAATTGTAGAACGGCGTGCAATTTGGGATTTTATAAGCTCCCAGTTTCTGTATGAAATCAACTCTTCTGATCCTTTTAGCTGTAGCTGCAGAATGAAAATGATAAATACATAATGAATTTATAGCGGCTATGTTCAAAATGTCGTAAAAAAATCACTATCGGCCATCTTCTAGTGTTGCGAGCGGTATTGTTTTTTTTCACAAAGCTTATCCACGAGATTCACTCCCACCTTCGTCATATTATAAAAGGATACAATCTCCGGCTTTTGTTTTTCACCGGACGAAGTATTTATTGTATCATCAAAATGCATGCTGGATAATGACAACACCACTTTTGATGGCTTAGTACAATACGACACTATTGTGCAGTTATTTTGGAAACCAAATATGGATGTCTGTGGCTTTCTTTCTTTATTTGGTAACAACTCTATTGGTATTTCTGTTCTATTTTTGCGTATTGTTACCACATACGTTAATTTTTCCTTCTGCAGCTGATTTACTAAGGATACACTAGTAAACCAGTTGTCACCTGTGATGTTTCTATTAGTATTTTTTACCGGTTCTATTAAGCGCAAAACAATATCTTCTGCTGAATTGCTGACGTGGTAGGGCCCATCAGGCTGTGTTCCAACATACGGTTCCAGATTCACGGTATAGGCTGTTTTGCTATCAACTAGTGCAAAATCCTTCAAGCCATACCTGGCCGGTTTGTTAGGGGTGTACTGGCGAAACGAACACCTGTGATAAAATCGCCATGAGTAAAATATTTTTGACAATTGTTGGCAAATATTGTTATTACTTCCCTAAATGGACCTAATTTATCAATCATTCTTCTTTCATCTCTATCATTTATATTATCGAATCTGATACAACGCAGCAAAAATCTAAATCGCTTTTCACTCATTGATAAATAGCATGACTCAAGTCCATTTCCCTGTGAGTTGTTCCACAGGTCTCTAAGATTTTTTCTGGAACATCGAATGGAGCCAATTGAAAGGAGTAAACCAATAAAAGCTTTCAGCTCAACAATGTCTGTGTATCTGGCATCTCGTTCCCGAGCAAAATTGTCACGAATTTTGTCTATGAAAGTATTTGTACAAGTTGTTATAATTCCAAGAATAACGTCTTCAAAAAATAAGTCAAAGATATCTATTTCATTTCGTGTTCCCATCGCCTTATTTTTAGGCCAAGGTAAATGCATAACAATATTACAGGCTCTTGTCCTAACATTCTATGGCTGTCGGGGATGCTTCATCCATTTTGTTGTTTTGTTTTTAGCTAGAAAATAAAGTTCATCCTCAGGATCTGTAGGTTCTTCCTCAATTTCTGAGTCATCGAATTCTTGTTCGGAATTTGAGTCATACGTGTTTTCTTCGACATTATCTTCCTCGTCATGGTCGCTTTCGTCCTCGTTTTCATCGTTACTTTCGTCGCTGTTGAGTGAATTATACCATTCCATCCATTTGTTTTGATCTCTGCTATGTTCAATTTTCCGTTTATTCTCTTGGGACATTTTAAATTATTTGGTCGCGCGGGTGACGGATGTCAACCAGTAAGATTTATGTCGCAACGAAACGCACCCCACGATAGATCAAACATAACTAACCTCTTAGAATTACTTGTCGATTAACCCTAGAATGCATGACCTAAATTTTTTACTCTTTTACATATAGTGAGTCTTTGAGACTCACATACATTAAGTACGAGAAAATAGGATTTAGCTGCCTTTTCTTGGTGCGTTTCTTTATTATTCATTAGTAGTTAGTAGTTTTGGTTTAGAAAAACAGTTCTGTAGCATTAAATACAATTTAATAACTCAAAAAATGAAAATACAAAATACCATTTGATATCCACATGGATATTCTAAAATAATGAAATACCATTAGTTTACATTATTATAATTGTTCCAAATAATAAGAATTTTTAATGGCAGCTACTACATATCATAACACTATGCTCCTTACACACATAGTTCTTACATTTATTACAAATCTGTTTGCTCATTCTTCCTAATTTTGATGGACAGATATGACAACGCCTTTTCTTCGTAGGTGGCTCCTCTTGTTGCTTTACTGGAATTTCAATGAAGATCTTTATTGCTTCGACTGTTCTTTTATGTAAAAACGGATTTTGAGATCTTCTAGTCATATAGGGTAATATCAGAGCTTCGGAAAGGTTTTTTATAAAAATCCTACGGCGATGTTTTTTTCGTGCTTCAAAATCTGGATGCTCAGTTATATAAAGAAAAAATGCATTTACTGCACCGATATCTAACATGTTTGAAAATACGGCAAATGGCCACCGCCGTGTTTGCGTTTTGCACGTATAATTGGTAACCATTTGATCCATATGATCTACACCCCCTTTGGTTTTATTGTAAAATTCGATGATTTCGGGTTTTTTCTTTATACTATGTTCATTCACAGCGCTGTCATGTCATTTTTTTTGGGCACATAACTAACAAGGGTTAAGTTTTCACTGAATGCAAACAACGAAGAGGATACCTGACGATCTTTCGAAGCTTTGAACTCTATGGGAATCTCCTTTTTATCTTTACGAAGTGTTCGTACTGCGGTGATACCGACTTTTAGCAGATTTTGAAACAAATCTATAGTGGTAAAGTAGTTATCGCAGGTTAAATTTCGAGAACTATTCTTTATACTAGTTATAAGAGTAGTCACTACAGTTTCTCCAAGACGTCGTTGAACTTCTGCTCCAGGTTGCTTTCCAATATATATAATACCATCAATAGCGTACCCAGTTTCACTTTTACAAAGCCAGAAAAACTTTATGCCGTATTTACGTGGCTTACTGGGCATATATTGTATAAAACTACAACGTCCACGAAATCCCAGTAATTGTTCATCAATAGTCACGTTCGCCTTTGGTATCATAACAGTTTTACATTGTTTGACAAATAAGTCCCAAATATATCTTATTGGTGAAAGTTTATCTGTTCCCAAACGAGCGGCACGCGTTCTTTTATCATCAAATCTAATAAACCGTCTTATGTTCTCAAAGCGATTTACTGTCATTGTAGCTCTGTACATCGGATTTGAACATTTATTCAAAAACAATTCCCTTATCGGACTATCCCATTGTTTTTCGACTCCTGCTAACAGCAACAATCCCAGAAATGCGTTCATCTCATCAACTTCCACATTTTTCCACTCTTTACCTTTGTCAGAATATTGCCGCTTTACTTCCTTGTTAGTACAAGCAACAACTTCTTCTAGGATTTCTCGGGTAAGAAAAACATTCCAAGCATCAATAAATGATATTATCCTGTTGCGTTGCTTTGGACCAGGAGTAAAACGAATAATGTTGTGACATGAAATTTTTGTCTGAGCTGGAGCATCGATTTTCCACTCGTACCCATTCTTTCCTTTCATACCCTGAGAATTCTGATTTTCAATGATTTCTTCTAAATCTTGATCATCTGATTCTAGAGCTTCATCTTCACTGGCTGATAAAATGTCTTCCTCCATATTTTCAATTTCCTCGTTCCTGTTTGGAGCTAGACACATCTGAATCAGATTCATTTGCCCATTGCAGGACCGTACTTTCAAAATCAGCGTCGCCATACCTCACTGATCTTTTACTGCTGCCGGAAGCCATATGAATATCTAACCTTTTACTAAAAAGGAAATGCAATGTTGTGATATTATTTTCTAAATATGAAAAATAGAATCTTACCTTCTATTCAGAAGCTATTCATAATCTCTATACAACTATATTACGAATAAAAGAGCATAAATGAAGGACAAAAGAAGTTACCGCTACAACTGACTAATCATTACTGCACCACGACACGCGGAAGGGGGGAAGTTGCAGCTTCAAGTAGGATCGGTCCACTTTTACTGAAACAGCGGCTGTGGGGGAGTAGGGAAGTAGTTTTCAATATAAACTATTTATGAAAATGTGGAACTGTATTTATGTTGTTTGACGGGATTTATTCAACCAGGGTCTATGTAGCAACGACCGAGTCTCTGAGACTCACTTGATGTTTATGTGCAGTAGTAACACAAAAAAAGGTGTATGTGTAACCACTTGTGACCCCCCTGTTTGAAAAAAGTACTTATAAAGGGGTGATAGAGGCATTCCTGAACGGAAAACATGGTGCACAGAGCCGTTTGCAAAATACAGGCAGTCAAAACGTGGACCGAGTCCGAAAGACTCACTTTATGCATTCTAGGGTTAATAATAGAAAGGTACTCTGAGAGAAATGTGTCAACGGCGCACCAAACCAACATAAATGTAAGTGTGGTTGACTCCTGTCACCCACGCGACTAACGTAGGGTTAAAGTAGCTACTTTTAGCTATTTTTCTACAAAGTGCAATTAAGATTGAGACATTCTTCATGGCGATGAACCAGATTGTTAATGCACTCTTCACAGAACTCTACCTCCTGTGAATTAAGCCATGCTGTAACATGCTGTAATACAACCCTTCATCGCTCTCAAACCGTTCGTTCACAAGCCCTTCTTGTCCCAAAAGACAGTGACCACGACTTTTCTCGTAGAAAAAGTATGGCTACATTTTAAAAGTTTCCTCGTAGGCGAGTTAGAGCGACCCCACTGCGTTGACTGTAATTTCGTCTCAACGTTGACATAAGCGACCCAAGTCTTATCACATATTACGATACGCCTGAGGAAATCTTCAGCTTCAACATCGTAACGTGTCAGAAAAGTTAGTGCTGATTCCACTCTCTTTGTTTTATGGTCGTCGATAAGAAGTTTTGGCACCCATCACGAATAAAATTCGTGGTAACTTAAATGTTCAGTAACAACCTCTTACAAAACCGCAAGTGAAATTAGAGGGAAAATTACACTTAGTTCCGTGATTATTAATCGCCGATTTTCATGAATTTTTTCTTCAATATTTCCCACAAGTTCGTTTACCACAACAGTTAGTCTTCCAGTCCGTTCTTCATCACGGACATTCGTTCGTCCTTCTCGAAAGATACGGCACTATCTTCTAAACATACTGGCACTAATTACGTTTTCACCATAAACAGAACAAAGTTCACGATGAATCTCAACAGCCTTCACATTATTTGCACGCAGAAGTTGGATTACTGCACGCAATCCACGGTGGGCGAGATTTTCAATTGCAGCAGTCATTTAAAATGACCAAAATAGCACAAAAGAATGTCCGAACGATTCTCTCAATAGCACTGCCAGACTCAAACTGAACCAGACTACACCGCAGCATCGATATTCTAACTCCTCTGCTCACTAGGTGGAAACGGAGCTTACTTTACGAATCGCCCTTGTATTTTTCAGGATGTTTTAAAAGAAATATTGAAATATAAATTTGTAATTTACATACGAAGCTATACATTTAGAACTAGTAAGCTATTTAATTATTTTGCAATTGATACACTTTTATCATAACGTAATATGTGAAGCTTCCTTCACGCTTATAAAGCTAAAGTATAATTTTCATACAATACACGACTAGTTTTGATATTTATAAGTCAATTTCAGAAGAAAGATTCTCTCTCCGTCTATTTAAATAGATTACTTACAGTATAGGTAAAATACTATATCCTATTGTTGATCTTATAAAAAAGTTTATTGGATTACGAGAGAGTTGCACAGCATATAATTAATTATATTAAAATAAAGTGACGAACAGATCTATGCACACTTGTGATCATTATAATGAAGGATTTAAAAAAAATTGTTTAGAATATTTTCCTAGTAAATATAAACCTTCATCCTCGGAGCACTTTGGGAACATAAATTATGTCCTGTTCAAACATGTTAAAAATGCAGGGCGTCCTAGAGCTAAGACGCATTGTATCGTAGTAAAATTGATGTATAAATTTTAAAACGGTGTTAAAAACTTGAAATCGACTTGTAAAGTTTGAAAATATTTTAAACAAATTATACGATATATTTATTGTATATAATGTATATAGAAAATAATTTTTAGTAAGCAAAGAATAGATCACATTTGTAAGATATAGACAATGAAACACTTTATTGTTGAAAAATATATGATCCTAGATGACATGTTGTTTTATTTTCTTTACATTTACCAATCCAACCTTAAAGTCCGCAAATCTGTAACCTAAATTTACAGACGCAGAAGTACCTGAAATTTAGTTAATTTTCTAATATACAGAGTCTTTCTAAGTTAGTTATACAGAAATAACATTTATGTGCGACTGCATTCTAAACAGACGCATTATGATACTGTCTGACTTTTGTGGTAGATGTCCTGATATAGTTCTTAGTGACTATTATTTTCTTTCCTATTTAACAAAATATCTTACTAGACGTACCTAATATATTACTCTAGACAAAAAGTAATGAGACTGATTAAATTAAACACACAAAAGATATTTTGTTTATCCAAATTTACTGTGTCTCCTTTAAAGTAATCCCCTTCCACTCGAATACGCTTATTCCAACGTTTCTTCCAGTTTCAGAAACATTTAATATACCCAGCTTCTGGTATAGACTCCAAAGCAGCCAGCGAATTCTTTTGGATGGCTTCTATTGACTCAAAACGATGTCAACGAACTGGTAATTTCAATCGACGAAATAAAAAAAAGTCACACGAAGCCATATCTGGCGAATACGGTGCTTGCGGAATGACATTCTTTAGATTTTTCATGAAAAACTGACGAATAATGATGACAGTATAGGATGATGCATTATCATGATGCAGAAACCATGAATTGTTTCACCATTATTGTGGTCGTTTTTCCGAATTGACTCAAGTAAACGATGCAAAAGCTTAAATTTGTCGACTGTTTGGCCAGTTGGAAGGAACTCTTTATGGTGGTCGACGAAAATAGTGAACATGACTTTTATTTTTGACTAGCTTTGACGTGATTTTTTTATTTTTGTTCACCCGCAACGCGATATTCACTCGATTGTTGAGCTGTTTCCGGATCATAAGCATAGATCCATGTCTCATCGCCAGTAATTATGCATTTCAGATCAACATCAGTCATAGAAAGCATCTCTTCAGACACATTAACACGACGTTGATTTTCAATGATTTTGGAACAGTTCTCGTCATGTTCCACACGAGACTCACGAGATAAGCCCAAAACGTCCTTTAAAATTGCTCGTGTTGATCCTTTTGATATACCAACAATATGTACAAGGACTCTTTGAGTCAATCGACGATTGGAAAGTACAATCTCCTTGATTTTGTTGATGTTTTCATCAGTTGTTGAGGTTGATGACCTTTCTAAACGAAGTTCGTCTTCGACTACTTCATGACCCTCACCAAATCATTTGTTCCACTTGAAATCTTGTGATTTTGATTTACAATGTTCACTGTAACTGTTTTTCCAACATTTTTAATTTGTCCGTACAAGGAATTTCGTATTTTACGTAAAATTTAATGTTATTTCTTTGTTCAAATTTTCCACAATTACAGAAGACGCTGTAATTTCTAAACTAACAAAGCAAATATCACGAGATTTCTGTCAGCTATTCACAACAGTCATGATAATCTAATAAATAATATACCCATTGATATTCATAGCGCGCGTATTTTTAAAAAATACAGTCTCATTACTTTTTGTCAACAGTAATGCATGTTATTCTTAAGTTACAAACAGTCGCAATTCAACATTTTGAGGAAAGAATAATTAATAAATCATTGTAATAAATTAGTGGAAATTGTATTAGAAAAAATAGAAATTATAATATTCTTAGATTTTTATTTTTTACATATCAAGCTAAGAACAAATGGCGTTTACTCCATATGAAGAAAGTAACACAAGAAAGTAACGATGAATACCAGGTAATCATATATTAAAAAGCTTATTTACTCATTTGAGAAGTAAGATACATAATTAAAAAGACCTAGGTCAGGATTTAACATTTTTAAGGTCCAAAATATTGCATGGTTTGGTCTTAATTAATTTCTTTTGTACACTTTGTATATCCAAGGTGTCCGGATAGGTGGCGTGAGATCCGTCTGCATCTATATCTTTCCGCAATCAGAATTATTTTAGATAAATTGTTACTTCTCCATATTAATCTTAGATTTACCTTTAGCGTAATCTCTTAGGAGATTTCCAGTTGGGTAATTTTTCTTTATGACCTAGTACCAATTATATAGTCCAGACCAGCTGACTAGACTAAATTTACTAACTAGATACTCAGATTCTTCATTGCAACTCATAAGTGATTGATTGCTCTTAAGTTTTCTTCAAGAAACTCACAAAAATAGATGTCTTTCTTTGTTGTATCTACCTCAAAAGCTCCTAAGAACAAATAGCATGCTAAATTTCTGAATTAAGTGAAAGAGGACTGAAGTTGACAATAGAAAGTTTCCCATGACATTTATTGCTGTCATGACTAATGTTTGATCAAAAGTTTGACATTTCTGTTCAATATAATGACACCGATGTCAAAGTCTCGTGTGGCGTTAATAATTTTTTATTGACAATGTCAAGGCCAAATGTTCTATAAATGTTTTACAGTAATTTTACTTATTTTTATTGGGAGTAATACGACAGGAAGAGAAATTAGACGAAACAGATCGCCCAGCGACCCAAGTAATGACTAAAATATGTGATTTCACATCCTACATACCTATTTCTCACCTTTTTAGAGCTTTTTACGACGTGCGTTGACAATTTAGGATGTATAGATATCAACGATAAATGGTTCGACAGCTATAATAGACCGGTAAATCTCGAACCTTTAGAACGGCATACCATAAGAACTGAATTTATGCTGATGAAACCACATAAGAATGATAGCGTAAGTAAAACAGGCCAATAAGAAAATTTGTTGCTGAATGTTACTTCGTTTAGAAAGAACTTCTATATGATATGTTGACACTGAAGCCTGAGGCTGTCGTTATATCCGGTTATAAGAAAGGGAAGGTTTGCATATTTTTAATTCACGATTTTACGAGCAATGGACATACCGGGTGGATAAAGGTAAGTTTGGTATCTTAATAATATACAATACTGTACTTGAACCCGATTAATTCTATTGAATTTAACTAAATAGAAGCGGAGTTTATTACATTGAAGACATTAGCATTTGAATATATACTATTTATATAACTTGATACACACAATACGCCATAACTTTGTGTCTTATCACTTTAATGTATAATATCAGAAGTAACTGGGAGGATCGCCATGTGATGTCAGTCCAGCTAACGAGAGGCAGGATCGCCATATGATGTCCCCTGGACCTGATTATTTCTTCGTTTCCGAGGCGGGTTCATTAGAGGCCGGTTTTATAGGTGTAATAAATGACACATTCGGGAACAATATAATAATAACGTTTAATTAAATAAATAATAATAACAATTACATTACAAGTTACGATGTTGACTTGAATAAAAACGTTAAGATCTGATAACCCAAACTGACTAATAAGACACCTCATCTTTAGTTTATATATCATCTCTATTTGCTACTAACCTAGTTAATGTGACCTGATTACATGCATAAATATTTAGAATGTCGGAAGATGCAGTAATTAAGAAGAATTCAGAATTAAGAAGAAGATGCATTAAAACACTGAATGTGTTGAAATAGGTGTCCTATTTTAGTTATCACAACTGTAACATTAATGTTACTGCAGTTTAGACCTTAAAAACATATCATTCTCAAACGAAATGAACAATTTGGAATTTTTAAGACCTTTAAAATTTCTCTGAATTCTAAGGTATTCAGTTCCAAACCTACTTCTTCCTCTTCAAATTTTTGGGGTGGACACTAGCACGTCCACGCACTTGAGCACAGTGTACCACCTCTTTGTACCACCCCCAATACATCCCTCAGTTCCACTCTGTTAGTCTTGTGTCCTCGATAAAAGCAATATCCTCCTCAGGGGCAGCGAAGGATTCAATAGATCTCTTCCTAAGCGTTTCTGTCTGAGTCTCTTCAGTTCCTCAGAAGTCTATATTACATGAACGGTAGTTTCATCCTGTGTTTCCGCCCATGCTGTACAGATGCTTCCATAAATCCTTATTTTCTATAAAAGTCGTCGCAGCTCAGCAGGTAAAAAGTTCTGGATCATATCTAAATATCATCTGGAAGTTACAGTAAACGTACATTGATTTTCTTCAAAAAAATATGGACCCAGTATTCCAATTGCAGTCACATACCACCACACGATCACTTTAAGGGAATGAAGAATTTGTTTGTGACTTTGTTCAGGCTGTTCGTCAGACGAGTATCGATAATTTTGTTTGTTAACGTATCCTGATAGGTAGAAATGTGCCTCATCCGACATTAACAGATTATTCAAAATGTTTGGGTCGTTGTCCAGTAAACCAATAAATTGTGTACACAATTGCCTTCTAGCGGGTAAATCTGTTGGTGGAATTTTGTGCACAATTTGAATTTTGTATCGATGAAATCTTAGGTCGTCACCCTCCGACCTCTTCAGTTCAGGGAAAACATGTAAGTAACTCGGTACTAGGTTGGGACTGTATGCTGGGCGATCAAGAATATTTCAATATTGAATATTGAAATTGCTCAAGGACTCGTTGGGTTAGATACAACAGCAGTCTGAGGATGGGTGTTGTCATGGATCAGAACAACTTCAAAAGTTAGCATGCACCTTCCTTTGTTTTGAATGACTCTTTGCAGACGTTGTGAAGCTTCGCAATAAACAACTGCATCAATAGTAGTCCTCGGCCACATTAACTCCGCAAACAAGACACCTTTTTGGTTCCAAAAAACGGTAGCTATAACCTATCGACTTTCGAAGGTTTGTTTGAACTTTTTAGGTTTGTTTGGTGAGTTTGTGTGCATCCATTAAATCTGTTGGTAGAATTCGGTGTACAATTTGAATTTTGTACGGATGAAATCTTAAGTCGTTGTGTAAAATTCGGTAAAAGACTTCTTCTTGATATTTTAAGTACTGCTGGTTGTCGCCTTACTGAATGATTAGGACTTCTCGTTACAACTTTCCATACTCTTTCAACATTCTCTGGAGTTTGCAAAGTTCGTACCGTGCCGACGTATGCATTTCGTACACTTCCTGTCTCATTAAGGGCTGGTTGTACAATCAACAGTTACCTCAGAGTTCAACTGATCTGTTGATCAAGGATGACGTTGGTTCAGCGCATTATGTGTTGTACCAAAGCAAATGACAGAATAGTCAACTGACAATTGTTCAAAATCAATTGGTAGTATTGAAAAGAACGTATTCAATAGATTTATTAGCTAGAAGTATGTATCAGTAGAATAAGCGCGCAACTGCAAACACTTAATTGTTATTTTAATATCTGTTTACCACATGTTTTGAAGTCTTATACGTGATTCACATCAATATGCATAGTTTTTCTTGCATATATTAGTATAAATAGCATAAACAATTTTTTGAGGTAAATATTTATTTATTATAATTATTATTATATTATATATTATTATTTATATGTGTACATATTTTAATAGGGATAAAAGAAGGGTCACAAATTTTTATGCTAAAGAAGAAAGCACTTTAATTTCTTTAGTTAAAAATATCGCAACATACTGGAAAATAAGAATATTGCTTCAGTACCCAACAAAAAGAAAATCGAAGCCTGGAATGCATTGGCAACTGACTTCAATAGCACATGTGGAGATGTTAGACGTGATAATAAAACACTGAAAAACAAATAATAAAATTTAAAAAAAGAGAACGAAAGAAATGTTTGCAATGGAGAAAGCACATACGCTGCTTTTGATCATCTAAATCTATCTCTAAACTCGTCATCATTCCATTTTTCGAATTGATTGGGTCTCTATATATTCTGGGTTCCCTGGGATGCATTATAATGTCCACTACATTTAAAAAGTCTTCATCATCGAATAACTCGTCAAACATATTTATTTTTTACGAAAATACTTCGTATATTATGTTAAAGATAAAGGAAAAACAACAGATAATGCTGCACAAATATTTACGTTTAATTATAAAACAAACGCTACATAAGCTTTTTTTAATAATATAACAACTCATACGCATGCTTCGAAAATTGAATTACACTTGAACCGCTGTTGAACGGCCAAGAACGGGCGTTAAGTTTGACGGGTGGTCAAGTCTGAATTAAGTTGGTACAACAAATTTTTGTTGTTGAGCTGAAGTTCAAGTTGCGCTATCGGTGAACTTCGTTTGTACAACCGGCACTAAACTAAGCAATCCATTTTAAAATTATATGACACGAGGGAATTCTACCTCGCCTGGGAATATTATATTCAAGCCGAAATTGTCTCTGAACTGCTATTACAGACTCCGAGCGGTAAAATCCCTTAACACAAAAGGCGCGTTGTTGCACCTCCCATGAATTCATAGCGACTGAAACTGCATAGAATTTTTATTCAATAGCGTCCCAAAAATAGTCAATACCTATTACGCCACCCGTTATATGCCTGTATAGTTTTCCCTGCGTTTCTCATACGTATTGTTAATTACGTTCGAGAATAACATGTTTTTAAGGTTGAAACTGCAGTAACATTATCTGTTATAATTAGAGAACGGACGCAATTTCCATAAAACGCAGTCGGCAATTGGAATTGTGTATAATGTCGCTCAGTACATCCCGGCGTAATTCAATGAAGTACTTGTTTGACTTACTCGGACACCTGGTCTCGCCGCGATAACAATGGACAAGCCAGTTATTGTATTCGGAGAATATAGTGTTTTTAAAGTGTTTTCATGAGCGTAGATAGAAGTGGGGTTTTTATAATGTATTTTATTTATTAGTTTATATTTCGTACGATACATAAAGTGCTGTGAGTAAATTTCTTGTTTTCATAGTTTTAACTGTTAATTACTGTTTAATATCGTTTGATTGAATCTATTTCTACCAATTATTTCGACGTAAGAGTGTGCCCTGAATTTCGTTCAGTTTCAATAACTTACGCACACATTTTTAGTTTTCATTTATTTAGATCTAGAGCATTGTTTAAGTTACTTTTTCAGACAGAATGTCGAGAACGGCATTGTAAAACAATGGCGAGTTGGATTGACGGTCATACTGATTGTATGTCCATTGTCAGTGATTCCGAAATTTATTACAAAATCCGTAAAATATCGTCAGAAATTCGTCACTTAGGATCGCAAACACATCTGAACTCTGTAAAACTTTTATGACGGCTAATATTCCATTAAATAAACTTAGCAATCCCACTTTAAAAATATTTCTGAAAAAATATACTGGTCGAAATGTTCCTGATGAATCAACTTTACGCAAATATTATGTTTCTAGGTGCTATACGAGAACAGTAGAACGCATTAGAAGCCATCTTTTAAATCAATAGATATGGATAAGCGCCGACGAAACGGTGGATATGTTAGGACGCTGTGTGGTAAATGTTGTAGCTGGTGTACTACATCCAACTATTCCCTATAACTCATATGTAATAGCAACAAGTGTTATAAATAGAGTTGATGTGGAAACAGTTGCTGAAACCATTAAGGAGAATATGCAAAAAATGCTTCATTCGGACGCCACGTACAAAGAAAAAATACTTTTATTTGTCAGTGATAGTGCTGCGTATATGTTAAAAACAGGCACACTATTGAAGAAAACATATCCTAATATGCTGCATATTACTTGTGTAGCACATGCTCTCCACAGAATCTGTGAATATATCAGAGACACTTTTCCGGAAGTTGATAGACTTGTATCAGCTTTTAAAAAAGTTTTCAGAAAAGCACCATTGAGAGTAGCTCTTTTCAGGGAAAAATTTCCATCTCTGTCACTGCCTCCCACTCCAGTAATAACTAGATGGGGAACATGGCTGGAAGCTACTAGTTATTATGCTGAGAATTTCGATAGTCTAAAACATTTCGTAACACTGCTAAAGGAGGATGCTAGAAGTATTGGTGAGTGTAAGGAGCTCACACAAATCCCAAATTTAAAAATCAGTTGTACTTTCTTCACGAACACTTTGGAAAATTGCCAAAACTAATCACTTATTTTGAAAAAATCGAAATCTCAAATTAAATGACGGATTAACCACATTAGATGTGGCTGTTAATAATTTGAAAAGTATTCCAAGTGACTTCGGATGTGACCTTCGGCAAAAGTTTGAAGCAATTCTTAATAGAAATCCAGATTTAATTACATTGCAGCAATTATGTATGGAGACAATTCCACAAAATCTAACGGCTAAATATGAAGAAATAAAAGAATATTTCCAGTATGCACCTATAACCAGTTGCGATGTAGAAAGGACGTTTTCTATTTATAAGGATGTACTTAATTCAAAGAGAACAAAATTTACAGAAGAAAACCTTGAGAAACTATTGCTAGTCAATATTAATACTCCTTTACTCAACTTGAACGACAAAATGAACAAATAAAAATGTTCCAATTATAGAAATAAAATTAAAAACTTTAAAAATACAACTTTTCAACAAATACATATGTATTTCGTAATTTTATAGATCACCTCCCGTTTGTTTTCGAATTATATAAATAAAATTAAAAACTTTATAAATACAACTTTTCAACAAATAAATATGTATTTCGTAATTTTAAAGATCACCACCCGTTCGTTTTCCAATTATATAAATAAAATTAAATATTCTAGAAATACAGCCTTTCGCCAGTACTGCACTGGGTGGTAAGCGTGTCCGTTCTCTAGTTATAATAAAGTGATAAAAAAATAAACTAATAGTTTTTTTTTAATGTATCAATATGATTAACTATTACGAGGCAGCGACTTCCACAGTCAATTTTATATAACTTGTGTAAATCTAGAACGAACACAAAACATTTAGTTCTAATTTTTATATTTTTAGCACGCCGCATTTGTTATAGAACAGGAAATGGACGTCAATATAATATCCGTTGATTGGGAAGCCGGTGCCGAACCTCCTTATGACCAAGCAATTGCTAACGCCAGAATAGTTGCTTTAGAAATAGAAGCTATGATTAAAATGTTAAAGGTTCGTATGTGTATACTGTTCTAATTCGAATCTTGCCACAAATAAAATATAGGAACATTTTAGCTTAAAGGAGGACCAGGTACATTTGGTAGGACATGGAGTTGGAGCACATATTGCTGGATACGTTGGTAAAATCGTCACAGGAATTTATAGGATAACAGGTGCAAATTAGTTCAGATTCTAAGTAAACATTTAATAGTGTATCGACTCCCTTTTTTATTGAGTTTTATTCGTAATTTTTGTACCAGTGTTTATACCAATTAGTAAAGTCTTCATTCATGTAATATATACAAAAACTATACTTCATTTCCAATAACACGTGACTAACGTTTAGATAGAAAGCAGCGTACTGAATCAGTTTTTGTAGTTTTTGTAGCATTAACGCTCAAAATCATACAAACTCCATACCGCAGTGCTATCCAGAAATTCCCGGAAATTTAAATTGGCGCGCGAATGGTAGTACAGGTCTGTAGCGCCAGCTGGACAAACAGTTTTTGTGTTTATGTTTGTTGAGATTTGTTTGAGTTATTCTGCGACAGTACAATGTCTGAAGTGAAAGAGCAAAAAACGTGGTAAAGAAACTTGGTAAAATGACAGCGGAAGCTCTGACAATATTTGTTACGTGCTCGTAGCTGCGTCCTCATTTTGGTTGCGAATTAGCGTCTTCTTTTATTTTATTCCGTTATGTTTATTTTGAACAAAACTGTAGTACTTTCGCTGGCGTGTGTATATCTTCACATACAATAACAACGCAATATCGTGTATCGTAGACAAGGAGTCAATCGGCTCTAATCGTCATCAAGAAATCCCCTGCCGGGTAATTGTAGTTACAATTAAAAATTGTAGCGACTAAATTATAACCTCGCTCAAACGAGAGGGCTGCAAAAAAACAGAATACTACTTAAAGCGATCAAGCCCTACAACAAGCCGTTACAAAACAACGACGAATGACAACCATCGACCTTCTCTCTATCGATAGCGATCTCAGTCGCTTCCAGGCGCGGCTCGTGATGACGTATTTGGGAGTGCAAGTACAATGATGGGAGTGCTTCGTGTATTCTCTTGTACTAACTGTAACGTTTTCTTAGTAAACAACGAAAACACACGAGGCACTCGCATCATTGTACTTGCACTCCCAAATACGTCATCACGAGCCGCGCCTGAGTCTCTCCCGTCTAGAAGTTATCGTCACTCGAGAATCGAGAGGGGAGGAAGACCACGAAGAAAAACTAATACGTAATTATTATATGTGAAGGCAAACGCACGCAAGCGAAAGTACTACAGTTCGGTTCAAAATAAACATAACGGAATAAAATAAAAGAAGACGCTAATTCGCAACCAAAACTAGGACGTAGCTACGAGCACGTAACAATTCCCCTAACACTTCCTATGGAAAAAGGAAAAGAATTTTCCTTTTTTTATTTTATTTTCTCAAAAAAATTTTTTAATTGTTTTTTATTAAAAGATAAGGAGCCTTTTTATCGAGGGTGAAGTAGGCCCAAACTGACAAAAGGACGGCAACCAGCTGTGAGGGAGGAATGCCCCGACCGAGACCGAATCGAAAGTCCACCTCTCCGGACGTAAAATAAGTAAAGAGGAAAAGAAAAGTAGAGTAGAGAAAAGCTTCACTAAGAAAATAGAAAGGATGGAAAAGTGAAAAGGGTAAACAAGAGGAGAAAGCTAAGTGAAAGGAACCAAGCCAAAGTACAAAATAAATATAACGGAATAAAATAAAAGAAGACGCTAATTCGCAACCAAAACGAGGACATAGCTACTAGCATGTAACACGTTTAAACAAGTTTGGTGAGGATTCCTTGGGCCATATGCAAACATATGAGAGTAGTACCATTTTAAAACTGGATGTGTGTCGGTTGATGGTGATGAGCGTTTCGGTCGTCCATTGATGGAAATCACGTCACAAAATATGGCAAAAATGTGTGATGCTATCCTGCAAGGTTAAGGGAGAACAATCCATGAAATTTGTAACATTGGCTTGTCGTATGGCGTTTGTCAACGTATTCTGTCCGACGAACTCAACATATGGTGTATTGTTGCGAAATTTGTGTTCATGTTCATGTGCACAGATATGAAAGAAACTGCCGACAGGGATGCGACCTTCAGTACCAAAATCATTACTAGCGACGAATCACAGGCGTACGGGTATGATCCAGCAACAAAGTAGCAGTCAGCACAGTGGAAGACACCATCGACAACACTACCGAGGTAAGCACAGTAAATTTGAAGCAAAGACAGTGTTGATTTACCTCTTTGGCGCTGAAGGCATCGTACACAAAGAATTTCTTCCAGCACGTGGAACTGTTAATGGCCGATTTTATTGCGATGTTTTTTGGAGGCTAAGAGAAAACATTTGACACAAGCGGCGTACTAAGTGGCGCAACAGTTCGTGTATTCTACACCACGACAATGCACCAACCTGCACGTTGTTCGTTGTGGGTCAGTTTCTAGCCTCAACGAAGAAGGCAGTACCCCACCTAAAACCTTACCTACTACAGTACCTACTTAGTACCTACTACAAAGATCTTGCTCTTCTGACTTCTTTCTGATTTTAAAGTTGATACAGAAGCTCAAGGAGCGCAGACCGAATCAAAGGTAGTGTTGAACACGTTGCGCACATGCGAAGACTGAAAGCAGCGCTGGAAGTGCATATGGCGATGTTTCTTTTTTTATGGATATCAATAATAGCCTTTACGTCGAATATATTAAGCCGCATTAATTACAATGTGATTAAAATTAAATAACTTGAACGTTAAATTTCACTTAAAAGTAATGTTATTAGGTTTTATAATAAAACAAAAATCGTCGTAAAACAAAAAACTTTATGTAATGTGTCCATGGTATGTCCAATGGGATAGATACTTGGTTTTTAATTATTTGTATGGAATTATTTACATATAATTTTTTTCTTTAAATTTGAGTGAGGTACTTTCAAATACCGATAGAACAATATAATTAGTCGGTAAAGAGAATTACTGATGAATTAGATGTGGAAGTCCGTATTGCCGCTCGTATATTTACCTGCGACAGGGCCGGACTCGAATAAAGAAGAATCATTTTGTCGTTACTACGTGAACATTTGACCGCGACTTTTTGTATGAAATCATTGCTCACATATACCTTTCATCCCTTTTTTTTTCTTTGGCGCTATACACAACTAACATTGTATATGTTATCAAATCTATGTACAATTTATAATATCTTTTATCGGTAATTTTTTTTTAATTTTATTGATTATCCAAATTTCAGCACTAGATCCCACTGGTCCTAGATTTGAAAATATGCCTAGTATAGTAAGATTAGATGCTGACGATGCCAAATATGTCGAAGTATTGCACACGGAAGCCTTCAATTGTAAGTTTTTCTTAAATTGAAATATCGCTTGAAACGTTCTTATAATCTTACAAAAATAGTTTGTTTTGTTTAAGCTAGAAGTCAGGGTACACGTCAGCCAATGGGACATTCCGATTTCTACCTTAATAACGCCGACATTCAACCTGGATGCAATGACTCTAGTAGTGCTCCCAAATTCATGGATGTAACGCGAACAGCGCTTAGAGAAGGAAAAACTTTATCAGCTTGCAGTCATAAACGCTCCTTTAAATATTATATAAGCGCGGTGACTACGAGAGATTGTAAATTTATTGGAATCGCTTGCTCCAGCTACGAGGCATTTATTAATGTAGGTTGCAAATGCGTTACTAAAATTTATATTATTATTATATTATAATTGGATTCAGTTAACGACAGATAGTCCCTTGACCTCTCACTTATCAGAGTGTTAGATTTCCCCTCGCTTCAAGATCTTTCAATTAAAGTAAGTGCACGAAATGATGGCCTTCGACTTCAACGAATTTATTGATCTGCATTTCAAATGAGTGTAGACAGTTAATTGACGAAGGTGATACTTGTTGAAACTTCATTATAACTAAAGACGGCAGATTATGTGCCCGAACAGTAGCGTGATGTGGAGGGATCGAGTAGAGGCGTACGACGATCAATTCAGTTGCCGTTGAGACGTTGTAAGCGATACATTGTTAACATAATCGTGTTGAAAATGTCGGGAGTGCGTAGAAACAATGCATGGACTCGGTTGCATGATAACGTAGTAAAGAAATTTTTACATCGGTTTCCCGATTTAATATATGACTAGAGCTGAGGATGTTTGCGGTATAACCATGGTTATATCATGTAACCATAGTAAATTACTATGGTTACATGATATAACCATGGTTATACCGCAAACATCCTCAGCTCTATATATGACGGTACCGTAGTGAAATGTTTAGTTTGTGAAACAACATTATTAACTTGGAAAGCAAGTCAGTGCTAAAGACATATAAATAGTGACAAACATAAATCGAATAATAGTGGACGCAGATCATACAATAAATTTGTGTGTGATTTAACAATGATGTTAATTGCGACCAATATACCAATGCAGAAAGTGGAACACCCAATGTTTCGTCAGTTTTGGAAGAAATACAATCCTACGTGGAAATTACCAGCAAGAAGTACGCTACGGAATTACGTACCGTCAGTGAGAGAATTGTAAATTGTACGAAAAATACGGTAAAAAAAAATTCCTGTGGTTAACAATAGACGAAACTACAGATATTAAAAAACAGTCCATCCTAGCCATTCTAGTACGGACGCTGACTCCGCAAGGACCTTCTCCTCCTTATTTACTAACCTGTAAACGAATGGAAGGGTGTACTGCCAGAGCGATATATGATGTATTAATAGAAACACTACACAAATTTGAGATTTTACCGAAGCAAGTGTTAATGTTAGTTACCGATGCTGCCAAGGTTATATGTTCCACGGCAAACTTACTCAAAACGATTCAACCAAACCTGATGCATGTCACATGTTTGCTTCACGCTTTACACCTTGTAACAAACACTATACGTACAACTTATCCTGATGTGGATCAACTGATAGGACAAACGAAAGCGGTTTTTCTTAAATCTCCGAAACGGATTCGGCTATTTCATTCGCTGTGTCCTGATATACCCGAGCCGCCGCAACCAATTCTTATACGATGGGGTACTTGGTTAGAAGCAGCATTTTATTATTATACACATTTTGAAAAAATTAAATCAGTGATTTTACAACTAGATGCCAAAGAAGCAGCTGCAATACGGCTCAGCCAGGTTCAATTTAACAATCCTCAAGTTGCAGCAAATTTAAAAATTATTTACGACAGTTACGTTCCAATACTCGACGCAATAAAAAATTTACAGAACACTGCGCTGTCCCTATCGGACTCATTAGCAATTATTGACCACGTAAAACTAGTGCTGCATATCCTTGAAGATGAAAAAAGTGATTGTGTCCGTGAAAAATTTAACAGTGTATTAGATAAAAATGTAGATTTTGCAAAATTAGGGCAACTTTTTACCAATACTGAAGATCCGTTGTACAGATACAAAGAGCGCTTTAACTATGCAAATATAACATCTCTCAACGTCGAACAATCCTTCTCTGTATATAAACATATATATACGTCGCTACGTACGAACCTTTCCGAGTCTAATACAGAAACATATATTATGGTGCAGTTTTTTCATCGCGCACATCCGCATTTTTTGCAACAATGTAAACATGTTGGGTAAGTTATTTATGTTTTTTCTTAACGTTTTGTATAGGGATTCGATATATTTATTTTTAAGTAAGCGCGCTGTTATTCTGCTAAACTCTCCACGCAACGCCTCTGCTGGGGCACATAGTCTGCCGTCTTTAATTATAACGCTAAGAAATAAGTAATTAAACTTCTAGTTTTAAAAATTCTTTTATTGTAAATACCACTACAATATTGTTTCGCCATACAATGGCTTCATCACATGATATTCAGCTTCATGTGTTCTGTTACGTGAAAGTAGATAATTAAAGCAGTTAATTATCTCAACATTGCGAAGACAATTTTAAATATTTTTAAGAAATTCAAAGATGGTTGTCTTCTAAATTCCCATAAAATAAAAATCTTATTTTTTTATGTGGCAATTTAGAAGACAGCCATCTTTGAATTTGTTAAAAATATTTAAAATAGTCTTCGCAATGTTGAGATAATTAACTGTTTTAATTATCTACTTTTCAATAAAATGTATTTAATTGAAAATTTAAGTACGAATGAAAAATGGGAAATATTTGACAATTTGGAAAATGCGTCACTGGTGTATAATTGATTGTCTACTATGCCACTAATTCATTGTTTTTCCTTTTTTTGCTTTACACATAGGGATAAATGTAACATGAAAGCAAAACGAATTGAGGTAGTAGGAGGCTGCGGTTCGTAGATCGTATTTCGTGAATTATATTCACAATATTTTTCTGTCAAACATTTAATGACAGACTGTCAGTGTGAATTATTAATTCTTTCAATACAATTTTTTTTAAAAAAACAGTATAATCACATTCAGAATGATTACTCAAGAACAAATGGTGTTCATTTTAGAATGTTACTTTCGTAACGGTCGACGTTTGCCAAACGGCGAATGGTATTATTCAATAGAAATGTGCAAGGAAGAATTCCAACAACGTTTTCCTGAAGTTGTTTTAGTAAATAAGAACTTTTCTCGTGACCTATTGAGAATTATAAATAACTTTCGAACAACTGGGTCTGTAAAAAGACAATGGAAAGGGGGAAGATCTTCTCGAGTTAGGACCCAAAATGTTGTTAATAATGCAAGAAACGCAATTAGAGAACAACCTACAACATCTGTCAGAAGACTGGCACAACAGTTGGATATAAGTTATGGAACCTGCCGCAGTATTCTTAAACGCGATATTGGTATGCATCCTTACAAGGTTCAATTGTATCAAGAACTATTGCTGCCAGATTACGTTCGAAGAGTTGCCTATTGTCGTTTCTTTAATGCAAATCTTAACGACGACGATGTTTTGGATAAAACGTTTTTCACCGACGAAGCGTGGTTTCACCTGAACGGCTACATAAACGCTCAGAATATGCGTATGTGGGCAACAGACAATCCGCATTATTATAGGGAAACAACGTTGCATCCTGTAAAAATAGGGGTTTGGTGTGCCATGTCGCGTAGAAGGCTTATTGGTCCGATCTTTTTCGAAGGAACTATAAATGGTGACAGATATCGCAATAATATACTGGAAACATTCATAAATCAACTGCATGATGACGAGTTACAGTTAGGTTTCTTTCAGCAAGATTCCGCACGACCACACACTGCCCGTGAAACAATAAATTATTTACGTGAATTTTTTTATGAAAGAATTATTAGTTTTGACCGTTTCCCGCCAAGATCGTGTGACTTAACTCCTCTGGATTACTTTTTATTTCCATACTTAAAAAACTCTATTTTTAAAAATCCAGTGCATACAATAGACGATTTACGGAACAATATCGTGCGACAGTGCGAGTTAATAGACGGATTTATTTTACAAAAGGTTTTTGAAAACATGAAGCGGCGCGTAAATTTATGTTTGAATGCCGAGGGACAATAGTTTCAACAATTATTGTAAACTTTTCAATAAAATATAAAACATGACATTTGTATGACATTTTATAAATATTTTAAGTTGTAAATTAAATTTGTATCAAGGAGACATTTAAGTGCTGTCAGTAAGATTTATTTACTTTATAATTCACGAAATACGATCAGCGAACCGCAGCCTCCTACTACCTCAATTCATTTTGCTCTCATGTTATGTGTAATAATAAAGAAGCAACCCGGTATATTTATTTAGTGTACTGTCAAGGAAATTTTAAATTTTACCTTTATTGTTCTAGGGAAGCTGTTCAGATTGCGATTCAAATTTATGTTCCACGTTTGATATGTGTCCCCCGCCAAAAAATATCAATAAATATACAAAATTTTACCTACACACAAATAATGATTTCCCATACTGTAGTAAGAACAAGATGTCATTTCTGCTTCGTTTTAAATGAATAATTACTTATATATTCCAGTGCATGGTTATCAACTTAATATATCAATAGAACATAATCCCAACGCCAGAAAAGCCGACGGTTACTTCGAATTTATTTTAATCGGCACCAACAACAAGATAACATTCGCCATGGGATCACAATTCGGGTACGAGAATATATGAATTGCTTCATAATATAGGGTTCATTGAAAAACTTACACAACTAGTTTTTCATCAATAGAAATAATTAAATAAATGAAAACTGTTTGTTTAATTTTTCCTATAATATACTGCTTCATTCAGTACTACTAGGGCGGATTGGTATATAAGGTTTCCAACAACAACATTATTTGTGTAGTGGGGATAGGAACAAGTTCTAAACTTCAAACAAACATTAAAAGTTGGTTTATTGAAACTTGAAATTTATGCAATGCGCTCAATTCGCGCTCATTATTCAAAAACACTATAACGGTACTAATAAATAACAAATTGTGTGAGTTATCTTTATTTTGCTTGTTATTAATACCTATAAAATATGAATTTTGAATATTTAACGAACATATTTCAAGTATATTTTAAATGTTCTAAATGTCACGCTATTAGAATTTATCAGGTGTTTATTTGTAGTCGAACGGCTGCAGCTCTTCTAATAACGCCGTGTTTAATAGAAACAACCATAGGTACTGGTGCGACGAAAATCCTAGATTTGTTGTTGAAGGTAATATTCAGAGAAGATTTACATTAAATGTTTGGTGTGGAATTTTAGACAGTAGAGTAATTGGACCATAGTTTATTGATAGTAACAACAAAAATCTCATACGTTGCTTGAAGATATAGTGGAGAATTTAGAAGAATTAGTTGTTAATCAATATGCAAAACTGCACGTCCAGCAGGATGGAGCTGCTCCATATAATGCTGTAATAAACACGGAATTCTTAAATAAACAGTTTAATCCAAGATGGACAGGCACTAACGGGCCTAATAGCTGGCCCGCCCGTTCACCAAATATTTCCCTTTTGGACTTCTTTCTATGACGCAAATTAGAGAAATTGTTTATGTAACACACCTGAAAACTTAAATCATCTAATAGAATTATTAATGTTTTCCGGCAAATACCGCCCAACTACAGTAATAACACAAATCATCTAATACTTAATTGATCCGCAATTCGCACTTAACCTTCTAGGTAAGGAATCAATGAGACATTTTAAAAAAATAGGTTTTCCAACGTTTTCCCAAGCATTTTCAATAGATTTCCATAGTTTGCTTTGTCCTTTTTTTAGTTTTCTTTATTTATATTCAAACAAATTGTGATCTTCTGCATCAGTTGATATTCTTTTAAGAACAGTTCCTCGTTTGTGACATATACTGCCTTCATTTTCACATCTTTTTTTTTTACTTGTAGTACTGCAGATTTGTTCAAATAAAATTATTCTGCTACTTGTTTAATGGTGCGACTTTCCCAATTTAACAGAATTTGTACTTTGCCTGCCAGAGTCAGTTTTCTTGATATTTAGGATATCAAAAAGTGACAAATGTCATTTTGACGTTACAAAATAACAAAATTTAAAAAATGATTTATAACGGGTGTTCAGAAACATTCGAAGTCAAGTGGGCTCTGAACAAAAAATCGTATATCTTTACTTAAGTATCTGATTTGTAATAATTATTAAATGTCAACTGTTGTCTGTCAAAAATTGTCAGAATCTAATATCGAAGATACTAATTTATATTTTTTAATTTTGAAAATGGTATTTACTAACGTACACAAAGCATTCATGGTTGAAGCATATTTTCTAAATGGTCAAAAGATCGATGGCCAGTGGAAGTATTCAATTCAAGCTTGTTTGGAAGAATTTCGAGATGAATTTCCCAACCTTGCTTTTGATTATAATACTTTTCAGTGTACACTAATCCAGAATTGTTCCAGTTTTTCGACAAACTGGTAGTGTGGGACGCCAAGAGGGTGGTGGGCGACCAAAAGTCCGGACAGAAGAAGTGATTGGGAATGCTAGAGCAATAATGACTGATGCCCCTAAAACTTCAGTAAGAACTCTTGCTCAACAAACCTGGTTGTCAGTTGGTTCTTGCCATAAAGTTTTAAAAGAAGATTTACAGTTATTTCCATATCGTATAACTTGTTGGCAAGAAATCCTCGATATTGATTATCCGCGACGAGTAGTATTTTGCGAATGGTTTACAAATAATTTTAATGATGATGTCCTAGACAAAACTTTCTTTTCAGACGAAGCATGGTTTCATGTTAGTGGATATGTTAACTCGCAAAACATGAGAATGTGGAGTGATACAAAGCCCAATAATTTTAATGTTGAAGCTCCTTTACATCCTTAGAAAGTTGGTGTTTGGTGCGCTATAAGTAGAAGAAGGTTATTGGTCCAATTTTTTTTAATGGTACCTTGTCTACAGAAAGATATCGCCAGGAAATACTATTGCCTTTCCTTAATCAATTTCGCGATGATGAACTAGCTTTGGGATACTTTCAACAAGATGGTGCTAGATCTCACACAGCGGGGGAAACAATGAATATGTTACAAGAAGTGTTTGGAAATCGTTTAATTAGTTTGAACAGCGATCATGAATTTCCTCCAAGATCTTGTGATCTTACACCGTGTGATTACTATTTATGGCCTTTTTTTAAAAATTCAATATATCAAGTACCAGTGCAAGATTATATAGATCTCCAGACATAATTATAAATAAAATTAGTGAAATTAGAAATAGTCCCATACTGCTACATGTATTTAGTAGCATTTGGAGGAGGTGCGTAAAATGCTTGAAGGAAGGTGGTGAACATTTTCAACATCTTTTATAATTATGGTAATTATTGTTGGTAATTTATACAACTACAATTTATGATATTTATTATAAGGTTGTAATCTAAAGACTCTACAAACAATTTATTTGTTTCAAATTTATTTTAAGCCATTTGTTACAATAATTTATTGAATGTTAATATATTAAACTAGTACGATAACTACGAGATACTATTGTCATTATAAGATGAATAAAACCTTTACTTGTAAAGTTATTTCCTCTTAATTCTGCATTGTCTTTTTACATGTTACTACAGATTAGATGAGCTTTATTACACAAGAATGAATAGCATATTAATTGGATTATGTAATTTTTTTCAGTTATCGCATGAAGAGGTGCTATTGTTCAGCAAGAATTCTCTAAAATATCAAAATACTTAATTTGAAATATGCAAATTAATTACTGTTACTTTCTAAAGTCATTATTTGACTAGTTTATATTAATTAACATGGCATATTAAAGTAATATATTTCGACATAAACTGACATTTGCCTGTATGATACCTATAAAATTGTATTAAGTAAATGTATCAATCTATATCAGACATGACTTCATATTTTCAAGGACTACTTTGACTTCTAATGTTTCTGAACACCCGTTACTATAGATCGTTCCAACCTCCGTGTTCAGTATACGTCTTATGGGAATTTGTTTCATGGTTGCCAAATCATCCAATCAGCTGTACATTACCATTTCCGGTTAATTATTTGACATTTCACGCGATCAAATCATAACCTTTATTTACGTTTTTTGACGTTGAAGGTGCAAAATTATTGAGATTCATATGACATTTTGCTTATTATTTTATTAAAGTAACTAAATTTTAACAGAGTGCATAGCGAATTCGCTGCACGTAAAATTATAGGAAAGAATACTACAAGGAAAATATCTGTATTTCAATATTTATTAACAATACTACACACATTTCTAAACAAATATACATATGAACGATATCTATGCAACGTACAGTGAATATTTACTTCGATATTGTGGTGTTATGCAATTTATTAAATTAAAAACGATGATGATCCCTTAACAAATAATAGTTTCCACTTTTGTAACAAAAAGAACTGGAATCATACAAATATGTATATTTTTCCTATTATATTTATATTTATTTTTATATTTATATCTTTTTATATTATATTTCGTCCTACTTTTTCAAATTCGAAACCCATATCGTGTAACAATCTATGTAAAGTTGTTCGACTGAAGTTAGAAAGTTCATCATCAGCAAGAATTGCATTTAATGTAGGTGGCATATTCTGTATAAAAAAGCCATGCACTTTACGTCGAATAGCTGCTTGCGTGTTCTCATCATATGTATGTAGTCGATCATTTAGTTGTATGCCTTTCCTTTTTTTAAGTTTTTTTGGACCTGATGATAAACCAGTTCGTTGCTCCTGTTTTACATGATATATTGCACGGTCTGAGATACTCAAAGCTTTACTTGCTTCTTGAACGGCAGCACTCACATTCATTGATTTATTGAAATAATTGAAAACATTTGCAATTATACACTTCTCCTTACGGCTAAATTTGTCTCCTTTGCGCCGTTTTCTTCCTACAGGCTCCATTAATGCAGTGAAAACTGTAATTACATTTATATTATGTTATAATGTTTATAAAAATCAATAAAAATACCCATATTACCCTGGGCAAGCTTGAAAAAGATAGATGTGTTCAATTTGTACTACTATACCGCCTAATTCTGAGCAAACGCAACGATGCGAATGTATGAATATATCTCCCGCTCCAAATAGAATTCCCCTGAATGCTGTAGGTGTGTCAACATCGATGTCATATGTCATACATACTTACATATTATGGAGCCGCGTAAGAAAAATTATCTGATTACCAAATTACTATTAAAGGACTATAAATTGTTTAGTCCTGTGTTATGGTAATGAGTAAATTGCAATACGTTATTCTACAAAGCGTAATGAAATTATTAATAAGCGGTTAAGAAAATTGCAAATAAGGCATCAAGAGATTTAATAAATTAAATTTTAATAATAAAGGTCACAAAAACTGTTCATAGTAAACTAAATAGACTTCAGAAATAAATAAAAACTAAATTAAATTCTAGTAATGTAAAGAAAAATTTACTCTTACAGAAAATAAATTGTTCATAATGAGAAATTAATTATATAATAACGGAAATTCATCCGTTTAAACTCATCACCGTAAAATAATTGATGATGTTTGGAATATTTATAATTACGAAAACCATTTAATTTTAGTATGCGGTTAACGGAAGAGCAGCATATGCCTAAATCGTTGGAAATATCGCTAACTGTCAAATTTGAATTTAGTTCTATTGCAGCGTATACTAAAATGAACGTATCATTAGGAACGCGATTTGGGAATAATGGTTTTAAATTTTGTACAGAACCAGTAATGTCTATTTTCTTTTCTTATTTTCTTATTTTCACTATTCAAACGCTTAAGAGACTCCGTATAGGGTGACAGTGGTAACACTAATTTGTGACGTTAGTTGTTAAATGGTTGCGCGACAGACTGGTTTGTGATTGGCTAAACGCGTTCAGGGGAATTGTATTCGAAGCGGGAGAAATATTCATACGTTCGGATCGTTGCGTTTGCTCAGAATCAGGCGGTATAAACAAATTAACAATTTAACGAAATATTTTAAAAGTAGGACGATGACGGTTGACAGTTGATATTAATAGACAGATAGATACTGTTGTCGATGCCAACAGCATATGTCAATAAGTTGCAACATAGCAACCGGAAGTGAAGATAGCGTTAATGACAGCAACTAAGGATAGTAAGAGATAAAAGTTGCTATTGTATCCCATACTGAATACGGAGGTTCGAACGATCTGAGCTTAACTGTATCTCTGTAGAGTCAATTTAACGTCGTTAATGTGCAACTACCTACACCAACTCATGGCCCACTGTGAGTGACAAAAATTTGCAAAAAATTGTGATTTCCTTGCATTTTTCTTTATCCAAGTATAGCAAGCGCCAATTAAGTTGGCGCGAGGAGGAGGTGCGCAGAAGCCGTTTTTAAAAATGTCCACCCCCGCTACTCAAGTATTTATCAGAATACATTTGTCATTGACGTTTGACAGAAGATAATGTCTTTGCTAGGGGATCATAAAGTGATACACGCTCAGAGGTTAGAATTATCTGACATTTGATGTAAAACCAAATACAAATTTCCCCACTACTCCTAATTCTGGGCGAACTTACCCCTTCTCGCGCCAACTTAATTGGCGTTTGCTATACTTCTTACCGGAATCTGTAGAAAATTTTCTTTTGTAAAAATCAAGAAAAAACAGTTCAATTTGAGAGGAAAAAAATTGACTCACGTTTCCGGGAAATTATACTTGTCAAAAAGATAATTCGCATTGCTGTATGTAGTCTTTCCGAAACCGTTTAATTTAATGTATAGATCATTAAAATCAGATAATAAATAAAGCCGTTTATAGCCTTTGGAAATATTTGCGGAACACACGATATATAGCAGCAAATGTGGTTTCTCCCCGCTACCACGTTGAATTATGTTTTATCGTACAATTTCCATTTTCATGTTCTTATACAGATTGTCTCACTAAGTTGGAACCATATGGAAAACTTTTTTATAATTAATTTCAGGAAAAAAGTTATTCTTCATAAAAAGTTTTGCATGTTCTAAAATCTAAAATACAATCATCAGATATTCAATTTTTTCAGTCGTATACGCGGTTTCTCGAAAAATATGAATTTTACTGAAGAGTAAAGTAGCTTTATATTTGACAATATCGAAAATTGTTATAAAGAAAAGTTGATCAGAACTAAAAACTACGTTCAAATGTGCAATTATATCCATTTACATTGAAAAAATTATTTTTTCTTTTTTGTCTACAATATCAATGCAAATTTAACTGTAGTTACATGTAATCTAGGATGCACTGACATACAAATGATTTGTTGATAGCAAGAAATGTTTTGACAGTGAGTTTCAAAACGCGTTAGAATTTATGTCACATAAAAATGGTAGAGTTATTAAGTTGTGAAGAGAAAATAGAAATTGTATTGATTATGGGAGAAAATTATAAAACACATAGAGAAGCAGCTATTATTTTTAATAGTAGACATCCCAATAAAAATATTAATCATTCAATAGTAAATAAATTTAAGAGTACTGGCAGTATTAAAAATAATTTTACTGGAAAACGCCAAAAGCTGGCTGCCGATAATAATACGGAGTTTGAAGTAATCCTGTCTGTGGTAGAAAATCCAAAACTGTTATTGCGCAAAAGGAAATAGTTGATGCAACAAAATGTAAGTAAAGATACAGTGGCAAGAATTTTAAAACTAAATAAATACAAACCATTCAAACCCAAAATCATTCACACACTGACAGAAAGGGATTATGATAGGCGCTTTGATTTTTGCTGTCTCATCCAAGGAGAGTTAGAAGAGGACTCTTTTTACGAGGCATATAATTTTTTCCAATGAAGCAACGTTCCCATCAAATGGAAGTGTCTCGTCACAACATTGTCGCTGGTGATCTAACAATAATCCAAATTAGATAATAAAGTCTCATGACCAATATTCATTTAAGATGATTGTGTGGTGTGGCATTTAGAAGAACAGATTAACAGAGCTTTTTTTCGACAATCTATGAATTCCGAACGTTTTTACAAACTCACATCAATGACTTCATGGACAACCACCAACACAAGAAAGGTTCCAACAAGACGGTGCCACATTACATTGAATGTTAGCGAATATCTTGAACATATTGCTATGTATTGTGGTGTTGATTACTTATTTAAATTGGCCCACAATACACAGTAGCTTGCCCAGTTTCACTCTAGTCAGTACAGCCTTCCAGGAGCTCTTGTATCTACAGGGTTACCCTCAAAGGGTACGTGTTAAATAAAACAAAAGGTATTAGCAAAGAAAACAAACATTAACAGCACAAACGTATAATAAAAAAAAATGGAAAAAAGAACGACTTTATAGAGTATAAAGAAATGCTGAAGCAATAATTGTGCAACAGCGTGAGGAAAACTTGTATAAATATTGACTTATATAAGATAAAAAAACATCACTTTGACCGCGAACAAAATCACAACTACATAATTAAATATTCAGGAAAACTATCAGACTTCAATAATTACGTTATTCCCAAATTCAAACGTCAAACAGAAAAATAACTGTAAGCGCGCGCATCAAAACTAACCCATGCGCACATTCAACATGGTAAAATGTAATTTTCCCACCAATTCCTACTTTCTAAAATATATATTACTCATGAAAAAAAATACTTCATAAGAAGTATGAAAATTTTCCTTGATATTTATTTGACTATAAATATATATTAAGCTAAAAATTTACTGAATTTACGAGCTCAATCAATATACAAATCACATAATTAAATTAATATATACATATATATATATATATATATATATATATAAATAATTATACTTGCAAATATACACGTACATTAATTAATGTTGTTGTCACACTTCACTAAAAAATTATACTAAAAGAGAGATTTTCAGATAGGTTACACAAAATCAAAAATTACAAGTATCCGAAACTCATAATTAATCGAGAATTACTTTTAACACATCAGAATAACTCAACTAAAAACATAAACCGAAATTAACTATAATATACTGAATAAAAAGGAAGTCTTTATTCAGCAAAAATTAACTGAACCTATCTGTTTAACGGATCAAAAATCTCTAGCGCTGCACTACGGAAATGGATCTATCCATCCCTAGAACAAAATCAAAGGAGCGACTACGACAATATACTTCCGAAGTGGCGGGAACCTCAAACATCTAGACCACGCTCGAACATTCTACAGACGTGGGCAAAAATACACATTATAATCAAATTTTAAATAAAATATATAATATCTTTAATTATTTTCCTGGAATAAAATGTACATAAATATATATAGTCTTTTACTGTTTCTTTAATTTTTCTTCGGGGAAAAATTCATGACAATATGTTCCATGGAAAAGTTATTCACAGATATTGTGATCTTTTTTGGCCTGCTAGATCCCCTGACTTAACCTCCCTTGATTACTTCTTATGGGGTTACTTGAAACAAAAAGTTTACCGGAAAAGGCCGTTTCAAGATGTATTACGTGAATTTACTAATACAATGATTAAATGTATTGAACGAGAGGGTGGATATGTCGAGGCATTAGTGGAATGAGTGAAAAATAAATTTCTCTTTATTTCTAGTATTAAACACAACTTAGTATTTGTATGTATTTTCTTATTTGCAAAATAAATGCACATGCATTAATTACTATTTAATTACGTGTTTAAATTGCAAAATTATTAGAAAACATTTAGAAACGAAAAGGTTATCATGTTGTTCATAATCACAAGAGATAAATGTTCATTGAAAATAAAAAGATTAGTAAAAAAATAACAAAACCTAATTTTTCAATGTAATTGCATATTTGAACGTAGTTTTTAGTTTTGATCAACTTTTCTTCATAACAATTTTCGATATTGACAAATATAAAGGTACTTTACTCTTGAGTAAAATTCATATTTTTCGATAAACCGCGTATACGACTGAAAAAATTTAATATCTGATGATTGTATTTTAGATTTTAGAATACGCAGAACTTTTTATGAAGAATAACTTTTTTACCTAAAATTAATAATAAAAAAGTTTTCCATATGGTTCCAACTTAGTGAGACAATCTGTATAAGGCCCCGCTTTCTGACACCCCTGTACGACTTCACTTTTTATGTAGTACATTATATTTATTAATAACTACTAATTCATTATTGGTGACATACATGTTTACAGGCTTGTCAAATTAGAATAAATTGAATGAGAAAAATACTTACAATTTAATGACGTTTCCCTTACCTTTATCGACTTTTTTTAAATTATTTTTGGTGTATATTTACTTCTGAAAGTGTGATATGCATTAGAAAATATATAATACATAGAAACTTAGCATGGAAAGGATATATACCTTTGTTTTTTCTTCACAGTACCACCAAAAGAACCTACATTCCTGGAAACACCTATACATTGATTATACAAGCTCCGCCTCCAGCAATAACTAATATGAAAGAAGCTAAAGTCAAGTGGAGAGCATCACCGGGGCTGATGTTAACGAAACGGTCAATTTACGTAAAATATATTTCCGTTAGACGTATCCCTGTGATTTCGGAAAAGTAAATATTTTAATTATTATTTCCGAATATAAAGTATTTTGTTTTCTTTCCTTCAAACCTATATAATTTATAATTTTAATTTTCTTAAACTCAGTATAACAAATATATCTACTTATTTATTAAGTCTTTCTAATTATATTTACTTTAATTACAGATTACCAATAAATGGCATGTGTCCGGAAGCAGGTACCGAAATTAAAGACGGTGCATTTGTTCAATTCGTTTTTTGTGACGCAGCCAGAATTGAAGAAGCACAAAGAATCGCCACATTGACAATGTCAATAACACCCACAGTTTCTACTAGTACTACTGTAGATACTTACAATATTTTGACCAGTGTCAACATATCCAACGCAACATTACATACAACACCTTCAACGACAACAACGAAACCTACGATACAGTGTCTGAATCCAACAACAAAAATAGCTACTGTTAGTATTACTACAACGCCTGGAATAAATACAACTTTAATCGCTCTAGAGACTGAGACGTTAACTAGTCTCTTTCATATTAGTAATGCGACTAATGTTACTACGATTAGTGCAACCATTTCTACAAAGTTAGTGGAAGCTACCACACATGGTTCTACTACAACTAAGAAGAAAAAGAATAAAACGGTAGTAACGACACCTGCTAGCCATAAGAGTAGCACAACTGAAGAAGCTGACGAAGATGAATATGAAGAAGACAATGATGAAGATTATGAGACAGATACGATAGCAAAAGAGATTACTACTAATGCTGAGATTGCTTCCTCACCTACTCCAATTACCAATCCCACCACTGCGGTTACTACTAGAACTCCTGAAATTGTAATTTCCAGTGCAACAGTGGCCATAATAACACCAAGCAGGGAACTAACGGAAATACCTAAGAAGGAAACTGAAGAAGTAATGAAACCAGTAACAAATATAGTTTCTATTGGAGCAGAAAGTGTGAAAACAACTATAGAAGAAGAAACGGAAGAGGAAGAAAAGGAAGAGGAAATAACTACTGTGAGCTACACTACCATTACGGAAGAATCATCAACTAGTACTTTAATGGTAACAGAAGAAGAGGAAGAAGAAGAAGAAGAGGAAGAAGAAACGGAAAAAGAGACAGCCGAAATAACAATGAAATCTTCGCTTGAGGAATCTTCGGTAAATGAAAGAATAACAACTACCATAAATGAAGAAGAAGAAGAAACTATAAATACTGCTGAAGTTACACTTAAAGAAATATCAACGATTGTCGAAACAACTGCAAATGGCATTACTACAACGGAAAAGGAAGAGAAAGAAGAAGAAGCAACTATGCCGACTACAAGTATTACGGCCAGCTTAACTATAGGCGAAATAGCAAATAAAACTACATTTCAAGAACATTCAACGGTTACTGAAATGAGCACTGCTATTGCAAAAACAGAAGAGGAAATATATACAACGGAAGAAAAAACAATTGAATCAACCAAAACACCTTCGATAGCTGGCGAAGAAAAAAGTCTAATTACGACTAAGGAAATGCACACTACTTCTATTGGATATACTATATTTCAAGAAAATCAGGCATTAGAAACGACCGTCTCTAAAGAAGAGGAAGAACAGACAAGTGCTACTGAAATTGCAGAAGAATTAAATCAAACATCCACAGCAGAAGAAGTAACTACTGCTATAGTAGCTGCTATAAGTATTTCTCCTGCTATTTCAGAAATAGAACCAGAAGAATTAAACCAAACATTCACAGCAGAAGATGTAACAGTAACTATTGCTACAGAAGCTGCCGTAGGCATTTCTACTGCAATTTCAGAAACAGAACCAGAAGAATTAAATCAAACATCCACAGCAGAAGAAGTAACTACTGCTATAGTAGCTGCCATAAGTATTTCTCGTGCTATTTCAGAAACAGAACCAGAAGAATTAAACCAAACATTCACAGCAGAAGATGTAACAGTAACTATTGCTACAGAAGCTGCCGTAGGCATTTCTACTGCAATTTCAGAAACAGAACCAGAAGAATTAAATCAAACTTCAACTGCAGAAGAAGTAACAGTGACTATTGCTACAGAAGCTACTGTAGGTATTTCTACTGCAATTTCAGAAGCAGAACCAGAAACAGTGCAATCTAAAGCTGAGTTTTCCACCGAAGCAGGGAATACACCCTCGGTTCCAATTAAAGGTGAAACAACTTCAATAGTCACTGAAATAAATCTAACAACCGAAGAAGAAGAAAAAGTAGGCCTTCCAAAATTAAATAAAGTAGGTGATATTACAGTTACGGGGAAGGAAATGCAACTTGGACATGAAGTTGGAAGAGGTAAACAACTTGGAGATAACATTGGTATGACACTCGAAATGGCACTAGAATCTTCAGCAATGATGACAACAGAAAAACAAGAATCACCGAGTCAAAGTACGATCACAGTACGTGAAATCATAACTACACAAGAGAGTACAATCTCAGTTTCTACTGAAGAGAAGAAAAAAACTAAACCCAAACATTCAGGAAAGAAAGCTAAAACTACTACAACTGCACAAACAATTCCAGCTGAAGATGAATATGACGAATGCTCAGATATCACCTCCGTAAAAGAAACCGAAATTTCAACAACTTCTAAAGTTACAGCTAGCAAAGAACCTACAACAGGCAATACACATTCGAAAGTGAAAGGAAAAAAACAGAAAAAGAAGAAAAAAACCACATCCATCGCAAGCACAGCGACTGATTATATAACTGAAGAATTGCCTGAGTGTGAAGAGGTAGAAGAATAGATTAGGATTTTAATTTTTAAGTCTACGCTTTTTGTATTATGATATATTATTTTTAATGTATAACATAATAAATGTCTTATTTAGAACTTCCTAGTAAATTATTTCATCTAATTATTTAATTGAATAATAAGTACCATAACTCCAAGCAGATATAATATAATTTATATATATATATATATATATATATATATATATATATATATATGTATATATATATACCGATAGGTCCAACTCGCAACGGGCCATAGGCAACAATATACGTATGGAACGTATTGCGATGTGGCAACGTGTGTACGATGCCTATATTGAGTGACTTTCTTAAAATTTAAATTTATTTTGCAGAATTATTGATTTTTTTACTTTTATCTTTTAGAAAACGGTATTGTTTTTTTATTACTTAAAATTACTTTTCCGTAGCAGCTAAGAATACAATAATACAACAAATGGGCAAATTACGTATACAGAACGAATATGTAAACGACTATATCCTTGCGCGGTTTAAGTCTTACTAAATTCTTAACGGCAATGCAATGCAATGTGCTGCAATCGAAGGAGCTGCGCATGGAGGGGATTCGATTCGCTGTTGCCACACATTGCTATATGGCCCGTTGCGAACTGGACCTACCGGTATATATATATATATATATATATATATATATACATATATATATATATACATAAAATACATTTGTCATTATGTGTACTGTATTGGTTTATTGACATTAATCTATCAACGGTATAACCTAACCTGCACGACTTACACTTAAACACATTTTTAAATTTATATTGCCAACTTAAGTTTAAAGAAGAAGAATTTCATGGCCGTCAAGAGGGTAGAAATATTCGATCATATTGTATTTAATATATAAAGATGGGCAATGCATTAGTTGTAAGAGTTATTAGTGTAATTATAATATATTGTAACGTATTGTCAAAACCGCAAAACAAATAATTTTTTTTTAAATTTCAACCCTTCCGAAATTTAACTTATATATTGCTACTTCTATTTAATCACTTTAATACATTCTAAATTTCTCAGTTTCTTATGTAACTATTAAATAAAAACTTTTTAAAGGCAACGTTGTTGTGTTTCATTAAGTTAATAAGTTTGTTACGTGTCCGTAACGTTCAACGTTTTATTGCTTCATTTCATGATTTAATTAATTATCTCTTTAATATATTTCGTTTCATTTTCAACGAATCTACCTGTATAGGTATCGTTATTAGCTATTTAAATTTATATTCAATTTATTTAAGCTTTTTTTCCTTTTATTCTCTTGACCTTTAGTGCTTCCTTTTTTTTTCGTTGCTAAGAACGTACGACTCTCGCTCTTTACATTTTGATTATTCGCCATCGATCTTTGAACGAAGTTACTTACTGTACCAAACCTGGATATCGATCGATGTAACTATATTGTTATTTCTGTATTCGAACAACGCCAACATTGAAAAATGAAAAAAAGCGTATCGAAATGAAGCTCATTTCGATACTGTTTTGGGTTTCATAATGAGTTCATTTCGAACGCAAAATAGAAAAATTTATTTTTAACACTTGATTGTGAATTTCATATTTTCCATTAATTAATTAGAATACGTTCATCAACCCTTTGATTATTTGTATTTTTTTCACATTTTTGCTAATTACGTAGAATACCTTTTTTTCCACTTTAATTGTTTGTATTTTTCACTTTTTTGCTAATCAATAAGAATAGTTTTATTTTTATACGCAAATTACACATTTTGCGGAATTTTATTTGTACTTTAAAAAAACGTTCTAGCTAAAGATCGTTTAATTTCAACAAAATTGTTGAACATTGTAATCAATTGTAAACCTACGATAAAGAAAGAATACGTATTGTATTTTTAGGGTGTATTAGGCCATCAGCCGCACTGTAAATTTTAATTAGTCGAATTATTTTAATTACATCTCTTTGTTCTGGATTTATCTATTTCTTTATTTGTGACGGGCCTTCAGCCGCATATTTCTGTAGCAGTTTTGTTTAAATAATTTATATACAGTGGTTTATTAAATAATTTATATACAGGGGTTTATTCAATAATTTATATATAGGGGTTGTTTAAATAATTTATATACAGGGGTTGTTGAGATAATTTATACACGGGGATTGATTTAATAAATAATATAATTATTGTTCAGTTGAAACGACTTTTTCTCTTTACTTTTCCCTCGTCTCTCGAACCTCGAGAGTGGAACGAGTCTCGGTCTTGGAACCGGCCTTCTGCCCACGCAACTTCCCTTTTTCTTTTGTATAGAGCGTATCTTTCATCAAGTTTCCGGGTTTGCGACGTCCAGCGGCATAAATTCGGTGGCGCCCTTTTCCACCTCATTTAGTTTTTTTTTTCTTACCTCTGGGTCTCCCCACCCCATGAGCTGAGGCAGCCTCAGAAGTCGGGTGGGCCGTTGGACGTTGGCAAGAACGGGCAGGGGCAGTTTTAGTCGACCGAGACTGGGTCTGCTCCAGGGAGCGTTTTCTGTTATTATTATTTTTCTTTTGTTAAACTACGACTAGTGATCGTAGCAAGTTGTAATATATTTATTTCAGTATATTACACACGTCCTGGACTTTTGATGCATCACCATCACCACCATAATTATTTAAACATTTACAGTATTGATAAGACGCTCCAGCTAGCCCGGAAAGAATCAACGCGAGCCACAAGTGTCCATATTGTAACGACTTGGCGCTCCCACGTGGCCAAATACAGATTCAAAATAACCGCATTTAGCGTTCTCGTAACACTATATACTAGGATAAGTCTCGGTAACGGTTTTTTCCAGTTTCATATGAAACTTCATAACAATTCGTTCCTCTATTAAAACACTTATAATTTTTCCGGCAATTGAAAGAGAAGGGTAGCATCTGTCTTGTTATTTTATAGCCACGCCTCGTACCTTTTTTAAATTTTTTTTTAACTGTCGAATACAAACCACAAATTTGAGTTTAAATTATACTTCCTCTGTCCAGATTTAATGAAAAATTAAGAAAAGTATGTCTTGGACTACTGATAAGTAAATGTCAGATTTAACACTAAAAGTGAAGTTCAGAGTAAAGATTAATACGTAATTTCTAAACATATTAAAGTTTTCTGCGATATTTGTAAAATAAAAGTTTATCTTTAAAAACAATTCAAACTGGTTTGTCTCAAATATGAACAATTCAATTAATGTTTTGGCTGAAATTCCACAAAAGAAACCTAATTTGGTTTCGAACTTACGGCAAGCTCTCTACCATTCATTGCCATAACACAGTAACAACGGCAAGCTAAAGGTGGCTCCATAAAAATTACTACCAGCAAATTCAGACTATTCGAGAAAACTGTTAGCATGATATGGCATTGAGGAAAGCAATCATTAAACGATGGATTACTAGTAGCTGATGTATCCTCTCTAAAAAAGGGGTGTTGGCCGAAAACCAAGAATGCTTGATATAGAAGCAATTAAAGCTGTTCCACTTAATAATCGGCGTACTATTCGTTCTTTTATACATTCTATTGGCTAGCAAAAGTACAGTTCTTAATCGATTAAAATAGGACAAATAAGGCGACATTCCAATGCTATAAAGCCATACTTGACGAATATCAATAAAATTGCAACGTTAAAGTAATGCTTATCATTGCTTAAGCCAGAAAGTGTATCTGATGGAGCACCACATTTCAAGGATATGACTACATGGATTTGATCCATGTAGACGAAAAGTGGTTTTACATCACGAAAACATCCAATACATGCTACCTGGTAGAGGGTAAACAGAACCTGTAAAAGTAAACGCTTACTTACGAAAGTAATGTTTCTAGGCGCTGTTAGTCGTCCTCGCTACAATCAATCTCAGAATAAGCATTTTGTTGGTAAACTTGGCATTCCGCCTTTCGTATTTGAAGAATCTGCTTAGGGAAGCAGCAAAAATCGCTGGTACAATGGAAACTAAAGTTATTTCGAATGTGACTAGAGATGATTACAGAAAAATGATAATCTCAAAATTGCTACTTGCAATTGAACAGAAATGGCCTACATCGAATCGTCTTTCAACCATCTGAATTCAACAAGATAGGTTTTAAGGAAGTTTGCAAAAGAACTAAATTAAACATTAAGATGTTCTGTCAGCCATCAAATAGTACTGATATGAACGTTCTCGATCTGGGATTTGTCTATGCCATTCAGTAGTTACAGCTCAAACCCGCTTCCAAAAGAGTCGACGAATTAATCAATGCCATTATACATGCTTTCGCTGGATTAGATACCTAGCGATACTCTGAAAAAACCTTCTTGACTCACCAGGAGTATATGATAGAAGCTATGAGAATTCAGGGTTGTAATAACCAGAGGGCGGACAGAAGCGATCATGTGTAGTATGCATGTTATACAGCCCCACTATTTGCTTGCTCGATTGCATTCGCCGAGCAGATGTTATTTCCCTCGTTATGAATAGCACATTGTGTGAATTTCCTTATAAATTAAATTCAATAGTGGCGCGTAAGACGGAATATACATTTATATATTATTTCCTTAGACTTCCTTGAAATAATCGCATAAAAAAATTATATCCTCTAATTTCCAAAGTGTATTCTCATATATGTATTTATTGTTCATCAGATAGTATACTTTCCATTCCGTTCTACAAGGGATTGTTTCTGATTTCGTTTCTTTCAGTGTTATTTGGTTACAACGTTTTGTATTTTAAAAAATCCGTTTTTATTGTATATTTATCTTATAATTTCTTATAAATATTAAGTTTAATTTACTACATTTTTGGAGTAGTTTTCGTTTCTTATTTTTAGTCCATTTCTTTCTGTTCTTAGTATTTCTCTTTATTTTCATTAGCTATGGAGAATTCTCGTAAGGCAACCATGGTAGGATGGATTAGAGGTCATACAGATTGGATACACATTCGTAATGATACCGAGATATATTGCAGTGCCTGTTCATTAAATTTAAGGCGTCCACAAAAATGTAATGTGCAGAGACATGTTTCTTCGAAAACTCATCTAGATAACATATCTCCATCTGCACCTGACACTATTAACAAAGAACTGTGTGAAGCTATCATGGCGGCCAATATCCCATTCAAAAAGCTTAAAAATCCAGCCCTCAAAAGGTTTCTTACAAAATATATTGATCGTCATATACCAAATGAATCTATTTTACGTAAATACCACTTACCAAAATGTTTTTTGAGAACCATTGAAAAAATACTAACCAACTTATCTGGTCATTATTTTTGGGTAAGTGCAGACGAAACAACGTATGTAATGGGACGATATGTGTTAAATGTAGTTGTTGGTATTCTTCATTCGACAACTTCATACCAACCATACTTAATTGCAACTAAAATATTACGAGTAGTAAATGGTGAAACAGTTGCAGAAGAATTGATTGATGTATTCATAATATTCTGTCATCGGATAACAACTATAAAGACAAGATGCTATTATTTTTGAATGATAAAAACACACACAATGTTGTAATAGATTTACACTTTATTTAATAATATTTAATAATATATAACAGCTGTTTCGCCGTACAACGGTTTCTTCAGATATAACAAGCGGTACTGTAAAACATTTTACTTAAACGTATATATTTTTTATTTTATGACTTAATGGTATTCTCAGAAATTGGAAACCGAAATATTTTTACCCGCCTCTTTTAGTATAAGGGATACATAGATAAATTATATTATAAGTGACACATAACTAACAAAACATTTCAATCAAAAATAGGAAATATGTTCAACAGAGGGGAGGAATTAAGCTCTGTTTTGTCATTTAATAATTTATTTGAAAATTTTTGTTTATTAATTTCCATTGCTTCTAATAAATCGAGTTTCTTACTTTTCTTGTCTTCATGTAGGATCTTGAAATTATTATTAAAACTATGGCTTTCTTCAATTAAATGGTTGGAGTATGCTGAATCTGTTTTCCCATTTCTAAACGAATAATAATGTTCGCATATGCGCTTTTTGAACGTTCTACCTGTTTGCCCAATATATGTTTTAGTACATGTGCCACAAGTTAGTTTATAAACACCTGACTTATTATGATGTGCTGTTTTACTTTTATTGTTTTTGATGTAGTTACTAATATGGTTGTTGGTTTTATATGCAATTTTTATATTTTTTCTTAAAAATTTTTCTATTTTATTTTGTCTGCCTAGGTAAGTAATAATTTTAAATTTCTTGTCATGATCTTTAGTAATCGGATATATATCTTGTATTGCTTTAGTTTCTGGTTTTTTGGATATTATTTTGTCTATTATATTCGGGTCATAACCATTATTGATTGCAATCTGTTTTATAATATTTATTCTGAATTAAAGTCTTCTATTGACATGGGTATATTTAATAGTCTATGAATCATACTATAGAATGCTGCTAATTTATGTTGAATTGGGTGCATTGATTTATTATGTATTGTTATGTCTGTGTGCGATTCTTTATGGTATATCGAGAATTTTAGTAGGTTATTGCTTCGCTTAATCGATAAATCTAAAAAGTTAATGCTATTATTCTGTTCTTTCTCTTTATTAAATAAAGTGTAAATCTAATACAACATTGTGTGTGTTTTTATCATTTGATATGGATTTACATCAAGTAAAGGCAGAATCGATTCAACTATTATTTTTGACTGATGCGGCAGCTTATATGTTAAAAACAGGGAAGTTATTAAAGCAATCCTATCCCAATATGCTACACGTTACCTGTGCTGCACATGTACTACACAGAGAATGTGAATACATCAGGGGTCATTTTCTAAATGTTGATAAGTTAGTTTCATCATTTAAAAAGATATTTAGACAAAAAGTTGATGCCATATTTAGCAGAAATCCAGATCTGAATATATTATATCAATTCTGCACAGAGCTGATTGAAAAATCTATACATTCGAAGTATGGTGCACTTTGGCAACATTTTAATCACGCACCCATCAGCAGTTGTGACGTGGAACGGATATTTTCTATTTTTAAAGACGTTTTAAGATCGAAAAGAACTAATTTAACACAGGAATACCTTGTACAAATTTTAGTTGTTCATAGTAATGTTTTACACTTTCAATGTTTCACAGAAAATACATAGTTTTGAGTTTTGTTATTTTTATTCAAAATTGATTTTTGGTTCAGCAGTAGTTGCTGCTGGCTACCAAACCGTTCATTACATTCTCTCTGTTGTGCATTGATAGATACATATTAACTGCATGTGTAGGTATGTGCCACTTATGCAAGTGGCCATTCGTATCAAATTATTCGAAACTCACGGATCGCTTACAGAAACAAACCTATTGCGAATACAAGGCAGACGCCTATGCGCTATGAATCATCAATCGCTCGAGTCCACTCTCTGGTAATTAACTATCGATTGCCCCAATATGGGAAATGGGATGCTGCCTTTTGTTATTAATTGTGACATAGATCTTGAGACAAAAGTCCAAAATATGGTCGAATTAGTGTAATTTCTGCTTTAATAAGCTTAACTAACTTTAGTTTTATGAAATTTGTACTTTAACTTATAAGGAATAAATTCGTTTTGAGAAAATGGACACTTATTTATGGACGAAAACAAATCTAAAATCGAACACTTACGACTATTTCTGGACGGAGGGAGTGTTTTTTTAGTCGCGATTTTGATTTACAGGTGTTTTATTGAAATATAAATCCAACGTATATTGGAGGACGGGTGTATTGTTATAATCTAAAAGAAGTGTAAGAAAATATAATGTTAGGCGTATGTACTATTTATTTTACACTAATTCACAAACTATTTTGTTTCAGTATTGTACAATCAATTTATCATTTAACACAATATTTATAATATAAATACAATTAGTTTTCACCAGATCCCATTTAAGTAAAAGTATAAATCATTTTCAAAACATACTTTCACTTGAATGAATAATATGTATGGCTTCACATTTTTCCTTTTTTATTTTTATAAACGTTTTAATGTTAATAAACGTTATATTAATGTGCGTGCTGGATGCCTCGCTGATAATAGTTTCGTCCTCGTTTCCATCAGTGTCCTTTGAAAGTGAGACACAGATTTTACTTCGGAAGAAACAACGATATAGAAATCTTTAGGACACATATTATAATTAATGGAAAACAAATAGCTCCCACGATTGATTAAACAGCAAAACATTTATGTATAAATACAAAGGAGTCACGTGACGTGTTACATTTCGTAAGAATTGACGTAGAAAGCCAGTTGAATAATACACTGAGGATAATAGTTTGGACGCAACGTGACTCCTTATTTTAGTTCTCCTTCTATAATATTTACACCACAAAAATTAACACATAGGTATCTTGATTTTATTTTGATATACATCTATATAACATGAGCTGGATAAAAATAATACATTTATACATCTTTATCGTTTGCCTTTATGAATATTTTATGAGTATAATATAGTTTAAATTTAATAATACATAAAAAATATATTTTGAATTCATTGCACGAAATTTATCTTTTGCATATGTTCACATAATCACTTTTAGTGGAACATAGTTATATGTAACCATAGCATTATACATAAATACTTTAATAGAGCTAAAAGGTCTCCATGACCGTATTACAAAATCTATATCCGAACTCTGGTATTGACTAAATTTCTTAATAATATAAGCTTGACGCTTCGATGTTCATACGACTCTTCAGGACTTCGATTTTTTGTATCGTTCTCTATATACATATACGTAGATAGAATTTTATTACGTGACGTAAAATTAATGAACCATAACAAGTCTTTGAAAAATGCCATAGCGTCCAAAATATTCAAGAGCAAAGTGCCTACTGCAAATAAATAAATGAGTATAGTAATATAGTTTCAATTGACTAGAAACTTGAGAAATCTCATATATATATATATATATATATGATCTGCTGCTAGAACCCGTAAATGGACTTATTTGACTTCCTCTTCGAACTTTCGACCCACACTCGTTGCTTTGATTACAAATGGTGGAGCTCCTAGTGACACAATCATCTACCGCTTCTCGATGCAGCGAAATATCGCTCGAATAGTGGGGCCAGTGTTGTGATGACTTTACCGCTCGAGCCTTGTTTCGCAGGCGTCAGGAAGCTTTCGTTATTGATGTCACCAAAAAAGTTAATGTAAATATTAGATCGATCATAGCTGAAATATGTAAAAGAAAAGTATTGAAAATAAATAAATGAATAACACACCTTCAGTAGCTTAGGAACTTATATATTCAACAGCCAACCTGCTCTAGCTGAAGACGAATATGATTTCGTTGAAACGTCTAGTTAGAGGTACTTCCCAGAACCAAACCCACACGCGGAACTTTACACGAGAAACCACTTAGACACACACACACACACACATATATATATATATAAATATATATATATATATATATATATATATATATATATATATATATATAAATATATATATAATATTCTCGGCTGTTGTTGCAGATACTTCTTGGTGAAACATTTTAACTTCATACAGTAAATAATAAAGAATTAAAACACTTGGCTTGTTTCACTATGAGATTTATTTAAATTCTCTAACATCTGTTTCGGCTGTTATGCCATTCTCAAAGAGATCTATAAATCTATAGATTTATAGATCTCTTTGAGAATGGCATAACAGCCGAAACAGATGTTAGAGAATTTAAATAAATCTCATAGAGAAACAAGCCAAGTGTTTTAATTCTTTATTATTTACTGTATGAAATATATATAATATTTTCGTGACCTTGGTATGATATGGTAAACTTAATAAGTCGGCGATTAAAGGTCTGGTTTATTACTTCAAAGTATATATATTTAAAACAACGTTTCGGCAATGATGCCTTTGTCAAGGATATAAAAAATATAAATTTATATTTTTTATATCCTTGACAAAGGCATCATTGCCGAAACATGTAGGGTTGTTTTAAATATATATACTTTGAAGTAATAAACCAGACCTTTAATCGCCGACTTATTAAGTTTACCATATATATATATATATATATATATATATATATATATATATATATATATACATATATATATATATAGATAATTATTTCGTGACCTTTGTATGTTATGGCAAATTCGATTTGTTGGCGATTTAAGGTCTTTTACTTTAAAATATATATATTTAAAACAACCCTACATGTTTCGGCAAATGATGCCTTTATCAAGAAATATAAAATATAAATGACAGTATATTAATGTCATACATTTGAGTTGCTATGGATAAAATTATTCAAAGATACATTCCAATTGAATAATAATAAATCATGCCTTAGTATTCTAAAATAGATAGACAACAAAAATAGGGAAATGCAAGACTTGAGTTATTATTATGTATGCGCCCGTGGAGCGTCTTAAGATGAAAAGCTGTCGGCATTCGCCTTAAACGAGAAGGAAAACCACGAAAACCTAGTCGGCCAACCAGACAGGAATCAAAACACGGAACTGTCAGCATGATAAGCAAATGTATAGATATTTAAATAACTTAAGATATATAGTTATATAACAGCAACATATATTATGATGGTAAATTGCAGATCGTTACATAATTAAGTTATAGTATATACTGCTTAAATTTTTTATATCACTTCTGTTGTTAGTTGAATTTTTTTCCTGTTTAATACTAATCATTTCTTTAATTTCCCTTTTCATTGTATGTTGTTCTTTATCAATTATCTGTGTTTTCAAAATAGAAATGGTGATCGCGTTGTAGTTTCTGTGTAGATAAAGCAGTTTTGTCTGTTTTAGAGTATTTGTGGGCTTGTATTCTTTTGTATAAATATTGTTTAGTTTGGCATATGTAGTAACTATCGCAATCGCGACATGGTATTTTATAGATGACATGTGTTTCTCGATTTTTTTCTATTTTAGGTTTAAGTTTTGAAAATAAATATTTATTAGTATTACTAAGTTTATATGTTGTAGCTATATCATATTTTTTTAAAATGTATTTAATTTTTTCTGATAGTTGTGGAACATATGGAATCGTGATATATGTTGTGTCATTGTTTAAATTGTTATTGGTGTCTGCAGTGTTGTATATTTGGTGTAGTCTTTTTTTAATTGTTTGGTCTATAAGTTGTGGTGGATAATTATTATGTGTTAAGATTGTTTTAATTTTCTTGATGTTATCTTTTCTGTGTTGAGTATGTGATAGTTTTACTGCTCTATCAGTCAGATTATTTATAATCATTTTATTGAATACTGTAGGGGCATTTGAGTGGTAATTCATATATCAAAAAGAAGCTGTGGGTTTATTATACCAATTTGTATAAATAGTACCCTGAATACAAACCCACAAATACTCACAAAACTGCTTTATCTATACACAAACTACAACGCGATCACCATTTCGATTTTGAAAACACAGATAATTGATAAAGAACAACACACAATGAAGACAAATTAAAGAAATGATTAGTATTAAACAGGAAAAAAATTCAATTAATAACAGAAGTGATATAAAAAAATTAGGCAGTATATACTATAATTTATTATGTAACGATGTGCAATTTAAAATCATAATATATGTTGCTGTTATATAATTATATATCTTAAGTAATTTAAATATCTATACATTTGCTTATCATGCTGACAGTTCCGTGTTTTGATTCCTGCCTGGTTGTCCGACTAGGTTTTCGTGGTTTTCCTTCTCGTTTAAGGCGAATGCCGACAGCTTTACATCTTAAAACGCTCCACGGGCGCATACATAATAATAACTCATGTCTTGCGTTTCCCTGTTTTTGTTGTCTATCTATTTTAGAATACTAAGGCATGATTTATTATTATTCAATTTTAATGTATCTTTGAATAATTTTATCCATAGCAACTTAAATGTATTGCATTAATATACTGTCATTTATATTTTATATTCCTTGATAAAGGCATCATTTGCCGAAACATGTAGGGTTGTTTTAAATATATATATTTTAAAGTAAACCCAGACCTTAAATCGCCAAAAAATTGAATTTACCATATATATATATAAGTAAAAATTAGTTAAACGGGTAAGCGGTCTGTCAATTTAAAAAACTAATTTATTTTACATATTTCACTCTATATTTCATAACCATTCGTTACTTCATCAGGAGTTCCTACACGTTTAACAAAATCCACAATATATTAATGAATATGCCAATAATAAAATACTTACAATTACAGAGTTAAAATTTAGCAAAGACGCCACTAAACGTTTTAATTGACAGGCCGATTGCCCGTTTAATTAATTTTTACTAATATAGTACGGTCGATAATACTTACAAGTCTATATATATATATATACATAAGCCGTCTCGTAGAGTCCGTATTTGTCTTTCTCATCGATCTTTTAACCCACACCTTACTTGATTCTAAATGAGGTGAGCCCCTTGTAACATTAGCATTAGCTTGTTGACATCTGCGTTGTCTCGCAGACTGGCCCAACAAACGTTAGTTTCTGATATCGCCAAGAAAATTTATGATCTCAGTAAATATTATATTTGTAAATATAAGATTTAGTACAAGCACGTGGGTACATCACAATTTCCTCGGAACCAAGGAAAAAATAACCCGAACGATGGTCATATAACGGACTGGATTCGAAAATGACGGCCACCATACTGAGCAAATGTATCCAAACAAAAGCATGGCAACAATTTCTAGGCCAGAAAAGAGCTGAAGAACGGCTGCTTTTGAGCATGAATTTGAGCACCAGCAAAAGAATACTTACACAAAGTTGGGCTGTATGAAGAAAACCTTAGGTGGAGACTTTGATATAAGGAAAGGATACATCAAAAGATATACCCTGTGACGGTAACGGCAAGAAGTCGTAAAATCAGAAGTACATAGAAACCGCTTTGCTAGAAACTTATACAATCAGTTAGAAGGCACAAGGATACTGAAGCGGATACTCAAGTTATAACAGGTTGCGACTTGGCCAGATGGACTATGTTTAGTGGAAAATTTGTCCTGTCCGGTCCCTGCATATGCGGACGACGTAAAACTATATACATATGTTTTAGACGTTTTGAATTTGCAAAAACTATCGATTTTTTCATTGACTGGTGTCATAAATTTAAATTGAACGTCAATAAATGCAGTTTCGCCTCTTTCACGTGTACGATTAATCCCATTTCTTCTGGATGTAGCATGGATAACTGTGCATTAAATAAAGTCGGATTAGTTAACTATCTTGGAGTGCTATTTGGTCCAACCTTAAATTTTTCGCGTCACAGAAAAAAACGTGTTTATCAGCATCAAAAACCTTAAGCTTAATTATACGCTCTTCAAAGTTTTTTGGAAGTGATCGGTTCTTGAAGATTTTATTTCTCAAATTAGTCATGAGCAAACTTTGGAAACGCTTATCAGGTTTGGTCTCCCCATTACATTTATCTTCAACACTCCATTGAAATAATTCAAGTATCCTTCGCTTCCTCGCGTATCTTTCATTCAAGAAGGATGGCATCTACCCGGAACAACGAACCGACTATAGTACGTTACTGGATAGACATGGTATGATGACTTTAACTTTTCGGTGGTAATTTAATGGCGCCCGTTTCATATAGAAATTGACTCACAGATATACTGACTTAGCTTATGCGGTCCTAGATTATCCCTTATTTCATCCTTTACCTTTTCTTTACCCCAGTCTAGGACAGGACGATTATCCTTCATGCATTACCTATAGCTACAAAATGCCCGTCTGAAGATCTACATTATGAGGAAATCTTTCACAATAACATAAATAATGTTTACTTATTTTTTTTTATTCTTGTATTAATGTATATGTCTTTTTCTGTTTTTGTTCTGTAAATGGAAAACTGTTGGACAATTAACAATTACTATTATTATTACTATTCACAAAAAGAAAATACCCACAACGAAAGAAGAAGTTTATGAATTAATCTAAATAGGAAATACCATTGAACAGAATGACCACCCAGATGAAATAGTGGGGAATGTAGAACATCAATAATAAAATTAAAAATCCCTTACCACAATAGAATTTAATGATTCTAAATACGTATTTCTACAACCATGTTGTCATCTTCAGTAGAAAAAACAGTGTAACACTTGAACGTACAAAAACACTCACAGGATTGTTCTGAGCGTCTTCTAGTTTAACACTGTTTAACAAAAACTTTTTAACAAAGTTTAACAAGACGTTCAGAACAATCCTTCTGTGAGTGTTTTTGTGCGTTCAAGTGTTACACTGTTTTTTCTACTGAAGATGACAACGTGGTTGTAGAAATATATATTTAGAATCATTAAATTCTATTGTGGTAAGGGTTTTTTAATTTTATTATTCACTTATAAGCCACAGTCTCCGATTTGTTAGTTAATGTAGAACATGTGTATAAGAGTGGATATAAAGTAGATTTCGAAGGAGATGAAGTACTGACTACTAGCAATTATTTGAGAATCATTATATAAGCACTGAGACAAATACTAAAACTTCTAATTCTAATGAATATAGAGAAAAACGTAAATGAAGAAAATCTGTCAGGTCCTGAAGAAGTTTGATAGATTAACAAAAAAACGTCAACTATTAAAATTACCAGAAAGTAACACCTAGAAGTTTGTATTACTAACGTCACTGGCTGTGAAAACCCATATAATTTCTTGTTCGTAACAAAGTTCGGAAAGAAATTGTATAATGTCATTTAAACTTGCCGGACATTTTTAAACTAAAAAAAAATTAAACCTACATCATTGTATTATTACATGTAATTTAATAGTCTAATTTTAAGCAAAAATTGTTTACAACTTTTAGCACTTACCACTAACGACTAACACATACGACTAGTAACTCAATAAATTAGTTCTTGTTCAATTATATTTAACAGAAATATCTAAATATATGGGCCTGCCCATAGATTTAGTATTTTTTATCCAATTTTTTATATTACATAACATAAATTTGTGCGTATTTTAATAAACACTCCATATATTTTATTACATGATTTACATTCCTGATTAAAGTATTTTTATGCCTTAATAATTAAAGTTCAACTTAAATCTAAATAATTCTTTAATAGCTTATAAGTAGAAGGTATTCTATACATAGTTCGTATTCTTTTCTCATTTACTTTAGATGTAAACCGTCGTATATGGCAAAACAATAAATTCTTTCTAATGTTTTAATGGGCTTCATACAAATAATGCGCTTAATATACCTGTGAAGTAATTCAATATCAACATGTGACAATCGAGACGTACCAAGAATTTTAATTAATTTTATTTTAATTTTTATATACTCTAGAAAATGTTCTTTAGTTGTCTACTCCATAAAAACATTAATTTGATATCCATATCCATTTAATAAAACACACAGAAGTTAGTAATTATCATTTTTGTTTTTAAAATTATCCAACATTCCATGACAATCGTTTCACTCTACAGTTGTTTCTACAGATATTTGAACTAACACTTACGTAGCATAAACTTTAAGAGGATTGTAGTTCTATAATGAGTAATAAATAACGAGGCGAATATTGCGCTGCGTGCTAGGAGCGTAGTATCTTAATCCAGAGCTGCGTAAACAGCCTCAGTCATCAGTAATAATCATGAACACTAGTAAGTTATGTGTGGTGGCTAAAAGTTAGTGTCAGTACATAATCTTGAACTATGGAAATTAGCGGGTCATAACAAAATCAAGAGATTAAAAAAAGTTAGAATGGAGTTAGTCATTCAATGGAAATCACGGAGCAAAAAAAGAGATTCGGAACGTCAGAAAGATTCTTTGTGAATAAAACACAAAAACCTCATTAAACTTGGATTTATTTATAGGAAGACGAAGTGAAAACTTAATTATGACGGGTGTCCCAGTTATGTTGTTCTAATGGGGTACCTCCGTTATTTAATAAAATACAAATTTGAAATTTTGGGCATCTGATATACACCTAATGTTCTTCAAATTGAACCTAATATTCATATTTTTTAATCTCCGGTTTAATCGGAAACGACCCAAACTTTTTATTTTAAATAGCACCCTGTATACTTTTCTCAAAATTTGAATTCTACGAAAATTTCTCAGAGGTGAAGTAGCATTTTAAATAGGTATTCAAAAATTGGGATCAGAGAAACCAAAGCGATCTATGGAAACTAAAGCAAAATTTGACATTATTTGTTTGTTAACTTTGGCATAAAGTGTTATTAAAATTTGTTTGAAACTTGCTTCGAAAAAAGTTGTATTTAAAATGAATGACGGCGATTTTACAATTGAAGAAAGAAACAGGATACCGCATGACAGGTATCCTGATAGACGTATGACAAGCGCTATGTATTTTACACGTCTGGCTTCAAATTTGGCCTCAATTGTGGTGCCCTTACAAAGAAAAAAAAACGTTTCTAAAAGAAAGACTCCTACTGATGAAGAGCACAATGTGGGTGTTTCGGAAAGTGTGCTTAAAGAAACTGAAGCACAATGCGTCTCTCGTTTTTGTATTCAACGAATCCTAAAATCCACCAAATTCAGGCCATTCAAAGTTCACCAGCATCAAGGATTACACTAGAGTTTCTTCCATGACTAGCGGCTACCTATAACGAGTGCGATTCTCTCGAGATGTCAAAACCATAGTTTTTCTCAACACACATCCCACATGCTGACAAGAACCGCAGAAATTTACATGATTGCTGCAGCAATTTATAAGTTTTGTATTTTAACTATTAAACTATTATATGTTTTATAAATAAACTGCGCCACATGAGTTATGGATATAGTGTAAAATGGAACAAATACTACTGTTGCCTAGTTACGGGTTGTTTATTTCTTGACAGTTTTGTATCAAGTTGATCACATTTGAGCACCCCAAATTTAGTTTAATTTTCCGTTTTTTTTAAGGTTGGTTTTCAAGTACGGTTGTTTATTTCTTGACAGTTTTGTTAAGTTGTCAAATTGATCACATCTGAGCACCTTAAATTTTATTTAATTTTTATGTTTTTTTACAGTTGTTTTTGAAGTATGGATAGACGAAAATTAATCGCTGCTAAAGCAAACAGAGCTATATAAATGCTGCAAAATGGTGATATGCAGATTACTGTAGCAGGACGCTTTGGGGTAACACAAAGCGTCATATCTCAACTTTGGGATAGATTTATTGAAACTGGTTCTGTGTCAGAACGACGCAGAACGAGTGGACCTCGGAAAACAACACGAATGCTAGACCGTTACATTACATATCTACGAGAAGACATCCTCATGAAATTTTCAGAATACTGCAAGGGAGGTTTCAAGCAGTTACCGACGTTCATGTTTCTAGAGAAACTATCAGGCGATGTTTATACGAAGCTAACATTGTATCTACTATTAAGAGGCACTTCTTTGACTGGCGAACATAAGTGACTAAGACTGGAGTGGACAAGAGAACATGTTAATTGGAATCGACAATGGTGCACTATATTTTTCACAGGTGAATCCAGATATGCCCCATTTTCAAATAGTCGAAGAATTCGCGAGTGGACTCAGCCAGGAATTCCTAGAAATTTTCGCTTTGTTCAAGAAGTTCATCCTCCTCGAGGAAGCTCTATAACAGTTTGGGTTGACATTTATTTTAATGGGCGCATAGACCTCTACCTTTGTCATGGAAACTTGAATGGATTGCAATACAGGGACAACATTATTACTAACGTCATACCAAATTTTCAAGGTGCTATCGATGGAAACTTCCGTTTCATTGACGATAATGTTAAGCTTCACAGCTCTGCTATAGTCCTAGATGCCATTGAGGAGCTAGCCATTCAATATTTAAAACTACCTCCACGTTCCCCCAATCTGAACTGTATTGAACATGCATGGGATATGCTTCAAAGAAGATTAGATCAGTTCCAACCTGCTCCAGACACTTTAGATTACTTATCTTACCACAGTTATGGAATGATAGGGAGCAAAACATCTTTAACACGCTGATAGACAGTATGCAACGTAGATGTCAAGCTATATTTTATGTTCGTGGTGGTCATACGTTGTATTAAAGATGGTGGTTTTTCTAGTTATAAAATATTGCTTCTGTTACTTGTTATCATTTTTGTTAAATATCCATGTACATATGGCTAAATGATGTAACTTTCCCGTTTTGAGTAGATGTAACTACTTCGAACAATGTAAAAACAAAATTCAAACCAATTTCCCCTTCATAATTCTCAATTTTGTTTTAAATTTTGACTTTGGAAGTGGTTTAAATAAAATTTACTTGCATTTTTTTGGAGAATTTTAAATGTTTTGCAACACAACGACTGTTCTATATTCTGTAGATCTATCAAACGATCACATTTTGAAGAGAAAAATAATTTTATTATTCCTATAATGGTCACATATAACTATTTTTAAATACACAAGGACTAAGGAAATAATCCAACATTTTAATAAAATAGGAAATTATATAAACATAACATTGTGTACATACAATATATTTACAAATTACACTTATTTAAAAAAAGGTATAAAACCCCTTACCACAATTATTAGTCGTATCCTAAATACGTATTTCGACAACTAAGTTGTCATCATCAGTAGGTAAAAACTACTAATTAAAAGTCGCACACGGGGCACAGTTAAAACAAGAGAAACGCTTCCGCACAACTATTATACACTGCAACCCTGCATAGACTAAATTTAACAAGTCAATCTAAAACTACGAGATAAACGCGTACCTACTTTAGGAAAGGTCTAAACATATGTTAAATTGTCGGACAAAGGAACGGCAGACATCCTCTCTAAGGGGGGCGGCACTTCGATTTTTAAAAACTACGATGACCCACTATTAAACTTAGATAAACCACCTTTTATTTTCAACAAACCAATAGTATATTAAACGTATTTACTCGAGTACATGTATAGTAAAAATATCTATTTTGGGTAGGGGTGCAAAAATATTTCCAATTACAAATGGTTAAAAAATGCTAAAATCGGAAAGTGTGGTCGTATGTTGTAAAAACTGTACTCTATTGAAAATTCTAAGAAGGACAAAATTTTGAAGGAACCGTTACACATGAAAAAACAAGACATCTGACTGTGTTGACTTATATTAAATGACAATCAAGTAACGTGAGAAGGTTCTATGAATTATTAGATATTGTAGGTATATAATTTAAAAGTAAATTATAAACAGGTGACATGTTATTGTTAAGGAGGTAATTCTTGTGTTTTTTCATATGTATGGCCTCTCACATGTCTAAAATTTCTGCTGTTACCCCTTTTATGTTAATAAAAATGTGAATAAACAGCTGAACGGTATAGGTGATTTATCGCTATTCAAGGACGTATGTTTATTTTTATTTTTCGCTATAAATATACTTTCATAAGCATCTAGTTCGTGGGGTTTATTAATTCCTTTGATCAACTTCAAACCTGTAATCGACACATTGTGCAGTGTGCTCAAAGCGTGATTTGCGACATTTGATTTATCCGGTCTATTGTATTTGATATGTGATATGTGTTCTTTAAAACGGGTTAATATAGGTCGTTTAGTTTGGCCTATATATTTCAAATTACAATCCGCGCAACTAATTTCATATATCCCTGATTTCGAATTGGAATTAATTCTATCTTTAGTATTCCCTAGCAGACTTTTGATGGTGTTTTCGGACCGAAAGGCTACCTGGAGACCTCTTTCTTTCACAACTTTATTAATGTTTTTCGTGACGGGGTGGTATGGTAGACATATGTACTTTTTCTCTTGGTTACTTTGGGATATCAAACTCGTGGATTCGCGGATTGTATTTTTTATTTTTGTTTTTCTAATTAATTTATTGATTATTTCTATGTCAAAGCCATTGTATGTCGCAATATCTTTAATGAAATCTAGTTCTGTTTCATATCTCTCTTTTGTTAACGGAAAATTTAGTAACCGATTGACTAAGAAGTTAAAGGAAGCTGTCTTATGTTGATAACTATGATTAGAATCCGCGGTGATGAATCTGTTGACATTGGTTTCTTTCCGGAAAATATCGATTTCTATTTTATGTTTATTTCTAATCAGTAAAGTATCTAAAAATGGTATCTTGCCATATTGTTCCTTTTCCACTGTAAATTTAATAGTCGGAAATTTCAAATTTAATTGATTAACAAACATGTCTAATTCGCTTATCCGTGTGTCAAAAATCGCGAGAATGTCATCTACATACCTAATCCAGACTCTAGGGAAATATTTAGCGTTGTTTTTGAATTCTACTTCAAATTGACTCATGAATAAATTGGCTATGAAAGGAGAAAGGCAGTTGCCCATTGTTGTGCCTTGTTTCTGTTCATAAAATTTTTCTCCTACTTGGAAACAATTTTGCGTCATGCACAGTGTTGTCAATCTCATGTATTCTTTTATTTTTGAAGGTTCAATGTTATTCTTGTGGAGCAAGCTTTCTAAATATTTCATAGTCTCTGGAATAGGTACCGAGGGGAATAACGACGTCACGTCGAATGAAACTAAAATTTCCCCGGTTTCCAGTTCACAATCTTTAATTAATTTGACAAATTCTAAAGAATTACTGACTGACAAATTTTCTGGTTTAACGGGTAGGTTTTTAAATTCATTCACTAACCATTTGGAAATCAAATAAGTCGGTGAGTTAATACCTGAAACTATAGGTCTCATCGAGTTACCTGGTTTATGTATCTTCGGTAAACAATACATTCTTGGTACTACAGGATTACTAACATTCAATTTATACTTTTGGGTAGAAGTTATTAAAATTGGACATTTCTTAATCGCGTCTTTTGTGTCACTAATCATTCTAGGTAACGGATTTCTCTTGATTTCTACATACGGACCTTCGGCAATTAAATTTTTGACTCTTTGAAAATAGTCGGTTTTGTCCATAATTACTAACTTGTTCCCTTTATCTGCTTTTAGGTAAAAGCAGTCCTTCGATCTAAGAGTTTTAATGATATTCCATTCTTTATTGACCGACTTCTGTTTGTGCTGCTGCAAATTCTTATCGATTTGGGTTTTACAAGCTTCTCGAATAAAGTTTTTTGGCCCTTGTTCAAAATATTTAATCGAAGTTTCGATGCTTGCAACTTCGATTAAATATTTTGAACAAGGGCCAAAAAACTTTATTCGAGAAGCTTGTAAAACCCAAATCGATAAGAATTTGCAGCAGCACAAACAGAAGTCGGTCAATAAAGAATGGAATATCATTAAAACTCTTAGATCGAAGGACTGCTTTTACCTAAAAGCAGATAAAGGGAACAAGTTAGTAATTATGGACAAAACCGACTATTTTCAAAGAGTCAAAAATTTAATTGCCGAAGGTCCGTATGTAGAAATCAAGAGAAATCCGTTACCTAGAATGATTAGTGACACAAAAGACGCGATTAAGAAATGTCCAATTTTAATAACTTCTACCCAAAAGTATAAATTGAATGTTAGTAATCCTGTAGTACCAAGAATGTATTGTTTACCGAAGATACATAAACCAGGTAACTCGATGAGACCTATAGTTTCAGGTATTAACTCACCGACTTATTTGATTTCCAAATGGTTAGTGAATGAATTTAAAAACCTACCCGTTAAACCAGAAAATTTGTCAGTCAGTAATTCTTTAGAATTTGTCAAATTAATTAAAGATTGTGAACTGGAAACCGGGGAAATTTTAGTTTCATTCGACGTGACGTCGTTATTCCCCTCGGTACCTATTCCAGAGACTATGAAATATTTAGAAAGCTTGCTCCACAAGAATAACATTGAACCTTCAAAAATAAAAGAATACATGAGATTGACAACACTGTGCATGACGCAAAATTGTTTCCAAGTAGGAGAAAAATTTTATGAACAGAAACAAGGCACAACAATGGGCAACTGCCTTTCTCCTTTCATAGCCAATTTATTCATGAGTCAATTTGAAGTAGAATTCAAAAACAACGCTAAATATTTCCCTAGAGTCTGGATTAGGTATGTAGATGACATTCTCGCGATTTTTGACACACGGATAAGCGAATTAGACATGTTTGTTAATCAATTAAATTTGAAATTTCCGACTATTAAATTTACAGTGGAAAAGGAACAATATGGCAAGATACCATTTTTAGATACTTTACTGATTAGAAATAAACATAAAATAGAAATCGATATTTTCCGGAAAGAAACCAATGTCAACAGATTCATCACCGCGGATTCTAATCATAGTTATCAACATAAGACAGCTTCCTTTAACTTCTTAGTCAATCGGTTACTAAATTTTCCGTTAACAAAAGAGAGATATGAAACAGAACTAGATTTCATTAAAGATATTGCGACATACAATGGCTTTGACATAGAAATAATCAATAAATTAATTAGAAAAACAAAAATAAAAAATACAATCCGCGAATCCACGAGTTTGATATCCCAAAGTAACCAAGAGAAAAAGTACATATGTCTACCATACCACCCCGTCACGAAAAACATTAATAAAGTTGTGAAAGAAAGAGGTCTCCAGGTAGCCTTTCGGTCCGAAAACACCATCAAAAGTCTGCTAGGGAATACTAAAGATAGAATTAATTCCAATTCGAAATCAGGGATATATGAAATTAGTTGCGCGGATTGTAATTTGAAATATATAGGCCAAACTAAACGACCTATATTAACCCGTTTTAAAGAACACATATCACATATCAAATACAATAGACCGGATAAATCAAATGTCGCAAATCACGCTTTGAGCACACTGCACAATGTGTCGATTACAGGTTTGAAGTTGATCAAAGGAATTAATAAACCCCACGAACTAGATGCTTATGAAAGTATATTTATAGCGAAAAATAAAAATAAACATACGTCCTTGAATAGCGATAAATCACCTATACCGTTCAGCTGTTTATTCACATTTTTATTAACATAAAAGGGGTAACAGCAGAAATTTTAGACATGTGAGAGGCCATACATATGAAAAAACACAAGAATTACCTCCTTAACAATAACATGTCACCTGTTTATAATTTACTTTTAAATTATATACCTACAATATCTAATAATTCATAGAACCTTCTCACGTTACTTGATTGTCATTTAATATAAGTCAACACAGTCAGATGTCTTGTTTTTTCATGTGTAACGGTTCCTTCAAAATTTTGTCCTTCTTAGAATTTTCAATAGAGTACAGTTTTTACAACATACGACCACACTTTCCGATTTTAGCATTTTTTAACCATTTGTAATTGGAAATATTTTTGCACCCCTACCCAAAATAGATATTTTTACTATACATGTACTCGAGTAAATACGTTTAATATACTATTGGTTTGTTGAAAATAAAAGGTGGTTTATCTAAGTTTAATAGTGGGTCATCGTAGTTTTTAAAAATCGAAGTGCCGCCCCCCTTAGAGAGGATGTCTGCCGTTCCTTTGTCCGACAATTTAACATATGTTTAGACCTTTCCTAAAGTAGGTACGCGTTTATCTCGTAGTTTTAGATTGACTTGTTAAATTTAGTCTATGCAGGGTTGCAGTGTATAATAGTTGTGCGGAAGCGTTTCTCTTGTTTTAGCTGTGCCCCGTGTGCGACTTTTAATTAGTAGTTTTTACCTACTGATGATGACAACTTAGTTGTCGAAATACGTATTTAGGATACGACTAATAATTGTGGTAAGGGGTTTTATACCTTTTTTTAAATTTTTATTTAACCACAGTCTCCATTGAAAGAAATTACACTTATATTAATAATATATTCTGTTGCATGTTTTTTGTTTTCATTTATATTCTTAATCGTATGTATTTATTGTATCTACTCATCGCTTATTATATCTCTGTTTTATTGAATATTTATTTGTATATTCGTATATTATGTTATATATTTATGTATAAGCTTGACTACAATTTTCAGTCATTCTACAATAAGACAACAACATATCATTCTAAAATCAACAAATCGTGATACAAGTACATACTAAACAACATAGGCCCAAGATATGATGCGGTCACTGTTAGTGTACAAAGATCACCAACAGAAAAACAAAAATGAAAACTAAAATATCTGTTTAACTACTCTATCCTTACAATTTTACCTTTGACAAAATATACCTAAGAATTAATTACTTTCTCATCTATTTTATTGACATTGTTTTGAAGTGTTTTGCTTGGGAAACCGAAAAGATTGAAAAAGTATAAAAAGAAATCTTCCTAAAATATACATATATCATAGTTTTACCTTTACCAATAATCAGTAAAATTTATAATAGATTTTACAGATTATTTTTACACTGAGATTGATCACAAAGAAAAGTCATGGTCTCCGCAATAAAATTTGTTATGTTTTCCTTTTATATAATTTTAGAAAAGCTTGAGATTCAATATCGGGGCTCGTTAGTTTAAGATTATTAGCAGTTACAGTTGGCAGCTTGTGGGCCTTGCGGGACGTCCGTTAGACGTTGTCCTTTAGCTCCTCCACTCATTAACGTTGGATCCGTGTCTAAACTGTCGGACATTTTGTCGCATATTATATCTACTAGTCTCTCAAAAACAGCCTGAAAATAAAACAAATTATGAATAATGTGTACAGAGTGAGGACAATATAATTATTATATTAAGGTCATAATTGAAGTTTATGTCACGTGAGAATGTCTAAAACCTGGCGAAGGAGGGCTTACAATTTCTCGACCGACAATTGCATCTATCTAGGTTTTATTTGATTTTTGAATTCTAACACATTAAAAAATATATTTACCATATACCTATTTATATATTTATCCTTTTTAATTATTACTAGGGACCGGATAGGAGAGGCCGGTGATTCATCGCCCACGGGTGTACTGAAAATTTTTATTTTTAAAGAGTTTTTAATTTTATTTATATAACTGAAAAACAAACGGGTCGTGATCTACAAAATACGAAATACATTTTTACTTGTTCATTTCATAGTTCAAGTTGAGTAAAGGAATATTAATATTAACTAGCAATACTTTCTCAAGGTTCTCATCCGTAAAATTTGTTCTCTTTGAATGAAATACATCCTCGTAGATAGAAAACGTCCTTTCTACGTCGCAACTGGTTATGAGTGAAAACTGGAAATATTTCTTTATTTCAGCGTATTTAGCAGTTAGATTGATTTTGAGGCATTGTGCCCATATACAATTGCCGCAATGTTATTAAATCTGGATTCTATTAAAAACTGCGTAAAACTTTTGCCGAAGGCTACATTCGTAGTCACTTGGAATATTTTACAAATTATTATTAATAGCCACATCTAATGTCGTTAAACCATCATTTAATTTGAGATTTCGATTTTCAAAATAAGTGATTAGTTTTGTCAAATTTCCAGTGTTCCTGAAGAGAGTATAACAGATTTTTTAAATTTGGAATTTGCATCCGAATTTGTATTTGACTATCAGATCAGATTTGAATACAATTATGTGTATAGAAGAGAATATTATTATTAAATACAGGGTTAGGCAATTGTGGATCCATTTGAATATCTTTGATACAGCAACTTAGATCTTAATAGCATTTTCTACATTTAATTTAATGCCAACAGACGAAGAGCATATTTATTTTCAAATCAGATTTTCGGTTTAGCAAGAATGTTGTTAACGTTTTTATTTTAAATGAAACATCCATTATATCTCTCCCAATTGCAATAGAACTCTGCTATGGGAGTTCAACAATAATAAGGTTTGGCACCCTTTTGTTCAACAACGACAGAGATATTTAATTCCTTGCACTCAAAAATACTTCGAGCATCGTCATTTAAACAGGTTACGAAATTTCGTAAACTATCGAAATTCTCTGTATAAAAACTAGTAGCCTCCAACCATGTTCCCTATCTAGTTATTACTGGAGAGGGAGGCAGACGGAAGTTTTTCCCTGTAAAAATCTACTCTCAATGGTGCGTTTCTGAAAACATTTTAAAAGCGGGTACAAGTTTATCAACTTCCGGAAAGGTGACTGTGATATATTCACAGATTATGTGGAGAGCATGTGCTATAAAAGTAATATGCAGCATATTAGGATATACTGCCACTGGTCTGCAAATAATTTAATGCAAGATAATGACCTGCTAAATTTGACATTTTTCTCTGATGAAGCGTTGTTTTATCTTTCAGGGTACGTCAATTCCCAAAATACTCGGGTGTTGAGTAGTGAAAATCCTTATATTTTTGTTGAATCGTTTCTGCATACTGCGAAACCTGGTGTTTGGATAGCAGTTTCTCGCTGCAAAATTGTTGTACCTATTTTTTTAATTTTTACAATTAATGGCAAGAACTATAGAGACAATTTCAATAAATTTATTAAAAAGCTGCACGAAGATGAATTACAATATGGTTACTTCCAGCAAGATGATGCAAAGGCACACACAACACATGAAAATATTGCTTTTCTTCGTGAGCTTTTTACGATCGAATTATAAGCTTACATACGGAAGTTGAGTTTCCACCACGATCAACTTGTTTGACAATAATGGACTTTTTTGTGTTTCCTCATCTAAAGAATAGCATATTAAAAGCTTCTGTTGCTAATTTGTAAGATCTGCAACAAAAAATTGTTGAAGAATGTGCATTAATAACACCCGCAATGCTGCAAAATGCTTTTAACTTCATGAGCAGGCGTATCAACTTGGGAATTGAAAATAATAGACAACTTAAACACTTGCTTTAATTTCGCCCTTTTTATTAACAAAGTCTTGAACATCAGATGAGGTTGTTGCTTTATTGATGACACTGTCAAAATAATTTTTAAAAGTTAACCTTGAGTTACGAGTATGATAATATGGTATATTATATTAAGTTCAGACGCATATCTTCTATTTCAATACCACCTTCGTTCTAAAAACTTTATGTATCACGGTATATTAGTAACTGTCTTTCCAAATTCCTTAAATTTATTAATGAACATCATCGTGATAACAATACCATGCTTTACCAGACTTAGTAGTATAGTGCCATTACACAAGAGTTACCCAAAACTAGCAACGATAACACTACATATCTTTTGCTCCTAAAGACGATAACCCTTCAAACTTGCCCAGGCACCTAATACAGAATTTTTTTGACTTTACTGTCGCCGAAGGTTTATCATGGTGGGTGGCAAGTCCAAAATAAGGAACTAAAACGGCGAATTTAGGAAAAAAAGCAGAAATTAATTTGGGCTCCGTCCATCGCCTGATCAGAGACATCCGCAGAAATGTGTGAAGGGTTGACAAGAATGGGCCACTTCACATAATTTAATAATGTAGTTTAGTTAAGTATTAACCCTAGAACTTCCGAGCGGCTCCAATGGACTCGAAACGAATTCTAACCATTGTTTTATCATATTTATGGTTGGGCTAATTTACTGGTATTAATAGACTTTTTAACCCTTAAACCGAAACACCGGTCTCTGTGACCTTTAGTGCTATATTAGCTTAAAGTGTGGCAACCCTGTTTTACTTGCGCGTCACCCCTCCCGAATATACTATCACCAACTACTTTACTACGTAATACAGTTGGTATCGTTTAGTAGTTGTCAGTTTGTGTTAGAGTACATGTCATTTTTTGAAAAGGTCTCGGTCTCACAGACCGGGTGTTTCACATTACGCCAAGGATTATACAGGTATGTAGTACCGGATGTTTCATATTCTGTACTATAAAAAAAGACTTGAAATGCTTTTACTATAAAGAGGCGTTCTTACTTCTTTAGACTTGCATCATGGATATTCCTTCTACAAGTAGTGGAAATGCTTCAAAACGTCCACGAAAAGAGAGAGTCCGCTTTCTGGATAAACATTTTGAAGAAAGACTTATGGAGTGGTATTTAGAAAGTGAAGATGAGGTTGACGAAGGCGAGGAGATTGACGACTCAGATATGGATCCTGACTATGTACTAAGTGATGAGGAGCAGACCACACAAGAAAGAGATGTAGAAAACGACAATGGAAGTATGAGTAGTGACTCAGAAGATGATCTTTTAAGCGCTGAACAGGAAATTATTGTTGAAGAAAACAATATTCAATACAATCAAAAAAGGAAGGGAGGAGCGCAGTTTTTTATTGAAAAAAAATAAGAGTTTTTGGTAGATGGTAAATGGTAGAACTTACCATTTTTAGCCAAAAACGGTAAGTTCTACCATTCGAAAAACAGCAAAACATAATATTATACGACAATTACCTGGACTCACCCGAAAAGCTACCCAGTTGGAAAGTGTTGATAAAATCGAAATTTGGAAGTGTTTATTTGACACACAAATGATTGATAAAATTGTCCTTTATACCAATTCGAAACTAATTTCAGTTAGAAATAAATTAAAACCTGAAAGTAATATGTCAAATTACCGAAACACTGATTCTGTAGAAATACAAGCTTTTATCGGGTTACTAATGCTAACTGCAATTTTTAAATCTGGCCATGAAAATATGAAGTCGCTCTTCGCAAAGGATTTGACAGGGAGGCCTATCTTTAGAGCAACTATGTCTGTTAAGCGTTTCGAAGTCTTAGCGACTTGCCTCAAGTTTGATGATTCCACAACTCGTGATGAAAGAAAAAAGAACGACCTGCTGCTATTTCCGAAATATTCAATTCGTTCATACAAAACTCTCAAGAAATGTACTGCGTTAGTAGTAATGTGACAGTGGACGAAATGCTTCTGCCTTTCAGAGGAAAATGTGGGTTTCGTATGTATATGCCAAAGAAACCAGCGAAATATGGCATAAAAATTCAATGCTTAGCTGACTATGCTACTTCTTACCTTTTTAACGCCTATATTTACACAGGAAGAGACAGTGATGGAATAGGACTATCCGAAGAAGAACGTAAACTGTCGAAACCCACACAATCAACTATACACTTGTGCAAACTACTTAAGGGATCGAACCGAAACGTTACGGGCGACAACTGGTTTAGTTCGTTAGAGTTAGTAGAAGAACTTAGAAAAAGATCTCTGACATACGTAGGTACTATGAAACAAAACAAGACTGTTATACCACCAGAGTTTAAAGCAAAAAAATCCAAGCCAGTCGGATCAGCACTTTATGGATTCGCTTCCGATATGCCGGTAACATTGCTGTCAATTGTGCCAAAAACTAATAAAGCAGTTGTGCTTATATCATCTATGCATGACAAGCCTGAAACAGATTCTGATAAAAATAAACCAGAGATTGTCTGTTACTATAATAAAACAAAAAGTGGTGTAGACCTTCTGGACATGAAAAGTGCTTTGTATTCATCCAATAGGAGAACAAGAAGATGGCCATTAGCAATATTTTATACTCTAGTAAATGTAAGCCGTGTCAAAAGTTTCATACTGTATTTGTGTTATTCTCAAAATCCTACAATAAATAGAAGCGCTTTTATTAAAAGTTTGGCTATGTCACTCTTGGAATCGCATCTTCAAAGACGATTAGCAATTCCAAACCTTCCTAGAGATCTCAAGTCACTAATACGTCAAATAATTTCTGAGGAACTGCAAAATACGACTGACGAAGTTCAATGCGACAAACTTCAGAAACGCAAAACTTGTTCTAACTGCCCACATCGTAAGGAGAGGAAAACGTCCTACAAATGCATAAAATGTAATCATGCTATTTGTTTAGAGTGTAGCAGAAAAGTGTGCGTTAGCTGTGTTGTAATGTTTAAATTACTGTATTTGTTTAAGTAAATCAACGTTAAATTTGTTTAGATTAAAATTTACTGCAAAAAGAATATAGTTTTTCTGAAAAATATGGAAACATATACATATACTTAGAACATTTTAGCGACCGGTCTGTGTGACCGGATATTTCTCATTACATACTATATAACTATGTTTCGGTTTAAGGGTTAAGTACGAGTTATAGTTTTAAAATTTTGAAAAAAAATTATTTTAGAAAGAATAGTTTTGGCAGTATAAAAATACCGTTGGATCCATACCTCGTTTACTGTATACATGTAGATAAAGCGAGTGTGTTTTACAATGATAGTGGTTCGCTTATAAATTCCGGACTTCCCCGCTGCTAATAAACCTTTCTTGGCATTCCCCGATGTATATAGAAAGGGGAACTCCCTTTACCGTGCGGATTTTGGGGACTTTACGTGTTTCAGCATATTTATAGTCGCACGTCGTGAATAATGCATTTGTGATAGTGTAACTACCTATGCATGGAAACGGGAAATTTATCCTGGAAAGCAGGGAGAGGACAGAGACAAAAAATAAAGGCGAAAAGGTTGTAAAACGTTTAGTAGAAGAAATTGGAAACTCTGGAACGAACCTAACATTAGTTGGCACGATCCGTAAAAATAAGCCTGAATTGACATTTTCATTCATTGATCCAAAAAATCGTCATGTGTTTTCCACACAGTTTGGTTTTACAGACGGTGCGATGATTATTTCGTATTGCCCAAAGAAACGCAAGCTTGTAACGTTGCCGAGTACTGTGCACAGTGAGAAAAATGTTGATAATGGCCAGAAAAAGAAACCTCAGGGACCTCCTGGACTACAATCAAACAAATGGTGGCGTAGACAACATGGACAAAATGACACGATCAAACACCGTGAAAAGGACGACGAAGAGATGGCCTCTTGTAGTTTTTTATAACATGATACACATCAGCGCCATGAATGCATACGTACAATGGAAGCTCTTGAAACCTAATTCAGCTTTTGAATTGAAAAAGAGAAGAAACTTTCTAATTGAGATAGGAAAGGAGCTAGCAGAATACAAGGACAACGAAAAGCCAGAAGAAAAAGATGAAGCTGAAGCATCTATTAGTTCTGAGATTCCATGAAGGAAGAAGAGATGTAATACTTGTCCATCTTCAAAAGACAGAAAAACAACAACAACTTGTGCACGTTGTAAAACCAATGTATGCGGTGAACACTCAGTAGTTATGCAAGAAATGTGTTTAACAAACTTTTACTTTTATATAAGTCATTTATATATTTTATTTTACAATATTCATGTCTAATGGTCTTTTCTTATGTTAAGTAAAATAAAAGTCAAATATAATAATGCTTATGCTATATTGAATTCAAAATAATCGCCGAATATTAGCTCAAACCCAGTATACAGGCTGATTCATTTTCGGCCCTCACCATGGGGATCTCTCTTATTATTGGAGATAGAGTATAGGTTTAAATTTGGCAAAGTTGTTAAATTTTGTGTTTGTTATAAATCCGTAAAGAAAATAGACATGTAACAAATGACCTTCGTTATTTAAAAAAAAAAACGCGAAAACACCATTTTTTTTTTTACCTGTAGCACCGACATTTGGCCTTGTAGAGAAAAAATAAAAACACATCCTTGTGGCCATTTCTAAACCTCTATCCAGTGGTGTACTCTAAATTTTTATACGACGTTTCGTTTCTTTCTGGCCATCATCAACTATCTAATTTCTTATAGGCGACATATTGGATTTAGACATCTTCAGAAAGAGTTTTTTTTTCTGATTTCAACCATGTACCACATGCTGACTATAGATTTTGACATTAGGTTTTATTTGAAAGAATAAATTATAAGATTAAATAAGGTAGCCTTTGGAATTTCAATCTGTCAAACATTTCATTTATTGTTCATTAATAATACAAAAATGTCATACACTAACGAAGAGAAACGAGATATGATAAGTATTTTTTATTCTTCGAAATGAAATTCAACAGTAGCGAGTACAAGATAACAAAAACATTAATAAAAATACATTGAAAATTAAACAATAAACAATTACAGTAAATGTTCAATTATCTGGCCATCTTCGGTAATGCACAATTGGGCACGCCTTCTGGCATTTTGTACTGCCCTTTGTATAGTTCTTCTAGGAACTGCATCGAAGGCATTCTGAAGTCTGTCTCGTAATTCTTCAATGTTTTGTGGCGCATCTACTTTATAAATATTATTTTTAACATATCCCCATAAAAAAAAATCTAGCGGACTTAAATCAGGTGATCTCGCAGGCCATTCAACAACTCCACTATTTCCAATCCAACGGTTTGCAAACCCTTGATTTAAGAAATTTCTAACAACAGTTGCATTGTGTGATGGTGCGCCATCTTGTTGCCACCATAAATATTGTAATTGATTTAATGGGATATTGTCGTCAAGATAGTCAGATACGTATATACGTAAAATGTTTAAATATCTTTCTCCATTTAAATGTTCTTCATACATTACAGGTCCTAAGAGACGATTTGCCAAAATACCCATCCAAACGTTTATTCCAAAACGATGTTGTGGTCTTCTAGCTCTGTTTTGTCGGGGATTTTGTACTGCCCAATAGTGCTCTGTATTTCTGTTGAACATTCCAGAATTTGTAAATTTTGTTTCATCTGACCAGATGATTTTGCTTAAAAAATTTTCGTCATTTTCTATCCTTCCCATTAACCAAATACAATATTCTAGCCTTCTCAAATTATCTCCAGGCAGTAAAGAGTGACTAACATGGATCCTGTATGGTTTAAACCTACTTTTATGTAAAGTTCTCCAAACTCTGGACTGGCACAAATTTAATTCTGACGCTACTTGAGAAATTGATGGATTATTATTTATCTATAAAAATACAAGATTAACATGAAATTTGAAAGCACGCTTTTAATTTACCATTTGTAAAATATCTTGTCGATTTTCATTTAAATTCCTGTTGTCTTGACCATTATGCGGATTAGTAAACGATCCATTCTCGACCAAATTTCTTTCGAGATCTAGAAAAATGCTGTTGTCGTTCTGGATATAATTGTAGATATCTTGTACTCGCTACTGTTGAATTTCGGTTCGAAGAATAAAAAATACTTATCATATCTCGTTTCTCTTCGTTAGTGTATGACATTTTTGTATTATTAATGAACAATAAATGTAATGTTTGACAGATTGAAATTCCAAAGGCTACCTTATTTAATCTTATAATTTATTCTTTCAAATAAAACCTAATGTCAAAAACTTTAGTCAGCATGTGGTACATGGTTGAAATCAGAAAAAAAAACTCTTTCTGAAGATGTCTAAATCCAATATGGCGCCTATAAGAAATTAGATAGTTGATGATGGCCAGAAAGAAACGAAACGTCGTATAAAATTTAGAGTACACCACTGGATAGAGGTTTAGAAATGGCCGCAAGGATGAGTTTTCATATTTTCTCTACAAGGCCAAATGTCGGTGCTACAGGTAAAAGAAGAAAATGGGGTTTTCGCGTTTTTTTTTAAAATAACGAAGGTCATTTGTCACAGGTCTATTTTCTTTACGGATTTATAACAAACACGAAATTTAACAACTTTGCCAAATTTAAACCTATACTCTATCTCCAATAATAAGCGAGATCCCCATGGTGAGGGCCGAAAAGGAATGAGCCTGTATAGTAATACGGGTCCAATGGACCCGCGCGGTAAGTGGCGATTGACCGCTTTCCTGGTAGTCCTAGGGTTATGTTGTACTTCATGAAAACTAATGGGTGTTTGAATAAATTTAATTTTTAAAAAAATTCATATTTTGTGCCAAAACTTTTAAAACATACGCTTGTTTGCATAAAGACAGATTGCATAATATAGGTAAAACAAACAAAAACTATATGCATCAATGCAATATTCATGAAATTATATTCAGTAAATTTTAGAAAATAGGACAGACAAATCGATTAATGGACTAAATTAAGATTTGTTACCACCGATTAAAGACTAAAAAGAAAATAGACGGAAGAATCGATTTATATACACCTTGCCTAAATTACCTAAATTAATAAAAGTAAAAATAGAATGTAAGTTTATGTAATTTGCTACTCTGAAAGTATTAGGTACATAGAAGCTTTGATATTTTTTATTTTTCATATAAAGTTACTTACAGTCGACTTATTTTTTTCCTTCTCTAATCTTCTTTACGATAAATCGACTTAAATATTTTTCTCCTTACCTTAACGTGTATATTTTCCTTCGCGCTGGTTTCGAAAAATTCAACTCCCAGCTGTTCGGCGAGCTGTTTACCCCTCTCGAAGCTGATGACACGGTCGTCTTCCATGTCACATTTGTTGCCGACTAAAATTACTTGGGCGTTGTCCCACGAATACGTCTTTATTTGCGTTACCCTACATGACAAATAGCACATGCGTTACACCTTGGAAGAGAGAAATGGAAAAAAATTAAAACACCTACCAGTCCTGGACGCTATTAAAAGATTCTTCATTCGTTATGTCGTACATTAAAATGAAACCCATCGCACCTCTGTAGTACGCCGTTGTTATAGTTCTATATCGTTCTTGCCCGGCTGTGTCCTGGAAAGTTAATTACGTGATTATTGATTTTTTGATTAATTGTAAACGTTTTGATAATTAACTGCCAGAAGGATTTCATATTGTCATTCACTCGATAGATTTTGACACAAAGTTATTTCATAATTTGCCTTTGAAATTTTTGCCGCTTTTTAAGCTTCATTTAAGCAATTATAAAAGTAGAGATATTCAGCAGATCGCAAATATGTTGTTAGGTGCGCCAGAGGTTCTAGACAATCAATATAACCAGTTTACTTTCGTTTTCGTGCCAAGGAAGTCACAGCTACGCATTTTAAACTCATTTATATACCGGGTGGCTGCCGAGGTATCCATATGAATTCATGACTAATTTTAAGCAAAAACGATTCTAGTTACTTTTCCCGAATTCCTAACGGTTCTTGAAATATCGGATTTTGAAATACGACCAGCCGTATGGATAGATGCAAAAAAATGTTGATTGTCATTTTGTTAATTGTTATCACTGACAGTTGTTTTTTTTAATTGTGTCATTTGTGTTAAAATCATGCCTGTAATTTATTCAAATGAAGAATACACGGACATTATTTTCGTGTATGGATATTATAATGGTAGTACAGCCACCTCAGTTAGGGAATGTCAACGACTTTACCCAAACCACCATCTTTCAGACAAGCAAGCGTTCAGTAGAACCTTCATAACTCTTCGATTAACATGCGTTCCCTAAACCGACTTCCTTATGCGAAAAAAACAATGCTGCAGAAGTGCCTGAGGCAGTTGAAAATTATCCTGGTGTTGGTATGAGAAAAATTTCTGTACTTACTGGATAAACTAGGACGGCTGTGCGAGACACTTTGAGAGAAAATGGACTGCATCCCTCATTACCAACCTGTACAAGAACTTCTTCCCACGGATCTTCCCCAAAGAGTTTGTATTTGTGAATGGTGGAGCAATCATCTGGATGCTCTTCCAAGAACCTGTCTCTGTGACGAAGCTACATTTACAAGAGATGAAATCAATAATTTCCACAACGAACATGTGCGAGCATTCGAAAGCACTGATGCTGTTCAAGAAATCCACTTTCAGAGAAGAGTCTCCGTAAACGTTTGATTCTTTTACGCTCTGTCTTAATAATTTCTGTGAGATAGCAAAATTGTTATTTTATGTGAATGTGTCTCTTCTTCAGCAGGGGCGTACCGATGATCCTGTAGAAAGGTGAAATACGTATCTACGTCTTTGGAGAGGATACATTCACAAATATATGAACTTGTATTGTATTCTTCACATCCGATTTTTAATAATATTTTTATATTATTAAAAATACTTTTGTACTATACCTCGTCTCAATTATAAAGTAGAAAACGTTCAAATACCGCTTGCACATGGGTGCATAGCGAATTTATTTCAGAAACATTTTTACAATGCAAACGTATTACAAATTAATGCATTTATAGCAATAAGTGATACATCAATATTTTAACATCCAGTTTAGTCGATAATTTAATTTTAGAACTCCAGTTACAGTATGCGCACGATCCCCTTATATTTCCTTATATCATAAACGAAAGATGTCCTATTTTAAATGTACGGTGAAACTTTAGTAATTGGGAAAATGCCGAAGCTCCAGAAGATGAACATAGTTGAGGAAGAAAAGCCGTTCGATGAACATCGGCACAGATTCCTCTCGCTTTCTTACCACATCTAAAGTTGATTTACTGACTTTTTGAACTTACAAAGTATGGTGTCATTAAGTCTTATTATCAGCGATCAAATGGTTAGGCGAAAGGATTTTTGCTTCTAAAAGAGTAATTTTTCTTTTACGCTCTAGGAATATTAAAACTTCCTTTTGTTAGAATACAAATGAATTCCATGTTACAAGTAACATTGAATATGAAATTTGTGTTGTGTTGACTCTACTCCTAGTTCTATTGTTAACGATTATGCAAGAATATTTGTAAAACGTTTATTTTATTTATTTAACCTTAGATTACTATCGTGTTTTTAATATACATTATTACTATGGCATCGTCAAATTTACCAATGTTTAATAAAAACATTGCCAAAAAGTAATATTAAATGTTTAATATTTATTTATCAAAAAACGAACATGTATTCTACAATATAAAAATTAAAATTAAAATAAAAAATATCTTTAGCATTCAAAGCATGAATTGGATTTATGTTCTGCACATATGGGTCGTTTGCATTTATTGCAGTACATTATGGTCATTCTTCTTTTCTTGGGTCCTTTTTCCTTTAATAGGTGTATTGTCATAACAATATTTCTTATAGATTTCTGGAGAGAAAGTGACAAATTTTTGTGATTTGCTCGATGCTCTATCCATGGCCTCATTAGCTGATTCTTAAAATTATACAAAAATTGTTGTCTAGAAGTGATTTCTTCTTTCATGGTTTGCTTGTCATGATTATATATAACGTAACCATTGATTCCGCAAATATTTAGCATATTATAAAAAATACATAAAGGCCAACGTCACGTTTTCCGATTGCAACTCATATTGGCACACGTCATATCAAAAGTGTCAACCCCTCCCTTAGTTGAATTGTAAAATTCAATAATTGGAGGTATCTTAGATGAATCAGAAATTTTGGGTTGATCATGTGTAGATGTGTAGATTGTTTTGGGACATAGGACACAAGTGTTAAATCTTGTTCAAAGCAAAACTTCGAAGTTTTAGGTTTGCGATCTTTGACGTATAACAGTTCTGGGAAAATTCCCCTTTTGTTCTTTCTTACTGTACCGACGATTGTTAATTTATAAGGATCACAGAGCATAGCTTTGGCCAAGCCTATAGCCGTGGACCAATTATCTATAGTGATTTTCCTATTGGATCCATGGACAGTTTTAGTCAGTTCTTTGATATAGTAGGTACCAAGAGAGTCTCCATTGGTTATGGTCCCCCTGTCTAAATAAGGAGAAGACTCGATCATATATTTAGAGCTGGAATCACAAACCATAACTATCTTGATGGGCTTATTTGGCATGTACATTCTAAATGGGCAGCGGCCGCGAAACCCTAAAAGCAATAGTTAAATGTCTATCGATAGTTACAACTGAAGTAAACTGTTGTGAATTGACGTTTGAACTGACAAATATTTTTTTTGCTTCATGGCACTCTTATTATTGCAATAACAAACCTATTATCTACAGATAGCATAAAAATGTAGAAGAATTTCAAAATGAAAAATTTTTAGCGAAATTTGGTATTGGGGGTCCTTGAGTGATTTGCAAAAACTTTTCCTAGTACTTTTTTGCTTTATCTTAATCGCTAGTATGACTTTACTTGAAACACTGCTTTTTATTTTAATTATAGTTGGCTGGATATTGACTTTATAAAAACTCTATTCATACAAAAAGGTGCATTATCGTGGCCTACATAACTGATAAAAATTTTATATTGATTGCTTTCAAAATAGAAAAGTTATTTAGGTGTCCCCATGATAAGTGAAACACACTGTATATAAATATAATATTTTCGTGACCTTGGTATGATATGGTAAATTAATCAGTCGGCGATTAAAGGTCTGGTTTACTTCAAAGTATATATATTTAAAACAACTCTACATGTTTCGGCAATGATGCCTTTATCAAGGATATAAAATATAAATGACAGAATACAAAAAAATTTGTATTGTGTCATTTATTTTTTATATCCTTGATAAAGGCATCACTTTATCGCCGACTGATTAATTTACCATATATATATACATATCAATTGATAAATTCTTGGAGTTTTTCGGCTTTTATATGAAATATTTATAAATATTATCAAATTAGTATGTAATTGTCAAGTAAATGTTAATGTAAACATTGCTGTCTACAAATTAGAGCATAAGTCATACGAAATTTAATTGAAAAATTAATTAATTTTTCATTCATTTGAACGGCTAATAAATTACCTAAATATAGCTATGGAGTAATTTCAAACCTTCAAAACTGACATCTGCTTTAAAAAAAGTCATCTGCTTTCAAAACTGACATCTGCTTTCAAAACTGACATCTGCTTTCAATAACTGACATTTGCTTTCAATAACTGGCATCTGCTTTCAAAACTGACATCTGCTTTCAAAACTGACTTCTGCTTTCAAAACTGAGATCTACTTTTAATAACTGACGTCTGAATCATTAATATTGTAACCTTATAATGCGTTTCTAATTAGCTTGAACCAAGGTCTATCGTGGCTTAATTGGTTAATGCGCCTGCCTGGCAAACCGTAGGCTTGGGTTCAAGTCCCAACGTAGACAAAATTGTTCAATTAAATTTCGTATGACTGGCGTTGTAATTTGCAGAGAGCAATGTTTACATTCACATTTACTTCACAATTACATATTAATTTGATAATATTTATAAATATTTCATATAAAAGCCGATAAACTCAAAGAATTTATCAATTGATATATTAAATGAACGACTAAGAAATTATCTATCTATATATATATATAGTTTTGTGTAGGTTTTGTGGCTATTCCTTAAATAATTTAATAGATCTAATGAAGAAACGAATAAAGTTTCGAAACGTTACGTAGCAGCAAATCGTTTTATTTGATTATACATTGACCCAAATTCTGTTTTCATTATTATTATTTAATAGTAAAATTATATATATATATATACAAGGTGTGTATAAATTGGCGGACCCACAATACGTGGCGACATTCTTGGTTAAATTTTGAGTTAAAAGTCCTAATCCTAAAACGATGTATCAGGGTTCCTTTATCTTCAGAATGAATTTGAAAGAAACATACATTTGGCAACATTGAACACGCATGTGCTAGTTATAATCTTCGGAACATTTTTACACGTCGTCATGTGAACCTTACATTTTAAATTTAAAAAAGAAACAAACGAAAGAAAATTGGTTTCTTAGATTACATATTTATTACGAAAATATTACAAAGTTTTAAAAATTTTTGTTAATATTGACTAATTTTTGTACATCTTCTTGATAGAAATCAATGTAATTATTACCTACATAATTGTTCGAATTGAAATCCATCAGAAAACTAAACAAAATTATACAAATAAACACGAAAAATAAGCAAGTCGAATGAAATAGGTAGATTACATAAGTGTCAAAATTTGACAGTAGTAATGTATTTGAGTAGAACAACATTAGGCTGCCTACTTATTGTTTTACAACGTTGTCAGATGTGTTTTTCGTCAAAATAAATTAATAAACAAATATTAAAAACAAACTTTAAAATCAAAAAGAAAACTTTAACGAAAGGATAATAACAACAATTCTTCTTTCTTTTAAATTGTAGTTCTTTCTGTCAACAAATATCGAGTAATAATGCTTATTTCAAGACTGAAAGTCCGAACTTTAGGAACCTCGTGCGAAGATATGGAGCATGGTACAACATTTTCGTATTAGGATTTTGGACTCCGAATTTAACGAAGAACATCGCCGCGTGTAGTGGGTCCGCCAATTTATACACACCTTGTATATATGTATAATACATATATCGATAATTATTTCTTGACCTTTGTATATTATAAGTAGAGACCGGACACATCGGGCTGACATGACGTCATTACGACGGACGATATAAATAGTCTACAATATCTGTAAGTACATACATCACGCAATTATTGAATAGCACTATTCTTTCGGTTAACCGCACACAAAAAATAGATGTGCAGTTAACCGTGTGATGTTGGTGGGGCCTTAAGTGCCTGGAGGATCGGCATGTGATGTTAGTGGGGCCTTAAGCCCTAAGGCAGAATCGCCATGTGATATTAGTGCCGTTTGTGCACGTTCGTGGCAGGACGCCACGAGATGTTAGCCTGGTCCTGAGGGCTACATCGTTGAGTCTTCACGCCGATATCGTTGTCCCGTTAAATAATACACATAGTTCGGGTAACATATAATTTAATACATAACACTTAGAACTGGTTAACAATTATATACATTCTTACTAACTAGGATGTAGACTGAATGTGTGAATGTCTGAATCAATGTGAATGTGAATGTCTGTCCCTTGCATTACTCTCGTTATATATACATCAGATGATCCTCGTACTACTTAGGGAATATTATACAAACCCTGACATGTAGTTGGTGTTTGCAAACAGCTCGCGTTAGCGAGGACGTATTTGTAACACACGTTACACTTGCGTTACGGGAACGAGGCTGTGACCTCATTGAGATTGTTTGCATACACACAACTGCATTGCGTTATTACAACCGAATGAATAGTGCTATTCAACAACTGCGTGATGTACTTATAGATGTTGTAGACTATTTATATCGTCCATCGTAATGACGTCCATTTCAGCCCGATGTGTTCGGTCTCTAATTATAAGAGATTTACTTAGTCGGCGATTAAAGGTTTTACTTTCAATTTTTTATAATTTCAAATTCTTAGAAAAAGGCAATCATTATCGAAACATATAAGCGTAAAATTAAATATATAAATATTAAATTAAAACAGACCTTCAATCGCCGACTAACTATATCTCCTATATATATCGTGTGTTCATTTGAAAAGTCAATCTAGGTTACTTTGAAATTTTGATAGAATAAGACGCAAATATATTTGTATGTGTTTGTTGTTCCGTAAACGTAAATCCAAATGTCATTTGATAATGTCAATCACAAATATCAGTTAGTGCATAAAATAATCGTGCGTCGATTCTGGTTTAAATAAATTGCTTCTGTTTTAAAATCGCTTTCAATTTAGAACATAATTTTTTTTTATTCCAGGCTTACTTTCGAAGTGGTAATAAATACCTATTATTTGTTATTTATTTGTATGTATGAAACTGTCAAAATATACGACTTCGTAGGTTAAGTAGTAAATTTTAATTTACGACATACTTCAAAATGTTCTCAGTAAATCACATGCTACTAGATTGACTTTTCAAATGAACACTTGTTATATATATATATATATACATATATATTTATATATATATATATATATATATATATATATATATATATATACATATATATATATATATATATATATATATTCTCGCATTTCCTGCATGTCTTATGCAGAACACAAATAGTAAAAAGATTTTTCCAAATCACGAAGTTTTATTTGAAAAGGGATTTCCGTGGATGGTTAAAGTTTGAAGGAATATCAATACATCAATATGTCAACACGCCTACATTATGACAAGGTTGTTAAGAAACTTGAGAATTTCGCGCTCTCAAGTAGTGAGGATGAAGTGTGAAGGGGAAACTGAAGTAGACGAAATACTTGCACAAACCTCTTTTAGATGTTTGTCTTGCATCTTGTCATTCTGGCTTATATATAATGATGTTTGAATTTTCCTTTTATACATTCACACGAAGAAATAAATTCCCGTTGGAAAACGTCTTATGTAATCTGACACCATATTATTTATTTCCGCATTTTCTATTTAACTTACCAAATCATCTACCAATCACCAGGGGGAAAAAGAAATAATTTTTCGTATTTAAATTTAATACATTATCTACAAATGTGAGTCAAGCATTATTTATGCTTTAGGCTATTAATATTTGACAAAAGCAATTTGAAACATATTTGAATGAGTAAAAAGCATCTTTCGTATAAGACAAATACAATTTTAATTAGGTACATCGAAATATTATTAAAAATCGGGTATAGAGAAGACAATAATTTGATATTTGTGTAAAAATTGCTTTCGAGGCATGTAGACACTTGGTTCATCTTACTATAAATTCGTCAGTCCATGATGCTGGGAAAACCAAATTCGCAATAAATAACTCCCTTGCTACATACAATAAAGCCACAAAGATAGTGTGGAAGAAAACTCATGAAAAAACACTGAACACCGCGTGCCTCCAAAAAGTTTCCTCATTCGAGACGGCTATGCCCATTCAAAATTATACGTTTGTGGCAGATTACGTGCACTGTCACCAACCATGATCAAAAAGCATATCCATCTCTAATAAGGAAAGTTTTTGAAGACACGTTCGACTAATGTCAATATCACCAATGCCAAGTCAACCATTGCCGTCCATATGACCAGTGTAAGACAAAGCAAATAGTTCCCATCGGGCAATCACAGCTGTAACTGACGGAAACTGTATTAACGCGTATCCACTATCAGACGAACTACATCGACAGCATCCATAACAAAAACAATTAGCAACATATTGTAGTACATACAATCTTCTTGTGGGTTTCGCCGTGTCATAGTTTCACTAGACGTGTCGCTGCTCATACTGTCAGCTTCTTCAGCATCTGGTATCAGACTGATTCTCTTCGTTGGTGTTCTTTATATTTGCTTTGGTTCATTGGTGTGTTACTCCATTGCTCGTTACATATTCTCGTAATAAGCTCTTTCAGGAGTTGCTGGGTCTATAGCCGTCCTCACGGTTGAAGTTTTTCTATTTCGATAGCTTCTCTAATAATTCTTTGATGGTAATTCTTCATTGTAGCTAATACTTCTGCTTTTCCAAAATTGGCTTGGTGCCCATTTTCGTGTACATGTTCTGCAACCACTGATTATCCAATTCTTTTTCTTCGGGTGTTGCTCTGATGTTCCTTAAATTTTTGTTAAATCGATCTTCCTCTTTGTCCAACGTAGCTCTTCCCACACTCGCATATTAACTTATAGATTTCTTCTCGTTTAGTTCGTGGTAATTGATCCTTGGTCCAAGAAAAATTATGTTGGATGACGGTAGTACTACTAAAACATACTTTATCATTCGTCTTACTTAGGATTCTTTCCATTTTCTCAGTGACTCTAGAGCTGTAAGATAAACGGGCGAATCCTCTGGCTGGTTCCGTTTCCGTTGGTGGCGTTACTGTGACTGATAAAAATTTTGCAAAATCTCTAATTTTCTTGCATTTATTTATCCAAGTACGTGTTTTTATTACGTTACTGGAATCTGTAGAAAATATTCTTTTGTAAAAAACAAGAAAAAAAGCTCAATTTGAGAGGGAATTGACTCACATTTCAGATAAATTATATGCGAACAAAAAGATAATCAAAATAAAAGGTAATCGTTCCGAAACCGTTTAATTTGATGTATAAATCATTAAAATCAGATCATAAATAAAGACGTTATAGCATTTGGAAAATTTTGTGGAAGACCTGGTAAAATGAGAAATACTTTCTTTCATGCAATGTTGGTCTTCACAAATAATTCTTTAGTCAAACATTTAGCCAAACAATATAGGAGTTTGTCGTGAAAGTTAATGCCAATAAATCTAAATACATACATGACAACAAACAAAAAAAATGTATAAGCTAAAGGTCTACGAACAATTCATCAAACCAATCATGAAGTTTAGCTACCCAGGAGCAGGGATAATTTTTGCTGGAGTTCTCAGAAAAGGGAGACAAAAAGCAAATAATGACTGAGATGCTATTAATAGGCTGCTTAAAAGATACTTTCTAAGAGAACAGGTAACCTAATCTTCAAAATTATTCATTGGTTGGTAGCTCTTCATTGTAGATTTCGAGCCATTGCTTATTTTATTTTCGAATACGCTTATTACTTATTACCTCATATAGCATAGAAAAGGCCTTCCCAGTACAATTTTCCTTGTACAATGACTTTTAAGAAATTATTTTTTTTTATTTAAATTGAATAATTACGAAACGTACCCATTGGTATCGTAATTTTCTAGTGTTTTAAATAAAGGCCGTTTTCCTTCTATTCTCCCATTTCTGTTTTGGTTTAAAATTCGGCCTCAAGTTTCGAAGACCCCAGAGACTTGTTGTTTAGCCCTAGTGCCTATGTTTTCGCCTGCTGCTTTCCAAATAAAAATTTTAATGATTGTCTTTCTGGTTGTAAGGTTGACATTATTTGAATATAATACGGCTTTTCATTTTATTAATGTGGATGAAAGACTGAAGCAGTTCAGATCAGAGCTGATCCCATCAATATGCATAAACAATGAGTAGCATAGAAAAGATTGGTTTGATAACAAAACATGTGGAAATATTTAGAAACAGAGCAAGAAGCGTAGACTTAAGATGAAAGGGTAATATTAATGGTATGTATTATAAAATGGATAAGGAAAATATAAAAATACTGATAAGACACGCCAAACGGATGAACGTGATAAGGCTCGAAAATAAGCCTAAAATATAGAAACTAAATAGTAGCACCAGAATGACTAATAAAGAGATTTAGTAAGTTTTAGAGCACAATATCCAAAGAGGTACGACGGTATATGCAGGAGAAAAGAATACAGGGTATTCCACGAGAGCCGTTCGTTAGAAGTTTTCGTGGTTAGAAAAAACTTAGAATTCTGAAGTTTTGGGTTCCAGGGTTATTCAAGATTCTCGTTCATTTTAAAATATTTTCAAGATCATACTACTTCCGGTTATACCGGAAGTCGCCATTAACTTCCTTATTTTAAATGGAACACCCGGTAGGTATATTATTTCATTTTTGGATTCCTGAGAAAATTTCATAGTGGGTTTCCCTATACTTATTTTCAATTTTTTCTTAGATATCTTGATTTTTTAAAAATTTTGACAGATGTAGCCCTGTTTTGAGCATTGCGCCCTTTAACCAATTTCGATTGGTGGAAAGCGCTTCTGGGGTAGACGGAAGCACGGGAATGATACTTTCGAATGCCATATTGACAACTGATTTATCGGTATACAGGGTATCCAAAATTTAATGACCAATTACATCATTTTAAAAGTTGAAAAAGTTCGTTTTTTCAAATGGGACAACCTGTATTTTATTGGATGGTCGGATGCAGAATTTGATTCTGCATCGATTTGCTATAACATTCCGTATACCTATTTCCAGTGGTTTTCTTGTTAATCCATATTTTTATTAAAAGGTGATTAAACTCCAAAAGTTCTACCTAGTAAGCCTTGGTTTTGACAGGAATTGAAACAATGTTTATTTAATGTCAAAGCAGTATCATCGTACAGATACGTGAGGTATCTACTTATAGTTCTAGGGATTTTGTTAACTTGCTTAAGTACAGTTTATAATGGAGAATGTTGAAGAATATTCCAATAATGATTTATTAAATTTGTTTTACACGCACGGTGAATGTGGACGAATTGTTCGACGAACATGCAGACTATTTAATGAACGATATCCGGACCTACCAACAATGACTCCCGGAAAATTCGCAAGAATCGAAACTCGCTTTATTGCAACTGGAAACGTAAGGGCAACTCAAAATAACCTAAAGCCCGTAACTGATAATGAAGATAACGTGGTGAATGTGTTGGAGTTTTTCAAGCTTATCCGCGAAGTTCAATTTCGACAGCAGCGCTGGATTTGGGTACTTCAAAAACATCAATCAACAGAATATTAAAAAAAACATGGAATGCATCCTTTTTGTGAGATAACTGTTCAAGGAATACGTCTTGGTGATGACGCAAGACGTGTCAACTTTTGCGAATTTATGATTTTGAAAATGACCGAAGATCCGAGATTTCTTCATCACATTATGTGGACTGATGAATCGAAATTCAGCAGGCAAGGAATTACAAATCGCCGAAATACTCACTACTGGGCACAAGATAATCCACATGTTATTAGGGAACATAATCACCAAGACCGCTTTAGTTTCAATGTTTTTTGTTTAATTATGGACAACAGAGTGGCTTATCAAGTGTACGATGAAAATTTAAATGCGGCTAGATATCTGGAGATACTGAGAGGGTTTGTTAGTGATTTTCTAAATGCCCTACCTCCACGTGATAGAGCAAACAGTTGGTATCAGCTTGATGGTGCTCCAGCACATTCAACTATAGCTGTACACCGGCAATTGTCAATGATGTTCGAGGATCGGGGGATTGGCCCGCGGGGACCTTGGAACTGCCACCCAGATCACCCGATTTGACCCCCTTGGATTTCTACCTCTGGGGTCGTATAGAAGAACTAGTGTACTCTAGGCTGGTACAAACTAGAGAGAAATTATTGAACCGTGTTCACCATACGTTTACTAATATAAGTACAGACGAACTTCGGAGATCTGTTTCGCGAGGAGTATATGACAGAGTTATCCAGTGTTTGAACCAAAATGGAGGTCATATAGAACAATTATTGTAATTTTACATTCTCTTATTATTTTTTGTCATTATGTTCCAATTTGTTGTTTTTATTTTATATTTCGTTCTAAATGTTATGTACTAATATCATGTTCTAATTAAAGTAAATTTTTTACCGTTTCATTGCCGTTTCTTTCTTTCATTAGCCGTTTATTTGGCTACGAAAGGCAAGCGATGTTTCGGTTTCTGTCAAAAAACCACATTAAAATAAAAAATATGGATTAACAAGAAAACCACTGGAAATAGGTATAGGGACTGTTATAGCAAATCGATGCAGAATCAAATTCTGCATCCGACCATCCAATAAAATACAGGTTGTCCCATTTGAAAAAACGAACTTTTTCAACTTTTAAAATGATGTAATTGGTCATTAAATTTTGGATAGCCTGTATGCGATAAATCAGTTGTCAATATGGCATTCGAAAGTATCATTCCTGTGCTTCCGTCTACCCCAGAAGCGCTTTCCACCAATCGAAATTGGTTAAAGGGCGCAATGCTCAAAACAGGGCTACATCTGTCAAAATTTTCAAAAAAATCAAGATATCTAAGAAAAAATTGAAAATAAGTATAGGGAAACCCACTATGAAATTTTCTCAGGAATCCAAAAATGAAATAATATACCTACCGGGTGTTCCATTTAAAATAAGGAAGTTAATGGCGACCTCCGGTATAACCGGAAGTAGTATGATCTTGAAAATATTTTAAAATGAAAGAGAATCTTGAATAACCCTGGAACCCAAAATTTCAGAATTCTAAGTTTTTTCTAACCACGAAAACTTCTAACGAACGGCTTTCGTGGAATAGCCTGTATATACCGGGTGTTTAATGGCTCTGTATTTCTTCTCCTGTGTCTCTGTCGTTTGAGCTAATTTAATGCGGTTTGCGCAGAATTATACAGAGTACTTATCTGCATGTTCTAAAAATATTTTTCTTTATGTAGGTCAAGAAAAAATAAATACACTAAAGTTACATTTTTTTAAATGGCATTCCCTATATTTGATTACATGTTTGAATTTTCCTTAAAAAGACAGAGGAAATGATATAGCATACTGTAAGTGTACTATGGGCCTGTATCAATTTATGGGGAATTTAATGTTAAAAACAGATCAACTTTAGGGGTAACTAAATTACACTTTTGTCTTATGCAAAGGTTACAGCTTTAGAAAACACTTCTTTGATCTCACTTATTTCATAGTCTAGACTTTTTTACGATCTTCCCAACGATACCACATTTTGTATTACTGAACTAAATGGTTAAGTAGTTATTCTCGATTAACACTAAATTTTAGTGTAAATGTACTATTTCTATGCATTTTTCTCTTAGTAAAGATTGCAATATTTAATAAGGTGACACGTTTTTAAGTTCTTGTACTTGTACCTGGAAGATACAAAAGATACGGACAACAAAAATAAACTGAAAACTGAGCTATCCATTAATCTTCCAATTTTAAAGAGAGAAGTATTTACTAATTGTAGTAGGCATTCACTTTGACAAAGATATCGCATTTAGACAGCCTAGGTAACTGAATTAATTAAAAATGTTTTTTTTTCTAAAGGAGGATTGACACAAATGCCTCAACAGCTCAGTGGTCGAGCAACGGTCCAGCAAACCAGAGGTCGTGAATTTGTCTATGAAAAATTCGAATAAAATATCATCGTAAAGTGTAGAAAGAATATTTACAATTACATTACTTCGCGAAAACGGTATTAATTTGTACAACTGCCGTACTACGGGCAAGATATATTCATCTGTTTCCTTTGATGTAACTCAAAGCATCCCCATAAAAGTTTCTAATTCACGCCTCAACAGCTCAGTGGTCGAGCTATGGTCCGACAAGCCAGAGGCCGTGGGTTCGATTCCTACTTGAGGGCGAATTTTTTCTATGAAAAATTCGAATAAAATAGCGTCGTAAAGTGTAGAAAGGATATTTACAGTGATAAAAACAGTTGATTATCCACAAGAGTTTACAGACAATGATTCCAAAATTCGAGACATTCACAGGTGAAATCTTTTGTGAAATTAAGAAAACGATTTGAGATTTTGGGAAGTGTAAGCTACTGCAATCCTGTAAATATTCCACGCTCAATCTCCTTGAATGATGAACCAGATGTTTTGTTGCTCTTACAAAAAAATCCAAGTATCCTAGCAAGACGAGCCTACAAGAATATTCGAGGCCGCTCATTCTGCGCTACTTTTGTAATGTAGATAAGGTGTTACTTGTGGTGAAAGTATCTTCCAGCAGCGTGTACTGATAATTCAATAGTAAGATGAAACACGCGCCTACATGTCTGGAAAGATACTTTCACACAAATATGAACTTCTATTGTGTTCTCCACACCCGATTTGAATAATCTTTTCATATTATTGAAAAATCTTTTTAATTTATCATTAATTTAAGCAATTGTGAATAGATTCTATAAACTCTAAACGATTTGATCGAATCAGAGGAATAAATTTGTTTTGTATAACTTTGAAATAAATGTTTTTATCTACACATGTGTATGTATGTATATGAACCGAATCCATGAGATAGTTTTCATCAAACACATTCATTATCAAAGTTTCGAACTGTTAACATCTGATATCTTTTAGATTCATAAACGGAAAATGGTGGTCGAAAGTTTCATTAAACTTTAGGGTTTCTACAGATAACGATCGCTTCTCTGCTCAGCTGTAGATAATTTATATACAAGGTTATTATATTTAATTAGTTTTTGTCAAAAAATTAATCCTTGTATAAATGGAATTACTAACATTATTAAAATTACAACGAACTACACAAAACATAATTATTTTCTTCAATTATTAATATACGTGAGCTGTTAAAAATTTAAAGTTATTTAGTTTTCAAAAAAATACATTTATTCCTTTCCAAAGTACAGCTAAGATACTTGTTCAATAAATAGCTAACATACTTGTCCACATGCTGAAATGATTTGGAACAATCTGTTAAGTCAAAAATACAAGTTTCTGAGCGCTTAATGAAAAGTTTTGCTTTTTTAAATAATAAATAGAAATCGCTACAACTAGATTAGAGTTATAGGCACGGTCAATTATTTTCTCGCCAAGTTCGAGCTGTTTTGCATCTGATATCTTCACGGAGTCGCTTTAAAACATTACAATAGAACTCGGAATTGACCGTCTAACCAGTTGGAAAGAATTCTCTTTACATCATGCCTTGCATGTCAAAAAACAATCAATAAGCATGCTCTTCACATTGCTTTTCACGTGTCAGCATTTCTTCGGTTTTGGGGAGTTCGGATTCGTCCTGTGATTTTATTGTTGTTTGTTTCTAGATCATAACCATAAATCCAGTTCTCGTCGCCAGTAATCACTATTGATAGAAAGTTTTCGTCGTCCGCAGCATGTTGTTTAAATTCAGTGCAAATGGGAATTTGTTCCTGTTTTTGATCGTAAGTCAGAAGGATTAACTTCCGCGGCAATGCAGTCCATGCCCAATTCTTCAGTCATAATTCACTGACATTACCATATCCGATTCGAACTTTATTGCATATATCAAGAATAGTCCGACGACGGTCTATATGAATGAGCCGTTGAACTGTTGCGATATTTTCGGACGTAGTAGACGTCGAAGATCTCCCTGTTTGCTAGTCGTCATTAATTCACGTTCTGCCGGTCTTAAAACGCGCAAACCACTCAAAAGTTTGTGCTCGCCTCAGTGATTTTTCATCGAATGCTTGCTGAATCTTTCCATATGTTTCAGTAGCCTAGCTTATAATAAAATCTAATTCACGCGCATTGGTCAAGTTTTTAATCATTATCAGAGAGTGGGCTGAAACGGCTGAATGACCAAATTGCCCCGATAATACGTTGTGGCGGTCTCAGATATAATATGCTTGCTATAACAGCCTCACTATTTGCTTGCTATATTGCATTACACATTTGAGCAGGTGGTGTTATTTCCGTCGTTATGAATAGTACATTGTGTCTATTTATTCATAAATTCTATTCAACGGTGGCGTGTAGGATGGATTATAAATTTATATATTATTTCGCTAATTTCCAAAGTGTATTCTCGTGTTTACATGCTGTTATACATACATATACTTATATGTATCGTATGTAGCCTAGCAAAAAACCGCGCCGATCATGTTGAAACTTGTCGCACACTCTTCATGGATATATACCTCCTACTATTTATCGACACGCGTAGGTATAAGTTTCTTATGCAACAGCGTCAGTTCAACTTCTGGATCGTACCCCTTATGACATCTACATTAAAGCTTTCCAACGAGACGTTTTAAGATAAACCTCTATCAATCGTCTTGGTCATATAATCATTTTTCTACCATCAAAGTGTTGTTGAAAAATAGTTTAGGAATCTAGTTCCTACTGAAGCTCTCGATGTTTATTTTTTTTCCTCAATTAAATGCAATTGATTTGCACAAATTTGCCGACTACGGGCAACAATATTAATATTTGTTTCTTAATGTGATTTAAGACTTTCCCCACGATTCGAAACTTCAGTATTTAGCAGATTAATGGTAAAGACAGTGGTCCGGCAAACCAATGGATGTAGGTTCGATTCCTGCTTAAGGGCGAATTTGTTTTTTTCAGTAAAAATTCGAATAATTAGCGTCATAAAATGTAGAAAGCGTTTATTTCTTTTCAGCTCCTGTAGTTTGTTGTTGTTATGGTCCCTTCTAATAAGCATTATCCACGTTTAAATTCACAAAGTGATTAACTAACAGGAGATAACAATAGAGCAGTTTCACCAATAGCCATTAATAAATATTAATAATTGTACAAAAATTAATTCAAAGAATAAGACGAAAGGCAGTTCCATAGTTATTTTGAATAATTCCCGAACTAATAAAATTCAAAACGTTCTCACTTTATCTACACTAATCTGAAATCAATTTTTTAATTAATACAACTATCTTCTTTCTAATTATTATCTATCTCATCGAACGTTTACTACCAAAAATTATCAGAACAGCGCACGTATGTCGTTGGTATATATACGGTTTTCCTAGAATTACCGACTTAAAAGTAGAATAATTATTCAACGCAGGTTATTGAATTACTGAATATTTAAAGAGTGCCTTCCCACAGTTTCATATTTAATCCACGGAATTGACCGTGAAAAGTAAAGTTCGTTATTAATATTTTATGCTTTCCTGTAACATAATTCAATATTACAATATGTTAAGGTTATAAATAGCATGTTACAGAAATACTGTCCAACGAAAAGTCATGTGAGATAAAAAGCTCTGATTATCTGGAAATGTAATCCTTAATATAACAAATAACTGATACCTAAATGATTTTTTATATACAATTTTTATTAATTCATATTTTGCATGTCAGCTATAGTATTTTAATTTTATATTATGATAAAAGATTAACATTTTGCATTAGTATCGGGTGTCTCATGACTGCTATAGCTTAAATATGTGCTATTGAAGAAACTTCAAGTTAAAAATGACTAATGAACATAAAGTATGGTCCCAAAGTTATCGGAAAAATTGTAGATGATTTGTAGTTGTACTAATGACGTTTGGTTAAGTTGTCGCTAGAAGTGACATGTCACAATTAATTGGTTTTAATTATGATAAATTAACTCCTATATAAAAATATCCATTTGCTGGTGACATTTTTGTCACTTTGACGGCGATAAAAACCTACATAGGTTTTTATCACCGATAAAAAAGCTTCTTCCTCCGATAAACATGCTTCTTCCTGTTACATATCCAGTAGCCCTGCATCACTTAATTTATTTTGGCAACTGACAGGTAATAACTATTAAGTATCGTTGAACGTAAAATGTACTAGTCGGTTTGGGGAAATTTCAACAAATATCAAAAGATCAATATCGCAATACACAAGAAATATAAAATCGTCAATATGGAGACAATTTAAAAAGTTTTATTCATGTCGTTAATTTATCTTGCCAAAAAACACTCGAGCTTTTCTTTCAATCGGATATATTTCTTTTTAACTCAATATTTTTCCAATCAGTAATTTCGCTCGAAAAACTTACATTAGAAAAAATCGTTCGACCTTTCGGTCTCGCGATTTTTTCATGTAAGTCTTTCTCGTCAAATTACTGATTGGCAAAATAATTTCGTTACAAAGAGAAATTTATCCGATAAAAAAAAAGCTCTTGTGTTTTTACTTATGACAGTTTAGTTTTTGTGATCTGGTCCAGCAAAATGTCTTATAAGCTAGATATTCGTAAAGGAATTTACAATCTAGTTGGGCGAATGCCAAAGCGTGATATTGCCATTTATCATGATATTTCTTCATTAACAATTTATCGAACCATAAAGGATTGTGAAGAGGGAATAACCTGTGTTAATTTGCCCAAAAGTGGTCGATCAAAAATTTTGAGCCAAGTAAGGGAACAAAGATTGATGAAGACGTTAAGCACAGAGTTGGAGTTCCATTGCGAAAAATAGGTCGAAGATCCGGCGTTTCAAAGACCACTGTTTTTCGAACAATTTCCTGAAATAACATGGTGCTTCGGAAACGAAGGAAAGCACCAAAATATACTGGGGCCCAGTTAGAAAGAAAGTCCAGGTGTTGCGTGCGCTGAGGTGCGTCCATTTTCTCAATAAACTGATTGTAATGGATGATGATAAATATATCACATTGTCCCATTCAGAGATGAAGATTTTTATACCGACGACATAGAAAACACACCAGATATTGTTAAATTCAAAGGTAAGTCCAAATTTGAGTACAAAATTTTAGTGTGGTGTGTCATTTCTGAGGCTGGATTGACCTCGCAGTCGTACATTAGTCGTGTTCGAGGAGAAGCCTTAACTGCACAGCTTTACATTCAAAGATGCCTTTCTAAACTGCTTCAGTGTTTAAATATACATCATGGCATTGATGAAATCTTGTTTTGGCCTGATCTAGCTTATGCCATAATGCTAGAGCTACTAGATTGGTATAAAGCAAACAACATAAACTTTGTTCCTAAATTAGACAATCATCCCATTGTATTTCAGGCTCGGTTAATAGAGGAATTTGACTCAATATTGACCAGAACAGTGTATGAAAATGAATGGGAAGCAGCAAATGAAGACCAATTATAATAATATTTTGACAATAATTTAGTTGTATAACTATCATTTAAACTTTGCATATTTTAATAAAAATTCTGAATATTTTCATCGAATTTTAGAAACATATATGCGTATATAATACAGTTTTCCTGTGCATATAATTCCCAGCTTTACCAATAACTTCCTTCATTAATAAACATTTTAAAACAATCAGTTCCTATTGATTAACTCTGTACATATTCAAATGAATCTGCTACACGTTTACCACATTAAAGGACTAATTTTAATTAAACCTACATGAACCATTACCGATTGTATATAAACTGCAAAATATTAAAAACAAGCGAACCCCAATGAAAGCCTCAATTAAATTGTGTATTTAATGGGAAGACAATGTTTGCATAAGATAATCAATGATTTTTAACAGCAAATGCTGTAATAAAATTCGTCGCTACAATTGAATTATGTAAACACAAAACTCACCCATATTTGTAATTTAACACGCTTGTCGTGCCTGAATACAGTTTTAACTTTGAAATCTATCCCCACAGTGCTTACGAATGCCGACGTAAAACTGTCGTCGGCATATCGGAACAGGAACGATGTTTTTCCAACAGAACTGTTTCCGATTATCAGTAACTTGAACATGTAATCGAAATTCTGGTCGGCTGCGTCTTTCTGCCATTTTGGATCCGCTCCAGCCATCTAAAAATCAAATAATTTCGTATGTAAAATCTAATGAAATCGAAAACAGAGGATAAAAAATTAAGGAAGATGGGAGAATGGAATTTGGAGACGTAGATTATACCTCGTTTACTGTAACGTAGAATTCAGTTTTGGATTTTTTATTTTTTTTCCTTTTACGAATGTAGAAAGGCATTGGAATATCTTCAGTATAGTACTGATCTAACGGAAAATTATTGATAACTGATAAATAGCAAAAAATAATTTACGCATATGAAAATAACAGATTCGCGATAATGCGAAAGATAGATAAGTATTTTGTTCTGGAAAAAACAAGCGCTTCTATATTTGCGTGTTTGTTACATCAGATTGAATATGCTCTGATGTTCAATATTACTTGTACATAAAATACATGTGTGTAAGGTCAAGTTATTTACTGGTATGGTTAGCGTTTTCCACTTTATTCTATAATATCTATTTATTGATTTATTTCTACGTTGTTTTTTTTTGTTTGAATGTATACACACTCCGCCACATATGGTTATAGACAGTTTCAACTATTTAGGTACGTTCAGTAACGATGTATTCTTGGTGAATTCGTGTCTTCCTTCCTTTGTTAAAAGGTCTCGTTTGTTAAACTTGAAATTCGTTATTATCTTTTCATGCTTTGTTACGACCAATGCGTCGCGCTTAAAAACAAAAATAAAATTCTAAACGCTCCCCGGAGCAGACCCGGTCTCGGACAACTAAAACCGCCCCTGCCCGTTCTTGCCAACGTCCAACGGCCTACCCGGTTTCTGAGGGTGCCTCAGCCCAGGGGTGGGGAGACCCAGAGGTAAGTAAGTCAACCTAAAAAAGATGATGGTCAAGGGCGCCACCGAATTTATGCCGCTGGACGTCGCAAACTTGGAAACTTTGACGAAAATAATATATATATATTAAAAAAAGGCAAGTAGCGTGGGGACAGAAGGCCGGTTCCGTGACAGAGACTCGTTCCACTCTCGAGGATCGAGAAACGAGAAAAAAAACTACGTTGTTTCCAACCAAACAAATCCTATTTATTGTCTGACTCCGTAAATGAGATAAAAAAAAACTTGTTACAAATATTGAAATGGTGAACTTATGATTAAGTTATAAATTCACTTAGTAACCAAGTGTAATATATATTAAAGAATACTTAAATGGATACATTGAATTTAAATTATGCGGCTGAAGGCCAGTCAAAAGGAAATAAAAAAACAGATTAATTAGGAACAATGTGATGTAATTCAAATAAATCGATATATAGAATATTTACAGTGCGGCTGATGGCCTTAGTTCGCCCTAAAAAAAAATACGTTCCTTTCTTTCTTGTTGGTTCACAATGTATATTACAAGTTCAACAATTCGTTGAAATAAATCGATCTTAAGCTAGGAAGTTTTAAATTCAAATAAGTTTTAGCAAAATATGTAATGCATATAATTAAAGTATTCAAATCAATTAGCAAAAATATGTAATGCATACAATTAAAGTATTCAAATAATATACATGAATAAAAGCAAGTTGATATTGAAAAGTTTACAACAGTTCGTGAAGCGAACGAAGAAAAGTATAAAAAAATGGTAATAATAATATATATATGAAATAAAATAAGAAAACGGTGAATGACAAGACAAAAATAAATTAACAAAATGAGAGCTTATCTGTCGGGTGGAACGGGTATTGTGTCCCTTCCCCCTTCCAAAAAAAGCATCACTTGCGGGAACAATCAGGTGGTTTTTTTTGTTATTCCTCGCCCGTCGGGTACACCATCTAAATAAAGAAATAAACAACGAAATAAGCGAAAGGGAAAAAAAACAAAGAAAGCCCATATACATACTGAAGAATGCGTTCGATGGCGGTGAAATTAATGAGGTGCTGTTTAACGTGCTATATATTTCTTATCCCATCACTTCAAATCCTCTAAGTGAGATATCGCATTAGCGAATAATTTCGATATAAAGATCGATTAAATCCCTCACGGGGCCGTAATTATAACAATTACAATAAGGCTACATCGATCAATATCGGTGATGGGAGAGAACGTAACCACGTTTTAAAGATCGGCCACTAACGACGGAATGTCTAGAGCGAGGCTCGTACTTTTCTTTTGAAAAAAAGCGAGCACCGAGTTTCGAGAAAAAAAGAAAAAAACTTGAAAGAAATTAAATATATATTAAAATAACGAATAACGATACCTATACAGGTAGGTTCGTTGGAAATGAAGCGAAATATATTGAAGATATCATTAATAATATTACAAAATAACGTGATGAAGCGTTGAGCGTTATGGACATGTAACAGCTTTTACAATGTTGTTTTTTTTTTAATTTACTTTCAACCAATTAACATGGTTGGAGGCAAATCTTCTGTCACTAACTTTGTGTAACTTACGCAGTATACAGACTGTTAATTAATGTCGGGGATATATTACACAGAGAGATTCCTCGTCTGATTCTAACACGAAAAGTTTCTATAAAGTTATGGTCTAAAATGCTTCCTTTTTGAAATAGAGTGTTTTTTTTACCCAACGATTTTAAAATTACAGGATCAAAATTTGACGCGCTGTATAACAAGTCCCTATAACGTACACAAGAATTTTAAAATTACAGTATCAAAATGGTTTTGATTGTATCCTTAAATGATGTTTGACATATTGTTTTGATGTTTGACTTGAATTGGTTTTCAGTTGGAGTTATTATGGTCAATTTTACAAATGAAGAATATGCAGACATACATTCTATGGATGGGCTTGCAAATGACAATACTTACGAAGCCAGAAGGTTTTATCAACAGCATTATCCCAATCGTGTAATATCTAATATAGTTCGAATAGTCGAGGCAAGATAAATATTGATGCAAGTATTTTATGACGTATTATTACGTCAAACTACCAACTCTAAAATACGTATTTGCCATTGTCCATAATATATGTAAATTGTGTTTAATAATTTATAGATTAAGGCGTAAGTGATTGAGATTGCTACATTTTGGCGCATATTATCACTTTCAATATTAAATTATTTTAAAACACTATTACCAATAAACGCAAACCGAGTTATTCTCATATATTGGTATGAAAGTACATCGTTGGGGCTTTGTATCTGTCAGACATTTCTGATATTTGCGTTGTACTTGTGTCGTTCGTTTAGGTTATAATTAGAGAACGGACGCAATTTCCATTAAACGCAATCGGCAATTGGAATTATGTATAACGTCGCTCAGTACATCCCGGCGTAATTCAATGAAGTATTTGTTTGACTTACTCGGACACCTGGTCTCGCCGCGATAACAATGGACAAGCCAGCTATTGTGTTCGAAGAATATAGTGTTTTTTAAAGTGTTTTCATGAGCGTAGATAGAAGCGGGGTTTTTATAATGTATTTTATTTATTAGTTTATATTTCGTAAGATAAATAAAGTGCTGTGAGTAAATTTCTTGTTTTCATAGTTTTAACTGTTAATTACATCGTAATTTTTGTGATAGATCCTGTTTAATATCGTTTGATTGAATCTATTTCTACCAATTATTTCGACGTAAGAGTGTGAATTGAATTTCGTTCAGTTTCAATAACTTACGCACACATTTTTAGTTTTCATTTATTTAGATCTAGAGCATTGTTTAAGTTACTTTTTCAGACATGATATGGAAGAATGTCGAGAACGGCATTGTAAAACAATGGCGAGTTGGATTGACGGTCATACTGATTGTATGTCCATTGTCAGTGATTCGGAAATTTATTAGAAAATCCGCAAAATATCGTCAAAAATTCGTCACATAGGATCGCAAATACATCTGAACTCTGTAAAACTTTTATGGCGGCTAATATTCCATTAAATAAACTTAGCAATCCCACTTTAAAAATATTTCTGAAAAAATATACTGGTCGAAATGTTCCTGATGAATCAACTTTACGCAAATATTATGTTTCTAGGTGCTATACGAGAACAGTAGAACGCATTAGAAGCCATCTTATAAATCAATACATATGGATAAGCGCCGACGAAACGGTGGATATGTTAGGACGCTGTGTGGTAAATTTTGTAGCTGGTGTACTACATCGAACTATTCCCTATAACTAATATGTAATAGCAACAAGTGTTATAAATAGAGTTGATGCGGAAACAGTTGCTGAAAGCATTAAGGAGAATATGCAAAAAATGCTTCATTCGGACGCCACGTACAAAGAAAAAATACTTTTATTTGTCAGTGATAGTGCTGCGTATATGTTAAAAACAGGCAGACTATTGAAGAAAACATATCCTAATATGCTGCATATTACTTGTGTAGCACATGCTCTCCACAGAATCTGTGAATATATCAGAGACACTTTTCCGGAAGTTGATAGACTTGTATCAACTTTTAAAAAAGTTTTCAGAAAAGCACCATTGAGAGTAGCTCTTTTCAGGGAAAAATTTCCATCTCTGTCACTGCCTCCCACTCCAGTAATAACTAGATGGGGAACACGTTTGGAAGCTACTAGTTATAATGCTGAGAATTTCGATAGTCTAAAACATTTCGTAACACTGCTAATGGAGGATGCTAGAAGTATTGGTGAGTGCAAGGAGCTCACACAAATCCCAAATTTAAAAAATCAGTTGTACTTTCTTCACGAACACTTTGGAAAATTGCCAAAACTAATCACTTATTTTCAAAATCGAAATCTCAAATTAATTGACGGATTAACCACATTAGATGTGGCTGTTAATAATTTGAAAAGTATTCCAAGTGACTTCGGATGTGGCCTTCGGCAAAAGTTTGAAGCAATTCTTAATAGAACTCCAGATTTAATTACATTGCAGCAATTATGTATGGAGACAATTCCACAAAATCTAACGGCTAAATATGAAGAAATAAAAGAATATTTCCAGTATGCACCTATAACCAGTTGCGACGAAGAAAGGACGTTTTCTATTTATAAGGATGTACTTAATTCAAAGAGAACAAAATTGACAGAAGAAAACCTTGAGAAACTATTGCTAGTCAATATTAATACTCTTTACTCAACTTGAACGACAAAATGAACAAATAAAAATGTTCCAATTATAGAAATAAAATTAAAAACTTTAAAAATACAACTTTTCAACAAATACATATGTATTTCGTAATTTTATAGATCACCACCCGTTCGTTTTCCAATTATATAAATAAAATTATATATTTTAGAAATACAGCCTTTCGCCAGTACTGCACTGGGTGGTAAGCGTGTCCGATCTTTGGTTATAATAGTTTATTCAACACCTATTTTGTCTACGATATTACGTATTTTGTCAAAATTAGTTCTTATTAGAACTTCTAGTAAATACTCACGATATTTTGTGACTGTATTGCGCTAAAATGCCGAAGTATATGCGTAAACAAGCTAAAGAAATGGTTGCATCGTTAATAACGTTCTTTGAACAAGTGCGTGACAGTATTCGCATTCACGGGCAACCTTTGATACCTTTTGAAGCAGTAAGGGAAGCAAGTGGTGTATTTTCATAAATATAGTGTTCAAGGAATGAAAACTTTTGTAATTTTAGCGTGTTGCCGCAGCTTTGAATATCAGCATATCTTCTGTTAGTGCAATCTCACAAGCAGTGAAAAACAATGAATCCCTCACTGATCCGAAAGCAAATCGACAAAAGTCTAAACCTGTGTTAGATATAGATGATGCTACAAAAACATCTATAAGGAATGTGATATATGAAATGTAGCGTACTAGTAAGTACATTATATACCATTTTTAATTTACTTCTAAATATTTTATACACATTGCACGGCATAGTGTGATACAAATTTTGAGGGATAGGGACATATTTCATGGAAGTGTCTCTTCTCTAGGGACTATTTTGAAACAAATAGGTTTTCGTTGGCGCAAAGATAATGCTCGACAATGATTGATTAGCAATCTAATATCCTACCACAAGCTGGAAAAAAGAAAACATTCAAAACTGACTACAAAATGATAAGATTTCTTTCGAAGCTGATATGTTAAAAATACAATTGCTTCATTTAGTTTCACGTATATTTAATTAATTAAAAATAATTAATAATTAGTACATTATAGGAACAAGCCTCAAAATTCATATGTAGTTGATAACCTTGCAGAATACTACGGTCATAAAGTTCTGCGACTACCTCCTTATCATTGCATATTTAACCCTATAGAAAATATTTGGGAATCACGAAGACGTATTATGATAAACGCATTGGTCGAGATGGGTTTGGTGGTGACAAATGTATTAAGATGTTAGAAGAAGCCTTAAGCACCATCAGAAAGACAACGTGGGAAAATGCAATTCATCACACAGACAAAGCAAGTTTAAAGTGGTGGGATAGGGAGGTAGGATTTGATAAAGAAGATATCAGCTCAATAATCATACACTCGGAGAAACTGACTCAAGTGACAGTGATATGAGTGAATAAGCAATTATAAATGAAGTAGGAAAGTCAGTGTCTTTAGAATAAACTAAAAATAAATATTACATTAGAAAAACATGTTTGGTATTATAAAAAAATTAAATTTTGTTTAAAAGATAGATACGTGGATATGTTTATGCCATAAAGTTATAGCATATACAGTGTGTTTCACTTTTCATGGGGACACCTAAACAACTTTTTTATTTTGGAAGCAATCAATATAAAATTTTTATCAGTTGTGTAGGCCCTGACAATGCACCTTTTTGTATGAATAGAGTTTTTATAAAGTCAATATCTAGCCAACTATAATTAAAATAAAAACTAGTGTTTCAAGTAATGTCATACTGGCGATTAAGATAGAGCAAAAAAAGTATTAGGGAAAGTTTTTACAAATCACTCAAGAACCCTTAATACCAAATTTCGCGGAAAAATTCTCGTTTTTAAATTTTTCTACATTTTTATGCTATCAGCAGATAATAGTTTGTTATAGTGCCATGAATCAAGAAAATAATTTGTCAGTTCAAATGTCAAACGTAACAACAGTTTACTTCAATTGAAACTATTGAACTTTGCCGAGCAATGGCCGATAGACATTTAAGTATTGCCCAAAAAGTAGAAATTATTCGAATTGTTGATGATAATGTACGTTCTACCCGAGAGGCTGCTAGATAGTTTAACGCGAGATATCGTGAACGTCCACCCATCTGTCATCGAACTGTTGCATACTTGAATAATATTTTCAAATGATAAAAACACACACAATGTTGTATTATATTTACACTTTATTTAACAATATTTAATAATATGTAACAGCTGTTTCACCGTACAACGGTTTCTTCAGATATAACAAGCGGTACTGTAAAACATTTTACTTAATCGTATATATTTTTTATTTTATGACTTAATGGTATTCTCAGAAATTGGAAACCGAAATATTTTTACCCGCCTCTTTTAGTATAAGGGATACATAGATAACATAAATTATATTATAAGTGACACATAACTAACAAAACATTTCAATCAAAAATAGGAAATAAGTTCAACAGAGGGGAGGAATTAAGGTATGTTTTGTCATTTAATAATTTATTTGAAAATTTTTGTTTATTAATTTCCATTGCTTCTAATAAATCGAGTTTCTTACTTTTCTTAAATTCATGTAGGATCTTGAAATTATTATTAAAACTATGGTTTTCTTCAATTAAATGGTTGGAGTATGCTGAATCTGTTTTCCCATTTCTAAACGAATAATAATGTTCGTATATGCGCTTTTTGAACGTTCTACCTGTTTGCCCAATATATGTTTTAGTACATGTACCACAAGTTAGTTTATACACACCTGACTTATTATGATGTGCTGTTTTACTTTTATTGTTTTTGATGTAGTTACTAATATGGTTGTTGGTTTTATATGCAATTTTTATATTTTGTTTTCTTAAAATTTTATTTTGTCTGCCTAGGTAAGTAATAATTTTAAATTTCTTGTCATGCTCTTTAGTAATCGGATATATATCTTGTATTGCTTTAGTTTCTCGTTTTTTGGATATTATTTTGTCTATTATGTTCGGGTCATAACAATTATTGATTGCAATCTGTTTTATAATGTTGTATTCTGAATTACAGTCTTCTATTGACATGGATATATTTAATAGTCTATGAATCATACTATAGAATGCTGCTAATTTATGTTGAATTGGGTGCATTGATTTATTATGTATTGTTATGTCTGTGTGCGATTCTTTATGGTATATCGAGAATTTTAGTAGGTTATTGCTTCGCTTAATCGTTAAATCTAATTCCAATTTCTGAGAATACCATTAAGTCATAAAATAAAAAATATATACGTTTAAGTAAAATGTTTTACCGTACCGCTTGTTATATCTGAAGAAACCGTTGTACGGTGAAACAGCTGTTATATATTATTAAATAAAGTGTAAATCTAATACAACATTGTGTGTGTTTTTATCATTTGATATGGATTTACATCAAGTAAAGGCAAAATCGATTCAATTTAACATTTTCAACACTACTGAAGATGTTACTAAACCACGTCAACGATAATTGAACAATCGAGAACACTATTTCGATGCAGTAATATTAGCAATGTATCGTAATAATCCTCACGCGAGTTTGCGAGATATGGCTAGACATTTAAATATCTCTTACTCCAAAATTTGGAGATGTCTCCGTCGTCACAAATGAAACTGTATAAGCCAAAATATTTTTACACACCCTTGAAGAAAGAGATCTCAATAGAAGAATGGAGTATTGTCTATGGGCTCAAGGCGATTTTAGAAATGACAGAGAATTTAAGAAAAAAAAAAATTAGTGTGTAGTGAAGCTACCTTCACTACAAATGGTATTGTTTCATCCCAGAATTGTAGATACTGGGCAACAGAAAACCCAAAATGGGTTATCAATTGTAAAAGGCAATATATGCAGAAAGTTAATGTGTGGTGCGGAATTTTAAATACACAAATCATTGGCCCGTTTTTCGTTTTTGATACGCTAAATGCAGAAAGGTTTTTAAATTTTTTAAATACGGAATTAATTGATGTGCTTGATGATTTACTATTGCATATAAGGGGAGATTTACACTTCCAGCTAGATGGATCCCCAGTTCATAACGCAAGAATAGTGCGAGCATGGTTAGACGATAACTTTCCGTTAAGATGGATAGGCCGTAATAGCCCTTTAGTAGAGTGGGCTCCGAGATCACCTGACATTACACCACTCGACTTTCTTCTTTGGGGGACTATTAAAAATGCTGTGTATACATCTAGACCTCAAAACATACAGGAACTGCGTCAGAAAATCCGACAAGCCTGTCAAGAAATTTCTCAAGTATTACGACGGCTTATACTGAATCACAAAAGGCGATTGGAAAAATGTATCCGTCTTCAAGGTGATGTAGTTGAAAAAGATCCTATTTAAAATATTGTTCGTTAAATTGCTGCTTTTGTTTTGTTTGTTCTTTAATGTTCAATAAAATTTGTGAATTGTTTTCTTGCTTCATGGCACTCTTGTTATTGCAATAACAAACTATCATCTACTGATAGCATAAAAATTTAGAAGAATTTAAAAATGAAAATTTTTCCGTGAAATTTGGTATTAAGGGTTCTTTGTAAAAACTTTTCCTAATACTTTTTTGCTCTATCTTAATTGCTAGTATGACATTTTAATTATAGTTGGCTAGATATTGACTTCATAAAAACTCTATTCATACAAAAAGGTGCATTGTCGGGGCCCACACAATTGATAAAAATTTTATATTGATTGCTTTCAAAATAAAATAGTTATTTAGGTGTCCCCATGAAAAGTGAAACACACTGTATATGTACCTACATATAACTTATGCTATATTGAGGATATTTTACAATATATATCATAATATTTTATTTTGTAAATCACTATACACCAATAAAATTAATTTTGTTTATTTTACTTCTTATTACGTTATAAATAGCAATATTTATTTCGGTTTATGTTATCTAATACCATATTCGTATCGAGAATGTTGCTAAACTTAACCTAATGTTCATCTATTCACTGATAAGGACAAATCATATGTAATTGTCAAATTATTGAAGAAAGTCGCTAAACATAACCTAATGTTCATTTATTCACTGACAAGGACGAACCATAGATGATTGTCAAATTACCTTGGCAAACGCGCAATATATTACGTCATTAACGATCAATTACGTGCAATGATATTTATCTTGCCTCGACTATAGTAAGACATTTTCACGAATTCACCATCGTCTATGTGAAACTGGAACTTTTAACCGAGCGAACCATCTAGCAGGAGCACCTGAAGATATCAGGACTCCGGGAATTGAGGAAGCAGTTTTGAATGCTGTTGGAAATGATCCTAGTATGAGTACAAGAAAAAAAGCATCAGTATTGGCAATCACGCATGTTCTTGTATGGAAAATCTGAAAAGATTATTTTATTATATCCCTACGATATTCAAAGGGTATAAGCTCTTCTTCCCCGTGATTTTCAATTACATCAAAACTTTTATCAGTGGTTTTTACAAATGTTGCTTGAAAATCCCTTATTCGATCAACAAGTATTATTTTTTGATGAAGCAAATTTTTTAAGAAATTCTATCCGGAATTTTCACAATAACCATTTGTGGGCTGAAGAAAATCGACACGCAATAAGTGAACAAAATTACCAAGAACAATGTGTGGGCTAGTATAATGGGAGATGTTTTGATAGGGTCATTTTTCCTGCCAAGAAGAATCAACAGCTATTGTATCTTGAATTTTTTCAAGAGCATCTCCTTGACAATATCCCACTCAACATGAGAAATGAAGGCTGATTTATACAAGACGGTGCCCCTGCACATTTTAGTATTAAAGTCCGCCAGTTTTTGAACAGAACATTCTACGATCGTTGAATAGGTCGAGGTGGACCTCGACCGTGGCCAGCTAGGTCCCCTGACCTATTTTCTTCTTTTGGGGATACCTAAATTGTTTAGTTTACAACACGGCAAGAAACACAGAAGAAGAGCTAACAAATGGAATCGCCGCTTCATTCTAGACTATTCAAAACACCCCAGAAATATTCCAAAACGTCTGTCAATTAATGAGGAGAAGAATTGATGCGTGTATTCGAACAAGAGGATCACATTTTTAACATCTTTTATAATTTTTGTTTTCAAGTTTTTATTTAATATTTTCATTAATTATCATTGCTATTAATAATAATTAATTATTGCACTATTACGATTTAATTTTTAATTAAAATAAAAAGTTATTATACAAGGCGTCAAATTTGGATCCTGTAATTGTAAAATTGTTGCGTAAAAAGAATATTTCGAAAAAGAAGCATTTTAGACTATAACTTTATAGGAGCCTTTCGTGTTAGAATCAGACGAGGAATCTCTCTGTGTAATATCTCCCCGACATTAATGAACACCCTGTATAGGTGAAGCTTTGGACACTCGACAAGTTCATGTTATCTATACCGATTTCAGTAAAGCTTTCGATACAATTGACCACTCTCTATTGCTGTCGTAGGTGCTTCACCGAAAACTGAATTCTTTTTCAAAACCTATTTATTGAATCGATCATACTATGTACAATATAACGGATATAATTCCAATCTGTTTACCGCTATAACTGCCGTTCCTCAAGGCTCCAATTTAGGTCCGCTACTCTTCAACGTATATATTAACGATCTCTTGGCGTTTCTAGATTGTAAAGTTCATTGTGCAGATGACTTAAAAATCTTTCATAACATCACTTCTGCCTACTTCTGCAGAAGAATCCTGACACTTATTCACGAATAGTGCATAAATAATCGAGTGTGTTTAAATGTTGACAAACGTGCAATTCCTTCTCTATACGTTCGAGTATTATTTACTTTAATTAGACAGTTTTCAATGATATAATTCCCAGGGTATCACAATTTTGAGATCTTGAACTGCTCTTTGATTCTCATTTGTCTTTCAGTCCATATATTACATTTGTTCATCAGCATCTAAGTCTCTAGCTTTTCTTATTAGGTCTTGTCGTACTTTTGACAATGACACATTAATAATTCTGTTATAACTAAGCTAGAGTATGCATCTGTAGTTTGGTAACCTGGATATATACAATATATATACATATACAGGGTGAGTTTTTTTGAATGTTTGGCATTGGGATCTCAGAAACTACTGGAGATAGAAAAACGCTTAAATGGGGAAAGATGCGCAGTTTTACGAGTTTGATTTAAAACTGCTTTTGTTTCTCCGATAACTTTCATGGCTTATTAGATATTCAAAGAAAACTAAATTTTACGATTTTCTTTAAACATGCTTATCATCGTTAATAGTAATTTTAGAGAAAAAGTGTTCCGACAAAAGTTTTAGATAATTTTACGCCAAATAAAACTATGTAGCTAATATTTTTTTTTCGTTCACCATTATCGAGTTATGACACAAGCTTGTGTTTTTTTAAATGGAGACCATAGTTGGTTTTGACATCATTAAAAAGCTTATTTTTTGCTGATTACAATGATATAACGTTTGATATGGTTATTTTAAAAAATAAAGAGGATATAGACATTTCTATGATTGTTCACTTTGTAAGATAAAAACTTAAAAAAAAAAATGTTTGGTGTTTTGTGATTCAAAAAACGAAAAATCTGAGTTACAATAGTGTTCGTTGGAGCAGTCGAGATAAATATACTAACATTGCTTTCACGTTGAGTCACAGAAGTGAGAGCTGTTAATTTTTACTTTTAAGTCAAGTTAATTGTCAAAAATTGACAATTAACTATTAATTAATTGTAACTTAACTATAAGCGGTGCGAACGGCCGTTAATCATAAGTTTGCATTGGCTATGGAATTTTCTAACGTAGAAAAGCGTGATATGGTTGAATGTTACGTTTAGTGCCAGAAAAATTCTACTAGAGCTTGCTGAAGTTTATTTTTGGTTTTATTTTTAAATAACAAACAGATTTAAAACGTTTTCTTATAAAATTTATTATCATAATTATATTTGGATCTAGAAACTCATTGAAATACTCCTGAACTAAATTAAAATTAACCGATGCCCAGAAAACAAGTACAGGTACAACCATTTAATATTTACCTATATTATATGCTATGTTCCAATTAAATTACTTGCCAATCTTCTATTACAAAAATTAAGTCAAACACACAGTATAGTGATTGACATAAATTTTTAAACACCCTATATATTGATGGGCAAAAAAATTAAGACCCTGTATAGTATTGATGGAGAATATTTTCAAGAGACCCTATATATTGAATGAATTTTTAATTTCCATGCCGTCGTCAGGGCCATCTACCTGAGGTCGGTGGCCACGTTCTGAACTAAAAAGTAGATAGGGTAATTTCTCGTTATCTGGGCTGCGTGACCTCCAGGAATTAGGTCCCAAAACCGGCGAATCATATCTATTATTAGTATAATGTTATCCAATTCGTGGTTTCAAAACCGTAGGGCTGTCATTTGGCAGCTGTCAAATATTTATGTCAATCGAAAAGACAAATTTTGTGTTGAATGTTTGCCATGTACGAAAATGCATCAAATAATAACAGAAAAGCTCGTTAAAATTGTTAAAACGTACTACAAATGTGGGGATTCAAGCGTAGCCACGTTTCGCGCAATAAGAAGCGACTTTGGCCGTCATAATAATCCTATTGTGCAACCAATTGGCAAGATAGTGAAAACATTTGAAGAAACGGGTACCATATTAGATATTCAGAGGCATGTGCATCATCGTAATGTACGCTCTGCTGAAAATATCGCTGCCGTGAGTGAAAGTGTGGCCGAAGAGCCGAGTTTGTCGATTTCACAGCGTTCTCAGAAATTGGGCCTGTCTTACGGCTCATTAAAGTAATTAAAGCCTGCTGACCATCAACAACGCAGGAGATACGACAAATGGGTCCTTGAGCTACAGGCCATAAATGATGATTTTTTGAACAAAATTCTCTTCAGCGATGAGGCGCATTTCTCACTTAGTGGGTACGTAAATAAGCAAAATTGTCGCAATTTGGACTCCGAAAATCCGAAAATAATTGAAGAGAGTCCGTTACATCCTGAAAAAATGACTGGGTGATGCGCACTATAGTCTGGAGGCGTCATAGGGCAGTATTTCTTCGAAGATGAGGAGGGAAGAGCGGTTACTGTCAATTCGGAGAGATATGGTCGAATGATAACAGATTTTTTGTGGACTTCGATTGAAGATATGGACTTGGACGATATGTGGTTCCAGCAAGACCGTGTAGCAAGCCACACAACACGACCGATTTTTGCTTTATTGCACGAGAAGTTTTCTGGTCGTCTAATTTCACGTTTCAGCGAAGTCAATTGGCCACCGAGATCAGGCGATTTGACGTTGTTAGACACTTTTGTGGGGCTACGCAAAACACCGTGTTTATGGAACAATCCGCTAACTTTAGAGCATTTGAAAGACAACATTACTCAACTGATGACCGAGATACCGGCCGAAACGTGCCGAATAGTGGTCTAAAATTACCTCAAAAGGATCGAGTGTTGCCATAAATCCCGAGGCGGCAATTTGAGTGATATTGTAAAAAAAAAGAATTTCGTCAAAAATTAAATTTTACGTTTTTTTTTTAATTTAAAAATGGATAATCAAGTATTTATGATCATTAATGATGTTAATTCAAGCGGTCGTGATAAGCTTTAAAATCGAGCGGCGCATTAATCTTAAATTCCTCGCGAATGTTTTCAATTGTTGAAGGAAATGCTTGGAAATAGTTGTAAAAGACGCACTCTAAACTATGTTTTTTATAGTAGGCCACAGAAAAACCACTAGGGGCGAGATCTGGTGATCGCGGTGGCCAGCTTATTGGATCTTCTCTCGAAATCCACCTATGAGTAAATATCCTATCTAGGTGCGCTCTTGCAGCAGCTCCGTAATGTGCCGGTGCACCATCGTCTTGGTACACAATCTGTTTATGAAGTTACCTGGTAGGCCTTCAAGTAATATTGATAAATTATTTTGTAGGAAGTTTCTATAAATTTCACAATTTAAAGTATTGTTAAAGAAGAATGAACCTATAATAGTGTTTCCTATGATGCCTCCCCAAATATTAACACTTCATTTGTGTTGATACAAAATAAGTTGCACAAAATGAGGGTTACTTGTGCGACAGTACTGTGAATTTTTTCTATTAATTATTCCAGAATTTAATATTCCATAGGTGAAGCCAATATTGCTTCACATATGGAATACACATAAAAATACTTACGTCTTGTGGTAAATACCCGAGTGGAATTTCAACAAATGACAGTAATCTCGTCAACTTCCGGAATTCTGAATACTGTTCACCTATATATGTAAAAAATTTAATTAACAATTGCATTAATTTACGAAAAGGTGTCTCTGATATATTCACATATTCTGTGGGAGCATGTGCTACACAAGTGATAAGCAGCATATTAGGATATGTTTCCTCAGAGATACCTTTCCGGAAGTTGATAGACTTGTATCCGCTTTTAAATAAGTTTTCAGAAAAGCAACATTCAGAGTAGCCCTTTACAGAGAAAAACTTCCATCTTTGTCACTGACTCCCTCTCCAGCAATAACTAGATGGGATACATGTTTGGAAGCTCAGTTTTTTTTGCAGAGAATATCGATAATTTACAAAATTTCTTTACATGTTTATAAATGACGATGCTCGACGTATTTCTAAATCCAAGTAACTAATACAACGCTAAGAAATAAGTAATTAAACTTCTGGTTTCAAAAATTCTCTTATTGTAAATTCACTACAATATTGTTTCGCCATACAATGGTTTCATCAGGTGGATGAAATACTGATGCATTGTATGGCGACACAATATTGTAGTGTATTTACAATAAAAGAATTTTTTAAACCAAAAGTTCAATTACTTATTTCTTAGCGTTATAATGAAGTTTCAACAAGTATCTCCTTCGTCAATTAACTAAACTACTCAAAAATGAATAAGGAATTAGATCTTTTTTTAACAGATCTAATTAATTCGATTAAATTTAACGTATTTTCTCAAACTATAGATAAATTAGAAGGCCCACAGTCGTTTGTGGACATTTTATTTGGTAAATGTCTTTTCTGTGTGATAAAATATTGAATCTTGTATTTTAACCTTAAATTAATTTAGAATACAAAATTATAAAAATCGCATTTTTTGACAAGTAGTATTCATTTTAAACGTCATTTCACATTTTCACGATGCCAAGACGTCATTTAAATAAAGAAACTTTTGATTTAATTGCGTTATTGCATCAGCGAGGGCAATCTGGAGCAGAAATTGCCGCAATTTTTAATGTGTCTCCAAGTGTTGTTAGTAGGGCTCTAACAAGATTCCAACAGATAGGATCTGCAAGGAGAAGACCCGGTAGTGGATCTGAGAGGAAAACAAATCAGAGACAAATCCGCTACATACGAATTCAGACAAGGATGAATCCGTTTAGAAGTGCTGTATGGTTGCAAACACGTTACGTGCCACCACTGGAGTTAGAGTTTCGTATCAAACAATCAGAAACCGTCTGAGGGAAGTGGATCTTCATAGCTCCAGGCCTGTGAGACGCCCAAAATTAACTAATGCCAATAGAATGGCTAGAAGAACTTGGGTTAACCAACGACTAGCAGAAAATTTTCAATGGGAGCATGGTTTATACATCGATGAATCCAAATTCTGCTTATTTAGTGATAATCATATAGTAAGGGTCTGGAGAATTCGAGGAGACCGTTATAGACGCGAGTTTACAAAAGCTGTGGTGCCTTTTGGCGGCGGTGGTATCATGGTGTGGGCGGGCATTAGTTTGAATGGACGTACGAACCTCCATCTCTTTGAAAACAATGTCAATGGACACATATACAGAGATGACATTATTCAGCAATATGTGGTCAACTTTCGTGAGGCTGTGGGTGAAACCATGGTTTTTATTGATGATAATGCAAGACCTCATCGTGCACAAATTGTAATGCAAGCAATAAATGACCTCCATATTAACCATCTACCTTTACCACCAACGTCTCCCGATTTGAATCCAATTGAGCACATTTGGGACAGACTTCAAGAACAGCTCAACGAACATAATCTACCCCCAGTTAACGTGCAACACTTGCGGGAAATTTTACCGCTGTGTTGGAGAAGAGTGTCACAAGAACACATTAATAATTGCATTATGAGTATGCCCCGAAGATGTACATCTGTGAGAGATGTCCGTGACCATTATACACGATTTTAGAATTAATTGTTACAGAAAAATGTTTATTTTAGCAATTGTTAAAAATGATGCTTATTTCATTTTTGATAATTTCTTAGTAATCTAACGATTTTTCTGAATAAATATACTTGAAAATTTTAAATTGTTGTGTACAATTATGTATCTAATATAATACACTACAAATATTTACCCATACTATCTAAAAAATACAAAAAAGTAAAAATTCCTTATTCATTTTTGAGTAGTTTATTTAACTAATACAAATTCGAAATTTAAAAAATCAATTGTACCTGTGTGTGGCTATTAATAATTTGAAAAATATTGCAAGTGACTTCGAATGTGGCCTTCGGCAAAAGCTAAGCGCAGTTTTAAATATACAGTGTGTCCACAAATTCATTCTCAACATGGGGATCTCGCTTATTATGAGAGATAAGGATTTGGTTAAATGGGACCAAATACTCCAGAGGTAAAGTTGTACCAAACCCTATACGCTAGCTTTGAATATTTAACGTGCTTCGGGCGCTATTGCAAAAAACGTGAATGTTTGTTTTTTCGATTTTCTTTAATAAGTAATTTATTTTTAAAGTAAGACAAATTTAGTTTGCACTTCCTTAAGGTACTTTTCTAATAGGAATCTGGTGGTGTATTTAGATTTTTGAATACTGCTATAGTAGTTGAGCTACGATGGTCAAGTTTCATTTTTCTTATGGGGTCATAGTTAGCTATGACACCGTCGAAAACAATTTTTCTTTCCCTTTTCAAAAGTGTATAATTTGTTATACCTGATACCAAAACTAATTCCAAAAATTAAAAAAAAAACAACATATTGTTATATTAGCAGGTTAGAGCGGTTGTGGCATTTGTCAATAGAAGGAACAAGGAAAGGAAGAAAACTTTATTTTGTAACAATTATTTAGTAAATTAAAAACACAGGCAGCTCAAAAAGTACTTAGATACTATTTAAAAAAAATTATAATAACAAATTATAAAAAATGTTCAAACAGTTGACCATCATTTTCCAAACATAAATAGGATCTACGAATAGTAGATTTAACTTCATGTAAAATGCGCCTTGGAATAGCTCCACATTCGTGAACCACGCTTTCACGTAGTTCATTTACGTTATTGTAGCTGCGGGCATACACTTTGTCTTTAATGTAACCCCACAAATAGAAGTCGAGCGGCGTCAGATCAGGAGATCTTGGTGGCCATAACTGGTCCACGAGTTCCGATCCACCTGTTACCAAACCGCTGACTGAGGAAATTGGTTACAATTCTGAAATTATGTGCTGGAGCACTGTCCTGATGAAACCAACAATTATGAGCCTCTTGTAAAGGTAATTCACCCAGCAAATCTTCAAAATTATTTTGCAGTAAATGCAAATAAACGTTGGACATTAGTGTTTCATTAAAAATTATTGGGCCAATTAATCGTGATCCTAGTATGCCACACCAGACATTAAATCCAAAACGCACTTGATGTCGACCTGGTCTGATTACATGAGGGTTTTCTGTAGACCAAAGTCGTAAATTTTGTCTATTGAATAAACCATTGTTTGTGAATCTAGCTTCATCGGACCATAATATTTGAGAAGAAAAATTATCATTATCATAGCATAGCCTAGTGTACCATTCACAAAATTCTCTTCGTCTTTCATTAACCCCTTGGTCTTAAAGTGTATTTATATGGATATTTGTGGGAGGCCAAAATCTTATGAGCAGTAGATTTGGGAACGCCGGTGTTGTGTTGAATTTCCTGAACTGATGGGTTTGGATTTTCAACAACTGCTTGTAAAACATAGTTTTAGTTTCATTACTTATGCGCTGCGGTTTCGTATATGGCTTAGTAAATGATCTATGATGTATTAAATTTACCGTCAAATTTCTGTAAGTAGAAAGAAGGGGTTCTCAGGGTTCTGGATACTGGTTTATGTACATTTCGGCAGCTGTCGTCGAACTTTTGTGACGCAGAATGTAACAGGACAACATATAAAATTTATCACTATTACTAACTATTACTACATGACAGCAAAATTATTTAATAATAATCACTAAATTTAGTATTTAAATGGTACTTTATATTTTATTATGCTAGGTATTTATTTTGCTATTCGATTTGTAAACTTCACAGAACATAAACTAAATGTCAACTATAAACAAACACTAACAATGACAGTTGTATATTAGATTGTTTTGTTTCCAAAGTTTCCTATTGTCAAATTTCACAACCGCTCTAACCTACTAATTTAACAACATGTTGTTTTTTTAATTTTAGAAATTAGTTTTGGTATCAGGTATAACATATATATATACACCTGTATAATTGTTCGTATGTTTCTCATACGTATTGTTAATTATGTTTTATAATGACATGTTTTCAATGTCGAAACTGCAGTAACGTTATCTATTATAATAAAGTGATAAAAAAAACAAAGCAATAATTTTTTTATATGTCAAGTTGAGAATATATTTACTTTTCGTAAAAATTCCTTGGAAGATCTGTGGTAAATCTCGTTACATAAAAGATTTGTACATTCTGTATCTTATTCTGTCCATCCCGTTAGTTTCAAAAGTTCAGGAAACCCAAAGTAACCTTGTTTGTATATTGCTTCGCCTTTTTATTTACTCTTTTTACGAGTATTCCTATGAAATTTCATTCATCTCCTTCGGGACAATCTCGAGCTTGTTCTAAGTGGAGATGGTAGCTAAACTTTTTCTACTTTACTTACCAACTTTAAACTAACGAGTAATTAATTCGGTCAGTTATCATATACAATTTCGACAATTTCTTTATGTATAAAATGTTTTAAAATGTTTTTCTTGTTTAAATGTTCTTTAAAGTTATGAATGCTGTTCCAGGTTTCTATATTAAAAGTTAGTAATTAGTACTAAACGATAATTACATTTTGAATTTTGTTTCACAATTTCAGGTATTGATTTTTTACTATGTTTGCAAAGTACTAGTAGCTATTTTAGAATCAAGCGAAAATTATTTTAACTAAACTGATTTTTGTCTTCTAAATATGTTTGTACAGCTACCCTTTGCCAACCGCGGGATATGAATTTTTAAAAAGTTTACGCCTAACCACAGCTCATTAAAATTAAATTCCATGTAAAGTCTGGTGTTGGGTAAAGATTTATGTAAACAAGGCAATTATATAGAACAATATGATGCTTAGTATTTCGTATGTAAACGCGATAATATTTCAAGTAGAAAACTTCTTACACAGTAAAAACGCGCTTACTGTGAATATACAAAATTCCGTGAATGGCGCTTTACGATTGGAGAAGTAAATTGGTCGCGATTAATCAATTTGACGGACTTCAAAACACAACTGACATAAGTGAACGTGAGAGTCGACCAATCTTAAGACCAACCAACTTACATCCCCATTATATTCCCCTATTGCTATATCTTCCGTTTTTACTGTATTACTAGATTCTTATATAATTTATAAGAATCATCGACCATACTATATTAGTTAATAATAAATTAAAAAACAAACAAGTGGTCTGTCAATTAAAATTTATTTATTTTCTGTCTCTCTATATTTCGCAACAAATTCGTTACTTCTTCAGGAGATGTTACAAGATAAATGGAAAACAAGACTTCAAATAAATTAATGAATCTCACCCTCACAACCAGTAGGTGGGAAACATAGCTAAATGCCGTAACTTTTTATTCAAAAAATTATCGAAATATTACAAATACTATTTTAGAGTTCTTAGATGATTCAGATGCTATAAAAAAGCAAAAGAGTCCTTAAAAAATAATGTAATACCAAATTAATTGGCATTTATTGCAACAAATTTTTCTATAGAAGCAGAAACAATTTTGAAATTAGAAACAAGAGAACTGTTTTTTTTTGAGTGAATCTATAAATCCAATAAACAAATGCCATAACGCATTGTCAACTATTACAGGAGCTGGAGAAATAATGTTTAAAAAGCTTAGAAAAAATTAAATAATTAAAATTCTTTCAAAAGTTTCTAATATTTTGAAAGGGAAAACTGATTATTCAGATGCTATAAAAAATTAAACGTCTTCACAAAATAATGTAACATCAAATCAATTGGCATTTATTGCAACAAATTTTTCTATAGTAGCAGAAATAATTTTGAAATTAGAAACAAGAGAACTGTTTTTTGAGTGATTCTATAAATCCAATAAGCAAATGTCATAATGCATTGTCAACTATTACCGGAGCTGGAGAAATAATGTTTAAAAAGCTTAGAAAAAATAAATTAATTAAAATTCATTCAAAAGTTTCTAATATTTTGAAAGGGAAAACTGTAGATGACATTGAACTAGAGTCTTTGTAAGCATTGTAAATGATTAAAAAAATTCCTATTACTTCCGTCGACGGTGAACGATCTTTGGCTACTGTCAAACACTTGCGAGACGACATAACATTCATTTAAAATAGAAAATTTAGAAAAGCATCAGCAAAAAGTTTTCAAAATGATAACCGTTCACTTCTTAACAATATGCAAGTCTTTAAACAAATTTTTGAATGACACAAATTAATTGCACTTCCTCAATTATTCTCTGCCGTAATTCGTCCATATTATGCTACTTATATCTACTATAAACCACAGATTTTAAATGACCCCAACGGAAAAAATCTAGGGAGTTTAAATCTGGAGACCGTGCGGGTCATTCAGTGAATCCTATACGACCAATCCACCGATTTGGGAATGTTTCGTTTAAAAAACTTCTAACATTAAGGGCATAGCAAGGGAGTGCTCCATCTTGTTGGAACCAAGCACTTACAGGTAATTCCCCATCTTCCTCAATATTAGAAACAACCTGATCACTTAAAAGATCTAAATATCTCTGTCCAGTTAGTGTACCATGAATGAAACGAGGACCAATAATACGGTTCCTAAAAATACCAGCACAAACGTTTAATTTCTACGGATATTGTGTATGCATTCCTAGCATCCAATGAGGGTTATCTATTGACCAATATCGATAATTATGGCAAATAACATCCTCGAATTTATGGATAGGGATTATTTTGAATAGTGAATTTTGAAGGTATTACACCTTCCCGAAAGCATTCGTTTACCATATCTGTCAACGACTCCAATAGTTCTGGACAACAACATTTTGCTATTCATTCTATAAATATCTAGCCTTCAATATTTGCCTTTAATTTTGTGGACTTTTTTGTGGATTCTCTGCTTCATTTCCATTAATGTTTAGGTTAGAAAACATGAATATGGATTATTTTGATTTTTACTGATATATTGCTGGTTACTATCTTGCCGTCTCTGAGCTTGGCTGCGATTGTTAGCAATATTTCAGAAGTAGCTGTTTATGCTTAGTGCGTCAGCATTTGGTATTTGGAGTCGTTTCGATGGCGGATTAGCTTCTTTTTTTATAAAATCCCAGATCCCTTTTTGTATATTACTGGAGATACTTAGTGATTGAAGATAGTTACTCTGTTTTTCTTCTCTTGCCTTCCTGAGATAAAATTTCTTGTAATTGTTAAAGATTACTTCATCCTAGAGACGATTATAAGTTCCATGTATTAGATTGACCCTTTACTTAATTTGTCTCAACTCATTGCTGAAGTAGAAAGGTCGATTTGTTTTGGTAAGTTGAATTGGTCTACTTTGTCGACCTCATGTACTTATATACGAGGTCAGGTGGGCAAAAATTTATTAAAAGTTTGCGTTAGCGTTTTCCTCGCATCGCGAATTAGTCCATGACTGAGCTTCAACAATTTCCTTAAAAGTGTTATAATTTTGTTGTGTTGTGTTATAGTTTTGTTGTGATAGAATTGTAGGTTGACGATAATTATATTCGATTTCTCGGTTACCACTGATCCTAACGCTTATATTCATGGTAGTTTGATATAAGTGACGCAAATGCATTTAGCATCGTAGGTAGAAAAATTTGTGAATGCGTTGTCTATTCTAGTTCTTGATGTTCCTTGAATTTTTGTATAGTTATTTATTATAGGCTTTAGTCCAAACGTTAATATATATATATATATATATATATATATATATATATATATATATATTAGGGTGGGTCAATTTTTGTTTCGAAAAAGCGTATAGCAAAAAGTTAATCTATAGATGATTCTGAGTAAAAGTGCTGAAGAGACCATAGCTGTAAGTCGGATTTGGAGCCCCCGAAATTTTCAAAATATATATTTTCCTTGGTTCCTATGGAAATAAGTAAGAACCTTCTTTATCATAAATCAATTTCCAGTACTGATTTTTGTAGATCTCCAAGAAAATACTGCACGCGCTACGACACGTGTTTATTTATTTTAGGATAACATTTTATTATTGCGACGTTAACAATCACAGGCCTGTTATTGAATCGTATAACTTTTTTTAAATAAAATCAGTTTGTATTGACTTCAGGATTATATTTTTTCATAATCTGACAATCACATTCATAGATCTGTAACTTTGAAACAAATAAAAATTTTGATATACAAGTTTTGCGTTTCTGTTACTTGAAATGAAGTCTACTTTACACTACTAAAATTTGAACATAACGATACGGGACACTCGTATATATATAATATACATACACGTTGAACAGTATAAATGTTACACCTGAACCTAAATGTTGTGTACGAAAATAAAACTATGAGACTCTTCGTTGGATGACCAATATAATTTCATATAATCAAACGCATTATCTCATAAACTCAGGATGTGAGATTTTTTAATTACGGCAACAAGTGCCGACTACAGGCAAAATATTAACATATATTCCTCAATGCAACTTAAGGCTTCCCTGTGTATTCGGGACCACAATCCTAGTAGCTCAGTGGCATAGCAATGGTTCGGCAAGTCATGGACGTGGGTTCGAATCATGCTTAAGGGCGAATTTTTTCAATTAAGAAATTCGAATAATAAGCGTCGTAAAATGTAGAAAACAATATTTACATTCACATTACTTCCCGAAAATGCAATTAATTTGCAAGTTGTATGAATACTCTTACAATAATTTTTTTTAATTTTGAACTGCCTCTATCATGTAGGACGCAACTTGTAAAAATCGGGTAATGAAATGGTTAAATTATTAGGTTTTTCAAGACAACGCCGCATTTTGGGAAGTAGTTGGGCGAGTAGGGTGACCATAGCAAATAATTTTGTGGGGAAGGGGGGGGGGGGGGGTATAGGTATTTCCAGAAATAATAAAAAGAAAATAAAAAAAAAATTAATACCACTTAAATATGTAAGAATATACAACTTTTGATGAAATATGCATGTATATGCAAATATGTAATATATACAATAACTAATAATCGTTAATTAATCAATGTAATTCATCTACATAATTGATTATATTTATATATATGAAAAAAATAAAATATATGCGTTTTGCATATAATCTGCCCATTAATTATAATTACTTGCTTCCGAGAAAATATTAAATAAAAGAAATTTCCAAATGAAAAGGATATTTTTCTGATACGGCCCACATCAAATTTGCAGAAGTGATCGCTGTTTCAAGTAAGAGATTTCTGATAATCCTATTTATACCTTATAAGTCGGGTCGTTATAATGTGAAATGAATTTTAAATTCTCACATTTTAAAGACATTGTAAAATAATATTAACCTTTTTCACATTAACAAATATTAATACGGTGAAGATTTTAATTTATTAGTTTTATTTCTATTTTAAATTATGGATCTTTATCAAGTAAAGACCGAATCAAATTAAAACTGCAATATTATAACAAAGTTTATATTAATTACAACCACGCCAATTTACATAGCACGAAAATATTTAATTATTTCACTATATCGAACGACTTATTATCTGAATAACAGTATCCGATTCTTTTCAAAACACTTCAACGTTACAAAAAGAAGAAAAAACACAATTTACAGTAAAGTCTCTTTTACATCACGACAAGGCGGGAATTACAATGAGAGAAGATGGAAGCAGATTACGACCCATTTAAATGAAACTAGGTCACTAAAAGATTGCGAATTTAGGAAATATCGTTGTCTCTTCTAACATGCGTTCGGCAAAGCAAATAATACTAAGTTACTTTACAATTTAAAAAGCAATTTTAAATAGAAAATTTCGTGTAATATTCACCTGAATGACCAGTCATTGCACCAACGATTTTCACTGTCTAAAAGGAAGTCGATGTTAAAGTGTTATTTTAACGGAACAACCGCAAGTTTAACGATAACGTACATGTCTTATCACGTACGTACAGTGATGTCATTTTCGGTGTTTCTATTTTTTATTCTCGTTAAATTATCTTAAAGCCAATGAATTTCATTAGCATTATCTGCCGGTAAAATTTTTGTTAAATACAAAACCAAACAATAATTTAGTAAAATTAACCGAAGAAGAAACAAATATAAAAAAAATATTTATTTAAGCTTGTTTTTAGTTTTAATAAGATTTACTGCAAATCTAGAATGAGTGCTTTATAAATTTCTTGCAGTAACAAGGACATATAATCTGAAAATATCAATAGACAGAACAAAATCAATAGTAACTGCCAAGGATCCGGTTCCATGCAAATGAAAGACAGAAGGGAAAGAGTAATGTCATTTAAATATTTAGGAGTTAACATCACAAGTAATAAAGATTTAATTATAGAAGTTAGGGAACAAGTCGTGAAAGGGACCAGGTTCACAAGTTACCTCACAGACATTACGTCGAGAAACGAATACATAATAATTGAATTTAAACTAAAAATCTAAAATAACAACTTCGATAAGTTCAAGCAAGATACTCGGGTATACTGTAAGAACAAAACAATTGACCAGGACAGTTGGAATTAATATATTAAGAGATAAGGACCCGACGTAGAAATTAAGAATTGATTTCACTTGCATATTATACAGACTCTGTTGAAAAAGGTTCACGTTTCAAATATTAGAGTGTTAGTTTTGTTTCAAAATGCAATTTTCAAGTGTTTAGTAGTGAGTTATTAGTTACAATTATGTGCAAATTAATTAATAAGACTACCAACGCTTAACTATAGCTGTCTCTTTTCGAATATAGTAGTATAAGTGTACATTATGTATTGCAATTTTATAGTATATATAACTCCCGACGAAGTTATTAATATATGAGGAAATATTGAGAGAATGAACATTTCAGTTTTAATGTAAACAGACCGATAACCCAAATATTAGTGAATTTATGTTAGTATGGCCAAGAAATTTTCTATAACTATATAAATATAACGGGTGTGCATTTGAAAAGTCAATCTAGTAGCATGTGATTTACTGAGAACATTTTGAAGTATGTCGTAAATTAAAATTTACTACTTAACCTACGAAGTCGTATATTTTGACAGTTTCATACATACAAATAAATAACGAATGTGATTTACATTATCAAATGTCATTTGGATTTACGTTTACGGAACAACAAACACGTACTAATATACTCGTATATGCGTCTAATTCAAAATTTCAAAAAATTTAAAATTAATCAAATTTAAAACATTAAATTAAGATGATGTTGGTTTATCGTCAACCTTCTAAAAACTAGGTTTTTAATCAAATTTAAAACATTAAATTAAGATGATGTTGGTTTATCGTCAACCTTCTAAAAACTAGGTTTTTAAAAGGTTGACGATAAACCAACATCATCTTAATTTAATGTTTTAAATTTGATTAATTTTAACATGTTTAGTGTCGTTGTGTGCTGAATTTTAACTCTCAATTACAGTCCTGATGAAGTAACAAATCCGTTATGAAATGAGTTTTTTTTTACTTGACAGACCGCTCACCCGTTAATTAATTTTTACTTATATATATATATATATTTAAAATATAATATTTTCGTGACCTTGGTATGATAAGGTAAACTTAATAAGTCGGCAATTAAAGGTCTGGTTCATTACTTCAAAGTATATATATTTAAAACAACCCTACATATTTCGGCAATGATGCCTGTGTCAAGGGAATAAAAAATATAAATCTATTTATATTTTTTATTCCCTTGACAAAGGCATCTTTGCCGAAACATAGGGTTAGGGAAACATAGTCTTACGAAATTCTTTAAAATACAAATTAATTAGTGCAATTTTTTTATTAAACTAACACCAGATAACTTAATCGGCAGTGAATCTATTGAAAATGCTATATTACTTTATATTAATTGAATGTTTGCTTTCACTGCTGAGTGAAAATCAACTGTTTCTCGGACTTAATGGGGTTTCTTCTTGTTATAGACCATTTATGGATAATTTGTTGAATATCCGATCTTACAGAAGGTTTAAAAGCGCAAATTAGCTACTAAAAATACAAGCATTTTTCATTAATACAACTCTAAAAAGAAATAATTAGCAAATGATCCATCCTAGATATCAAATGAGGTATCAATAGAAAGCGTAGTAAAAGGGCTTTTCAATGAGCTAAAAATATACAGGGTGTTCCATTTAAAAATTACGAGATTTCTTCGATTTTGCGAAATTGTGAACACCCTGTATAACGCGAGCGGTTGCAGAATTTATTTCACGTAGAAACGAAAGTGCATACTAGTAGAAAATATTCTATTCTATTGGTTTCGGATCTTTTGATTTTCCTTATGCAGAATAGCCTACTGAAATGTATCAATTTATCTAGTAAAATAATTATTTACACAGAAACTATCAACTTTAGACCCATACAATATTATATCGATGTAACCAGCTTTCAAGCGCGGCTCATTTTATCTATTAATATACAGGTGTTCCATTTAAAAAAATGCAACTTTAGTCTGGCATTTCCATCTGGAACAGCCTGTATAAAACAAAATATTTTTACAACGTGCGCTTGATGGTACAGAAGGATATCCGATGACTAAATATTTGATTAACTTTCAAATACGCGTGTAATCTTCCGTCCCCGCTTCGTTGCCGGACCCTGAATATATATATATATATATATATATATATATATATATATATATATATATATATATATATATATATCAATTGATAAATTCTTGGAGTTTTTCGGCTTTTATATGAAATATTTACAAATATTATCAAATTAGTATGTAATTGCGAAGTAAATGTGAATGTAAACATTGCTGTCGACAAATTACAAAGCAAATCATACGAAATTTTTATTTGAAAAATTTTGTCTACGTTGGGACTTGAACCCAAGTCTACGGTTTGCCGGACCGTTGCTTTAGCACTTAAGCCACGATAGACCTTGGTTCAAGCTATTTAGAAATGCGTTATAAAGAAACAGTGTTAATGATTCAGAAGTCAGTTATTGAAAGTAGATGTCAGGTTTGAAAGCGGAAGTCAGTTTTGAAAGCAGATCTAAATTTGGAAAGCAGATGTCAGTTATTGCCAGCAAATCTCATGTGGCTTAAGTGGTAAAGCAACGGTCCGGCAAACCGTAAACTTGGATTCAAATCCCAACGCAGACAAAATTTTTCAATTAAAAATTTCGTATGATTTGCTAGGTAATAAATAAAAATGCGAATTTTGCCATGAAACTCGGTATATGGGGTTAGTATTCTGAACAACTTTTTTTAATAATTTTTTTTGTAAACGCGAAAAAAAATATCTAGAATTGACCCTGTTTGTAAATTTGTAGTAGGCTGAGCTTAAAGTTTAGATTTCAGTTGAGTATCTTGATCAGATCTGTATTTCTTCAAATAACGAAAATATGGGGGGGTGTCTTCATCTTAAATGCGACACACGGTATACCTACAACCTTACAGAACCTTCTAAACATATTTTTAAAGAATTATTGCTAACTTCTATGTTTTGCAAAATGTACGCGAACACAATATAATACGAAAAAACTTCCAAAAGTATCAATAATTAATCAAAAAATAACAAAAGCATATAATAATTAATTTAACAATAATAAATTACAAATTATTTCGATAGTATTTGAAGAACATACCTGCTATTTAAACACGTAAACCTTCAAGAACTATTAAATAATTTTCTATGCTCCTAACATCGGTATATTTAAAATTAACTAATCTGTAATAAATGTGGACGCATAAATGATAAGCATCTCATTTCCTGTACCTAATTATTAATAGCTTGTTGGTGGCAATTAATATGTAATTAATCAAACGAAGTCGTCTGTATACTCCTAAAGTCTGCAAGGTATCGATTACGTAGTTATAACCTGATTAATTCCCAAAAAGAACCAAATTTATTATGTAAAGAACAAAATTATGGTACAGACAAAATAAAGTAAAAATACATATTGATATGTAATTGCTAAGATTTGTTATTAAAAGCTGTTATTCTTTTCTTAACTGAATATTTCTTGCTCATATTTATATTTACAAGCTGATAAGTAACTATGCTTTAGTGTCGGATACGTCGTATTAGCATTTAGATTAATTATTTAAAAATGATCTTGCATGCAGTTTCTTCTAAATTCATTGTATGTGTACTAAGAGCTCTTGTAATTCTGTTTATGTAATTTCTGTTTATCGTGTAGGTAAATCATATTATTTCCTTGTTATTTTATATGTTGCTACAAAAAACTATTTCCAGGCAGTGATTTCTAGCGGGCGAATATAAAAATTGTTACAAGCACTGCAAATAAATACTATGATAACTAGAGCTGAGGATGTTTGCGGTACGGCAGGACCGTATGTAGTGCATCATGTGCATTTTGTTTTTCTATATTTATTTTTTTCATTTTTTAGTGTATGTAAATTAAATATTCTTAAATAAATTACTTCAAAGAATTGTGCTGTTTTTATTTGTTTGTGTAAGTAACGCTAGTGCGTTACGTAATATTATGAAAATTACAATAACAATATTTTTTCCACTTATAAGTCCAAATACATCAATGAAATTTCCCTATATTTAGTCCTAATTATCTGGCTATACAATTTTTAACGAAACTGTTCTGCTTTTAGAAAATCTTATAATCAGCTACTGTGACTATTACCTTCAGTTAGCCTTGAGAAAGGTGTTAAAGTCGTAAAATAGAAATAATAAGTATGTTTATTTCCGACAACGCTACATTTGATAAAGTTTTCCTCCAGAAAGAATACTAATCTAAAACTCCCAAAGAGCTGCCTCTCTTTGAGTTTAAAAATAAATACCTGCAATCGATGAGTTGCTTTCATTAGCTTCTTTGGAATTGAAGCATCATCGTTTTCACTTTCTTTCACCCTAGACATTTCTCTACTATAGATAATTTTAAGCACCGGAAGTTACTGCACCAGACTGAATAATGAAACTAATGAAATGATGTTGAATCTTTACAAACCAGAGCAATTTGTTGTTAGGAGATTCACATACGTGTGTTGCGGGGATTTACAACAGAAAATTGTACTGAGGTGATTCACATAAATTCGAATCACGAAAATTCACCAATTTTATACTACCAATGTAAGCGACATCTGTTATATATTCTAACAAATTTTTTCAGACATCTTCCCTTACGAAAAATATTTAAAGAAAATTATATTTAAAAAAACACATATTTCTTTGGAAAATAGTTTATTATTAAAATTACCGTATTTTCACGTACGGTAATGGCAACTGGACCGTACACCGTACATTTATCAAAAAACCGCACATGTACGGTAATTACCGTACGTCTGGCAACACTGGGTAGAGCACATCTTGTATTTGATAGAATAGGCCGTGGATATGACTAACCTATAACTTATAGGTTAGTCATATCCACGACCTGGAAAAAATATTGTTATTGTAATTTTCATAATATTACGTAACGCACTAGCGTTACTTACACAAACAAATAAAAACAGCACAATTCTTTGAAGTAATTTATTTAAGAATATTTAATTTACATACACTAAAAAATGAAAAAAATAAATATAGAAAAACAAAATGCACATGATGCACTACATACGGTCCTGCCGTACCGCAAACATCCTCAGCTCTAATGATAACTCAAGTAAGCGATATTTAAAACGTCTTATGATTTTACTCATAAATTTTTCTGTCGATCTACTATTTACATTATATCTCACGACATTTTGGCAAGTTTGACGGCCTTGGCACCCTCCCAATGGTGTCAAAGCTAACAATAATTATAATTGATTGGATGTGATGAAACTTCATGTTAAAATTCAATAACACAGGTCAACACAATGAAAACTCTGATTTCTTCCCTGATGGAAGCTCTGAAACCACCACTACTGCCCCAGTTTTGTTTCATTATGGTACATTTCTTCAGAAATCGCTGTTATATAAATTAACAGTTTTAATAATATACGTTATAAGTTACAATTTTTTTTTTCGGGCGTTTCTTTAATTTTCCACCTGGATATATACAGCATGTCCATGAACAACCCCTAAAAAATAAAAGGGGTGATTGTACATACAAAAGTATGAAAAAACGTTTCTATCAACTTAGGTCCGGAAATGCTTCTTAAGGGAGCTACCGCACTTTAGAGATGGCGTCGCAAAACTGGTTTTTGGTCAATTAGTCTTGAACCACATTTAATTTATTATGCAAGTTTGGTACATAATTTACACATGATAATTTATACTTTCTATGTGTATTGGCCAATGACTATCGCATACAGTTTTCGAAAGGTGTCAGGGACCCTAATACATTCCTGACATTAACTTTTTACAAGTATTGTATTTTAAACTACCTATAATAAATTCTCCACTTGATGACCGCTGTAATCGACCCTTATGCTGAGAAGCATTACCTCGGAAGACGAGATGAGTACACCGTCTCCACAGTTTACAATAAAATCTTCCTGCTGAGAAACAGCGAAATGAATGATCTGGGTCTTGCCCACATTCAATTTAAGTTCGTTCGCTCGAAACCACGCGCTAACAGAGGACAATGCCTGTACAATGGTCCCCTTAAGACTATCCGTTGATCCGTTGATCAACTCCGTTGATCTTATTACCAATGAAATATCATCCGCAAATAAGGGGCGTTATAGGATCATTTGATAATAGCGGTAACCTATTTATATAAATTAAAAATAAAAGACGCCCAGTACGGATCCCTGTTGTACACCCCTGGTAACTGTAAGCCACCCATACCCAAACCTGATTCCTTCTCTATTCACTGCCACGACACTTTGTCTTCTGTTCTCTAGGTAAGATTTAATTAGATATCAATAACTTCCTCTAAATCCCAAGTTCTCCAATCTCTCCAAAAGGATTTTGTTATTAACACTATCCTTGAACAAATCCATAAAAATTTCTGCTAATTGCTCTTTATTCGACCAGCCATCAGTATATCACAAATCAGCTGAAATACGGCTGAACATCGATTTTCACATTTGATAACCATTCTGCCTGTCTGTGATAAGTTTATGTTTATCAATAAACCCATTCATTTTTCTATATATCAGTTTTCAAACACCTTGGTCACATTCGAAATTAGTGCTATAGGTCTGTAATTTATGATGTCATGAACATCTCCTTTCTTGTACATCGGACACACAGCTGCCTTCAAAGCATCTGGAAAGGTGGACGTCTCGAAACATCTATTGACAATATGACACAGTGGGTCAGCCAGATGCTCTGCGATGGCCTTGGGCGCGGGAACAGATATTTCGTCATATCCCGTATACATGGTGTTCTTTAGTTCTATTATGACGTTGAAGACCTCCGACGGTGCCGTTGGTTCCCTAAAACAGGTCTCCTTACAGGAGATTTCTTCAAAATATGCCGGCTGTATTTAACCAGAATGCCACGACAAAAATACCAGAAAAAAAGAGGAGGCCGCATAGATGAAACAAACATTAAAACTTGTAAATATTTTTTATTTTTTGTGTATCAATATATGTTTTCACATTCTTGTTTGTATTTTTAATTATTTCTGCTAATACCATATGAGCAAAAATTATTTAGATAATGGATGACCATCTCACCATCTCTGACCATCTCTCACCAACGATAGGTTCAGCCTGTTGTTTGTTCTACATGTTGATTGGATGTCAGTTTCGATTTGCTGTTTTATTCGACATGGTTTAAATGTCAATTTTTTTAGATAACATAACCAATATAATTACATCTACTTTAAATCAAAACTGACATTTAATTGGCAGCAACAAACTGAATTTATCAAAGGGAGTGATCGTCCCAAATATGGCCATCCCTTATCTAAATATTTTTTTGCGCATGTGGTACTATGATTTTATGAGGGTGCTTAAAAACTTTTAGGAGGTAGTATATATACAAAGTGTCCCGTATCGTTCTGTTCAAATTTTAGGAGTGTAAAGTAGACTTCATTTCAAGTAATAAAAACGCAAAACTTGTATAATATGATTGTCAGATCATGAAAAAAAATGTAATCCTAAAGTCAATAAAAACTGATTTTATTTGAAAAGTTCAATTAATAATATTTTCTAAATGTCCACCTCCTTGTTGAATGCAGGCTTGTGCCCATGGATGTAATATATATGGATAGCGCACATCTAACCAAAACAGTGCATTCGATTGACTCCAACATTAGAGAGAGAAACTACCGAGTGAGAAAGAGCTAGTACTGGCAAGAAAAAGCGCGTTCCCTATTAAAATATATGGGCGATCGACCGGGACAGGTAAATATAACTGCGGCATATACTTACCTGGATGTTTAACTGTAATACATTTATCAAATTACTTTAAAAAAATATTCCTGGATTTGTTTGTATCTTTATAAAATAAATATTTTGTTACTGAATTACAATTTTAATTTAATTTAAAGATGCGGTATACGGAATATAAATTCGAATGAGTATGAATTAAATGAAAATGTATTTATAGGATGAAATTAATTAAATAGTTACTTAGTAATAGATGGCAATAGAAAACACATGTAACTAGATTTAATAACGTTTTAATTTAATTTTTTATTCTTCTTGCTTTTGTTTTAAAGTATTTAACTTTGTGTTTCAGATGCAAATTAATTGCATTTTTGCGAAGTAATGTAAATGTAAATATTGCTTTCTACATTTTAGGACGCTAATTATTCGAATTTTTGAAAATTCGTATAATTAGCGTCGTAAAATGTATAAAGCAATATTTACATTTATGCTTCAGTGTTTTAACTACTTTCTGAGATGTTAACAAATATTTCTTTTATGAGATATTCTAAATGTTGTGACCCTCAAAATCTCTAAAGTTGTGTGGTTCTGTTCTTTTCCTACAATATAAGGTTTATATTTTGTATAATTGAGAATATATTTACTTCTTACCTTTTCCTCTCATTAAAATTTTTTTTCTTTTAGATACATTGGGAGCTTCTACAATCAATTTTTCCACAGGTCCTTAAAATCTTGTATTTTTGTGTTTATACAAAAAAGGGATATTTATCAATACGTTTTTGCCGTATTACGCAGTTGTTATATAATGAAACAGATATGCAAAATACATATCCGTCACTGTAAACATGGACATTGTGTGTTTCTTCAATTTCTCTATTGTGTAGTTCTAGAATTTCATTTCCACTATTTAAAGTGCGTACAGTGACTCGTCTAGATTTAAAATTCGTTGGCATAGAACTTTTCTTCAAGATTCTATTGCCATGGACATTTATTTCGTTATCATTTGCACTAAAATGGGTACTACAACTACAAATTACTGCTGTTTTTGAAGGTTCAAAATCTTTTCTTTTTAATGTTATAATCCATTTTTTCCGTAACTGTGGAATACAAGGGAATCTACAAATTTAAAATATATGCTAATATGATAGAAAAATGTAAAAATAAGTACACTTACTTATGGTAATTTATGTTACTATTTTTATCAAAAGATAATCACGCAATCCGCATTCCAGAAATTGGCTGTGTACTTCCAGAAACGTTCTGTAATGAGGAATGCGCTTATCGGGAAACCGATGTCGGTATTCAATAACTGCTTGACGTGCACTGCTGTTACAGTAGCCATACACAAAATGCATGTCCGCATACTCTTGAGAAGAAAATCGGTAAGGCATTTTGAATAAAGAAAACGTGTCCACTCACTAATAAGCTGTTGTATGAACTGAAAAGTAATGTAATCCTTTATTAAAAAATGGAACGTCAACAGGCATCTGAACATTTATTTATTGTATGATATTCATGGTTTAGCACTTACGAAATAAATAAGAACCTTCTTTATAATAAATCAGTTTCCAGTACTCTTTTTTGCAGATCTCCAAGAAATTACTGTATGCACTACAACACGTGTTTATTTATTTTAGGATAACATTTTATTATGCGACGTTAACAATCGCAGGCCTGTTATTGAATCGTATAACTTTTTTTAAATAAAATCAATTTGTATTGACTTTAGGATTACATTTTTTTCATGATCTGACAATCACATTCATAGATCTGTAATTTCGAAACAAATAAAAATGGAAATACAAGTTTTGCGTTTTTGTTACTTGAAATGAAGTCTACTTTACACTCCTAAAATTTTAACATAACTATACGGGACATTTTGTATATAAATAGAAAAGTATTTAATTAAATTTGTATTTAACGTAAAGACAGGAATATTTTTAATTAAAAAATGTTTCTTGAGCATTTGCATAAACAAACTTCGTAAAAATTCCAAACATAAGAAATCGTTAAAAGAACAAAAGCAAAACCCCATTTACTTCCTTCTCCCAATTAATGCAAACATTGCAAGAAAATTTCATTCTTTTAAAGCAAGCAAACGCTTAACTCTTCCTTGATGTTTAAACTTCTGGCGGTGAAATTAAACTTGCAACAGTCTTGTAACGTTGAATATAACGCGAAGACGCTACGCGCTTCATAGTATATTTCAACAAGTAATTTATGAAACCCCACAAGAGGTTTGCGGTCGCTGTTTTAAGTAAATTATTAATGTGCGTATATTCTCGGAATACATCAGCATGGGGGACTATTAATCATTTAATAAATCATTATAATTGATTTCAATGTAATTTTATTTATTACTGTAGCTAATCACGAAGTAATAATTTATTAAAGAAATTTTTGGACTATATTTATTTGAGTATAGAAGAAAATGTTGTTTTTATGGCTTGAATGAGACATTGATTAATTTAGACATTACAGTATCTAAAGTGGGGGAGAAGTCAATGTCAAATATAAACAAAATTAATGAAATCTGGTAACAAACCAAGAGCGATATAGATAATTATTTCTTGACCTTTGTATGTTATGGTAGATTCAAATTCTTTGAGAAAGGCATCATTTGCCGAAACATGTAAGACTGTTTTAAATATATGCATTTTTGAGTAAAACCAGACCTTAAATCGTACGGTAAGTCGAAATATATTTTTGTTTAGAAGTTGATTTATCATCCATTATTTTTCTTTTAAATTAATTTTACTTTTTGTTTCAGGGAAAACCTTGGATAATTTTGTGTCCGTGAAGAGCAAAAACTTGTTTTCTCGTTTAAAAAGTATTAATAGTTTTCTTCAGAAAAGCGTTTCTTCGTGGGAAGAAAACGCTGATTTTGTGGAAGCTCAACTAAAGGTTCTTTCTCTGAAGGCGGTGAATGATATTGCTGAAAGAGCTGTCAAACTTATGCATGACATTCATGGATTAATTACCGCAGGTGAAGAACAGAAACAGTTTCTTTTAAGCTGTGTGCAGGAACATAGAAAATTATATCCAGACTGTAAAAAATGAACTTTAAAAAGAAAATTTCCAAAATAATTGCGTTATTTTATCCCTTTTTTTTACATAATTGCGATGATCTAGGTACATATCAAGAGATGCTCAAAAACGACTATTTACAAAAATTTTGTGGCCCTGTCGGCACGGGTTAATGTCATCGTAGTAAATTTCATATGTAAGTAAGGCTTAGTAATTATTATAATTAAGGGGTATGCATTCTGATATTTGAAAAAAAAAATTTCACCTTAGGTGGGACTTGAACCTGTAGGATAAAATTTTTTCAAATAAAAATTTCGAATAATTAGCGTCGTAATTTTAGAAAGAAATGTCTACATTTACATTACTTCGCGAAATAACATACTAATTCAAAAATATTTAATATAAAACCAAAAATTCCAAGAATTTATCAAATGATATATTAAATGAACAGCTACGAAATTGCCTCTATATTATATATGTTTTAAAACAGTACATATACAGGCCTTCCTCCATAGTGCTAAAGGAAGGTAAATGATCTGCGGAAAAATTAATAATGTTGACGGTTAATAAAAAAGAAACCTTATGCTCCATCACGAAGCATAGAATTTCCACAAACCGCTGCCATTTGACTTTCCTCGTCTTCTTCTTCTTATGTTTTGGGTTGGACGCCAACACGTCCAGGTACTGGGGCACAATGTTCATGGTACCACCCCAAATAGATCTATAAGTTCTGCTCTGTTAGTCTTGTGTCCCTGATAAAAGCCACTATCCTCCTCAGAGAAAGTTTGAGTACATACTCGCTTAGGATCTAATAGATCTCTTCCGAAATGTTTCTGTCTGATTCCTTTCCGTTCCTAACTAGTGCATATTACATGAGGGCTAATTTCTTTTCGACTTTGTCCTTAGCTAACAGTGCTAGCTCTCCGCAACTTTACCAGATTTCCCGATCTTTTCCTCTTTCATTCTTTCCCATTGTAATAACTAAAATAGGATACTCATTTCTACATATTCAATGTAACACTTATTTGACGAAACACGTCCTCATTAGTCGGTGCAGCTATCGCATTATTATTTAATTTAGTAGATAGGTTAATATAACATTAAGTAAGTAGGTTAGGACATGATATATAAACTGAGGACAGAAGAGAACTAGATAATCTAATCCCATTAATCTTGTACATGTGAACATCGTAATATAATAATAATAATAATTATAATAGTAATAATAATAATAATAAGCCTAGAGATAGGTTACTGGGGACTAGCTACCCCACGGTTTTCTGAGCTAACCGTTGGGTTGGGTTAACAGCCCCAATAAGGTACACTTGCTCCAAACACTGGATGTAAAAGGATACTGTGGTGGGTCGGAGGAGCAGGATCCAGGTAGGATTAACCAGCAAAGACCGAAACAGCAAATTGGAAATGAAACACAAACATGGCCTGCTTCAGTAGAAACAAAGAACGCAGGCGAGGATGTTGTTGAGATACCTTCATCTCAACCCACTTCGTCAACATACAACTAAAGCGCCGGACCCTATGGCCCGTGAAAATGAACCCCCCCCCCCTGCATGGTGGGAGGTGTTATTATCTGCTTACTAAGAATGAAGCATGCCATATGGAGGAGAGCTGCATAGTTAGGTTACGGAAAAATACCTGGAAACAAGAAATAATAAACAACAATAATAATAATATTATGATAGTTATGCCAGCCATCTTGTTCTCACGAACCGATGGGTTAACACACTGGCAACCAAGGACAAATTGAATGTTCTTGTGAATGGACGAAATAATAATAATAATATTGATTAATTGTCCAACAGGTCATCCCAATACAGACAACATAAACAAAAAATAATTACAACACATATGTGAAAAAGAATTAAAAACAAAGTATAATTCAATAATATAATCAAACTGCGTAAATATAAAAGAATAGTGAATGAAAAGAGAAAAAAACATTAATCGAAGAAACAAATTAACGAAACATGTCTGCAGAAAAACTATTTAAACTGTTGAAGTCCTTGGCAGAATGCACCATGGGAGCCCTCGCCAATATATTTGTTCTAGCCGTTGGAAGTAGAAGCACTTCATTCACTCTTGATTTTGGACGAGGTACTCGAAAATTCACTTCTGCAAGCAAATCAGCTGAATCGATCTTATAAAGAATTACATTTTTGATCAAATATGAACTAATTAGCTTGCTTCCAGTGATTCAACTCCATGACGATCCAAGAGTAACCTGTAGTCCAAACCAAGAGGAGGGTACGCTCCATCAACTTAATAACTTAAATACTTTAGAAACTTGCGCTGTATGGATTCAATTGCATTAATATAGCAGTAATATATTGGATACCACACGACAACGGCATATTTTAACTTGCTAACAACTAGCGCATAAAAAAGAGACTTGAGTGAAGCTATGTTGTCGAAGTCCTTACACTTACGGATAATGAAACCCAATAATCGATATTCTAACGTAGTGACTTCGGAAACATGATCAGCGAAGGTCAGCTTTTCATCAAAAATAACTCCAAGATCATTGACATGTGTTTTTCGGTTGATTGCAATATTGTTGATAGAATAATTATAAAGATATCTATTGGGTTTTCTGGTGAAAAATATGAAACTGCATTTGTCGATGTTTAAATTTAATTTGTTTGAACAGCACCAATTTGTGACACGATCCAGGTTCTCTGGAAGAAAGTCAGCATCTTGAGCACCACCAATTCGATGAAAATTTTTTAAATCGTCCGCATAAGCCAAAACATGACAATTAATAGAGCTTATTAAATCATTAACAAAAATTTTAAATAACAATGGTCAAAGATTGGAACCCTGGGGCACTCCGGTAGTAGTAATATGCGTTCTAGATTTGTAGCCATTGTAGTATACAAAATCAGTAAGGTAAGAAGTGAGGAGTATTATTAGTGAGTCACTGAAGCCTAACAAACTCATTTTACCCAGGAGAGCAGTATGGTCAATGGTATAGAAGGCACGAGAAAAGTCAGTACAAATGACGTCCATCTGCTCTCCCCTGTCAAGTGTTTCATATACAGCCTGAGATAAAAGAGCGAGGTTTGAAGTGGTAGACCTTTTAGACATAAAACCATGTTGATTTTGCGACAGGAATTATTTGATGTTAAAGTAAATATGGTCATATAGCATAGCCTCATACACCTTCGCAAAGTTGGCTAGGATTGATATGGGCCTGTAATTATTAACATTAAAGTTATCTCCTTTCTTGTGTACAGCACATATGGCGACTTTCCAGATAGCAGGGAAGACATATGTCTGCAGCGATAAATTAAATATCCTGCGAAGAGGCTTAGCAAATATTGATGCACAATCACGAAGAAGGAATCTGGGAATGCTATTATGCCCGGAGGTGAAAGTATTCTTTGATTTTTTTAGTTGATTCAGTACATCATCATGTGCAACAATCCGAATATTCAATGATGGCAAATTTGTATGCAGTTCTTGATTGTCACCACTGATAGCACCTGGCAAGAATACATCAGACAAAGCTGATGCAAAAGCATCAACAATCCGCTGAGGGTCGTCGAATTCAGAATCGCCGTTATAGAGTTTACCAGGAATTCTGGAGCTACCACGTTTGGATCTTACAAAGCTCCAAAACATTTAGGTTTATCCAGAAGGGAATGCTGAATACAGTTAATATAATTTTGATAGGCCGTAGTTATATTATCCTTAAGAATTCTTCGCAAACACTGAAATTCACGTTTGAAGATATTATTCCCAGTCCGCTTCCATCTTCGATGATAATAAAGCTTCAAATCCAATAATTCTGTCATAGACAGTGTAAACCACGGAGGAAAACGTTGCTTCTTACTATTGTGGCAGGTATTAGGAATACAAGAATCCATCACGGAGTATATTATACAGTAGAACATATCAACAGTTGTATCAACATCCAAAACGGCATCAAGGAAAGACCAATCAACAGAGAGTAATTCAGAATAAAACTTTTGAAAATTTGCCTTCCTGAAATTGTAACGCCTGTTGTTTTTTATTGGGAAGCTAATTGGAGTAGATAGTGAATGCAACAATAAATCCAACTGCGAGCGCAGGATAATGTAAATCAACTGGAGCCAGTGGCACTGAATCATGTAATACATTCAGCTCACAATTCATATTAGATAGGACTAAGCCTAAAATTCTCTTATTCGCATTTAGTATATCATTGTACTGCGTCAAACCAAGAGATTTCATAAAAGATAAGATTGCATTTAGCGTCATTACGCACGGAGCAGTCACAAAAAGTCCTAAGATTAAAATCACCGACTAACGGCACTGGCTTATCTAACAAGAGTATCTCAAGCATATCAAGAAACTGTTCTAAGACACCAACACCAGTATCTGGTGAAATATAAATAAGAACAAAGAATGAAGAAATATTGCACAAGCACATTTACAATTACATCAATTGAAGGCACCGCCATCTTAATATCACTAGTGTCCAACACTTCATATTGAAAATATAATGCCAGCAAAACACCACCACCAAAAGATTTACCGGTTACGGTTGCTTCTCTGTCACATCTTATAACACTGTAAATAGGTGGAAAGAGATCATTATTTGAAATAGAGTCACACAACCACGTCTCAGTAAAAAATATAGCATCAAAAATGGACGAATATACACTGGTCAGAATTGTATGTGTTTTCCTTCGGAGCCCACGAACGTTCTGATAGTAAAAATGCAGAGGATGGGTCCTGTTGGATTCAACTGGTTGGATTCAATATGTAATGTTGTTGTTAAGAATTTATTAAACGTTGTTTTATATTGTTTCCGAATGTATTATTTGTTGCAACAATAAAACCTGCCTCTAATGAGCCCGCCTCGGAGATGAAGCCGTCACGAGGACCGGGGACATCACAAGGCGACCCTGCCAGGATCGTCGCCATTTAATGTCAGAAATGGCTGGCAGGCTCGTCGTGTGATGTCTCCTAGTCCTTGTTACGGCTTAGTTTTTCTGCGAATGCTTCTACTCCACCAAAACACCACCACCAAAAGATTTACCGGTTACGGTTGCTTCTCTGTCACATCTTATAACACTGTAAGTAGGTGGAAAGAGTTCATTATTTGAAATAGAGTCACACAACCACGTCTCAGTGAAAAAAATTGCATCAAAAATGGACGAATATTCACTAGTCATGATTGTATGTGTTTTACTTCGGAGCCCACGAACGTTCTGATAGTAAAAATGCAGAGGATGGGTCCTGTTGGATTCAACTGGTTGGATTCAATATGTAATGTTGTTGTTAAGTATTTATTAAACGTTGTTTTATATTGTTTCCGAATGTACTATTTGTTGCAACAATAAAACCGGCCTCTACTGAGCCCGCCCCGGAGATGAAGCCGTCACGAGGACCATTGGACATCACAAGGCGATCCTGCCAGGATCGTCGCCATTTAATGTCAGAAGTAGCTGGCAGGCTCGTCATGTGATGTCTCCTAGTCCTTGTTACGGCTTAATTTTTCTGCGAATACTTCTACTCTCTTTTTATTAATGAAGTTACCTAATACTTTACATACTGTCTACTAGAGCAACACTACCTTTCATTTTCCACAGTCACTTTTTTTATAAAAGGGTGATGTAATTGTATTGTTCCATCTTTCCGGCATCGCTTCGCTTTTCTAATTCTTTGTCTTAATCAAACAGAAAAATGCAAATAAGGAAATCTATATGCTTGATAATACTACTTGAGTTTATAACCCAAATTATTTTAAGTGCCTTGAAATACGTTGGAAAAGTAAAACCCTAATGATAAAAGCAGTTAGCGCGCCCATCCATTTAATGAGAACTAAATTCGAATATGATTCGAGAACGAAATTTCTCAAAAAACTCATCTTCTAATTGTTTGTAAATTTAATTTCAGTTTAAAACATGAACTTAACAAGAAGGAAAAGACTTCAGACAGACTGCTTAATGTCCCACAAGAATATATCTCCACAAAGTTTATAATGGAGGATTTGCAATATTAATTTATGTCACACCCTAGTCGTTGCGAGTCGTTCACTCGACCTTTCCTACACATTTCAACGTTCTTTATTTACTCTCTTTTGAAACACGCAAAGTTAAAATTCGCTTAACATAAGAATCATAATAATTGAATCTTAATTTTTGAAATCTTCAAATGCTCACATTGGAACTATTTTTAAAAAGATTTTTAATTTGGTTTTGTATTTCGTTTGTTTTACATTAGGAAACTGAGTTAACGGGGCAGGGATTTTTAATGAAATATTTATTTTATTGTCTGGTAAATAAAGTGAATGAGGCAGAATTTCGAATCCTAAATCAGCGAATTTAGCGGTTGTAAATAGCGGATGAATTAAAGAGCGCGTTATCCTGATGGAACAAAATGTTTTTAGGTCCAATAAGTGAGGTTATTTTTTCTTCAGTTCGACATCGAAACATGTCAATACAACAGCATAATATTGGCCTGTTGTCATACAGGATCTTCTTAAATTAGTTATACCAAAGTATACCTCTACAGCTGTAGAATCGGCCAGAGTAGCAATGTTTAGTGTCTTTTAATAGTTCGGCCATATCCTCAAGTTCACTATACGCCCGCTAGATTACGCGTACATCACGCTACTTCGCCGTCCTTTGGTCATTCATCGTTACAGACGTTCCATTCAAATACGAAATTTCGAGCAAGATGTTCACGATATCTCGGTTTAACATGGCGGTTTTAATACATTGTATTGTTGCCAAGTCTTTATAGTCTCTGTATCTAAAGGAATTATAATCAAACATGAAAGTTTTGTTATGAAGAATGAGATAATTTTTAGCGTTACTTTCTCTAAAATATCTTTTGTTGCTCATATTCAGAGAGCGGACTGAAGCGATTGAATGACTAATTGCCGCGATAAAACGTGGCGGTATCATGTAATAACAGCCCCACTATTTGCTTGCTCGATTGCATTCGTCGAGCAGATGTTATTTCCGTCGTTATTGTGTCTATTCATTCATAAAATTCTATTTTAGAGTGGAGTGTTTCTGGGTTCGTTTCTTTCAGTGTTATTTGGTTACAACCTTTAGATTTAAAAAAATCCGTTTTATATTGTTATATTGTATATATATCCCTTAATTTTGTATAAATATTAAGTTTAATTTACTACATTATTTTTGGACTGGTTTTCGTCTCTTCTTTTTAGTCCATTTCTTTCTGTTCTTAGTACTTCTCTTTATTTTCATTAACTATGGAGTATTCTCGTAGGGCAACCATGGTGGGATGGATTAGAGGCCATACAGATTGGTTGCATATTCGTAACGATACCGAGATGTATTGGAGTACCTGTTCATTAAGTTTAAGGCGTCCACAAAAGTGTAATGTGCAGAGACATGTCTCTTCGAAAACTCATCTAGATAATATATGTCCATCTGCACCTGACACTTTTATGGAAGAATTGTGGGAAGCTTTCATGGCGGCCAATATCCCATTGAAAAAGCTTGATTGAAAAAAGGAGATTATATCAGTAGCTGCCTAAAGTTTTGGAATCTATCTTGTACATCGTGTTTCTCGAAAACTATTCGACTAGGAGAAAAGCGATAATCAGCTTTTTTGTAGAAATTTATGAAGAATATGTCCTTTAATTTTGGCTAAAGCATTCCCTAACATGATATGTAACTTGTTCAAAAATGTTACCAATATTTATTGTGGATGTAGATCTGTAATAGTAAACATTCGTAGTCTTACTCCTTTTGAAGACGGGCACTAGACGCGCCCATTTCCATCTATCAAGAAAAGTTGATGTTCTGATGGCCAAGTTAATATTTAGGTGAGCGGCTGCGAAAAATATGGAACTAAAGTCTCTATAACACGAAAGCTTTCGATAAGATCATCAGCAGTAAATTTGCTTGAAAATTAACGATCGACTTACCTAACAGTTTAACTCTAGGACTACCAGGAAAACGGCCTATCGCTAATTACAGCGCGGCTCCATTGGACCCGTATTACTATATGCTGAGCTAATATTCGGCGATTATTTTGAAATCAGTATAGCATAAGCATTACTATATTTGACATAAGACATAAGAAAAGACCATTAGAATAAACCGGAGCAGTAATAATAATAAGACATAAATATTGTAAAATAAAATATATAAATGACTTACATAAAAGTAAAAGTGGGTTAAACACATTTCTTACATCTTCTTACAATTACATTCTTACAACTACTGAGTGTTCACTGCATACATTGGTCTTACAACGTGCGCAAGTTGTTCTTGTTTTTCTGTCTTTTGAAGATGGACAAACATCACATCTCTTCTTCTTTCTTGGAATCTCAGAACTAATAGATGCTTCAGCTTCTTCTTCTGCTTCTGGTTTTTCGTGGTCCTTGTATTCTGCTAGCTCCTTTTCTAGCTCAATTAGAAAGTTTCTTCTCTTTTTCAAATCAAAAGCTGAATTAGGTTTCAAGAGCTTCCATTGTACGAATGCATTCATGGCGCTGTATCATGTTATAAAAAAACTACAAGAGGCCATCTCTACGTCATCCCTTTCACGGTGTTTGATCGTGTCATTTTGTCCATGTTGTCTACGCCACCATTTGTTTTATTGTAGTGCAGGAGGTCCCTGAGGTTTCTTTTTCTGGCCATTATCAACATTTTTCTCACTGTGCAGAGTACTCGGCAACGTTACAAGCTTGCGTTTCTTTGGGCATTACGAAATAATCATCGGACCGTCTGTAAAACCAAACTGTGTGGAAAACACTTGACGATTTTTTGGATCAACAAATTAAGATGGCAATTCAGGCGTATTTTTACGGACCGTAACAACTAATGTTAGTTTTTTTTGATAACAAATACTATGCAAGATTGTACGAAGTAAAGAAATTGTCGCAGGTGACATTCCTTCCAGAGTTTTCAATTTCTTCTATTAAACGTTTTACAACCTTTTCGCCTTGATTCTTGTCTCCTTCCTCTCCCTGCTTTCCAGGATAAATTTCCAGTTTTCATGCATAGGTTGTTACACTATCACAAATAGACCAAAATTTTAATCCGTATTGTCCAGGTTATGTGGAATAAATTGTCTCTGCTTCTGAAAGTTACAAGCTATTCATCGACCGCCATACACCAATTTGGCACATACGCATCTCGCAGATAAGTATTTCATAAGTCAAAGCATTACCGCATTGGTGCTATTTTGTCGCCACCCCTTTTTGTTCGTCTTTTCGTTGCATCGTCGAATCTAAGTACAGGAAGTATATTTTGAAATCTGTTTTGAGAGATAATAGTACCAAAGATTTTTCGACAATTGTTTTTGCTCCAATGTTGGGTTACTTAATCGTTATAAGATTTGTATATACCTATTAGTATCAAAACTCCAATAAATTTCTTCAATTCTTGGACATCCATTTTTATCCAATTTTTGCCGAAAACAATTTCTCCTTCTTCATTCGTCCACTTTAGGATAATTTCAGGAAGAGGTTTAAGAAAATAAATAAAAAAAGAAGAAGCAAACGTGTTGGGCCTGAATGTTCTCGTAAAATATTTTGTCGTGGTTGTCTTTCGTGATGAGATAAAATAGAAGCTTTATACCAAACAACTTGTTTGTTCTTTGATATAAAAGAATAAGCTCCAGCCGGAATTCTGTTGTTGTCATCATCACTGCTCTCAGCAGATTCTTCGCTATCTGATTCTCCTGCTGTGCTTGTATTACCTCCATCGATAAGGCCTTCGACTGCATCTACCTCTCCATTGTCGTCTTCATATCCGCTATTGTATTAAACGTCACTCATTTCGGCTACTATCGCCTCTAGCTGTTGTTGTGTAAGGTATTACTTATTTCTACGATCCATTTTCCGTAATGAGTAAAACACAAAGTAGCATATAGCCGCAATAAAAGATTCAGAAACAACTACCTAACAATTGATAAAAAATGATACCAAAATATCAAATCGCACATCTCAACTGAACCAAATATAAATTTTGCCTTATTCACAGTAATAAAGTGAAACTACACAGATTCGGCAAGAACTAATGCATTGTTCAGGACGTGCGGCTATAAATATGCTGAAACACGTAAAGTCCCCAAAATCTGCATGATAAATGGATTTGCCCTTTATGTATACATCGGGAAATGCCATGAAAGGTTTATCAGCAGCGGGGAAGTCCAGAATTTATAAGCGAACCACTTCATTGTAAAACACACTCGCTTTACCTACATTTATACAGTAAACGGTATATCGGTTCAACGGACCCGGTTGGTAAATCGTGAAAGTATTTTTATACTGCCAAAACCATTCTTTCCAAAATAATTTTTTTGTCAAAATTTTAAATATATACTTAAAAAATCTATTAATACCAGTAAATTAGCCCTACCATAAGTACGATAAAACGATGGTTAGAAATCGTTTCGTGTCCATTGGACCCGCTCGGTAGTCCTAGGGTTAATAGTGACATTGTACATTGAGACTGTAGTCACTGGCTAAGCTCAATAAACTTATATTGTGTACAGTGAGTTTTATGAAATAATATCACCCAGTAAGGGTGCAAAGTGTTAAGTATTTAAAATTAAATTAAAACGCGCAAGAAAATTCCATCTTTCCCCAAATTTCCTCGGAATCGGCTCCAATCCCTCGACAATTTATGAAACGAGTTGATTTAAATGACCTGAAATCGGAGAAATAAACGCTAATGACGGAAAAGTTTAGCACGCTCATCCACCTAGCAGGATATGCGAGATTGAATCGTATACGAAAATCTAATTTTTCAGATATTTTATCCAATAACCATAATTAGATAATTCACGTAAATTCAATATAAAGTGCGAGCTTGGTAAGGGGTGATAGCTTTAAACAGTCTAATTTTCAACAAAAATAATTGTTTACAAAAAATATAATACAAAATATCTGAAATTAGTTTATGTCACAGGGTAATCGCTGCTACTCCACCACCTGACCTTCCCTTACACATTTTACCGTTATTTTTTTGTGAGTTTCTTTCCTCGTGAAACCTGCACAACTAAAATTCACGTAATATAATCTTCACAACTGTTATATTTTCTGCATTATTTTGTTATAATTATTATATTTGATTATATTTGAAAAAGCTTTTCAAATACAACATTTTAATTATAAATTTGTGACATAATTTCAAGTAGTTATGCAAAATCATGTTAGTAACGTAAAAAATATAATAAGCAATATTGAACATCGATATTTTCACAAAAAAAGAATCTTAAAATATCTGGGAAATTTTTAAGTGTGGTTATTAAAAGAAAATAAAAAAATTGAACTAAAATTAATTAACAAGAACAGCAGTGTCTACAAAAAATAAGATTTCCTTTAATTAAAATAGGACTTTTATCTGATCCCTCGAAAAAAACTGCATTCATTAGTAATATTATCAAGGTGTCTATTTTTAGAATTTGCCAGCACAATATAAATGGGAGAGCTTTGTACATTTTGCGCCTTTTCCGAGCTTAATCCGGGTGGCTTTCCGAACTCACCCACATGACAATTACGGTCACAAAATACATTTAAAACACATTAAATAACACTAGGAAATACAGAACAATTATTTTATTATTATTTGTAATGTTTCGATTTATTAATAAATTAAAGAAAGCTCGTAAAATTTAAGTATAAAATATACGACCCGGAACCAACACTAAAATGCTTTATAGAGAGCTTTTAAACACATATAACATGCAAATTATAATTGCTTCGTAGAAAAGTAACGTACAAGGGAATACTTGAAGGAACACATTGAAATAGATTAACTTGAAATGCATTCAACGCAATCGGTACTTACTATGAAAAGATCACTGGATAATATGTGAATTGGATCACAATTGCACGGCGAAATTTAATTGCAAATACTGAAACACTAAGTTATATTAAAAATGTACTATAATAACAAAGTATTGGTTTTAAAAGCGTTGGCACTGTAAGCTCTGCTTCCCACTACCTCGTCTCTGTGTGAAAATCGATCAGCTGGAGTACACTCGCGGAGTGAAACGCAGTAGGTCTGTCTCAAACGAGACCATTGAATCGATATCTATACTTATTTCTACAAAGTTTAATAATTTATTACGTCTAGTAATGATATTCGACAGATTAACTGACAAATAATCGCGCTTTTAATATTCTGTGATTTACTAATCGATATCTTCTTATAAATTCTAACAACGGTGCTTAAACGAAATAATAAGCGATTAGATATTAACGGAATCGAATAGAAAATAATGTAATTTGAGGATTTCAAAATAAAAAATATAAGATTTAAAGAAATATCATATGGAAAGGAGAATAACTCTAAAACACATATATTCAAATAAGCAAAATGTTGATTAGATGTTACTTTGTTGTAATAAGAAATTGCGTGTTTTATTTTATAGACAATAAGGATTTGTACCAACAAATTAATTTTAAATATAATTAAATTTAAACAAAATCAAATTCTAAATATACAACACTTGTTTTTTTAACTATTTTTATTGTAATTCTAATATGTATTTAATTTACATTTACTAATTTATTAAGTATGATTTTAATTGGACTGTATTTTAGTCAAAACTTGACGTCAGACCATCGATATTTCCACCAATACCAGTAGAGTCATCTAGCAACAGTTGGAGGTACTTCAGGAAATGTTGAGGATTTTCCTGTTGTCGCGTTAGATAGTTTTAATTCTTGCCGATAGATATTGCATTTGACATTAAATTAGAAAGCCTTTCTAGTATATATTTATTTCGTATAAATTGTTTGTCAGAATACTAAAATGTATCCTAATCTTTTAATTAAATTTATTCTTGTTCATATTACATATTTACTAAAAGTTTTGTTACTTTACAAAGCTACGGGTTAAAATATTGAGGTTAAAATCTCTAATATCTATACAATCGATACAGGAATTCTTCAAGAATACATATTAGTTCCTACATTATTTACTTTGTTTATTTTAACCTATTTAGGATCACTATTCTTTAAGGAATAAACTTTTAATTAGGTATTTATAAACGTGCTTTAAAGTAAAAAAAAAGACAAACCATTGATTCTTATATTTTTTTACGTTGCGTAACGCAAAAATGGGACTATATACACACAAAAATATTACAATTATTGATTATGGTAGTATTTGAAGCAGTGTGAATGTAATGGAACTCCATATTTATTACACATAAATACGGTTGTACTTTTGCATACTCTACAACGTCTCCTCCAATTTTCACGATTTCTTCCAGTTATGTGACCCACATTATCTAAACGTGCACTGGATGATAGAGACGCACTGGAACTACGTCCTCGAACAGATTGTGTTTTACATTTGTTAGCACTATAGAGGCTTCGTACAAGTTCAGACCTGAAATCCAGCTGCGAAATGGGTTTCTCTGTGTATACAAGTGCAGTTTCCAAACATTCACCACAGTAGAATCTAACATATTTATAAATAACGGCCACCACCATTTTTTTCCACGAATATTTATTCGGTAATTTGCAACTGCGTTATCGTGTAGATCAACGCCTCCCATATATTTGTTATATTTGGCAATCATATTTGGTTGTGGTGTAGAGATGTCTTTTTTTTCTCTAAAATTGTACCGCTTCACAAACACATTAGGCAGTGCAGACTCACAATTGGTTGCTACTGTAACTACAGAATTGTCATTCCAACGGACCACGCTTATTTCATTTACGTGATCGTAACGAGAATCCATTGTACCACGAGATTTCTTTCCTATAGACTTACAAATCTCTAAAGGATATTTCAGCATTCTGTTCTCACGTACAGTTCCAGTAGCAAAGTATTCTTGACGTTTCAGATGAACTAATAGCGTGTAGCTCGCAATAAAGTTATAAAAGTATACCTTATGAGTCGACTTATTTTCTAATACGTTCAAAAGATTGATGACCACTGTTTCACCAAAACCAAATTCTCTTTTGGCATTTTCACCAGTTTTTCCAGCATAAGGTATAAATTGATATAAATACCCATCGCTAGATGCCAGACACCACATTTTGAACCCGAAATGTACCGGCTTCCCTTTCAAAAGCATTTTCGCTGAATGGCGGCCGAAGTAGGGTACCATTTGCTCATAAATTGATAATTGATGTCTAAAAACACCATACTTCAAGAAATTGCTGTTCAAGAGATCAACCAGCGGTCTTACTTTCGCAAATTCGTCTGCCTTGTCTAATTGATTGTTATCTGCAAGATGAATGTTCTGCTTTATGTCGAGAAATCTGTTTCGAGACATAGCATTTTTCAAAAATTGAACACCTTTATCTTCATTAGATGACCAGTAAAGTTTTACACCATTTGTCCCAACGCAACGCTATGTTTCAAATCCGTTTGAGAAATATTTCCGGAAAAAAGGGGATTGATTTTTTTTTCAAAATAATATTACGTGAAGTATCTTTTATATGAAACCTTAAATGAAAGTGTAAGCTGTATGTTATTTAATTTAAACTTAGATACACAAGTTTTTTTCTTGAAAATTCCATAGCTTTATTTGATTTTTATTCAAAATTGAAAATGCGATTACCCGTTCCCAAAATGTTTATTAGGTTGTTATGTACGAGGGAAAGTCAGTAATTAGATCACAAAAAGGTATTATAAAAATAATTAGAGAAATAGTTAGCCAAAAACAAATTTTATTTTTCAACAAAGTCTCCATCTACATTAATACACTTATCCCATCGCTTTATCAATGCCCCAATGCCTACTGCATAAAAGTGTTTGGGCTGGCGTTTGAACCACGTGCGTAGCTCTTGTTGAACATCGTTGTCACCCTCGAAATGTTTGCCGCCAAGATGCTTTTTGAGTGGACCGAACAGATGATAGTCGCTTGAGGCCAGGTCGGGACTGTAAGCCGGATGTTCAAGAAGTTCCCACCCTAATTGCGCAATTCTCGCCTGGGTCAAGTGGGCCGAATGGGGCCTGGCAGTATCGTGATGCAGCAATATTCCTCTCGTCAGTAGGCCTGGACGTTTTCGTCGAATTGCATCCCGAAGCAACAACAAAACTCTACAGTATGATTCAGCAGTCACGTTCTCTTTTTTGTTCTGGAAATGGGCTAGTAGGACTCCCTGAGAATCCCAGAACACGGTAAGCATAACCTTACCAGCTGAGGGCACAACCTTAAATTTCTTAGTTGGCGGCGAAGAAGGATGTTTCCATTGCATTGAAGCACGCTTTGTTTCGGGTTGGTAGTGGTGCACCCATGACTCATCACCAGTAACAATCCTGTTAAGCATGTTCTCCCCTTCCACTGTGTATCGAGAGAGGTGTTGCAAGGACAAGCCCATTCGAATTCTTCTGTGTTCCTCGGTCAGTTGTTTAGGTACCCACAGTGCGCAAACTTTTCGGAAATTCAAACGATCGTGCATCAGTTCGTAGGCTAAACCATGAGAACAACCTATTGCAGTTGCTATACTCTCTATTGTTACCCGCCTCTCAGTTCGAATCATCTCTTCCACCCGTCGAAGTGTTGCATCTGTCGAAATCTGAACGGGGCGGCCACTTCACTGACCGTCAACAACTTTTGAGCGTCCTTGAGAGAATTTCTCGACCCAGTTATATACGGCTTTACGCGACAAACACTTTTCACCGTAAAAGGAGACATTTCCTTATGAATATCTTTTGCAGAAAGTCCTTGTTCCCAGAAAAACGCACAATAGCACGTTGCTCTTCCACAGTACAATCTTCGAGCACGGTCGCCATTTTAACACTGCCTGTGTTCGCGCACACCAACTGTCACTTGAGAATTATAAAGCTGGATTGTGGTGACACCTATTGACAAATAGGGACACAACTCGCTCCTATTTTCAGCTTTCCTACAGCAGTTTGTGACTTATTTAATGACTTTCCCTCGTATTTATTAACGCAATGCTACTGACAGTATTTTATATAATTTTATATAAAAAAATCAATTAATTATTAATCCATTTATTCCCATAGTTGCGTTAAGGCAACACCAAAAAAAAAAGTTTTTTCGTACTAAAAAGTAATAATTTTGGACAGTACATCCAAAATTATTACTTTTTAGTACGAAAAAACTTTTTTTTTTGGTGTTGCCTTAACGCAACTATGGGAATAAATGGATTAATAATTAATTGATTTTTTTATATAAAATTCAAAATAATAATATTTAAAAAATTGCCTAACAAGTCACCCACTCTAAACAAAAAATAAATATAGTACATGTGAAAAAATTAACGAGATATAATTCAGAAAATAATTTAGAATAGGGAAAAAAAGAAAAAACAAACTAGCGAAAAATGTTTGTAGAAAAAATATTAAAATTATTAAAATTCTTGTCAGAATTCACTTTGGGAGCCCTCAGCAATTTATTCTTTTTGCCGTTGGAAGTAGAAGAGCTTCAGTCAGTCTTGAGCGTGGACGAGGTACTCGATAATTCACTTCTGCCAGTAAATAAGCTAAGTCAATCTCATAAAGAATGACATTTTTATGAAGTTTGAACTGATATCGTCTTGCTCCTAGCGAATCAACTCCATGACGATCCAAAAGCAACAAATAGGCGAAACCACGAGGAGTATACGTTCTGTCAACTTTAAAACTCAAATACTTCCGAAACTTGCGTCGTATGGATTTAATTGCATTAATATAGCAATCATATATTGGATACCACACGACAACGGCATATTGTAACTTGCTAACAACCAGCGCATAAAAAAGTCACTTGAGTGAACCTATGTTGTCGAAGTCCTTACACTTACGGATAATGAAACCCAATGCTCGATATGCTTTCATCAAAAATAACTCCAAGATCTTTGACATGCATTTTTCAGTTAATTGCGATGTTGTCAACAGAATAATGGAAAAAAATCTATTGAGTTTTGTGGTGAAAGATATGAAACAGAATTTCTCGATGTTTAAATGTAATTTGTTTCAAGAGCACCAATTTGTGACACGATCCAGGTTCCCCTGATGAAAGGCAGCATCCTGAGCACCACCAATCCAAGTTTTAAATCGTCCGCATAAGACAAAATATGACAATTAATAGAGATTATTAAATCATTAACAAAGATGTGAAATAATAAGGGTCTAAGATTAGAACATAGGGGCACTCCAGAAGTAGAAAGATATGTCTTAATATTGTAGTCATTATATACCCAAAATTCCTTCTATCAGTAAGGTAAGAAGCATTAATAGTGAGTTGCCGAAACGAAATAAACTCATTTTTCCCAGGAGAGCAGCATGGTCAATGGTGTCAATGTCACCATTGTCAGTATAAATAACATCAACTAAGTTGTCATCTTTAATAAAAAGATAATTTAGTTGTCAAAATACGTACTTAGGATACGAATGCCTTTGACGTAAGAATTTTTATTAAATTTTTTACTTCCACAGTCTTCAATAATATTTATAATAACAATGGTTTATTTGCTCAACATGTTCATACCTCATAATAGGACAAAACTCTATAAGTACATATACACATATGGCAAATCAGAATAACATAATAATAATTTGAAGATAAATATAAATTATTTCTATGTATATTAATATATGATAGTCTTGAATTACCTATGGGAATATATAAGCTAATTCATTAAGTAATGTCTCCTGTAAATATGTCGCTGTGGATGGTATCAACATTCCGCATAACGTGGTATCAAACACTTTGATTATTGCTTCGATCGGTGACTGTTTGGAATCCGAAACATAGAACAAGTTCGTTGTAGGAAGAATTTTTGTTCGGGTGCACTCCAGTTTTTCTCGAAAATACACGAAGGAAGTGGCTGCGATATAATGAGGGAATCTGACGACAGATGCATTAATCACAAAATTCTTTTGGAGAGATTGGAGAATTTTGAGATTTAGAGAAAAAGATAACGTGTCGTTGCAGTGAATGGAGGGCGAACCAGGATTGGGTCTGTTATAGGGGTGTACCACAGGAATCCGTACTGGGGCCTCTTTTATTTTTAATTCGGCGATGTGGTATTTCTCGACATAAGGGTCGATTCACAACTGAGTTCGAAGTCCCATATACACTATCTATCACGGAAGATTTCTCCATTTAATTGTGCCTTTAGGATTATGTTCGGTTCAGTATATATAGTGAAGCCAGTTTGTCTGCGTATTGAGCTTCCGTAGAAGCGGGGTTTGTGGTATGATTTGATATTCTGGGGGAACAGTGTGGATGTGGGAACACTTTTCATTCTACAGAAATAATGTCATCGTGCAGTTTTTAAATTGGGACTTACTGACTCGTGCCGAGAAATATTTAGAACACGAAAAATACATGTGCTTACTGCTCTACATTTTTGAGTGTGTTTTGTGTGTAAGAAGCGGTATGACCAGTGCGTTTGACAGGTATATTTTGAATCATAAAGACAATACTCACGGGACGGAAAGTGTCTATTTTGCGGTGCCACAAATAACTCTGACCAGGGTACAAAAGAACGCAACAAGTTAGTATAAATAACATCCTCTGCTCTCCACTCTCAAGTGTTTACATAAAGTCTGAGATAAAATGTTGAGGTTCGAAGTGATGGACCTCATAGACATAAAAATATGTTGACAATTACAAAATGATACCAGTAACTAATTACACAGATGAAGCCAATATATTAATAATAACAATAAACGTCAAGTAAAATTTATTAGAAAAGACGATCAGACAAATAGTGAATTAATACTTGTTTGGAATGTAAAACAAAAGGCCTTTAGGGATATATTCAATCTTATCAATTTTTATAGCTATCAAAGGAATTCGTTTATGAATTTATGAGATAAATGAATTTGTAGTCAGTGGAAACCCAACTGAAATAATGTGTGACACCTCTAGATACATTCAAGGAGAACCAAGTCAGTAGCCTACAAACTAATGCAAGGCTAAACACTTATAAGCCAAATCCACGACACTGACCACCATAAGTTGTGTGTGTGTAATTTTAATAAGAAATAGTCATACCAGATAGATCAGGAATATATGCGTCCAAAGGACAGGGGCATGCTCCATGAGTCTAGGTAGAGATACCACGGTATTTCAAGTAGAAATGACTGCATCGTATCATTACAGTGGAGAAGTTAATAGACGTTGTGGAACGCACCGCACCGCGGCCATCTTCTCCGACAGCCAAACACTCTTAAAAGCACTGGATTAAGTACTTGTTAATTTAGACTTACCTATATTGGGCATTCTGTACCCTTAACGAGCGCAATGATCACAAAAATGTGACATTAGCCTGGGTCCCAGGGCAAGAAGACCATAGGTCTGATGAGAATGCGGACAAATTGTCTCGACAGGCCTTCGTAGGACCGAAGCCTTCCTATCGCATTCGAAAAACAATTATTAAAACAGCCATGAAAATCTGGCCTGAAAATACTAGGCGAAGTAAGTAGCTTGAAGCTATTACTTTCAGCTATTTTTCTAAATAGTTGCCAGCAAGATTAAGATATTTGTCATAGCAATGAACCAGCTCTTTAATACCCTCTTCATAGAACTCTACCGTCCGTGAATTAAGCCATGTTGTAGCACTGTCCTGCAGCTCTTCATCGCTCTCAAACCATTGACTCTCAAGCCTTTCTTGTCCCAAAAGACAGTGATCCTTACATGCACTTTAAAGGTTTCCTCGTAGATGATTTGGACGACCCCACTGCATTGACTGTCTTTTCTTCTCAACGTTGACATAGGCGGCCCAAGTTTCATCACCTATTACGATATCCTAGGAAATTTTCACCTTTAACATCATAACGTGTCAGAAAAGTTAGTGCCGATCTTTGCTTAATGGTCTTCGGTAAAGAATTTGGCACCCATTGTGAACAAAATTTGTGGTAGCCTAAATGTTCAGTAACAATCTCGTACAAAACTGTATATAAAGTTTGAGGGGAAAAGGCACTGTGATTGTGAATCGTCACGATTTATTTTTTTTCACGAATCTTTTGTTCGATATTACCCACAAGTTCGCTCGTCATAACAGTTGGTTCTTCCACTCCGTTCTTCATCACGGGCATTAGTTCGTCCTTCTCGAAAGATACGGCACCATCTCCTAACAACAAAATATCACGAAAGAATGTGGAAACGATTCTCTCACTGGCATTGCCAGACTCAAAGTGAACCAGATTACACCGCAGCGCTGCGATCGCATTGATATTCCCACTCGTCTGTTCAATAGACGAAAACGAGCCTTACTTTACGAACCGCCCTGGTAGATCTAGGGGAAGGTGGAGGAATACTCCGGGTCAAAGACAGGAAAAACAGTTCTTTAGGGAACATTGGCTTAAGTTTAAAAGGTACCTACTGAACAGAGACCGAAAATCTGTTAAGATGATAGTAGGCGTATTAACGGGACATTGCAAACTTGACAAATATTTGAATAACGTGGTCTTAACAGACGAAATGATATGCAGAAGAGGAAGAGGAATCCGCATTTCATTTATTATCCCAAAGTGAAAATTTAACAAGAAAGTTGTTCCTACAGATGGAAGTGCAATATCCTAGAGCGGAATATTCTTTAAAAGAAGCGCTCTAACAGCTACTAAACTTAATTAAAAGAGCAAGGTTAGAGGAAGTACTTTAAGGAAGCATAAGGACCACAATAGATCAGGAAAGCTGACAGTGGAATAGGCCCTATGTCACCTCAAGTCATCTAATCTAATTTAATGTTGGCAAAACGATCTGGTATTATCAGAGTAAAGAAAATATTAGTTTTTAATTAGTATTTATTGTCCCTAACATATAAAACAATATTATTTTTCAACATAGTCACCCTGCACTTGAAGACACTTATTTCACCTAAATTCTAACATATTTAAACCTTTTTGAGTCTTGATCACAGAAGAATTCTTCAACTGCTGTCATAACCTCATCATCGCTATTAAATTTGGTGCCCCGAAGACTTTCCTTTAGTTTTGTAAATAAATAAAAATCACTAGGAGCTAGGTCAGGTGAGTATGGTGGATGGTCCTTCAGCTCGAAACCTGCATTATTAATTGCACTTACCGAAACAAAGCTCTTATGCACTGGAGCATTATCCTGATGAAACAAAATTCAACGCGCCAACTTTCTTCCTTTTCTCCTCTTCTTTTTTCTTTGATGTAATCACTAAGTCGATTAATAAGTGTACTGTAATACTGGCCCGTCATTGTATGTCCTCGTTCCAGGTAATCAATTAATAAAATTTCCTTGGCATCCCAGAAAATGGTGGCCATAATCTTAGCCGCCGAGGGTTGGACCGTAAACTTGCGTGGTGGTGGAAATCCTCGATGTCGCCACTCCTTGCTTTGAACTTTCGACTCCGGATTGAAGTGGTGAACCCAGGTTTCATCAACGGTAACAAAACCATCCAGAAATCTTTTTGGATCACTGTTAAAAAATTTTAAATTCGCATCTGAATTCGTGACTCTCTCTCGCTTTTGTTCGTGCCAACATTCGGGGTACCCATCTTGCAGACACCGTATGAAGTCTCAAATAGTCATTGATTATTGTTCCAATTGTACCGTTTGAAAAGCCTGTTGTCACTGCTAAACGTCTACTAGTTAACCGACGATCTTGTTTAATCAAGTCGCAGACACGATCAACATTTTCTTGAGTGCACACAGTTTGGGGCCGACCAATGGTGGAAAAACAACTTGCACGTTCGCAAGTTGTTTTTCCACGTTGAAATTCTCGAGACCAATTCTTCACCACCTGATATGAAGACGCATCATCCCCAAGTACACTAACCATATCTTCATAAATTTGTGGTGGCTCTAAACCTTTCTTTGGCAGATATTTAATGACAGCGTGAAGTTCGATTTTCTCAATTTTTCAAAATCTTTGAGCAGCTTCTATTTTAACTCAAGACAACTTTTTAACAAATACACGATTCAGGTTTGGCACTTTGTTTGACAGATAAACAACGAATGAATGGTGTTATGTAATGTTTATTTGAACGCCTACTATACTAGGGACAGTAAATACTGTACATTCCTCGGTGATCTGGTAACCAGAATATCAATTCATTCGTTATTTTTAATTTATAAATTACACAGGATGGTAATATTTTTTAGTTAATTCTTTTTCTCAATGTTACCTTTAAATCTTTATTTCTGTTTGTATAATAGTACTATAATTTAATCTTAATAATACTCTATCTGTGCTATTAATTGTCTAAGTGTTTTATTATTATTAAAAATAAAAGCAACAACTACGAGGGGAGTTTTTTATGTTATCTAAATAGCTTGTTACATTTATTTTTCACGTCCAGTTTTACTGCCCTGTAGATAAAGATTTAGTTCATTTCATTATATTCGTTAGTTTCTTTGTGATCCCGGTTGCCATCTAGGGAGATTTTGTTTATTGAATTTGACCCCCCTGCAAGACTTTTTCTTGGTGTGCGGTCCATAAAGCGAGATAAAAAAGTTACCCTAATTTTTATGGTAATTTCAGCTGTCTATCGGTTTCAAAAGGGTATGTATGGTAGCTACAAGAAAGCGTACTACCGCTAGTGAATTTTAGAGTCTTATTGCGAAGCAATTAGACGAAATAGGCTACGGCTTTCTTTATTCGGCAACGGGATATATATATTTCGCCGCGAGGGAGACAGAAAAGCAAGCAACCCAGAACTCGACCGAACACCTGGTCACAAGCCACGTACAAGCTGTGGTTCCATCCTTCTCTGACGCACACATATAACAGATATAGGTATTTTAGCATAGACTTTTGTTGTTGTGAAATTGAATGTCCGACGAATTTTCCTCTTACTTTTTGTTGTATCTCGCTATTAATACAAACTCATTTTTGATGTCAATTACATCGGCAGATAATCTACAGTTATAATCGTATATGTATTTGGAACTTCGGTAAATTATAACGTAAATCACGTATTTATTAAAAGAAAATAATTGTTCATTATCAAACTATAGAATTTATTAACTTACATATTTTGTTATACAATTTATTTCTAAAATAAGTTTGTATTTAAATAAATGGTTATCTTAGTTGATTTCACACATGTGAGTAATTTGATGGCAATTTTTTATATAATGCATTGTTTTGTCACCACACAACCATAAGCGTGCGAGAAAATTTTGATAAATTGTAATTTCTGTTAATTTTAATACCTTTCTTGATACCATTTTTCTATTGCTTACAAAATGTGTGTAATTTCATTGTAAGGTTGCGCTACAGATCTGAGGTAGAACCAAAATTTCTATCCTAAATAATTGGTAATCAGTTGATTAACTAAATTGTCATATCTTTTGTGCATTCTGCAGTTTAATTCAATTTGTTTTTATTTTATTCTTGAAACAATTTGCTGATTCAATACAATTTTACGTAAAATTTATGTATTATGTTGTTATTTTAATATCTTTTCCCATTTCTTATTGTCATACTATTTTAACTTAAGTTTGGAAATTTCTGGATCAGGTTATATTATTATTAGGGGTTTAAGAGTCACTTTGTTAATTTTTTTTTTTATTGTCAATAAACGAATTAATTGTTTTAGTTTCCTTTTTTTGTATTTAGGTACCCCGTTCTCTTTCAGCGTAGCTCGTCGTTTTGTTACATTCTCAGTAGTATGTAATAGCATGCGCCTACGAACTCACAACATTTTTCTTAGTTTTCAGACTCGAGCCTGCGTACGTAGAATCAAGTAGCGCTACCTACTATCTTACTAGTCAATCTATGACCGTCTCCACTGACTAAGGGCATATACAATAAATAAAGGCTCTTTTTTAAATTGTGCGTTACGACTACCGATCTCGACTTTTTCCGAACATCTTCATTACGCCAAGACTGTGCTTGCGCGCGTATGGTAGCAAGCTATGAAAGAAAAGAGTTAGAAAATAAAAAAAAAATTCAACACACAAACATTAACATACTTATTCCAACGTATCTTTAATGACGCTAGACCTTCGAAAAAAAATATTAATTCCACAAAATTCAACCCCACGGCGTTTTCCACGTAGCCATTTTATAAAAATCGACACCTTCTCAAGTGTCCTTTGCTTTGGGAAGAGACAATACTCGTATTCACAGTGGGCGAGGTCGGGATTGTAGGATGGATGTTGTAATTCCTAAAAGCCGCATTCATTGATTACTGCTTGAACAATTTGTGCCTTATGCACCCTGCAGTTGTTGTGCAGAAGCCGAGTACTCTGAATAAAATTTTGGGGTATATTTTTCGCGTATATCCGTGTTCAAGTTCTTAATAGTGTCTTTGTAGACATTTCCAGTTATTGTACTCCTTTTTGGAATATAGTCAATTAAGAGAATCCCTTCTGCGTCCCAGAAAACTATGGCTATCACTTTTTACGCAAAAAAACTGCGCTTTTGCCTTCTTTGGCGGTGGAGAGCCCTTATAAACCCATTTCATGGACTCTTGTTTCGTGAGAGGGTCCCAGTGGTGTACCTAAGTTTCATTCCTAGTTACAATTCTATCTAAAAGTCCTCATCTTAGGATAAAACAGTCAAATTCTCTTCAGAAATTTGTCGTCTACAAAATTTTTGTTTTGACTGGGAAATGCGACGGGCTATTTTCGCTACCATTCTTTCGTGAATATTCTTTGAGCCACTGCATTCCATTGATAAAAAATTTCATGACGTTCCTGTGTTGGAGCTTCAAATCACTTATTTTCTTTTCTTTAAACGAATGAAAAAGTAACAAATGCGAAGCGATTCGAACCAAATTTGGAGAGATGACACTATAAAATTTCACAGAAACTTGACGTAAGGAAATTCTCACGATAGCATATTGTTTTCATAACTAGATAGATAACATAAAAGACCTCCTCATATCATTCCCAAATAACACCTTGCAAAAGACTCTGAGGTTAATAATATAATAAAACAGGTAAGCATTAAAATTTGTTTATTATTACATTGATAATTATTACATTGCAAAATTATATATTTTAGTGGCAGCTCATAAAATTGTATTTCTTTCCATGAGATGTTGTGGAATGCAGACCAACAGTTAGTACGTTATACACGAGGTCTAAACAAAGTGGAAACATTTAGTGAATTGTGTATTTTAATTTAAAGATTTTCGATAAGCACCTTAGGACACTGTATTATGCCATTCTTGCAAATACATTCGTGACACGCCTGTTTAATAACATCACCAGGATTCAACATCATATTTCCGATAACACATGGACATTGTTTTTTAAGGTAACAGTTTCCGTTCAAAAAGTATTGGACGGCGCTGCAATAACAACCCTCTTCACATTTTTCACCTAGAATATCTATTGGTGCGGCACCACTGCAAGTTTTAAAACCACCTCTTGGGGCACAAGGTAGGAAAGTTAGCTGCCCAGCACATTTTTTTTCTACAAAGAACATTTATGAATTAATATCGAATTTTACGGCAAATTAGTTGATATTTTTCTCTGTTTTCTCTCTCTGTGTTTTACAAAATCAGTAGATCTGAAATTATGTAAATTTTATCATTAAGGAATTACTTTTTACCCACCTCGCTGTAAGTAAATTTGATGAATTGTTAGTTTCCGCATCAGATAAGGGTGCCCGATCTAAATATTATTGAAGGTTCAAATTAAAGCAGATGGTATACCAATTTGATACCAAGCCCACCTGCCCAATATACAGGCTGGGGAAAAAATACTACAGTATTTTTTCCCTAGTCAAAAATTGCAAACGATGTACACATCGCTTGCAACTTTTGAATGAGAAATTTAATTAAAAAATTTCTTATGAAGAAAAGTGGTTGATATAATATTTGACATCACTTGGTAGCATTCGTTTTATTTTTTGATTTCCCTATTTTAATGCAAGGCCAAATATTTGAACGTCGGAAAATGGTAATGGCTTCTATAGTGAACGATGGAAATGATACGGTCTTTTATTTTTTTCTCGGTATTTCCAAATAAATTTTGAAGTAAGTTAATTAGATAAATATTAGTAGTTTTTATAAATTTTCTATCGCAATATCGTGTATAAATACTATTTAGATTTATCATTATCAGAAAAGGTTTTGTTTAAGTATGACAATACGTTAAGCACGTATAAAGCGTTTGTACAATATGAAACAAACATGTAAATAATTTACATATCTGTAACTATGCACATGGACAATACACCTCGTATTTTCAGCATTTACTTCTGCTTAATACATATGTTTCTGCCAATATAGGCGTCCTCAGTTAAGCTAGTGAAGCAATTTATACAAATTAATACAAACCTGTTATAAACAACTGGTTTGTATCTGTATTTAAATTTACTGAAATAGCCCGCAAAGATAAAGCAAGTTCCGTCCTATAAGAAGACAACTATTTAATAATTGACATCTTACGGGCGAAAGATACATTGTCCGGAGGGCTACCTATCGTTCGAACAGCTATGCTGCTACGGGAAACGATAAAATACGTATGTAGATGTAGTCCATTAACAACCTGCCAGATGGCGGTATATACGAAAAGGTTTTGTTTAAGTATGACAATACGTTAAGCACGTATAAAGCGTTTGTACAATATGAAACAAACATGTAAATAATTTACATATCTGTAACTATGCACATGGACAATACACCTCGTATTTTCAGCATTTACTTCTGCTTAATACATATGTTTCTGCCAATATAGGCGTCCTCAGTTAAGCTAGTGAAGCAATTTATACAAATTAATACAAACCTGTTATAAACAACTGGTTTGTATCTGTATTTAAATTTACTGAAATAGTATTTAAGTATTGTCATACTTAAACAAAACCTTTTCGTATATACCGCCATCTGGCAGGTTGTTAATGGACTACATCTACATACGTATTTTATCGTTTCCCGTAGCAGCATAGCTGTTCGAACGATAGGTAGCCCTCCGGACAATGTATCTTTCGCCCGTAAGATGTCAATTATTAAATAGTTGTCATCTTATAGGACGGAACTTGCTTTATCTTTGCGGGCTATTTCAGTAAATTTAAATACAGATACAAACCAGTTGTTTATAACAGGTTTGTATTAATTTGTATAAATTGCTTCACTAGCTTAACTGAGGACGCCTATATTGGCAGAAACATATGTATTAAGCAGAAGTAAATGCTGAAAATACGAGGTGTATTGTCCATGTGCATAGTTACAGATATGTAAATTATGTAAATTATTTACATGTTTGTTTCATATTGTACAAACGCTTTATACGTGCTTAACGTATTGTCATACTTAAACAAAACCTTTTCGTATATACCGCCATCTGGCAGGTTGTTAATGGACTACATCTACATACGTATTTTATCGTTTCCCGTAGCAGCATAGCTGTTCGAACGATAGGTAGCCCTCCGGACAATGTATCTTTCGCCCGTAAGATGTCAATTATTAAATAGTTGTCTTCTTATAGGACGGAACTTGCTTTATTTTTGCGGGCTATTTCAGTAAATTTAAATACAGATACAAACCAGTTGCTTATAACAGGTTTGTATTAATTTGTATAAATTGCTATGGAGAAGAAAGGAAAAAATAATAGAACTATATTGAACTGTTTGTGTAGTACATTTATTAAACTTATGTATTTCATTTTGGTGTCTATTTTATTTCAGACGGGGATCGTTATAAATATATTTAATTTTAAGTGATGAATTTTATTATGTTTGAAATTTTGATCCATCCTCGTATATTTAGGTTGGTCAGATGTTTAAAGCCGCCGCCACCCCGGATATCATATTGTACTAAGATGTATATTTTTCTCTATATCTTGATTTTATAGTTGGTGGCCCCTTGCGAATTCCGGAACTTCATTTTAGAGAGATTATTTGAATGTCCTTGAAGATAGGTGTGTATAAGTGTATATCAGACACGACTTAATTTTGTCTAATATTATTAAAATTTTGGATAATTCGTTTATAGTTTTTGGTGCGTCGTATGTGATTCAAAAGTAATTTTTCGTGAATTTACAAATCTTTTATATTTGTAATTTTATTTTAATGATACACCTATCTAAAGAAAGGGAATCTCTCGTGTTTAATTGTGACTTACTTAAATTAATGTAGGTATCTTTATAATTATTAATATATATTGATGAAAGCGCTATAATTAACTTGTAGAATTTTTGTGAAATTTTTTATGTATTCAGAATAATATCTAGAAAATTTATTAGAAGGTTTTTTGTGGAGTTTGGTTGTTTTTAGTCACTTTGAATATTTCAATACGTAGGAAGGTGGGGACGAGTTTGTGTGATGTCATGTGATTGCATTCATGACAGTTCAGATTATGATTTCGCGCGCAGAGTAAACAATACTTTACTTTGACGTTTAAATTGTTGGGTTTACATTATTGTTGACATCTGATGAATTTTTGGATATTAGTAATTTTGTTATCTTTGCTCGTGATTTGTCATACAAGGTTTTGTACTGGTTTGTATCTTCATATGATATCCAAACCTTTTTTATCCTTGCTGCTGTGCATTTAACAGTTCAACGTTACACTTGGTAAAGTTGATTTTTTTTTTATTATATTAATGTAAAGGGAAAATGTGTGTATAATTTATCTGACACCTCGTGTTTTATTTTATGATATAACCTGCATCCGTAAGGATCGACCCGAGAGACGTGAGCTCAAGGAAATCTACCAGACTGAACAGCCGGACGATTAAGTTGTAGTGTGAACAAAAAGATTTAATAAGCAATCAAAAGCACATTCCACTGCATAATTTTGGCGAGCCCAACGTGTGACGCGAATATAACAAAGTTCAAAGAGTTATATTGAAGAAATAGAAAGCAATTACAAGCAAAATGGATGGTATTTCAAATGTAAATTAATGGAGACAGCCACCACTAATTGGCAGTCAAGAGTCGTTAGAAGGTGCGAGTGCAGGTATAAGTAATCTTAAGTTAAATCCCACACATGAAGCAGGGCAGGATGGTGGTAACAGTAGAGGGATAATGGACATGATGCATGCTATGATGCAAATGATGAATAGGATAGAACAACAACAAATGGATATAAAACAACAACAAATGGATATAAAACAACAACAAATGGATATGGAACAACGACAAGAGGATAGGGAGAGAAGGTTAGAGAGGAAATTGGAAGAGATAATAGATCAAATGGTACCAATTAACAGCAACAGACAAACAAATAATGACATAATAGATGATTCATTTCCATTAATTAACGATCAAAGCAAGCAACAAAACACAGTCAGTATGAGCCAATTCTTAGAAGAAAAGGAGAAAAGGGAATGGCAGGAACAAAAGATGAGGTACATGCAAAAACAAATCGAACAAGTGAGAAAAGAGAAGAACGAAGCGAGTGTGCCTGCGTTCATCCCTGTACCAGTACAGAGTGAAGTATTGCCGAAATTTTATGGTATGGCAAATACTAATCCTATGGGTTTTCTGAAAAAAATAAAAGAAAGTCTAGAAGATGTGCCTGGCGACCAAAAGAAACTTCAAAAGATTGGAAACTGTCTCAAGGACGATGCGATGACCTGGTGGGACATGATCTCGGATGAGGTGAAGACGATGGAGGAGTTCGAGGTCAGATTTACGAGTCAATTCTGGGGGACAACAAGGCAAACAAGAGTAAGAAATGATTTATTATTTGGTAGATATAGTAGAAATAGTAACGAGTCACGAGCGTCTTATGTTATGAGGAGACACTCAATTTTAAAGTATCTGCAACCAAAAATTAATGATAGAGATCTAATATGTCAATTAAGTACACATTTTGATGAACAAATTAGTCAGGCAGTAGCCATTCAAAATATTAGTGACATGCAACAGTTTATTGAACTTTTGAAAAGATTAGATGATATGGAATATGGCAAAAGATATCAGAGTAATTATATAGATAGAAATGTTAATAGAACTCCATATTCTAGGATAGATAATAACAATAATAGTAAATATTCAAGTCCTCAACGAGTAAATAATTATGGCAATAGAAATAATAGAATGGCTTCACCAGGTAGGATAGACGATAATAATAAAGATATAAGAAGGGAAACTTCATCAGAAGTTAAAAATTATACAGGGACACGTCCTAAAGATACTAGATGTAATTTTAATTTAGAAACACAAGATAAACAGGGTAAATTAGAATTAGCATGTAGTAAGGATTTTTAGCCAGACCAACCAAAAGGAATGAAAGTAATGCATTGTATGAACAATCGAAATACGCAATAAACACGGTTTTATCTCATATAAAAATTAAAATAAATGATAGAGAATTAAGTTGTTTAATAGATTCAGGTAGTGAATCGTCGTTTTTAGATGAGAATGTGATTGAATGTTTGATTAAAAATAATGTGGGGAAATATATGCCCACGAGTAAAATTACAATAGTGACTGCTACAAAGAAAATTTTAACTGTAGTGAATAAAGTTTTTATTGTTGAATTTACAATAGATGATAATAAGTTTATGGGAGAATTTATAGTATTAAAAGGATTAGGAAGGGATGGAATACTGGGAATAGATTTATTAGAAAAAATTAATGCGATAACAGATATACAAAAAAGGGATATAGTAATTAATAATACGAAAGTCGAATGGATCAAGGAGTGTGAAGAGGATGGTGAAAAGATTATTAATAATATAGAAGAAGAGGATTTAAAAGAAAAGGAAGTAATGATGATGGAAGATATGGGTAAGGAAGAAAATGGGGAAGTGGAGTTCCCTGGAGATGTTGATTTGATGAAATTGGATTGCAAAGAGGATAAGGAAGAAGAAGTAAAAAGTTTAATCAAAAAGAATATAGATTTAGTTAATAAATGTCCTAGTATTGCCAGAAATTACAAACATTCTTTAGAGGTAGATGAGACGAGACCATTTAAGGTGAAAAATTATCCCATTCCTAAAAATATTCAGTCACAAGTAAATGAAGAAATAAAAAGGATGCTGAGAGATGGTGTAATTGAAAGAGGTAAAACGCGTTATGTTAATCCATTAGTGGTTGTAAAAAAGAAAACAGGAGACATTCGATTATGTCTGGATGCACGTCGACTGAATGATAGAACAAAGCCTCAGTTCGAGACGCCTATTACTATAGAACCATTATTGGCGAAATGTTACAATGCAAGAATATACAGTAAATTGGACTTAAAAAGTGCTTTTTGGTTGGTTCCATTAGAAAAGGAGTCCAGAAAATATTGTGGAATTATGGTAGATGGACGGGTATATCAATTCAAGACTGTACCATATGGGTTGAGCAGTTCGGCTGCAGCTTTAATTAGAGCAATGCAACAAATTCTTGAACCATATGAAGAGTTTGTGGTTCATTACGTAGATGATATTTTAATATACAGCAGGGATGAGCAGGAACACTCACAACATTTGAAGAAAGCTATGGAGGTGTTAGCAGGAGAAGGGTTAAAGGTAAATTTGAATAAATGTGAATTTTATAAGAAAGAGATTAAATTTTTTGGGATATAATATTAGTACTAAATATATAAGTGTAGATGAGAGTAGATTGGAACTCATAAAGAAGTATCCTCTACCTAAGAATATAAGAATGCTTAGAGGATTTTTAGGCATGGTTAACTATTATAAACGTTTTGTACCATACCTGGCACGTATTAGTGTTCCTCTTTATGAAATGCTTAAAAAGAATGAAAAGTTTAAATGGACAGAATTAAGAATGAATGCGTTTGAGGAGTTAAAGAAAGAGTTTTATAATCAATTAGTATTAATATTACCAGATTTTAATAAACAGTTTATTTTGAGAGTGGATGCTAGTGATGTCGCTATAAGCGGAGTTTTAATTCAAATAAATGACGAAGGGATTGAACAACCTATATGTTTTATCTCTCGTATCTTGAAAAGCTATGAGGTTAAATATACCATTAGTGAAAAAGAAATGTTGGCTGTGGTACACGCGATTCAAAAGCTAAGATATTATTTATTGGGGAAAAGCTTTGTTGTAGAGACAGATCATGCTGCCTTGACATCACTTTTAAATACACGTTTTAAAAATAATAGAGTGTATCGATGGTCACTATTGTTGTCAGAGTATACCTTTGAAATAAAGCATATTAAAGGCGTTCTAAATGTTTCTGCCGATGCGTTGTCACAAATGTACAACAGTAAAAGTAAATTTCATTACGTAGAGTTGAATGAATATAATAGACACTATGCTACGGTGAATTATGAATATGAGTTGATCCTTCAGGTCCAGCGCTCTAAAGGTATATAACGAAACACCGAGAGGTCTCTACGGGGAGAAGCAGAGTCATGAAAAGCAAAGTGGGTACAAACCTAGTGCCTCATATTTATAATGTACTCGTAGTATTTACTGTTGTTATCCTTCTTGTTACCATTATTGAATTATATGCTATTATTTAACCGTTTCGATGCTTGTTATTTGAGTCTCTATTAAACCTACCGTATAAATGGAACTGGCTCGGCAACAATGTTACCTCCGGGACCAGGTGACATTTTACTGTGAGATTATATTACATTTTAAACTATTGCATACTTTATATTATTTTCAATCGTTTATTACATAGTGGATTACGAAATTACTAGAAAATGCAATTTATTATACGTATTTATTTGTCAGCGCGAGTTTCTCGCAATCGAGAAGCCAACTCGCGATATCGTTTTCTTGCGTGAACTCTGGACGTACCCTAACATACACGCTCACGGCTACTATGATTTGGATAATGAAACTATAGCTCTAGAAACGTCAGTCAAAAATTAATTCTGACAGCTATGCAATTTAAAGTTTTAAAATGAGTAATATTAATGAAAAAATACATGATAGTTATGTAGAAGAATTTATTGGGGCCCTACCAGAAGCCAGTGAAATAGCAATTACAGCGTCATTAAACTTATTATCTAGTAAATCAAGAAAACAATATGAAATAAGTTATAATTGTTTTAAAGAGTGGTGCTTAGATAAAAAAGTTTTAAATTTTACAGAAAATATTGCATATTTTTAAGATCGAATGATATTAAACCCTCATCACATTGGTCTGAGTATTCAATGGTGACAGCTTGCCTTTCGTCACAAGAAAATATTGATATTAAGAAACTAAAGGCATTCATGAAACAGAACTTTGTAGGGTTTCGACCAAAAAAGTGAAAAGTATTTGACAGGGAACACATTTATAAATGTATAAAAGAAGATTCCCAGTATTTGATGAAAAACGTAAATCGGTAATTTTTTAGCTTTTGTAAAACATCTTAAAACTACTTGGTGTAGGTCGCTTCAATATTTGGCATCGCAGGGGCATGCCGTAGAGATCAGCTCCTAAAATTAAGTATCGAAGACGTAGAAGAAGTAGGCTCAATATTAATTGTAAATGTGCCACGGTCAAAAACTATCAAAGAAGAAATTTGTCATTCGAGGTGAGCTGGAAGAAGGATTAAGTTTGATCGATATATATCATAAATACACGACATTACGTCCCAATCATATTCCGCGTAAACGTTTTTTTATCAACTACCGAAATGAAAAGTGCACTGTGCACTGCTATTGGTGTGAACACGTTTGCTAAAATCCCGTGAGAAATTGCAAAATTTCTGCATTTGGGGAATCCTAAACTATACACAGGGCACTGCATCAGGAGATCCTCCGCAACACTTCTTACATATACTGGAGCAGATATACTAGAGCTCAAACGACACGGTGAATGGATATCGTCGATAGTAGAGGAGGCATACGTAGAGGAATCACTTGCAAACAAACTCTAATATTTCACCCTAAAGAAAATGACAATGTACTGTTACCTACTTGCGAAGCTGACGCAGCGAAGGCGTCTGAAGATGGTCGAGATTAAACCAAAACTGTAGTATTATTGCACAAAGTATGAGAGGTTCTATTTATTATACCGCGATATCATAAAGTTTCTGGGTCCAAGATGGTATTGAAATAGAAAATATATGTCTGAACTTTATCCATATTATCATACTGGTAACTTAACCTTAATTTTTGAAAATTATTTTGATAGTGTCATCGTGACATCAATAAATATGTCATTTGATTTAATAAAGATACAATAAAACAACAAGCTCAGCTTGTATTCAAAATTTTATTAATAAAAAAAGGCAAAATTAAAGCAAATGTTGAAATTGTTGTCCGTTATTTTCAATTCCCAATGTGACAAGCCTTTTCATGCTGTTAAAGGCATTTTGCAGCATTGCGGGCGTTATTAATGCACATTCGTCAATAATTCTTTGTTGCATATCTTGCAAATTAGCAACAGGAGTTTTAAATATTCTATTCTTTAGGTGAGGAAACACGAAAAAGTCCATAATTGTCAAACAAGGTGATCGTGGTAGAAACTCAACTTCCGTATGTAAACTTATGATCCGATCGTCAAAAAACTCACGAAGAAAAGCAATATTTTCTCGTGTTGTGTGTGCCGTTGCACCATCTTGTTGAAAGTATCCATATTGCAATTCATCATCATGCAACTGTTCAATAAATTCATTCAGAATGTTTCTATACCTCTCAGCATTAATTGTGAACTTAAAAAAAATAGGGCCAACAACTCTGCGGCGAGAAACTGCTAGCCAAACAGCAAGTTTCGCATTATGGAGAAACGATTCAATAAAAATATGAGGATTTTCACTACTCCACATTCGAGTATTTTGGGAATTGACATACCCCGAAAGATGAAACCATGCTTCATCAGAGAAAAATGACAAATTTAGCAGGTTATCATCTTCTATTAAGTTATTTGCAAACCACTGGCAGTACGCACGACGTCTAGGGTAGTCTACCGGCAAAATAGCCTGATGTGATTGCATCTTATACGGATGCATGTGTAAGTTTTTCTTTACAATTTTCTGACATGTTCCATAAGAAAGTCCAATCTCTTGAGAAAGGCGTTTCAAAGGTTTTGTGGGTTCATTTACCATACGTTGACGAACATCATTTATAACTTGTTTCGAACGAACAGTTGGTCTACCAGTACGTGATTTATGACCCACAGAACCAGTCTCACGAAACACACCAACACAATTGGAAAGGCAATTATAAAAATCTTTGGGAATTACAGCTAACTCTGGAAAGTGCTCTCTAAAATCATCCAAACATGCACGTTGACTGTACACCCAAATTCCATCAATTCGCACTCCACTCCGAAAATAGGCTTCAATCATGTACGCTTTTTGCACTATATTGTAAACCATATTTGAATTTACTCGAATGTGCTATGTTTCAAACTCGACGTTCAAACTTGCTTTCAGCAATTCTAACACATTAATGGATGACAGATAATGTCACTGTCAAAATAATTTACAAAACAGAGTTATAGTTCCTAACTTAAGTTCAGACATACAATTTATATTACAAAGCCATCTTCGTCCTAGAAACTTTATGATATCACGGTATATGCTCTTAGTTAGTGGAAACGGGTGTGGGTGACTAATATAAAAGTTAGAATATAATGTATAGAATCCACGGTTGGCTCTTGGTGAAACATAATGAATAATTTACTAAAGAAAATACTCGGTATATTTGTTTCACAAAATATATTTATTTATTAAATCTCTAACATATGTTTCGACTTTTCAGTCATTGTCAAAGAGTCCTTAAAAACTAAAATATAAAGTACACTTCTACCACTATTTATGAGTTTTTAAATGACTTTATTACGGCATATATCGTAGGGGTGTTGAAAAAATCCAGTTGTGTATTTGTGACATGTCTATTAAGATTTATGGCTTTTTTAATTTCTAATATTTCGAGGAAGTCGAGTCGTTTTCTGTAGTCTCGTACGACACGGCAAATGCAATTGTGACCAAAGAAGAAATTACTATAAAATATATCGATATCGGAATATGCTAGAAAATTTAGATTTTATTTTCCAATATACGAAAGAATAATTAATAATTAAATAATTAAATGCAAGTAAGAAAATACTTTAATTCACAAGAATGAATTCTGTTAAGTTATACTATACAAAATATATTAAATTTTATTTGAGTTGGGCTCTAAGCCGCTACGCAAATTGATTAATATGGCGTTGAAAATGCTAATAACTATATTAATATTATAAAAATGAATTTAAGTTATACTAAAAGAAGTTAAATTGATTACGGCAAAATATGAAAGCAATATATATAAAAAATTATACGACGAAGTTTAATTTACCAAAAAAAACTCTAATAATACGAATTATTCCTCAGGTAGATCGCTGTTCGGGGAATTAGACGACCATAAATTGCATTTGAAGGATAGGCTGCAGTGCTCGTGGAATCTTCAGCAGGAAGCTATTTTTTTCCGTTTACGAAAACGAATGCGGAACGCCTCACAAACACCAAGGTTGGGTTAAATTCTCCTTAAACCTACGTAAGTCGGCAAACGGCAATTGGCTGTTTCAAAATTTAGAATTCACCCTTTGACATGTTCCGTTTATTAACGATTACTAAAGGTCAAAGATTTGTGAATTAGCTTCCATTAAGAAGATGTACTCGTAATTTTTAAACTACTTTACACTAACAAGGTCTGTCTGTTAATTTTCGAATTTCACACGCGTGTAAAACGTTAGAAGCGGGGATGCAGTTTTCAAATTCTACACACAGATAGCGGAACAAGCATAGGAATAACGTATTTAATATATCGAGCGATCAAGATAATTTGTAATCGAGTCAACCTTGAATCCAAAATCGTATGTATTTACTTGAACTGCACTTACATTACAAACGTCAAGTAAAATGTCAGTTGACGGCTAAAATAACAACAGTTAATGTAAACTATGCAACTGAGGACGAATGTATTTACGACATACAATTTCGGTTTCAAGGTTGACTCGATTACAAATTATCTTGATCGCTCGATAATATACCGGGACTCGACAATAAATAATGACGACTATTAATCGATATTAAAATGGGAAATTAAGGCGTAACAGTACAGATACCAAGTACTAGTACATTTAGAGAAGTCACAAATCAAGAAGTAGAATTAAAAAATAATTCACTAATCGTAAGAAATATAGGATACTTTTAGCATTTGCTTGATGAAATTCCATTATAACTATTATCGAGATAAAATAAAACAAATTTTAATGAATTTCACTACATATAATTCTGACGAAGCTCAGGTTGGAGCGAAACGATCGATGCTGTGTAAAGTAAAAAGTAGTGAAATAAATTAAATTTTGTTTTATTTTATCCAGATAATAATTGTAAGAAATATTAATATTGAAAGTTGCACAAATATTTACTTTTAACGTAATGGTAAAAATAAAGCTTGAGTTAAATCGTTCATAACATATTAGTTCCTAACTTTCTCAATGCAAATCGATAGTGCTAATTAATTATTAAATATTTTGCAACTAAATTACGCTTATAATAAATAAATAATTTTTGTTTTTTGCACGAACGTAGAAAAAATATTGTAGTGTTTATTGCACTTGACGTGTTGTCGACAATTTCACGTCGCGTGCAATAAACACTTACTTTTTGTACTTGTTGCATAAGTAACTATTATTTACCTTCTACGAATATTGTCTTTAGTGGCAGTTAATCGAATGCCATTACTGGTTTTGATTTCATGAAATAGTACTTACCACATGTTGTTGGATTCCTCCATACTACTTTCTCCACTCCCGCGCTAATACTTGCCTTAGCATAGACATCCAACGTTTCACATATGCAATCTATATTTTTCGTAGCGCAGGCACAATGAGCCCAAACGCATGCTCGTGTATATAATTCTGGATCTAGAATCTGGAAAATTAGATAGGTATTTATTGTATTCGAAATCGGCAAGCCTAAGAGCTACAAGAGGATTGACATAAGGTCTGTAACTATATAAAATAAGAATAGGAAAGGACAAAATAATGAAATCAGTTTCAAAATGAAGTAAATTTATTGTTCCTAATTATTTTTCCAGATAATCACCACTTAATGCAACACATTCCTTCAAAGGCTGAATTTACTGTTGATCCAATTGTGAACAGCTGCCTGAACTTCAGTATCTGATAAAAAATGTTGGCGTTTCAATACCTCCTTCTACTTTGCGACTGTACGAAGGGCGCTGAACTGTGAATTTCAGGCTCGTCACTATTTCATTGCGTCGTTGGCAGCAATGTGGTCTGGCGTCGTCGCGCTTTGATAATAAATTCGGCAGATATTCGGGATGAATGAATTCCTTTGCATCTCAGAAAATGGTGATCATGATTTTCTGCGCAGATGGAACTCTTTTGAATTTTTGTACATGTGAAAAATCACAACATTATTGGAAGAATGACTGCCGAAAACAAGAGGCAGTAATTGCTCCATGGACTGCAGCTTATTTACGGAGTCATAATGACGAACGCATAATTCGTCCCCAGGGGTGATGTTCACTGGAAAACCGGCACGTCGATACTGGCGAAGACGTTCTTGACAAATCCCTTTTTTGTCGTTCTATCATGGCATCCATTAATGGGACTCATCTCACACAAATTTTTCGGTAGTTCAATGTCCGGACAACGTACTCGTACATTTCGCCGTTATGACAAAGTTTTGCACATTGCACCCACTGCTGAACATTCTTCGCGTCCATACAATCGGTGCCATAAACGGCTTTCAAATGCCTGTAACTTGTGATGGGCGCACAAACTTCTAGCGTTAAAATTCTATCACGGATCGTTGCCTCGTACACATATCAGATATCGAACTCATGTTAAATGACACGGTTACTCAAGGACGGTATACAGGAAAATGAAACTTTGCATGCCAAGACAAGATACTCGAAATCATTTGCATATTAGAACTTGCTTCTATTCCTACTACTCAAATAATGAGACGTTATTGGCGACCTTAAATATCAATTCGCCTCCACAAATCTATAAATTTCTAATGGACTTCCATGGACCCTTGTGTAAATTTAAACAAGAAACATAAGAAAACGTGGGTGTTATTACTTACAAGTGAATTACAGATGTGAAAAACATGAGTAAAATCAATATTAATAAAAGTTTTTTTTAACTTAACTCTTTTCTTTCAAAACAATAAGTAAAATGTAGTGACAAGAATTATGCGTATGATCTGAAACAATATTAACAATTTATACTTGGAACTTAAAAATTAATCAAACCTTGTTATTAGGTGACTTCACCAACAGTTTTTAAATAAGTCCCTAGCGAAAATATTGGGTTGTGCTTGCATTCTTTCCTTGAAGTTTTCACTAAATCTTCTAATCTTACTTCTAATTGAAGGGACTTTTGAGTCTCTCTCGATTATATGTTTATCTAGATAACATTAATTTTTATTCTGAATAGTCGGTTTAAAAATCTTTGAAGAATTTTCTGAAGTCTGAGTTGAGTCCAATAGCACACGTAAGTACAGTGACGCGCCGTCCATATGGGCAAGGTCGTGCAGCGCGCAACGGCGCCAAGGCCTTAAAGGCGCCTACGGCCACTTGTGATAAGTTAAATTTTAAAAATATTAAAAACATTTTTTGAAAGTTTACAACAAATCAACAAATTTACATAAAACAATTATTTTAGCATTGACAGCAATAATTTTATTGTTACTTCAAAGAGTGTACTTGATATTTGCATCTACACTGTTTTTTGTATAAATTTAACTTAATTAATATTATTTAATAATTAAAAGAGGTGAAAGGGGTATCTTCAGCATTTTAATAGAAGCTAATAATCATACTGTAATAATTTATGTAATAATTACATTACAATAAATAACTTAACCCACTCATTCCCAAACATTACAATTGCATTACGTATATTGTTAACTATACCAATTTATGTAGCTACAGCCGAAAGATCATTTTCTAAATTAAAGTTAATTAAGGATTTAATTAAAAATTTTAATAATATTTTTTTGTATGTGAACCTATTGTTTGCCTCAAATAAAAAGTGCCTACCAGTACTAACAAGTCTAAAGAGTTCGTCATAAATTTCAATGTTGAACTGTGGGAGAGTGGCTGGTAATTTTGGCTCAATACATATAGGGTAAAGGCGCCTATCAGTATTTCGCACGACGGCGCCGAAGATACTTGGCGCGTTACTGCGTAAGTATACCGATAGATTCCAGTAGTAGGAAACTCAAAGCGAGCACGGAGCAAAGAGGGTTATAGCCCCACCAATGCTCCAGTACACGTTTAGCGGTGACAGTCACTGTCACCGCTAAATGTCTACTGTCAGATAGCCACATATCAGTTGTGCTTGTTAATGCGAACAAAGTTCGCACACATGTTTGTTGCGTAAGATGCGTGTGTTTCTTTTATTTCTTTGTAATTTGTTGCGATGTCTAAACCAAAAGGCAATTTGTAATATTCTTAAAAAACTTGTTTATTGTCAAAATTTAAAAAAGATATAAGATCGTTATAATAAAATTCATTCTACCATGACATTATTTTTTTAATATAATAAAATAATTTCTTTTAATTGAGAAATTAAATTAAATGTTCAAACAAACTCCTTGCAGCAAACCATAAAATGCCATTCAAATATCCAATTCTATCGTAAAAAGCTCTTCTAACGTGAAATGATATATCAAAAGTAATAGTATCACAAGTTTTTGTTGCAGCTCTGGTAAAGCTCCGTGATTGTTATAAATTTGACTTTTAATATGTCCCCAAGAGGGGACAAATCCGGAGACCTCGCAGGCCATCGAATATTGCTACATATTGAAATTAATTTATGTTGAAATATATTTTCCAAATACTGTCGGATATTTCTGTGTTCATGTGCAGGACTCTGTTCTCATTGTATGAATTCCCTTGAACATACCAAGATACAATATCAGTTTTTTCATTTACTGAACACATATTCATTTTAAATTGAGCGTGTTTGTATTTCTTCATATACTCCGTGAGCTTAAGCAACCGATGCACGTCATTAATGATGATTATATGACGTCTCATAGCCAATAGAGCAACGTGAATTTGATGCAAAATGGAGATATTGATGTACACAACTTTTAACATAAATTTAACAGAAATAGTTTGCGTCCTTTTATATTTAGATAAATTTAAGCATTTGACATAAACGTTCATTAAAAATGAATAATGAATGACATTTAATTTTTTTTATGTTGCATTGAAGGTTACCAAAGTGCAATGTTGTCCTATCCTTCCTGTCAGTTAATTTATTTTTGATACCTGCCAAATTTGCCCTCCTATTTCTTATTAATTTATTTCATACTTTTACAGTTTGAGCTACATTTTCTAATCATTTATTTTGAGAACTTCTGTTGTTGTTTTTAGGTTGGTGATATTTATATAATCTGTTAAAAACTTGTTGCAAACAAAGCAAGATGCTAACTGCATCTCTAATTATTATTTTACACAAGAACGAGATAATAAAAGTCAATTGTTATCCATATAGTTAATTGACGAAGGAGATACTTGTTGAAACTTCATTATAACGCTAAGAAATAAGTAATTAAACTTCTAGTTTAAAAAATTCTTTTATTGTAAATACCACTGCAATATTGTTTCGCTATGCAATGGCTTCATCAGGTGGATGAAATACAAATGTACAATACAAGTTTGAATATTTATGTGAAAATTATTGGGAAAATGGTTTTTTCCCCAAATTTTTCCACCACCATTTCCCCAATAATTTTCACATAAATATTCAAACTTGTATTGTACATATTCAGTATTTCATCCACCTGATGAAGCCATTGAATGGCGAAACAATATTGTAGTGGTATTTACAATAAAAGAATTTTTGAAACTAGAAGTTTAATTACTTATTTCTTAGCGTTATCCATATATGCTAGAAATGAGGTAATTAATTCTATATTGTTATGTTTTTTAAGTTACTAATTTCATTTTAAACATTATAGTGTGTTGCTTAAGCTCTTTCTGTTAGTGTTGTAACTGTAAGTAAAATCAATTCAGCTGTTATATCTGAGGAACAGGTTTCTAGTTCTAAGAAAGTTAAATCAAGAAAGAAACCTGTAAATGAAATCTCGAGAACAGAATTTTACATTCGTGATACGATTTATGCAATGTATCAGAATAAAAAGCAGCTTACTTTAGTTTCGTTCTCCAAGTATTAAAACATAAGAATATCTAAACTGGGAGCTCATTTTCTCTTCACATGATTTTACAAAGAATTGGTTTTCGCTGGAGGAAAGACAATCCAAGAATAGGACTTACGGAATTGTTTTTAGGAGATTTACTTTTTTTAAATCCAATGTAAAATAAATGAGATCAGATACTTGGCAGTTTGTAAATTTAGATGAAACATGGACATTCAAAAATTCAGTAGCTAGATCATGGCAAAATGGCACTAAACATAGTGTTCATAATATAAAATCAGAGGGCTCACGGTATATTATACAACATGCAAGCTGCAAATGTGGTTTCATTCCAGAAGCTTTAAAAATATTTAATTCTAAAACCAAAGATGAAGATTATCATGGAGAAATGAATGAAAATAGGTTTTTATCATGATTTCAAACAAAACCTATGCCAAGTTTGAAAGAACCTTCTATAATTCTAATGGATAATGCAAGTTATCACTTGTCTTTGGAATATAACTTACCAAATAATTCTTCAAATAATAAAGTGAAAATGATGACGTGCATTAACTTCTTAATCTCAAGCTTAAATGCGACTGATATGCGACTATCTGACAGGAGACATTTAACGATTACAGTTACTGTCACCGCGAAACATCTACTGCAGCAATAATGGAGTTATAACCCTCTTTGCCCCATCTTCGCTTAAATTTCCTACTTCTCGAATCAATCGGTATAAGAGTTTTAAGGTAGATTTCAGGATTAGTAATATATTTTATAGTTCTAGTTGAAATCTTCTATCAATTGGCCAATTCAGTTGTTGCAATTTCAATTCAAGTTGTTTTCTCCTTGATGAAAATATATTTAATATCCTTTTGTAAGATTATAGATTATTAAATATAAGTAAATCTAAGATAAAGAATTAAACTGCAAACATTTCCAATTTTATAAATACTCAAAGTGCATTTTCAAGTTTAAACCATTGTATAATGTAATTTTGTTATCCTATTAAAATTGCAAAACGTTTTTTAGAGTTTTCTTTATATATATTGGCCAAAACACTCCATAGCAGGGCTTACCAGTTATTTTTTTTTTTTGCAATATCTTCTCCTTTGATTTCTTGTTACAGTTCATCATTTGTTCTTATTCTAAACTCATCGTCCGTTAGTAATTTTCCCCATTATGGTTCTTAATATTTTCTGTTCGAGTATTGTTAGATTTTCTGCGTCTCTCTTAGCCATTGTCATCGATTCTGCTGAATACATTAGTACTGGTCTTACTATCGTATATATATATATATATATATATATATATATATATATATATATATATATATATGTATATATATATATATGTATATATATATATATTGTAACGATACGAAGGGTCCCTTAAGTAATAAGTAAATAAATATCAGAATAAAGTGAGCATTAAAACTAAAAAATGAATGATGTAAGAAAAACTTAAAAGATTTGAATTTGAAAATTGGGCGCCAAGTTTTAACGTACTTAGTTGATCCAACGCTATCTGTTAAATACCCCACTAGCTTTCGGGAGAGCTTGAGTACTTATGCTTTATTTTCTATCTCAGGTTTCAAAGTCGGTTGTTTGTATATCCCGTAAATGCAATGTAAATGGTATATTAAATAACCCAATCTCAACATTCAAACAATTCAAATAAAAGATCGAATCTAAATCAAAGCAATAAAATTTATTACTATTAAAAAACAGATAACTGTAACAATTATTACGTGCGAATAAGAAATCTGTACTTATGCTCGTATTGTCTGGACTATACGGTAAAAAATGGTATAATGCAATTTTGCACATGTGTTTAATAACAATAGTTAAGGTTATGTATACTGCAACAGTGCAAATAGATATTAAAAGTTACTTAAAAATAAACACACAAAGGTAAGTTACATATACAAGTTTTATAAAAGATTATGAATGAATGAATTATTATATATATTTAAATAGATGTTTAGAAATGTTAAAATTCATATATTATATTTTGATGCAAACAATGTTTGATATTGTGATGTGATATAAATTTAATATTAACTTTTAAATGATGTTCTAGGTTTTATGGGAAATAATTGGAAGAAACCTGGTATTTCTCCTGTGTCTAGGCTTGGATATTTTCTGGGCTCGCAATTGTAGAATAGATCAGAGTTCGTCTGCTCCAATGGAAGTCCCTGTGTCGGCGGCGGTTCAATGTTGGCGTTGTCGGTACGATGTAGTTCTAGTTCCGAAAAGATGCTTCGTTCAATATTTATTATATTCGACGTGCTGCGGATCCAATTCTTCTCTCAAAAGTTCGGCCTGATTTCAAGGTATTAAATGTATACTGTTTCGTAGGATTTACTTGATTTTTAAATTGTAATTTTAATTAAACTTTTTGTGGTAGCAAAAATGCGGCCATTCGTTGTAAAATTTTAGTATCAGACGCTTTCTTCGGCTTTTGTTTTTCAAAGCCTCCGTTAAATGTCGGCAAAAGCCTCTAAGTTTATGCTTTATTTGCATAAAATATAATATGAACTTTAATAATATCATAATTTTAAAATAATAGAAAAATTAATTAAAGAATTTACAAATGTTTATAATGTGGTTTTCATTGTTAGATAAGTTCAAAAATGCATCGTAAAAATCGCATTCGCGGGGTTCGAGACAATTTTAAATTGGTGGGCGTGGTTAACTCGCTTCGATATAAATCTTGATGTGGATAAATTAAATACCTGTAATATGGCGCGTATGATTTGAATTTGAAATGGAAAAATATAAATATAAAAAGTAAGTTTAAAAATCAAAATAAGTTAAATATCAATTTTAAAGTTATCGTCGTATCAATTTATACACATCTCGAAACTAATTTCACAAATTACGTCCACTAATTCAATATTTATACATGGGTTTATGATATGTAATAATCTGCATTTCTTTTTGTAGAGCTGGAATAAGTGTGCTGGTTGAACCATAACATTATCCCCGTGAAAAGGAATAGCGAAAGTATTGAAGATATTGCTTTTCCCTGTTAAGAAAAATGAAATAAGAACATCAACTTGTAAACTTCCCTTATCATGTGTCATAAAAATATAGAAATAACAAATTAATCTACGTATATAAAATTCTTAACTATATGTAATTCTTATTTCCAATGTACGTATAGTAACAAACTTCAAATATTATTAATTCCTTGTTGTAAGCATTTAAATCGTCCCTTTTCTCTTTAATTAAATTTGTTTCTTTGTCATAGCACTTTGTGTATTAGTTTTATGTTAATTTTATTCTCCTTTGTCTATTATTGTGTTCAATATTTGTGGCATTGCCTTAATTATAATTTTTCCTTTTCCTTTTTTAAATGTTCAGTGTTCTACATATTTTTATAGTTTAGTTTGTATAATATTTTAATGAGATTTCTTTTTGTTTAGCTTGTATAATGTTAGTTTTAATTTTAAATTTATATTAATATTTTTATTTATTTGTATATTTGTATAGAATAATCATTTTAATATTTGCTTTTATACTTTTATTAATTAGAAATATGTTTCTTTGTATTAATATTGCTTGTTCGAGCTGTAACATAGTTGTAATACTGGGCTGTGTTCTGAGGTTTTAAAATTGGTGTTATATACTTCTAGTACTAATTACATTAAATATTCAGTTATTTGATTGTAGTGTTATAATTGTTAGGGTATTTTGTTTATTTCTTTCCTCGATGGTACATGCTTAATAATTCTTTTTATAACTGGTTATTCTTAATCTTCGTTTATATATCATATATTAGTAAAAATTTTAGTTTGCATAATAAATAATTCTTTCTTTTTAAATACCTATCAATCCTAATTCAATTCCGACTCTATTCTGTTATATACCATTCCTTTTTAATATATTTAAATTCCCTACTATAAGACACTTGTCTATATTTCAATATATTCATAATAATAATAATTCATTTATTTTCATATAATTCTATACACCCCTATTATATATTAATTCCTTCTGCATATAAAAATCTATCTAGACCATCTTCTTATCATATCAACAATCCATTACTTATTCAATCATACTCTCTCTTTTTCAATAATAATACGTTTAAACTTTCATTATTAAACTTTAGCATGTTTGTTAGTGAATATGTTCCCCTTTTAAATTCGATTGATAGTACCAATATTATTATAAATAAATGTTCTTTTGTAATTTATCTTTCTCACCTCAATATGTGATGTTACCTTTCTTTTTCTCAGAGTATTATATCTCTTTGTTATAGTTAATTAGTATTTATATTTGAGCTCCAGCTATGTTTGTTTTCTCTTTAATTTATTCATTATTATTTGACTTGTTATATGTTCATTTATTTTATTATAATGTGTTCTTTCTTTTTCGTATTAAATTGTGTTTATCATCTCTTTGTTTATGTTTAATCTAAGTGTAGTTATTTTAATTTATCTGTAATTATAACTCGTATCACCGTATTCTGCTTTGTTCGTCATCGTGTGTATTAGAACATCGAGATTCTGTCATGGTATTTATTTAAATATTTGTTTTTCGACGAACTGTTTTAAAGATATCGATGCTGTTATCCCTGTGTGAAAATATCATGTTGCCTCTACCTTGAGATTTATGGAGGTTTTTGTTAATTAGTGTGTATGTATTTATAATTTTTGTGTGAATGTGTATATTAGTATTGATTTTTATATTGGATAAATTATTAAGGAAATTTTTATGATTTAAGTATTCGTATATCATAGAATTGTTAATCATGCCTTCTTTATTTAATATTTTATTTGTGTTATCATGTATAATTAAGTTAGGTGAAATTAAAGCTATGTTTTGTATGTAAGTGATTTTTGATTGTGTATTGTTGGTTGCATACTTGTGTGGCCAGTTTTTAATATGAATGTTGGATAAATTAAAATTAATGTTATTAATCCCCGTCTTCTCTATGTTAAAGTTATTATTCTCCCTTGCATTGTTTATTAAAAAGTTCTGATATTCTTTGTCGTTTATTAAAAGTTGATTGGGTAAATTATGTTTAGTTTTTCTTCTAAGCGGTATGTTAGTGTTATGATTTTGTAATATCTTAGTTGTCTCCTTATTATTAATATTGTGCATATTATTGATTGTACTCTTATCCTGTACCTCTTTATGTGTATTAATTGTTTTATTATTGGTTGGTTTTTGATCGGCATTTTTGAAATCTATCTTGTTATTCATAATATCTATTTTGTTGTTCAAATCATTTAAGCCTTGTCTTAGATTTGCATTAAATGTATCTAATTTATTATTTAAGTCTTGTTCCATATCATTCATTTGTGCCATTATTGCATTCAACATATTCATTACCTTGTTGTTGTCCATTTTGATATTAATTTAATCGTTTAAATATGTGGTAACGATTTATATTTATATTGAAATTGTAAATTGGTAAGAATTTATATAATGGATAGCTAAGAAGTATTAATTTAAATATCTCTCAAGATAATTATTATGCACACTCAAGTGAATCTAATATTTTAGGCAAAAATAATAATAAGTACCCACAAGTTGATTTTCTCTTTCACTGACCTTAAGTTCCTGCTTATCCCTCATAAAGTTGTGAATCCCTCGTGAAATGTAGTATTAGCTTTACAATAAGAAAGTCAGATACACAAAATGGTACACAGCAATATAGATAGATGTTTAACATGTACAAATTCCTACTACAGCTTTCTTATTCTTTTACCAGTTATTTGATTGTTTAAATTGTTTGAGTTTTTAATTGTTTTAATTTGAATTACGGGATAATACTCGGCTTCCACGTTCGGGCGACAAATGTAATAATACGAAGGGTCACTAAGTAAGTAAAATAAATATAATGATAGCGTTAAAACTAAAAAATGAATGATGTAAGAAAAACTTAAAAGATTTGAATTTGAAAATTGGGCGCCAAGTTTTAACGTACTTAGTTGTCTGTTAAATACCCCACTAGCTTTCGGGAGAGCTTGAGTACTTATGCTTTATTTTCTATCTCAGGTTTCAAAGTCGGTTGTTTGTATATCCCGTAAATGCAATGTAAATGATATATTAAATAACCCAATCTCAACATTCAAACAATTCAAATAAAAGATCGAATCTAAATCAAAGCAATAAAATTTATTACTATTAAAAAACAGATAACTGTAACAATTATTACGTGCGAATAAGAAATCTGTACATATGCTCGTATTGTCTGGACTATACGGTAAAAAATGGTATAATGCAATTTTGCACATGTGTTTAATAACAATAGTTAAGGTTATGTATACTGCAACAGTGCAAATAGATATTAAAAGTTACTTAAAAATAAACACACAAAGGTAAGTTACATATACAAGTTTTATAAAAGATTATGAATGAATGAATTATTATATATATTTAAATAGATGTTTAGAAATGTTAAAATTCATGTATTATATTTTGATGCAAACAATGTTTGATATTGTGATGTGATATAAATTTAATATTAACTTTTAAATGATGTTCTAGGTTTTATGGGAAATAATTGGAAGAAACCTGGTATTTCTCCTGTGTCTAGGCTTGGATATTTTCTGGCCTCGCAATTGTAGAATAGATCAGAGTTCGTCTGCTCCAATGGAAGTCCCTGTGTCGGCGGCGGTTCAATGTTGGCGTTGTCGGTACGATGTAGTTCTAGTTCCGAAAAGATGCTTCGTTCAATATTTATTATATTCGACGTGCTGCGGATCCAATTCTTCTCTCAAAAGTTCGGCCTGATTTCAAGGTATTAAATGTATACTGTTTCGTAGGATTTACTTGATTTTTAAATTGTAATTTTAATTAAACTTTTTGTGGTAGCAAAAATGCGGCCATTCGTTGTAAAATTTTAGTATCAGACGCTTTCTTCGGCTTTTGTTTTTCAAAGCCTCCGTTAAATGTCGGCAAAAGCCTCTAAGTTTATGCTTTATTTGCATCTAATATAATATGAACTTTCATAATATCATAATTTTAAAATAATAGAAAAATTAATTAAAGAATTTACAAATGTTTATAATGTGGTTTTCAATGTTAGATAAGTTCAAAAATGCATCGTAAAAATCGCATTCGCGGGGTTCGAGACAATTTTAAATTGGTGGGCGTGGTTAACTCGCTTCGATATAAATCTTGATGTGGATAAATTAAATACCTCTAATATGGCGCGTATGATTTGAATTTGAAATGGAAAAATATAAATATAAAAAGTAAGTTTAAAAATCAAAATAAGTTAAATATCAATTTTAAAGTTATCGTCGTATCAATTTATACACATCTCGAAACTAATTTCACAAATTACGTCCACTAATTCAATATTTATACATGGGTTTATGATATGTAATAATCTGCATTTCTTTTTGTAGAGCTGGAATAAGTGTGCTGGTTGAACCATAACAATATATATACATATTTACGTTCTTTAACAATTTCTTATTGGCATAAAAGGTTCTATTTGTTGCCATAATTTTTTTTTTATTTCAACATCTCTATTTCCATCTTTTGGTATCATAATACCCAGATATTTGAATTTTTCGACGTCTTCAAATATAAAGTTTTTTTATTTTAATGCTTTTGTTTTCTTTATCCTTATTCCCACTTTCATCAACTTCGTTTTTGTTTCATTGATTTTCAGACCTAATTTCTCCCCTACTTCAATTATTTCTTTTACTATTTCGACCATTATCTCTCGCCTTTTTGTTGCTTTATGATGTGGACCGATTGTTTATTGTCTAGGGTTATAATGAACAAGGGTTTAATCTGCATAGCCATTGTATAATATGTATAAAGTACAATAAATTATATTACTTAACAAAGGGAGTTTATACGGAACGACATACCTAGACTTACAGTATCAAAAAATACTTAATCAGTAATGATATTTTATTATGTATTGATATTGATTAGTTATGATTGGATTGTAAGACTCGATCATAAAATTTGGGTATTGCTGCCTGTAGGTACAATTTCCACAAATCATAGAAATTCCCCGTTATGACTTCAATCAAGACTCTGTTCAATCAATACGCGTTATGTAATAATTTGTAGGGTTAGTGTATTTATACTTACTTGTGACACAGTCTTAACACAATTGTGCATAACAGAAGATCAAGACAAACAGTCTTACATTCAAATTAACTAAGACACACAGCCTCACATTAAAAATCAAAATTGCAATCATACTTTAATAAGTGACACCAGTCTCAACAGAACTTTTGTTGGTATAAGTCGTTGCAGATGCAAAAATTAATGTACATAGTGTAAATAAATATATTTAGAGGAAAGTACATTCATTAGTTTAACAAAGAGTCATCGAATATTTAAAAAGTAAGTTGTATACAGTCTGAAAACCTATACACTGTGAAGCAACATCGGGGTCGTGATTCTAGTAACTGGAGTTAAAGTATCGCCGCCAGGAACCGGAGTCATTGGAAACATTTGGTCTCGCAAACCGCCACTTCAAACATTAATACATCAAGTCATTTCACTCTTATAGAATATGTGTTTCTGCTATATTGATCGTCGAACCTGGTGGAGGCTAGGTTATTTATTGTCTGCTTGAGGTAGCTGATGATCTTTTAGTGCACTGGTGATCAAGTACATTGGTTTATCGTGAAGGTTACATTAACTCATTTGCCTGCAATGGCTTAGATTTTCACCGTTGCGAGATATTTTTGAATGAAATTTAGGATGAATTGTAGATGCCCGGATGTTGCTTATAAATTACTATGAGACGCTGCCACCACTCAATGAACTGGTAACTTGGGTACTGATGTTGATCGACTCGAAAAGTAAACAGTAAATAGCAAATATAGAATGGAATCCAGAATGAAATACATTTTTTGCAAATATTGAGGCAACTTGCTTGGGTTATACATTCCCACTCATTCTTAAAAATGTCAACCCTATTCAACAGGTTGCGCTCTGATAGTCATGCGATACCCACGTCCTATATTTCAAAACTAAAGTTGTCGCAAAAGATCATTATCATTCTTCAAAAGTCCACCAGACGAGGTTCATCCAAACTGAATTCATCTTACTCTTCGCGAAACATCATTGAATACTATATATATATTATGTTCATAATATTATCTTAAAAACATTACATAAGCTTTTCATATTAATCTGGATATACTGTCAAACTTATACAATAGTCTCAAAGCAAACTTATCGACGGGTAATTACCTGGTTTGCATACACACCATGACGGCTGTATTCTTTAGAAACGTATTAACAGAAAATACTTACAATTAATGACTATCCTAGGAATGAAAATGCTTAAATGTATAGGAATCTCATGTTAAGTTAAAAGTCAATTGAGATTAAGGAAGAAATTTCGTCTGTTTTCAAAATCTATGTAGCAAACATTGCTTAAAAATCTTTCATTTATGAGTAATAATACATATAAACAGGAATCTAAGGAAATGGAGTGTAAAATAGAGTGTTATTCTACTTACGTTATTGGCTTCTTTAAATCGTGCATCCCTTAGAATTTCACATGACCTTTCTGCTTTTACAATATCGAATTTTTTACCACTACATGCCGACAGTGTATCTATTATATCTGGACAAGTTACTTTAAAAAAATTAGGTTAGGATAAAAGATATGGATTCGGTAAATAAATTGTCTCACCGGAAACCTTCCATTCGTCCAGGAATACATCTAAATCAGTTCGAAGTGCGCCTGTCCTGAACTGTTGGTCGTTAGTAGAGCATTTATCATTGTTGCCGCAAAGACCGACAATATTATAAGTTTTGTTATTGTTAATGGAAACTTCAACCATATTCTATGAATAATATCGACCTTTTTAATAGTGTAAAATTTATGTTCAGTGTAGTGTAGTTTGAACAAATTCACTAGTGATTGAGGTTAATCAAGGGAAATAAAATTTATGACAAATGCTGAGAAGAGAAAAAAGTGCTTCAAAATCCATCAACATAACAAATATGAGTTAGAAGAGATTGAGTGCACAAATGCTCAAGTACAATGATAAATAATTAAAGCGATAAGCAGATGGACATTATCCATAATATACAAGCAGTTATAGGGAATACTATGGGTATAAAAACTATTTATAAAATAAAAAGTTAAATTACAAAAAATAGTATTGTGCAGAGCAATCAGACCAGTTGTAACATACGCGTAGGAAACCATGTACCAAATGAATAAAGATCAAGGGAATATAAGAATTTTTGAAGAAAACATTACGAGAAAAATGTATGGGGCAGTTAAAATAGAAGAACAGGAGTACGGAAGACCATTCGAACTATGACACTAGAAAGAAGACGAATAGTTGAGGTGATAAAAGGAACCAGTAAGACGGTCGACTGAAAGATGGAAACTGTTGCTAAATTGACTAGGTGAAGAGATTGATGAGGACACCAAGTTACTAAAGATATGCACGTGAAAAGAGTTACCAGATGGAAGGAAAAACTAAATGCTGGGGAAACACCTAGTAAAACAAAGGTTTATAAAAGGTTCTAAATGAAAGTGATACCACACAATCGAAAACATAGAGAGGGTAGTGATTAACAGCGTAACAGCCCTGAATTGAGAATGAACGGTTATATTGTTTGAAATAAACGATTTCAATAGGTAGGTTAGCAGCCTACCCACCTCAAAAAACACCTACCGCTCAAAGAACTACTGGCGCAGCCTCGGACAAAGCCGGACAGATTTTACGGGACACCGACACGGCGAGACGACGGAAAAAACTACTATGGAAATCGCAGAGACTACGAATTGGGAGCTGGAATATAACATCATGGCACATCAGGGACCAAGAAGTTATAATGGAACTGGGAAAACACAATATCGATATATGCGCATTATCGGAATTAAAAAGCAAAGGCAAAGGAAATAGAAGATACCAGAACTACATACTATTCTATAGTGGGAAGGAAAAGGATCGGAAAGCACAAGCTGAAGTGGGAGTTCTGATACACGTAAGATTTGAGAACTACATCGATGAGGTGAAATACATAAACAGTAATATCATGTACATTTCTCTTAAAACAGAAACAACAAAAACGTACTTCATAAGCATATATACACCAGATATAAACAAGCCTAGAGAGGAACGAGCCGCTTTTTTCGAGGAACTTCAGCAAATTCTGAACGAACCACCAGAAAAATCCAGGATCTTCATAATGGGAGACTTCAACTCCAGGATCGGCAATACACCCCTACCGGGTGTAATGCAAAGATTTAATGAAAACGTCATCAATAACAATGGAGAAATGCTAATAACACTATGCGCGCAAAACGAACTGCAAATTAATAATACATTCTATGCACACAAAAACCAACAAAAATATACCTTCGGCAACACAAGAGACCAAAACTCAATGATCGATTACATTATCACCTGCAGGGCAATACACCCGGGTCAAATACTAGACGTAAGGACACTCACGTCGGCAAATGTCGGGGCAGAGCACGGTTTAGTCCTATTTAAATACCGCCTCAAAACTAACCTCCAAAAGAAAAAATCACCACTGTACATCCAGAAATTCAACGTGGAATCACTAAACAACACCTCAACGAAAACATTGTATCAGAGTAGACTGAATGAAACGCGGACAGACGACACTGGAGAGAATGAAGACAACACCTACACAGAACAGCTCCTTGAAGAGGACAACATGACACGGGAAGATGTACATGAGGCACTAATAAAATCGAAAAACCGGAAGGCCCCCGGCCCAGACCAAATCGTAAATGAAATGCTCAAGTACGGGGGGGGGCTGAATTGGAAACAGCAATCACATTATTATTCCAAAAAATAATCTCGACCCAAAAAGTGCCTAATGATTGGAAAAACAACATCACAATACCGATCTACAAAAAGGGAAATAAGAACGACCCGGAAAATTACAGAATGATATCTCTCCTATCTAGCATAAGCAAGCTCTTTACAAAAATCTTTGCAGCAAAGATAATGAAGAGAATAGCAATAAACGAAGAACAACAAGGCTTCAGACAAAATAGATCGACAATTGACGCAATCTTCATCCTTAGACAAACGATCGAAAAATCCCTAGAATACAACAAGCCGCTGTTTCTCTGCTTTGTGGATCTCAAAAAAGCGTTTGATAGAGTACAAATAGCCGACATCATAGATATACTCCAGCAAAACAAGACACCCGTGTCGTACATTAACATAATACAAGACCTCAGAAAAGGTAATACAACCAAGATCAAAACACCAAAGGGACTCACAGAACAAGTACCAGTACTGACGGGCGTACGCCAGGGGGATAGCCTGAGCCCAGTACTATTCAATATCATCATGGATCAAATAATCAACGGCGTAAAAGTGGATGGAGGATATAGAATGGGACAGGAATCGATGCGGATACTGTGCTACGCTGACGACGCAATCCTGATGGCGGATAACGAGGACGACCTTCAGCGACTGCTATATCGGTTCCAAACAAAAGTAAAGAACCTTAACATGCAGATATCAGTGGAGAAGACAGAATCAATGGTCATAGCAAAAGAACCTACTAGATGTAAACTGGCTGTAGATGACAAACCCGTCCGACAATGTATGCGATGCACGTACCTGGGAGTCGAGATAACAAGCTCCAAAAAACCTACAACATTAAGTCAGAACACAAATGAATAAAGCCTCAAGAATTTCTGGCTACCTAAGGGACCTCATATGGAGGAATAAATACATGTCCATCGAAAGTAAAGTCCGCATATATAAAACAGCCGTGAGACCGGTGATTACATACGCAGTGGAAACCCGAGCGGACACAACAAAAACGAAGAGTCTGATGAGAGCATGATGAGGACCTTAAGGAATATCCGAGGAGTAAGCTTGAGAGATCATGTAAGAAGCAGGGATATACGAACAGACCTTAAAATTCAAGACGTGGTGCAATTTACGAGAAAAAGACAAAGTTACTGGCGAGACCACGTCGACCGAATGACGGGGGACCGATGGGCAAAATGGGCATAGAACGAAAAACCGAACTCAAGGAGACCTCCAGGCCGACCTCCCAAGAGATGGTGCGAGAGCTGAACATCTGCTTCCCAAGAGGATGAACAAAATTGAAATAGTAGAAGAAACAAGACTAAGTCTTAAGGAAAGAGAAAGAAGAAGAAGAAGAAGATTTCAATAATTCTATAGGTCTGTGCTCTATTTTTTATTAAAAATAAGGTTACAAAGATCAAAATTTTAATATTTACCATTTCATCCCATTTTATCACAACACCAAGTCGGGCTAATTCGAGAACCACTCGAATTCCGGGCTGAACTACGGAAATTCCTGCTAATTCTACTGGTAAGAAATATGTCTCTTTTTCGGCAGTAAGGATCGTCACATTTGTAGCTACAATACAGAAATATATCCATTATTGTGAAAATTTGAAAATATGTTAACGACTTAAATGCAAAACAAATTAAATGCATATCATGCTTATCTATAATATGATATATATTGACTAACTTAATAATTAGAAGATATTTAAGAAAAAATTAAGCTTTTGCATTTGCCATAACTTGACAACTTCTTTAAAACTCTAGAAGTTTAAATATATCTTCAACTTGAACAACAAACTTATTTCTTAGTCTTATCTAATAGTTAGCCACTAGAACTGTGTTACCTTTCGATACCGAAGGGAGTAAAAATGACGCGGTTGACGAAAAGGGTACATAGTTCGTAAGTATACTCAGAAAAATGCTCATACAGCCGCTCATGAAAGTAAAAGGGAATAAATAAGGTAACACTTTTTCTAAAAAAAAAAATTTATATGGTAAACGTATATTTATATGGCTCCTCTATTCTATTTGTTGCAGAGGGCATTTAGAACATGTGATTGTTTGTACAACATATAATTGGTGTTTGGCATAAACAAAACTTGTACACAAATAACATGTTTTTCAACTTGTGCGATCTTTATTACGTGTACGTGCAATTAGCAGGAACACACTGTCCCGAAAATTTCAGTTGATCTTGTGTGTTGCTAATTTGTGTCTGTGTTGGGGGGACCAATTCGTACATGGCGTCCACACACGTTTGTGGGATCTTCTTGGATTTTCCAGTCTTCTAGCCACATGTGGTCTAATAAGTTCTTGTCCTAAAGAAAGAAGAAATTGCTTCCCTCTGAGAGAAGCAGCCTGAGATAAAACAGAATTTTTGTTGTCCGTATGACGTAAGAATTGAATTGAGAATTGAGACAGGCGATATCTATTACGTTTTGAAATAAAACAAAGGTCTATCTGTTAGAAGCTTTCTTCCAGCTTCTCGTTGACCATTTTCTCCATTGCATCAACAGCGCCTTTTGCTGAATTATAATGCAATATTATGATTGGCTTATGATCCTTATCTTCACCGCTAATTTTATCGTCATGATCTACGGTGCTCAAGGGTGCTAAGGGCGGAGGCAATGGCTGCGATACTGAGGCTGAAGGCCAATGACGTATGGTGTCCTAACAAGGTTGTAGGGAGCCATACAGATATCACAGGAACTATACTGGAAGAGCCGATATTTCAAATGCCGATGGACAGTATGACACCTGAAATTATGTTTACAGCTAAGTTGAACATACCTATACCGACCAGGGAACAGGCAAAAAGTCGCTCTGTCGATTGTGGTGCCGGCATCTGGTACACTGACGGATCACAATCTAGTCATGGGGCAGGTGCAGGCATATGCGGAATGTGCCCTAGAAGGAAGATATCGATATGTCTGGGAAAACATACTACGGTTTTCCAGGCCGAATTGTTAGCAGCCGCAGCCTGCGCCGATGAAATTCGGGAAGCCTGCTGCGCAAGCAAAAAAATTAACATAATGACTGATAGTCAGGCGGCTATTAAAGCCATTATGAACCCATCTACCAGGTCTAAGCTGGTGAAATATTGTAAACAGGTCCTCAATAACCTGGCACAAGACAATACAGTGTCGCTGATATGGGTGCCAGGACATGAGGGAATTAAAGGCAATGAGACAAACTGGCCAAAGAAGGTACTAATAGGAACTTCATAGGACCAGAACCTGTATGTGGAATCACTAAGGATTCCGCTAAAAGGGAGATCTGGTTATGGCTAGAAAAAGAACATAAAAATAAATGGAGGTTAACGGAAGGTCAACTCCATACCAAAACACTACTAAGGGGGCTGGACGGAAAGTTTTCAGCCAACCTAATTCGTAGTAGCAAAAAAGAAATTAAAATAATTACCGGGTTAATAACCGGACATTGTCCTTTAAGGAAGCATTTGTGCACCATGGGCTTGGTTAGCGAGCCCTGGTGTTGGAGATGTGAAAAACAGGAGGAAACTAGCCTTCATGTAATATGCACGTGTGAGGAACTGAAGGAACTCAGACAGAAATATTTTGAGAGGGATCTATTGGATCCTTCGAGTGTACTCAAACTTCCCCTGAGGAGGATAGTGGCTTTTATCGAGGACACAAGACTAACAGAGTGGAATTGAGAGATCTATTGGGGATAGTACAAAGAGCAGTGTGCTCAAGTGCCTGGACGTGGTGGCGTCCAACCCAAAACAGAGAAGTAGAAGAAGAAGGAGAAGAAGACGGTGCTCAAGAGAAATACTGTTTTGTTATTTTTTTGGAAGTATACGAAACCAAAGTAATATCTTCCAAAAATGCAAACATTGTTGAATTGTATTCTCTAGAAGAATGAGTTGGTAGAGCGGGAGGAATGTCTTGCTTGTTTTTACGAAGAGTTCCGCATAATCTCAGACGCCTATTAAGTAATGCTTTTGCTAAAGGACAACTTGTGAAGAAATTATCAGTAGTTATACCATAACCAGATCCGAGACAAGATACCAAATCAAGAGTTAGACGTTTGCCTGGTTCTTTTTCAGGCTTGTTGACTTCAGCTCTTTCTATATTATCCTCAGACTCTAATGCATCTGCCAAATTATTTTCATCTTCAAGAAAATCGTCCAATCACCGTAGGGCTACGGCACGATATTCTTCTCTAGACAAATCTAGTTTTCTTTTGTTTGACATTATATTTTCACAAAGCACACTTGAAAGAAAAATAAAAATAAATCCAATAAAATACACCCTCACTACTTGGATTACGCGCAGAAACTAAAGCAATACCGATATTACTGGTTCACTTGAAAAAGAACACGTGATACAAGATGATTTCGTCTAATTACGCACAGAGCATGAAATTACGACGTAATGGGCATATAATGTTGATATACATTACACATAAAGATAACTCGATTCGATTAGCCACAAAAACAAGGAAAAATAATTGCTTCAGGTACAGCTGTACTCCCATTAAGAAGGTTAAAGAAAGAAAGTTTAAAAATAAACTAAGGCCGGAATCAAGCATATTTTCGTAAACTTGCTATGAAAAGCAAATTATATATAACTTAATTTAATTTTTACCGCCATGTAATTTTAATTCTGGATACGTATTTTGACAATTTCGTTATCATTTTCAGCAGCAGAAGTTCAAGTTCAAATACTATTTTCTCCTGTTGAGGATGATAACTTAGTTGTAGAAATGCGCGTCCAGAATTTTGGTAAGAGTTTATTCTTAATTAGCTTTTGTGTAACAATGTAAAGAATTTCTAACTATATTTAAGATTTTAATTAACTTCGATTCAACATTAGTACAAGAATACGATTTCAACTCGAGGTAGGGCCAGTCCATAAAATAATAACTGCAATATCACTGATATGTAACGACGGATGCTTTCAAGATTTACGTGCGGTCAAGAACAAGAACAACATCGTAATACGCAATAACATCAGAAGAAGATCGTGTAATTACGAGATTCAATAATTTGCCATCTGATCTACATACAAACTGAATTTATAATAGAACTTACCACTGCGACCAAGTCTATATGATTGACCGTTGTATAGAATATCAATAAAAGTATAACAATCGGTCCCTTTACAAGTTTTACTACTTTTTCCGACGTCGATTCTAAATTCAGTCGTTCCTACTTGAAAGGAGACCAGCGTCATTGGGCAGTCGGTGCGAAAACTGTAAAGTTGAGAAATTAACATAGAGCAGAAGAAAAAAATTAGAAAGCCTTAACAGCATTTGTCTTAAAATAAAAATTTTCGCTAATGTTAAAGCATTAAATAAAATATGTGAAATAACTTGCTGGTAGATAAGCGTTTTCTCGTAAAATGCAGAGACTAAATAAATCACTTATTATTTTCCACAAAATAGTGTCCATCTAAAAGTTAATTTATAAAGTAGCCCTTGCCCGAATATGTCTTTAAGTCCTGGACACATTTCAACAACTAAGTTGTTATCACAAGCAGTAGAGACACGTGAAGCCTTTGTACGGCACAAATTACACAAGCAAAACATATCATTAAATCACTGAAGTAGTTAGTTAATTAATAATTGCATAAAAGTTTATTTCACCATTAAAGAAACCTAAAGAAACTATAAAGCCTATTGAACACCTTTGACGAGGAAGTCATTAAAAATCTGATTATATCGACGCCTGTGATTTATTCAGTAGTAATATCACAAGAGAGTGAGAATATATTGAAAACAATTCGACAGATTTTCGAAAACTTGTTGCTAGGGAATAGACACGAGAGCTCGTAGGGCTCGAGCTGCTATTCCCGAATGGCAACAAGTTTGAGAAAGACTGGAGAATTATTTTCTAATTAATTCTCACTCTCGAGTGGTAAAAATACAGCATAAAAATACAACTTTTTAATATTATTTCTGTACATTTACAAAATTAATTAGTGTTAAAAGTTTGTATGTGAAATACACAATTATTGTAAATGTTTTGTCCGTGAGTGGTGGATTTTGCAACATTCTTCTGTTCTGTTGTGTTAAAAGTTATAACTTCTCCCTTGTCTCTTAGGTTATTAATCAAACTTGAATGATTTTCATTATTCAACTGCAGGTACGGTTTCAATGAACTAGATGGGCTGTGGCCCGTAATTTTTATTATTTCCTGCTCGTTAACACCTGCTTTCGCTAGATGAGACACCGCACTTGACCTTGAAGAATGGTTCGTAATTTTTATTTTTTTAGTGTCCAGCCCAATCATGTCCGCCGATTCTTTCATCCACTTCGACATTATGTTCACCCCCAACGGCATATTTTTGTACCATCCTGAAGAAGACGGTTTATCCCAGGCAATGTTTACTGTTAAAAAAAGTCTGTCAGGTTTTGTATGTTCGTTCCTCTTGCTTAGAAATTTCTTGAGCAATCGGACAGGACACGCATCAGGCTTTTCAGTATTTGGTATTAACCATTTACTATCAGTCAACTTTTGTGCCCCACCTTGCGCTGTTTTAGAGAAAACCGGATTATACTCTACTCTTCCAGTGGCCAAGCCAGCATTGTCTGTTTCTTCTTGAAAATAATGCACTAAACATTGACAACCTTCTCCCCCACGCCATGCTAGCTCATATGAAGCAATGTGATAAAAGCATTTTTGCAAACCGAAGGGTGTCTACTCGTCGTAGCGTTTTATTATTTCCATGATGTTCATTAGTTAGAATTGCAGAACTTTGCTTTCTTTTTTCTGGCACCTGTTGTAATATCTTACGTTTTGTATTTCTGGCTTCTCTCGCAGATTTAAATTCGATATCTTTAAAGGGGTCTAATTTTCTACTAAATTCGTTGTAGTACAACTCTTGCATTAATTTGGCGTTTTATTCCACATTGTTTTAATAACGGCTTCTTTGTAATCTTCTCCATTGCACCTTTTCATATTAAATCCCCAGTCTTTCAAAATGTTTGCCAGTTTTGTGACTGGTGTATTTCCTTCTAATTTGTAGCCCCGTTCGTCGCAAAATGATTGGAATTGTTTCCATATTGAATTATTACTAACCATAGTATTTTTGCACGAATTTTCTTTAATCTGTGCGTTTATATCTTCCACTGATGATGAACTAAATCGCTTATGGTTCATTGCTTCCAATTTGCAATAACACTGGTGACAGGTGTCAAAACTAGAAAATACGTTGTCAACAAACAGGAACAAAATACTAGAAAATATTCTCGGGAGAATAATGTACTAAGATTATTCTCACTATAATAATATTGTGATTGCACAGAATTAAACACGTGTCCGCAAATACTGCTAAACGATTGGTTAATAAAATTATTAAAAAATAATCTGTAAAATATTTTTATATATCTTTTGCTTATCAACTTCAATCCTATACCTCTAGTATTTTGAAATTTTTTTTTTAGTCCCAAACATATCTCTTATTAAGGCGCCTCTAGAGTATCTACAAATGCTAGCAAAACTATATTTGAAAGAAGAAATATATACCGAAGCCTCGAAGTGATAGCTTTGCTATCAAATATGAGACGATAACATTGTTATCAATATACGAGTACGTATACCGTGTAATATATATTAGATCGGTGTGAAGTGTTTTGTTAGTAAAACTTTTAGTAATATTCCGTATCTATTATACCTAAATCCATGATCGTCAAACGTTTTCAAGTTATAGCTTCCCCAAACCATACAAGTGGATGAAGCCTGAACAAAAGAAAAAATATATGGATAAGGTTTCTTCTTTTTAGTACAGTCGTAACATTTTACATATACTTAAAAATTTTTGTCAAAATTAAAATTATTCTTTCTATTACTATGTTAATTTTTTAAATACGAATACGAAGAGAAAAAGTATAACTTGTATGTATATATATTTATTATATATATATATATATATATTATATATTATATTATATATATATATATATGTATGAAAAATGCGTGACGACATATCCACTTGGAATGTGCAGATACCGATTCTTCATAGTTTTTACTAATCTTAAGTACACATTATCCGTGAATAGATACGACATTCATTTCTTCTACTGCGTGTATATATACAAATGATGAAAAACGCGATCTAAATGAGAATTAATAACTCTTAAATTCCCACATTACATGCAATTGCCGCTATAATTTGTTGTATTAATTTCTACAAATGACAAAATCACATTTGCATAAGAATGCAGATATAACACGTCGCGGCGCTAACCGTCCAGGTTGTCCGGGCAAATTAAAAATGTGTGAATGTGTGATCTACTCCCAGATAATGTGTACTGAAGATTAGTAAAAACTATGAGATATCTGCACATTCCGGGTGGATATGGCTTTCATACATTGTTCATTTGCCCGGACAACCTGTACGGTTGGCGCCGCGACGTGTTGTATCAGCATTCTTAGGCAAATGTGATTTTGTCATTTGTAGAAATTAATACAACAAATTATAGAGGCAATTGCATGTAATATGAGAATTTGATAGTTATTAATTCTCATTTACATCGCGTTTTCATATGTAAGGTGTGTTCATTTGAAAAGTCAATCTAGGTTACTTTGAAATTTTGATAGAATAAGACGCAAATATATTAGTATGTCTTTGTTGTTCCGTAAACGTAAATCCAAATGGCATTTGATAATGTCAATCACAAATATCAGTTAATGCATAAAATAATCGTGCGTCGATTCTGGTTTAAATAAATTGCTTCTCAGTTTTAAAATGGCTTTCACTTTAGAACATAATTTTTTTTTAGTCCAGGCTTATTTTCGAAGTGGTAATAAAATTGATGGTTTATGGGTTTATTCAGTTCAAGATTGCATGGTAGAATTTCAAGTTGAGTTTCCACATTTTGTAATAGATTATATACAATTTAAGAATACTTTGGATAGAACTTTAAAACTTTTTTCTGAAACTGGTAGTCTCTTAAGAAAATTAGGCAGCGGAGCAGTTAAGAAACGTACACCTCAAGTTGTCAATCGTGTTGAAGAAATAATGGCAAATAAACCGCAAACATCTGTTCGACATTTGAGTCAACAAATAAACCTTTCTGTTGGTACAACTCACAAGTTATTAAAAAAAGATATGCAACTTTATCCATACCGTGTCACAGCAGTACAAGAATTGTTAAAAATTTATTACCCACATAGACTACAGTTTAGTAATTGGTTTGTAAATATGAACAATAATGGAGAACTTTCGCGAAGAGTCATCTTTACTGATGAAGCATGGTTTTATAAAACGGGATACCTAAATTCACAAAATACAAGAATTTGGAGTAGTGAAAATCCACATGTAATTAATGAAGAATCGCTGCATCCAGAGAAAATAGGTGTTTGGGCAGCGATAAACCAAAGGCGAATCATTGGACCAATATTTTTTCAGGGAACGCTAACTGCTCAAAGGTACCGTACGGAAATTTTACAAACATTTGTCACTCAGTTGCATGATGATGAACTTCAAAATGCATGTTTCCAACAAGACGGAGCACCTTGTCACTGTACTGCAGAATCTTTGGATTATTTAAGAGAATTTTTTGATGAACGTATAATTAGTCGAAATACTGAAATTGCCTGGCCTGCACATTCATGCGATTTAACACCTTGCGACTTCTTTTTGTGGCCTTATCTAAAAAATAATATATTTCGAACACCTATATTGAATTTAAATGATATGCTACATAGAATCGAACAGAAATGCATGGAAATTAATAACAATCCAATAATGTTGCAGAATATCATCAGAAATTTTGAACGGAGGATTTTAAAGTGCATTGATCTTGAAGGACAACATTTTCAACATTTGTTATAGTTTTCAATAAATACCTATTATTTGTTATTTATTTGTATGTATGAAACTGTCAAAATATACGACTTTGTAGGTTAAGTAGTAAATTTTAATTTACGACATACTTCAAAATGTTCTCAGTACATCACATGCTACTAGATTGACTTTTCAAATGAACACTTGTTATATATATATATATATATATATATATATATATATATATATATATATTTCTATATATATATATATATAAAATGGGTGTTCATTTGAAAAGTCAATCTAGTAGCATGTGATTTAATGAGAACATTTTGAAGAATGTCGAAAATTAAAATTTACTACTTAACCTACGAAGTCGTATATTTTGACAGTTTCATACATACAAATAAATAACAAATGTGATTGACATTATCACCTGTCATTTGGACTTACGTTTACGGAACAACAAACACATACTAATATATATGCGTCTTATGAACACACGTTATAACGTGTGTTCATTTGAAAAGCCAACCTAGGTTACTTTGAAATTTTGATAGAATAAGACGCATATATATTAGTATGTGTTTGTTGTTCCGTAAACGTAAATCCAAATGACATTTGATAATGTCAATCACATTTGTTATTTATTTGTATATATGAAACTATCAAAATATACGACTTCCTAGGTTAAGTAGTAAATTTTAATTTACGACATACTTCAAAATGTTCAGTAAATCACATGCTACTAGATTGACTTTTCAAATGAACACCCGTTATATATATATATATACAGTATGTCCACGGATCGAGGTCCAAAGAGGGAAAACTTTTTTATTTTGCATTTTACAAGAAAAATGTATTATTGATAAATGTTTTTGCCTGTCCCGAAACGACCAAGTCAGCTTTAACCTTTTCAAATTTTCTTTTAGTTTATGATAAAAATCGAAAATTTGGTGGTTTTATTCGAAAATTTTTTAAAGTCCCAGAAATTAAGTTGCGTTGTCATGGTAATTACCGATATTTATTTATCTAATTAACTGTCACATAGAAAAATCAACCATAATCGTTGAAAATGTTGTCAAAAGACCAACGAATTTACCTAATTCAATGCTATGGCAAAGGTAATAAAGCGATCCGTCGAGTTGTCGAGGAATTTAATCAAAAGTTCCCGGATACTTACATCTCAAATAGAGGTATACGAGCATTGGTTAAAAAATTCCTATCCACTGGTTCCATACTGGATGTAAAGAAAAGCAAAATAGCACGCGATGGAGACGACGCCCCCACTCTTCTTGTAATGGATTCAGTACGGAACTATCCTAAACTGTCTTTGCGGCGCAGATCAGTCCATCGGGGAATTAGTAAATCGCTCATTCAAAACATTTTGAAACAAAGGAAGTTCCATCCCTACAAGCCCATTTTTAATCATGCATTAGAACCCGGAGATCCTGCGAAACGTTTGTATTTTTGTCTGTGGATGGGCGCTCAAATCATGGGTAATCAATACTTTTACAGAAATATTATTTTTTCTGATGAGGCCACGTTTTCTACTAATGGTACTGTTGCATCTCAACATGTGAGATATTGGAGCGATTACAATCCGAATTTTAGCATCCCACACAATCGACAATATTCGGCAAAAGTTAATGTGTGGTGTGCAATTTCTTACCATGGTATCATTGGACCATATTTTTTTGATAATACTGTCAATCAGCATACGTACTTGGATATGCTGCAAAATTTTGTTCATGAACGTTTGGACGATCTACCGATTAATTACCTCGCAAGGTGTTATTTCCAACAAGATGGTTGTCCGGCTCATTATGCTAGGATTGTTGTCGAATGGTTAAATCAGCAATTTGGACAGAATTGGATAGGTCGAAATGGTCCCGTGTTATGGCCACCAAGGAGCCCTGATTTAACAATGGCTGATTTCTATCTTTGGGGTCGTTTGAAGCAAATAGTTTATGCAAATAATATTCCTCCGAACGTAGAAGATTTAAAGGAGAGGATTAGAGACGCTGTGACGTCTTTAACTATCGAAGAAATTCGAAGTAGTTATAGGGAATTGCGCCGACGGCTAGGATTGTGCGTTGAAAAGGGCGGTGAATGGATTGACTAAAATAGTTATTAGTTATATAATTTTTGTTTTTGAGTTTATGAAATTAAAATATACTGACTTGGTCCTTTCGAGACAGGCAAAAACTTTGATCAAGAATACATTTTTGTTGTAAAATGCAAAATAAAGAAGTTTTCCCTCTTTGAACCTCGATCCGTGGACATACTGTATATATATATATATATATATATATATATATATATATATAAATATATATATATATATATATATATATATATAAATATATATATATATATAATATTTTCGTGACAACAACAAAATTTAATTGAATATAAACAAGTCTGCCATAATTACCTATTCTAAGAGCAGTTGTTTTAAAGACTTGCAACTATACCATTGGTTCCAATGATATTCCTGAATGATCTGGAGATGTTTATAATTCGACGTCTCGTGCACTTTGGTTCGTAATTAGATATTGCAGAAAATTCACGGACTGAACTACACCTCAGATTTTGTATTTTGCATCTGTAGGTTCTGAATTATAGTACCTACCTACGCTTCAGTTGTATGGTAGCCAATATACACGTATCAACAACTTGCAAAAAGTACATTTTAAATATTTATATTTATAGTGTTTACTAAACTTGATATATGTGAATTTCATTTGAAGTTATATGGAATCGTTAGTCTCAAGTATTTTGCTTTGGTTATGTCTAAAGCTGGGATTATACGAAATGCATAGTTTTTATTTATATGTTTATCAAATTTCTTGGCAGATTATATGTATATATCTTTTATTATATATTATTTATTATATGCACATATTTTTTAAAGGAAATGGGGTTGAAGTCGAATGAATTGAGAATGTTTTGTTGCACATGTTCCATTACCAGATTTAGAATATGTTTATCATGCTGGCAGTCCCGAGTTTAGATACAGGACTAGGTTGTTCGAGTAGGTTTTCGTGATTTTTTTCTCGCTCTGGGTGAATGCCGACGGCTTAACGTCTTAAGTCGCTCCACGGGCGTAGACGTATTAATAAGTCATCTCTTGCCATTCATCATGTAATTAGCGTCTAACTGTTGGGGAATGATAACGCATGAATTATTATTATTAAACTTCAATGAATTTTTGAATAATTTAATTTTATCCATGACAACTTTACATGTATAAATATAACATTAATATACTGTCATTTATAATTCAACATTCTTTGAAAAAGGCATTAATTGCCGAAACATATGAGATTATTTCAAATATATACATATTAAAGTAAAGCAGACCTTAAATCGCCGGCTAATTAAATCTATTGTATACATATATTGTTGTGGGGCAAACTATACCATCATTCCAGCTGACTACTAAGGGAAAGACAGAAATAACATACAATAGAATGGTTAAATTGGCGCACATAATTTGTAAAATTAGTATCGAAGTGTAAATAAATTAATATTACGATAACCTTGAATATTCCAAACTAATTTACATTTATTTCAAAATTTACTTTTTATATTTATTTAAATTGTCATTTTCATAATAAAAATCATTAGCGCGAAAATTACAGATAGCTAATTTATCTACATTAAAATTTTGTATCGATACTAATTAGACACGCCCACTTTTTAAATGTAAACTAACCCGCGAATGAGTAATTTTCTTGCCACGCATAAAACATAACCCTACATTCAAAAACCTATGACACTTATTTGAAAAATATTATTTTAATTTTGTTTATATGTTTAATCCAACACATTATTTATATTCAAATTATTATTATATGTAATTTAAAGTAAAATTCGAGGCTATTTCAAAAATGTATAATAGGCTTTGAAAGAAATAATTGCCATCAAGGCGTCAGTACATAATTTTAATAACGTGTGCCAGGGAAAAGTGCTATTGAAAGTTTTAAAATTAAATAAAATCCAAAATACCTGAGCCAGAATTTTAATAGTGTTCGGAAAAGATACACATTAATTTGGAGTAACTTTGAAACCATCTTTGAAGGCGATAACTCTGAAGAACGGCCCGTAATCGATCATAGCATCTATACGATCGGAACACCGGCTCGAGAAAAACCTACGCCGTCGATGCACGCCCAAAGCCGGCATCGAAGAATCGACGACTCCGTACTTGAACCATACTACAAATTTACTGATCTACGCCGACTACATCCAAGATACCGGCCTTATTCTTCGTAAAACAGGTTTTCTTAAACTTAATTATTTCAAAAAAGACTCATGAAAACATTATTCAACTAAAACAAAATTTTATTAAATAAAAGAAACTCATAATTTTACTTTGAAGATTACATTATCAACATTACTCATAATTTGTAAAGGAACTATTATTATTTAAGATTGTAGTACTCACCTGTATTTGTTGTCAATTAATTTATATAATCATTTACATGAAAATATCACCACTATTAGAACATAACCGTTTTCTATTCACACATGCACTTAATTGTAATTCCATAATTTGTCGTTAAGCACGTTTATTTGTTATTGTTTACAGAAATCTTATTTTAATAAACTTTTACACATATTTCCTTAACTAACTCTTTTATTTATCAGTGCTTAGCTGGAGATAACTAAGTTATTTTATTATACCACTTTCTACCATACACTTAGAGATAAATAGATCGACGAGGAGCCTATAAGGGTCAACTTTGCATATTTCTTGCGTTCCGACATCTAGCCGTAGCTGGAGACAATACACGAGAGTAGTGGATGATCTAACATTGTAAATTTAATACATAAAGGCGCCCAATTCAAAGTATTATTCTAATACTATTCAGTTAACATTATTTATTCCAAATAAAGTTATTATTTATTACATATTATTATATATTATTTATCATTTAGATCATCAGTGTCTCTATCAATATATATATATATATATATATATATTGTAGTGATGCAAGTTATTCATATAGAGCTGCATCTAAAATAGGAAGAATAAGACATACAAAGTGAAAAAGGGTTATAATATAATGGTTATATAAATAATATTATTAAGTCTTAGTAGTATCGAAGTGCATATGTATTTTTATAACGATCATTTCATTCTTAAAATTTCTATATTTATTTTCCTTTCATTATTTACTTTTATTATATCATATTCAAATTTTCAAATATTAGCGCGAAAAACATTCAAATCCATATGCATCTTTGTATTATATCGACGCTAGTAAGACACGCCTACAAATTGACATCTCGCTATGTTTACATTTATCATGCGCAGTATGCGATTTGTATCATTCAAATCTATCTTAACCTAACTTGGTAATTTATTATATAATTTTTAAAATCAGTTAGATAATCAAAATTAATCAAATTCTTTTTATATAAAATTGTTAAAAGGGTAAATCATCGAGACTTTTGATATCAATAGATAGCGTGTTTGGTAATTTGAGACAAGTGCTATCGATATATTCGATCCTTAAATTTAAAAAATTAATAGACGCATCTTTTTAGACCAAGCCTTAGAAATCTTTTAAAAAACATAAATTTAAATTATAAATTCATCTAAAAGTTATTAAAAGTATCCAAAATATTAATTAACTCGATCGACAAGAGAATAACTACAAGAATTTTCGGTAATAACGAACTTTCAAACAACATAGCGTCACAGACGTAGTTCCACCGAAAACGATAGAAAATCAAAAGAAAAATATTCAAGAATCCATCGCCGAACATCAACAGAATAGTCTAACGTACATCTACAACGATACCTGAAATCCTACAGCCAGAAACGAGCGCAGGGAGTAATTAGGCACCGGAGACGAAGTCCGAAGAAAATCTTCGATAGCGTCAGCGTAAACAGCCACCCACGCCGCCATCGTTTTGTACGGCACCCGAACATTTTCGGATCGCCGAGAATCTTCCCAATTCATACATACGATCTACAAACATACATCAGGATCATTATTATAACAGGTTTTCAGATAATATTTATCTATTTTTCCAAAAATTAAATTCTTTAAACTTTTATTTAACAATATTCTCGAATCATTTACCTGATCTATCACGTCCTGTCCTGATTTTTATATTTAATTAAACAATCTATTTAAAACTTAGATATAGCAATAAAAGGGTACTCACCATTATTGTAATAAGATTACTCACATTTATATTCATATTATTTACTAGTTTAACACACATAACCTCTTTTCACATTAGTAACACCTTGTTGTTTATGCGTATATACAGTTTCGTTAATATCACATTTGTAATACGTTATATTTTTACAGTTTCCTTTAATTTAATAAATATCATATTTTTAATTTACATTAATCTTTTATTTGTTTATATTTGTTTGTAGGAGTTATTTTATTAAGCGTCAACATTAATATTATTCATTTATGGAAGCAACAACCTAAAATTCACGACGAGCCTGAGATCACCCACATTTAGTAAAGTTTTTTTAATATAGTTTCTTGCTTTCCGACTAGTTGGCTATTTGAGATAAAGATAGCGCAGTCTGAGGTGAGATTTTATAAATTAAGGCGCCCAACTAATCTTTTCAAATACATAATTTTTATCTTACACTTTTATTTCATTAACATTTCATTCTCTCACCACAGTCAGGGTCCGTCATTTATCAATATATATATATATATATATATATATATATATATATATATATATGTATATATAGTAAACTTAATAAGTCCGCGATTAAAGGTCTGGTTTATTACTTCAAAGTATATATTGCCGAAACATGTAGGGTTGTTTTAAATATATATACTTTGAAGTAATAAACCAGACCTTTAATCGCCGACTTATTAAGTTTACCATATCATACCAAGGTCACGAAAATATTATATATATATATATATATATATATATATAAGGTAAACTTAATAGGTCGGCGATTAAAGGTCTGGTTCATTACTTCAAATGTTCAAAGTATATATATTTAAAACAACCCTACATGTTTCGGCAATACGCCTTTGTCAAGGGAATACAAAATATAAATTGATTTATAAATTATATAAATTGATTTATATTTTGTATTCCCTTGACAAAGGCGTATTGCCGAAACATGTAGGGTTGTTTTAAATATATATACTTTGAAGTAATGAACCAGACCTTTAATCGCCGACTTATTAAGTTTACCTTATATATATATATATATATATATATATATATATATATATATTTTCGTGACCTTGGTATGATATGGTAAACTTAATAAGTCGGCGATTAAAGGTCTGGTTTATTACTTCAAAGTATATATATTTAAAACAACCCTACATGTTTCGGCAATATATACTTTGAAGTAATAAACCAGACCTTTAATCGCCGACTTATTAAGTTTACTATATATATATATATATATATATATATATATATATATATATACCGATCGTTTTGACAAATAGGATAAATAAAGCCGGGAAGAGGTAAGGGGTATGAAAATTCGCAAAGAAGTGGGGACGCGTACCTATAAGTCTAGATACCACGGTCTAGTAGCGCAAGTAGGCGACACCAGCGAATAGGAATTCCTATTCGCTGGCGACACAATACGCAGTTAGTTGCAGTCAGTAGTTCACAGCAATCGGATCGAAGTGTGTATAACAAGGACAGGCCGCTACGTCCATAATGGATTTATTTTTAGTAAATGAGAAAATTGAAATTATAAGTTGGAATTTTCAAGGGAACACGTATGAAGAGATTAGAAACTTATTCCCTTTGTCCTTTCCTAACAGACCTGTGCCATCGATATCAACTATATCCCGCGTTATTAACAAATTTAAAACCTACGGATGTGTCGTTAACTGCTATCGATGCAGACGTAATAACCCGCCACGTGATGAGGATACGGAGGTAGCAATTTGTGCTTCTGTGGAACAAAATAAAAATAAATCTCTTCGTGATATTGCCGAAGAATTAGATATTAGTAAATCAACTGCGTACGCGGTTTTGAAAAAAAACAAATATCGGTCATATAAATATCAAAACCACCAAGAGATTTTTGAGGATGATTATTTTCGTAGAATGGAGTTCTGTCAAACTATAATCGATAAAAATATTGAGATAAATAATTTTATTGAAAACATATGTTTTACGGACGAGTCCTCGTTTACTATTCATGGCGCACAAAATCCAAGTATTTGCCAATATTGGTCTCGAGACAATGAGCACAGAGTACTTCAAACTCGTACGCAATATCCACAGAAATTAAACATCTGGGTGGGTATTTACAATAATGACATTATAGGACCATTTTTTATTAACGGCAATTTGAATGGACAACGGTATTTGAATCTGCTACAAGAACATGTTATACCAGGTCTTGAAGAAGTCTCAGACAATATCAATAATGTATGGTTCCAACATGACGGGTGTCCTGCACATGAGCATAGGGATGTTCGGCAATATCTCCAAAATGTATTCCCAAATAAATTAATTTCGAAAGTGGGCACCATTCGATGGCCTGCAAGATCCCCTGATTTGGCTCCTCTTGACTTTTTCCTTTGGGGTTATATTAAAAATAAAATTTATAGTCATAACCGAGCTACAACTTTGCCAGAATTACGACAAAAAATTATTGAGGTTTGCCAAAATATTACTCCCGGTTTGTTGTCTAACGTTCGAAGAGAATTTTACGATAGAATGGGTTACTGTTTAATGCAAGAAGGGAAAGCATTCGAACACTTAATTTAATAAATTATAATTTATAAAATTAATTATTATTATAGTTTTAATTTGTTTAGATATTTTCAGAATGAGTTTAATTTATATTTTAAAGAGTACGCCCTGTTATTTAATTTTTAGAAGTCTTATTTAAGTTTTTCGTATAATAATATTCAGCTCGAAATAAATTTTATGTTTTAAATGGTACGTAGTTTTATTTCATTTTAATTTAGAGAAGTTTTTCCACTTAATTTGATGTTTTAAAAAATAAGTTGCCTTATGTTAATCTACTGTTAAAATTAAACGTTTTTACATTGCATATTATCATAGTTTGTGAAATGTCTTCAAGCACAACACGACGCATAATGCACCTTCTCAAACCTTCGCTAAACTGCTACCATACGCGCATGATATGCACACAGCATTCGTCGTTATCTGAATAAGCGGTGTGCTCTACAATATTGGTGGGGACGTACTTCCCTTGACCTCCTCCCCGCTTTTAATATCTTACAACTCAAAACGATCGGTATATATATTGATAGAGACACTGATGATCTAAATGATAAATAATATATAATAATATGTAATAAATAATAACTTTATTTGGAATAAATAATGTTAACTGAATAGTATTAGAATAATACTTTGAATTGGGCGCCTTTATGTATTAAATTTACAATGTTAGATCATCCACCACTCTCGTGTATTGTCTCCAGCTACGGCTAGATGTCGGAACGCAAGAAATATGCAAAGTTGACCCTTACAGGCTCCTCGTCGATCTATTTATCTCTAAGTGTATGGTAGAAAGTGGTATAATAAAATAACTTAGTTATCTCCAGCTAAGCACTGATAAATAAAAGAGTTAGTTAAGGAAATATGTGTAAAAGTTTATTAAAATAAGATTTCTGTAAACAATAACAAATAAACGTGCTTAACGACAAATTATGGAATTACAATTAAGTGCATGTGTGAATAGAAAACGGTTATGTTCTAATAGTGGTGATATTTTCATGTAAATGATTATATAAATTAATTGACAACAAATACAGGTGAGTACTACAATCTTAAATAATAATAGTTCCTTTACAAATTATGAGTAATGTTGATAATGTAATCTTCAAAGTAAAATTATGAGTTTCTTTTATTTAATAAAATTTTGTTTTAGTTGAATAATGTTTTCATGAGTCTTTTTTGAAATAATTAAGTTTAAGAAAACCTGTTTTACGAAGAATAAGGCCGGTATCTTGGATGTAGTCGGCGTAGATCAGTAAATTTGTAGTATGGTTCAAGTACGGAGTCGTCGATTCTTCGATGCCGGCTTTGGGCGTGCATCGACGGCGTAGGTTTTTCTCGAGCCGGTGTTCCGATCGTATAGATGCTATGATCGATTACGGGCCGTTCTTCAGAGTTATCGCCTTCAAAGATGGTTTCAAAGTTACTCCAAATTAATGTGTATCTTTTCCGAACACTATTAAAATTCTGGCTCAGGTATTTTGGATTTTATTTAATTTTAAAACTTTCAATAGCACTTTTCCCTGGCACACGTTATTAAAATTATGTACTGACGCCTTGATGGCAATTATTTCTTTCAAAGCCTATTATACATTTTTGAAATAGCCTCGAATTTTACTTTAAATTACATATAATAATAATTTGAATATAAATAATGTGTTGGATTAAACATATAAACAAAATTAAAATAATATTTTTCAAATAAGTGTCATAGGTTTTTGAATGTAGGGTTATGTTTTATGCGTGGCAAGAAAATTACTCATTCGCGGGTTAGTTTACATTTAAAAAGTGGGCGTGTCTAATTAGTATCGATACAAAATTTTAATGTAGATAAATTAGCTATCTGTAATTTTCGCGCTAATGATTTTTATTATGAAAATGACAATTTAAATAAATATAAAAAGTAAATTTTGAAATAAATGTAAATTAGTTTGGAATATTCAAGGTTATCGTAATATTAATTTATTTACACTTCGATACTAATTTTACAAATTATGTGCGCCAATTTAACCATTCTATTGTATGTTATTTCTGTCTTTCCCTTAGTAGTCAGCTGGAATGATGGTATAGTTTGCCCCACAACAATATATGTATATAGTAGATTTAATTAGCCGGCGATTTAAGGTCTGTTTTACTTTAATATGTATATATTTAAAATAATCTCATATGTTTCGGCAATTAATGCCTTTTTCAAGGAATGTTGAATTATAAATGACAGTATATTAATGTTATATTTATATATGTAAAGTTGTCATGGACAAAATTAAATTATTCAAAAATTCATTCAAGTTTAATAATAATAATTCATGCGTTATCATTCCCCAACAGTTAGACGCTAATTACATGGTGAATGGCAAGCGATGAGTTATTATTACGTCTACGCCCGTAGAGCGACTTAAGACGTTAAGCCGTCGGCATTCACCCAGAGCGAGAAAAAAATCACGAAAACCTACTAGAACAACCTAGTCCTGTATCTAAACTCGTAACTGCCAGCATGATAAACATATTCTAAATCTGGTAATGGAACATGTGCAACAAAACATTATCAATTCATTCGACTTCAACCCCATTTCCTTTAAAAAATATGTGCATATAATAAATAATATATCATAAAAGATATATACATATAATCTGCCAAGAAATTTGATAAACATATAAATAAAAACTATGCATTTTCATATAATCCCAGCTTTAGACATAACCAAAGCAAAATACTTTAGACTAACGATTCAAAATAACTTCAATTGAAATTCACATATATCAAGTTTAGTAAACACTATAAATATAAATATTTAAAATGTACTTTTTGCAAGTTGTTGATACGTGTAGATTGGCTACCATACAACTGAAGCGTAGGTAGGTACTATAATTCAGAACCTACAGATGCAAAATACAAAATCTGAGGTGTAGTTCAGTCCGTGAATTTTCTGCAATATCTAATTACGAACCAAAGTGCACGAGACGTCGAATTATAAACATCTCAAGATCATTCAGGAATATCATTGGAACCAATGGTATAGTTGCAAGACTTGTTTATATTCAATTAAATTTTGTTGTTTCATTCCAAGACGAAAATCAATTTAAATCAAATAAAGACCGAGTTATTCAATTAGTGTTTATGTCCGAGATACAAAAATTATAAATCAGTACTTACAGTTTGTTGTTTGTCATTGTAACCTGTAAAGAAAAAACACATTTAGAATAATGCGGTTTAATTATAATAATGTAAAATATAAGGAAGTAACTTACGGTTGCCCGCACATTTTGCTTCAGGTGGTTCTATATAGAATAAAAAATAAAATACAATTAGAAAATTAAATAAACCTAACATTATGAAATTTAATTATATTTATACATTGTGCATGAGAATATTCTAACGTGAATAAAAAATAAAATGTAACTTGATAATTAAATGAACCGAACATGATGAAGTTTAAGGTGGACAGCATCCTATTTACACGTATACTATTTTTCACAATCTAAGAAAATAGCTTTGGACGTACCCTAACGTATCCTAATCAAAGTACCCGCTCACGGCAACTATGATTTGGATAATGCAACTATAATTCCAGAAACGTTAGTCAAAAATTAATTCTGACAATTACGCAATTTAAAGTTTTAAACTGAGTAATATTAATGAAAAAATACATGATATTGATGAAGAATTTGTTGGGACCCCACCAGAAGTCAGTGAAATAGCAAATACAGCGTCATTAAACTTATTACCTAGTAAATTAAGAAAACAATATGAAATAAGTTATAATTGTTTTAAATAGTGGTATAGCAAACGCCAATTAAGTTGGCGCGAGGAGGGGGTGCGCAGAAGCCTTTTTAAAAACGTCCTCCCCCACTACTCAAGTAATTGTCAAAATACATTTTTCATTGACGTTTGACAGAACATAATATCTTTGCTAGGGGATCATAAAGTGATACACGCTGAGAGGTTAGAATTATCTGACATTTGATGTAAAACCAAATACAAATCTCCCCACTACTTCTAATCCTGCGCGAACTTACGCCTCCTCGCGCCAACTTAATTGGCGTTTGCTATACTTAGATAAAAAATGTTGTAAATTTTACAGAAATTGTGCTTCTTGCATATTCTTCAAAAAGGTCGAATGATATTAAACCCTCAACACATTGGTTTGAGTACTCAGCTTGGCTTTCGTCGAAAGAAAATATTGATATTAAACTTACAAGAAACTAATGACATTCATGAAGCAGAACTTTGTAGGATTTCGGCCAAAAAAAGTGAAAAGTATTTGACAGGGAACACATTTATAAATTTATAAAAGAAGCACAGGATTCCCAGTATTTGATGAAAAAAGTAAGTCGGTAATGTTTTAGCTTTTGTAAAGCATTTTGAAACTACTGGTTGTAGATTGCTTCAATATTTGGCATCGTATGGGTATTCCTATCTCAGAGAAGTTGAACAATCTCTCCAGGTTGATCCGAAAAATGTGTTTCAATACATTCATTCTAAGCATGGCACGACACGTATACCTAAAACTTTGTTTTATTTCATAATAATATCCTCCTAGATTCTCCTCAAAGTATCATTGATGCATTTACCAACAAATTTTCTTCTGTTCACTCTATGAGTAACGATTTCACTTACATTCAAGAGAACACTAATTATACTCCTTTTACATTAGCATCTGTAACTGAAGACGAAGTACTTAGTATTACGGCAAAATTCCCGCAAGGAAATATTGCGTGTGATGATTCAATTTCCAGCTTTATCTTGCACGATGCAAGATTTGCCCTTGTAAAACCGCTAACTTTTATTGTTAACATGGCAATTCGAAGTTCTACTTTCCCGACTATCTGGAAGCGAGCGAGGATAGGTCCGGTATTCAAAAAGGACGACAATGCGCATGTTGACAACTCAACATTGTCGAATTTTTCTAAAGTATTTCAAAGTGTAATTTGTTCATGTCTGCACCACAAAACACCAAATCCTACATTTCTCCATTTCGACACGGCTTCATGCGGGGAAGATCGACAGTGACAGTGACACTGAAGATCTTGTGACTATTTGTCAGTTTATTAGTGAGCATCTCGATACTCTTGGTCAAGTTGATGTCATATATACGGACTTTAGTAGTGCCTTTGATGTGATTGACCATGGAATTTTACTTACGAAATTGTCTGCATTTCGGTTAAGTCCTTCCCTACGTCTTCTTCTACAGTCTTACTGAAGTAGTAGACTTCATTATGTCTTCTACAACGGTTATAAATCCTTTGAATTCTCTCCTCTAACTGGAGTCTCACAGGGTTCACATTTGGGTCCTATCCTATTTACCTTGATTTTAAATGATTTATTATCTATCGTCTCTGTCTTGTCCAATACTTGCCTATGCAGATGATCTGAAAATATATTCTTCCATTAAAACATGGGACGACGTGTTGCATTTGCAGGCGAATTTGAACATTCTCTCCAAATGGTGCTCCAACTGTAAATTGGGATAATTGGGATTGAACATCAAGAAATGCTGTTACGTCTCTTATACAAAAAACGTTAAATTTATTGACTCCAGTTATTTTATAAATGATTCAATATTTGACAAGGTTTATAACATAAAGAACCTTGGTGTTTTGTTCGATTCTAGCTTAACTTTTTTGCGACATATCAATAACATGTGTGTCGCTGCTTCGAAGACATTTGGTATTGTTCTGCGTACCTGCAAGCTCTTCTCTTCTATGTCTTTATTCAGAACTATGTACTATAGTTTTGTCCTCAGTAAGTTAGAGTATGCTACTCCTTAGGATAATTAAAAATTATTGAAAAGCTATTTCCATCATCGAGAACGTACAGACGCGTTTCGCCTTAATTGAGGCTTATCAATGTACGGTATCTCAAAGACAGTCACAGCTTTTCACTTCTCTACTTTGGGTATATATAGTTAACATTCTGAACTTACAGCAAATGAGAATTAATGAATATTAAATCCCATTTTTACATGTCATTAATTATTATTAAGGCGACATTGACATGTAAAAATGGGATTTAATATTAATTAATTCTCATTTGCAGTAAGTTCAGAATGATAACTATGCTTCTCCTGTTTGGTCGCCTCATTATATTTATCTTCAGTTATCCATTGAAAAGATACAACGTCGTTTTTTTAAGTATTTATCATTTAAAATTGATGTCATCTATCCCGAGCGAAATACGGACTACAATTTGCTACTGGAAAGACATGGTTTACAATCGTTAACCCATCGACGAGATACCCTGGGAGCGAGATTTGTGTGGAAGATTGTTTGTGGTACCATTGATTGTCCCTATTTACTTCCCTCTATCAACTTTTACGTTCCTCGAATATCCTCTCGTTCTTCTCCTACCTTTGCTTTACCATTTTCTAGGACCAACTTGTTGCAGGGCTCTCCGCTCGTTACCATGTGCCGAATTGCTGAGGTGTTTTATGAAGACATTCTTTTCAATGCCATAGCATAGAGAACAAAAAGACTAAGATTAAATAATTTTTAATTTTTTTATGTGTTACATCTGTATATGTATTTCTCTTTATGTTTGTTTTTAGATATATATAATTATCTTTTTATTTTATGTTTTTTATACATATCTAAGTGCAATCTTTGGTTTGTCCTGTAATTAGTTGATGACCTTTGGACAATAAAGCTATTATTATTATTATGCCATAGAGATCATCTCCAAAAATTGAGTATCGAAGACATAGAAGAAGTAATCTCAATATTAATTGTAAATGCGCCACGGTGAAACACTGACAAAGAACGAAGTTTTGACATTTGAGGTGAGGTGGAAGAAGGATTAAATTTGATCGATATTTATCATAAATACAAGAAATTATGTCGCAATCATATTCCGCCTAAATTTTTTTATCAATTACCGAAATGAAAAGTGCACTGTGCACTGACTGTTATTGCTGTGTACACGTTTGCTAAAATCCCATATCAAATTGGAAAATTTCTGCATTTGGGGAATCCTAAGCTATACTTAGGGCGCTGCTTTAGGAGATCCTCCGCAACACTTCTGACAGATACTGGAGCAGATATACTAGAACTCAAATGACATGGGGGATGGAAATCGTCGATAGTAGCTGAGGGATACCTAGAGGAATCACTTTCAAACAAACTCACTGTTTCAAAACTAATATTTCAACTTGAAGAAAATGACAATGAACAGATATCAAGTACTAGTACATTTAGAGAAGTCACAAATCAAGAAGTAGAACTAAAAAATAATTCACTAATTGTAAGAAATATTAATATTGAAAATTGCACAAATTTTACATTTACTTTTAACATAATGGTATAATAAAGTTTGAGTTAAATTGTTCCTAACTTTCTCAATACAAATCGATAGTGCTAATTAATTATTAAATATTTTGCTATTAAATTACGATTTTTATTTTCCTACACTAAGTACCACCTAAATAAAGAATATTTTTTTTTGCACGAACGTAGAAAAAATATTGTAAGCAACTCACGCAAAAAGTGTGTATTGCACTTGACGTGTTGTCGACAATTTCACGTCGCGTACAATAATCACTTACTTTTTGCACTTGTTGCATAAGTAACTATTATATACTTTCTACGAATATTGCCTTTAATGGCAGTTAATCGAATGCTATTACTGGTTTTGATTTCATGCAATAGTACTTACGACATGTTGTTGCGTTCCTCCATGATACTTTCTCCACTCCCGCGCTAATACTTGCCTTAGCATAGACATCTAACGTTTCACATAAGCAATCTACTACATTTTTCGCAGTGCAGGCACAATGAGCCCAAACGCATGCTTGTTTATATAATTCTGGATCTAGAATCTGCAAAATTAGATAGGTATTTATTGTATTCGAAATAGGCAAGTCTAAAAGCTACAAATCCGCTTTATCAATATGGTGAGGGGGGGGCGGATTGATATAAGGTCTGCAACTATATAAAATAAGAATAGAAAACAACAAAATAATTAATTCAGTTTCAAAATGAAGTAAATTTATTGCAATATTTAATGTTCCTCAATATTTTTTCACATAATCACCACTTAATGCAACACATTCCTCCAAAGGCTGAATTTACTGTTGATCCAATTATGAACAGCAGTCCGAACTTCAGTATCTGATGAAAAGTGTTGGCCTTTCAATACCTCCTTCTACTTTGCGAACAATCAGAAATCTAAAGGTGCCAAATCAGGACTGTACGGAGGGCGCTAAACAACTGTGAATTTCAGGCTCGTCACTGTCTTCATCGCGTCGTTGGCAGCAATGTGGTCTGGAGTTGTCGTGGTTTAATAAAAAATTCTGCAGATATTCGGGATGAATAAATTCCTTTGCATCCCAGAAAATGGTGATCATGATTTTCTACGCTGATGGAACTCTTTTGAATTTTTGTACATGTGAGGAATCACAACATTATTGGAAGAATGACTGCCGAAAACAAGAGGCAGTAGTTGCTCCATGGACTGCAGCTTATTTACGGAGTCATAATGACGAACGCAGAATTCGTCCCTAGGGGTGATGTTCACGGGAAAACCGGCACGTCGATACTGGCGAAGACGTTCTTAACAAATCCCTTTTTTGGCGTTCTATCATGGCATCCATTAATCGTCGCGGGACTCATCTCTCATCAACTTGTGATGAGCGCACAAACTTCTAGCGTTAAAATTCTATCACGGATCGTTGCCTGGTACACATATCAGATATCGAACTCATGTTAAATGACACGGTTACTCAAGGACGGTATACAGGAAAATGAAACTTTGCATGCCAAGACAAGATACTCGAAATCATTTGCATATTAGAACTTGCTTCTATTCCTACTACTCAAATAATGAGACGTTATTGGCGACCTTAAATATCAATTCGCCTCCACAAATCTATAAATTTCTAATGGACTTCCATGGACCCTTGTGTAAATTTAAACAAGAAACATAAGAAAACGTGGGTGTTATTACTTACAAGTGAATTACAGATGTGAAAAACATGAGTAAAATCAATATTAATAAAAGTTTTTTTTAACTTAACTCTTTTCTTTCAAAACAATAAGTAAAATGTAGTGACAAGAATTATGCGTATGATCTGAAACAATATTAACAATTTATACTTGGAACTTAAAAATTAATCAAACCTTGTTATTAGGTGACTTCACCAACAGTTTTTAAATAAGTCACTAGCGAAAATATTGGGTTGTGCTTGCATTCTTTCCTTGTAGTTTTCACTAAATCTTCTAATCTTACTTCTAATTGAAGGGACTTTTGAGTCTCTCTCTATTATATGTTTATCTAGATAACATTAATTTTTATTCTGAATAGTCGGTTTTAAAATCTTTGAAGAATTTTCTGAAGTCTGAGTTGAGTCCAATAGCACACGTAAGTATACCGATAGATTCGAGTAGTAGGAAACTCAAAACGAGCACGGAGCAAAGAGGGTTATACCCCCACCAATGCTCCAGTAGACGTTTAGCGGTGACAGTCACTGTCACCGCTATACGTCTACTGTCAGATAGCCACATATCAGTTGTGCTTGTTAATCTGTTGTTAATGCGAACGAAGTTCGCAAACATGTTTGTTGCGTAAGATGCGTGTGTTTCTTTTATTTCTTTGTAATTTGTTGCGATGTCTAACCCAAAAGGCAATTTGTAATATTCTTAAAAAACTTGTTTATTGTCAAAATTAAAAAAGATTAAAGTTCGTTATAATAAAATTCATTCTACCATGACATTATTTTTTTAATAAAATAAAATAATTTCTTTTAATTGAGAAATTAAATTAAATGTTCAAACAAACTCCTTGCAGCAAACCATAAAATGCCATTCAAATATCCAATTCTATCGTAAAAAGCTCTTCTAACGTGAAATAGTATATCAAAAGTAATAGTATCACAAGTTTTTGTTGCAGCTCTGGTAAAGTTCCGTGATTGTTATAAATTTGACTTTTAATATGTCCCCAAGAGGGGACAAATCCGGAGACCTCGCAGGCCATCGAATATTGCTACATATTGAAATTAATTTATGTTGAAATATATTTTCCAAATACTGTCGGATATTTCTGTGTTCATGTGCAGGACTCTGTTCTCATTGTATGAATTCCCTTGAACATACTAAGATACAATATCAGTTTTTTCATTTACTGAACACATATTTATTTTAAATTGAGCGTGTTTGTATTCCTTCATATACTCTGTGAGCTTAAGCAACCGATGCACGTCATTAATGATGATTATATGACGTCTCATAGCCAATAGAGCAACGCGAATTTGATGCAAAATGGAGATATTAATGTACACAACTTTTAACATAAATTTAACAGAAATAGTATGCGTTCTTTTATATTTAGATAAATTTAAGCATTTGACATAAACGTTCATTAAAAAGGAATAATGAATGACATTTAATTTTTTTTATGTTGCATTGAAGGTTACCAAAGTGCAATGTTGTCCTATCCTTCCTGTCAGTTAATTTATTTTTGATACCTGCCAAATTGGCCCTCCTATTTATTATTAATTTATTTCATACTGTATCAGAATAATTGAAACATACATGAGTAGGTAAACCCCACCAGTATTGTATAATACAAAGGTATTTTTAATAATATAAAATATTATTAAAAATCTGGTGTGAAGAACACAAATGCAGGTTCACTATTAATATTTTCTGTGAACGTGTCCGAATATATCCTATCCCTAGAGACGTAGATACGTATTTCACCTTTCTACAGGTTCATCGGTACGCCCCTGCTGGAGAAAGGATATTCCCAGACACATTTACAGAAAAGAACCACATCGCCCTATCACTGTAATTATCCAGACCGAGCGCAGAAGTAAATTCGGCGCTGCCTGTTGTCAGACAGCCGAAGTACCTCGCATACCGTCCACATAATTAATGTGAAGTAACGACGCCCTTCCAAAGGTTGGCACAGGCAATCTCTCTAGAAAACTGCATTTTGTTTGTGCCTTCACTCATACTACGGCTTAACCGCATGTGTAATGTATCAGAATAATTGAAACATACATGAGTAGGTAAACCCCACCAGTTTTGTATAATACAAAGGTATTTTTAATAATATAAAATAATATTAAAAATCTGGTGTGAAGAACACAAATGCAGGTTCATTATTAATATTTTCTGTGAACGTGTCCGAATATATCCTATCCCCAGAGACGTAGGGGCGTACCGATGAACCTGTAGAAAGGTGAAATACGTATCTACGTCTCTGGGGATAGGATATATTCGGACACGTTCATAGAAAATATTAATAGTGAACCTGCATTTGTGTTCTTCACACCAGATTTTTAATAATATTTTATATTACTGAAAATACCTTTGTATTATTTCATACTTTTACAGTTTGAGCTACATTTTCTAATCATTTATTTTGAGAACTTCTGTTATTGGTTTTAAGTTGGTGATATTTATATAATCTGTTAAAAACTTGTTGCCAGCAATGCAAGATGCAAATTGCATCTCTAATTAATTATTTTACACAAGAACGAGATAATAAAAGTCAATTGTTATCCATATATGCTAGAAATGAGGTAATTAATTCTATTTTGTTATGTTTTTTAAGTTACTAATTTCATTTTAAATATTATAGTGTGTTGCTTAAGCTCTTTCTGTTAGTGTTGTAACTGTAAGTAAAATCAATTCAGCTGTTATATCTGAGGAACAGGTTTCTAGTTCTAGGAAAGTTAAATCAAGAAAGAAACCTGTAAATGAAATCTCGAGAACAGAATTTTACATTCGTGATACGATTTATGCAATGTATCAGAATAAAAAGCAGGTTACTTTAGTTTCGTTCTCCAAGTATTAAAACATAAGAATATCTAAACTGGGAGCTCATTTTCTCTTCACATGATTTTACAAAGAATTGGTTTTCGCTGGTGGAAAGACAATCCAAGAATAGGACTTACGGAATTGTTTTTAGAAGATTTACTTTTTTATCCTATGTAAAATATATGAGATCAGATACTTGGCAGTTTGTATATTTAGATGAAACATGGACATACAAAAATTCAGTAGCTAGATCATGGCAAAATGGCACTAAACATAGTGTTCATAAAATAAAATCAGAGGGCTCACGGTATATTATACAACATGCAAGCTGCAAATGTGGTTTCATTCCAGAAGCTTTAAAAATAATATTTTAAAACCAAAGATGAAGATAATCATGGAGAAATGAATGAAAATAGGTTTTTATCATGATTTCAAACAAAGCCTATGCCAAGTTTAAAAGAACCTTCTATAATTCTAATGGATAATTCAAGTTATCACTTGTCTTTGGAATATAACTTACCAAATAATTCTTGAAATAATAAGTCAAATAATAAAGTGAAAATGATGACGTGCATTAACTCCTTAATCTCAAGCTTAAATGCGACTGATATGCGACTATCTGATAGTAGACGTTTAACGATGACAGTTACTGTCTCCCCGAAACATCTACTGCAGCAATAATGAAGTTATAACCCTCTTTGCCCCAACTTCGCTTAAATTTCCTACTTCTCGAATCTATCGGTATAAGAGTTTTAAGGTAGATTTCAGGATTAGTAATATATTTTATAGTTCTAGTTGAAATCTTCTATCAATTAGCCAATTCAGTTGTTGCAATTTCAATTCAAGTTGTTTTTTCCTTGATGAGAATATATTTAATATCCTTTTGTAATATTATAGATTACTAAATATAAGTAAATCTAAGATAAAGAATTAAACTGCAAACATTTCCAATTTTATAAATACTCAACGTGCATTTTCAAGTTTAAACCATTGTATAATGTAATTTTGTTATCCCATTAAAATTGCAAAACGTTCTTTAGGGTTTTCTTTATTTATATATATATATATATATATATTGGCCAAACACTCCATAGCAGGGCTTACCAGTTATTTTTTTTTGTAATATCTTCTCCTTTGATTTCTTGTTACAGTTCATCATTTGTTCTTATTCTAAACTCATCGTCCGTTAGTAATTTTCCCCATTATTGTTCTTAATATTTTCTGTTCGAGTATTGTTAGATTTTCTGCGTCTCTCTTAGCCATTGTCATCGATTCTGCTGAATACATTAGTACTGGTCTTATTATCGTATATATATATATATATATATATATATATATATATATATATATATATATATTTACGTTCTTTAACAATTTCTTATTGGCATAAAAGGCTCTATTTGCTGCCATAATTTTTTTTTATTTCAACATCTCTATTTCCATCTTTTGGTATCATAATACCCAGATATTTGAATTTTTCGACGTCTTCAAATGTAAAGTTTTTTTATATTAATGCTTTTGTTTTCTTTATCCTTTTTCCCACTGTCATCAACTTCGTTTTTGTTTCATTGATTTTCAGACCTAATTTCTCTCCTTCTTCAATTATTTCTTTTACTATTTCGACCATTATCTCTCGCCTTTTTGTTGCTTTATGATGTGGACCGATTGCTTATTGCCTAGGGTTATAATGAACAAGGGTTTAATCTGCATAGCCATTGTATAATATGTATAATGTACAATAAATTATATTACTGAACAAAGGAAGTTTATACAGAACGACATACCTAGATTTACAATATCAAAAAATACTTAATCAGTAATGATATTTTATTATGTATTGATTAGTTATGATTGGATTTTAAGACTCGATCATAAAATTTTGGTATTGTTGCGTGTAGGTACAATTTCCACAAATCATAGAAATTCCCCGTTATGACCTCAATCAAGACACTGTTCAAACAATACGCGTATTTGGTTATGTAATAATTTGTAGGATTAGTGTATTTATACTTACTTGTGACACAGTCTTAACACAATTGTGCATAATAGAAGATCAAGACAAACAGTCTTACATTCACATTAACTAAGATATACAGCCTGACATTAAAAATCAACATTGCAATCATACTTTAACAAGGGACACCAGTCTCAACAGAACTTTTGTTAGAATAAGTCGTTGCAGATCCAAAAATAAATGTATATAGTCTAAATAAATAGATTTAGAGGAAAGTACATTCATTAATTTAACAAAGAGTCATCGAATATTTAAAAAGTAAGTTGTATACAGTCTTACAACCTGAGCACGGTGAAGCAACATCGGGGTCGTGATTCTAGTAACTAGAGTTAAAGTATCGCCACCAGAAACCGGAGTCATTGGAAACATTTGGTCACGCAAACCGCCACTCCAAACTACATCATGCCATTTCACTCTTATAGAATATACATTTTTGTCATATTCTTCGTCGAACGAGGTGGAGAACAGGGTATTTATTATTGTCAGCTTGAGGTAGCTGGTGATTTTTTAGTGCACTGGTGATCAAGTATATTGGTTTATCGTGAAGGTTACATTAACTCATTTGCCTGCAATGGCTTAGATTTTCACCATTGCGAGATATTTTTGAATGAAATTTAGGATGAATTGTAGATTCCCTGATGTTGCTTGTAAGTTATTATGAGACGCTGCCACCACTCCATGAACCGGTAACTTGGGTATTGATGTTGATCGACCGGGAAAGTAAACAGTAAATAGCAAATATAGAATGGAATCCAGAATGAAATACAGTTTATTGCAAATATTGAGGCTACTTGCATGGGTTATACATTCGCACTCATTTTTAAAAATGTCAACCGTATTCAACAGGTTGCGCTCTGATAGTCATGCGATACCCACGTCCTATATTTCAAAACTAAAGTTGTCGTAAAAGATCATTATCATCCTTCAAAGGTCCACCAGACGAGGTTCATCCAAACTGAATTCATCTTACTCTTCGCGAAACATCATTGAACACTACATATATTATGTTCATAATATTATCAGAATAATTGAAACATACAAGAGTAGGTAAACCCCACCAGTTTTGTATAATACAAAGGTATTTTTAATAATATAAAATATTATTAAAAATCTGGTGTGAAGAACACAAATGCAGGTTCACTATTAATATTTTCTGTGAAAGTGTCCGAATATATCCTATCCCTAGAGACGTAGATACGTATTTCGCTTTTCTACAAAGGAAGGGCGTCGTTACTTCACATTAATTATGTGGACGGTATGCGAGGTACTTCGGCTGTCTGACAACAGGTAGCGCCGAATTTACTTCTGCGCTCGGTCTGGATAATTACGGTGATAGGGCGAGGTGGTTCTTTTCTGTGAATGTGTCTGGAAATATCCTTTCTCCAGCAGGGGCGTACCGATGAGCTTGTAGAAAAGCGAAATACGTATCTACGTCTCTGGGGATAGGATATATTCGGACACGTTCACAGAAAATATTAATAGTGAACCTGCATTTGTGTTCTTCACACCAGATTTTTAATAATATTTTATATTATTAAAAATACCTTTGTTTCATAATATTATCTCAAAAACATTACACAAGCTTTCCATAGTAATCTGGATATACTGTCCAACTTATACAATAGTCTCAAAGCAAACTTATCCACGGGGGACCTGGTTTGCAAACATACCATGTAACACGTATTGACGGCTGCAATTTTTAGAAACGTATTAACAGAAAATACTTACAATTAATGACTATTCTAGGAATGAAAATGCTTAAATGAATAGAAATCTCATGTTAAGTTAAAAGTCAATTGAGATTAGGGAAGATATTTCGTCTGTTTTCAAAATTTATGTAGCAAACATTGCTTAAAAATCTTTCATTTATGAGTAATAAGACATATAAACAGGAATCTAGGGAAATAGAGTGTAAAATAGAGAGTGTTATTCTACTTACGTTATTGGCTTCTTTAAATTGTGCATTCCTTAGAATTTCACACACCCTTGCTGCTTTGGTAATATGGAATTTGTTACCTCTGCATGGCGACATTGTATTTATTTTATCTGGACAAACTACTTTAAAAAAATTGGGTTAGGATAAAAGATATGGATTCAGTAAATAAATTGTCTTACCGTAACTCTTCCATGCGTCCAAGAATTCATCAAAATCAGTTTGAAGTGCGCCTGTCCTTGACTGTTGGTCGTTAGTAGAGCATTTATCATTGTTGCCGCAAAGACCGACAATATTATAACTTTTGTTATTGTTAATGGAGACTTCAACCATATTCTATGAATAATATCGACATTTTTAATAGTGTAAAATTTATGTTCAGTCTAGTGTAGTTTGAACAAATTCACTAGTGATTGAGGTTAATCAAGGGGAAATAAAATTTATGAAAAAAGCTGAGAAGAGAAAGAAGTGCTTCAAAATCCATCAACATAACAAATATGAGTTAGAAGAGATTGAGTGCACCAAATGCTCGAGTACAATAATAAATAATGAAACCGATAAGAAGATGGAAATTAGCCATAATATACAAACGGTCATAGGTTATACTATGGGTATAAAAACTATTTATAAAATAAAAAGTTAAATCACAAGAAATTAAATAATGAAACAGATATGCAAAATACATATCCGTCATTGTAAACATGGACAAACACCTCGTATTTTTAGCATTTACTTCTGTTCAATACATATGTTTCAGCCATCTAGGCCTCATCGGTTGAACTAGTGAAGCAATGTGTATACAAGTTAATACAGATCTGTTAAACAACGGATCTGTATCTGTATCTACATTTACGCTAAAATCGTCTCCAAGCTATAACCAGTTTCGTTCTATCAGGCGACACCAATTTAATCAGGGAGACGATTTTAGCGTAAATGTAGATACAGATCCGTTGTTTAACAGATCTGTATTAACTTGTATACACATTGCTTCACTAGTTCAACCGATGAGGCCTAGATGGCTGAAACATATGTATTGAACAGAAGTAAATGCTAAAAATACGAGGTGTTTGTCCATGTTTACAATGACGGATATGTATTTTGCATATCTGTTTCATTATATAACAACTGCGTAATACGGCAAAAACGTATTGATAAATATCCCCCCTTTTGTGTATATTTACCGCCATCTGGCGCGTGTTAATGGACAGCACCAATATACGTATTTTTCCGCTTTTTTCGTAATAGCATTGCTATTCGAGCGGAAGATCGCCTTTTCTGGCCTAGTCGCTTTCTTCCGTCAGAGGTCACTGATTAAATTGGTGTCGCCTGATAGAACGAAACTTGTTATAGCTTGGAGACGATTTTAGCGTAAATGTAGATACAGATACAGATCCGTTGTTTACCAGATCTGTATTAACTTGTATACACATTGCTTCACTAGTTCAACCGATGAGGCCTAGATGGCTGAAACATATGTATTGAACAGAAGTAAATGCTAAAAATACGAGGTGTTTGTCCATGTTTACAATGACGGATATGTATTTTGCATATCTGTTTCATTATATAACAACTGCGTAATACGGCAAAAACGTATTGATAAATATCCCCCCTTTTTTGTACAAGAAATTAAGGTTATGCAGAGCAATCAATTGTAAGATATGCCGTGGGAGACTATAGGAGAATATAGATTAAGAGTATTTAAGAATTTTCGAAGAGAACATTAGGAGAGAAATGTATTGGACAATTAAAATAGAAGAACCGGAGTACGGAAGGCTATTTGAACACTAAAATGAAGACGAATAGATGAGGTGATAAACGGAACCAGTAAGACTGTCGACAGAAAAATGGAAACTGTTGCTACATCGTCCAGGTGAAGAGATTGATGAGAACACCAAGCTACTAAAGATATGCACGTGAAAAGAGTTACAAGATGGAAGGAAAAATTAAATGCTGGGGAAACAATTGAACTAATTGAAAATGATACCACACAATCGAAAACATAGATAGCGCAGTGATTAATTAATTGATCGTACCAGTCCCTGAATTGAGAATGAACGCATATATTGTTTGAAATAAACGATTTCAATAGTTGTATAGGTCTGTACTCTATTCTTTATCAAAAATAAACTTACAAAGATCAAAATTTTAATATTTACCATTTCATCCCATTTTATCACAACACCAAGTTGGGCTAATTCAACAACCACTCGAATTCCGGGCTGAACTACGGAAATTCCTGGTAATTTTACTGGCAAGGAATGTGTCTCCATTTCGGTAGTAAAGATCGGCACATTTGTAGCTACAATACAGAAACATATCCATTATTGTGAAAATTTGAAAATATGTCAACGACTTAAATCTAAAACAAAATAAATGCTTATCATGCTCCCACCTTCTGTATAACCGCTTTATTAGTTTTATCTAGTATCGTATTTAACAAATAATAAATATGATATATATTGACTAACTCAATAATTAAAAATTATTCAAGAAAAATTTAAGCTTTCGGATTTGCCATAACTTGACAACTTCTTTAAATCTCTAGAAGTTTAAATATATCTTCAAATTGAACAAAAAACTTATTTCTTAGTCTTATCTAATAGTTAGCCACTAGAACTGTGTTAACCTTTCGATACCGAAGTGTGTAAAAATGTTGCAGTTAACGAAGGGGGTACATTATGTTCTCCAAATTGCAGGTAGGAAAGTATACTCACAGAAATGCTCATAGAACCGTTCATGAAAGTAAAAAGCAATATTTTTTCTAAAATAAAATATTTATATAATAAATATATATTTATATAACAGAATAATTGAAACATACATAAGTGGGTAAAACCCCCCCAGTTTTGTATAATACAAAGGTATTTTTATTAATATATGTATTTATATGGCTCCTTTATTCTACTCCTATTTGATGCAATTGGCATTTAGAACATGTTATTGTTTGTACAATATTATAATTGGTGTTTGGCACAAACAAAACTTGTACGCAATTAACATGTTTTTCAACTTGTGCGATCTTTATCCAAGCAGATAAATTCCACAAACGTTTTGAGGTTGCCATGTATGAATTAGTCGCCCACCCCCCCCCCCCCCCCAACATAGACACAAATTAGCAACACAAAAAGTTGATCTTGTGTGTTGCTAATTGGGGGGGACTAATTTGTGCATGGCAACCACAACACGTTTGTGGAATTTATCTTCTTGGATTTTGCAGTCTTCTAGCCACATGTGGTCTAACAAGTTCTTGTCCTAAAGAAAGAAGAAATTGCTTGCCTCTTTGGGAAGCAGCCGAAGATGAAACAGAATTTTTAGTTGTTCATATGGTGTAGAATTTAGATAGGCGATATCTATTACGTTTTGAAATAAAACAAATGTCCATTTGTTAGAAGCTCTCTTACAGCTTCTTGTTGATACCATTTTGTCCATGGTATCAACGGCGCCTTTTGTTGAATTATAATTCAATATTATGTCTGGCTTATAATCCTTATTTTCACCGCTAATTTTATCGTCATGAGAGAATTACTGCTTTGTTTTTTTTTTTCAAGGATACGAAACCAAAGTAATATCTTCCAAAAATGCAAACATTGTTGACTTCTATTGTCTAGAAGGATAAGGTAGCAGAGCAGGAGGAATGTCTTGCTTGTTTTTACGAAGAGTTCCGCATAATATCAGACGCCTATTTAATAATACTTTTCCTGAGGGACAACTTGTGAAGAAATTATCAGTATTTGCCTGGTTCCTTTTCAGGCTTGTTACCTTCCTTGCCAATATAGATCTGAAGGTTGGCAGCGTAAACATAATTTGCATCTACCAAATCCCCATATTTTGATGCCGTACTTCGCAGGCTTCGATTTCATGTACATACGGAATGGACATTTGCCTCTAAAACTTGCAAGTTGCTCATCAATTGTGAGGTGCCTCGGATAACAATTTTCTTTACAGTTTTCTGCAAATTTTTCAAATATATCTCTAAATACAGCTAACTTGTCGACTCCTCTACATCTTATTCTATTAATTAGATAATGAAATCGCATAAAACTGATGATCTGTAAAAGTTTGTCTCGCGACATGGTAACCGGAAAAATATTTCTACTATATGGAGGATTTTTACACCAAAGAAAATGGACTGGTTCCCGATTTGCTTATATAATCAAAAGACCAAAAACAGCATACATGTCAAGTGAATCTTTCTGTCCAAATTTTTTGTTTGTCCGGATTCTTCGTGTTCCATTTTTTAACATATTTTTCCGCTTTGTGATTTGAGTATTTCACAATTATTTGTACGATTTCATCGTTTATAAATAATTTGAAACATTCGACAATTGTTGAAACATTCCTAGATTTTAGTGTAAGCCCTGTTTATTCGTTATTATATTCTGAGAACGAGAGCGAAATGTTGTTGGAAGACGATTGTTCCACACAGTACCATTTTTGGAAATTAAAGTCAAATCTGATTGCAATACCTCTTCTTCTTCATCACTATTTTCCGGAGAAGAAATCTGTAACAGAAACCATCCAAAATTCAATTTTTTGTGGTTCTAAATTACAAGAAAATTTTTGTTGTATCAGTGGTTCGGATTCAGCTCTTTCTATATTATCCTCAGACTCTAATGCATCTGCCAAATTATTTTCATCTTCAAGAAAATCGTCATCGCTTTCGTCCAACCACCGTAGGGCTACGGCACGATATTCTTCTCGAGACAAATCTAGTTTTCTTTTGTTTGACATTATATTTTCACAAAGCACACTTGAAAGAAAAATAAAAATAAATCCAATAAAATACACCCTCACTACTTGGATTACGCGCAGAAACTAAAGCAATACCGATATTACTGGTTCACTTGAAAAAGAACACGTGATACAAGATGATTTCGTCTAATTGCGCACAGAGCATGAAATTACGACGTAATGGGCATATAATGTTGATATACATTACACATAAAGATAACTCGATTCGATTAGCCACAAAAACAAGGAAAAATAACTGCTTGAGGTACATGCTGTACTCCCATTAAGAAGGTTAAAGAAAAAAAGTTTAAAAATAAACTAAGGCCGGAATCAAGCATATTTTCGTAAACTTGCTAAGAAAAGCAAACTATATATAACTTAATTTAATCTTTACCGCCATGCAATTTTAATTTTGGATACGTATTTTGACAATTTCGTTATCATTTTCAGCAGCAGAAGTTCAAGTTCAAATACTATTTTCTCCTGTTTAGGATGATAACTTAGTTGTAGAAATGCGCGTCCAGAATTTTGGTAAGAGTTTATTCTTAATTAACTTTCGTGACTAACAAAGTAAAGAAATCCTAACTATATTTAAGATTTTAATTAACTTCGATTCAACATTATTACAAGAATACGATTTCAACTCGAGGTAGGGCCAGTCCATAAAATAATAACTGCAATATCACTGAAATGAAACGACGGATGCTTTCACAAGTACAGGATTTACGTGCGGTCAAGAACAAGAACAACATCGTAATACGCAATAACATCAGAAGAACATCGTGTAATTACGAGATTCAATAATTTGCCATCTGATCTACATACAAACTGAATTTATAATAGAACTTACCACTGCGATCAAGTCTATATGATTGACCGTTGTATAGAATATCAATAAAAGTATAACAATCGGTCCCTTTACAAGATTTACTACTTTTTCCGACGTCGATTCTAAATTCAGTCGTTTCTACTTGAAAGGAGACCAGCGTCATTGGGCAGTCCGTGCGAAAACTGTAAAGTTGAGAAATTAACATAAAGCAGAAGAAAAAAATTAGAAAGCCTTAACAGCATTTGTCTTAAAATACAAATTTTCGCTAATGTTAAAGCATTAAATAAAATGTGTGAAATAACTTGCTTGTAGATAAGCTTTTTCTCGTAAAATGCAGAGGTTAAATAAATCACATTATTTTCCACAAAATAGTGTCCATCTAAAAGTCAATTTATAAAATAGCCCTTGCCCCAATATATCTTTAGGTCCTGGATACATTTCAACAACTAAGTTGTTATCACAAGCAGTAAAAAAGCATTACACATCAAGCCTTTGTACACACAAATTACACAAGCAAAGCATATCAGTATATCACTGAGGTAGTTAATTAATTAATAATTACATGAAAGTTTATATCACCATTAAAGAAACCTAAAGAAACTATGAAGCCGATTGAACTCCTTTGACGAGGAAGTCATTATAAATCTGATTATATCGACGCCTGTGACTTATTCTGTAAAATATTTTTATGTATCTTTTGCCTATAATCTGCAATCCTGTACCTCTAGCTCTAGTATTGTGAACAATTTTTCCACTTTTAGCCCCTATACTACCCTAAAACCTATATCTTATTAAGGCGCCTTTAGAGTATCAACAAATGCTAGCAAAACTATATTTGTAAGAAGAAATATATACCGAAGCCTCGAAGTTATTGCTTTGCTATTAAATATAAGACGATAACATTGTTATCAATATGTATGTCGTTTAATATATCGTATATTAGACCGGTGTGGAGTGTTTTGTTAGTAAAACCTTTAGTAATATTCCCTATTATTATACCTAAATCCATGATCGTCAAAAGTTTTCAAGCTGTAGCTTCCCCAAACCATACACGTGGATGAAGCCTGAACAAAAGAAAAAATATGTGGATAAGGTTTCTTCTTTTTAATATAGTCGTAACTTTTTACATATACTTAAAAATTTTTGTTCAAATTAAAATTATTCTTTCTATTAGTATGTTAATTTTTTAAATTCGAATACGAAGAGAACAAGTATAACTTGTATATATATATGATAAATGTGTGAAAGCCATATCCACCCGGAATGTGCAAATACCGACATTTCATAGTTTTTACTAATTTTAAGTACACATTATCCGCGAATAGATAACGAGTGTACATTTGAAAAGTCAATCTATTAACATGTGATTTACTGAGAACATTTTGAAGTATGTCGTAAATTAAAATTTACTACTTAACCTACGAAGTCGTATATTTTGACAGTTTCATACATACAAATAGATAACAAATGTGATTGACATTATCAAATGTCATTTGGATTTACGTTTACGGAACAACAAACACATACTAATATATATGCGTCTTATTCTATCAAAATTTCAAAGAAACCTACATTGACTTTTAAATGAACACACGTTACGACTTTCATTTCTATATTGCGTGTATATATACAAATGATGAAACGCTATGTAAATGAGAATTAATAAATATTAAATTCCCACATTACATGCAATTGCCGCTATAATTTGTACAATTTCTACAAATGACAAAATCACATTTGCCTAAGAATGCAGATACAACACGTCGCGGCGACAACCGTCCAGGTTGTCCGGGCAAATGAAAAATGTGATCTATTCGCGGGTAATGTGTACTGAAGATTAGTAAAAACTATGAAATATTGGTATCTGCATATTCTGGGTGAATATGGCTTTCATACATTTTTCATTTGCCCGGAGAATCTGGACGGTTGGCGCCACGACGTATTGTATCTGCATTCTTAGGCAAATGTGATTTTGTCATTTGTAGAAATTAATACAACAAATTATAGAGGCAATTGCATGTAATGTAGGAATTTAATAGTTATTAATTCTCATTTACATCGCATTTTTCATCATTTGTATATATACAAGCAGTATAGAAATGAAAGTCGTATCTATTCCCGGATAATGTGTACTGAAGATTAGTAAAAACTATGAAATATCGGGATCTGCACATTCCGGGTGGATATGGCTTTCACACAATTTTCATTTGCCCGGACAACCTGGACGGTTGGCGCCGCGACGTGTTGTATCTGCATCCTTAGGAAAATGTGATTTTGTCATTAGTAGAAATTAATACAACAAATTATAGCGGCAATTGCAGGTAATGTGGGAATTTAATAGTTATTAATTCTCATTTACATCGCGTTTTTCATATATATATATATATATATATATATATATATATATACAGACTGTCCCGTAAAAAATGCCAACATTCATAATTCCGTTATTTATTGTCCGGTTTTATTTAAACAAAAAGTAAATTTAATAGCTTCAAAAACACTATAAGATAGCAGTGTTTTATTTGTTTTCAATTGTTTTCATTAATGTCAAACGACAGTCAAGTTTTTTATTTTAAATGGCAACATATATTTTTGGCTATATTCGGATTGGTTTTTTTTTTCTGAATTCAACGATGTATAACATGTTTATTTTGATAAACGTTTATTGCAAAAAAAATATATAAATTTCATCTTTGTCTTCCATTATTTATAAATATTCGAATGTGTCATGAAACATTGGAAATGTAAGTATTATAAATATTATTATAAGAAACAAAACACTTTACAATAAATGTTGAAATTGCCCGCCACCTTGTTCAACACATATCGCACATCTCCTAATTACTCCAAAGGTCGCATTTAAAAGACAAGCGGCAGGTACTTCTTGACAAGTGTTAATAATTCTTTGTCTTAAAATGTCAACATTTTCTGAAGTTGTTAAATAAACTCGATCTTGTAGATAAGCCCACAACCAAAAATCGAGGGGCGTAAGATCCGGTGAACGCGCAGGCCACTCGATAGGACCGGATGTTCCTATCCACCTATTTCCAAATTGGGTGTTCAACAAATCAGTATTTACTCTGGCGTTGTGCGCGGGAGCCCCATCTTGTTGAAAAAATATTCTATTTAAATTTGCCAAAGGTAATTCATCTAAAAAGTTTTGGAGATTTTCGTGTAATAAAGTGTAGTATTTTTCTTGATTTAAGCAACCATCTATGAAAAATGGCCCAATTAATTGATCACCTAAAATGCCACACCAAACATTTACGTTGAAACGTCTTTGAAAATTATTTTCAATTACAAATCTCGGATTGTCTGCACTCCACTGTCGATGTATGTTTCTATTAGAAATACCGTTGTTGCTAAAAGTATTCATCAGACCAAATTATCCTTCTGTAAAAATTCGGGTCTTGTTCTATTGCATTTAAATAAAAACGACAAAGCTGGATTCTTCGGCCAGGATCATTTTGTTCTAATGCATGAACTTTTCGAGCTATGTACGGTTTAAGTTTGTGTTTTCTTAAAATACCATGAACTGTAGTTGTTGATACCCCAATATTATGTGCAATTTCGCGAATCGAGGTCCGTAAATCTTGCTGTACTGCAAGAAGAACATCTAATTCCTTATCTTCGGAGAATTTCCGTTTTTGTCTTTTTGGTTTGGTAGATGATCCATAATTTCTTCAATTCTTTTCAATTCTCTGAAATATTTTCGAACCTGGAACTTCTCTGTCCGGAAAACGAGCACTGTACCGACGAACTGCTTGAAGGCGATTTTTATTACATTCAAAGAACACTTGTAACATGTCCGTTAATTCATTGTTATTCATTTTTAACGAAAATACGCTTTTTGTTGCGGTAAAACGACGTTCAAACAGGATAATACAGAAAACTTAATAAAGTCAAACTGACATTTAAGGCACATTGACATAATGCTAGTGGACTGGGCCAAGTCTACTATTATGAAAGATGAAATTTATAAAGTTTTTTTTTATTTTTTATTATTAGGAGATGTGCGATATGTGTTAAACAAGGTGGCGGGCAATTTCAACATTTATTGTAAAGTTTTTTGTTTCTTATAATAATATTTATAATACTTACATTTCAAATGTTTCATGACACATTCGAATATTTATAAATAATGGAAGACAAAGATGAAATTTATAAAGTTTTTTTTTGCAATGAACGTTTATCAAAAATAAACATGTTATACATCGTTGAATTCAGAAAAAAAATACAATCCGAATATAGCCAAAAATATATATGTTGCCATTTAAAATAAAAAACTTGACTGACGTTTGACATTAATGAAAACAATTGAAAACAAATAAAACACTGCTATCTTATAGTGTTTTTGATGCTATTAAATTTACTTTTTGTTTAAATAAAACCGGACAATAAATAACGGAATTATGAATGTTGGCGTTTTTTACGGGACAGTCTGTATATATATATATATATATATATATATATATATATATATATAGTAGACTTAATTAGTCGGCGATTTAAGGTCTGTTTTACTTTAATATGTATATATTTTAAATAATCTTCGGCAATTAATGCCTTTTTCAAAAATTTTTGAATTATATATTAATGTTATATTTATATATGTGAAGTTGTCATGGATAAAATTAAATTATTCAAAAATTCATTCAAGTTTAATAATAATAATTCATGCGTTATCATTCCCCAACAGCTAGACGCCAATTACAGGGGGATTGGCAAGCTACGAGTTTTCATTATGTCTACGCCCGTGGAGCGACTGAAGATGTTAAGCCGTCGGCATTCGCCTAGAGCGAGAATAAAAACCACGAAAACCTACTCGGACAACCTAGTCCCGTATCTAAACTCGGGTCTGCCAGCATGATAAGCTTATTGCAAATCTGGTAATGGAACATATGGCAAAAACATTATCAATTCATTCGACTTCAACCCCATTTTCTTTAAAAGATATGTGCATATAATGCTTTTTTTACGCGATTCGTATAGATCTGCAAGAATTTTGGTAAACATATTAATAAATACTATGCATTTTCATATAATCCTAGCTTTACACATAACCAAGGCAAAATACTTAAGACTAACGATTCAAAATAACTTCAAATGAGATTTACATATACACTATACACTATAAATATTTAAAAAGTATTTTTTGGAAGTTGTTGATACGTGTAGGTTGGCTACCATACAATTGAAGCATAGGTGCTCTAATTCAGAATCTACAAATGGAAAATACAAAATCTGAAGTGTAGTTCAGTCCGTGAATTTTCTGCAATATCTAATAACGAACCTAAGTGCACTAGACGTCGAATTATAAATAGTAGTTACAGGATCAATAAATTATAAATAATTGTCAAGTAACATCCCAAGATCATTAAGGAATATCATTCGAAGCAATGGTATAATTGCAAGTGTTTGGACAACTCCTCTTAGAACAGGTAATTATGGCAGACTTGTTTATATTTAATTAAATTTTGTTTCATTTCAAGATGAAAATTAATTTACATCAAGTAAAAACCAACTCAATCAATAAGTGTTTATGTCCGAGGTACAAAAATTATAAATCAGTACTTACAGTTTGTTGTTTGTCATTGTAACCTGTAAAGAAAAAAACACATTTAGAATAATGCGATTTAATTATGATAATGTAAAATATAAGAAAGTAACTTACGGTTGCTTGAACATACTGCTTCTGATGATTCTATATTGAATAAAATATAAAATATAATTAGAAAATTAAATAAACCGATCATTATGAAATTTAATGATAATTATACGTTGTGCATGAGGATATTCTATCGTGAATAAAAAATAAAATATAACTAGATAAGTAAATCAACCGAACATGATGAACTTTAAGGTTGAGAGCATCCCATTTATATGTATAGTATTTTTCACAATCTAAGAAAATAGCTTTTTGCCGTGCAAATACCGTAATAAGGCATCATGCGGAGAGGGTCTAAGCAAATATAATTGTAATATCGGCATGAAAGCCAGACGAGTATTAAGTAATTTTTATTCTGTACGACTAAGAATTAGTGTTCCTCACGTTTATTTTAATAAAATGGTAATTGGGTAGATTTTATTTTATATAATAATTTGTTTAATAAATAATAATTATAATTAATTAATTAAATTAAAAATTTAGATAAAAAGTATATAAAAAAAAAAATTATATAGTCAAATTAGAGGGATATTGTTTTATTGGTTGAAAATCAAAACCGAAATAGTAATTCATATAGATTTACATATATGCTTCAATCTTCTCCGGAATCTTCAACACTCGTTTCATCACTATCACTTAAATGAATTATAAATTCTTGATTAGTAATACATGTATTTTGAATACATTGTCTACAATCTTCTGGTGTGATATTCCGAGCAACTTCCCAAAAAATATTTAATGTTAACGTTATTGCGACGAATATATTTCTTCAGTTGATTCAGATTAACTCTATTTGAATAGTGTCGCTCAACAGGCCATTCAGGCCCAGAGCTGTGTAATCTTTTTCCATATCTTTCGATCTTTCGCTTTTATCTTCCAGTTTACCACATATTTTTCTCTTAGGTTTTCTAGCACTGATTACCTCCATCTATTTCTTGGCCTTCCTCTTTTCTTCTTACCAACCGGCTCTGGCCACGCTATTTGTTTTAGTATCCTGTCATTCGTCATCCTTTCCAAATGTTCCAGCCATCTTAGTCTCCCAACTATTATTACTTCGTCTATTTTTGGTCCTCGATATATGCTGTATACTTCCTCGTTCGTTCTTCTTATATAACCTTTTTCCATTCTTTTTCCTCCAAGGATTCTTTTCAGAATTCTTCTCACCCATCTCATTACCCTTTCTGTCTGATCTGCATCATAGCATCTGCATAGCAAATGACCTGATGACTTTTGTTTATCAAGTGTCCACCTCTATTAAGGTTGCTATCTCTGACAATCTTTTCTAATGCAAGCTTGAACAGCAGCGTCGATAGGGGATCTCCTTGTCTGAGTCCAATCGTAATATCAAAGTCTTCTGATGTCCCTTCTCCAATATGGACACTGCTCAGGGTTTTTTCTAGCGTCATTTTTACTAATTGCACTATCTTCGATGGAACTCCAAATTCAATCATTGTCTGTGTTATTTTTTTTCTAAGGACTGAGTCAGGCTTTTTGGAAGTCCAAGAAAATTACACTTGCGGGGATATTGTATTCCAAGCATGAGGTTAACACTTCTTTCATTGTGAAAATCTGGTCCGTTATTCCTCTTCCTTTCCTAAATCCGGATTGATATTGTCCTATCAAATCTTCTGCAATGGGTTCCAACGTCTTTTTTATTACTATCGCCATGATTTTGAATAAAGAGACTCCTCTATAATTATTACAGTTAGATACGTCTGCCTTTTTTAAAATAGGTATGATTATGGAATGGGTCCATTTTTTCGGCATTTTTTCGCTTCTCCAAATATCTATTATTAACTCGTAGATTTTTTTATTTAGATCTTCTCCAGCATACTTTATGTTCTCATTTGTTACTCCATTTCTTCCTGGACATTTATTGCTTTTGAGCTGCCCTATTATTTTATTTATATCTTGTCTGGTGGGTTCCGATATTGAATTTGTATTGACCGTCCATTCTGTTTCTAATAATTCTAGTGTGCTTTCTTCTTCGACAGAATATAAATATATATTCTGTCATTTATATTTTTTATATCCTTGACAAAGGCATCATTGCCGAAACATGTAGGGTTGTTTTAAATATATATACTTTGAAGTAATAAACCAGACCATTAATCGCGACTCATTAAGTTTACTATATATATATATATATATATATATATATATATATATTCGATTAATATATATATATATATATATATATTCGATGTTAATAAGAATCTAATGTTTCTTATTTATTTTATTGACCGTATAAGAGCCGCTTTAATTGAAAAGAAAAATGCAAACCGCAGTGAGCCTATTGCAATAGAAAACTTTTTCTATTGCAATAGGCTCACTGCGGTTAGATACAGCAGACGATAACATATAGAGTAACTTTGATAATGAGATTTCGGAAATAAAAACAACATTAAACTCTACTGCAGAAGTAATTAGTGAAATTGATAAATATGTTCAAGAATCCTTATTAACTAGGAATCAAAATCCTCTTAAATGGTGGGAAGACAGGTAAAATGTTTATATAAATTTATATACCTTTATGAAAAAATAATATTTTTAAATTATAATCATAACTTGTATTAATGTAATTTTTGCACACCACTACTATAAGTTTATATTTATTGTTTTCTATTTATTGTAAGATTCACATAAAAACATGTCGGTGTACAAGTAAATATAAAATATAAAATAAGTACTTATAAATTCTTTTCCTACATAAATGTTATACATATACATACTCATGCAGCTTTTAAATAAATAAATAAAACAAACAGGCAATCACTCGATACAATAAAGCTAGATCGAAATGAATGTATCACTTGTCGGGCTTTACAACTTCGATCCGCATTTAACATCGAGGTTGTTATAATCGTTCCAAGGAACGAATCCTCTGGACTCGTTCCATCTGCAGAATGGAACGAGAAGGAACGAGTCCACAAAATGAACGATTTTGCCGATCTCTAGTTTGAATGCCTCTATATCTTCTCTTTTCTGTATGTGTATTGCTTTAATTCTTAGTTTATTTCTTATTTCTTACAATCTTCGTTTCACCATTTGTTTTTCTTTGTTTTCTGTTTTTTTTGGAATTATCTTTTCTGTTGCTTTTTGGATTATTTCCTCCATTTTATCCCATTTTTCGTCTATATTCTGCAGGTTTTGGTGTTGTATCTTTTGATATTCTTTCCTTATTTCTCCTTCACATCTTTTCTGTATTTCTTGGTCTTGTAAAGCTTCCATATTGAATTCTTCTGTTCTTTTTATTCTATATTTTCGTCTTTTGGGTCTTTTTATTTTCATGACAGTTTTCACCATAAAATGATCCGAGTTAATGTCCGCCTCTCTGCACGATTTCACATTTTGTATTATATTCCTATGCTCTGCATTTACCATTACATGATCAATTTGATTTGTGTAAGTCCCATCCGGTGAGGCCCATGTTCCTTTGTAAATATCCTTTCTCTTGATGTGTGTACACATGATTTTAATATTATATTCTTCGGCAAATTCTATTAATCTTCTTCCATTATCATTACTTTCGAAGTGTTTCCTTTCTGTACCAATTATGTTGCTTGTGCATTGTTTCTCTCCCTTTTTTGGCGTTAGCATCGCCTATTACTATTCTGATGTCATTTCTGCTTCTTTTATTATAAGTGTCTTCCAGTTTTTCGTAGAACACATCCTTATCTTCGTCTGTTTTTTCTTTCGTCGGGGCGTACATATTCAAAACCACCATGTCCATATCGTCTCTTAATTCTATGTAGCATATCCTTTCTACACCGGTTCTAAATTTTTTATTTTTGCTATCATTTCTTTGCTCACCAAAAATCCACACCCACATCGTCGCGTTTCTCCACCACTTCTAAAGAGCGTATATTTTTTTAGGTTAATTATGTCCGTTTCTTTAATATGAGTCTCCTGTAAAGTTAGCAAATCGATTTTGTACTTTCTAGATTTTCGACAGCTCCTTCCTCGAAAATTCCTCTTATATTCCATGTTGCCATTCGCGCCCACTTCCCATCTTCATTTTTCCTTTCTGCCTCTCTATTCTTGTCTATTCTCTTTGCTTGATTTCTCAACCGTTCCTCTACTTGTATTCTCCTTTTTCTATATTTGGCTGTTTCCTGTTGTTCTTTTATTTATACTAGGTCTTGTACTTTTACCTATTTTATATCCCCTATTGTGTGTTATTTTGTACTTCCTCTCTTCTATTAATTTTACCTTAATCGTGTCCTCTTGGTCTTCTCAATATCCGTAATCCAGTCCTCAAGTCGTTTAACTAGTTTTTTGCCTTTTCTTCAAGTTTGTTATTTTTCTTATTCCATCTCCACTCTATTCCCTCAATGACTATCCTATTGTATCCTATTTGAACTGCTTTCCCTTACGTCTCTCTTCCTGAGCTCTGTTCCAGATTTGTCGGCGTTGCTCTCTTTCTTTCTCAGTTAAGTCGTTTTCGATAAATACTTTATCTGGCTCCAAGTCCTTTAGTTTTGATTTGTTCTGCATTATTTTCTCTTTCTCCTCTTCACTTTCCAATTCTATTACGCAGATTCTTTCTCTTATTTTTTTAACCTTTCTAACTTTGATATCAATTTTTAAATGCGCACCTAAGAAATTCTGCACTGATTTCTTCATTATGTCTGCATCATTTGTATTTATTTTTATTGGTTGACTTCGCAGATATTTCTTGGTGAAACATTCTTGTAATAACTTGATTAATTATTCGAAAATAAAACACTTGGCTTAGTTTCACGACTTCTTTAATTAGATATACTAACAATTGTTTCGGCTATTAGGCCATTATCTAAGAGCTATCTAAAACTAAACTTACTCTACTTAAGGTTAACTTATATACCTGTGTTCATTATGGGTGGGAGAATGTGGGTAATTGATATTTAAAATTGCATCGATATAGGGGGTATTTATGAATTCTAATTGCGTGTTTGTGATAACTCGATTTTGTTTTTGGGCTTTTTTAATTTCAAAAATCTCTAATATATTTAACTTTTTACTTTTTACTACATTATGAATGAGGTTACAGCTATTTATATCGGGTAAGTGGTTCTGGTCTATACAATGTTCTGCGAACCCTGTGTGTTTAACACTATATTTTATATCTCTAATATGTTCTGTTAACCGTTTATTAATACATCTGCCACTCTGTCCGATATAAATAGCTTCACAATTCTGGCATTTTATGGAATATACTCCTGATTTATCTAAGTTATCTATTTTATCTTTAGTATTATTCAACAATGTACCTAAATTTACTTATTTATCCACACTATGTTAATGCAACAAGTATACCACTAAATAAGGAAGCCTTTAATAATGAAATGAACACAATTAAAATAATAGCAAAAAATAATGGTTACAACCCAGATATCATCGATAAGCTGATAAAACATAAAGAAAGGAAAATACTTCAAAAATTGTTATACCCAGAAATAACCGAATTAAAGAAACCTAGTTGGCATGTAATCACTTATATCCCTCCCATAACACAGAAAATAAACAAATTACTAAAGAAACTCAACATTAACATAGTGTGGATAAATAAAGTAAATTTAGGTACATTGTTGAATAATACTAAAGATAAAATAGATAACTTAGATAAATCAGGAGTATATTCCATAAAATGCCAGAATTGTGAAGCTATTTATATCGGACAGAGTGGCAGATGTATTAATAAACGGTTAACAGAACATATTAGAGATATAAAATATAGTGTTAAACACACAGGGTTCGCAGAACATTGTATAGACCAGAACCACTTACCCGATATAAATAGCTGTAACCTCATTCATAATGTAGTAAAAAGTAAAAAGTTAAATATATTAGAGATTTTTGAAATTAAAAAAGCCCAAAAACAAAATCGAGTTATCACAAACACGCAATTAGAATTCATAAATACCCCCTATATCGATGCAATTTTAAATATCAATTACCCACATTCTCCCACCCATAATGAACACAGGTATATAAGTTAACCTTAAGTAGAGTAAGTTTAGTTTTAGATAGCTCTTTGCTAATGGCCTAATAGCCGAAACAATTGTTAGTATATCTAATATAGAAGTCGTGAAACTAAGCCAAGTGTTTTATTTTCGAATAATTAATCAAGTTATTTATTTTTAGTCCTTTCAATACAATAAAACCTGTGTGTCCCGCGCTGATAGCCACGTTATCCACAAGATATTGCTTTTTAAATGTCTTTGAATATAATACTTCAAACAATTGTGTTTTTGTACAACTGTCTTCGTAATATAAATAGTTTAATACCAAAACTTGTGCTATTTTTGGTTTAGTGCTGCTCAATCCTGGTATTTTACTGGCCTGTCTTGAATGATATGGAGCGTTGTCCATAACAATAACACTCCTCCTAAGAGAGACAATAGTTTCCTCTGAAACCACTCTTCAAATAATTCTGATGGCATGTCTTCCTGGTAGTCAAGATGAGATGATTTGATATTTTGCTGATAACAACATTTCACCAACCCATCCATTTTTCGAACCCAATGTAGAATGATTATTCTCTTTCCTCTAGAAGAAGGCATATTCAAACTACACTTATTACTATTATCAATCCGGCATTTTATTTCGATGTCGTGGGTATCATACCAAGTTTCACAACGGAAACAAGTACTAATCGAGCGGCATATACTCGTCAGAATACACACAGTAAGCGCTGCTCGGCGCATTCTTTCCTCATGTATCACTTGGCGACGCCTAAGTTCGAAGCAGGTATTAAGTTTGAAGCAGGTATTTTCTGTATCTCTCGATATTCATATATTATTTTAATTACGTTTACAAATCATTAATCTCTTTCAGCTTGTAAATAATTATTCGTTTGTTACGTATAAGTATACAGGGTTACCGCTGAATAGCGACAAAGCTATGCGAATCTGAGGAATACGTATAAATGTCTAACTAGAAATCAAAAAAAGAAATTTATTTGTAAATCATCAAAAATTTTCAAATTTTTAGTGCCAAAATGTAGTTAAAGTCGGTCCATATCTTCTGTGTATTCTATATTTTAGAAAAAAACAGCTGATAATTCGAATTCATTGATCTGCAAACAAACTATAATCTTATTATATAGGAATGTTTATTTTATTTGTTTATATTTATCTTTTTACAAAGGATGCAATATAATCAACCGCACATATGTTGACGTTTTTCTGTGGATATCAATAAAAGCTTCGGAATTTAGTTCTAAAATGTCGAAAACCTCATGGCCCAATAAATATAAGTCTAAGCGGTGGATTCTCGTATGGCCATCAGGATTTTAACTGCGACAGGGCCGGACTCGAACAAATAAAAATAATTTTCTCGTTACTATGTTGCCATTGGACCACGATCTTTTGTATAAAGACATTACTCATGTGTATATTTCACCCCCTTTTCTTCTTTATCGCTATACAGAACTAAGATTGTATATTTCTTTTATTAGTTTTGATAATTTGATCAATCGGCCAGCTAAGATTTCTAAATGTTTTTAAGGCGCAAAGATCAAGTTTTTCTAACAGTATGTACACCCCTTTTCCAAGGGTTTTGTACTAATTTATTCTGTGCTATGAAAATAATTCATTCACCATCTATGAATATCGTAAATATCGTTTCTAAAGGCTGTTAATGGAATAACATTAGCTGATTTCAATTTAATGCAAGTAAGTACTTGCATGAAACATGTCATAAGTACGACATGTTTCTAGATTCCTTCATGCTATTTTGTTCACTCCGCCGCCAATACTTGCTTTAGCATAGACATCTAACGTTTCACACAAGCAATCTGTATTTTTCAGTACACATGCATAATGCGCCCAAACGCAAGTTTCTTTATACAAGCTGTCATGAATCGTTATGTTCAAATTTTAGGAGTGTAAAGTAGACTTCATTTCAAGTAACAAAAACGCAAAACTTGTATATCCATTTTTATTTGTTTCAAAGTTACAGATCTATGAATGTGATTGTCAGATCATGGAAAAAATGAAATCCTAAAGTCAATAAAAACTGATTTTAATTAAAAAAGTTCAATTAATAATATTTTCGAAATATCCACCTCCTTGTTGAAAGTAGGCTTATGCCCGTAAGCCAACAGAAGAAGTACTTATCCGAATTTCTTACTTGTTTTGTCGGATTTGCTCGGCAGCCAGGTGAATACGATCCAACAACTCTTCTCTTGTGTTCGAAACTTGCGCGTAGACTAAATTTTTCATGTACGCCCTTAAATAAAGTTCAAGGGGATTAAGATCGGGTGATCTGGGTGACCATGCAACAGGACCACCTCGACCAATCCATCTTGGATAATTTACGTAAACCCAATTTCGGACAGCAATTCCGAAATGTGGTGCTCCATCCATGTGAAACCACATGTCTCGTCGAACATTCAGTGGTACATCCTCTAAAAGACCTGGAAGTTCGTCAATAAGAAACTGAAGGTAATTGACCGCATTTAACCTCCCAGGAAGAACGACAGAACCAATCAACAAGTCATCGATTAGGGCCGCCCAAACGTTAATAGAAAATTCATGTTGAAATTTAGATGGGCGTATAGCTTTGGGATTTTCTGATGACCACCTGTGCAGGTTTCTCAGATTTGTAACACCACTTCTCGTGAACGTAGATTCATATGTCCAGAGGACTCTTCTGCAGAAATTAAAATGAAGCCGTGACTGTCTTAATATCCAGGTAAGATAAACTAGACGAGCATAGTGGTCTGCCTCAAGCAAACCGTGTCCCCTGCGATAGTGATATGAATATAAACCCTCACGTTTTAAAATTCGCCAAACTCTCGTTCGTGGCACCCCTAGTTGTCAACTATTCGACGTACACTGAGAGTTGGATCCCTTGTAACAAACAATAGCTACTGCTTCTTCCTCTAAGTCTGCTGGCAAATTTACTCCTCGGTCGAAAAGATAATCACGCAGTCCGCATTCCCGAAATTGTCTGTGTACTTCCAGAAACGTCCTGTAAGGATGAATGTTCCTATCGGGAAACCGATGTCGGTATTCAATAAATGCTTGACGGGCACTGCCGTTACAGTAGCCATACACAAGATGCATGCCCGCATACTCTTAAGAAGAAAATCGGTAAGGCATTTTGAATAAAGAAAACGTGTACACTCACTAATAAGCTGTTGTATGAACTGAAATGTAATGTAATCCTTTATTAAAAAATGTAACGTTAACAGTCATCTGAACATTTGTTTATTAGGACATTCATGGTTCAGCACTTACGAAATAAGTAAGAACCTTCTTTATCATAAATCAATTTCCAGTACCTACTCTTTTTTGTAGATCTCCAAGAAATTAGTGTACGCACTACGACACGTGTTTATTTATTTTAGGATAACATTTTATAATGCGACGTTAACCATCACAGGCCTGTTATTGAAACGTATAACTTTTTTTAAATAAAATCAGTTTGTTATTGACTTTAGGAGTACACTTTTTTCATGATCTGACAATCACATTCATAGATCTGTAACTATGAAGCAAATAAAAATGGATATACATATTTTGCGTTTTTGTTACTTGAAATGAAATGTAATTTCCACTCCTAAAATTTGAACATAACGATACGGGCCACTTTATGTAATTCTCATGTGTATCTTTCACCCTCTTTACTTCTTTGTCGCTATACAGAACTAAGAATAGTATATTTAATTTATTAATTTCGATAATTTGATCAATCGGTCAGCTAAGCTTTCTAAATGTTTTATCTACTTTTGCTAACAGTATATACACCGATTTTCCGAGGGTTTTGTACCAATTTAGTCTTTGCTATGAAATAATTCATCCACCATCTATGAATATCGTAAATATCGTGTCTAAAGGCTGTTAGTGGAATAACATTTGTTGATTTCAACTTAATGCAAGTACTTACGACATGTTTCTGGACTCCTCCATGATATTTTGTTCACTCCGGCGCTAATACTTGCTTTAGCATAGACATCTAAAGTTTCACATAAGCAATCTGAATTTTTCTGTACGCAAGCACAATACGACCAAATGCAAGCTTCTTTATATAATTCTGGGTTTAGCATCTGAAAAAAGAAATAGATATTTATTGTATTCAATATAGGCAATTCTACTTACAATACTTACAATTAATGACTATTCTAGGAATGAAAATGCTTAAATGATAGGAATCGCATGTTAAGTTAAAAGTCAATTGAGATTAAGGAAGAAATTTCGTCTGTTTTCAAAATTTATGTAGCAAACATTGCATAAAAATCTTTCATTTATGAGTAATAAGACATATAAACAGGAATCTAGGGAAATGGAGTGCAAAATAGAGTGTGTTATTCTACTTACGCTATTGGCTTCTTTAAAACGTGCATTCATTAGAATTTCACACGCGCTTGTTGCTTTCATAATATGGAATTTGTTACCTCTGCATGGCGACATTGTATTTATTTTATCAGGACAAACTGCTTTAAAAAAATTGGGTTAGGATAAAAGATATGGTTTCAGTAAATAAATTGTCTTACCGGAAATCTTCCATTCGTCCAAGAATTCATCTAAATCAGTTTGAAGTGCGCCTGTCCTGGACTGTTGGTCGTTAGTAGAGCATTTATCATTGTTGCCGCAAAGACCGACAATATTATAACTTTTGTTATTGTTAATGGAAACTTCAACCATATTCTATGAATAATATCGACATTTTTAATAGTGTAAAATTTATGTTCAGTCTAGTGTAGTTTGAACAAATTCACTAGTGATTGAGGTTAATCAAGGGGAAATAAAATTTATGACAAATGCTGAGAAGAGAAAGAAGTGCTTCAAAATCCATCAACATAACAAATATGAGTTAGAAGAGATTGAGTGCACTAAATACTCGAGTTCAATGATAAATAATGAAAGCGATAAGAAGATGGAAATTAGCCATAATATACAAACGGTCATAGGTTATACTATGGGTATAAAAACTATTTATAAAATAAAAAGTTAAATCACAAAAAATTAAGGTTATGCAGAGCAATCAATTGTAAGATATGCCGTGGGAGACTATAGGAGAATATAGATTAAGAGAATCTAAGAATTTTCGAAGAGAACATTAGGAGAGAAATGTATTGGACAGTTAAAATAGAAGAACGGGAGTACGGAAGGCTATTTGAACACTAGAATGAAGACGAATAGATGAGGTGATAAACGGAAACAGTAAGACTGTCGACTGAAAAATGGAAACTGTTGCTAAATCGTCCAGGTGAAGAGATTGATGAGAACACCAAGCTACTAAAGATATGCACGTGAAAAGAGTTACAGGATGGAAGGAAAAATTAAATGCTGGGGAAACAATTGAACTAATTGAAAATGATACCACACAATCGAAAACATAGAGAGCGCAGTGATTAATTAATTGATCGTACCAGCCCCTGAATTGAGAATGAGCGGATATATTGTTTGAAATAAACGATTTCAATAGTTGTATAGGTCTGTGCTCTATTTTTTATCAAAAATAAGCTTACAAAGATCAAAATTTTAATATTTACCATTTCATCCCATTTTATCACAACACCAAGTCGGGCTAATTCAACAACCACTCGAATTCCGGGCTGAACTACGGAAATTCCTGGTAATTTTACTGGTAAGGAATGTGTCTCTATTTCGGTAGTAAAGATCGGCACATTTGTAGCTACAATACAGAAATATATCCATTATTGTGAAAATTTGAAATATGTCAACGACTTAAATCTAAAACAAAATAAATGCTTATCATGCTCCCACCTTCTGTATAACCGCTTTATTAGATTTATCTAGTATTTAACAACTAAGAAATATGATATATAATGACTAACTCAATAATTAAAAATTATTCAAGAAAAATTTAAGCTTTTGAATTTGCCATAACTTGACAACTTCTTTAAAACTCTAGAAGTTTAAATATATCTTCAAATTGAACAAAAAACTTATTTCTTAGTCTTATCTAATAGCTAGCCACTAGAACTGTGTTAACCTTTCGATACTGAAGTGTGTAAAAATGTTGCAGTTAACGAAGGGGGTACATTATGTACTCCATATTGGAAGTAGGAAAGTATACTCACAGAAATGCTCATAGAACCGTTCATGAAAGTAAAAAGCAATATTTTTTCTAACAAAAAATATTTATATAATAAATATATATTTATATAACACAATAATTGAAGGGTGTTTGCATTTTCGTCACCAAGGTAAGAAAAGTGATAATCGGACATGCATTTTCGTCACCGTCCTGAAAAGCAGACGTTACTTACACATGCATTTTCGTCACCGACCATTTTCTTATCTTATTAAGTAGGTACTTAGCAATTGAAAATGAAACGAAACAATTTATATAAAACAAGGTTGTTTATTCAAATATATATACATAGATACAGAGCTATTTAAAAAATATGTAAAACATCATTTTATGTAAAATAACAATGATATGAGAGATATTTAACTAGATGTGACCTGCTTATTTCATTGTTTTGGTATTGTGTAAGCATAAACTCAATAAATTGCTGCCTTTTTTTAACTTTACTTCAACCCATAGCTTTGAATTTTACGATAACCTAGATTGCGCTAAATGGAATCGGCATCCAATTATTCTGACGTTAGACCAAACATCTGTTAAGGCAAGGTGTATCGCTTTTTCAAAATCGACCCCTATTTCTGTTATATTTAGTTCTATATTTTTCATTGTGCATGCACTTATAATTAATCTAAACAATTGCCTATAAGTAGTAGCAGTCTTATCAGGCAGTAAACAAAACAGAATGGGTATGTAGTGACCATTTGCATACCAGTGAATGGTAAAAAACTGACAAAAGTACTTTGTGCAATAGTCAAACGTTCCATCGAGATAAATTCGTGAGACTGTGCCAAGTGTGCGTACATTTGTTTCACACGAAAAAATTACAATATTGTCCCTTTCACTGTTCACAAAAATAAAATTTTCACTTTTGTTTGTCACTACATTGATATTCGCGAGGATTTTGTGCACTTCACTAATGTTTCTTGGTAAAGCGGGGCGTATCCTTCTTCGGGCATTGTACATAGCATGCCTTATATAATCTACGTCCGTTGTTGTTAAGCTGGCTGGAAGAAATTCTTGCGTCTCCTGTCTGAGTATTTTTGTTGGTTTTTCAGCAAGGTCCTCCATCGCTTTCCTTTTGCACGAGTTAGATAAAATTTGTCGGTTCAATTTTGCTATATTTGCCTCATGACAATGAACTCCACTGCACTTCGTTACTACAAAATTCTCTGTCGAACCAAGGGTGTGAGCTGTTGCTTTGCACTGTCGATTGATACACTTCCAAAACTTTTCGTTAGTGGACTTAATAACTTTATTAAAATTAAATTTAATATCTTTAATAACCAACATTTGTTTGCTACGATTGCTTAAAATCACTTTAGCTTACTGCAAAAATCTCAATACCCGGCCCTCCTAAGTACCTCGTAATAGCCCGTTGCTTAAAGGAGTAATCCGTAATTAAGCACTTTGGCGACGAAAATGCATGTGCCATAAATGCCCCAACTATTGCGCACGGTTTATCTACCTGGTCGGTGACGAAAATGCATGTACCCTAATTGAAACATACATAAGTGGGTAAAACCCCCACCAGTTTTGTATAATACAAAGGTATTTTTATTAATATAAGTATTTATATGGCTCCTCTATTGTATTTGATGCAATTGGCATTTAGAACATGTTATTGTTTGTACAATATATAATTGGTGTTTGGCACAAACAAAACTTGTACACACTTAACATGTTTTTCAACTTGTGCGATCTTTATCCAAGCAGATAAATTCCACAAACGTGTTGTGGTTGCCATGTACGAATTAGTCCCCCCCCAACACGACACAAAGTTGATCTTGTGTGTTGCTAATTTGTGTCTGCCTTGGGGGGGGACTAATTCGTGCTTGGAAACCACAACACGTTTGTGGAATTTATCTTCTTGGATTTTCCAGTCTTCTAGCCACATGTGGTCTAACAAGTTCTTGTCCTAAAGAAAGAAGAAATTGCTTGCCTCTGTGGGAAGCAGCCGAAGATGAAGCAGAATCTTTAGTTGTACATATGGTGTAGAATTTAGACAGGCGATATCTATTAAGTTTTGAAATAAAACAAATGTCCATTTGTTAGAAGCTCTCTTACAGCTTCTTGGTGATACCATTTTGTCCATGGTATCAACGGCGCATTTTGTTGAATTATAATTCAATATTATGTCTGGCTTATAATCCTTATTTTCACCGCTAATTTTATCGTCATGAGAGAATTACTGCTTTGTTTTTTTTTCAAGTAAACGAAACCAAAGTAATATCTTCCAAAAATGCAAACATTGTTGACTTCTATTGTCTAGAAGGATAAGGTAGCAGAGCAGGAGGAACGTGTTGCTTGTTTTTACGAAGAGTTCCGCATAATCTCAGACGCCTATTTAATAATGCTTTTCCTGAGGGACAACTTGTGAAGAAATTATCAGTAGTCATGCCATAATCAGACCCGAGACAAGATACCAAATCAAGAGTTGAACGTTTGCCTGGTTCCTCTTCAGGCTTGTTACTTCCTTGCCAATATAGATCTGAAGGTTGACAGCGTAAACATAATTTGCATCTACCAAATCCCCATATTTTGATGCCGTACTTCGCAGGCTTCGATTTCATGTACATACGGAATGGACATTTGCCTCTAAAACTTGCAAGTTGCTCATCAATTGTGAGGTGCGAACTCGGATAACAATTTTCTACAAATTCTTCAAATATATCTGTAAATACAGCCAACTTGTCGACTCCTCTACATCTTATTCTATTAATTAGATCATCAAATCGCATAAAACTGATGATCTGTAAAAGTTTGTTTCGCGACATGGCAGTCTGAAAAATACTTCTACAATACAGTGGATTTTTACACCAAAGAAAATGGACTGGTTCCCGATTTGCTTTTATAATCAAAAGACCAAAAACAGCATATGTACATGTCAAAGTGAATCTTTCTGTCCAAATTTTTTGTTTGTCCGGATTCTTCATGTTCCATTCTTCAACATGCTTTTCCACTTTCTAATTTGAGTATTTCACAATTATTTGTACGATTTCATCGTTTATAAATAATTTGAAACATTCGACAATTGTTGAAACATTCCTAGATTTTAGTGTAAGCCCGGTTTATTCGTTATTATATTCTGAGAACGAGCGCGAAATGCTGTTGGAAGACTATTGTTCCACACAGTTAAATTTCTGAAAAAAAAAGTAAAATCGGATTGCAAAACCTCTTCTTCTTCATCACTATTTTCCGGAGAAGAAATCTGTAACCGAAACCATCCAAAATTAAGTTTTTTGTGGCTCGAAATTACAAAAAAATACTTGTTGTATCTCTGGTTCGGATTCAGCTCGTTCCATCTTATCCTCAGCCTCTGATGCATCTGCCAAATTATTTTCATCTTGAAGAAAATCGTCATCGCTTTCGTCCAACCACTGTAGGGCTACGGCACGATCTTCTTCTCGAGACAAATCTAGTTTTCTTTTGTTTGGCATTATATTTGCACAAAGCACACTTGGAAGCAAAGTGAAAATAAACACAATACACCCTCACTACTTGAATTACGTGCAGAGACTAAAGCAATAACGATATTACTGGTTCACCTTGAAGAAGAACACGTGATGCAAGGTTTTTTCGTCTAATTGCGCACAGAGTATGAAATTAAGACGTAATGCGCATATAATGTTGATTCATATTATACCTAAAGATAACTCGGTTGGATTAGCCCCAAAAACAAGGAAAAATAACTGCTTGAGGTACAGCTGTACCCCCATTAAGAAAGCTAACGAAGAAAAGTTTAAAAATAAACTAAGGCCGCAATCAAGCATATTTTCGTAAACTTGCTAGGAGAAGCAAACTATATATAACTTAATTTAATCTTTACCGACATGTAATTTTAATTCTGGATACGTATTTTGACAAATTTTGTTATCATTTTCAGCAGCAGAAGTTCAAGTAAAATGCTATTTTCTCCTGGTGAGGATGACAACTTAGTTGTAGAAATGCGCGTTCAGAATTTTGGTAAGAGTTTATTCTTAATTAACTTTTGTAACTGACAAAGTAAAGAATTCCTAACTATATTTATGATTTTAATTAACTTCGATTCAACATTAGTACAAGAATACGATTTCAACTCGAGGCAGGGCGAGTCCATAAAATAATAACTGCAGTATCACTGAAATGTAACGACGGATGCTTTCACAAGTACAGGATTTACGTGCGGTAAAGAACAAGAACCGCATCATAATACGCAATAACATCAGAAGAACATCGTGTAATTACGAGATTCAATACTTTGCCATCTGATCTACATACCAACTGAATTTATAATAGAACTTACCATTGCGACCAAGTCTATATGTGTGACCGTTGTATAGAATATCAATAAAAGTATAACAATGGGTGGCTTTACAAGTTTTACTACTTTTTCCGACGTCGATTCTAAATTCAGTCGTTCCTACTTGAAAGGAGACCAGCGTCATTGGGCAGTCGGTGCGAAAACTGTAAAGTTGAGAAATTAACATAGAGCAGAAGAAAAAAATTAGAAAACCTTAACAGAATTAGTCTTAAAATACAAATTTTCGCTAATGTTAAAGCATTAAATAAAATATGTGAAATAACTTGCTGGTAGATAAGCTTTTTCTCGTAAAATGCAGAGGTTAAATAAATCACATTATTTTCCACAAAATAGTGTCCATCTAATAGCACTTGCCCCAATATATCTTTAGGTCCTGGATACATTTCAACAACTAAGTTGTTATCACAAGCAATAAAAAAGCATTACACATCAAGGCTTTGTACGCACGAATTACACAAGCAAAGCATATCATTATATCACTGAGGTAGTTAATTAATTAATAATTACATGAAAGTTTATATAACCATTAAAGAAACCTAAAGAAACTATGAAGCCGATTGAACTCCTTTGACGAGGAAGTCATTATAAATCTGATTATATCGACGCCTGTGACTTATTCTGTAAAATATTTTTATGTATCTTTTGCCTATAATCTGCAATCATGTACCTCTAGTATTTTGACAATTTTTCCACTTTTAGCCCCTATACTACCTTAAAACCTACCTCTTATTAAGGCGCCTTTAGAGTATCAACAAATGCTAGCAAAACTATATTTGTAAGAAGAAATATATACCGAAGCCTCAAAGTTATTGCTTTGCTATTAAATATAAGACGATAACATTGTTATCAATATACGTATATCGTTTAATATATATTAGATCGGTGTGGAGTGTTTTGTTAGTAAAACTTTTAGTAATATTCCGTATTTATTATACCTAAATCCATGATCGTCAAAAGTTTTCAAGCTGTAGCTTCCCCAAACCATACACATGGATGAAGCCTGAACAAAAGAAAAAATATGTGGATAAGGTTTCTTCTTTTTAATACAGTCGTAACTTTTTACGTATATGTACTTAAAAATTTTTGTTCAAATTAAAATTATTCTTTCTATTACTATGTTAATTTTTTAAATTCGAATACGAAGAGAACAAGTATAACTTGTATGTATATTGCTGTCTACAAATTACAAAGCAAATCATACGAAATTTTCGTATGATTTGCTTTGTAATTTGTAGACAGCAATGTTTACATCCCCACTTACTCTGCAATTACATACATTCTAATTTAATATTTGTAAATATTTCATATAAAAAAAACCGAAAAACTCCAATAATTTATCAAATGTTATATTTAATGAACGGCTAAGAAATTATCTAAACACTTATATATATATATATATATATATATATATATATATATATATATATATGTGTGTGTTTAGATAATTTCTTAGCCAATCCACCCGGAATGTGCAAATACCGATATTTCATAGTTTTTACTAATTTTAAGTACACATTATCCGGAAATAGATAACGAGTGTTCATTTGAAAAGTCAATCTAGTAGCATGTGATTTACTGAGAACATTTTGAAGTATGTCTAAATTAAAATTTACTACTTAACCAACGACGTCGTATATTTTGACAGTTTCGTACATACAAATAAATAACAAATGTGATTGACATTATCAAATGTCGTTTGGATTTACGTTTACGGAACAACAAACACATACTAATATATATGCGTCTTATTCTAACAAAATTTCAAAGTAACCTAGGTTGACTTTTAAATGAACACACGTTAGGACTTTTATTTCTATATTGCGTGTATATATACAAATGATGAAAAACGCGATGTAAATGAGAATTAATAACTATTAAATTCCCACATTACATGCAATTGCCGCTATAATTTGATGTATAATTTCTACAAATGACAAAATCACATTTGCCTAAGAATGCAGATACAACACGTCGCGACGCCAACCGTCCAGGTTGTCCGGGCAAATAAAAAATGTGATCTATTCGCGGATAATGTGTACTGAAGATTAGTAAAAACTATGAAATATTGGTATCTGCACATTCTGGGTGAATATGGCTTTCATACATTTTCATTTGCCCGGAGAACCTGGACGGTTGGCTCCACGACGTATTGTATCTGCATTCTTAGGCAAATGTGATTTTGTCATTTGTAGAAATTAATACAACAAATTATAGAGGCAATTGCATGTAATGTGGGAATTTAATAGTTATTAATTCTCATTTACATCGCGTTTTTCATCATTTGTATATATACAAGCAGTATAGAAATGAAAGTCGTATCTATTCCCGGATAATGTGTACTGAAGATTAGTAAAAACTATGAAATATCGGGATCTGCACATTCCGGGTGGATTTGGCTTTAACACAATTTTCATTTGCCCGGACAACCTGGACGGTTGGCGCCGCGACGTGTTGTATCTGCATCCTTAGGAAAATGTGATTGTCATTTGTAGAAATTAATACAACAAATTATAGCGGCAGTTGCATGTAATGTGGGAATTTAAGTAATTAATTCTCATTTACATCGCGTTTCTCATATATATATACAATGTGTCCGGGAAAATGTGGGAAATCTCTCGGGTTCAGATAGAACATTACAACCGTTGGATAGGCAGAGGAGGTCCCATTGCCTGGCCTCCACGGTCTCCCGACCTAACGCCAATGGATTTTCACCTGTGGGGTCATCTCAAAACCTTGGTGTATTCCTCTCCGGTTGATACTAGGGAGGAACTTTTACAGAGAATCACATTTCATTGTGATGTGATAAGAAACAATGCTGGATTGTTGTGGCGAGTACAGCAGTCCTCTATTCGTCATGCCCGCAAGTGTATCAGAGTTCACGGAGCCCAAGTTGAACCCACTTATGAAGTTTTTAATTGATTATTTCTAATTAGCGTATTTAGGTTCAATCGTTGCAAGCTTTAGTGAGTACATATCTAAACATAATTTTTGTTAAGGTGCCTTTCTGGGACAAAACTGCATTTCTAAGAATCTTTGTAATTTTGTCGTATTAAATAACCTAAACTAAAACTTTTTTGTTCCTGGAATGACCTTTGTATCACACTTTGTTGCAGACAAAAAAAAATAAAAAACATGGTTCTTTTTATATAATGAAACAGATATGCAAAATACATATCCGTCACTGTAAACATGGACAAACACCTCGTATTTTTAGCATTTACTTCTGTTCAATACATATGTTTCAGCCATCTAGGCCTCATCGGTTGAACTAGTGAAGCAATGTGTACACAAATTAATACAGATATGTTAAACAACGGATCTGTATCTGTATCTACATTTACGCTAAAATCGTCTCCAAGGTATAACCAATTTCGTTCTATCAGGCGACACCAATTTAATCAGTGACATCTGACGGGAGAAAGCGACTAGGCCAGAAAAGGCGATCTTCCGCTCGAATAGCAAAGCTATTACGAAAAAAAGCGGAAAAATACGTATATTGGTGCTGTCCATTAACACGCGCCAGATGGCGGTAAATATACAAAAAAAGGGATATTTATCAATACGTTTTTGCCATATTACGCAGTTGTTATATAATGAAACAGATATGCAAAATACATATCCGTCACTGTAAACATGGACAAACACCTCGTATTTTTAGCATTTACTTCTGTTCAATACATATGTTTCAGCCATCTAGGCCTCATCGGTTGAACTAGTGAAGCAATGTGTACACAAATTAATACAGATCTGTATCTGTATCTACATTTACGCTAAAATCGTCTCCAAGCTATAACCAGTTTCGTTCTATCAGGCGACACCAATTTAATCAGTGACATCTGACGGAAGAAAGCGACTAGGCCAGAAAAGGCGATCTTCCGCTCGAATAGCAAGGCTATTACGAAATGATGTCACTGATTAAATTGGTGTCTCCTGATAGAACGAAACTGGTTATAGCTTGGAGACGATTTTAGCGTAAATGTAGATACAGATACAGATCTGTTGTTTAACAGATCTGTATTAATTTGTGTACACATTGCTTCACTAGTTCAACCGATGAGGCCTAGATGGCTGAAACATATGTATTGAACAGAAGTAAATGCTAAAAATACGAGGTGTTTGTCCATGTTTACAGTGACGGATATGTATTTTGCATATCTGTTTCATTATATAACAACTGCGTAATACGGCAAAAACGTATTGATAAATATCCCTTTTTTTGTATATTTACCGCCATCTGGCGCGTGTTAATGGACAGCACCAATATACGTATTTTTCCGCTTTTTTTCGTAATAGCCTTGCTATTCGAGCGGAAGATCGCCTTTTCTGGCCTAGTCGCTTTCTTCCGTCAGATGTCACTGATTAAATTGGTGTCGCCTGATAGAACGAAACTGGTTATAGCTTGGAGACGATTTTAGCGTAAATGTAGATACAGATACAGATTCGTTGTTTAACAGATCTGTATTAATTTGTGTACACATTGCTTCACTAGTTCAACCGATGAGGCCTAGATGGCTGAAACATATGTATTGAACAGAAGTAAATGCTAAAAATACGAGGTGTTTGTCCATGTTTACAGTGACGGATATGTATTTTGCATATCTGTTTCATTATATAACAACTGCGTAATACGGTAAAAACGTATCGATAAATATCCCTTTTTTTTTGTATGGTTCTTTTTAATAGAAATAAAACATTAATTCTTTTATTTTTTTTTTCCTCGAAAACGGTTCATTTTATTGACAATGAACAAGAGTACCTTTTCTTTAGCTTAATGTTCAAGGTATCCAAATTTGTTTTTTTTAACTCCTTATCATACAGGTTGTTAAAAATGTAAGCATTAAAATGTATAACCTAGTCCGCCCTTGGTAAACTAAACAAGCTAATTTAAATTTGAGGGCAGTATTTTAAGAGGTCCTTACTACTGTTTATCATATTAAATTTTAATTAAATTATAATAAGTAGTTTAAAAGTTATTCAAGAAAAATTGATTTCCAGTGGCGCCCTTTAGGAGGCCGTATCTCCGTAGGGAGGGCCGCTAGGAAAAAAATTATGGTAACTTGTCATCTTATTTTTTAATGTTCTATCTGAATCCGAGAGATTTCCCACATTTTCCCGGACACATTGTATATATAGTAGATTTAATTAGTCGGCGATTTAAGGTCTGTTTTACTTTAATATGTATATATTTAAAATAATCTTACATGTTTCGGCAATTAATGCCTTTTTCAAAGAATTTTGAATTATAAATGACATTATATTAATGTTATATTTATATATCTGAAGTTGTCATGGATAAAATTAAATTATTCAAAAATTCACTCAAGTTTAATAATAATAATTCATGCGTTATCATTACCCAACAGCTAGACGCCAATTACAGGGGGATTGGCAAGCTACAAGTTATCATTATGTCTACGCCCGTGGAGCGACTGAAGATGTTAAGCCGTCGGCATTCGCCTAGAGCGAGAATAAAAACCACGAAAACCTACTCGGATAACCTAGTCCCGTATCTAAACTCGGGTCTGCCAGCATGATAAGCTTATTGCAAATCTGGTAATGGAACATGTGGAAAAAAACATTATCAATTCATTCGATTTCAACCCCATTTTCTTTAAAAGATATGTGCATATAATGCTTTTTTTACGTGATTCGTATAGATCTGCAAGAATTTTGGTAAACATATAAATAAATACTATGCATTTCCATATAATCCTAGCTTTAGACATAACCAAGGCAAAATACCTAAGACTAACAATTCGAAATAACTTCAAATGAGATTCACATATACACTATAAATATAAATATTTAAAAAGTATTTTTTTAAAGTTGTTGATACATGTAGGTTGGCTACCATACAACTGAAGCATACGTGCTTTAATTCAGAATCTACAAATGGAAAGTATAAAATCTGAAGTGTAGTTCAGTCCGTGAATTTTCTGCAATATCTAATAACGAACCTAAGTGCACTAGACGTCGAATTATAAATAGTAGTTACAGGATCAATAAATTATAAATAATTGTCAAGTAACATCCCAAGATCATTAAGGAATATCATTCGAACCAATGGTATAATTGCAAGTATTTGGACAACTGCTCTTAGAATAGGTAATTATGGCAGACCTGTTTATATTTAATTAAATTTTGTTTCATTTCAAGATGAAAATTAATTTACATCAAGTAAAAATCAAACCTAATAAATTAGTGTTTATGTCCGAGGTACAAAAATTATAAATCAGTACTTACAGTTTGTTGTTTGTCATTGTAACCTGTAAAGAAAAAAACACATTTAGAATAATGCGATTTAATTATGATAATGTAAAATATAAGAAAGTAACTTACGGTTGCTTGAACATACTGCTTCTGATGATGCTATATTGAATAAAATATAAAATATAATTAGAAAATTAAATAAACCGATCTTTATGAAATTTAATGATAATTATACGTTGTGCATGAGGATATTCTATCGTGAATAAAAAATAAAATATAACTAGATCAGTAAATCAACCGAACATGACGAACTTTAAGGTTGAGAGCATCCTATTTATACGTATAGTATTTTTCACAATCTAAGAAAATAGCTTTGTGCCGTGCAAATACCGTAATAAGGCATCATGCGGAGAGGGTCTAAGCAAATATAATTGTAATATCGGCATGAAAGCCAGACGAGTATTAAGTAATTTTTATTATGTACGACTAAGAATTAGTGTTCCTTACGTTTATTTTAATAAAATGGTAATTGGGTAGATTTTATTTTATATAATAATTTGTTTAATAAATAATAATTATAATTAATTAATTTAATCAAAAATTTAGATAAAAAGTATATAAAAAACAAAAAAAATTATATAGTCAAATTAGAGGGATATTGTTTTATTGGTTGAAAATCAAAACCGAAATAGTACTTCATATAGATTTACATATATGCTTTAATCTTCTCCGGAATCTACTTAAATCACTTAAATGAATTATAAATTCTTGATTAGTAATACATGTATTTTGAATACATTGTCTACAATCTTCTGGTGTGATATTCCGAGCAACTTCCCAAAAAATATTTAATGTTAACGTTATTGCGACGAATATATTTCTTCAGTTGACTCCAGATTAACTCTATTTAAATAGTTTAGCTTAACAGACCATTCAGGCCCAGAGCTGTGTAATCTTTTTCCATATCTTTCGATCTTTCGCTTTTATCTTCCAGTTTACCACATCTTTTTCTCTTAGGTTTTCTAGCACTGATTACCTCCATCTTTTTCTTGGCCTTCCTCTTTTCTTCTTACCAACCGGCTCTCTCCACGCTATTAGTTTTAGTATCCTGTCATTCGTCATCCGTTCCAAATGTCCCATTATTATATAAATTATAAATGTATATATTGTCCATGTATTTTTTCATAAAGTAAACAAATCATTAATACATGAGTGTCTCTATTTATATTTATTTTAACTTTTGGCTCTTATCTACTCCATCAATTATCGCTTGTTTCAATAATATATATATATATATATATATATATATATATATATATATATATATATATATAGTATTTTCGTGACCTTGGTATGATAAGGTAAACTTAATTAGTCGGCGATTAAAGGTCTGGTTATTACTTCAAAGTGTATATATTTAAAATAATCCTACATGTTTCGGCAATGATGCCTTTGTCAAGGATATAAAAAATATAAATGACAGAATATAAATTGAGTTGCTATGGTTTAAATTATTCAAAGATACATTCAAATAGTATAATAGTAAGGCATGATTTATTATTACTATTTGAATGTATCTTTGAATAATTTAAACCATAGCAACTCAATTTATATTCTGTCATTTATATTTTTTATATCCTTGACAAAGGCATCATTGCCGAAACATGTAGGATTATTTTAAATATATACACTTTGAAGTAATAACCAGACCTTTAATCGCCGACTAATTAAGTTTAGTATTAATTCACCTAGTCCGAAAATGCTTCCTAAGGGAGCTAGAGTTCTTTGAAGATGACGCCTTGTATTTATATTTTTTTAAATTCCTCCAGAACGCTTCTATTTAGAAAAACAAAAACTGGTATACTTAATTATCCTCCAGAGATGAATCGATTCCATCAATTGCGAATTTCTAGTACCGGTCATAGGCGTCCGTTTTGGGTAGGTCAACGGTTATTTTAAGGCATAACTTTTTTGTCTTTAACTTTTAAGCATTTGTGACACTAGATTATTAAATTTTCAGGTATTCCAGTACTAAAATGCACTAAAATGTACTCTAACTTTAAGTCGGTAGGATACACCGTTTTATAGAAAAATCGATTTGTAAATTTTTTTCTTCATTAAAGTTCAATTTATTATGTACCTACTTATTTTTAGTGACGAAGTTGGCTTGGACTATCAAGGCATGGATGAAAATTAATTTAATGAATTAAAACCAAATTATTTATTACAATGGAACGAAACTAACAAAAAAAGAACAAGTATCAAAGGTAGATTGTTACTAAAGTTACTCGATGTGATGACCATTAGTCTCTATGCATAAGTTTACCCTTTTGCTTAGAGAACGCCGAAATCTTGCAAAAATTCCAAAGTTATTTCTAAATTCGTTGCAAGCATATTGTATCCTTAGCCAGAGTTGTGCGCGATTTTGTATCGGAACGGAATAAACAAATGCTTTTATGTATCCCCAAACACAATAATCACAAGGATTCAAATCCGGCGACCTTGCTGGCCAAGCAACTGGACCGCCTCTTCCAATCCAATGGTCTTCGTAATTATTATCTAGAAAGTCTCGTACATTCCTGCTAAAGTGGGCCGGACAGCCGTCCTGTAGAAACCATAAGTTTTGCCGAATATTTAAACGCACCTCATCTAACAAATCAGGTAAAATATTTTGCCGGAAATGTAAGTAATCAGCACCATTTAAACGAGCAGGTAATTCCACAGGTCCAAGTAGATAATCGTCAACTACTCCTATCCAGACGTTTATGCTAAACCTATGCTGATGCTTAAATTCTTGAACAACGTGGGGATTGTCACCAACGTACGAATAATAATGTGCATTATGTACATTAAAAATTCCATTTGTTGAGAATGTAGCTTCGTCACCAAACAAAATTTTCCTTAAGAAATCTTCATCTTGATTTTTCTGATTTTGTAACCATCTAGCGAATTCTACGCGAGCAGGAAAATCTCCTTCTAGCAGTGCTTGCACCTTTGTAAAATGAAAAGGATATAAATTTTCTTTGTGTAAGATATTTCCTACGAAAGATTTTGAAATTCTGGGGTACATGGCAGATAGTCTTCGAACGCTAATTTCTGGATTTTCCTCAACTTCCATTAAAATAACATCTTCATGTTCTGCTGTTACATCATTATGTCTCCCTGTTTCATTATTTTTTGGGACCACTGAACCTGTTTCTCTTAATCGTTGATGAAGAGCTGTAAATGTTGAGTGAGTGGGATGCTGACGATTGGGAAATTTTTCAGCGTATCTACGTTGCGCCGCTCGAGCGTTACACCTCATTTCGCCATAAACTAAATGCATATCGGCGTATTCCTCATTAGTAAAAAACATTTTTTTTTAAATTGAAATCGTTGTGTTTGAATAACACAAAGTAAAAAATGAAAAGATAAACTTCGCGAACTGACAACAATTTGACAATGAAAAACGTAGGTTTTACTTCTGTTGGCAGTTCAGAGCTAACTATTGCAAAAAATAAAAAATTGAACTTTAATGAAGAAAAAACGAAAAATTTACAAATCTATTTTTCTAGAAAACGGTGTATCCTACCGACATAAAGTAAGAGTACATTTTAGTACTGGAATACCTGAAAATTTAATAATCTAGTGTCACAAATGCTTAAAAGTTAAAGACAAAAAAGTTATGCCTTAAAATAACCGTTGACCTACCCAAAACGGACGCCTCTGACCGGTACTAGAAATTCGCAATTGATGGAATCGATTCATCTCTGGAGGATAAATAAGCATACCAGTTTTTGTTTTTCTAAATAGAAGCGTTCTGGAGGAATTAAAAAAAAAATAAATACAAGGCGCCATCTTCAAAGAACTCTAGCTCCCTTAGGAAGCATTTTCGGACTAGGTGAATTTGGGTTTAATTGTCTTAAAATTATCTGAGGAAACTCCGGTCTTCGTTTGTCAGGAGAGTTTCTGGACACACTGTATATAATTAGACCAGGAGTCTTTGCCGTTAGAACATGTATGAAAGGTTTTTTGGGGGAATCCAGCAAAATTAAACTCTATTAATTAAGTCAGTTCTTTATTTTTTAGCCCAATATTTCGCACCGAATTCGAGTGCTTCTTCAGGGGATCACTTTAAGAGTAGATGGACATTAATATATTACTTATTAACAAAAGAAATTAATACTTACAAATGTGAACTTGTTTTTTCTGGAGAAACTACTCATATGTTTGTAATATTTTAAATTAATAAAACTAATGTCAACGGACGTACATTTAGTTGTTTTGAAATTACATTTTAAAAAACACAGGACAAACCACATCTAAAAGGAAAGCCACATGTGCAATATTGACGAACGCAAGAATTAATCGTACACACACATGTTCTTGTCATAAAGTTAAAACTTAAAATGTTAGAGGAAATATAAGTGTATAGGATCCGGTAATATATATATATATATATATATATATATATATATATATATATATATATATATGCATTCGATGTTAATAAGAATCTAAGGTTTCTTATTTATTTTATTGGCCGTATAAGAGCCGCTTTAATTGAAAAGAAAAATGCAAACCGCAGTGAGCGTATTGCTATAGAAAAAGTGTAGATACAGCAGACGATAGCATATGGAGTAACTTTGATAATGAGATTTCGGAAATAACAACATTAAACCCTACTGCAGAAGCAATTAGTGAAATTGATAAATATGTTCAAGAATCCTTATTAACTAGGAATCAGAATCTTCTTAAAGGTGGGAAGACAAGTAAAAATGTTATATACCTTTATGAAAAAATAATATTTTTAAATTTATTGTAAGATTCACATGAAAACATGTCAGTGTACAAGTAAATATAAAATATAAAATAAGTACTTATAAATTCTTTTCCTACATAAATATTATACATATACATACTCATGCAGCTTTTAAATAAATAAATAAAACAAACAGGCAATCACTCCGATACAATAAAGCTAGATCGAAATGAATGTGTCACTTGTCGGACTCTACAACTCCGATCGGCATTTAACATCGAGGTTGTTATAATCGTTCCAAGGAACGAATCCTCTGGACTAGTTCCATCTGCAAAATGGAACGAGTCCACAAAAGGAACGATTTCTACTTTCTATGCCTCTCTATCTTCTCTTTTCTGTGTGTGTATTTGCTTTAATTCTTAGTTTATTTCTTATTTCTGTTTCTCTCATACAATCTTTGTTTCACCATTTCTTTTTCTTTGTTTTTTGTTTTTTTTTGGAATTATCTTTTCTGTGGCTTTTTGGATTATTTCCTCCATTTTATCCCATTTTTCGTCTATATTCTGCGGGTTTTGGTGTTGTTTCTTTTGATATTCTTTCCTTATTTCTCCTTCATATCTTTTCTGTATTTCTTGGTCTTGTAAAGCTTCCATATTGAATTCTTCTGTTCTTTTTATTTTCATGACAGTTTTCACCATAAAATGGTTCGAGTTAATGTCTTGAATGATATGGAGCGTTGTCCATAACAATAACACTCCTCCTAAGAGAGACAGGCAACAATTTCCTCTGAAACCACTCTTCAAATAATTCTGATGGCATGTCTTCCTGGTAGTCAAGATGAGATGATTTGATATTTTGCTGATAACAACATTTCACAAACCCATCCATTTTTCGAACCCAATGTAGAATGATTATTCTCTTTCCTCTAGAACAAGGCATATTCAAACTACACTTATCACAATTATCAATCCAGCCTTTTATGTCGGTGTCGTGGGTATCATACCAAGTTTCACAACGGAAACAAGCTCTAATCGACCGGCATGTACTCGTCCGAATACACACAGTAAGCGCTGCTCGGCGCTTTTTTTTTCCCATGTATCACTTGGCGACACCTAAGTTCGAAGCAGATATTAAGTTTGAAGCAGGAATAACATCAGCTGATTTCAATTTAATGCAAGTAAGTACTGTCGTAAGTACGACATGTTTCTAGACTTCATGATATTTTGTTCACTCCGCCGTTAATACTTACTTTAGCATAGACATAACGTTTCACTTAAGCAATCTGTATTTTTCGGTACACATGCATAATGCGCCCAAACGCAAGTTTCTTTATACAAGCTGTCCCGTATCGTTATGTTCAAATTTTAGGAGTGTAAAGTAGACTTCATTTTAAGTAACACAAAACGCAAAACTTGTATATCCATTTTTATTTGTTTCATAATTACAGATCTATCAATGTTATTGTCAGATCATGAAAAAAATGAAATACTGAAGTCAATAAAAACTGATTTTATTTAAAAAAGTTCAATTAATAACATTTTCGAAATATCGACCTACTTGTTGAATGCAGGCTTGTGCCCGTAAGCCAATAGAAGAAGTACTTACCCAAATTTCATACTTGTTTTGTCGGATTTGCTCGGCAGCCAGGTGAATACGATCCAACAACTCTTCTCTTGTGTTCGAAACTTGCGCGTAGACTAAATTTTTCATATACCCCCAGAAATAAAAGGCAAGGGGATTAAGATCGGGTGATTTGGGTGGCCATGGAACGGGACCACCTCGACCAATCCATCTTGGATAATTGACGTTAACCCAATTTCGAACAGCAATTCCGAAATGTGGTGCTCCATTCATGTGAAACCACATGTCTCATCGAACATTCAGTGGGACATCCTCTAAAACACCTGGCAGTTCGTCAAAAAGAAATTGAAGGTAATTGTCCACACTTAGCCTCCCAGGAAGAACGACAGGGCCAATCAACAAGTCATCGTTTAGGGCCGCCTAAACGTTAATAGCAAATTCATGTTGAAATTTAGATGGTCGTTTGGCTTTGGGATTTTCTGATGACCACCGGTGCAGGCTTCTCAGATTCGTAACATCACTTCTCGTGAACGTAGATTCATCTGTCCAGAGGACTGTTCTGCAGAAATTCAAATGAAGCCGCGGCTGTCTTAATATTCAGGTAGAATAAACTAGACGAGCATAGTCGTCTGCCTCAAGCAAACCGTGTCCCCTGCGATAGTGATATGGATATAAGGCCTCACGTTTTAAAATTCACCAAACTGTCGTTCGTCGCACTCCTAGTTGTCTAGCGATTTGACGTACACTGAAAGTTGAATCCCTTCTAACAACAGCTACTGCTCCTTCCTCTATGTCTGCTGGCAAATGTACTCCTCGGTCGAAAAGATAATCACGCGGTCCGCATTCCCGAAATTGTCTGTGTTCTTCCAGAAACGTTCTGTAATGAGGAATGCGCCTATCGGGAAACCGATGTAGGTATTCAATAACTGCTTAACGTGCACTGCCGTTACAGTAGCCATACACAAAATGCATGTCCGCATACTCTTGAGAAGAAAATCGGCAAGGCATTTTGAATAAAGAAAACGTGTCCACTCACTAATAAGCTGTTGCATGAACTGAAACTTAATGTAATCCATTATTAAAAAATGCAACGTTAACCATCATCTGAACATTTGTTTAATGTATGATATTCATAGTTCAGCACTTACGAAATAAGCAAGAATCTTCTTTATCATAAATCAATTTCCAGTACTCTTTTTAGTAGATATCCAAGAAAATACTGTATGCACTACGACACGTGTTTATTTATTTTAGGATATCATTTTATTATGCGACGTTAACAGTCACAGGCCTGATATTGAATCGTATAACTTTTTTTAAACAAAATCAGTTTGCATTGACTTTAGGATTACATTTTTTTTCATGATCGGTCAATCACATTCGTAGATCTGTAACTTTGAAACAAATAAAAATGGATATACACGTTTTGTGTTTTTGTTACTTGAAATTAAGTCAACTTTACACTCCTAAAATTTGATATAACGATACGGGACAACTTGTATAATTCTTATGTGTATCTTTCACCATATTTTCTTCTTTGTCGCTACACAGAACTAAGAATTGCATATTTTATTTATTAATTTCGATAATTTTATCAATCGGCCAGCTAAGCTTTCTAAATGTTTTTTAAAAGGCAAAGATCAAGGTTTTCTAACAGTATGTATACCGCTTTTCCGAGGATTTTGTATCAATTTATTCTGTGCTATGAAAATAATTCATTCACCAGCTATTAATATTGTAAATATCGTCTCCAAAGGCTGTTAATGTAATAACATTTGTTGATTTCAATTTAATGCAAGTACTTACGACATGTTTCTGGACTCCTCCATGATATTTTGTTCACTCCGGCGCTAATACTTGCTTTAGCATAGACATCTAACGTTTCACATAAGCAATCTAAATTTCTCTGTACGCAAGCACAATACGACCAAATGCAAGCTTCTTTATATAATTCTGGGTTTAGCATCTGAAAAATGAAATAGATATTTATTGTATTCAATATAGGCAATTCTAAAAGTTGTAAATCCAATGATGAAAATGTAAATGTAATGATGAAAATTATAGAACGACCTATAAGAATCCTTTTCGATAATGGCTAATGGAAACAATATTAAAAATTTACATTTGTTTGATAACATGGTACTTAAAAAAATTAATTAAACTTTGTTTTTAAGTGACTTGGTTCAAACTCTTAAAAAGCGCACTTCACTAACGGTTTAAATATCATTAGCGAAAATATTATGTTCTGGGTATATTCTCTAAATTTCTCTACAGTTTTCACTTGCTTATGAGTAGGGAGACCTAAATATGCAAATGGGAAACCCAAAAATATGCTCATAAATATGCAAATAATTTAGTCAACATATGCACAGAAATGTTGAAAATATGCAAATAAAAAGATACATATAGTATATAAATTTATTGATTCGCTTAAAAAAAACAGACATTTTGATTTTTCTACATACTAAACTAAATCTAATTATGGATTTATTACACAAAGCAGGTTGTTGTTAGTTGTAGAAACAGTAAACCATTAAAAGTTCTCAATTAAAAAGTTTTGTTTCCTGTCTGAATATAAAATTTATAAATGGAAAAACTCCTTTCCACATCAACCAATGTAATAGGGGCGTTTTTTTTTAATTGCTTAATATTACATGATCTATCTCAATGGATTCAGTAAATTTTTCCTCTAAAATACTAGCTACTTGGCTAAGAAACCGAAATCCACAATTTTTTTTCAATCAGATTTTTTAATTTTGTCTATACTTCGGGTTATGGTTAATTAGATTCCTCCATTTGTGTTACAACAAAGCTATAATTGGTTTTTATAAACGAAAGTTGTTGCTTTATTTCTTTGTTTTCGAATAATTGCTTAACATCAGTGATGGATTAGTACGATTCTTTAGAAAATTCTGAAAATAGATCTTTTAGTAGACAGAAATTCTCGCAATAAAAAAAGCAGCTTCCAACCAAGTGCTCCATCTTGTAATAACAGATTGAGGTGCAAGAGGAGTGTTTGGTAGTTTTAATTTATAGAACTGAACCCTTATGGGCGCTTTAAGAAAAACATTTTTCATGTTAGGAATTAAACTATTTACAAGAGGAAAACGTTTCCTAATCTCTTCAGCAACCCTATTTAAAGCATGAGCAAAACATGTATCAAGTTCGGATGAAAGATTTTCAAAATTTGCTCGGCCTTTATCATGTACGGTGCTGTATCTGACAACATGACAAAAAATCATCTCCAGGAACAGGCGTAGGGAGAAAACATGTTGATAGTTCCTCTTGAACAAATCTGGCCACTGTGAGAGCATTTGCTTTTTCTAACTTTTTAGAAGGAATTAGGTAAAATTTTGGCAGAATCTCGTCGCCAAGAACACAATACAATAAATGAGTATTACAACGTACATATACAATACATATGTAAAAATGTTTGTTCCGAATTTTAGCTTTAATTTCCACAATTACCTCCGAATACAAGGAACTTACGTCATTTCTTCCTAGTGTTGTTTCAGCTGGGATATTGAATTTGCAATACTTCTGGAGAAAAGAAGTGAAGTTTTGATTATGTAACTTTGATAACCCTTGCGCATATTATTTTTGTTCAAAATATTTATATACAATACGATATTCTGTTTTTACATCTTATTTTTAAAAATATCCCTGTACGATTTAGAGCAGTGTACTTGACAATATGATGCTTTCCCACGTGCAAGATAGGTTTCAACATAATTTCATCTTCCAACATGTAATAATATACAACTTCATTTTGTTATCAATAATAATCATTTTTAGGATAATTTACCTATTCGTGCAGCCCATATTGTAAGGAATTGGTGGAATGAAAATAATATTAATGACCTTGCGTGGCCAGCTAAAAGCGCCGATTTAAACCCAATAGAAAATATTTGGGGATATACGACCGCAAATACAGGGTGAGTCGTGAGTAATCGACCAAACTCAAGGAGTGTATTCTACTGGTGAAAGTAATGTAAAAAAACTCAAATTTTGTTATCCGATTTTTATTTGTTTTCGAGTTCTAGCGTAATTAAAAATGTAGATTTAGTATACCATGTTTATGTATGTATTCGTAAAAACAGTGAAACCCCGGTAGCAATTCATTAAAGGGAAGTCTTCCTAGCTGAAGCGCTACCTGTACCTGGTATTCCGAACTAGCGGTAGTGACATTGAAAGCAGTCGAGAAATAGTGTAGAGTGGTTTGTATGCCTAATGCGTCTAATGTCACTTCCTCTAGTTCATCGTTGATATAGTGAGGGCGCTGCCATCATAAAAAATGTTCCCTATACCTTGGAGTAAATTATAACATTGTGTTCGGGTATTGTGACATTGACTTGACGTTTGTACGACTATAGTGTAACAAAGTAAAATGCCACATACTTATTCTAATTTAGAATATGCTAATATGGTGTTTGTTTATGGATTTTGTGATGGGAATGCTAATGAATATCGTCAACGGTTTCCACATCACAGACATCATAATAAAACTGTATTTATTAGTGTATTCAACACATTGTGCGCGACCGGAAAGCTCCCAGTGTAAACATAATATCTGAACGAGGCAGTCGATAACAATTACAAGAAGTAGAAGATATTCTGGATGTAGTAGAAGAAGACGCAACTACCAGCTCACGGAGAATTAGTATTCAATCTGGCATTCCACAAACAAGGGTGATAAAAACACTCCAAGAGCATGGCTTACGTCCGTACCATGTACAAAGAGTACAGCACCTACAACGAGATGATAATCGTAGACGTATGGAATTTTGTCGATGGATAAATGATAATCCTCGTTTTGTATCGCGTGTACTGTTTGCGGATGAAGCGACATTCACCCGTGACGGTATTAATAATTGTCATAACCAGCATGTATGGTCAGACGAAAATCCACACGCAACAGTCGAAAGTAACTTTCAACATAAATTTTCGGTAAACGTGTGGTGTGGTATGATCGATGGTTTTTTAATTGGTCCTTACATTTTTGAGAATCGCCTCACGGGAAACACTTATTTACATATTTTAGAAAATGAACTGCACGGACTGCTAGAGGATGTTCCCATAAACATCAGAATCCAAATCTTCTACCAGCACGATGGAGCGCCTGCACATTACGCCCGTGCAGTCAGGCAACATTTGGCTGAAAGGTTTCCAGGGAGTTGGATTGGACGTGGTAGTCACATTGGTTGGCCTCCTAGGTCTCCAGACCTCACGCCACTCGATTATTGTTTATGGGGCTGGTTAAAAAATGAAGTGTATCAAGTAAAAGTGGACACTCGTGAAGCACTAATTCAACGGATTATGAATGCTGCTGACAATATCAAACATCAACCTGACGCAATCAGGAACGCAACCAGCCCTTGGTAGACGATGTAAAAAATGTTTTGAAATGAATGGCGGTATTTTTGAAAATATATTATAAAGAACGATAATACCAATAAAGTACAAAAACTTGAATGTATGAAATTTTGTTTATTTTTAATTACGCTATTACTCGAAAACAAATAAAAATCGGATAGCAACATTTGAGTTTTTTTACATTACTTTCACCTGTAGAATACACTCCTACAGTTTGGTCGATTCTTCACGACTCACCCTGTATATATGAAGTGCTGCTATAAAATAGCAAGACAGATGCTACAAACTACGCATGCGCCAAAGTCGTACGACCGACAGCTTTGTAGCGCGAACCATTTCCTTTTGATTGCCGCCTCTCCTGTGTCTGTAAACATGATAGTCTGGGCGTGGGTTTCCTTTGGTTAAGACCTATTTTTTTTGTTTTGCCAAAAAAATAAATGTTTTAATATATCACCGAATTACTGTAAAGTTTCTTATCAAACTTGGAAAAACCGCTATTGATATTTATCTTTTGTTAATAAAAACATATGGCAATGAATATTTATCACGTGGGCGGGTATTTGAGTAATTTTAGCATTTCTAAGATGACCGAGAAAACGTTGAAGATGATGCACGCTCTGGACACCCTTGAACCACAAAAACAGATGAAAGTTTTTCCCTGTAAAGAGCAACTCTCAATGGTGCTTTTCTTCCAGAAAGGTGTCTGATATATTCACAGATTCTGTGGAGAGCATGTGCTACACAAGCAATATGCAGCATATTAGGATATGCTTCCTCAGACACCTTTCCGGAAGTTGATAGACTTGTATCCGCTTTTAAAAAACTAGATGGGGAGATAGTCGCAAGCTAATAGTTTTTATGCCGAGAATTTCGATTGTTTAAATGACGATGCTGGAAGTATTAGTATATTATTAAATACCTTTTTATGGCGATGAGGTGTAGTGATAAGGCGACAAAATACTTTACACACACCATATTCACTCTAACCGGTCCTGGGGTTTTATCAAGTTTTCAGTTTAAGACGTTGCACCGTTACATACATCCCAAAAAAGAAAAATTCCTTGTGTTATACACTCGCCCTCATTCCTACAGGATTTCTGTAGTGAATCCATTTCTTATCTCCTATAATTAGCTAATTGGTAATTTTTATTCCTTTGAGAAATTTCAACCTTATCCAGCAGATTGTGCTTTGATGGTTCACACACGTACGATATTAATTTTCCATATTTTAAAATTAAGATCTTTGTCGTATCTCTAAAGATCGATCGGGTAGAGGTTTATCATCCATGCTGAATTCACGTTTCTCTTCGACGCATCATTAAACACTACGTATGCTCATAATGTTCGTTCTAAAATATAAGACAAGCTTTCCATAGTAACCTATGTATTTTAACACAGTGTTTTGTTACGTGTTCGTAGACACTTCCTTATTTTGTCGCCAATTAGCGTATTTCTTTATTTTATTCTGTTCCGTTCATTTTGAACCTACCTGTATGCTCATATGCCTTCCGTTGTTATACCTATAGGTATCATTGCGTATTAGACGATACAATTCCTCTGTAACGACATATCAGTTGCGTAAAACAAAAAAAACACGAGAACCTTATTCTGGTAGGTAATCTCGAAATTAATGTAATTCCTCTAAGTTTTATTCGTTTGTTTGCACCCTTCTAAGTGGTTTTAATCTGGGGCTATTGTAGTTAGCGCGTTTCTTTGGTGAGGCATACCACAATCAATTTCATCGATTTCCGGCTGTATCACCCCATAAATTTGGGGACAATCCGGATCAACGGCTTCCGACACTACCGAATTCAAGCTAAGTTATGTTTTAATTTTTCTTTTTTTATTTTGTAATCTTAAGTACTTAATTATCTTTATTAGTTGAAAACACATTGAGTGTGGAATTATTGTTTAACTCCTTTCTTAATATCAAAATTCTGCGTTAAAACGCTAATTAATTTTTCTTGTCTTTCTGTCTACGTAATTTTAAATTCTGTATCACATTAATTAATTTAAAGCTATATGACTCATTTTCTGTATCTTTTCTTGCTAAGTTTCAAAGCTTAAACATTACTCCATTCAAAGAAGTTAACGTTAAATTTCGTTGATATACCTTTCTTTTGTCTTTACAAGAAATCGACCTTACAAGTCTATCTACCAGTACGTCGTAGAGTTTGATTTATTTTATTTGCGTAAGACATAGTTCTTGCCTTTACAAGTTAAAAATAAATTTTGTTACTTTTTCTAAAATTTACGTCTTTAAATTTAAATATACATTTTCGCGTTTATTCTATCGGTTTAAATCAAATAATTAATTCATTTCTAGATATTAAATTTTTCTCTATTTTTCTTTTTTTTATTGTGTTTAAGTAATTAATCATTTATTCATTTCTAAAATATTATAAAATCGCGAACCTTTGTCTAATTTATTTCAATACCCATCTTTGTTAAAATTTACAATTTAGGATATCTTTTTTATATATATATATATATATATATATATATATATATATATATATATTATCAATACCTTATTTACCGTTAGGTGTTAAGGTTAAATACCAAAATCAAACAATTCCTTAAAGTTACAGTTCATTAAATCAGTAAGTGCAGCCTATCAGAATCTATCATTATTATTTTATTCTAATTTCGTTCGGTATATCATCCTTGCCCATTCTTTCTTGTTGATTGCCATTCTTTTCGCCTCTCTCCCTGACATTCCCTTGGCTCTCAATATGTCTTCCACTTGGCTGTCCCACGAATTCCTAGGTCTACCTCTTGGTCTTCTCTGATACCTTCTTGCTTGCCATACTTTTCTTACTGTTCTCTCCTCTCCCATTCTTGTCAAGTGTCCAAACCATCTTAATTGATTTCGTTGTATATCTTCCTTCAGCGCCGTTTTCTCTGCGTTTATTTTTAAATTCTTCTTTCGCAACGCCTCTGCCCATATATCTAGATTACGCTGAAGGTTGAGCTTATTTTTCGCATAAATCACCAAATCATCTGCAAATATGCTCTCTGCTATTTCTACCGGTTCCATGTTGTAGTATCCCACCTTCATTTTCTTAACTTTCATTTTCGCTTCTTTTGTTACATCATCCATTATTATATTAAATAATACTGGGCTAAGGTTGCCACCTTGTCTTAATCCCTCCGTCGTTACAAATTCTTCAGATCTTATGTTCCTGGTTCTAACGTAATTTCTTGTGTTCTTATATACAGCTTTAATACAGTTTATTAATTTTTGCCCGACTCCTCTCCTTCTTAGACTGTTCCAAACTAGTTCCCTTGGCACCGCTGTCAAAAGCTTTCTTGAGGTCTATAAAGGCCACATATATATTCTCATTGGTACATTTCTCTATTAATTGTTTCAGTGTGAATATGTGGTCCTGAACTCCTCTCCCCTTTCTGAAACCACTTTGTGAATCTTCTAACTGTCTTTCCACTGTTCTTTCTAGTCTTTTGGTCAGTATCCATTCATAGAGTTTGGCCAGCGTGCAAAGCAAAGTAATACCCCTGTAATTAGCGCAGTCCCGTTTGTTCCCTTTCTTGAATATCGGTATCAATATTCCTATCTCCCAGTCCTGTGGTATTTGTTCCTCTCTCCATACTTTGTTTAGTAGCTTTACCATTATTTCCACAGCTTTCGGTCCTAGGTTCATTATCATCTCCGTATATATTCCATCGTGCCCTGCCGCCTTGCCCCTTTTTAATCTTCTCACGGCTTCCGACACTTCTTCTATTGTTATCTCTACGTCTTATTTTCGTTAATATTCTCTTGTTCTTCTTTAGTTCCTATGTCATTGTTCTTTCCTATCGTTAAGAGTTCTTCGAAATACTCCTTCCACCTCTTTATAATGTCCTCATCTTCATCTAGTATTTTCCCTTGTTTATTTTTAATAAGATTCGGCTTATATGTTCTTCCGCGTCGAAGGGTTTTTAGAACTCTATAAAACAACTTTAGGTTTCCGGAATGGTCTCTCTCCATCTTGGCCTCAAATTCTTCCCATGATTCTTGTTTCGCTGATTTTACCATGGTTTTAAATTTATTTCTCTGCTCTTTGTAAATGTCGTATTTTTCATTTGTTTTATCGTTCAGATACTGCATCCATTTCTCTTTCTTAGTTTTTACCTCTGCTTTAATTTCTTCGTTCCACCATCTGGTTTGTTTGATATTCTCTCTAATTTTTGTCATTCCGCAAACTCCCTTGGCTGCTCTAGTTATTAGTTCTTTCATAAGAGTCCACAACTCTTCTACGTTTAATTCATTTATAGTTTCTTTTATTTTATCAATCTCTATTTCTACACGTAATTTATATTCCTTTGCCGTCTCTATATCATTTAACTTGTACGTTTTAATTCTTTCTGTACCTAAATTTATCTTTTCGCAGGTTCTGTCTGGGCGTTTTTGTTGTGTTTGTCTCTTAATTTTAGTAACCACTAAATAATGGTCTGAGTAAATTTCAGGTCCTCTTTTTACCCTTGTATCTTTTACTTCCTTTCCATGTTTTTTATTTACTAATACGTAGTCAATTATGGACCTTTCATTTCTACTTTTTACTTCTCTTGTAAATTTGTGTATGTCTTTGTGCTCGAAAAAGGTGTTGGTTATCACTAGGTTATTCAGTATGCAAAAATCTATCAGTCTTGATCCATTGTTGTTTTTATAGTTTTCTCCATGTTTTCCAATTGCTTCTCCTGATTCGTCATTCTTTATACCTACTCTTGCATTTAAGTCTCCTATCAATATCACCCTTCCCCTGTCATTTTCAATTGTTTCCGACATTAAATCCCAGAAATTCTCTTTCTTTTCAGCCACCTCGTCCTCATTGGGTTCATATGCCACTATTATTGCTGTTTTGGTGTTTTTGTCCATATTCATTTCAATTTTTACAATTCTTTCAGATATTTTTGTCCATTATGCAGGTATTTCACTTTCTCTTTCCTTATTATACATCCTACTCCCTTCTTCGCTCTTTGTTTCCTGTCTACTCCACTGTAGATTAACAGATGCCCTCCTTCCATTTCCAATTCACCATCTCCCTTTCTTTTCGTTTCCGTTATCCCCAGTATATCCAGCCCTGCTTTGTCGAATTCCTCTTCTAGTTCCTTTTCTTTTCCTGTCAGACTCCGAATATTCCATGTACCTATTTTCCAAATTTCTCCGTCTTTAGCCTCCTCCTTGCTTTTTCTCTTATTTCTATTCTTACTTTTATTAAGCTTCAATTCCGGGTTCACTGCCAATTTCGTCATCAGATGTCCGTCCGCCGTTTCTTTTGATTTTTTTGGGTCCTCCTTTGATAGTTCTAGTAAGTATTTCTCTCTATTCCATTTCCACACTTTCTTATCTATAATCAATTTTTGATATCCGCTTTTCACTGTTTTACCTCTTTTCCTCTCCTCCTCGGCTTTCATTCTAATTAATTTCTGTATATCTCTATCTTGTTTTGTCATGTCATTATTTATATATATCCTATCGCTCTTAATTTTTGCTAACTTCGTCTTGTTTTTCATTATTTCCATTTTTTCTTCGAAACTCCCTAATTTTACTAGGTACGATTTTGGTCCTATTCTGTGAGTAGCTTTAATCTTTGTCTCTACTTCAAGTTTTTCTTTCATAAAGTTTTTTATCTCATCAATTAACTCATCTTGGCTGTTTGAATTAAGTGCTAGCCCTTGTATTACTATATTTTCTCTCCTTTTCTCTTTCTCTAAATATTCTAATCTGTCGTTCGTTTCGCGTAACTGCTTTTTAATCTCTACATTATCTTTTATTATCATTTTGTTTTCATTCTTTATTAATTCATTTTCTTTCTTTATTTCTCTTATTTCTTCTTTGTATTTACTCTGCTCTGTCTTTATTTGGTTTATGTCTACTGTTAACTGTTGTAGCATATCTAATATCTTATCTATTTTGTCATCCTTTTTTTGTTGTTGTTTTGATGGTGATCTGGTTATTTTTTTGCTTTTACTGTAAGCTGTTTCCTCTTCGCTATCTCGATCCTCTCCTCGCTTCCTTTTCTCTCCCTCTGATGATTAATCCGTACTATGCATTTTATTAGTCTTTGTTGGTTATCTCACTATTCTATTCCTCCTTAACATATTTTTAAATTTGCGATGAAATTCTTTCGAAATATAAATATAAAATGTTTTTACATCGTCCTTGAGCTCGGTTATTGTTTATCTCTCTCTGTTGATCGCGCTTGTCGCCCGGGTCAACCCCTTGGAGGCAGACTTGCGCCGCGTTACGTTGTGAATTATTCCTAACCTTACTAATCTTGTTAGGGTTATGCTTCTAATTATAATTACTGGGCCGCTACTGATCTTATTTATACTGCTTCTCTTACCTTCTTCTGCTATGTAACTGTGCTGCAACTTTCACCAATATTTAACCATTAATTTCACTTAAATACTCTTATTCACTTTGCTGTGTGACTAAGCCGATACGTCGGTACTTCGTCGACACTCATCTTTTTTTTTAATATTTAAAATATAATAAAGCCTCCATACATATACCAGGCCAAAATGTTGTACCATATGATCATATATTTCTACCCTCTAGAAGGCAATGACATTTTTCTTTTTTAAACTTAAGTTGGTACCATAATTTAAGTTAACTTATTTTGCAGCGTGTGTGTGATATAGGATATTTTATACTGATGACTGATGACAGATTAGGTTTTGTCATTTTGACAAATAATTACATACAAACGTTTCAGTTGAAAAAATAAAAGTTTAATAATGAAAACAGCTGCAATAAATGTTCAAAGTGAGCTCCTTCTTTTTCTATGCATAGCGCAACTCTTCGTCTCATATTATTGAAGGCATTCCTTAAATTATGTGGTGTAATTTCCTCACAGACATTTCGGATAGCATTAGTAAGTTCTTCAATTGTATGTGGACGATTCGTAAATACTCTATTTTTTTGATGTGGATAAATGAAATAGTCCATAATTGTTAAATCCGGAGATCGTGGTGGAAAGTCTACTATTCGATTATCAAAGAATTCATGCAATAATTCCATCGTTTCTCTTGTCTTATGGGCTGTTGCATTATCTTGCTGGAAATATCCCTCGCGGAGCTGATCATCATGTAATTGATTTACAAATGGTAGCAATAAATTATTACGATATCGTTCTGCATTTATCGTATTATTAAAGAATATTGGACCAATAATCCGTCTACGAGAAACAGCAAGCCAAACGCCTATTTTTTGTGAATGCAAGGGTGTTTCAAGAATTTCACGTGGATTTTCACTAGACCAGATGCGCATTGTTTGTTTATTTATATATCCTGATAAATGAAACCATGCTTCATCGGACCAGAAGGATTTGTCAAGAAAGTCATCGTTATTAATCGTACCTAAGAACCACTGACAGTAATTAACTCTGGTTACATGATCGATCGGTAAAAGCTCTTGCACGCAATGAAATTTGTATGGAAATTTTTGTAAGTCTTTTTTAAGGATTCCCTGGCAGGTCCCATATGACAGTTGTGTTTGTTGTGAAAGCTTACGAATCGATTTCTTAGGTAATTGATTTATTCGTCCCTCATCATCTGCTATATTTTCACCTGTCCGCTTTAGTGGTCTACCAGCACCTGGTTTTCGAGACACAGACCCTGTTTCACGGAATTTAACCACTGACTTTTGAATTAATTGCCGCAAACTGTCATATGTTGTGGGAATATTTGGAAATTCTGCCCGAAATTCTTCTATACAAGGCTGCAAGGTGTACGACCATTCTCCATTTTCTAATTTTACACCATTCCTAAAGTATGATTCGATCAGAAAAACTTTATGATTTATTGTAAACATTTTTAAGTGTCAATTAATAAATACATTAATGACAGATGAGTTTTATTTATCAGAACATACACATAATGACATATGTATTTTATTTGTCACTACCAACACGATAATTTCAAGAAATAATTTCATGGCTTGCTAGAGGGTAAATATAAATGATCATATTGTATTTATACATGTAAACCAGATAAATACGTATTTTGAAGGGATTTATTAATTTTTCTTCGGTGTAGTATACAGTATTTCTACATATATGCATTTTATCTCTTCTGATAATAATATTAATCTAAATATATATTAGATATTTCTTTTGTTTTTCTTTCCTGTCGTTTATTTCAATTCAAAATAGAGCGTTGTGTTACTTAGTTAAATTTGGAACTTTCCTTGTCTTTGTCTTATCGTTTCAGACGACTTGGGTGCGCTGTGTCACGTGCTGCGCCCTTTACCACCTTTCTTTAGTACCTTTGGGTCTCCCACCCTTGAGCTGAGGCTGTCTTAGTAGCCGGGTGGGCCGCTAGTCGTTGGCAGGAGCGGGTAGGTGGGGCTACTGCAGTCGCCCAAAACTTTGTTTTTTTTCTTCCTTTTTTCTTCTGTTATTGTCGAAACGGTATTTAGCACCGTAGCAGTTTTTACTGACGTGAAACTTCCTGGTTTCCAAATACAGCAAGTAACAGGTACTGAGAACGGCATTTATTAGCAACGTATTTATAAACACTGACTGTTCTTTAGGAATCAACAATCCTTTATTGCGTAGGAACTTAAACTAAATGATTAAATTAAAAATCGATTGAGATTAAGAAATAGATCCCATCTATTTTAAAAATTTACATCACAAACATTCCCTAAAAATCTTCCACTTCTGGTTAATAAAACAGACTCAATTTAACCTTTATGTGACTGGGAAAAATAACACCCTCTAATGACGACGTAGGTACCCGGGTACCCCACGTTGTATATACCTTGCAGCTATACATATACGGGAGACAGTGGTGAGGAGACATAAACTGCGCTATTATGAACAAGATTAGACATGTCTGAAAATCAGTAACCGTCCGTTTTTCGAAGTGCTCGTATACAGGGCAATCCAAATTAAGCGTTCACCATTGGTAACTTTGTTATTATTAAAGATACAAGATTGTTTAAATTAGCAAACTAGTAGTACTTTTAACGCTCTTTAAGATGGAAGAATTTAAAAAAACAAATGAGCAGCGCGTTTTCGAGTTTTCCCGAAAAATATGTTTTTTCAAATGGAAACCCCTGTATATTATATCATTTTCTGTTAGAAATTCAATTTTTAAACAAAAAATCTTATAAGAACTTTTTTACTGGGATTAAAAACACTTGAGTTATAATGTATAAACAAAAATAGCTAAATAATTTTTATAAACTTTATTTTATACATAAACATATCATTAAAAGAAAATAAAAATCACTGATTTTTTCATAGAAGATGTTCAAAAATACCACCTTGTTGTTCAATACATTTTTGAGCACGTTTCTGAACTTGTCGAACTGCTTTTAGTATGGTCCTACCATCTATTTGGTTTATCTTTTCACTAACTGCAATTTTTAGAGCGTTTACGTTTTCGTACTTTTGCTTATAAATCTCTGTCTTTAAATAACCCCATAAAAAAAAATCAAGCGGTGTTAAATCTGGCGATCGGGGAGGCTACTGAATAGGACCATTTGTTCCTATCCATGAATTGTTAAAAATAGTATTTAAAATTTGATGAGTACCTCTGTAGTTGTGCGCAGGTGCGCCATCCTGCTGAAAACGCAGATTCTGTCTACTTATGAGATCAATATCGTCTAAGAAATTATTCAAAATTTCAGTCAAAAATTCTATGTACCTTTCACCAGTTAGAGTGCCCTCATAAAAGAAAGGACCAACAATCCTTGAACCAATTAAACCGCACCAAACATTAAAACTGTAACGGACTTGCGGGCGTCTTGGGTGTACTAAAAGAAGATTTTCCTTTGACCAGTAATGATTATTTTTTGTATTGTACATTCCAGAATTTGAGAAATTTGATTCATCGGTCCATAAAATATAACGAAAGTTGTTTACATTTTGGCGACAAAAGTTAAGATACCAGTGGCAAAAAACATTCTTCTCTCTGGATCCCCTGGCAAGAAAACTTGAACTGGTTTGTACTTATAAGGAATGAATTTGTGTTTCTTCAGAATCCTATGCACAGTACCGTGACTCAAATCAGATTCCTTGATAATATCTAGTATGGAATTCTCACGGTTGGCCTCAAAATATGCAAGAACTAGAATTTCCGTGGCCTCGCTTATTATAAAAGTCCTTCTTGTTCTTGTTTTGGCAAAAAACACTTTCATTGCCTCTAAATTTTCGGCACAGTCTCAGAAAAAATTGCTCATTTGGTTGTGTTCGGAGTGGATATAATTCAGCGTAGTGTTCTTTTGCCCTCCTAGAGGATTTTCTGCACACTAAATAAGATTCTAACATATCACACTTTTCTGCATGGGTAAAAATCATTTTTTTGTCAAATTAATAACTAGCAAAATGAAATTTATGAGTGATAGGCTAATAAAACTGTACTAATATTTGACGTTTACTAGAAAGAATTAACGTCGTTATCATAGAAACATAGAAATGCACTTGACTTAGCTGTTTTTGTTTATTCACTATAACTCAAGTATTTTTAATCCCAGTAAAAATCTTATAAGATTTTTTGTTTAAAAATTGAATTTCTAACAGAAAATGATATAATATACAGGGGTTTCCATTTGAAAAAAACATATTTTTCGGGAAAACTCGAAAACGCGCTGCTCTTTTTTTTTTTAATTCTTCCATCTTAAAGAGCGTTAAAAGTACTACTAGTTTGCTAATTTAAACAATCTTGTATCTTTAATAATAACAAAGTTACCAATGGTGAACACTTAATTTGGATTGCCCTGTATAATTTGTTCGCTACAGTACATACTAAATATTTTTAGTGTTTTTGGTAATAACAAGTGCAAATTTTATTATTTTTATCGGAATGTGTGATAATACGCCTGGTCCTACTTCGGGTTCATTTACAAAACCAAGATGGAGGAGAACCAGGTATGATATGGAAGTTAATATAATTACAAATCCTGTAAGAGTAAAAGTAATAGTAATATATAGAACGTAATGTGATATTTTATGGTTTTCAGACTGACAGTAGAATTACTAGCAGCAGCGGAAGAAGCATTAGAAGAAAAGCCATTTACTGCTTCGGATGAAGACGAATACATTCCGGAAATCGAATCTGAAGAATCTGATGCAGAAATAGAACCTGTAATCGCACAAGAGGAACCTTATTCAGATGAAATTAGTGATGAAGAAGAAACGCCTGCACAGCCTACTGATTTAGTTGCTAAAGATGGAACTCATTGGACTAATACTCCATTACCACAAGCGCAGACAATTAGCCGAAATATCTTGCGCGAAAAATGTGGCGCACCAAGTTTTAGTGCATTATATACTGCTAAAGAAACTTTTAAATCTATCATGTCCAATGAAATTTGTACCATAATTTTAAGGGAAACTAACAGAAAAGGCACACAAGTAACTGGAGATTATAATGAAAAACAAGCTCAAAAGTACAAAGATTCTAAGCGGCAACCACCACGAAAAGTTTTCAAGGTATTTACTGAAGAGGAATTCGATGCATTTTTAGGAATCCTAATTGCAGCTGGTGTACATAAATCTAATAAGGAACATATATCTGAAATGTGGAAACTTGAATCCTTACCTCTTATTCGTGCGGCTATGTCTCGTGATCGCTTCAAAATGTTTTCACGATTTATTCGTTTTGATAATCAGAATACACGTGCTGAACGATCTAAAAGTGACAAAGCTGCTCCAATTCGTGATATATGGATAATGCTAAATAGTAATTTAGAAAACAACTATAAGCCGTCTGAATGCATAACGGTCGATGAGCAATTATTTCCTTATAGAGGACATACAAAATTTACCCAATACAGTCCTTCAAAACCGGCAAAATATGGGATAAAAATTTTTTGGGCTTGTGATGCGACAAATGCTTATCCTTTACAAGGTAAAATTTATATTGGAAAACCACCAGACGGTGAACGGCAAGTGAATATTGGAGAGCGTACAGTTCTAGATTTAGTTACAAAATATAAATGTTCTGGAAGAAATATAACGACAGACAACTTTTTCACAAGTTTACAGTTGGCTCATAACCTAAATTCTTGGAACTTAACTTTAGTAGGAACCGTTCGAAAAAATAAAACTTTTCTTCCTTCCAATATGCAATCCAATAAAAGTAGAGTTATAAATTCCACTAATTTTGCATTTACTAAAAGAGCAACTATATGTTCGTATGTTCCCAAAAAGAACAAATCTGTCATCCTATTATCATCAATGCATACAACAGGCAAAGTAGAACATACTGGTACTGTAAAACCCGAAATTATTAAATATTATAATAAAACCAAAGGCGGCGTCGACACGATGGATAAAATGTTATCAGAGTATACAGAAAGCGTAGAACAAATCGTTGGCCCCTAGCATTTTTTTACAATATGGTCGACCTTGCTGCACTGAGTGCATACATAATTTACACGGAACACAATCCTAGGCTTACATCAACCGACCGACGACGGAGATTTTTTAAAGATCTTGCAAACGAGTTATGCATGTCTGCTGTACTAACTCGAAGCAGTATTCCAAGAGGTTTGGGCAATCATTTTACACGTACATCACTAGAAATGGTTCTAGGACGCCAAATTACACAACCAGTCGTTACAGCAGTCAGAGATCAATCATCTCGAGATACTTCTGGCCGTATTTTGGTAGCTGGAAAATGTCACATTTGCCGGGAATTGAATCACAGACAAAGAAAAACGCGAAAAGCATGTAATTCTTGTTCAAAACCAGTTTGTAATGAGCATTCTGTTACTAAGGCCGTATGCGATACCTTTAACCAACAGGCAGTTTAATCCTATTATTATTTATTTTCGTTCTTTTTATACATCTTTTTTATAACACATATAAATAAAAAATGTAAAAATGCTACTTTTTTCTTTCACATCCATCCATATAATTTTAAATGGAGGTACCCGGGTACCCATACCGGTCTTAGAGGTTGTAATAATTTCGGATGCCATTTTTTCGTTAAAAATTAAATCTAAATAACGAAGTATATATAATAAACTGTAATATAAAACAAGTTTAGAGATGTCACAGAATTTCCAAGCTCAGCAAGTTCAAACACAAAAAATATTAATATTTAAATCTGAAAAAGGCACCCGGGTATCCTTCCAGTCACATAAAGGTTAAACAAAAATTAAGGTATATCGAGTATAAAATAGTGGCTACTCTTGTACTTACGTTATTGGCTTGTTCAAACTTCGCATTGGTTAGAATTCGACACGCCGTTTTTGCCATTGCATTATGGTATATGTTACCTCTACATGCCGACTGTGTATGTATCATATTTGGACACACGACTTAAAAGAAATTTGGGTTAAGATCAAACATATATATTAAGTGAATAAATTTTCTTACGGGAAACCTTCCAATCGTTCAGGAATTCATCTAAATCAGTTACAAGTGCACCTGCTCTGGACTGCTGGTCGTTAATAGAGCATTTGTCATTGTTTCCGCAAAGACCTGTAATCCCGTAGTTTTTATCATTCTCAATGGAGACTTCAACCATATTCTGTGAATAATACCGATTTTTTAATAGCATAAAATTCATGTTTACGTAATTTCAAACAGACATGCGTTTCTGTGTCAATAGACTTCGTCACTTTGGCTAAAGAAGTAAAGTTTGATGAGTACAGATAGAAATATGTGTAAGTGCCACCAGATAGGAAAAATTTGATACTTACCTAGAAGGCTACACATCAAACTTTACTTCATTAGCCAAACTGACGAACTCTATTGAGACAGAAACACGTGTAAAGTAAACGTTGGAAAATACGAGGTGTATGTCCATGTGTACAGATACAAATATGTGTAATGCATATCTGTTTCATTTGTAATGGCGTCTATGGTTGATCTATTCCGCCTGAAGCCCTATTGTTCTTCTTCCAATGGGATGGTCTGTTGGATCTTGTGTGTTTCGTGAACAATTTCCCTGTTGTGTTTTGTAACATTATCCCTCTGTCATTTTTGTAGCCTGTTTAAATATAGGGATCATGATGCCCTTCTTCCATTCTGAGGGGCTATTTGCTGTAGCAGGATGCCGTTGCAGAGTTTATGGAGTTCCGCTGACAGTATATTCCCACTATACTTGATCAGTTCGTTGGCATGTTGTCCTCACCCGGTGTTTTTCGGTTTTTTGTTTCATTGTATTGTTCTTTCTCGTGGTTTCTCGTTGTAGTTGTTGGTTTTCTACCTGTTTTGTTCTGGTTCGACCCATCGTTCATGAGATATATCACTGACCTGTATGGCCCCGTTTAAACCTCGTTGCATGCTTCTTAGAATTTTTGAAACCCTCTTTTGTGTTACATAGATGTCGTGTTCCATCTCCGTGCTAAATTTTGCCCAGTATTCCCTTTTCATTACTTTTATTCTGCTATTCACTTGGTTCCTAATAGTGTTATAGGTTACGCGTTGTGCTAGTTTTCATGTTAATCTGCAATGTAAGTATGCGTTCCTCTTTCTGATGGTTATTTCTTTGACCTTTCCTTTATCTCTAGTGAGGACCACGGCTTTATATTTGGTTTTGCATTTATGTTAACTCTGCGTATTTCTATAGTTTCTCCAGTCGCTTTCTGTATATTTGTTTCAATCTTATCTCAACTTTGTTCGACCGTATTGTCATTGGTGATAGGGTTTTACGATATATGATGGTGTAATCTAGTTTTATAGAGGTTGCAGGTGCTTTCGTTTGTCAGCGATTCAAGATTGTATTTTTCGTCCACTACTGGGGGTGCTTTATTCCTTGGTCTCGTGTCAATATTCATTTTGCAAAGGACAAGGTTATGTTTGCTGATGTGAGATTTCTCACATCCAGTATCTGGTCAGGGAGTATTGCGACTATTTGCGACACCTTGATTAGTGGTTTTACCTACTGATGATGACAACTTAGTTGTCGAAATACGTATTTAGTATACGATTAATAGTTGTGGTATGGGGTTATATACCTTTTTTAAGTTTTTACTTAACCACAGTCTCCAAAGAAAAACTTTTTATGGACCTATTTGTTATGATATAGTGCATGGTAGATTTGTTGTTTCCATTACCAACGAATGTTATCTTGTGCTGTTCCTTATGTGCGAAGAAAGTGTTGTTAATTCAGAGTTCGTTCCTCCGCGTTCATTAATAGTGGGTTCATTGTATTTATGTTTTATTCCCCCGATTATCTCGTTCCCAACCCGTGCGTTCAGATCACCCAGAGTTATGAGATTTTCGTTGTTTGGTACTTTATCAATTTCATTCTGTAGTTCATCGTAAAATTGTGGGCTTCCGTGGCCTCCAGGCATCTGGAGCGTAAATCGAAATGATGTGGATGGGTTTGTTTTCCATAATGAATGTGGTTTTAAGAATTCTATCGTATACATAGATAATTAAATGTCATAAAGCTATGAAGGCAAATAATAAAATAAAGGCTCATATCAAGTTTTAATTGAAAGCGGTACTACTCACTCGAAAACATTCAAGCGTCAGTGATTAATTAATTGACTGTAACAGGCACCGATTGGAAGTCGAAGGAGAATATATTGTTTGAAATAAATAATTTGAATAACCATGTTGGTCTGTGCTTTCCTCTCCTTCTAAAGTTTGATATATTTTTGTACAGAGGATGTATATAAATGCATACATACACCAGAAAACGTCTGCACACTATTTGGAATTATCTAATGCTTGCGACTGTGTTCGTCATGAGATCTTACTACAAAAATTACAATACTACAGTATCAGGGGACGACCTTTAAAATTATTCGAATCATGTCTTTCAAAAAGAAAACAAGTAGTAATAATACAAAGCTGTTCTCCTAGAGAACAATTAGTCAAGCATGGAGTTCCACAAGGCTCCAAGTTAGGACCAATATTGTTTCTGATATATGTCAATGATTTATGTGCACGTCTTCACCTGGATAAAGCAATAATATTTCTGGATGGTACCACCCTAGTGTTTAGTGCTCCTACAACTGACGAATTGACAAGTCACTTGCAATATCTGAAGCGGAAGAATGGTTTAAAGCCAACAACTTAAAATTGAATATGGATAAAATATAAAAAATCAAATTTGAAACTAAATCATGTAACCCAAACAATGGTGGGTGTCTACATTGACTCATGCTTAAATTGGAGTGGACATGCAAGCTATCTATGTGAAAGTACAACTGTTTACCAAATACGAAGAATTGTAGAAATAACAAACATAGATACAGAAAAACTAATATATTACTCAAATTTTTACTCACTCATCAATAGCAGTATTATACTCTGGGGCAGCACAGGACATACAGAGAGAATTTTTAAAATCACAAAAAAAATTGTGAACAATGATTAGTGCCATCCAGTAGAAAACATTGCAAATCACACTTCATAAGACTGAAAATATTAACAATTCCATCTCTATTTATATACAACTGTTTGCCTTTTTTGCTAAAGCAAACATAAACAAGTTCAAATTACAATCTTCTATCTATTGCTATACAACTAGGAACAAGTCCCCTTTTCAAATTCTATATCACATGTTAACTTTAACTCAACAATCTGCTAAATACCAAGCCATAAAATTTAATAATCATTTACAACAAAAAGCGACGGAATTACCATAAAATAAATTTAAAATACAAATAAAACAGGATCTAATATACAAGTGTCCCGTATCGGTATGTTCAAATTTTAGGAGTGTAAAGTAGACTTCATTTCAAGTAACAAAAACGCAAAACTTGTATATCCATTTTTATTTGTTTCAAAGATACAGATCCATGAATGTGATTGTCAGATCATGAAAAAAAATGTAATCCTAAAGTCAATACAAACTGATTTTAGTTAAAAAAAAGTTATACGATTCAAAGTTATACGGCCTGTGATTGTTAACGTCGCATAATAAAATGTAAACACGTGTGGTAGTGCATACAGTAATTTCTTGGAGATCTACAAAAAAGAGTACTGGAAATTGATTTATGATAAAGAAGGTTCTTACTTATTTCGTAAGTGCTGAACCATGAATATCATTACAATACAATAAACAAACGTTCAGATGACTGTTAAGATGACTGTTAACGTTTCATTTTTTAATATAGGATTACATTACGTTTCAGTTCATACAACAGCTTATTAGTGCGTGGAAGTGGACACGTTTTTTTTATTCAAAATGCCTTACCGATTATCTTCTCAAGAGTATGCGGACATGCATTTTGTGTATGGCTACTGTAACGGCAGTGCACGTCAAGCAGTTATTGAATACCGACATCGGTTTCCCGATAGACGCATTCCTCTTTACAGAGCGCTTCTGGAAGTACACAGACAATTTCGGGAATGCGGACTGCGTGATTATCTTTTCGACCCAGGGGTAAATTTGACAGGAGACTTAAAGGAAGAAGCAGTAGCTACTGTTACAAGGGATCCAACTCTCAGTTTACGACGAATCGCTAGACAACTAGGAGTGCCACGCACGACAGTTTGGCGAATTTTAAAACGTGAAGGCTTATATCCATTTCACTATCGCAGGGGACATGGTTTGCTTGAGGCAGACCACTATGCTCGTCTAGTTTATTCTACCTGGATATTAAGACGGCTTCATTTTAGTTTCTGCAGAACAGTCCTCTGGACAGATGAATCTACGTTCAACGAGCAGTGGTGAGAAACCTGCACAGGCGGTCTTCAGAAAATCCCAAACCTATACGCCCATCTAAATTTCAATATGAATTTTCTATTAACCTTTACGCGGCCCTAGTTGATGACTTGTTGATTGGTGCTGTCTTTCTTTCTGGGAGGTTAAATGTGGACAATTATTTTCAAGTTCTTATTGACGAACTGCCAGGTCTTTTAGGAGATGTCCCACTGAATGTTCGACGAGACATATGGTTTCACATAGATGGGGCACCACCACACTTCGGAATTGCTGTCCGAAATTGGGTTAACGTCAATTATCCAAGATGGATTGGTCGAGGTGGTTGCATGGTGCAGGTGTTGCATGGCCACCCAGATCACCCTATCTTAATCCCCTTGACTTTTATTTATGGGGGTATATGAAAAATTTAGTCTACACGCAAGTTTCGAACACAAGAGAAGAATTTTTGGATCATATGCACCTGTCTGCCGAGCAAATCCGACAAAACAAGTATGACATTCGGATAAATACTTCTTCTATTGGCTTACGGGCACAAGCCCCTACACTCCTAAAATTTGAACATAACGATACGGAACACTTGTATAGAGCATTATATAAAATAGAAGATTTCTTTATTTGTAATATGTAACAACAATTTAATGTAAATGATAGTATTTAAGCTATATTAATATATGCATAGTTTTTCATAATGACATTGCATGTAATTATCAGGATATAAATTGTTATTATTATTATTATTATTATTATTATTATTACTATTACTATACATAATGCTGAAAATTGTAATAATCACCTTTACATCCCATTTTATCACAACACCAACTTGAGCTAATTTGACAACGACTCGAATTCCGGACAGAACTATGGTGATTCCTTGATATTCTACTGGTAGAAAATGTGTATCTTTTCCTTTAGTAAGGATTGGCGCCTTTGTGGCTACAATAAAAGAATATGTCCATTAGTGTAAAAATCTAAAAATATTTCCAATAACATGGGTTTTGTCTAGTCAATGCTATCATCCAAATTTACTATAATCCAAAGACTTCTTTAACCCTCGGGAGGTCGCGGTTTATCTCACAGACACATTTAAATTTCAGTCTAAAATTTTCTAGGCATAAGCATTGCACAGCCAGATCTTTTATAATAGCTGCGTAGGCATGTCTTGTCTGTCGAGTGTTACGGCAATTTTGACGTCAGTTAGTTTCTATCTCTCGTGAAGTGCAGTTTTATGCGGAGCGCACCTATATTGTATCTAATAGATAACGCGACTTTAAACTTAATTTTTATGTTACATCACTATTTGGTGTTGTTTGTTGCTGCTGTTTTTACTGGAACTGGTAGAAGGAACACGTGTTTTCTTACTATACTATATTATTGAAAATGGCGAAAAGAATATTTCATTCACAACCCAAAAGACGTATGCAACGAATGTTGCTTGAGTCAGAGGATGAAGTAGAAATAAAGTCGAAAAATAAAGTGATTTGGATGAAAACGATCATGTTGAAATGCGTTCTGAAAATTTCGATAGTGAACAAAGCGCTTTGAGTCAAGATTATGAAGAAGATGGATGAAAATCAATATTATTTGGGAAAGGACAAAATTTCAAAGTGGATGAAAAGACCAATACATAAATCCCAATTCCGAAGACAGCCACAAAATATTTTAACTGAGTTGTCGCAAGTTTCTGCAAAAACAAAAGACTCTAAAACGAAGTTTAAGGCTTCGAACTACTTTGTATCAGAAAAGAGTTTGGATATAATTTTACTTCATACAAATAATAATATCAAGTCCACAAAATCTGTATTTAAGAGACATAGATGCAAAACTAACGGACAAAATTGAGGTCAAGGCATCCTTACGTCTTTTGTATTTAGCCGAATTTCAGCGGCACAATCACCTGAATTTAATGGATCTATGGAATACTGATGGTACTGGCATAGAATTGTTTCGACTAACTAGGTCCTTACGCAGATTCAGATTTCTGCACAACTGTATCAGGTTTGACGATAAATTAACACGCCCAGAACGATTGAAGATTGATAAGTTGGCTGATGTACCAGATATATTCTCTTTGTTTGTATATAAAACTGTAAATCTTGTCATACTATGGCCGGAACGTAACTAATGATGAAATGTGAGCTGGTTTCAGAATTGCAGGTTCCGTCAATACATTCCTTCCAAGCCAAACAAAAATGGAATTAAAATCTTTGATGGGGGATTCCAAACTTTTTTATACGAGAAATCCTGAAATATATGTGGGTACGCAGCTAGAAGGTGCATACTTTGTTCAACAAGCCAACAGAAGTAGTCAAGAGATTAGCGGGGCCAATTTATAATTCAGGACGCAACATAACTGCAGACAATTGATTTACGGATTTAGACTTTGTGACAGAACTAAAGAAAAAGAAGATTTCATATATAGGCACAGTTAGAAAAAACATACGTCAACTACCACCTAGTTTAATAAATGCAAAAGACAGACCTATGCAATCTAACGTATTTGGTTTTAGTTCTAACTGCACACGTGTTTCTCATGTGCCAAAAAAAGAGGGGTGCACACGAACTGCGCAACAAATTTAATCCGTACGTAATCCCTTACACGAACTGCACAACAAAATTTTTGGGTAATACATCGGTTCTTAATCCCTAACACGAACTGCACAACAAATTTAATCCGTATCTAATCCTTAACACAAACTGCACAAGGTTGGGAGATATACAAAGAAAATACATATATAGATATAGAACAAATTTTAATGAACATGCATATAAACATAAACGAAATCAATATACAAATTACAATAAATTAGAAAAAATTACAAATTCAATGAACTTAAAGTATGAGATACACATTGTAGAAAAATAAATCTAGAGATCGTGTTATTTTTTAATTGTTGAATTTTTTCGTCAATATATAAACTTTTCCTTAAAATTCATTTTTTTATATATCTTTTCTGCCCCAACAAACAAGTATTAATCTTTATATATGTATGGGTTTGCATATCTCTTAAAGCGTTGACAAACGCATGTATATTGGGATGAGGAACACCACAATTTTTGTTGAATTGTGCGTGAAAAGATTCGCAAGAATTAGTTGTTCTTGATGTACTTGAATCAAGTGACGCCCAAATTTTCGGTGGGAACATTGCATTTTCATCTATGTATGTATTAACTAAATAGTCGGCAAATTCATCAACTCTTCTATCTTCTGGTTTCTCGCACATGAAATCCTCCACAAACGCGTCACCGACGTCTTCTGGTTTTAAATATGAAAGTCCAAAAATATATCGTAGCCATTTTCCTGTTATCGATTTCTTATTTTTGTATTCTGCAGTTAGCCCCACTTGCTGTATTTTTCTCCACCTGTGAAATAAAGAACAAACATTATATACTTTTTCCTTTTTTTACTTTTATAGTGCATAATATTATTATTACAAAAAAAACACTACTCACCAGGATTGTGTTAGATGGAATCGGCATCCTATGATAACGGAATATGGAAATACTTCTTTGACACTCCAATGTATTGCTTGCTCAAAGTCTACATACACTTTTCTTGGGCTCAGTTCAAGCCTTAGCTCACTGCATTTTGTTTTTAACAATATAAAAAGTGTTTCGTAGGTGAACTTGTTCTTATTTTTTAACAAACAAAAAGCAACCGGTACGTAATTGTCATTTGAATACACATGGATAGTAAAAAGTTGCATGAAAAATTTGGTACAATAGTCAAATGAACCGTCCATTCACAAGTTTTCTTGATTTTTACATAAAAACTCCATATTACTTTTCGTTGAAAACACAATAATATTATTCTCCACATCATTTAATAAAACAAAGTCCTCGTTTTTTGACGTTTTAGTATCCATTTCTCGAACACACTGGTGAACATCTTCTATGGATTTTGGTAATTTTGGTAGACATTTAAGTTTTGCGCGATTAAGGTTGTTACGAATATATGTAACATCTTTTGTGGTTAATGTCTCTAACATATTGGTATTAATTTCACTTTTTATTAGTTTTGCGGGAGTTTCTGCTAACCTCTCCTCTGCTTTCCGAAATCTATCAATAATTGATTACCGCGCTCGCCAAACATCACACTTAACTGCATCTTAACTTTTACAAAAATAAAGATAAACTAATATAATTAGTTGGCGACAGCCCTTTTATATAATTTACATTGTCTATAATTCTACTCCTACCCTCTACTTAACTAATTACCTGCTCCAAGAAATAAAATAGATGTGTTAATCCGCATCCTTTCAAAATTTGTGCAGTTCAGTTTAGGGATTAGGTACATTTTTCATATCTCTACTACCTGCTCTTAAAATTTGCGCAGTTCGTGTGTGTCCAAAAAAAGGTAAAAACGTAATCTTAGCCTCAGGCATGCATTTTGACGATATGGTAAATCCAAAGTTACAAAAACCGGAAATAATTGAATATAGCAATCAAAACAAATCAGGAGTAGATACCGTAGACCAAATAGTTAATTCATATAACGTCGCAAGGTGTACTAGAAGGTGGCCAATATTTTACACGATTTTAAATATTGCAGTAATCAATGCTCAAACTATTTATATGCTCAATAAAAATATAAAAATTCGACGCAGATTGTTTATCAGAAAGCTAGTTACAAACCTCTTATCTGAAGAATTAAAAAGACGGTCAAAAGTTTTGACGCGTGTTCACAGCTCATTGGCAGTATATTTCATACCGCCCCGTCGTATCGCCCACCGCCCTCAGCCATCCCCACCCCAAGATTTTAAATTACACCCTGTATTTTTTTTGGTTTATTTTGAAAGAACACAATTTTCTTGACATTCTTATGTGAAAAAACTAGTTATCATGAAATTTATGAGATATTTAAAGTTAAAAGTTTATCAGAAATTATTAACTCTGAAAAATCATAAATTAGTCATGGAAATAGTTTATTAATAACTAGCTGACCCGGCGAACTTCGTACCGCCTAACAGTCAATAAATGTCGTTTTAACTTTTAGCTAAACTTAATTTAGGATTTTATTAACGTAATAAAATGAATAATAAAATTAAAAAAATAACAAACCCTTACCACAATAGAATTTAATGATTCTAATACGTATTTCTGCAACCACGTTGTCATCTTCAGTAGAAAAACCAGTGTAACACTTTAACGCACAAAAACACTCGCAGAAGGATTGTTCTGAACGTCTTCTAGTTTAACACTAAAATCTTCAATCTTAAATGCTACAAAAATTACCTACATTTTGGTAAACCCCACCTATTCATGCAAGAGCATTAACCCATTATTTGTAAATTCTATAGAAAAACCGTTTAGATATATTATAAAAGCCGTAATTTAACATACATTAAGAATCCTATTATGAAACTAATCCTTAAATTATGTTGAAATATAAATTTGGAAATTAATGTTGAGTCAGAATATTTTAATGGCAAATATTGTAATGAAACGAATTTAAAAATAAATTCCATGAATTCGAATATTTTTTAATGGTTTTCCTATTTTTCTTGCTTTAACAACATCTAACTGTCAATTAACTCAAATAAAGAAGAACCTGGTATAGGACCCAAATCTTCGTTAATTACGTTATTCCTATTATTAAGATAAAAATGCTCTCAAAACTATCTAATTCGCGGGGGCGTGTGACTTTTTTATTAATCTCAGACAGTCAGATGTTACGTTGTGATTTGATTCAAGAATATGTCGGGCAACACTTAATTTTTCCGGTCTATTGAATCTAATATGTGCGAAATATGTTCTTTATAACGAGTTAGAATCGAACGTTTTGTTTGGCCGACATATTTTTTATCACAATCCTTACAATTTATTTCATAGATTCCAGATTTGTTGTTTAAATCAACTTTGTCTTTCGCGTTGCCTAAGAGAGATTTTAGGGAGTTATTCGACCGAAATGCTACTTGAACATTATACTGTTTAAAGGTTTTACTTAAATTTTTCGTAGTTTCGTGAAACGGTAAACTAATAAATTTTTTGCTCGAATCAATTTGAGGTAGCAAACATGTGGAATCCTGAAACTGAACTGAATCCTAAACTAGAAAACTTTCAGAACAATCCTTCTGTGAGTGTTTTTGTGCGTTTAAGTGTTACACTGTTTTTACTACTGAAGATGACAACGTTGTTGTAGAAATACGTATTTAGAATCATTAAATTCTATTGTGGTAAGGGTTTTTTAATTTTATTATTCACTTATAAGCCACAGTCTCCGATTTGTTAGTTAATGAAATGCATACAAAAAAAATTATTTTGTTCAATAGTTTATTAGGATAATATATATAAAGAAAATAAAAATTTAATAAAAGTACAAAAATCAAGTATTTTACTGCCGTGTCAGCAAGATATTTGCTTTATTGAAGCAATGTATTTTGCTGCATGGGTTGCACTCGGGTTGATTTTCTTCAGTGAAGGATCTTGTTATATACAACATTTTTGGTTTTATTATCAATCGCAAAAACAAATAAAGCGGATGGTTTGCTGATACGTGAACATGCCCCACGTACAATAGAGACCATTAGAAAAACATGCATTTTCTATATTTAGACCACAAACACTCAAGGATTGGCTTTGTGATTTGTTAATCGTCATGGCGAATGCAAGACCAATCGGAAATTGAATTCGTTTAAACTCAAAGGGCATCGGTTAGGATCGTCGAAATCCTCGGAATGAGAACTTCCTCACCTTTGAATTTTCCTTTTAGTATCGTCGCCTGAATTACATTGATCATCAGTTTTCTTATCACCAAACGCGTTCCATTGCATAGTTTTGGTTGGTTTAGATTTCGAAGCACGATGACTACCGAGCCAACCTTCAGTTGTAAATTGTGTAAGCCAGGCACATTCAAGGAGTTTCAAAATTCAGTTGGATAGTTCGTGGCTTCGTCTTCGTTTGTTACACAGTCAATAGATTTGAATCAGCGGAGCATCAACGATTTGATTGTGAATTACTATGTTTAAGTCATCCACATCTTTGTTCTTAGCCGCCAAAATTGCTCGCTCACTCAACCATTTGTTGTTTTTTTGACTAGCAATGATGTTCGGGAATATTTTGTTGATGAGCTCGTCTTTCAATGAGACGAAATTGCAAAAATTCGGGGAAATGAAATCAATCCGCTCGATTCGTCGACAGGAACACGGCTATTACCGATATCCAGAAATTGCTTGGAGAAATCTTCAGCAGATAGATCGTTCAGCAATGCAACTCTCATATTTGCTGCCAGCTGAAGTTTCTTCACATAGCGCCACAGATTCGATGATTTGAGGCAAGCGTTTATTTCATCGGCAGCAGTCGATCTTGGAAAGACTGGCAGTGTTTGGCGGAAATCGACAGACAGTAAAATCATTGCGCCTCCAAAATATATCGAGTCATTGCGCGGATCTTTCAATGTTCAGTCAAGTGTTTCCAATGCGCGCTTGTGCGCTATTATGCATTCGTCCCAGATGATGATTTTAGATGCTACTACAACTTTAGACATTGCGAAGTGTTTTGCAATGTTACAGGTCGGTTGTTCAGTAGTTTCAAGGTTTAAAACAAAAGTATTTTTAATAATATAAAAAATATTATTAAAAATGGGGTGTGAAGAACACAATACAAGTTCTTTTATGTATTTTTGAATGTATCTTCTCCAAAGACGTAGATACGTATTTCACATTTCTACATGATTGTCAATACGCCCCTGTTGGAGAAGCCAATACGCCCCTGTTGGAGTGTCTTCTCCAACAGGGGCGTATTGACAATCATGTAGAAATGTGAAATACGTATCTACGTCTTTGGAGAAGATACATTCAAAAATACATAAAAGAACTTGTATTGTGTTCTTCACACCCCATTTTTAATAATATTTTTTATATTATTAAAAATACTTTTGTATTATACAAAATTGTTGGGTTGTACCCACTCAAGTATGTTTCAAATTATGTTGTCAAGGTTTAAAGTCAATTTGAACTCTGCATGAGCCGTACGGCATCTTTCTAACAATGTGTCCACTATTTCAGAAGAAGCAACTGCTACCGCAATGTCTGATCTCGCACGAACAGGGGCCAAAATCAATGAAATGAGGAATGTCTTCCCAGTTCCGCCGGGGGCATCCAGGAAAAATAAGCCATCATTTCCGTCATCAATTGCCTTTATTAATGTATCATACACTTCCTTCTGTTGTGAATACTTGCACAATAAGATTTACAAAAAGGTTTTAAGTATATTTATACGTTATGCACGTATAACGCTTTTGTTACAATTGAAGCAGACATGTAATAAACATATTTGTAACTGTACACATGGACAATACACCTCGTATTTTCAGCATTTACTTCTGCTTAAGACACGTGTTTCTGATCAAGGCGTCGTCAGTCAAGCTAGGTCGCCTTTTTCGGCAAAGTCTCTTTCGTCCATCAGATGTCACTTATTAAAATTAAATAAGTGCCACTTTATAGGATGAAATTTGCTTTATCTTGTAGGCGATTTCAGTGGAATGTATATACAGATACAGATCTTTTCATAAAGATTTGTATCATTTGTATTACATTGCTTCACTAGCTTGACTGACGACGCCTAGATGGCAGAAACACGTGTCTTAAGCAGAAGTAAATGCTGAAAATACGAGGTGTATTGTCCATGTGTACAGTTACAGATATGTTTATTACATGTCTGTTTCAATTGTAACAATAAGATTTATTAATAACAGTGGCACAATATTAACAAATCGACCGGTAACCTTTATATGCTTTTTTCAAAACAAATTACAGACAACATGAAACAAAAAAAAATTACACTTTTATGTCACTGATTTGCAATGGACATCAATTATTACAAATAAGCTATAAGCCTGCGTGATGTAAGCTGTCAATTGCGGAAGATGGCGGAGTTCCTAACCTAATTTATTTAAGAATTAATTTTCTGTATAATTTTTTTCCGTTAATTTTTCCAATATTTTAATAATTATTCTGCTATTCGGCGCGGAGACGAATCCAACAAATCAGAGATCATTAAAACCGGTCCAGCCGATCTTGAGTTATAAATGGTGTAACTAACTCGACTTTGTTTTATGGATTAAGATAATTAATAGTTAATAAATTAGAATTGTCAAAAATATGACATTTGTGTTTCATTAATATTAATACTTCTAATACTGTTTTTACTGAAATGGTTTACACTCACGAAGAGAGAACTGAAAGTGTGATTTTATATGGCATTGCAAATAAAAATTATTCTCAAACGGCGACGTTATTTAATGAAAATCAACCAAACAGAAATGAATCCGTTGTTTACGTGAGAACGCTAAAAATTTTTGCAAACTGGATCTGTAAATGTTAAAAAACGGAATACGAATAATCGTGGTATACTAGATGAAACTGCGTAACCAGCAGTTCTTGGGCATATTAATTTACATCCAGAGCTTTCGTGGCGAAAATTATCCGAAGTTTCGGGAGTCCAAAAATCAACCTGCCATAAGATATTAAAATTAAACAAAATGCACCCTTATAAAATTAAACTTCCCCAAGAGTTTGGTGACTGTGATTTCGACAGAAGAGTTAGAATTTTGTGAAATAAAGACAGATATGATTCGGCAAAATAGAAATGTTTTGCAAAGTTGTTTTTACTTCAATGGTGTTGTGAATAGAGACGACTGTCGATGTTAGAGCGACGTAAATCCCCACATTTTCCGAGAAGGTCACACACACTATCCCCAAAAAATTTAATGTATGGGCAGGAATTTTTAATCACCAAGTAATTGGCCCAATGTTTCTCCAGTAAAATGTAACTAGACCTAAGTATCTACCGTTCTTGAAAGAGCTAATACATCCTCTTATCATACAGTGTCTAGAAGAAAACGTGATACGAAAGACGAGGAGCAATTATACTTCCAACGAGATATAGCTGGGCCACATTACAGTTTAGAAGTTAGGAATAACAAGGATAATGATATTGGATAGGACGTAGGGCTCTATTGAATGGCCAGCTAGCTCCTCTAGGTTTCTTTTTATGTGGACATTTGAAGTCTGTTGTTTGTAAGACACCGCCAAAATCAATGGCTGATTTACATAATAGAATAACAGAGGAATGTGGAAATTTAACGCCACAAGTGTTCTAAAATGTTAGAAATGCTTTTAAAAATAGACTTTGTTTTTGTTTAAATGTAAACCGTGAACAATTTCAGCATTTAATTTAACTGAAATATTGTGAATAAATCTTATTTAAATTTAATAATTTCTGGTATTTGAAACATTAAATATCTCATAAATTTCATGATGTATATAACTAGTTTTAAATAACTAGGAATATCAAGAAAATTGTGTTCTTTCAAAATCAATCAAAAAGAATACAGGGCATCATTTAAAATCTTGTAGTGGGGGTGGCTAGGGCGGCGGGTGACCCAATGGGGCGGTATGAAATATATCCTGAACAACCACCCAAAATTTCAAGTTTTTATCTTCAAAAATACTGGACAATAATTCAATTTGAAATTTTTGTGTGGGGGTTAGGGTTAGTATTTAGTCTGTTGTTTGTAAGACACCGCCAAAATCAATGGCATTTACATAATAGAATAACAGAGAAATGTGGAAATTTAACAGTATTTAGTATTTATCATAGAACTTACCATTACGATCAAGTCTATAAGCTTCACCGTTGTATAGAATATCAATAAAAGTATAACAATCAGCCGCTCTGCAGGTTTGACTACTTTTTCCAACATCGATTCTAAATTCAGTCGTGCCAACTTGAAAGGATACTAATACCATTGGACAATCAGTGCGAAAACTACAAAGTTAAAAAAATATAAAGTAGAAGAAATATGCATGCATCTTAAAAAGTCCCACCAATATTTGTTCTAAAATAAAAAAAAGTATTCCTTCACGATAATGCTTTAAGTAAAATACGTGAAATAATTTGCTGGTAAATAGGCCTCTTTTCATAAAATGCAGAGGTTAAAAAATTAGTTTTTTTCCATAACATAGTTCTATGTAAAAGTTAGTTTATAAAATAACTCTTACTGTGACCCCATTACGAGAAATTGTTGACGATGGACGATTAATTGAGTAGTTGTTTGGGCTATTTCTATCGTTTATTGGATTTAGATAATTCGACGTTTCGACTGTTGATGTCGTCGTCAAGATGGCCCTGAAAAGGGCTGTTCCTTGCCAAACTCATAGTCTGACGCATATACCTTCTCCCAAATTCTTAGCGATTTACTGCGATATAAATTCTGAATATATATGTTGATAACTAAAGTGTTATCAGCTCTAGAAAAATCATCACAATTGAAGCCCTTGCACACGCTCTTACATAAGCAACGCGCATTACTATAAAATCCTAATTTTTGAAAGTAAACTAACACTATTCATCTACTCAAGAACGCTATTGTTTTTACACGATTTCAAAAAGTTAATATCTGCATTTGATAACCCAATTTTTCTAAATAATCTACGACAGCTATTGAACTTCTTTGACAGGGAGGCCATTGTAAATCTGATTAAAGCGGAGATTGTTGTTTATTCTGTTTAATTTTTGAATTTACTGCCCGTCTTCTGTAGTCCCCTATACATAGTTGCCTCTAGTTCTTCTACACTGCTTGCAACAATTTTTAGTCCCCATTCCTTCTTAAGCACCACTGTTATTACTGCGGTTTCAAAGTATGTACAAGTACGACTTAAAATTTTTTCTTTTCTCTTAGAAACTATTGTTCTTTTTTATACAGGGTCGTTAATTCTTCTTCTCCAGTTGTTATTGTCATTCTTCTCACTGTATATTTTCCTCGACATTAAACTGCTCTTTATTCTTATTTAAAGATTTTTGCGTCTATATAGGACTTTCGGTTGAATGGACGTAGTATAAGTTCTAACAATGCATTGTTCCATTCCAAGGGATTTACATGTAGAAGTAACGAAAGCGAAGAAATGAAGAATAGAATTCTGAAAGAATGCGAATGGAAGCTTCCATTGCAATGGAAGCTTCCATTAAGTTCTTTTCCACAGTATGCTGCTCAATTATCCAATAGGTTCGCATTCTTTCAGAATTCTATTCTTCATTTCTTCGCTTTCGTTACTTCTACATGTAAATCTCTTGTAATGGAACTTTTCCTACTGAGCCACCAATTCATGACATTGAAGTATCATTCCTTTGTTACTTCCATTTATTTCTTTTTGCTCTTATTTATAGCAAAAACTAAGAATTTCGCGGCGTTTGGCAATATTTTCAGCAAGCTTTTGAAAAAAATACTTATAAAAAGAATTTGCATTTAGTCATCCATATACAAGCATGCATAATTCATGTTGGTAGAGATTTGTATGAGATTAGAATAGAGAATCCAATCCCTGGATCCCGAATCCCGGGATCCCGAACGGGTTTTGATCCCGTAAATTCCGGGACTGTATTTGGCTAATCTCGGGATTTTCGAGATTGCCAGTTTGCATTCCGTAATCCGTTGCGCCTTGACAATGACCTTACCTAGATTATATTAAGGGCCCTTATTACATAAAGATAAAAAATCAACCTTAGGTACGCCGTACGATAAAAGAACTGCACAAGTACAGCCCAAATAATATGTAACTTATAAGGAGCTTCCCCGCCCGGCATACTTCAATACAATACTGTTAAAGTAATTCCCCAACGGGCCAACAGGGTTAATCACCCGATCACCTCATATGATATATCATAATATTGTTGCCAGGGATTTCCCGTCGGGGATTCCCTGTACGAAAGCATAAATACGCTTATTAGGATTTACTCTTTTCATTTATTATTCTACCAGCGACAGGGTTACGTAGATTACGTCATTTAAATTTAAAAACCAATTATCTGAAAAAGTTATTTTAAATGGCGGGAAACTCTGTTCAACATAACAAAAATCAGTGATACGTCGTCGGCGTGGAGTTATTCTTTAGTTGCGATTTAGTGCTAAATGTAAGCGAAGCCCTGCCATTCTCAAGACTTTGGGTGGATCGACTAAGGGATTACATACACATTAGTCATCAAAATCAGCCGTCACAATTCGAAAGCGTGCTATAAATTACAGTGAAAAAATCAGAAACCAAGTAACCGTAGAATTAAAATATTTGAAAAGTGCAGCTGAAACATTCAGTCTATCTTTCGAAGAGTGGACACCAATGTCCAACAAAGGATACATGGCTGTCAACGTTCATTCTTATAAAAAAATTTGGAGCTTAGGACTCGTTCCTATTCATGGAAGTATGACGGCTGAAAATTGTCTTCGTATATTGAAAGAGCGTCTAAGTAAATTTGATATTTCCCTGGAAGCTGATATCATGACTACTATAACCGATGGACCCAACGTTATGATAAAGGTGGGACAGCTTGTTTGCACTGAACAACAACTGTATCTCGCACATGGTATCAATTTGGCCGTCTGTGATGTGCCTTATAAAATAGAGAATTATTTTCAAGACAGGCAAGAGAGCCCTACCACAGACTCAGATGATAGTATAAATGAACCAGTTGTGACTGCTGACTATATGAACGATAGCGATGATGATGGCAATTTAGAAGACTTAGGCTATCCAGATTCAGGTTTAATCTTAATATCACAAAATGAACTTGCGCGAGAACACATACCAGAGTTAACGAAGGATGAAAACATTAATGAGCTGATAAAGAAAATCCGCAAAGTTGTAGTGTATTTCAAAAGATCGCCATTAAAAAATGAAACAGTACTTCAAAAATATGTGAAGGTTGAACATGCAAAAGAGCCACTTCGTTTGAACTGTAAAACCAAGTAGAATAGCCTTTTAACCATGCTGGAACGATTTTCTCTTTTAAAAACCTGCATTCAAATAGACAGAGACTCTTATAGATCTCAATCATTCAATCCGTTTAGAAGATGCTGATTTTGACTTGAAATAAAATTGTTGATGTGCTGACCCCAACTAAATTAACAGTAGAAGTAATCTGTCGACGAGATGCTAATTTATGCACAGCTGATGCCGCTTTTAAATTTCTTATAAAACAATTGTCTAGCAAAAAGTCAGCACTCGCCAATAAAATGAAAACATCCTTAGTGGAACGTATAAAGCAACGACGAAATTATGATTTAACTGGTGTGTTGAATTATTAACAAGATCCACGAAAAGATGCTCAAAATCAGTTATTATCGGATTTGGAATGGCTTGACTTATTTCCAGTTCCTACGCAGGCTTTAGTGAGGGCGCAAATAAAGAGTATTGTTAAAAGACTAAATAGTCGAGATGACATGGAAGAGGAAGAAAGGTAAGGATCACAAACGGATGATGCGCTAAGGCAACAAACCTCCCAACCCCAATTGACACCAAAGGAAAGTTAGAGCTGGAAATTAATAAGAGCATGGAATCCCCAGATCCTGAAATACAAAATGAATCGGGGTTGGTAAATAGTATTAGACGCGAAATGAGCCTGTTCGAAAATTGAGGATACCGTGAATATCACTTAGAATTAGCATATAAATATCTATTGTTTATTCTTCCAACTAGTTGTATTTTAGAAATTCTAAATAGTTTTTTGTATTGTCTTTTTTATTCCTCATTTTAGTATAGTGTGTATTGTGTTGCGCAACAATTTTAATAAATAATTTTTAAGAAATTACTTAAGATTTTTTTCATTTGAGCCCAATTAGAAACCACATAGTCTAATCTCGAGATTCCGGGATTACGTTTCAAAATTCCCGTAATCCCGGGATAGAATAACATGTTCGGGATTGTATTCTCTAGACTAGAAGTTTGTTTCTATTTTAACACCCTAAAACTGCTTATTATCGCCAGTAGAAGTTCGATTATCAATATTCTCCGTCACCTAAATTCTCTTACTAAACAGTAGTAAACATATTATTCATGTATTAGAAAAAATAAAAGTCCTTTAACTATAAAGTAACCAACTATTAGATGAACAAAAAAAAAACTGATTCCACTGATAATTATAAAATATGCAGTAGTCAACTTGTCTATAAGTTTTAGGATAAAAGCGATTAGATGAAAACATCCATTTACGTAAAATACCATACTATCGAATATCGAAGAATTATTAGTAACACTTGCATGATTGTAAGTAACAAAATAATGGAAACCCGGAAGAGATTGCTTTGTTATTAAATGATAGCTACTGCTGAAGATGATAAAAATGTTGTTTTACATACGCAAATAGTTTAGTATATACATACTTGGTCAGTGAGAAGTGCTCTGTTAATAAAGTGTTTAATAATATTCAGTGCTTATTTTACCTAAATCCATGATCGTCAAACGTTTTCAGGTTGTAGCTTCCCCAGGCAATACAAGTGGATATTATCTAAACAAAAGAAAAAATTATAGAAACTTTCTTAACCGTACTAATGTAAATTCACTAATATTTGGTGTTTACATTAAAACTTAAATATTCATTCTCAATATTTCGCCCTTTATTAATGAATTCATCAGGAGATGCTACAAAATTGCAATACACTGTACTCTTATACTAATATATTCAAAAAGAAAACTTACAGCTAGAATTAAGCGTCGGCAGTCTTATTTATTAATTTACACATAATTGTACCTAGCAACTCACAAATAAAAACCTGGCATTTCATTTTTAGAACAACAACTAAAACTGTAATATTTAAATTTGAACCTTCTGCATAATATTTATGTGAAAATAAATCTATACTAATTTCTACTGTGGGTCCTTATCCGGTTATAAGAAATAGAGGCGGTAAGAAGAAAAAGGTCTATATACAAAAATCTGTCTACATACATTATGTTTTTATAACTAAAATAAATTTCCCGGTTGCAGTCTTATGCACAACATATTCAAAATATTAAAAAAGACTATTTATTGTCTGTTTAATAAATTTGAATAAATTACACTTAAACTATTGGTGTCCGTTTTAAAATTCAACGTACTTTTTTTTTTCTTAATGTGTATAATTTCATGTACTAGTCTGTTTTTCCTTTTCCAAAATTTGAACATCGTCATAATTAAAATTTTGATTATGATTATTAAAACGTGATGACAAAGCACAAGAATTTTTCCAATTCTGCAATCACTCTTTCGTTGACTAATCCATTGTTTGAATAGATGCGACGTTTGTCCTATATAGCAATACCCACACGACCTCAGAACCGCAGAAAACACGAAACAACATATAGGAAATACGTTGTTCAACTTGCACGAGAACAATATAACTGGAAACTTAAGGCAGTTTATACAGAGAAGGTTGAGAATGTGCATAGAGCAGAATGGAAACATATTCGAGCATTATATGAATTAAGATTAATTTATTATTAAGAAATCAAAAACTGTGCATAATAATAATTTTATATTACGCATTATGTATGTAGCTATGTTAGATGTACTGAATATTGAATAGTATTAAAGATATTTCCCATGAAAGTGGAATATCATATAAAATACTGCAAATAAGTATTCCGTTATTGGTACCATTTTGAAGGTAATTCTACAGGGAATTTACTGATAATATCGAGAAATATAGGTTGCATTTAAGAAAATCGAGAGAGATTTGAATTTTGATAAATATAGCACGGCCTATTTAACACCTTGTATATATTTTTACATTAAACCATCTTGAAGCATATCAAGAGTTAGACCCAAAATTGATATCGAAAAAATAATTCGATGCATGATATCCATCTTCAGTCTAAGTCTTCTAACGTCAGAAGCTGCAACTGTAACATTTTTGACAAAAATTCCAATATAACCAAAACTAGTTGTCGGAAGTACACATAACAAAGTATAAATGCAAAGGTAATTAAGGTGGCTACCGAAATAATTTCTAAAAAAATATAGCAATCCATTTAAACTGAAAAATCTGAAGATGCGGGAATTTGTAACACCCTGCATATTAGTTAATAATTTCATAATATCCGCTGTGATATACTATATACGTACAGAAAATCTCACTTTCCTATCTTTGCTAGTTTTCACGCCAAACTCCGGCGACACTATTGACGCATCTGGTATTATTCGAACCAATGGTATAGTTGTAAATGATTATACTACTGCTCTTAGAATACGGTGACACCTTTTATATTTTTATAATCGACCACTAGATGGTGCTTTTTACATATGTAATCACTATATTCTTAAAGTTTGATATTTGTCAATGAGAAATCCGCGATAGCTTAGAAATTGAGTCAGTAGTTTGTTGACAGTGATAGTTTTAAGACAGTGAGTTTGTAAAATAATGGAAATTACTCGTGAAGGTTTTCGCTGGATGATTTTTTACGATTATAAAAAAGGCCTAACTCCACAAGAATGTATTTTATCGCTTCGGTCAACTTTTGGTTATGAAGCACCATCAGAGAAGACAGTTTACAACTGATTTGCAGAATTTCCTCATGGTCGTGCCTCAGGGCGTACGTAAAGGTCGAACAAATACTGTTGTGATTACAAAAATACATCGATTCTCTGCGGAAAATGGTAGAACAGATCGACATGTGACTTACAGGGAGGTAGAAGCATCACTTGGCATATCGCAGACTGCCATTCATTCGATTTTACATGAAAACTTATTTGTAAAAAAATATGTTCCAGATGGATTCCACATAACTTGACCGAATTGAAACTTGATTGAATTATATGTTATTATTTAATCGTTGTCCTGCATATTATTTATCACACTGATAAACCTGCTGTATAAATGGAACTGCTTCGGCAATAACGTAACCTCCGGGACCAGGTGACATTACATGGCGATCCTGCCCACTTCTGATATTACATGGCGATCCTACCTTTAGTTAGATGATCAGATATTACATGGTGATCCTGCCATCCCATCATCTGATATTACATGGTGATCCTACCTCTAGTTAGATGATCAGACATTACATGGTAATCCTGCCATCCCATCATCTGACATTATATGGCGATCCTGTCAACTTCTGACATTACATGGCGATCCTGCCAACTTCTGACATTACAGATGATTTTTTACGATTATAAAAAAGGCCTAACTCCAAAGAATGCATTATATCGCTTCGGTGAACTTTTGGTAATGAAGCACCATCAGAGAAGACAGTTTACAAATGATTTGCAGAATTTCGTCATGATCGTGCCACAGTGAGTGATGAATCACGTAAAGGTCGACCAAAAACTGTTATTCCAAAAAACATCGATGCTTTGCGGAAAATGATAGAACACGATCGACATGTGACTTACAGTGAGGTAGAGGCATCTCTTGGCATATCGCAGACTGCAATTTATTCGATTTTACATGAACAATTATTTGTAAAATAAATATGTTCCAGATGGATTCCACATAACTTGACCGAAGCACAGAAAGCAGCTCGTGTCAATTGGTGTAAAGAGATGCGCGAAAAATTTGACGTAGGAGCCGCAAAATCCGTATACAACATCGTCACAGGTGACGAAATATGGATATATACGTATGAGCCGGATACCAAGCAACAATCTACTGTATGGGTGTTCCAAGACGAACCGAACCCCACAAAAGTTGTTCGTGCTAGGAGCACTTCCAAGAAAATGATCGCTTGTTTCTTCGGCTGTACAGGCCACATCGCAACAATTCCTTTAGATGATCGAAAAACTGTTAACGCTGAATGGTATACAGTAATTTATTTGCCAAAGGTTATAGACGAAATCAGGAAGAACAACCGAAATCGTCGCATTATTCTTCATCACGACAATGCGAATTCCCATACAGCACGTCTAACTATTTAACTATTAACTATTTAGTTAACTATTTAAAGGAGAAAAGTGTTGAAATAATGTCTCACTGTCCATATTCACCTGGCTTGTCGCCAAATGATTTCTTTTTGTTCCCAACTGTGAAACAAAAATGCGTGGACAGCCATTTTCAACACCTCAAAAAGCAGTAAAACCCTTGAAAACCATGTTTCTGAGAGTGGAAAAATTGTTTTTCTATTTTGCGTTCGAAATGAACTCATTATGAAACCCAAAACAGTATCGAAATGAGCTTCATTTCGATACACTTTTTTTCATTTTTCAATGTTGACCTTGTTCGAATACAGAAATAAATATCATTGCTGTCATTTGATTTTAAGAATTTATGTACATTTGACAGATATGATATATGTCCGTATTTTACACAAACAACGTATGTTGTATACAATTAACAACAACATATATATGTTTCTATGTCACTAATGTTAAATTTTTAAATGAAATATCAAGTAATGTTAACGAAAATTAATAAATAATATGTAATATAATATACTTTGCGGATAGCAAGATTTAAATTTGAAAATGTCAAGTATCAATGTGACCAACTGCATGCTTTATATAAAAATTAAACTCTGAACTTTCAAATTAAATAATTCCAATTTAAGCAATTTATTAATGTAAAAAACGCAAAATAGAAAAAATAGTATAAAAAACTCGTTTCATAAGGCCTTTTGCCGCACTCGCTCTTTAGAAAACTCGCCGCTATCGCGGCTCGTTTTCTAAACTGATCTCGTGCGGCAAAATGGTGCCTTATGAAACTTGTTTTTTAATATACTATTTCAGAACTGGTTCGTATGCATGCAAAAGTGTATAGACTATATAGGCGAATATTTTGACAAGCAATAAAATAGTTTGTTCCCGAAAATTTTGTTTTCTTCCCAGATTTTGTAAAAATATAAAAAGTGGCCCTCATTTATAACGACAGCAGACTTATTTATATTCAGAAAAACTTTTTAAATTTACTTTAGTATTGAATGACGTTAATAGTAGATCAAAACACAAGTTTTATAAGAAACCATTTTGTGGCACGAGTTCAGTTTAGAAAACGAACAGCGATAGCGGCGAGTTTTTTAAAGAACGAGGCCACACAAAAGGCCTTATGAAACGAGTTTTTTATACTATTTTTTCTATTTTGCATTTTTCACATTAATAAATTGAAATTATTTAATTCAGAAATTCAGAAAGTCGAGTTTTATTTTTATATAAAGTATGCAGTTGGTCACATTGATAATTGGACATTTTTTAATTTGAAGGTTACTACCCGGAAAATATTATTTCTTTATTTTCGTCAACATTACTTGATATTTTATTTAAAAATATAAATGTAAATGGGATTTAAGTAAAACACTTATACTAATTTCCAGTATATATTACACTTTATTATATATTAATAAATGGATGACATGTTTCGCTACGATGTAGTTTCTTCGGATCTTATATTACTACTGAACACGCTCTTCACAAATGTATGGCTTTTTTCTAAACTATTTCAATGGGTTGCACTTGTCTACATTAGAATCGTCTCTTACCGATATATCGTCTAAAATTACTGTTATTTTAATATTTAATGAAACCAGTTTAAAAGTGGGGAATTATTAAGGTCTAATTGGTCATTTAACAATATATCTGCATATTTAAGTTTATTTATTTCTAAGGATTCCAGTAAATTTAACTTTAATCCTTTTTGTTGTGACTGTAAAATTTCGAAATCTTTATTGAAACTATGATTATTTTCCAACAAATGAATTGCATAATTGGAATCTGTCTTTTTGTTAATAAAACTTTTAAAATGTTCCTGTATTCTTTTCTCAAAGCTCCTACCAGTTTGGCCTATGTATGTTTTAGGGCACTCTTTACATATTAGTTTGTATACTCCGGATTTACTACTTTTGCTTGTCTTGGATTTATTATTTTTTTTATGAATTTCCCTAAAGAATTATTAGTTTTATAAGCTACCTTTATATCTGTTTTTCGTAAAATTTTTCCTATTTTTTCACTTATCGGTCCTATGTATGTTAATAATTTATAATTTCTTGGTTTATCTTTTATTATTGGGTACACATTTTCTATTGCTTTCCTATATTTCTTTTTTCTTAAAATTGAATCTACTATATTTGGGTTATATCCATTATTTTGCGCTATTTGTTTAATGATATTTAATTCTTTAAAGAAGTTTTCATTATTTAAAGGTACTGATATTAATCTGTGTATCATACAATGGAATGATGCTAGTTTTTGACTTACCGGGTGACAGTAAGATATATTCATGTAATGATGGCCTAATAATGGGCAACCCATTGAGTCCGCTATTATCAGAGATTTTTATGGATAATTTAGAAAGTCAAATTAAAGAACATCCCAATTTTAAATATTTTATATACTGGCACAGATATGTAGATGACGTATTAGCTTGTTTCAGAGGCACAGATAGACAATTAAACCAATTTTTTGAACACATAAATAATCTACACCAAAACATTAATTTCACCATAGAAAAAGAATCAGATCAAAGTATAAACTTCTTGGACCTTACAATTTCTAGACAAAATAATAAACATGTCTTTTCAATATATCACAAACCCTCGCACACAGATGTTATCATTCACAATAGTTCCTGTCACCCGGTAAGTCAAAAACTAGCATCATTCCATTGTATGATACACAGATTAATATCAGTACCTTTAAATAATGAAAACTTCTTTAAAGAATTAAATATCATTAAACAAATAGCGCAAAATAATGGATATAACCCAAATATAGTAGATTCAATTTTAAGAAAAAAGAAATATAGGAAAGCAATAGAAAATGTGTACCCAATAATAAAAGATAAACCAAGCAATTATAAATTATTAACATACATAGGACCGATAAGTGAAAAAATAGGAAAAATTTTACGAAAAACAGATATAAAGGTAGCTTATAAAACTAATAATTCTTTAGGGAAATTCATAAAAAAAATAATAAATCCAAGACAAGCAAAAGTAATAAATCCGGAGTATACAAACTAATATGTAAAGAGTGCCCTAAAACATACATAGGCCAAACTGGTAGGAGCTTTGAGAAAAGAATACAGGAACATTTTAAAAGTTTTATTAACAAAAAGACAGATTCCAATTATGCAATTCATTTGTTGGAAAATAATCATAGTTTCAATAAAGATTTCGAAATTTTACAGTCACAACAAAAAGGATTAAAGTTAAATTTACTGGAATCCTTAGAAATAAATAAACTTAAATATGCAGATATATTGTTAAATGACCAATTAGACCTTAATAATTCCCCACTTTTAAACTGGTTTCATTAAATATTAAAATAACAGTAATTTTAGACGATATATCGGTAAGAGACGATTCTAATGTAGACAAGTGCAACCCATTGAAATAGTTTAGAAAAAAGCCATACATTTGTGAAGAGCGTGTTCAGTAGTAATATAAGATCCGAAGAAGCTACATCGTAGCGAAACATGTCATCCATTTATTAATATATAATAAAGTGTAATATATACTGGAAATTAGTATAAGTGTTTTACTTAAATCCCATTTACATATAATGGATTTCCAGCAAGTATCGGCCGATTCAATTAAATTTATTAAAGAAGCTTCTATAAGTTTCCTGGCCCCATTGTATTTTAAATTACTACTCAAATGTGCAAAGTGTTCTCAGAATCTATGGTTTTTTGACCAGTGTTCCAAGAAGGGTGTGTTCCCGAATTACATGAAACTGAAAACGAACAATAGCAGTAGACCGGCATATTTAGGTCACAAGAAGGGACTTGAAAAATGGCTTACCGAAGACAAGAAAACACAATTCAAGAAGAGAGGAAATTTACACATATATTTAAAGGTTGTTCATACAGAATTGTTATATAAATTAAATTATGTAGAATTTATTATGTTAGATAGTAATACTAGAGAAAAAGTAAACTCAATAATTAACAAAAAATACATTAAACAAAAACATAAACTAGAATATTTGATTACTAATAATAAAAAAAGAAATGTGAGCAAAAACATAAGTCATTTTTCAAATCATCAATTCTCACACAAATTTAAAAATTTAACCTCAGTAGAGTTTTCTAACAAAGAAAAACGTTTATTGGAAAAAGGTTTCAAATATAATTTACAGCCGAAACAATCAGCCTCAGAATTAGACAATATAGCAATAGATACAGAAATTGCATTAAAAAATACATTGCATAACACAGATAAAAAATATGTAGTATCAAATTTTTTAAAAGCTGAATCTTCCGTAAATTCGAGTCCAAATCATGAAATGTTTACATTAAAATCAATAATAAACAAATCAAACAGCAATAATATTATTTTCACAAAAGCAGATAAAGGAAATACAGTTATAGCATTAAGCAAAAACGATTATATTAATAAAACTATGCAATTTTTAGACCCATCAAAATATAAATTGTTAAAATCAGATCCCACAGTGAAATTTCAATCTTCAGTTAAGAAGTGCATACAGAATTGTAAAAGTTTATTTAATGATAAGGAGGAAGGTAAACTTATCAATATGAATCCACAAGCTCCAAAATTATATTCATTAACCAAACTTCATAAAAAAGATAATCCTATCAGACCAGTCGTGTCGTTTGTCACAGCTCCTTCATATAAATTATCCAAAAAAATCTTAGAACATATTAGAGAAAATACTAAATTTTCAGCGAAATTTACAATTAAAAATTCATTAGAGCTAGTTAACAAAATAAAAGATATTAAACTTCCAGACAATGCCAAGCTAATATCATTCGACATTACTAATTTATTCCCAAGTATCCCGATAAAAGACACCATTAATTTGGTGGAGAATTTGTTAGCAATTCAAAATGTTAATATAGTTAAAAAATTAGATATCATAAGTTCTCTTAAAACTATCTGTTTAGATCAAAACTATTTTCAATTTGACAGTAAGATATATTCATGTAATGATGGCCTAATAATGGGCAACCCATTGAGTCCGCTATTATCAGAGATTTTTATGGATAATTTAGAAAGTCAAATTAAAGAACATCCCAATTTTAAATATTTTATATACTGGCACAGATATGTAGATGACGTATTAGCTTGTTTCAGAGGCACAGATAGACAATTAAACCAATTTTTTGAACACATAAATAATCTACACCAAAACATTAATTTCACCATAGAAAAAGAATCAGATCAAAGTATAAACTTCTTGGACCTTACAATTTCTAGACAAAATAATAAACATGTCTTTTCAATATATCACAAACCCTCACACACAGATGTTATCATTCACAATAGTTCCTGTCACCCGGTAAGTCAAAAACTAGCATCATTCCATTGTATGATACACAGATTAATATCAGTACCTTTAAATAATGAAAACTTCTTTAAAGAATTAAATATCATTAAACAAATAGCGCAAAATAATGGATATAACCCAAATATAGTAGATTCAATTTTAAGAAAAAAGAAATATAGGAAAGCAATAGAAAATGTGTACCCAATAATAAAAGATAAACCAAGCAATTATAAATTATTAACATACATAGGACCGATAAGTGAAAAAATAGGAAAAATTTTACGAAAAACAGATATAAAGGTAGCTTATAAAACTAATAATTCTTTAGGGAAATTCATAAAAAATAATAAATCGAAGACAAGCAAAAGTAATAAATCCGGAGTATACAAACTAATATGTAAAGAGTGCCCTAAAACATACATAGGCCAAACTGGTAGGAGCTTCGAGAAAAGAATACAGGAACATTTTAAAAGTTTTATTAACAAAAAGACAGATTCCAATTATGCAATTCATTTGTTGGAAAATAATCATAGTTTCAATAAAGATTTCGAAATTTTACAGTCACAACAAAAAGGATTAAAGTTAAATTTACTGGAATCCTTAGAAATAAATAAACTTAAATATGCAGATATATTGTTAAATGACCAATTAGACCTTAATAATTCCCCACTTTTAAACTGGTTTCATTAAATATTAAAATAACAGTAATTTTAGACGATATATCGGTAAGAGACGATTCTAATGTAGACAAGTGCAACCCATTGAAATAGTTTAGAAAAAAGCCATACATTTGTGAAGAGCGTGTTCAGTAGTAATATAAGATCCGAAGAAGCTACATCGTAGCGAAACATGTCATCCATTTATTAATATATAATAAAGTGTAATATATACTGGAAATTAGTATAAGTGTTTTACTTAAATCCCATTTACATATAATGGATTTCCAGCAAGTATCGGCCGATTCAATTAAATTTAAAAATATAAATATGAGTGACATAGAAACTAATATATCTTGTTATCATTTGTATACAATATACGTTGTTTGTGTAGAATTTTTCTTTTCTACGTATATCATTTCTGTCAAATGTACTTGAACTTTCAAACTTAAATGACAGCGATAAGATATTTATTTCTGTGTTCGAACAATGCCAACATTGAAAAATGACAAAAAACCGTATCAAAATGAAACTCATTTCGATACTGTTTTTGGTTTCATAATGAGTTCATTATGAACGCAAAATAGAAAACTTTATTTTAAATAAATAAAGCAATGTGTGAGATACAAAAATACAAAATATGTACTTACAGTTTGCTGCTTGATATTGTAACCTATAAAGAAAAAATTAAACTTAGAACAATGTAATTTAATTATAATAAATTAAAAAATAAGAAACTAACTTACTGTTGTTTCCACATTGTCCGTGAGAAGATTCTACATTGAATAAAAAATAAAATATAATTATATAAATAAACGAAGCCAACATTATGACCTTTAAGTCTCACAGCATCCTATCGTACATGTATATAATAGTTACATTGGGTATAAAAATGTTTATATATGCGAACGATATCAGAAATCATTGACCCCAGAAGACTATTATATCTTTTTAATATTTATTATTTGAATCATATATATCATCATAATATTATCATAATATTTGTTAGTACGTGATTTTAAAAACGAAGTAATGGAAAAACCTATATCAAGGATTTGGAACCACAGAAAGGTATTTTAATATTGAAATCCATTCTAAATGATTATTATAACCATAACATTTATTTATTTATTTTTCTTTTGAAATTGTACAAACAGTTGAATACACCACCAATTTTAATAATGTCGAATATTAAAATTATTTTACACACTTCGTATGATATAATGTGATGCTTATTTCATGATATATACCAAAGGAGGATTTTTAGAGAGATTCGCCTGAACTGTAGTTCTTTGCTCCTACGAGAAACGTTTTTTGAGTTCGAAAAATGAGGGGGTTGGATGGTAGTGGAATATCTCTTTTTATGTCATAACGTGTCCAGAGACTCATTATTAGAGCAGACCAATTTCCGTGCGCGCCATGTGCGCCGATGTGAGGATGATTGTATTGCATCAGAACTAATAAAAAGCATTCAGTATATGTTTGGTACTTGCTTAGACTGCATGTAAGTGTAAGCATACGTAATAAAATGTCGTCTCCACATAGATCGAGAAAACGACCGTTGTCAGACGACGTGAATAAGTTTATTATGGATTTCCTGAACTTAATATACGATGACTAAAAAATTAAATATTTAGTGTGGAATACATATCTAATGCGTTGGTCAAAAACACATTGTAAAGAACATGTAAGCAGTTCGTAGCACAATAATAACAAAATTAATCGACAACAGTTTATACATGAACTATGTGTAACTATGATTGTATGTACACTGCCGTTTACCTTGTTAAGTAATGATTCATTTATTTCATTTTGGAATAAATACGAGAATCAAACATTACCGAGCACGACAACGTTACGAAGGAATTTACCATCGGTACGTAAACAGGTTGAAAATAAAATCCAAGCCGAACTGAAAAACAAAAAACTGTGGTTATTTGTGGACGAAACAACTGACAGCAAAAAAACAATCTGTAGTTAATGTGATGGGGCGTAATATGGAATCACATCAACCAACGTCTTCAATTTTATTAGCATCCAGGCGACTAGAACAATGTAATGCCGAAAAAATTTCAGAGGTGCTATTAGATACTTTGGAAAAATTTAAACTTTCGAAAGACCAAGTATTAATGTTTATGACCGATGGTGCCGCAGCCATGTGTTCTGTAGGCCGGTCTCTTAGAAAATATTGTCCTAACTTGTTACATATTACTTGTAAACTCCATGCTCTACACCTTATGGCAGAACAGGTTCCTAGATGTTATCCAGAGGTAGATGCTTTAATATCGAGTAACAAAGACAGTATTCCTGAAATCTCCAAAACGTAATCGGAAATTTCACGAATTGTGTTTCCATACCCCTGAGCCACCACAGCCGATTATGACACGTTGGGGTACATGATTACGGGCGGGGCTTTACTATCATGAACATTTTGAAAAAATTAAGGACGTGGCTTTATCATTCGATCCGAAAGAAAGTGCAGCTATCAATACAAGCCAGAAAAAATTTCAAGATGCCCAGATTAAAATGGATTTACAAAGTATTCGTGAGAATTACTTGGGACCAGAAGAAGCAATAACAACATTAGAAAATTCGTCGCTGTCGTTAGAGGAATCACTGCAAATCGTTAAAGATGTTCACGCACAACTGTGTGCTGTAGAAGACGCAAAAAGTGAAAGTGTTCTAATTAAATTTGAAAGTGTTTTAGACAGAAATGCAGATTTTGACACCTTAACACGTATTTGTGAGGGCACGTCTACAGATGCGTTAAGTTGCTTAAAAAAGTATTTTGATTATGCAAATATGCAAAATATATCACTATATAATATAAACATATTTTTTTCCACACGGCGGACATGTTTTTTGAGAAATAACCTTAGACACGCACCTGATGTTGAAAATATACAATCGAGTTTCTCCAGTTTGTCAATCCTTGGAAGACGCTTGTGTTTTTTTAAATCCTATGTCGTGCACACAATCACTGATTTCATGCATTTTATAGGTACATGCAACGCTGCTATAATATGTACTATTCTTATTTTTCGTGTGTTTATGCATATTACTTTAATAGCAGAAAACCAAATGTATATTTAATTATTTCTGATAGAATAAATGTCTCTACTTCTATACTTATATCGGTAATAAGTAGAGCTGAGGATGTTTGCGGTATAACCATGGTTATATCATATAACCATAGTAATTTACTATGGTTACATGATATAACCATGGTTATACCGCAAACATCCTCAGCTCTAGTAATAAGCTCATGTTGCGTCCTTATTCTATCGCATATTATAATATATTACGAATTACACTCCCATACCGGCGCTCATGGCGCGCACGGAAATTGGTCTGCTCTACTCATTATTAATATAATTATAAAGTTTTATCATAATTGCGTCAGTAGTATTTGAACTATCATCGACCAATCAACTCAATCGGGAAGAAAGTGTGAAATATGGAGAAAATCGAGATTGCCTCGTCATAAAGTTCCTTACAAAGCAAGGGAAAGTCTGTTCAAACCATACTGAAGGAGATGTCATCGGCTTACGGGAGAAACTATGGCTTATAAGTGGTACAGTCTCTTTAGGCAAGGTAGGGGCGGGGCAACCTATTGAAGATATCATTCCAGAAATTGTTCGAAAAGTCGAAAAATTAGGCATACTTCTGTGTCCGAATATGGTGTACTGAAGAGCTGTAACAACAGTGAAATACCGGTATCTGCACGTTTCGGGACTGATGTGGCTTTCATACATTTTTCATTATCCTCACAACCTGGATGATTGAGGTCGCGACGTGTTGCGTCTACATCCTTCCGAAGGAGCAATCTTGTCAGATTGTAAAATCAACGCAACAAATTAAGCGACAATTGCATGTGACATGATATTTTAATAATTATCAAGTCTCACATGCATTAAGTTCAATATGATTCGTATATATACATGTAGCATATAAATGAAAGTCATGCTTGTGTCGGAATATCGTGTACTGAAGATCTGTAAAAACAGTGAAATACCGGTATCTGCACGTTTCGGGGCAGATGTGCTTCCATACATTTTTCAGTTGTTTATTGCCCCCCCCCCAAAAAAAAAACAGAGGACTCTTGACTTCAAAATGCTTCTTGCACGAACAGCTTCTTTTTGGGTTTGGCTCGCCTTGAAACATCCACACTCAACTGATGTTTGATTTTGGGCTCATACACATAGATCCTAGATTCGTCACCTATGTAGGTGTTATATACGAATTGAGCATCACGATTGTATTTTTTAAGCATCTATTTGCGTCAATCGACATCAGCATTTTTTTGAGCGATTGCCAAATTGTGAAGGATTAAATGCGAACAAATATCTTTAATGGTTAAATGTTCATGCAATATCTTGTATCTGCTTGTCATACTAATGACTAGACTTCGCATAATAAAACATTTGCATAAGTGCTTATGCAAATGCATATTTTAGTTGTTGTTATGTCTAAGTGTATATTTTGAACATTTTTCATTCTAAATGCATATTTTATCATTTTTCAGCCAAGTGTTATTTTAAAGCAGTCTATGACTTCACAAAAATATTTAATGTTCTTATTAGTGTAATTACGTTGCGATTTCTGTTGTTTGTATGTTTGCCGTACTATTTCTTAAAACTTTTCAGCACTAAGACGTTTCGAATATTTGTAAAATAACATCCATTAACTGACTACCAAACCAACGACACTTTATAGCAGACAATTAAGTAATCTTCTAAACCATTTAATAGATACGTAAAGTGAATAGCAAGTTAAAACTGTATTAACCATAAACAACCAAAATAAGAGAAATTAATTATATAAGCCATATAAGCGCGAAATCTGGACCAGTAAAATCTAAAACAACAAGAATATCAGCAACAGGAAGTAAACAAACATTATAAAATACAGATAAATCAATTAATGTAGTAATATTACTATGTAAGCAAAACAACAAAAGCATATAAGAGACGCATGCTCAATGACGTTAACGTGGATGTATGACAGGCATACGAGTGAAAGCAAACGACAAGAGGACACCATATGCACAAACAAGGGAAGAAAGAGAAAGAAAACACTACGGGATAAAGAGTACTACGTAGAAAATTTTCCAAGTAAAGCTAGCAAGACTGGTCGCGAAATCGACGCTGTTCTTGGAAGATAAGACTAAAGCTTCAATATTCCACAATAAAAAATATAAAAAATTACAACAAAAGGGAAAAATATATAGACAGGAAGACAACGCATAGAGATGAAAAATTAAAATTATCCATGATAAATAAAAATACACAGGGATGGAAATATTAAATAATTATGGCAATTAGAGAAAATAGAAATAAATTATTTGGAGTAGGAACTTAATTCTCAGAAGAAAGGAACGCTGCGCATAAAAGCGCAAAAACACCGCAAATAGGGATTCACTCATATATTTTCGAACCCATCAATTTAACTTCGAAGTTCATTGCGCTACTCTCATTTCAAAATTTTTATTTTAGATATAGTCAATAATCTCTAAAGTTTTGAGCCTATTGGCATTCTATTTAGTTAAGAATCAATGATGCCTTTTTCAAGGAATATAAAACACGAAATAATTATCTTTATAATACAAAGTTATTTTTAATAATATAAAATATTATTAAAAATCTGGTGTGAAGAACACAAATACAGGTTCACGATTAATATTTTTGTGAACGTGTCCGAACATATCTCTCCCCAGAGACGTAGATACGTATTTCGCCTTTCTACAGGCTTATCGGTACGCCCCTGCTGGAGAAAGAATATTTCCAGACACATTCACAAAAATATTAATAGTGAACATGTATTTGTGTTCTTCACACCAGATTTTTAATAATATTTTATATTATTAAAAATACCTTTGTATTATACAAAACTGGTGGGGTTTACCTACTCATGTATGTTTCAATTATTCTGATAAATTATTTTTATATATATATATATATTGTATATATATATTGAGGCATTGCAAGAAGGAGTCGTTCTCTGAAAGAAACAAAGAATATATGTAAACATAATGTTTATACCATAATATTTATATCTACTTTGTACGTTAATATCAAGAAGGGGAAAGATTGATTCAAAGAATAAATACGTTATTTTGACGACAAATTCACCTTGAAATAATTAACTTATTTTTCTAATTTTTTTATTATAATGTTTATATTCATTTTTCTTTCAAATTCATATTTAACGCGTGTTTATTCAAACAAATGTAACGTATTTATTTTCAAATGCATTTGAACGATGAAGCCCCGCCCACAATGTCAACGGTGCAATAACCCGAGAAAAAAACAATATTAACGGAGTGTTTGTAAACACATAAAACATATGTTATGCAACTAAAAGTATCTTATAAATCGAATTGTAATTTTTTTAACTATTTTACACTGTAAAATTGTCTAATTTAATAATATTAACAAATTTAATGCAAGTAAAGAATGGGGCGATTTAGCGGAAAGTTATGCAATTAAAAACAAGTGAAAAAGCAAGCGTCGGTAATTAGTCGTCACAGTGAGAGGTCACGTTTTTTTGTGCTCCGTAATAATTATAATAATTAAGCAAAATTATTAAGTGCAAGAGATTTTTAATATTACAAAACGTTTCACCTACCTACCAACCACCTGTGGACAAAATTTAAGAGCCGCCGACCAAATAGTCCGAGATTTACGAATTTTTAAAGATTTTTACCGCCATAAAAATCTCACCGTAGCTTGACCACCATTGTCGAACGATCGAAATCGGTCATTCGCTCTAGACGCCGTCGGACTTGGAGATTTCAACAAATTTCAAGTTATCCCGAGGGACCGTAGCAGAAACATTCTCCCGTTTCCCGTTGTGAAGACGTCTCCAGAACACAGGCGCAAGAAGCAACGGAGATCATATACGAAGATTCAGGTTTTTGCTAATTTTAACAAACTCTCCCGCGCCATTTTTACTTGCGCATGTACATTTCTAGAACTTCACTTTGTTATTCCATAACTAACTATTTATATTACTTTCACCGATATTTTACCACTGTAATCTTTAGTCAACTTATTTAAATATTGGCATCTACTATTTGTATTTGTAAAACTTGATGCCATGTCACTGTTATAAACTATTTTACTAAGACAACACATTATTGCACCTGTCTTACACCATATTTTTATACTGTACGAATGCCAACCGTCGAGTGTGTCTCGCTGAATATTACTTGTGTGTCACGAAATTACCAATATAAATTTCTCAAACTTTGCCAAACTCGTTTATCCCTAATAAAGTTAATTGTCAATATTTTACTTTGTTTTTTTTATATACTTGAGATATTGTTCCGTTCCTAACTTAACAAATTACGTAAATAAAGTAAAAGTGGAAAGAAGTGAACCTACTTTAGCCCTGAAGAGAGAAAGAAGCTAGCCGAAGAGAATAAAACAGATAAGTATTGAATGAGCCCGATTCGAATTTTACATGTTTTTGTGACTTTCATTCATTTTAATTATACCGTACGTAGAAACAATTTTATTTATCAACATATTCGTAACAGTACATTTATCATAAAACAAACCATTACATGTTTTTTATTATATAAAACTATATAAAAACATAACATTTGGAGCCCAACGTTTTGGGGCAATCTAAATCGTATGTCGATATCAAGATTACATTATATTAATCAATAATAAACATTTTATATATATATTAACGACGGTGACACATAACATTTGGCACCCGAACGTTTTGGGGCGTACCTCTACTCCACATTTCAATAAAAAGTCACTCTATTGTCAAAAATATTAAGAAGGAACATTTTCTCAAGTAGCAAAGTTTCGTGGCACAAAGAATCAATAAATAAACCATAAAAATAAAAACAAAACCATGGAGAACCGTTGTATTCGCATTTACCATATTATACTATTTGTTTATGTATTTGTTGTTTTGTCTTTGTGGAACTTCAGAGAGAGAACACAGTTTTGCATCTCAGGGGATTGCTGTATTCGAGACCATCGGTAAGATATTCAAAAGGTTGTTACAGGGAAATATTAAAGTGCAGACTCATATTTCTTTTATATACATATATTTTTGTTATTTGTCATTGCATTTACGTGTGTAAATTAAATCTAACAACACTATAAACAACAATATTTTACAACAAACATATTTACAATATCATTACAACTATCTGTACAAATACTAACATAATTTACAAACTAATTAACTATACTCTAAAATGGATACTAGACACAGAGCTAAGACCCCGAAAGACGCAGTAGAAGAAGACCGGAGTGAACAGGGGGACATTCCAATACCGCAACCGTCCGTTTCAGGGGAAGCCAGTATTTCGCCTGACAGTAAATTCATGGACATGTTTAACATGTTAATGGCACAAATGCAAGAAATAAACAATTCAAATAAAGAATTAAAGAACAAATTAGACACCAACAACCAAGAATTAAATACCAAATTAGATAACACTAACAACAAACTGGATACTAATAACCGCGAACTAAAACAAGACATAAACAATTCAAATAAAGATTTAAATGCCAAATTAGACAACAACAGCCAAGAATTAAAACAAGATTTAAATAACTTAAATAACGAACTTACAACGAGATTAGAAGTTAACCTTATTAACATAAATGAAAAAATAGAATTAAACAACGCTAACATAGAAATGAAACTTAATACATTCAAGGGGGATATCGACGTACAAATCGCAGAAATCACCGCCACCCAAAAGGCCATGGAACAAAATGAATTGAAGTATCTCCTGAAACTAGATGAGACCGTTAAATCACAAAATTTACAGTGGGCACAACAACTAGAAACTTCAACCACACAAATTTACGAAATAATTGAATCGAAAATTAATACCGCGAATAAAGAACTTCACAAAGATTTAAATAAAATAATACTCGAAAATAATTGTACGTTAGATACAAAATTAACAACATATAATCAAATAAATGAGGAACAGACCCAACTATTAAGACGCGAACTTAATACACAGATTAATGAAAATAAAGAAATATATAATCAAGAAATACAGGCGGTGAATTTAAACCTAGATAATATGAAAACCGTACAAACCGAAAATTATAATGAAACACAGCACAACTTACACAAATTAGAAAACAAACTTAGAACGTACACGGTACCTATACACAACATAAATACAGGTAATTCGATAATAAAAATCGAAAACTTACAACATTTTGACGGAGATATAACCAAAGTACACCCCATGGCGTATTTAAATGGGATACTACGGTATTTAGAGGACGTGATGGACGAGAAACACCGGATCGAAGTAGTGCGAGCAACATTGCGGAATAGCGCACAAGAATGGTTTCAGAGGATAGAGGAACATTGCCATACTTTAGATCAATTTGTTGCGTTATTTACGAAGAACTACTGGGACGAAAACCAGCAGAACAGGGCCAAAGTTCGTTTGTTAACAGGGAAATTTAGATTGGGACAAGTGACGAGGGAGCTGTATGCGTCTCGCGTATACAACCAGTGCAAACACATAAGCGACATGAGTGAATCAATGATCGCGCGCCTATTGTTAAACCATTTTATTTTCACGGATACTCAGGCGATTATCTGTCAGAAGGTCACTGACATGGACTCCCTCATCGAGATACTCCGAAGACTGGACGATTTCGCTGAAACCAACCAACAACGACAGCCTAATAATCGGACGAACAACACTAGGAACCCACAAGCACCGAACTACATTCCCAACCCCATACCACGTTTTAACAACTATTCGAACAATAACCACACAAATAATTATGCTCAAGACAATCGCTATCAACCAGCAACCTCTCGACCATACAACCCGAATAATAATCACAATACCAACTACGACAATCGTCCTCATAATAATTATAACAATCAGAATCGACCGAATACACAACATGCGTATAACCGACCTTATCCGAACAATTACCAGAATAACTCGGCAAATAATAACTATAACAACAACCGACCCGACAATAACGATACTTATAACACGCAGCGCGCACAAACTCACCAATCGAGACGCGGAATAAATCATTACGCAAGCAAAGGAAGAGGTCGAGGTAATAATGCTTACCGGCGATATCGATCGTTATCACCTGACAGAACGAACATAGAGGGGCTACAAAAAAAAACTTCAATTTTACAAGACGATCCATATCTGAACCCAACACCCGGACCGTCAAACCAACAAAACTAAATAATGACAACGGCTATAACATGCTCTGGAAGTTACAAAACATAAAATTCTACCAATCACCGGAGGAATTCTTAAACATAGAAGACGCAGGGGACGCCGTAAATGAAGTACATTCTCTACCCATTATTATTTTACAATTCAGCAACATAAAATTAAATTGTTTAATCGACACCGGAGCCGAGATTACATTAGTTAGAGAAGATCTCGCAAAACAAATAAAGGGATACGAACAACAAGTTGTTCAAACCAAGGGTACCGACATAGTTACTGCGAACGGAAGAAAATTGGGCACTGTCACAAAGCAACTCAATACCGAAATAAGAATAAACGAAATCCGTTATCTAATTCATTGTTATGTAATAGAGAAGTTACAATATGACTGTATATTGGGTATAGATAATATCAACAGGTTGAAAATGATATTGAATTTTGAAAAGGGTATTTTATCAATTGGAGAGAATAAGTTAACATTTAACAAACATTTGTCCGTAGAGGAAGTGAAAGAATATAATACGTATAAGAAAGAAGTTTTAGCAGTCGTAATAAATAATTTATTAGAATATAATGTACCGTACTATAGAAGAGCAGAAGAAAGGTTTATTGATAGAGTTGGAAATGATAACATTATAAATAATGAATATATAGGAGTGAATAATAGGCCAGATTTGTTAGGAACGTTAGATAGTTACGAGGGCGAAGAAGAGGTCAAGATTAAGGAGGATTTACAGACAACTGACATTATAAATAATAAAAATGATATAACGAATATAATTGATAAACAGGAAATACCATATTCAAACGTCGTACCGCAATTGATTAACATTTTAAACGAAAACATCACCTTAATTAATAACGATATTGTTTTCGCAAAAGGATATGAACATCCAATTAATATTGACAATGACTGCCCATTAATAAGTAAGAATTACCCGATCCCGTACTACTACCAGCAGAAAGTTAGTTTAGAATTAGAGATATTAGAACAATCCGGAATTATTGAGAGATCGAACACATATTTTATTAATCCCATTGTAATAGTTCAAAAGAAGGACCTATCATTAAGAATATGCTTAGACGCGAGAGCTCTGAATAAACGAATTAAACCAGAATTCGAAATGCCGCAAAACATAGACATCTTATTGACGAAATGCGGAAGTAAACAAATTTATAGTAAATTAGACTTAAAGAATGCTTTTTGGTTAATAAACTTGGAACCAGAATCCAGAAAATACTGTGGTTTCTTAGTGAATGGAATAGTATATCAGTTTAGAGTATGTCCATTTGGTTTAAAGACATCACCAGCCGCTCTGATACGTTTTCTACATCGTATACTAGACCGATATGATGAATTCGCTTTGCATTACCTAGACGACATTATTATATTTTCCGAAACTGTGGAACAACACCTACGAACTTTTCGAACCCGAAACAAATTACATTAAAGGTAGATACCACATAACTATGTTACAAGACTACCACACTTAAAAAAATAAAGAATTTTTTTTATATAAATATACATAACGAGCCGAAATAACTTCCAGAACAAACCAGCCAAGCATGTTATAGTTCGTAAAACAATAACAAGTACTATATTACTGTATTATATAATCTATACTAATCACAAGTTTACATTTAGACTAGGCTAATTAAATTAATCATATTATTATTAAATAAGAAATAAAGAAAGGGAAAGAAGAAAATAACTACTTAATATTAAAAAGGGGTTTTCAAGGAAAAAAAAAAAAAAAAAAAAAAAACACCGAACAACAAAACAAAACAATTAACTTTAACCATTTAATGACAATTACTAAATAGGGAATTATCAACTAGAATAACATTAATAACTACTTATTGAATTTGAACTATTTTTAACGTGAACACACACATTCATTAAATTTTCATTGATCACTATACTGCATTTATATATTTCTGTCTTACTCCTACATACGGTTGATTAAAAGCTCTCAATAAGTCTCTATCTTTTAATCAAGGGGGAAATTGAGGCATTGCAAGAAGGAGTCGTTCTCTGAAAGAAACAAAGAATATATGTAACCATAATGTTTATACCATAATATTTATATCTACTTTGTACGTTAATATCAAGAAGGGGAAAGATTGATTCAAAGAATAAATACGTTATTTTGACGACAAATTCACCTTGAAATAATTAACTTATTTTTCTAATTTTTTTATTATAATGTTTATATTCATTTTTCTTTCAAATTCATATTTAACGCGTGTTTATTCAAACAAATGTAACGTATTTATTTTCAAATGCATTTGAACGATGAAGCCCCGCCCACAATGTCAACGGTGCAATAACCCGAGAAAAAAACCAATATTAACGGAGTGTTTGTAAACACATAAAACATATGTTATGCAACTAAAAGTATCTTATAAATCGAATTGTAATTTTTTTAACTATTTTACACTGTAAAATTGTCTAATTTAAAAATATTAACAAATTTAATGCAAGTAAAGAATGGGGCGATTTAGCGGAAAGTTATGCAATTAAAAACAAGTGAAAAAGCAAGCGTCGGTAATTAGTCGTCACAGTGAGAGGTCACGTTTTTTTGTGCTCCGTAATAATTATAATAATTAAGCAAAATTATTAAGTGCAAGAGATTTTTAATATTACAAAACGTTTCACCTACCTACCAACCACCTGTGGACAAAATTTAAGAGCCGCCGACCAAATAGTCCGAGATTTACGAATTTTTAAAGATTTTTACCGCCATAAAAATCTCACCGTAGCTTGACCACCATTGTCGAACGATCGAAATCGGTCATTCGCTCTAGACGCCGTCGGACTTGGAGATTTCAACAAATTTCAAGTTATCCCGAGGGACCGTAGCAGAAACATTCTCCCGTTTCCCGTTGTGAAGACGTCTCCAGAACACAGGCGCAAGAAGCAACGGAGATCATATACGAAGATTCAGGTTTTTGCTAATTTTAACAAACTCTCCCGCGCCATTTTTACTTGCGCATGTACATTTCTAGAACTTCACATTGTTATTCCATAACTAACTATTTATATTACTTTCACCGATATTTTACCACTGTAATCTTTAGTCAACTTATTTAAATATTGGCATCTACTATTTGTATTTGTAAAACTTGATGCCATGTCACTGTTATAAACTATTTTACTAAGACAACACATTATTGCACCTGTCTTACACCATATTTTTATACTGTACGAATGCCAACCGTCGAGTGTGTCTCGCTGAATATTACTTGTGTGTCACGAAATTACCAATATAAATTTCTCAAACTTTGCCAAACTCGTTTATCCCTAATAAAGTTAATTGTCAATATTTTACTTTGTTTTTTTTATATACTTGAGATATTGTTCCGTTCCTAACTTAACAAATTACGTAAATAAAGTAAAAGTGGAAAGAAGTGAACCTACTTTAGCCCTGAAGAGAGAAAGAAGCTAGCCGAAGAGAATAAAACAGATAAGTATTGAATGAGCCCGATTCGAATTTTACATGTTTTTGTGACTTTCATTCATTTTAATTATACCGTACGTAGAAACAATTTTATTTATCAACATATTCGTAACAGTACATTTATCATAAAACAAACCATTACATGTTTTTTATTATATAAAACTATATAAAAACATAACATTTGGAGCCCAACGTTTTGGGGCAATCTAAATCGTATGTCGATATCAAGATTACATTATATTAATCAATAATAAACATTTTATATATATATTAACGACGGTGACACATAACAATATATATATATATATATATATATATATATATATATATATATATTGTATATATATATATATATATATATAATTATTTCTTGACCTTAGTGTGTTATAGTAGATTCAATTAGTTGGCGATTTAAGGTCTGGGTTTATTTCAATATGTATATATTTAAAGTAATCTTACATGTTTCGGCATATGATGCCTTTTTCAAAGAAATTTAAAATATAAACGACAGTATACCAATGTCATCATGGAGGAATGGCAAACCATGACATAATAATAACTCATGGCTCCCGCTTTTGTTGTCTAACTGTTTAGAGAATGCCAAGGCATGATTTATTATTATTGAACTTGAATATATCATTGAATAATTTTATCCATGACAAGTACACATATATAGTATGACATTAGTATACTGTCATTTATATTTTAAATTTCTTTGAAAAGGCATCATATGCCGAAACAAGTAAGATTGTTTTAAATAAATACATATTGAAGTAAAACCAGATCTTAAATCGCCAACTAATTGAAACTACCATATATACCGATAGGTCCAACTCGCAACGGGCCATAGGCAACAATATACGTATGGAACGTAATGCGATGTGGCAACGTGTGTACGATGCCTATATTGAGTGACTTTCTTAAAATTTAAATTTATTTTGCAGAATTATTGATTTTTTTACTTTTATCTTTTAGAAAACGTTATTGTTTTTTTATTACTTAAAATTACTTTATATGAAAAATAGTAAACCATAAAAGTGTAAACAAAGACAGTATACATTGAAACGAATATTCATTCAATTGTATTGTCATGAAATTGAATTTGTCAATCGTTGTTAAATTTGTTAGAATGAATAGATATTTATATTTATCGGAAAATACTAATACTTAAAGCAAACAAATAAGGTGTAGTGTTTTGTTATAGGAATGTATAATATCCATTTCTTCCTGCATATTGATTATGCAGCTGATGCTTTCGTAATATGCTCATATTTGTATTATTTCAACTTATACATCGGTCGATACATACCGACTTCCTTCAAACCAGGAGGAAGCTACAGTTGTAATTAAACTGTACTTCCTTTTTTTTTTATTACCTACGGATATTCACAATTCCAAAATACGGTACAATGTTGCTTATTTTAGATTGTAATTAGCTGAATGCTGTCGAAAAACTGATCTCTGCATTTTTAAAAATGCCAGAATAAAATTAACCCCTGCCCTTATTATAATTTTACAAAGGAACAGACACGTACTTCAATTTCTACGAAAAACTAAGCCTACAGTTCATGTATAATACAGTGATAATGAAGACTGGAGCGTTTGTCGACCTACGAAGTTGTACTTTACTTGTTTATTGTTAATAAAAGGCTGATGGAAATATTACGTGAGATTTTGGTATCTGTATTATAAATATTATAATAACATCACGATAATAGTAGAAATACAAATATGAGCATATTACGAAAGCATCAGCTGCATAATCAATATGCAGGAAGAAATGGATATTATACATTCCTCATTCCTATAACAAAACACTACACCTTATTTGTTTGCTTTAAGTATTAGTATTTTTCGATAAATATAAATATCTATTCATTCTAACAAATTTAACAACGATTGACAAATTCAATTTCATGACAATACAATTGAATGAATATTCGTTTCAATGTATACTGTCTTTGTTTACACTTTTATGGTATACTATTTTTCATATAAAGTAATTTTTAGTAATAAAAAAACAATAACGTTTTCTAAAAGATAAAAGTAAACAAATCAATAATTCTGAAAAATAAATTTAAATTTTAAGAAAGTCACTCAATATAGGCATCGTACACACGTTGCCACATCGCATTACGTTCCATACGTATATTGTTGCCTATGGCCTGTTGCGAGTTGGACCTATCGGTATATATATATATATATATTGTAATAACGCTGAAGATGAACGTATACGCCCCTACGTTGGGCTGACAAATGTATTAATGCTGTTATGTAATAAATAAAATACTGATAATGATATCGATGATACTTAATAAGTTACTTATCTTTTAAATGGGTAGCTCTAAATCTCTTAATCTCCAGGGTTAAAGTCGGTTCAAATCTATCCACTCCAGTTCACTTATATAGCTTTACCAATCAAATTGAACAACACTTCAAGTTATGAAAAAGCAAATTAAAACAGTAAAAATTAACTTTATTATTCAAGTAAGTTAAAAATTCAAATTTCGTGGCACAACATTCTATTAAATAGGTGACTAAAATTGGTACTAACATAAATCAATTTCAATATGGTGAATACACATATGATTATGATTATCGATCTATTAAATTATTTTATATGTGCTAAATTAAATCAAATTTTAAAATTATAAATAGTGCAAATTAATATTAAACAAGTTTTATAAAGGATTACAGTGTTTGAAGACCAGTCAACCAAAATGTAAGTACTAATAGATTGAAAAACATCAAGTTTGGTGTGTTCGTGAATGTTCAAAATGGCGTATATAAATTTGTTAAATAACGTGAATATTCGGGATATAATTTCTTGCAATCTCTGACTATAGGTAGTGGATTGGTTCTCAAAGTAGGAAACAGGAAAAAAAAAACAGGAATGGCTCTGGATGGCTCAATGTTCGATGTTTTCGAGTCAGAAGACAGCTTATCTTATGGCGGCTTGTGTAGCGTCCAATAAATCGCTCGTGCTCGGTGAAATTTTCAATGATGGCTTCGGCGTTGTATGCGTCCAAATTTTTGAAAATTAATAAGTCAGGAACGGAATGGTCTTGTGTATTGAAACTTGGTCAAAAGGTAGTCGGCAGGTAAGAAAATAGTTTGGTTTACTTTATATACTTGAATATTTGGTATTTCCGCAGAAATATTTTAATTTGTCGGAGTAAATTCTGTGTGACCTCTTATTACAAATACTGGTGGAAAAAGACGCCGTTTTGTCTTTTGTTTTTGAGTAAATAACTTGTTATAAATTGCCTTATTTTTACTTACATTATCTCTTAATATAAATATAAATTAAATGTTATTACAATATAAATCGGTTTATAAAATTATTTTGATATTTATCAAATATGTGTGGTTACGAATCATATGTTGATTTGTTTACAAAACTCTGTCAAACATATGTTCCTATACCGTTCATTATACCGTTCGAAATGGAGGCGGAGCTTAATTAATTCGAATATTTCGAATATAAATACGTTATGTATGTTTTTAAAACGCGTTAATTATTAAGTTGAAATTGAAAATGAATTGAAACATAAATAATATAAATAAAAAAATATAAATTAATTATTTTAAAGCAGAATCTGTCGTCATAATAATGTATTTATATTTTGAAGTAATTTTTCTCCTCTTCTTCATGACAAATATATTTTAAACAAGTTAAACAAACATATAATTAATTAATAACTTTTTGTTTCTATTTCAGAGGAGGAGCCTGCTCGTGAAGTGTATCAATATATATATATATATATATATATATATATATATATATATATATATATATATATAATTGAAACGAAATTATCGACCGTGATATATTATAAAAAATTAATTTAAGTTCGGGTAAGCGGTCTGTCATTTAAAAAACTCCTTTATTAAATAACACTATATTTCGCAACAGAATTTGTTGCTTCTTCTGGTGAAAAAAAAATTTAGAGTTGAAAAATAATAAAATTGACGTACAAAAAATAAAAATGATTTTTATTTTTTGTACGTCAATATTATTATTTTTCAACTCTACATTTTTTTCCCCAGAAAAAGCAACAAATTCTGTTGCGAAATATAGGGTTATGTAATAAAGGAGTTTTTTAATTGACAGACCGCTTACCCGAATTTAAATTAATTATATATATATATATATATATATATATATATATATATAATTATAATAATATATATGTAATTACAATTATATATAATTATATATATATATATATATATATATATATATATATATATATATATATATAATTATATATATATATATAATTAATTTAAATTCGGGTAAGCGGTCTGTCAATTAAAAAACTCCTTTATTACATAACCCTATATTTCGCAACAGAATTTGTTGCTTCTTCTGGGGAAAAAAATGTAGAGTTGAAAAATAATAAAATTGACGTACAAAAAATAAAAATGATTTTTATTTTTTGTACGTCAACTCTACATTTTTTTCCCCAGAAGAAGCAACAAATTCTGTTGCGAAATATAGGGTTATGTAATAAAGGAGTTTTTTAATTGACAGACCGCTTACCCGAATTTAAATTATATATATATATATATATATATATATATATATATATAAATAAAAATCATTTTTATTTTTTGTACGTCAATTTTATTATTTTTCAACTCCAAATTTTTTTTTCACCAGAAGAAGCAACAAATTCTGTTGCGAAATATAGTGTTATTTAATAAAGGAGTTTTTTAAATGACAGACCGCTTACCCGAATTTAAATTAATTTTTTATAATATATCACGGTCGATAATTTCGTTTCAATTATATATATATATATATATATATATATATATATATATATATATATATAAGTGTATAGATAATTTCTTAGCCGTTCGTAGACCATATTTTTCAAATAAAAAAATTCGTATGATTTGCTTTGTAATTTGTAGACAGCAATGTTTACATCCCCACTTACTCTGAAATTACATACATTATAATTTAATATTTGTAAATATTTCATATAATAAAGCCGAAAAACTCCAATAATTTATCAAATGTTATATATATATATATATACAAGGTGTGTATAAATTGTCGCAAAAGCTACACGTAGCGACATTCTTCGTTCGGTTCTGAATAAAAAATCTTAATGTTAAAATGTCGTATCATGCTTCGTAAATGTCAAAATTTGACAGTAATGATTTTGATTGAACTAACTTTGAAATACAAACTTATTGTTCTACAACGTTGCCAAATGTGTTTTTCGTGGAAGTACGTTAATGAATAAATGTTTAAAACAAGCTTTTAAATCAAAAAGAAAACGTTTACGAAATAATACTAGTAAAAATTTTTTCTTTAAACTAAATTGCATCTATCTCTATTAACAGATATCGAAGAGCAAAGGTTAGTTACGCACTAAAAGTCTGAACTTCAAGAACCCCGTGAAAACAAACGAAGCATGATACGACATTTTAACATTAAGATTTTTTATTCAGAACCAAACGAAGAACGTCGCTGCGTGTAGCTTTTGCGACAATTTATACACACGTTATATATAGCTTAATTATTTAGCGTTAAATAATGTTCGTTTCAAATTGACACCCTGTATATCGAAAGTTTAATTATTTTATTTAAATTGTAAACCTTTACCTCAATCCTAAGAATCGATATCTGTTGTATTTATAGTTTTATTACGCTGTTATGAGACTATTTCCCCCAATATTTATGATTCAATTACAAAACGCATTCAACACGGTTTTTAATCTCACAATGTATTCATAATTTCACGTTTCTGAAATAAAGTGCAATAAGCTTTATAAAGATATATAAAATTTAATCTAAACTTTGTACCTAGGTTTAAGATTAGGATGTAATTAGTATAGTTTAAAAGTATATTTCCGAGGATTATTGCTAGCAGGCACTATCTACCAAGACCTTCAAAATTTCATCGAATTGTGCCATCATTGTGTACAATCGGTACAGTTCGCATTATTAGTCATATACTAGTTTATTGGGGTAATAGTAAGAACGAACACAACACATCAACGAGTAAGAGTTCAAACACTAATACAAATCAAAAATATATACAGCAAACGTTGGATTCAATAAAGAATTATAGTTAAAAATGCATTTTGATTATTCAACAAAAAGGAACTGAAAACTCTAGTGCAATTCTCTACACAAATACAGCACAAACTGACAGTTAATAAAATTAATAACGTTGCAAATGTTTTGTAAATTAGTAGGCAAGCTATCAAAGCATATGTAATTTTAAAAAGCTTAATGCGAAATTGTGTTAAAATTTAATACTGCCTAGTCCGGGAAGATTCAAGGGACCCCTCTTATATTCCAGTAATTGTTTTTGTAAGCAATATTTTAATATTTTTCTAACAAAGGCTGTATTCATTTAAATAGAGTGGAGTCGCAATATTTGCCAATACTAAGCATCTTGGTAAGAAACGAATGATTAAAGGATAAAGGTTTTGCAATTAAATCTTCTTCTTCTTTAAGTGCCGTCTCCGCTTCGAAGGTTGGCAATTATCATAGCAATTCTTACTTTTGAAACCGCAGCTCTAAACAGTTCATTATTATTACATCCAAACCAGTCCCTAAGGTTCTTCAGCCATGAATTCCGTCTTCTTCCTATAGATCTCTTGCCCGGGATTTTTCCCTGCATAATTATTTGTAGTATTTGATATTTTTCTCCCCTCATGACATGTCCCATGTACAGCAGTTTTCTTCTCTTAATTGTCGGAATCACTTCTCTCTCCTTATGCATACGTCTCATCACTTCTACGTTGGTTTTTCTCTCTACCCATGCAATTAAATAACATTGATTTATTAAGAGTTTTACAAAAGTTAACTTTTAATGAATTAAAATCTATTATAATTCACAACCCACAATGAATTCTTAAAAAATTTCTTTTATAAATTACATTAATTTGCAATTTTTCAGATAATGTAATGGAAAGTTTGACGCGAGATCTGAAGAGAATCTACTGGGAATATAACCTAGACGGAAAATCGAATCGGAGCTTCTCTTTTATTCTTATGAAACGTGTCAGATTTTTGTCTGCCTAAAAGCCAAAGCAAAGGGTATAAATGTTAAGAAATAACCAATAAATTGGATTTAGTCGCTAAAGTTTCCGAAGGCATTCCAGTAGATGATCCTTTTAGTGATTCTTTCGTTGTAATATAATAGAATTTCTACGTTCTGCGAGTTAGAAAATTGTTACAGTTCAACTTCGCTAAATATTATATCCACTGAAGAAGTAACAACTAACAAAATATTTGTTTTTGTTTGTTATGTTAGGGAATCAATATAGAGCTTTTGCCGATGGTCTCGGACTTGCTGCTCGACAAATTTTTTGTGCCTTTTCTCCCCATTTAAGGCAAAGACAGACGGACAAATTTTTTAAGCAGGTCCACGAGGGTGGGCGTAATAATAACTTATAGTTTGTCAATTACACCTATAATATTATTATTACTATTGTTAGTTCATTCATGCTATCTTATTTTTTGAACTGGAATCAAATTGAAAAGTCTTTCTTTGGAGACTGAAGTTAAGTAAAAACTCAAACAAGGTATATAACCCCTTACCACAATTACTAATCGTATCTTAAATACGTATTTCGACAACTAAGTTGTCATCATCAGTAGGTAAAAACCACTAATCAGTGTCGCACGTGGGGCACAGTAAAGCTAAACACATATGAAAACGCACCAACTTTACACGGTGTCCACGCATACACTGACTTTAAAATAATATATCGACTAAAAATTACGACAAAATTACCTCTCTTAAGAAAACAGCAACCACATGTGTTTATTCTCTCTTCGCCCGCATTCAATTTTTACACCTCTTTTCTAAGAATTAAAAGAGACAACTATAAGGGATCGCCCTCTTGTCTCCATTCATCGTGTTCTGTTTATTTTTAACAATGTGAATGCTTTCGTATGCATAAAGACCGCGAGGATTATTGATGGCTTTGATGAGTTTTAACCCTTTAATCGACATATTGTGTAATGTATTTAAAGAATGGTTGGCCATGTTACATTTTTCTGGTCTATTAAATCTGATATGTGATATGTGTTCTTTAAACCGGGTTATTATTGATCATTTCGTTTGGCCTATATATTTCAAATTACAATAATCGCAATTAATTTGGTATGTACCTGATATCAAATAAAAATTAACTTTGGTATTCCCTAGGAGACTTTTGATGGTATTTTCGGACCGGAAGACAATTTGGAGACTTCGTTCTTTAACAACTCTATTAATATTTTTCGTGATAGGATGGTATAGTAAACACATGTACTTTTTCTCCTGGTTACATTGATATATCAAACTTGTGGATTCGCGGATTGTCTTTTTTAATTTAGTTTTTAGAATTAATTTATAGATGATTTCTACGTCAAAGCCATTATACTTCGCGATTTATTTGTGTTTGTTACGGTACATTTGTCTAAAAATTTGTCCATATGTTAGTTATATGTAGAGAACGGATGCAATTTCCATAAAACGCAATCGGCAATTGGAATTGTATATAACGTCGCTCAGTACATCCCGGCGTAATTCAATGAAGTATTTGTTTGACTTACTCGGCCACCTGGTCTCGCAGCGATAACAATGGACAACCCAGCTATTGTATTCGGAGAATATAGTGTTTTCAGTGGTGTCGCGTACGTAGATAAAATAAATAAGTTTATCGTATTTCGTAAGAGAAATAGCACGTACATTCCTTTTCTTTTCATTTAAGCAACATCTTCCAATTATTTTCACGTAAGTGTGCATAAAATTTCGTTATTTAATTTCGTTTATTTGGATCTAGAATATTCTTACTTTTTCGCACAATGGAAGAGCGTCGAGAATGGCATCGTGAAACAATGGCGCGTTGGATTGAGGGCTATACTGATTGTATGTACATTGCCAGTGATTCCGAAATTTATTGTGAAGTGCGTGAAACGTTATTGAAAAATTGCGATAAATCAACCGTAAAACGTCACGTAGGATCGTTAAAGCACGAAAAAAATTTGAACCCGTTGGAATCTGACAATTTTAACGAAGAACTCTGTGAAACTTATATGGCAGCTAATATTCCATTATTTAAATTGAACAATACAATGTTGAAGACATTTCTGAAATAATATACTGGTCGAAATGTTCCTGATGAATCAACTTTACGCAAATATTATGTTTCTAGGTGCTATACGAGAACAGTAGAACGCATTAGAAGCCATCTTTTAAATCAATACATATGTATAAGCGCCGACGAAACGGTGGATATGTTAGGACGTTGTGTGGTAAATGTTGTAGCTGGTGTACTACATCCAACTATTCCCTATAACTCATATGTAATAGCAACAAGTGTTATAAATAGAGTTGATGCGGAAACAGTTGCTGAAACCATTAAGGAGAATATGCAAAAAATGCTTCATTCGGACGCCACGTACAAAGAAAAAATACTTTTATTTGTCAGTGATAGTGCTGCGTATATGTTAAAAACAGGCAGACTATTGAAGAAAACATATCCTAATATGCTGCATATTACTTGTGTAGCACATGCTCTCCACAGAATCTGTGAATATATCAGAGACACTATTTCGGAAGTTGATAGACTTGTATCAGCTTTTAAAAAAGTTTTCAGAAAAGCACCATTGAGAGTAGCTCTTTTCAGGGAAAAATTTCCATCTCTGTCACAGCCTCCCACTCCAGTAATAACTAGATGGGAACATGGCTGGAAGCTACTAGTTATTATGCTGAGAATTTCGATAGTCTAAAACATTTCGTAACACTGCTAAAGGAGGATGCTAGAAGTATTGGTGAGTGCAAGGAGCTCACACAAATCCCAAATTTAAAAAATCGGTTGTACTTTCTTCACGAACACTTTGGAAAATTGCCAAAACTAATCACTTATTTTGAAAATCGAAATCTCAAATTAAATGACAGATTAACCACATTAGATGTGGCTGTTAATAATTTGAAAAGTATTCCAAGTGACTTCGGATGTGGCCTTCGGCAAAAGCTTGAAGCAATTCTTAATAGAAATCCAGATTTAATTACATTGCAGCAATTATGTATGGAGACAATTCCAAAAATTCTAACGGCTAAATATGAAGAAATAAAAGAATATTTCCAGTATGCACCTATAACCAGTTGCGATGTTGAAAGGACGTTTTCAATTTATAAGGATGTACTTAATTCAAAGAGAACAAAATTGACAGAAGAAAACCTTGAGAAACTATTGCTAGTCAATATTAATACTCCTTTGCTCAACTTGAACGACAAAATGAACAAATGAAAATGTTGCAATTATAGAAATAAAATTAAAATCTTTAAAAATACAACTTTCCAACAAATACATATTGCTGTGGAAAGTGGGTTTGCTTAAAAATATAGTCCACTGTTCCACCACAATACGTCCGATCTAGCTCCAATCGATATGCTCCTTACTTGAGACAGCTTGCTCCCGGGCTTTCCCTCTTTTTCTCGAGTGAAAATGTGGACAAATTAAAGAGTCCAAAAAAAAGTCACACTTATACTTAACTATTTTATTATAAAAAAGAAAAAAAAACTCTTTTCAAAGTGTAAAGAGGGCTAATGCAATATTGAACAAAAGCTTGGAGGAAAAAGTTTGTGTGATAAAAGACACGCACACAAAGAAAAGCCTCCTGTGAATCGCGAGCAAAATATAAATCTAATAGATTGTTAAGGAAATTCTCAAATTCAAAATTATTAACCTCAAAATTCAAACGTAAATAGACTAAACGTCAAAACTCGTAAATGACTTCACTCGTACACTAACACAAGTATCAAAACTCCCACCAACCTGATTTTCAAAATTGTTCTAGAAGAACGTGACAAAAAACTCCCTCATTAAAATATGGTAATTTTCTTAATCATCTATATTTTAAAACTAATGACATTAATAATAATACAAAATTACAAATAACCACAATTATAGAATTACAGTGAAAAGAATGTTTAAATAAATTAATGTGAAAAGTACTTACGTACGCAAACTTTTTTACACACAAAAAAAAACTAATGCGAGAGATATCAAGTATAATCGAAATTAGTTATAAAAATACGAGATAACCGCCACTCGTAATAGAACGAAAATTATATTTAAATACACATAAGATCAAATAAGCAAAATACCGAAGTTAAATCAAATAAATTCAAGAAATAAAAAATGTTTTTTACTTCGAACTATATCATGCAAATAACCAGATATCTCTGACCTCAGCCGGACACATCATCGGACATCAGGTGCATATAATTCAATATAATACCGCAAGTCTGACTCTTTCCTGTTTACAAAATACATGTACAGTCACGGTCATTACAATAAATCCAAATAAACATTTAAATATAATTCAATATAAAAACAAATGTTCATGTTAAATAGATGTAATAAAATCACTAATTGTACAAAATTATTCTTCGGGGAAAAATCCACAATAATATGTATTTCGTAATTTTATAGATCACCACCCGTTTGTTTTCCAATTATATAAATAAAATTAATTAATAAATATGTATTTCGTAATTTTAGATAGATAGATCACCACCCGTATGTTTTCCAATTATATAAATAAAATTAAAAACTTTATAAATACAACTTTACAACAAATAAATATGTATTTCGTAATTTTATAGATCACCACCCGTTCGTTTTCCAATTATATAAATAAAATTAAATATTTTAGAAATACAGCTTTTCGCCAGTACTGCACTGGGCTTTGCGTCATGTGGTAAGCGTGTCCGTTCTCTAGTTATATGTATGATGAAGCTCAGGTTGGAGCGAAACGATCGTTACGGTGTAAAGTAGAAAGTGCAATTCATTAAGATTTGTTTGATTTTATCCCGATAATAGTTATAATGGAATTTCATCAAGTAAAGGCTGAAACAATCCTATATAAAATGCTAATGCACGAAAACTCTATGTCGAACAAGATCGAAGAAAAACAATAATTAATAAATGCGTGTGGCTCCACCGGACCCTGGTAAATTTAGTATTCCTTTATAACTGCAGCGCTACCGCTACTGAAGCGGAATGGTGGGAGTTGTAGATGCAATGATGTATACTGTAAGTCAGAAGCAGAGACCAACGAGCCGGCAACTAATAACAAAAATTTGTCCTAGTGAAATGGAAAATCATTCCATCGTTCTCTAATAATTGGGCAGTCAATTAAAGATGGCACTGTCCAACGAGGACGCATTCACCCGCCAAAATTTAAATTTGCTTTTCTAGTTTATTGTCGTATTTATTTTTTATGTTCATACGAAATGTTTATCTTTACATTTTCAGGAATTTCTTCATGTTTAATACATAAAGAAAAAGAACTGAAAATGTATAAACATATCGTACAAACATTTGTATTCTTCTTTAGTGGTGTAATGTGGGGCCTTATGCCCTAAGGCAGAATCGCCTTAAGTCTGGATCGCCATGTAATGTCCTATGCCCTTAGGGCTGGCAAGGATCGCCATGTAATGTGGGGCCTTATCCCCTAAGGCAGAATCGCCTTAAGTCTGAATTACCATGTAATGTCCTATGCCCTTAGGGCTGGCAAGGATCGCCATGTAATGTGGGCCGTTTGTGCAACCACATTGTTGTGCAGGTTCGAGGCTGGGCGGAGAATCAAATGATACACGTACGGAGTTTGGTTTACATACTATAATTAATTAACACTTATAAAATGGATAACAATACTATTTACAAAGATATACACATTATAATTACATCAACTAAGACAGGGTAGAAAGGGGGTATTATGATGTACCCACGGTTCGTACCACTGACTGGTTGTTACTCTCCATCTAACTTAAACTATCACCTTTATATACCAGAGAAGATCCTTGTCTCACTTACAAGTTGTTTCTAGAACAAATGTACAACCCTGATGCATAGCCTTGTGTATGTAACAAATACGGAGTAAGGTCGTGTTTGTATAACACATTAATGTTTTGTATTAAAGCCGAGGCTATCGCCTTGCCAAAGTGTTACACATACACATGACCGTGTACCGAGTTATTACACCTGCCCCTTGGGGAAAAAGGAAAACCAACAGAGTATGTTTGGTTTTTCTTTTACCAAGAATCTCTCTATCTATTTACTTTCCTTATTTTCTATTTGAAAATATAATATACATTAATTACATTAATGAAATTACAATAAAACCCTTGTACTATTAAAGTTACTAAGATTAAAACGATTTGAAACCTATTACAATTATAAAGCGAAATCGTTATCAAATATCACATGATAAAAGGTACATAGTAAATCTTAAATTGTAAATCGTAAAATGATAAATAGTCTAATATAAATAGTAATAAATCGTAAAACTTTAAATGGTAAATGATAATTTTCAAAGGTAATGCTAAATAGTAAGTTTTACATTGTAGATGATAAAAAACAAATTGGGCCGTTGTACACTGTCTCAATTTTGTTACTTTTTTTTTTTAATTTTATTTCTATATCATGTGCAACTTATATAGAATAATAGCCTTGTTTCGCAGTTCGCCATTCTTGTCTTTCTTTTCCGCGTTTGGTTCTTGTTTCGATTCCTCATGCTTGATCTTGTGGTTTCAATTCTTGTGCTTGATTGTTTGTTTCCAATTCTTTGTGCTCCCTTTTTAACCATACTTCTTCTAACATAAATCGACTCTCTATTTTTCTATTTCCCTCCATGGGAAAAATTATGAGAGCGTTTTTCGTCGTGTCAGACCATTTCCTGGAAGCGCATGCTTGCTTCCTCACGACCTAGGGGCGAATTGGAGTCTTCTTTGCCTTTCTTCTACTCTTGAAGTTCGTCTGATTCGGTTGGTTATCGTTTTCGACAGTTCCACAACTCTAAGATGATCCGTCCTGTAGTTGGTGGAAACTGCACTGCTGTCGGTCTCGTAAAGGTACAATCGATAGGTCTCTGTCGTCTATTGAGCTCCTGACGTGATTAGGATACTATCGGTTGTCCCGTTATTAACCATTACATCATTGGAATCAACTTCTAAGGCGTTTGTGACAAAATTTTCGGAATTCTTGTAAATCAAATTAATATACTACTCCTCGTATACTGATCTCTTATTTAATATTAATTCTCTTTTGTTTGCGAAAACTTATTGAATGTGTCAACAATAATATCTGTTCAATGTCGCGAACTATACTCATTTAGAAATAAATGATATCTTGCAATTTTATGAACTTGGCATTGAGGATTTCTAAACTGATTTGTAAGTACATACATATTTTAATTCGATGTTTATTTATTCGCGACTAGTTTAAATACACATGTTATTGTTTATCTGTTTGTTCAATAAACAATATGAAATACAACACTCATGTGTGGCGCCTATTAAAAAATACAAGCGTATGCATTTTATATATGCATTTTTAACGTGAGAAAAAAATATAACATATTTTCTCTGTTTTATGTAGGCGGCTTTAAAATAAAGAAAAATAAATGTGTATGAACTTCTGCGTTAATAACAAAATTGCGACAGGTTTTTTTTTAAATTTGAAATGTACGGCCATCATGTAGTATTTCCAAATTACATTGTATCAATTATAAATAAACTTGACCTTAACTTGCCTGCGTAGGCAGAAATTATTAATACACATATTGTGTATATGCATTAAACTAATAATAAACATTTTAACTAGCGAAATGTACACAGTTTATATATGCGAAAGTCTTGCATTGTTCATTCACTTTTTACACTTTTATAATTGTCTGTGTGTAACTTTATTTTAAAAGGAATACCTGTGTTTCTTCTTTCGTTTCTTCTCGTTCTTTTGCTTGTGAGGAGCTTCTGCTTGCTCTTGGAGATGGAGATGACTTCCTCCATCGCGTAGTCCGTTTTCTTGCTGGTTCGTTCCGGTTTCCTACTGGTTTCCTGCAGCCTCAAATGGCTGGGAGAATGGTCCTATGCCGTAGGTAGGCAGGATGTAGGTAGGCAGATATCGCCATGTAATGTGGGGCCTTATGCCCTAAGGCAGAATCGCCTTAAGTCTGGATCGCCATGTAATGTCCTATGCCCTTAGGGCTGGCAAGGATCGCCATGTAATGTGGGGCCTTATGCCCTAAGGCAGAATCGCCTTAAGTCTGGATCGCCATGTAATGTCCTATGCCCTTAGGGCTGGCAAGGATCGCCATGTAATGTGGGGCCTTATGCCCTAAGGCAGAATCGCCTTAAGTCTGGATCGCCATGTAATGTCCTATGCCCTTAGGGCTGGCAAGGATCGCCATGTAATGTGGGGCCTTATGCCCTAAGGCAGAATCGCCTTAAGTCTGGATTGCCATGTAATGTCCTATGCCCTTAGGGCTGGCAAGGATCGCCATGTAATGTGGGCCGTTTGTGCGACCACATTGTTGTGCAGGTTCGAGGCTGGGCGGAGAATCAAATGATACACGTACGGAGTTTGGTTTACATACTATAATTAATTAACACTTATAAAATGGATAACAATACTATTTACAAAGATATACACATTATAATTACATCAACTAAGACAGGGTAGAAAGGGGGTATTATGATGTACCCACGGTTCGTACCACTGACTGGTTGTTACTCTCCATCTAACTTAAACTATCACCTTTATATACCAGAGAAGATCCTTGTCTCACTTACAAGTTGTTTCTAGAACAAATGTACAACCCTGATGCATAGCCTTGTGTATGTAACAAATACGGAGTAAGGTCGTGTTTGTATAACACATTAATGTTTTGTATTAAAGCCGAGGCTATCGCCTTGCCAAAGTGTTACACATACACATGACCGTGTACCGAGTTATTACAGTGGTACACTTTACTATGTTCAATGAAATACTTGGAATGCTTCACATCAAATTTACTTTATTATAACTACTATACAATTCTAAATAACTAAAATAGTATACAATAATATAGACCTACGAATATTAATATCTTTAATATCGATAACGGTATAAAATAGAATATTTTAAAAGTACAACAAAAAAACATATTTTCTTAATAAATAACTGATGATATAATGTTTTTAATTTTCTTGTAGTATTTTCATTCCGTAAATTCCTTACTAACCTTGTGCAGAACCAAGGAAATCTGTTTGAGGCAAGCCATCTATTATTAAGAATTAAATAAAATGGTAATGCTCTGTGGAAGACATCCACGAAAAATCTAATTCAATCATTAAGCCAATACCTTGTCTTTTACTGTCCATCTCCTATCTTTTGGAAGATGCTTCGCACAACAAAATTGAGAAAACAGTAATGATTGTGCACTTGATGATATTCCTGTTGAATAAATAAAATAGACAGATAAAAAAAAGGAAGAATAATTTACCTTTAAATATATCTTTGATCAATTAAGGCTTATTTAAGTTTAATTTTGATATATTTTTGATTGTACAACCCCTTTTTTGTGTATATTGATTTTAGTTTTCAAATGTGCTCATGTTTTTTCCTTATTGCATTCACTAATGCTTTTCCTTTTTTCTTTCTTTTTACTGTTGATGTGCTTGATATATTTACTTGCTGATGGGTAATAAGTAGAGACTGGAAAATATGCACTAAAAAGTTTGACAAATATGCATGCAATATGCACTTTAAAAAATCCCTAAATATGCACTTACAAAATGCAATATGCACTTATGATGTGCATTTATTTATTATGTTTTAGGAAATTAAAATTCATTTGTCGTATTTACAAATTGTATATTTATTTATTACAATAAATTGTCGTATTTACAAATTATATAATTATTTATTACAATAAATAACCATATATTTCTTTAAATTTTCCATAGTTAAATTATGTCTACGATCTGTAAGTATATGTTTATATTGGGAAAATGTTCTTTCAACATCGCAAGATGTGATCGGTGCATTCTTAAAACTAGGTCTTAATGAGGGGCTTATATTAATGTCTTCATTAAAATTGCCATTAATTACATTATTTATAGATTTTAATGTAACAAAACCTCCATTTTTGCTTAGAATTGCGGCTAATTTTTCTTTAATTCTTTTTCCAGTCAATCCGTTGACTTTTCCAATTTTCTCTTTAATATCATTTACAATGCCAACACCATCATTTAAAGATAAATTTCCATCTTCTAATCTAGTAATTGCCTAGTCAATTATCGCAAAATTAGATTTAATATATGATAGCTGATTTTGTATAGTCGAATTATTGAAAATTACGTTACACTTTTCTATGGCAAGACTGGTTGCTGAATCAAATTGAGTTACAACATTTTTGATGCCTTCGTAATTATCGGCAAGAAACACAGCACATTTAAGCCATGTTCCCCATCTTATTAAGATAGGTTCTGGTGGCAATGGAATGCCGGGAAGCATTTCGTTATATAATTGCACTCGTAGGGCGCTTTTAAAAATACTTTTTTGATATTACTAATTAAATTATTTACATCTGGAAACTCTAATCTAACTTTTTCAGCAACCCTATTTAAACCATGAGCCAAACAAGTACAATGGATTAATTGGGAAAAAAAATTTTCAGACTTTGACCTGATTTTAACATATACGAAGCGGCGTCAGTTACCATTAACAGAAATTTTTCAAAATGTACTTTGTCTGGTAAAAAGAAATTCGCTAAGGACTCATTAATAAACCTGGCTATGGTAACATGATTTGTTTTGTCTAAATTACCTACATTAATTAAATGTCTTTTAGATTGAGTTGAACCATTTAAGGTTCCAATAATCAAATTAGCAGCCTGACGGCCCTTCGTGTCGGTAGTTTCATCAACAGAGACCCAAAGATTTTGGTTTTTCAACTCCTTTCTAATACCATCGGTAACATCTTCATAAATTTCTGTGTAACAAATATATATTTTTAACATTCAGTTATAATAATTATTATTAATTACTATATTACTACAAAAACTAGAAAAATAAATTGTCTGGTTTTGTAAAGTTCTCCAGTTGTTTAAATTTGATTGATTTTGGTTATTTTGGTGTTTATGACAAAGAAATATTACAAAGATATATTAGCTTTAAAGAACATAAAATTAAACATATCTAATAATAATTTATTATGAAATTGTTTCATTATATTTATGAACACAAAAAGAAATTCTCGTTATTGTAGAACTTGTTATTGACAAAATATTTCAAAATTCAGCTTACCCTTTTGTCGCAGAGTGTGCACAAAACACTTTCTGCGTCAATAATTTTTAGTGCACTGCAATCACTTATCCAATTTTTTATTAGAGATGACTTCACTTTAGCTATCTTCGGCATTTTCAAAAATTTTTAATTCACTTTTGTTTCACCAAATAGCACAGACCTTAACACGTTTACGAATGAACAAACTATGAAGGAAATTATTTCTTTTTCTTATATTGATATTAGTCGTACCGTATAATATACCTGCATTAATACCTACATTTCTGAAAAGGATTTCTTACGTAAGTTCTAATTGCCCTCTAAACCGATTATCAGTACAGTTAAATCCTATTTTTGGAAAAGTCCATCTCATTATTAATGAGATGGACTTTTAATTGGTCATTAATGCAAAGTTGAAGGAATGCTAATCCCTTCACGTTTACACAAACAAATTCAATATCTTTAAATATCAGATTTTATTATGGTTCTTATGAAAATGGCGAATATATGCATAAATATGCAAAATAATTATGAAATATGTACGTGCATATGCAGTTATGGTAAAGTGTCCAAATATGCATTATATGCACTAAAAAAATGGTAAAAAACGTATTCTGAGGGTGGAAAATGAATAAGTACACAGTATAGAAGGAATATACCAAAAAACAACAAATATGCATTTTGCATAAAATCCAGTCTCTAGTAATAAGACACAAACTGAATTGCAAATAGATGCTCTACAGGTACTGTAGGTAAATTGCAATCAATTACCGATGTATTTTCTATTGCTTGCAATGGTAGTCTTTGTGGAATATATGTTTCTTCTTACAGTTGAGATTCAGAACTTTTTGATATTGACATAAGTGTTCGTGCTAGATGTAAGCATGGTACAGCTCCAGAGTAAAATGTGTAACTTCCTAATAATTCCTATGATAAATTTTAAACCCATTGCTTCCAAACCAAGTCTTGGATCAAAAACATGGATGCCTTAATATTACTTGCTTCGTTATATATTCATTTTTTAAGGATTTCTTGGAAAATAGTGTAATTTTTCCACATCTATTATCTCCTTTACCGCACACGATATACAAAATTTTGAAGTCATTTCCAAATAATTTATATGCTGAAAAGAAAATGTACTTGTAGCATAATTAAAAGCATCAATGAAAGTAATTAAATATTTTTTTAAGAACTTGTTAATTTTGGACAAATAAAGCATTTTTGAGTAAAACAATATGGCGTGGGCTACGATGAAATTTTTTGTAAATCCAACTTACTTTTTCAACAGCAAAAAACACTGTACCCAGTCCAGAAAAAAACTGATCTGGTTAATACTCGATTGTATAATAAATATTTCAATAACTAAATTCAAAGCCCGATATTGTATTATAATTCAGAACGATATGGAAAATAAGTACGAAAATAACATAACCAATAAAATTGAAATTATAGAAAATTTCAAAATTATACTCCGAAGTTACACGATTGATAGCGATTAGACACGAAGCTGTACGATTACAGCGCCGTGTTTAAATGACTGCCTAACTGGACGATAAGGATGAAAAGAGTACATATTTTCAATCATAGATAAGGATAGAAAATCGGATTAAATTTTCAATGATGTTGCCGGTCCCGTTAGTCTCTGGTCAGAAGTCAGTCTGTTATCAACTTCCGTGTAGTATAGCTTATTCAAATCACAAATTAACAAATATCGTCGTGCTATACGGTGAAACAGGCGAAAGGCGAAAAATTTCTACAAAAATTAAAGTTTCGATAGAATACTTTTTGTTGCAGATTTTAATTGCTATCTTACGTGGGGTAAACCACCCAGTCATTGAACACGTGGCAGTAATTGGGCAGTTCGTTTTAAATAAATGAGAATAAGATTCCTACTTATATTATTTCCTCCCTGCCTTCATAGATGACATTAGATATGTATATTCCATCTGTTCGTTTTGTACAGCGACCCCATGTTGTCTCTGTTTTGACAGGATATTGTGTTATTCTTTGGGGTGTAAAAGGCGGTAGCTTTTGTTGTAGTTTTGTTAAGAAATTTCATGTCAAGTTGTAGAAATTTGAAGATAGTGAAGGTAGTGGATATCTATAATCCAAAATTTGTAGTACATAAAGTTGTCAAAGGCCGGATTATATGCAAAAACACAACTGAAAATATGCGCATAAATAGGTAGATGTTTTAGCCTAAATATGCACTTCCTTATGAAAAATATGCAGGTAAAAAAATACGAGAAATGTTAGAAAATGGAATACTGTAGAGAAGAATATTCTATTATGTTCACTACAAGTTTATTTAGAACATTTTACTTACAACATAACTAACTATGAAGACAATTTACAATCACATATTTCTCAAAGTTTTCAACAGAAAATTGTGACGCTTGTCTTGAAAACATGTATTTATATATTGAAAAGATTCGTTCTACGTCGACACTTGTTATAGGAGCATATTTCAAATTAGAAATATCATCTATTGTCAACTCAATATTTTCTACTGAATCACCACAAAAGATTTCAGCAATGTCCTTTAGCTTTTTCAAACCCTCATTTTTTCCACTACACTTAAAAATTTTTCATACACGAACTGTCCCACTCCTGCATTAACATGAAAACATGACTTTTCAAATTTGTTTATTATTTCAACGTTCTCGATTAGCGACATAAATTATTTTTCCAAATGAAATATAGAAGTGGAAATAAAACTATAATTGGGTTTAATAGACGCCAACTGTTGAGGTATTTCTTTATTCGAATACATCTTTTGGACGTCTATCACAGATTGAGCATCCCTATCGAGGTCCATAATAATTGTCTTTATTTCTTCATAATGGTTTGCATGAAAAATAGCAGCCTCCAACCACGTTCCCCATTGTGTGATTACTGGTTGAGGAGGAAGCCGAACACCGGGTAGATGTTGTTTGTAAAACTGAACTCGTAATGGGGTCCTTAAAAATAATTTCTTAACACTACTAATTAAAGTATTTACTAAAGGAAAATGGTTTCTGGCTTCTTCTGCAACACGATTTAGTCCGTGCGCCAAGCAAGTTGTGTGAATTAAATTTGGGTAAAAGATTTTCAAGTTGTAAGCTGCCTTCACCATGTATGGTGCACCATCAGTCAAAAACAATAGAATTTTCTCTGTTGGAATCGATTGCGGTAAGAAGAAAGTTGCCAGTTCCTCCTGTATAAACCTTGTTATTGTCAAATTATTTGCCTTTTCCAACTGTTTGGATGAAATTAAATGAGATTTTGCTGTAACCGATACGCTAAAGATACCAATCATTAAGTGAGCTATGTATCGGCCCAACACTATCAATAGTTTCATCTACGCATATATAAAGATAATTGTTTGCAACAACGTTCTTAATGCTATTCAATGTTTCTGTATAGATATAGATAATATATTTTCATAACGTGCTCTCGTCGAGAATGTTATATTTGCTGATATACTTTTGCAAAAATAACTTGACATTTAAATTGTTTAATTTATATAGTGGAATATCTGCCGACATAAATCTTCATTAAATTGTTCTTGTTCCGATTTTTTGGAAGTTGATGGCAAACATTGCGGTAAGGTTTGCTGACTCTTCCTCGCCAATTTCATCTTTGTTAGTTTTGCAGCATGAGATGGAGTTTTAAAATGTTGGTCGACTTGGAACTTTCTCTCACTTGTAATTGGAAAAAAAAGATATCACATTATCGGTTGTTTTCTTATAAAGTAAATGTTGGTAAAAGATAAAGGAATAATTAACAACTTAATTAATAAAAGGAAATAACCTCAAAATTTTACTCACAATCTTGCAGCATGCTACGCAAAACATTTTTTCTCATCCATACGCAATTCTGAATAAGGTGCAATCCATCCAGGCTATTTTCGGCATTTTTGCTATTATATATCACAACTCACAAGTTTACACTTCGAAAAGCCAACGTAAAATGACGTTTAAAATAAAATTACTTTCGAATATGGAAATAAATTTCTCCGAATAGCAAAGAAACACATATACTACTAATTTTATGGTAAAATGCATTTTTGTATTTATTTAGAAGTTTTAAGGTATTAGCTTTTCCTTGAATTTGGTCTCGGCCTGGATGTATCGGAAGAGCATTAATAAATTTTTGGAGACCCTTATCGGAAAAGTAACGGCAAGAGGCTTAATAAAATGCTATTTTTAATTTAAAGAGGGCTGTTTAATTTTTGTTTGTTTGTTATATCCACGACATATTTTTAGTAATACCTATAATAAATTTGATTGAGTAAATAAATAAAACTCGGATACTTAAAATATGTAACTACACATTTTAATGCTATTCTTTTAAATATTTATTATTCTGAACTAGTCACTTTCTAACTAGTTAGTGAACACGTGTCTAATAACTGGGTCTGAAACTGTCCAATAACTGCACTGTCTACATTCATAGGATAATGCCAAAGAAAATTTCATATAATGCTAGGCTCTATGCAGGCTGCAATAAGCAGCAAAGCAGCAAAATAGGATTAATTGCAGCCGCTGACCAAACCTAACAACTTAAAAAATGTTCACGTGACTTCGGTCATCATTGTTAGGCTAGCAGACAATATAACAGCATTCTCTGTATCACGTGTAATTTCACCCATTTTGGACGCAAACTTTAACTTTGCAAATTTACCTGATACTGTGAACTTTTTATTCATGAGTTAAACCACTAACAATATGAGTATGCGACAAACGTCAGATGTACGGATAACTAACAATAACGATACTACGCACCAAACTTCTCGTTCCCCATGTATTGACGATTACCTCAAAATACCAGATAAGCCCCAGCGAGAACATAAGCTAGTTTTATTTGCTATAACGTTACGACTTTATCAAAAAAGTTTTGAAGCTAAAAAGGCTATTAAGTTGGAAAAGGAGAATAGGAAATTAGAAAAAAAACGAGAAAGAGAATAAAAAGTTGCAGTTAAAGCAAACTCTAGTGAAAAAGGTCTCATCTATTTTATTTGTGACAAGCGCCTAACTAAGAGTCAATACAGAACATGTGACATAATTTTGAACAATCCTGCATTCCCAAGAAACACAAAAAACATGTTCTCGACAGCGACGATGACGATCTCTTTATGTGTGATAATATAATTGTTATGAAGAGGGAAATGATGAAGTAACTGCCAAGGAAAAAAATTGTGGAGAATCTAAAAATGAGGACGATTACTTTAGAAGAGATCAAAGGAACCAAACTGAGGATAATAATGCGAACTTAGCGAACGATGATTTCAATGACACTAAACAAGAAGAAAGGCAGGAAATTGATGAGGGTAATGATAAGAAAGCATACTATGTTTAGCAAATAAGAACCAAGAAAAAAGACAAGAAATTGATGATAAGGAAGAAGAAGAAGAAATAGATGAATTATATAATATGTATAAGAATGCTTATTACTTATAACTAAAAAATAAAAATAATAAATTACTACATGTCCAATAATTAGATTATGTCCACATACTAGAAAAATTATCCAATAACAAAGTTTTTTGACATGATTTTTGTTTTTTTGTTGTTGAAAAATAGATATGTACTTTTTAATTGTGAGCAGTGGAATGCATAGACAATAAAATGCTATTTAAAATGGTTTAAATACTCATCTTCGTGAGTCAATAAATAAAGTTTCAACACGTACTTGAATTTATCAAAAAACTGTCCAATAACTGGGTGATTTACCCTATCTATTATATATTAGCGAACGTCGGCGTTTTCATTTTCACCCTGTATATGTATATTTGTGGCTACTTATTAATCTAGTCCTCTTTATAAATGTCTAATTTCAGCAATCCACTCCATTATATTATTTGTCAACTACTAAATGTAATTATTTAACATCTACATGTTTCAGCATGAGAAATTTATAATTTAGGGCTTCCTGTTCTTGAATTATACGAGGCTGGAGACATTAAATTTTAGTTCGCCATAATGTACATACCTAGATCAACCCTTGTCCAATCTTTAAATATATTAAGAGCTGAATAGATCTGGAGAGGAGAAAATTGAAAATTACAGTAAAAGGATATAGTCCGCGTACAGAACTATGTATTACATATTTCTTCTAATACCTAATATGTACATACATAATAGCAGCATTTTGCTTGAGAAATTGTAAATACGTCAAAAGATAGACTTATTTCCGAATATTCTTTATTTCTAGAAATGAAAATTAGTTGCGATGTTTTAAAGCATAAATATCACGGTTTAAAAAAATACAGTTAATCTTCACGGTCGATGTCACTAATTTTTTCAGCAGTTTGTCGTGTATTTATAATAGCAAAGGTCGACATGATTTTTGTAACGTTAATGAGGATGAACTTTTTGTATGTCATTTAGGTAGTTATTTTTATTAAAACACTTTTTTTCAGAAACGGACCGCCATTCCATATTTTCGAGTATCGATCATAGGATTATTGAATTATTTCTATAGTTCGTTTGAAATTATTTTAATTTTACTAAATACATTTATAGTGCCCCTGCGGTGAGGGTTTAATGAAACATAAACACATCGAAGATGTGAAAGTACTTAAAACCAGATCTCGAATCTTTAGGGAAAAATCGTTCAGTCTTCTTTAGGGCCCCCAAAACTCCAGGGTGGATTGTTGTAGAAATTCGAGATTGAAAATTTTCAAAATCGCGAAAGTTTCGCCGTAATATGATGTTCGATTTCGACGCCTCTTTTTTTAAACCTCAGGCGAAGAAATTTAAAAATTACAAAAATGGCGAGTGTCGGTTTTCCCTGTTTTAACGCCAAACCTATATGTAATTGGACCCGCTGATTACAATAAGCTAAACTAGAAATCACTATCTGCTTTGGTTCTCTAGATATTTACGCAAAAGTGTTGACAGGTCAAAAGTACAAAAAACGAAATCGCTAAGCTTCAGCGGAAAATCGTTGAGACAGTCTTTTTTAGCGCCCCCAAAGACCTTTGGGTGGATTTTCAGTAGAAATTCGAGATTGAAAATTTTTCAAAATCGCGAAAATTTCGCCGAAATATAATGATCGATTTCGACGCCTCTGTATTTTGGAAACCAGCTGGCTCTAGATGATCTATTCTATACTGCCCGATGCGTTTTGACACGCTGAATCGAGTTGTCCAAACGGGAAGGCTCTAGGACGCCTACTTCTTGAGTTCTTCAAAGAAAACCGTTAATTTCGTAATCGAAAATCTCTTTAATCATTAATTTAAAATAAATGTAAAATTCGCGACGATCGGAGGAGAAATAAGGAAGTCATGGCGTTCTGAAAATTTCGCGATTTTTTTGAACCTCAGGCGATGAAATTTAAGATTACAAAAATGGCGAGTGTGGATTTTCTCTGTTTTGACATCAACACTATATGTAATCGGACCCGCTGATTACGATAAACTAAACTAGAGTTCGCTATCTGCTTCGGTTCTCGAGATATTTACGAAAATGTGTCGCCATGTCAAAAGTACAAAGAACGAAATCGCGAATTTTCAGCGAAAAATCGCTCAGACAGTCTTCTTTAATGCCCCCGATAACCCTAGGGTCGATTTTGAGTAAAAATTCGAGATTGAAAGTTTTTCAAAATAGCGAAAATTCCGCCGAAATATGATGTTCGACTTCGACGCCGCTCTGTATCTTAGAAACCAGCGGGCTTTAGATGAACTATCCTATACTGCCTGACGCGTTCTGAAACGCTGAATCGACTGGTTCAAAACGGGAAAGCTCTCAGACGCCTTCTTGAGTTATGCCAGGAAAACCGTAAATTTCGTAATCGAAATGCAAAAATTCGCTTAGTCGTGGCGACCAAACTGTTGGTCATAGAGTAGCACTTTTTATACTCGTTTTAATCCTAACGACAGGATCTTTAATTTGGTGTCAAATTCGCGGCTATCGGATGATCGGATGATGGCGTTTTGAAATTTTCGCGATTTTCTTGAACCTCAGGTGATGAAATTTAAAATTACAAAAATGGCGAGTGTCAAATTTCCCTATTTTGACGCCAACCCTCTATGTAATCGGATCCTCTGATTACGATAAACCAAACTAGAGTTCGCTATCTGCTTTGGCTCTCAAGATATTTATGAAAAAATGTCGACAGGTCAAAAGTACAAAAAACGAAATCACGAATTTTCAGCGGAAAATCGTTCAGACAGTCTCCTTTAGCGCCCCCGATAACTTTAAATTCGTAGAAATTTGATTTCGCTGTATCAGCTGCTATAACCAGGCAGCTAACAGCAAAAACCTTGACGAATGCGGTTTCTTTTTTCGAGAAGGGAATGAACATCCTTCTTGAAAATGATCCCGATGAAGAATGCAGCGATAAAGGATCTCGAGAAGTAAACTCAGCTATTAGATGCTAGAAAACGTTGCAAAAAGAAGCAGAAAGGAGGGCGAAGCAGACAAAGTTGGACGAATATTTCAAGATAAGTCATCCAACAGTAACGGAAATTGACGACGGCAGCATTTTATCGGATTAAAAAAGCTTCCAAACATTTTATAATTTTTGTATGTGAATATGATCTCTTTTGTTTTTCTTTTTTGAACTATGTAATGTGTTCATTTTATGTACATATTCTTATTTGTTGTGTTATTTTATTTTTAAGTAAGTATGTGTTTTTTATAGAAAATGAAAAGAATAAAATGCCTTTAAATATTTTTTTTTTATTGGAATCGATCTGATTAAATTGGTATGGATTTATATGAAAATAATCGATTCGTTAAACGGCTTTTCGCTTTACGGCCAACTTTTTCGGAACGTATCTAGGCCACTAAGCGAGGTATGGGTGTTTTACATAAAACACTTGTATAATTTAATACCACAACTCACTTAAAATTAAGGATCTTCATTAGTTTATATGAAGTTGAACGACTCATTTGATTTTTCTTTATTTGCTTTAAAATGTTGTTTAACGTAGGAAGTTCTTCATCATAAAAAAATGTGTACCGTTCTTCTTATCATGTATTTAATAGTATCGTCAAATGTAGATAGCAACAATTTTCTTCCTAACCGTTTTGGTGGTGGTGAACTTTGTATTCGTGAATAATACTGTAAACACTTGAGAAATATTTATGTATGTTACCTAAAGCGTTTGATGTTTGCAGTTTAATCCGTGTTTTCTTTATTGTAGGATCACTGCGAATAATTTCTTTGTAGATGTTCGATATAGCTTGCTTTTCCTGTATAGACAAATGTCCACGTCCCAAGGTAGCACGCTTTCTTGGAGGCGATAATGATAGTCCATTTGTACTAGGCTGTGGATCCATTTTCACAAGCAAATAGTTTAAAAAATAGATATTTTGTTGTCTAAACATTATAGAAACCCAAAGAAATAATCAGAAAATACTTAACAAAAATATTTACTCGATCAACTGTGTCTACAATATGGCAACACTAAATTACCAAATATGGGTAGTGTAAACCAGACCGGCAATTAGCCAACCGTAAGTGTATATTTTGATGGGCCATTTTCAATTTTGTCTTTCATATTAAAACACAGATTATAATACATGAAAGGTTCATATTCATAAATTCTGTACTTTCCCAGCAAATAGTATTAAAATTATTTACTGTTCTTACATTTCACATTCAGAATATATGAAAAGAATATCCAAATGTTTTCATTTTGCGGTAGAATTGATTTATATTGCAACGGGGAGAAATGTAAGTATGTAAATTTTAGGCTGCTAAACCAATTTCAAATATATTTAAACACTTTGAAAATTCCATGAAAGGAATATTTTCTGTGAACGTTTAGTGTATAAAAGGAAAATTCATTTCATTTTACGTATGAATTGTATCGTTTCACATATAAATTGTGAATCGCGCGCCAAACCCGGGATGCGTAACTACTCAGGTTATCGAACTTTTCGTATAAAAATATTATAAAGGCTTTCTTTTTTTAAAAGCTGAACGAAACCCTGAAATTTATTATTCTAGGTTTTAGTATTTCAATGTCGCATCGAAATAATATATTATTTTATTATTTTTACATCAATGAGTAACAAACACTCAAAAAGACTTTATATACCTGGCGACTGTGTACATATCTGTAGTAGATCCATACTATTATAGTAATTCAAATCTATTTACTTTTACTTTCTCATACTTTAATTCATCATTCATTTATTCATATTTAGATCGTCAATAGCTTAGTCTCTATATATATATATATATCTATATGTTTTCTTTCAGGTTTCCGCGGGTAGTAGTATGTGTTGTAACTGGATTCCGGGTTTTCTTCCGCGTTTCCATTGTTTGGTCTTTGTAAAGACCGGTGCTGGTTTCTGGACGACGTTTCGGCAAAATCACATTTGCCATCTTCAGGTCTGCGATAACTGTCTGCTTCTGGTTACTCGTAAACTGACGTAGTCGAGTTTAAGATGGTTGTTATATACCTGCTTAGAGTTCTGGTTGGTTACACTTGGTTGAGTATGTGCGCGACTACGTGTCGATGGGCCTGTAGCTGGAGTGGGCTGGCTGGGTTGCGGTGTTTTTGTTTGTTGTTTCTTGTTGACAACTTCTTTACTTAATACTGGTTTCCATGCTGTTGGTAGCCTCTGGGTATCATCTCGCGAATTCAAATTGTCCGGACGTTTCTCAATTTCGATAGCTTCCCTGATAATTCTGGTTTTCATATGTACTACGTTCGCCAATAATTTGGTATTGCTGAAGTCTATCGTGTGGGACGTTTCCTTTACATGCTGAGCCAAAGATGAAGTTTTCTCGTCTTTTCTTACGGAGTTTTGGTGTTCGTCTCTTCTTACGTTTACCCTTCTGTTTGTTTGGCCGATGTACGTCTTCTCACAATCAAGGCATGGAATTTCATATACTCCCTGGTTTTCTAAAGGTATTCTTGTTTTTGGATTCCGAAGGACTGTGCTGATTTTTCTGTCTGCCTTGAATGTGGTTTCAATGTTGTGTCTTCGTAGGATTCTCGATATTCTGTCGGTGGTACCTTTGACATAGGGTAAGTAGGTTTTGGCTATTGATTCCTCTTTTTTCTCTTGTGGTGTGGCTCGTTTAGGTTTTAATGCTTTGTTGATTGTCCGTTTGCTAAAGCCATTCTGCTGGAGTGCAATGTGGAGTTTATTCATTTCTTCAGCAATACCAAATTATTGGCGAACGTAGTACATATGAAAACCAGAATTATCAGGGAAGCTATCGAAATTGAGAAACGTCCGGACAATTTGAATTCGCGAGATGATACCCAGAGGCTACCAACAGCATGGAAACCAGTATTAAGTAAAGAAGTTGTCAACAAGAAACAACAAACAAAAACACCGCAACCCAGCCAGCCCACTCCAGCTACAGGCCCATCGACACGGAGTCGCGCACATACTCAACCAAGTGTAACCAACCAGAACGCTAAGCAGGTATATAACAACCATCTTAAACTCGACTACGTCAGTTTACGAGTAACCAGAAGCAGAAGCAGACAGTTATCGCAGACCTGAAGATGGCAAATGTGATTTTGCCGAAACGTCGTCCAGAAACCAGCACCGGTATTTACAAAGACCAAACAATGGAAACGCGGAAGAAAACCCGGAATCCAGTTACAACACATACTACTACCCGCGGAAACCTGAAAGAAAACATATTACGTCTTTACGGGGAGAAGACCTTGCACCAAACCAAGACCTTCGAGAAACTAAGAACAAGAAGAAGCAAACTGCTTTGCGACCTGGCATTTCTACAACGCTGCCGAGAGGAGAATATCATTCCACAAACATTGAAACTGAAGTTCAACAAAAACACCAGACAAACCAAGAACATTCTGAAGAAAGCAAGCTTGGCTTTACTGAGGGAATCTATCCACGATGTCAGAAAAATGTTGGATGATACCAATAAACAATTACTCTAACCATATCTGAACCTAAGTAACACCATCCACCCGATAATTTGGAGAGTACTGGACCAGCTCAGTGAATTCCGTTCGGATACAAACACCCGCCTGACAACAGCGAAACAAATAAAGAAATTCAACCGCCTGCAAGCAGAACAGAAGCCCATAAACACCAGAGAGGAGAAGAAACCGCTCAAAGTTGTATGCAACCTATCCACCCACACATTGGATGCAGTATCACAAAAGGTATTGGAGAAGGGGTTTAACTACGCAATAGCTCCGGCCCGTATACCAGTAGAAGAGATCATTTGTGGGGTAGAGGCCACTATATCGGGGATTGATAAGAATACGGTCGAAGCAATCCGCCAAGATGTATCGCAAATACTGCGGACAGCCAAACCACCAACGAAGAACTTATCGCACGAAGAATTACTGGCACTTAAACAATTAAGGAACAACGAAGATGCTACGGTGGTATTGAACACAACCGACTACGACACCAAGATAAAAAGTCTCTTAGAAGATCCAGCATACCAACCAATCACTACGGATCCAACAACATATCTGGAGAAAGCAACTAAAACTAAAATCAAGGAGAGTTCCATCGACAAGGAAATCCAAAAACAACTCATTCCAAGGGAGAAGTCATCGAGATGTCCAAAATTCTACGGCTTACCAAAGGTCCACAAGGAAGGCGCACCATTAAGACCCATAGTCAGCTCCATTGGGTCACCTCTTCAACAGTTGGCAAGATACCTAGCCCAACAACTACAACCACATGCCGAAGAAGCCGAGTCTTACGTCAAGAACGCAAGCCACTTCATCGAGATATTGAAGAAAGAGAAAGTGGAAGCAGATTGGTTACTAGTAAGTTTCGATGTAGTGTCACTGTTTACCAATATACCAGTAACCGAAGCTCTAGGGACCATCGAAAGAAAATACCAACCTCCACCATACATAATGAACCTGGTGAAACACTGCCTGGCAAACACCTACTTTATCTATGGCGATCAACGTTACAAACAAATAGAAGGCGCACCGATGGGCTCCCCACTGTCACCAGTAATAGCGAACCTCTTCATGGAAGACTTGGAAAAAACAGCACTAAGGACGGCCACCCATAAACCCAAACTTTGGCTACGATATGTTGATGACACGTTCGTAATTTGGACACATGGAGAAGATCACCTTAAGAGCTTCCTGGAACATCTGAATAATATCCATCCACAAATAAAGTTCACAATGGAAGTAGAATCAAACAACCAACTACCATTCCTCGACGTTTTGGTTAAGAAGAAAGAAAATGGAGAATTAAGCCATACAGTGTACCGGAAACCCACACATACAGACCGGTACCTCAACGCACAGTCTCACCACCACCCAGCTCAGTTACAAGCAGTAGTGAAGAGCCTAGTAACAAGATCACAGAGATTAGCAGATGAAGACAACGTCATTCAAGAAATGAATAAACTCCACATTGCACTCCAGCAGAATGGCTTTAGCAATCGGACAATCAACAAAGCATTAAAACCTAAACGAGCCACACCACAAGAGAAAAAAGAGGAATCAATAGCCAAAACCTACTTACCCTATGTCAAAGGTACCACCGACAGAATATCGAGAATCCTACGAAGACACAACATTGAAACCACATTCAAGGCAGACAGCAAAATCAGCACAGTCCTTCGGAATCCAAAAACAAGAATACCTTTAGAAAACCAGGGAGTATATGAAATTCCATGCCTTGATTGTGAGAAGACGTACATCGGCCAAACAAACAGAAGGGTAAACGTAAGAAGAGACGAACACCAAAACTCCGTAAGAAAAGACGAGAAAACTTCATCTTTGGCTCAGCATGTAAAGGAAACGTCCCACACGATAGACTTCAGCAATACCAAATTATTGGCGAACGTAGTACATATGAAAACCAGAATTATCAGGGAAGCTATCGAAATTGAGAAACGTCCGGACAATTTGAATTCGCGAGATGATACCCAGAGGCTACCAACAGCATGGAAACCAGTATTAAGTAAAGAAGTTGTCAACAAGAAACAACAAACAAAAACACCGCAACTCAGCCAGCCTACTCCAGCTACAGGCCCATCGACACGGAGTCGCGCACATACTCAACCAAGTGTAACCAACCAGAACGCTAAGCAGGTATATAACAACCATCTTAAACTCGACTACGTCAGTTTACGAGTAACCAGAAGCAGACAGTTATCGCAGACCTGAAGATGGCAAATGTGATTTTTCCGAAACGTCGTCCAGAAACCAGCACCGGTCTTTACAAAGACCAAACAATGGAAACGCGGAAGAAAACCCGGAATCCAGTTACAACACACATATATATATATATATATATATAACAAAAAATAAATAAGAGTATAAAACAGTAGTAAAAATACTTACAAAATGTAGAGTTGAAAAATAATAAAATTGACGTACAAAAAATAAAAATGATTAGATTTAAAAAATACAGTAAATATAGAAATAAGCCTTAAGAACATTTAAAAAACATGTATATGTAAAAGTTAAAACATGAAAAATAAAAAATATAATGCAATATAAATTTAATAAAATATGGACCAAATAACAAAACGATTTAAGATGGTCAACTAACAGTCAAACCCAGTATATTAAAATAAATTATACTAAGACCATTAGTATCAGATCTATAATTTATGTTATTTGTGAGCTGTTAATGTGGACTGTTAATGTGGACCATTTCTAAAAAGGTTCTTTTTTTAAGGTTATTTTCAACGTCTAAGATATTAACGTCAACAAAATTGAAAGTATGGTCACGATCAAGTGCATGGTTCACCAATGCACAAGATCTCTTACCAATACGGACATCACTTTTATGCTGAGTGATGCGCTGTTTTAGCCACTGTGATGTTTGACCTATATATAGCATGTTCGGATTGTTGTGGCGTTTATATAGGTCAGACATCACAGTGGCTAAAACAGCGCATCACTCAGCATAAAATTGATGTCCGTATTGGTAAAAGATCTTGTGCATTGGTGGACCATGCACTTGATCGTGACCATACTTTCAATTTTGTTGACGTTAAGATCTTAGACGTTGAAAATAACCTTAAAAAAAGAACCTTTTTAGAAATGGTCCACATTAACAGAGACACAAATAACATAAATTATAGATCTGATACTAATGGTCTTAGTATAATTTATTTTAATATACTGGGTTTGACTGTTAGTTGACCATCTTAAATCGTTTTGTTATTTGGTCCATATTTTGTTAAATTTATATTGCGTTATATTTTTTATTTTTAATGTTTTAACTTTTACATATACATGTTTTTTAAAAGTTCTTAAGGCTTGTTTCTATAGTTACTGTATTTTTAAATCTAATAATTTTTATTTTTTGTACGTCAATTTTATTATTTTTCAACTCTACATTTTGTAAGTATTTTTACTACTGTTTTATACTCTTATTTATTTTTTGTTATTTTTCTCATTAATCTTGTAGTTTCCCCAGAAGAAGCAACAAATTCTGTTGCGAAATATAGGGTTATTTAATAAAGGAGTTTTTTAATTGACAGACCGCTTACCCGAATTTAAATTAATTTTTATATATACTCGTATATACCGGGTGTATTATGAAAAACCTTTCGTGCTGTAACTTTTTTATTTTTTATCCGAATGTAATAAATTATACGTTGAACTAAATCGTTTTAAAAACACTGTAACGTGATCCGCTTTGAATTTTTTTTTACTCTTTGTTTATGACAGACAGCTGCAAACTGTTTTTTTAAATTGCACTATATTTTTTTTTTCCTTATTCAAATATATTACTTTTTCTGAATATGAAACTGTAAACAACGATATCCTTGTATGAAAAAAAAACGAGAAATTGTAGGTTTTTTTTTAGTTCAATTTATTCTGGTTTTTCCGAACACAGAGATTTCTTAAATGCATTTTAAATACTCTATTTCATTTTATTACCAGCAAATGTGTGTACCTTTTAAAATCACTTACATTCAATACTGTATAGCCCATAAAGGATTACAAACCAATGTTATCAGTGAGCGGTGGGTCAACAACAACATTTACAGTGTTTATTTTAAAAATTTAAAAATCAAGCAGTCATATTGAACGATAAAAGTGCATTCCAAATTTTCGAAGAGAGCTGTGACATCTGTCAGTCACACATTCATTATAACATTTTCAACGATTTGACAATGGCGAATGTGTGGATGCGATTCAAGCATATTTTGAATGCGGAACAAATTCCGCAGCTGCTTTGCGACATTATGGAAATCGTTTTCCTGACAGACTGCGTCCAAGTGCAGATAAGTTTGGAAGGCTCGTGCGAAATTTACGAAATTTTGGATCATTCAAAAAACCGAAAATAAACGCACGTGTAATTCAAGATCAAAATTTAGAATTAAGTGTCTTGCTCTATGTGGAAGAAAACCCTAATACGTCTACGCGAGAAATTGCTCACTACATGCAGGTATCACATTCTACAGTTCAGTACATTCTGAAGAAGCACAAGTTCTTTCCTTATAAACCACGGAAGGTGCATGCTCTCGGTGAAAACTACCCTCAACGAAGGGTTCAATTCTGCACGGTTTTCATGAATAAACTAAGGGACGATCCAATTTTTTATCGTCGTGTGTTGTGGTCAGATGAATGCACTTTTGGGAAAAATGGTGTATTCAACAGAAATAATCATCGCCATTGGAGCACTGAAAATAACCATGTTGTGATGCAACACAATTTTCAAAATCGGTTCAGTGTAAATGTATGGTGTGGCATTTTAGGCGATAGAGTAGTAGGGCCTTTTTTGTGGAGGGTAATCTGAACCAAGAATAGTATAATAATTTGTTACGCAATGAATTAGGCGATCATTTAGATGAGTTGCCACTTGCTGAGTTAAACAGGGTGGTGTTCCAACAGGACGGTGCCACACCCCTTAATGCACGAATGAATACTGATTTTCTAAATAATTATTTTGGCGTCAGATGGATGGCCACTTACGGACCTATTCGACGGCTTGCTAGACCGCCAGATCTGAATCCACTGGATTTCTTTCTGTGGTCTTACATTCACCTGATACCAGAGATGATTTAGTAAGAAGGATAGTACAAGTATGTCATGAAATACCACCAAATCTTATATTAAACGCAGCAGTTGGAGTTAATAGAAGGTGTCAAATGTGTCTAGAACAAAATGGGGCCAATTTCGAACATTTGATTCATTAAAATATATGATAGCTCGATTTCTGTAAATTTCGTATTTTTTTTTTAATAATAATAAATTTGTCTCTCAATTTAATGGAGGTGTCTTCAGGAAATAAATGTTTATTAGAATAAGTAAAAAAAAATATGTAGTACAATTAAAAAAAAAAATTTACTACTGTTTGTCAAAAACGAAATGTCAAAATTTTTTTTTTAAAAAAACAGGATACAGTGCTTTAAAAACGATTTAGTTTGACATATCATTCATTAAAATTAGATAAAATATAAGGAAGCTACAGCCCCAAAGGTTTTTCATAATACACCCGGTATATATATATATATATATATATATATATGTGTGTGTGTGTGTGTGTGTGTGTGTGGCTGAAGGTGTGTATGTGTGTGCAAGTGCGTGCACGCTTTATATGATAAAGCAAAATGCGTGTAATAAAGTACATTATTTAATACCGCCTCGGCATTCAATTTCTTGGAAGCAAATTTAATTTACCCCTTCTTTGTGACACTTCTCCCTACTTGATATTAATGGTAGCAGAATAAATGCAGTTACCGATAAAATTTTATTAGTTCCTATTACAATATTTTAGGCATCAATTTATATCAATTGGTAATTCAGTGAAATGCATAAAATAAGCCATTTTTTTAAATAATTTTTTCTCACTTTCAAATAGAAATACATGAATTAATAGTTTATTAATTACTGGAACGAATTTTAGTTGCGACTTCGAGGCTTAGTAGGACGGGGCACAGATGTGATCACTGAAAGCATCCCTTCAGTTAATTTATTGTTTTCATGTGTATGTAACACCATCACGCCTAAACCACCCACTAGACGAATTGAAATCATATTCTCACAATTTACTCCGTTTTGGGCTCCGATAAATTTTTCTTTTTTTTTGAACCCGGTAGGTGGCGTTGGAGTCAAGATATTTACAAAAATGTGTATTTTTGGCTTGATTTGACTCATGCTCAAAATATTTTTCGCTCATGGCGAGTAGACCGAACTTAATAAACCAAAAGCAGTTGACCGAACTCAATTAATCGAATAACAATAGACCGAATCGTCACTAGACCGAAGCAGCAGTTGACCGAAAATCACTTGGTCGAAAATATATTACGGTTACATTTATTAACAATAGCATCAACTTCCCTTCACACTTTATTCAGGCTTAGGACTGGCAGCATAAACTGCTGGGGTGTTTAGAATTTTTTTCTGTTTTTGATTCTATTTTAAGTTTATTCTAGTAAATCATACAATACTTATCAGATATAAATTTCTAAATATGGATGGTTTGAAGAAACTTGCTGGTCAAAGCCTCGATACCATCCTTCCACAAAATTGTTGGTTTTAGATAAATCTTCATTCACACCATCAAAACAATTCCATATAACATGAGGAAATCGCGGCCGGCTACGGTGACGTCGTTGATGGCGTCCTATCCACGTATCCTCAAAATAGTCTAGCACACCTTGAGCTTCTTGTGGAATAACATTTTCTTCGCACAACTGTTGAAAAATATCTACTACATTTGCTGCAGATACGAATGCTTGAGCAGGCAATAATCGAATTGTTAGGGCAAATTCAGGTTCTGCTTCATATCGACGCTGAAGTCGTTCTGACTGGATGCGACTGAAACAACACTGAGAAAATCATCGCTAATTCAAAGTCCATAAGTATGCTAATTGGTGAAACTGTCGGTTCACCGTCTTTCAAGCCAGTGTACGTTTCTTCGGTTTTATCTGGCAGTAGTGCATGTACTAATGGTATAGCATTGTTATGTTGCAACTCATGGATTGTATATAATTGGCAAAATAGATGTGCCACAGTTTTAAACGTTCCATCTACGTATCAATGCATGGACTGAGCTAATAGCCGCAAGTTCCTTCTTGTGGAAAAAATTTATATTTGATTGTCAGCGTGTCCAGAATCAAGTAATGGAAAATCTGCTCCATTTTCAGTAATTTTGTAATTATCACAAGTTCTCTTCGATTACCAGGTATAGCCGGAGCAGCATCATGCTTATTTCGAATGTTTCGTATAGTTCTTTTCATGTTGTCCACTTTTGGCAGTTTGGCTGACGCTGCCTGTGACAATCCTAAAGATACTTGCGATACTATGAAGTGTGGAGCGTCCTGGGCACGTCTTGCAACTTCTCTAACATTTTGCATTACCTGAGCTGCCTCTATTTCTGCAGCATCAGCTGTACGGTTATATTGGCCACTTTCTTGTGTAATATCGTTGTCCACTGATATAACACGAACACTAACTACTCTTGAATTTTTATAAGGTTGACACCTCCAGTATATCTTCGTATCAATTAGTTTGTCTTCGATGTACAAATGACCATCTAATAACAATTTACGATGGCCCTTTACACTCGCTATGTACTGCAACACCATTTTCAATATTAACGTTCTACAACACTCCTTAACAAGCTGAAGACTTGGAATAGATCGAAAAATAAGAAAAATTGCATTTATACCATGGAAAATCATTAGCGCAAGAATGCAATTAAGTAAGGTATGCACCTTACAAGCCTTAGTGTGCTTTTAATTTTCTTATCTATCTTTGTGACGATTTTTTAAAAATAGGATTTAACCAACTTTAATATTCCTATCTATCGTTAACGATAATTACACGAAGTATTTACGAACAAGCTGCAGAAAGTTGCTAATGAGTTAATCCTGCTAATGACGTATTTATCTTCGTTTCCGGAAATCGGTCGTGAGTAGAGAATACAATCCCGAACAGGTTCTTCAAGCTCGGGATTTTTGAAGCGAAATCCCGGGACCCCGGGATTAAACCCAGGATTAGACTATGTGGTTTCTAATTGGGCTCAAATGAAAAAAAAACTTAAGTAATTTCTTAAAAATTATTATTAATATTGGTGCACAACACAATACACAATATACTAAAATAAGGAATAAAAAAGACAATACAAAAAACTATTTAGAATTTGGAAAATACAATCGCAGAAATATTAAAGCATCCAATGTTTGACTTCCAAGCCTGCTTCGTAGTTTATTGCCATCATAAGCAGCAGCTGAAAACCCTCGCTCAGGTTCTACACTGGCTGGAGGAATAGACAACAGATATTTATATGCTAATTCTAAGTGATATCCGCGAACTTCTCTATTTTTGAACAGGCTCATTTCGCGTCTAATACTATTTACCAACCCCGATTCATTTTGTACTTCAGGATCTGGGGATTCCATGCTCTTATTCATTTCCAGCTGTAACTTTTCCTTTAGTGTCAATTGGGGTTGGGAGGTTTGTTGCCTTGGCTCATCATCTGTTTGTGATCCTGACCTTTCTTCCTCCTCGGTGTCATCTCGACTATTTATCTTTTAACAATACTCTTTATTTGCGCCCTCACTAAAGCCTGTGTAGGAACTGGAAATAACTCAAGCTATTCCAAATCCGATAAGAACTGATTTTCATAACATTTTCGTGGATTTTGTAAATAATTCAACACACCAGTAAACCATCATTTCGTCGTTGCTTTATACATTCCACTATGGATGTTTTCATTTTATTGGCGGTGCTGTGTTTTTGCTAGACAATTGTTTTATAAGAAATTTCAAAGCAGCATCAGCTGTGCATAAATTAGCATCTCGTCGACAGATTGCTTCTACTGTTAATTTAATTGGGGTCAGCACATCAACAATTTTATTTACCAAGTCAAAATCTGCATCTTCAAAACGGATTGGATGATTGAGATCTGTAAGAGCTTTTTAAATGCAGGTTTTTAAAAGAGAAAATCTTTGCAGCATGGTTATAAGACTATTCCACCTGGTTTTACAGTCCAAAAGAAGTCCTCCTTTTCATGATCAATCTTCACATATTTTTGAAGTACTATTTCATTTTGAAATGGTGATCTTTTGAAATACACTACAGCTTTGCGGATTTTCTTTATCAGCTCATTAATGTTTTCATCCTTCGTTAACTCTGGTATGTGTTCTCGCGCAAGTTCATTTTGTGACATTAAGATTCTGGAGAGTCTAAGTCTTCTAAATTGTCATCATCATCGCTATCGTTCATATAATCAGCAGTCACAGTTGGTTCATTTATAGTATCATCTGAGACTGAGGTTGGGCTGTCTTGCCTGTCTTGAAAATAATTCTTTATTTTATAAAGAACATCACAGACGGCCAAATACCATACCATGTGCGAGACACAGTTGTTGCTTAGTGCAAACAAGCTGTCCCACCTTTATCATAACGTTCGGTCCATCGGTTACATTAGTCACGATATCAGTTTCCAGGTAAATATCAAATTTATTTAGACGCTTTTTCAATATACGAAGATAATTTTCAGCCGTCATACTTCCATGAATAGGAACGAGTCCTAAGTTCCAAAATTTTTTTGTATGAATGAACCTTGTATCGTTTATTGGACGTTGATGTCCACTCGTCAAAAGATCGTCGACTGAATCTTTCACCTGCACTTTTCAAATGTTTTAATTTTGCAGTTACTTGCTTTCTGATTTCTTCACTGTAATTCATAGCACGCTTTCGAATTGTGTAGGCTGATTTTGGTAAATCCATGTATTTCGTTAAGAGCAATTTTCTCAAATCATCTGAAGTTATGAATACACTGAATGGAAATGCATCTAATGCAATCATTCTTGTCAAAACATCATACAGGCTATCGTCGGCACTTTTAGTAAAATATTCTTCTAACTTTCGTTTAGCTGGCGGCGGTGCTGTGTTCAGATTTACAGAATCTTGACTTGTTGAAGCTCTTAAACGATTAACGCCAGCTAAAATCTTAATGTTATGTTTTGATGACGTATGTGTATGTAGTCCCTTAGTCGATCCAGCCAAAGTCTTGAGAATGGCAGCGCATCGCTTACATTTAGCACTATTCCGGTCTTTCGCAACTAAAAAATAACTCCACGCGGACGACGTATCACTGTTTTTTTTATGTTGAACAAAGTCTCTCGCCATTTAAAATAACTTTTACTGATAATTGACTTTTAAATTTAAATGACGTAACCTGCGTAACCTTGTCGCTGGTAGAATAATAAATGAAAAAAGTAAATCCTAATAAGCGTATTTATACTTTCGTACAGGGAATCCGCGATGGGGAATCCCTCGCAACAATTTTATGATATATCATATGAGGTGATCGGGTGATTCCCCTGTTGGCCCGTTGGGGAATTACTTTAAAAGTACTGAATTGAAGTATGCCGGGCGGGAAAGTCCCTTCTAAGTTACATATTATTTGGGCTGTACTTGTGCAGTTCTTTTATCGTAAGGCGATCTAAGGTTGATTTTTTGTCTTTATGTAATAAGTGCTCTTAATATAATCTAGGTAAGGTCATTATTGTCAAGGCGCAACGGATTACGGAATGCAAACTGGCAATCCCGAAAATCCCGAGACTAGCCAAGTACAGTCCCGGGATTTACGCGATCAAAACCCGGCCGGGATCCCGAGATCCCGGGATTCGGGATCCCGGGATTGTATTCTCTAGTCGTGAGTAAATACTTCTAATAATAACGCCTTAGTGATTAACAAAAAGGTTCTAACTAACAATCATTTCATTAGTAATTATATTCCAGTTGTAAGCCTGAATAAAGTGTGTAGGGAAGTTGATGCTATTGTTAATAAATGGAATTTTTCGAGATATTTAATAAACTACTCAAAAATGAATAAGGAATTTTTACTTTTTTGTATTTTTTAGATAGTATGGGTAAATATTTGTAGTGTATTATATTAGATACATAATTGTACACAACAATTTAAAATTTTCAAGTATATTTATTCAGAAAAATCGTTAGATTACTAAGAAATTATCAAAAATGGAATAAGCAACATTATTAACAATAGCTAAAATAAACATTTTTCTGTAACAATTAATTCTAAAATCGTGTATAATGGTCACGGACATCTCTCACAGCTGTACATCTTCGGGGCATACTCATAATGCAATTATTAAGGTGTTCTTGTGACACTCTTCTCCAACACAGCGGTAAAATTTCCCGCAAGTGTTGCACGTTAACTGGGGCTGGATTATGTTCGTTGAGCTATTCTTGAAGTCTGTCCCAAATATGCTCAATTGGATTCAAGTCGGGAGACGTCGGTGGTATAGGTAGATGGTTAATATGGAGGTCATTTATTGCTTGCATTACAATTTGTGCACGATGAGGTCTTGCATTATCATCAATAAAAACCATGTTTTCATCCACAGCCTCACGAAAGTCGGTCACATACTGCTGAATAATGTCATCTCTGTATATGTGTCCATTGACATTGTTTTCAAAGAGATGGAGGTTCGTACGTCCATTCAAACTAATGCCCGCCTACACCATGATACCACCGCCGCCAAAAGGCACCACAGCTTTTGTAAACTCGCGTCTATAACGGTCTCCTCGAGTCCTCCAGACCCTTACTCTACGATTATCACTAAATAAGCAGAATCTGGATTCATCGGTGTATAAACCATGCTCCCATTGGAAATTTTCTGCTAGTCGTTGGTTAACCCAAGTTCTTCTAGCCATTCTATTGGCATTAGTTAATTTTGGGAGTCTCACAGGCCTGCAGCTATGAAGATCCATTTCCCTCAGACGGTTTCTGATGGTTTGATCCGAAACTCTAACTCCAGTGGCGGCACGTAACTGTGTTTGCAACCATACAGCACTTTTAAACGGATTCATCCTTGTCTGAATTCGTATGTAGCGGTCTTGTCTCTGATTTGTTTTCCTCTCAGATCCACTACCGGGTCTTCTCCATGCAGATCCTACCTGTTGGAATCTTGTTAGAGCCCTACTAACAACACTTGGAGACACATTAAAAATTGTGGCAATTTCTGCTCCAGATTGCCCTCGCTGATGCAATAACGCAATTAAATCAAAAGTTTCATTATTTAAATGACGGCATCGTGAAAATGTGAAATGGCGCTTAAAATGAATAATACTTGTCAAAAAATGCGATTTTTATAATTTTGTATTCTAAATTAATTTAAGGTTAAAATACAAGATTCAATATTTTATCACACAGAAAAGACATTTACCAAATAAAATGTCCACAAACGACTGTGGGCCTTCTAATTTATCTATAGTTTGAGAAAATACGTTAAATTTAATCGAATTAATTAGATCTGTTAAAAAAAGATCTAATTCCCTATTCATATTTGAGTAGTTTATGTACATTTACCGAATGTGTACATTAACTGCAACATATTTTTGACCAAGTGATTTTTGGTCTATTGCTGCTTCGGTCTAGTGACGGTTTTCGGTCAATTGAGTTCGGTCAACTGCCTTTCGGTCTATTGAGTTCGGTCTATTTACCTAGAACCAATATTTTTATATACATATACTTCTAATGGCATTTGGTGTCCCACATGGTGATGGAAAAACTTCTATCGATCCAACAAGTCATATTCCTTCTAGTTTTAAAAATTTTAAAACTATTTTGTAAAAATTATCTTTCCATTTGCTTGATTCTCAAATTACTTAATTAAATTTGCATTCGCTATCATAACAGTAAAATAAAGATTTTCAGCATTTATAAAATGGAGGAGCACAATCTACCTTCCTACTAAGACTACTTAATTTTCAAAAGAGCTTAAGAATTGTAATTCCCATGTAACAACTTCCGCAACACTTCCGCTGCATTCCATCGCGAAATTTTCAAGTGCACATTTATTGCATTCACGAGCGTCACTCGAAAAGTCCTCTTTTTTTACATTCCGCGCCGGACGTTCGAAGAAAAACCAAGTCATGCGCATAACTTACAGGTAAAGTTAGGTGAGCGTCGTTAGCGTTCGCGACGCCTTCCCGCCAGTAGTACAGCTCCGGCCGCAGACGGAAATAAACCGCAAATTTGGCATCGCGACGGCATCGTCGCTCGTATTAGTGTGATACGCCCGCGAAATACACAGTGCGCGATGACTTAGGTAGGTAATTCCGTCACAACAATACACCACCATCCTAACGTGTGCCATCAGTGTTTATGCAATAATTTATTTCAAGTGTTCTGTTTAATGTTATATTTACATCGCACACTATTTTCTATTTATCTTTTGAGTTTATTATTATTAATGCGGTTACCACGAAATAGGCCATCAGCAACGGGAACATGCAAGAGTCAATGTTCCCTAAATGCTAAGCTAAGCTAAGTTTCAACACCGGTAAAATAGAATAGTTTTTAAATTTTCTAAAGTAAGTATTTATTATATAATAAGCATGTGATGAGAAGTATGTAAAAATTAAGCGAAAGAAAAAATAAAGTTGGTACTAAAGTTCAAGAAACTTTTTAAATATATTTACACGGGTGTAGGAATAGTTTTTATTTATAGGTACTACTTACTTTGTTTACATTTGCTTTCCGTTTGAAGTATCTAATTTTATTTCGAAATTTACGAAAAATTAGAGGGCTTTCGCGGCCGTTAACAAATCTGTACCAAAATGAGTTTAATTACAGGAAGTTTACTATACAAACTAGTTTACTAAAGGCTAAAATTTTCAAAATGGGCTCTCTAAAAAAATTAATACAATTTTAATTCTTCACCGAAGATAATTGATAAATCTCTATTACATTTGGCTGATTTCAGCAAGGAATAAATTTGCCTTTAAATCTTAATTGCCTGGAATACCAGCCAGTTTTCTAAAGAGCGAGTGCGGCAAAAGGCCTTATGAAACGAGTTTTTTATACTATTTTTTTTATTTTACATTTTTTACTTTAATAAATTGGAATTATTTAATTTGAAAGTTCAGAGTTTTATTTTTATATAAAGCATGGCAGTTGGTCACATTGATACTTGACATTTTCAAATTTAAATCTTGCTATTCGCGAAGTATATTATATTACATATTATTTATTAATTTTCGTTAACATTATTTGATATCTTATTTAAAAATATAAATATGAGTGACATAAAAACTAATATATCTTGTTGTCAATTGTATTCAATATACGTTGTTTGTGTAGTTTGCTAAAGACAAAGTTTAATAAAGACTAAAATTGTCAAAATGAGTTCCCTAATAAATTAATAAAATTTTAATAGCTACATATCTTCACCGAAGAAAATTATTGATAAATCTCTATTTCATTTGACTAATTTCAGCAAGGAATAAATTTGCCTTTAAATCTTTATTGCCTGGAATACCGGCCAGTTTCCTAAAGAGCGAGTACGGCAAAAGGCCTTATGAAACGAGTTTTTTATACTATTTTTGCTATTTTACATTTTTTACTTTAATAAATTGGAATTATTTAATTTGAAAGTTGAGAGTTTTATTTTTATATAAAGCATGGCAATTGGTCACATTGATACTTGACATTCTCAAATTTAAATCTTACAATTCGCGAAGTATATTATATTACATATTATTTGTTAATTTTCGTTAACATTACTTGATATCTTATTTAAAAATATAAACATGAGTGACATAAAAACTAGTATATCTTGTTATCAATTGTGTTCAATATACGTTGCTTGTCTAGTTTACTAAAGACTAAAATTTTCAAAATGAGTTGCCTAAAAAATTAATCAAATTTTAAGGGCTAAATATCTTAACGGAAGAAAATTATTGATAAATGTCTATTTCATTTGCCTGATTTCAGCAAGGAATAAATTTGCCTTTAAATCTTAATTGCCTGGACAACTGGCCTGTTTTCTAAAAAGCGAGTGCGGCAAAAGGCCTTATGAAACGAGTTTTTTATACTATTTTTTTTCTATTTTACATTTTTTACTTTAATAAATTGGAATTATTTAATTTGAAAGTCCAGAGTTTCATTTTTATATAAAGCATGGCAATTGGTTACATTGATACTCGACATTCTCAAATTTAAATCTTGCTATTCGCGAAGTATATTATATTACATATTATTTATTAATTTTCGTTAACATTACTTGATATCTTATTTAAAAATATAAACATGAGTGACATAAAAACTAATATATCTTGTTGTCAATTGTATTCCATATACGTTGTTTGTGTAGAGTACTTACATATATCATATCTATCAAATGTATTTAAATTCTTAAAATCAAACAACGTCAACACTGAAAAATGAAAAAAAGCGTATTGAAATGAATTTATTTCGATACAGGGTGTCATAATGAGTTCATTTCGAACGCAAAATAGAAAAAATATATTTTCTAATAAAAACAAAACTTTGCTTAAATTCTTGCTCAAATTAGCTCGATTGAGAATACAAGAAAATAATTAAATCAATAAATCAGTTTGGTTTACTTTTAATTTCATGAATTTATGCAAACCTATTAATTTGCTTAAAATAGCTTTCGGTACGATTGTTTTCAGTAATAAAAGAATAATTTTTGTAGAAACTAAAACTATATTTGAATAAACATCTGTTCATTTATAGAAACAATTCAAATGAAAACAAATACATAGTATTATTTGTTATGAAGTTTTTCTACACATAGAGCAACTTAAAATAATTGGAAAGTTTTAAGTATTTTAAATCTCTACAAAAATGTCAATGTCTCCTCCATGTTAACTTCTTCTATTTTAAAATGAAAAAAGGATTAAACATGAAATTAACTCCGTTAGTCAATTTGTCACTGAAAATTTCGATTGAGTAATTGAACCAAATACATCACAGTACGATTTTTAAAAAATTTAGAATACATTTCATGGTTATCTTCTGTTGTTATGGACGAATTATTTAAATTTAAGAAAACTAGGATTAAATGTTGTTTAATTTTGTTACTATCCAAAAGTAGTAATTCTTAAATCAAGGTTTACTGAATTTCAGTAACTAGAGGATGAAATTAAGCAAACTATATTAAAGATGTTATTGTTCTTCACAAGTCATGGTTTTCCGTACAATTTCATTAAATGAAAGATGAAATCAAGCAAACTGCGTTCAAATTATTATTGTTCTGCTCAAATCGTGTTTTGTTTGCTCAGAATTAGAAGACAACAGTAGATGAATTATGAATTTTGATGATTCTTTGTGCGGTTATCGAAGCATCGTAAGGTCTAGAACTGCTTTTGAAATTTAATTTTATGATTTTCATAATTTTTTGTACAAATTTTAACCATTTATTTACATACATACGTAAACGCAAGATAGTACAAACTGTGCATATTTCAACATTTCAATGTTTTAACAAATACCGAAGTTGTTAAAAGTTATTCGAATTGAGTTATACATATTGACTCATAATGAGTTAACGTCGGTGTTTGTCCGTCTTAAACTTATAAAAGCATTAACAATTCCTAGTACGGCTTCTTCAATCGCACCAAAAAAAGTTATTTGCAGATTTTTAATTTTAGAACGCTAATCATACAAAACTCATTAATACTATTATAAGTTGTACGCAATTCAATATTTTGATGCTTTGACAAATATAAATGTTGTCGAAAAGATTAAAAAAGGATTGATATATGTATCAAGCAAGACACAATATTTTATTTAATTTCTTATCCTAACAAAAAAAAATATATATTTTACAAGAATTATCGATGGTATTTTATTGGTCAATAATAAATTAAAAACGGGCAAACGGTCTGTCAATTAAAACTCATTTATTTTTTATCTCTATATTTCGTAACGAGTTTGTTGCTTCTTCAGAAGATGCAATTCTTCAGATGATGTAATGAACAAGACATTCAATAAAATAAGGTATACAGCAATAGCAAAATACTCGCAGAATATAGAGTTAGAAAATGGAAGTGACGTACATAGACATATTAAAATTGATTAAATTTAAATTTAAAACATTAAGGTAACTATAGATACATGATTTCACTTCAACCTTAGAGAACATGGATATTTAAAAGTTAAAATATAAAAAATATTAAAAAACATATAGCAAAAAACACAAGAGTATCAAAATCAAAAACAATACACTATAGATTTAACAAAACTAGGTCCAGTTAATAAAAATTTTTGGTCAACTAACCGCCAAACCGACTATATTGAAATAAATTATACTTACAGTCAGTTAGTATCAGACCTAAAATTAACATTATTTTTATCTCTGTTAATGTGGACCATTTCTAAAAAGGCTCTCTTTCTATGGTTATTTTCAACTTCTAATTTCTTACCGTCGACAAAATTAAATGTTGGTCAAGATCAACTGCATAGTCCACCAATGCACAAGGCACACAGGGAGGACATTTAGAAAATTTCCTGTAAACGCTTTTGTTATGTTGTTTTGTTAATCTTAATTTTAATTGTTAGAATAAATTAATTTTTTCATTCAAACTAAGATTTTCTTTCTTTTCTAAAAACATAACCTAATTCTTTGTGGCTTTATTTTATTTAGTATTACCCACTGTTGCCGGTATAAATATTATTGCCAAACTAGATTCTATAAGTTTTGAAATAGATTTAAAGAGTTTCATGTACATTCTGTATGGCAATCTAAATAATTTCCCTTTGAATGCTTAAACATTCATATCTTTAATAGTTAGAAAGTATAGTAAGATAAAACTGATCGAGTTATATCTTTAGTTAATAGGAGAAGGTTGGGTGTAATTTTAATAAAATAAATACTTAGTTTACTTATTAATATTTTTATTTAGGAACAATATTATATTCACATTTTTCGGTTTTAGTCTTGCACACCTTTGTTCTATTATTAAACGAGCTGTACTATACACTCTCACTTTCTACTGAACTCGATCGAATACAGAAGTATTTCCTAGCACATTGTTTTATCAGTTTCAGCTCCATTCCTGTTACCTAAAAGAAAATCTAAATAAAAAATGTATTTACTCTTTTTTCTTAACATTTACCTTCCAAAATAAAAGAGGATCTACGTCCTGATTTGAATTTTGTCTTTCGAAGTGTTGCGCTATAGTTATTATTACATCGGCTGTAATTGATTTTACTTTCCCTTATTCTTTCTTGCAAAAATCCAAATAATGAAAGTGACTTATGATGGGACTAATGTCTGTTTCGATTACAGGTATTTGTTCTTTATTTTCAGGATCTACCCTCTTCATAGTATTAAACATTTCTTGATCTAGAAAATAAGTAACCCCGGTAGCATTTTCAGTACAACGAAAACTTTCTCTTTAAAACGAGGTTCTCAAATAGTTGCTACTCTAGTAACTGATCCTCCTTCATATGAAAATATCCTTGCTTTCCTTCTTCAATCTTTAATTCCAGTAGTGATGCTGTCAAATAATTGTACAGTCCAAATGCTATTGTGATTATTAAAGAAACTAGTAGAAATACCACCATTCTATTGTAACTTTGAATAATAAATATTAACTCTAACATTATAATAAAATAATTTAAAAAATATAAGCGTTTATAATTTGAATTGCGCACTTTTTTACTTTCCTTTAAATATGTAATGTACTCAAATATATGTCATTATTTATTCACTTTAATTAAAAATATGTAGATAGTCGAGTAGTTTTGCTTGCAAATATAATACGATTAATTAAAAATGTGTAGGTAGTCGGGTAGTATTGCTCGCAAATATAATACGATTTTGTATTACCTTGTAATTATGACAGTTGTCTAAGTCTAATTTTTTTACTTCTGTCATTTTCCTAAACTTGACAATTTATGTTAGTGCTGGGCACTCGTTAAAAGTGAAATAGTACCATTGTACGTAAAAAAAAATTTATACAATGAAATTATATATTTCTTTTTTTTTAATTAAAGGTACACAAAATGTTATTATATTGGTGTTTTCGACATATTTCATCATTAATTAGCTTCACTGTGTACGTATCGTGCGGACAAAGTTTTCATGCCTGGTTGCCATGGCAACTTAGCGTTTATTAAGATCTAATAATAGTAACATATTTATTACCTACAAGAATTTTTGTTATATTTTCTACCTTTTTTGATACACTAATTTTACTATTTTAGATATAGGTATTTCAAACTTAAAGAAATACTATCCATCTTCTTTGAATTTGTTAAAACTATTTAGAATTATCTTGGCAAGTTATACGCTTCTTGGGATAATTAACTGCTAATTAAACTGTAAATTATGTATTTTTCAATAAAATGTATTTAATTTAAGATTGAGTATAAAGGAAAAACAGAAATTGTTGACAGTTTGAAAATGTGTATAACTGGTTGCCTACGCCACCATATATTTATTCCTATGTGTAATTGGAAATGAAAATAAGTGAGTCAATGCATTATACCTATGTGTAATGACAAAAGAAAAACCCGGTACATCTATGTATATATATATATACATATGGTAAATTCAAATTGTAGGCGATGTAAGGTCTGGTTTTACTTCAAAAACTAAATATTTAAAATTTACCATAACATACTAAGGTCACGAAATAATTATCTATATATATATATATATATATATATATATATATATATATATGTATTTTTAAGAATATTAAACAATTATTTTTAACGGTCTCTACTGCACATAGACCAACGTATATAACTACACTTTAGTACAGGGTTTGCCAGTGTACTAAATGATATTTCTTGTGTGCAAGCTGAATTTTAACGTGGTTTATACACGTTAAAATTCAGTAACATTAATTATTTTACTACATTATTTATTTGCAGAACTTCGAAAATAATTTTTAATCAAATTATTCTCTCCTATAAAACAAAATGTATAGAGAAAGCTTTTAAAATTTAAATGCTTCACGTAGTATATAAAGTAAGAATAGAATAGTGAAACGAACATTACAAAACGTTCCAATGAATTTATTATATTTACCAGTATATCTGTCAAGTGGTATAATTATCAGATAGGTTAAATAACATTATGATATTTACATATTTTTTAACTAAACTTTTAAAAAATACACGCACCTATAATATAAAATTTTGTTATGAAGCTTTGTTTCTGTTTTTTAAGCGATAATCATTGTTAATATGTACATAAACATGTACATATTAACAATGATTACGGTATACAAAGGAGAAACAAAGCTTCTCAGCGAAATTTTAATTATGTTTTTAATAATTTAATGTACTTTAGCGTATCATATTTTTAAAAAGGAGGGTAAATTATATTGCTCGTTAATTTTTATGTCTCGAATTTACATACAATTCAGCAATTTTTAATTAATTTTATATGTAACTCTTTCAAATATGCAAGATAATTTAATACAGGAATAGCGGATGACAATAGGGACGTTACATGTGTAATTCTTAAAATATGATCAGATTTCCTAGTCGCTGTATAATTAATATGTTTGTTGGATGTGGTTATAATTCAAGCTGGACAAAGCAATGGAATCGCAGTAGCCTACAGCTTCGCCGGGTATGCCAAAGAGGTGCGGTTATAAAGGTTATAAAGAGGAGACCAATTTCCGTGCGCGCCATGAGTGCCGGTATGGGAGTGTAATTCGTAATATATTAGAATATGCGATAGAATAGGGACGCAACATGAGCTTGTTACCGATATAAGTATAGAAGTAGAGACATTTATTCTTTCAGAAATAATTAAATATAAATTTGGTTTTCTGATATTAAAGTAATATGCATAAGCACACGAAAAATAAGAATAGTACATATTATAGCAGCGTTGTATGTACCTATAAAAAAATGGAAAGTGTATGAAATCAGTGATTGTGTGCTCGACAGAGGATTTAAAAAAACACTTACCGTTTTAAGCGTCTTCCAAGGATTGATAAACTGGAGAAACTCGATTGTATATTTTCAACATCAGGTGCGTTTCTAAGGTTATTTCTGAAAAACATGTCCGCCGTGAGGAAAAAATATGTTTATATTCGGAAAACGAGCGTTCTACATCTAGTGATGTTATTTTCGCACAATCAAAATACTTTTTTAAGCAACTTAACGCATCTGTAGACGTGCCCTCACAAATATGTGTTAAGTTGTCAAAATCTGCATTTCTGTCTAAAACACTTTCAAATTTAATTACACTTTCACTTTTTGCGTCTTCTACAGCACACAGTTGTGCGTGAACATCTTTAACGATTTGCAGTGATTCCTCTAACGACAGCGACGAATTTTCTAACTTTGTTATTGCTTCTTCTAGTCCCAAGTAATTCTCACAAATACTTTGTAAATCCGTTGTAAATCCATTTTAATCTGGGCATCTTGAAACTTTTTCAGGCTTGTATTGATAGCAGCACTTTCTTTCGGATCGAATGAGTAGAACCCCGCCCGTAACCATGTACACCAACGTGTCAGAATCGGCTGTGGTGGCTTAGGGGTATGGTGACACAATTCGTGAAATTTCCGAATACGTTTTGGAGATTTCAGGAATACTACCTTTGTACTCGATATTAAAGCATCTTACCTTTGAATAACATCTACGAACCTGTTCTGCCACAAGGTGTAGAGCATGGAGTTTACAAGTAATATGTTGATCCGAAATTGGTGGAGACTGTGGCTTGTAATCTGAAACAGAAATAAGAAAAAACACCCTAACCACAATATACAACAATAAATACTATATACGTATTTCAGCAACTAAGTTGCCATCTTCAGTAGAATAACCTTAAAACTGAAAAAAAGATTGTTAAACGTAGCGTTTTTTGGCTAAGGTAAACCTTAGAAGATATGCTCTTCACCAAATCGCCAGTGGGATAACACTTACGTAGATATAGTATTTATTATTATATATTTTGGTTAGGTTGTTTTTTCTTATTTCTGTTTAAGTAATACGTAACAAGTTAGGACAATATTTTCTAAGAGACCGGCCTACAGAACACATGGTTGCGGCACCATCGGTCATAAACATTAATACTTGGTCTTTCGAAAGTTTAAATTTTTCCGAAGTATTAATAGCACCTCTGATTTTTTCTGCATTACATTGTTCTAGTCGTCTGGATGCTAATAAAATTGAAGACGTTTGTTGATGTGGTTCCATATTACGCGCCATCACATTAACTACAGATTGTTTTTTGCTGTCAGTTGTTTCGTCCACACATAACCACAGTTTTTTATTTTTCAGTTCGGCTTTGATTTTATTTTCAACCTATTTACGCACCGATGGTAAATTCCTTCGTAACGTTGTCGTGTTCGGTAATGTTTGATTCGCGTATTTATTCCAAAATTAAATAAATGAATCATTGTTTAACAAGGTAAACGGCAGTGTACATATAATCATAGTTACACATAGTTCATGTATAAACTGTTGTCGATTAATTTTGTTATTATTGTGCTTCGAACTGCCTACGTGTTTCTTTTGACCAACACATTAGATATGTATTGCACACTAAACATTTAATTTTTGAGCCATCGTATATTAAGTCCGGGAAATCCATAATAAACTTATTCACTTCGTCTGACAACGGTCGTTTTCCCGATTTATGTGTCGACGACATTTTATTACGTATGCTTACACTTACGTGCAGTCTAAGCAAGTACCAAACACATACTGAATGCTTTTTATTAGTTCTGATGCAATACAATCATCCTCACATCGGCGCACATGGCGTGCACGGAAATTGGTCTGCTCTAGTTATAAATATAGTAAATAATAAGGACATGAATGTAATAATTACAATATTAAATATTAGAACAAATAAACATTATAATTAATAAATAAAAATAAATAAATAGAAGGTGAGACAAATTGTAAAAAGTAAAACTAAAAACAAATAAAACAATAATATAACAAAAAAAAGATATACGTCTATTTAATGCATCAATTTTGATCCATCTGAAGAAAATCAATACTTCTTCCTGAAGTTAAATACTGTAAAAGGGATACATATGGAATAATCATACTTAATATATTATTTTTCCGGTAAAATTTAAATGGCTCCCGACACATGTCTAATTATGGAAACAATATAAATAAATTTCAGAAGAAAAAAGCTGCATGGTAAATATACATAATAAACTATTAATAATACCAGAATAATACTTGTGCATTTGATTAAAGCTTCAGATTTTATTCGACATATGAAGAAAATGAATAAATACCCTTAAAGCATACATTTTAGGTAGTGTACTAAATTATTCATAAAGGATTCTTCTATCATTGAAATATGTTTCTTCTCTTTAAACAATCTACTTTTTGCTGTATTTAAACACCTAACTACAATATTTGTGAATATTGGAAATGTTATATCTAAAAATATATCATCGGATAATAAAAGAATTGATTGGCTAATTTATTTGATATATGTAGTAGTTTTTAAAGTTTACGACATGACTATGTCACTGTATGATAGAATAAAACACAAACATAATATTTTATATAGTTATTTAAAAGGAGTAGGCATTCAAATATTTTGCAAAGTTACTAATAAAGAACAGAGTATCAGACAAATAAATATCTAGAATTTTTTAATATATTTAATATTTAAAAACATAGTATTTGACAATAAATAAACGGGTATTGATTAATTTTAATATGAATATAAATGTTGAATGATGCTTAATTATCCGATTATTCCATTAAACTCTATAAACCCTTTGGATTTATAATAATTTGTTCGACTTCAGCATCTATCATGTGTATCTCTTGTTCGTACCAAGTTACAATCAGTTTATTAGCATGCCTTACACTGTTTTCCCAAGTACTTGTATCACCCTGATCTAATGATTCACCCCACATAGTTAACACTTTTTCATTCCTATAACCATCCCGGCTAATATTTTTATTGTAATACCCCTTGTTGAGACCCAAATTAGTTCAATTGCTTTAAAATCACAATGATATGGATGTAGTTTCAACACCTTATGGCCCTGGGTCTGTAATATTTCATCAATAGCATATTTTTTATCAGGCTTAATCCTTTTAATTAAAGGAAAGTCTTTCTTTGGAGACAGCGGCTAAGTAAAGACTTAAAAAGGTATATAACCTTTGAGCAGGACGCAAAATTGCTTCCAAGTATGAGAAAAATCTTATGAATAGAAACAAGGCACAACAATGGGCAACCTATCTCCTTTCACAACTAATTTATTCATAAGTAAAAAACAAGAGCTTTTTTTTTATCGAATAAATTTCTCTTTGTAACGAAATTATTTGGCCAATCAGTAATTTGACGAGAAAAACTTACATGAAAAAATCGCAACACCGAAAGGTCGAGCGTTTTTTTCTAATATAAGTTTTTCGAGAAAAATTACACATTGGAAAAATTTTGAGTTAAAAAGAAATTTATCAGTGAAAGAAAAGCTCGAGTGTTTTTTGGCAAGAAAAATTAACGATATGAATAAAAAAAAATAATTATTTTTATTTGAAAGCAAGAGAACAGTTATTAAACGTACAATTATTATAAATTGTTTGGTTTGGTGTATTAATTTTAATATTATTTTCTTTGTTGCTTTTTACACATGTTGAATAATTGTTTTGTCCTATTTTATTGGATTCGCGTAAATTACTGACAAGATTTTCGTGATGTTCAGGGTCAATTTGGAGATAAGGTTTAATTGATGATGAAGAAGAGTGTCCAGTTATCTTTATTAATTGTTGGTCACTTACTCCTGCTTTGGCTAAGTGGGAAACAGTACTAGCACGGTTTGAATGATTGGTACATATTTATTCCTATTGGAACATTTTTATGCCAATTATTAGAATTGGTCTTATTCCAAAAGGGATTTCGAGTTAAAAAAAAGTCGTTCAGATTTTCTTTTCTTTTTTTCTAAGAGTAATTTTAATAATTTAACCGGACAAATACTTTCATCCATATCATTTTTTGTCAACCATTAACTGTCCGTCAATTTTTTCGACCCACCTTGTGCTGTCTTCGAAAATATAGAATTATATTCAATTCTTCCTGTTGGAGTTCCTTCTTGATATCTTTCTTCTTTAAAATGGTAAATTTTACATTTTCCAGTTTCTTCTTCTCCTCTCCACGCTAATTCATATGAAGCCATATGAAAGAATCTTTTTTGTAATCCCTCTGGTTCATCTATATTCCACAATTTTGCCATTTTTACTATATATTTCTTTTCTTGCTTAGAACTTACTTTTCTTTTCTCGGCAAGAGTTTGTAATTTCCTTCGTTTACAATTTTTCGCATCGCAGGATTCTTTAAAAATTATGTCGGCAAAAGGATCAAGTTTAATATTGTACTCACCGAAATATATTTCTTGAATCATCTTCGCAGTTGAATTCCAGATTGTTTTAACCATATATTCCTTATAATCTTCCCCGTTTTTCTTTTTCATATTGTAAGCCCAATCTTTTAATATATTTGCTATTTCGTGTAAAGGAGTTATTTCTGCAAGTTTGTAATTTCGAACTTGACAAAACTCGTTAAATTGTCTCCATATTGACGATCTTGTATTTCTTGTTGACTGCGGTATTAATTTTTTAATATTTGTTGTAATTTCTTCAGTTGAAATTTCCCCAAACCGAATCATAATTATACATTTAAAGTTCAACGATACTTAATAGTTATTATAACTGACAGCTGCGAAAATAAATTAAGTGATGCAGGACTACTAGATATGTAATCCAATTTTGAGGAAGAAACATTTTTATCGGCGATAAAAAGATATGTATGTAGCTTTTCATCGCTGTCAAAGTGACAAAAATGTCACCATCAAATGGGCATGTTTATATAGGAGTTAATTTATCATGAGACAATTTGAAGTAGATTTTAAAAATAACGCTAAATATTTCCCAAGAGTATGGATCAGGTACGTAGATGACATTCTCGCGATTTTTGATACACGGAAATACGAATTAGACATGTTCGTTAATCAGTTAAATTTGAAATTTTCGATTATTAAATTCACGGTGGAAAAGGAAAACAATGATAGGATACCATTTTTAACATTAGTTATTAAAAATAAACATAAAATAGAAATCGATATTTTCCGGAAAGAAACCAATGTTAATAGATTCATGATCGCGGATTCAAATCATACTTTTCAACATAAAACAGCTTCTTTTAATTTCTTAGTCAATCGGTTACTAAATTTTCCGTTGACTGATAAGATTATTACAAAATACGGAGTGCCCCAGGGAACAGTGTTAGATCCACTATTGTTTATTCTGTACATTAATGATATAGTCAAAGAGGTTGATAATTGCGAAATATGTATGTTTACTGACGACACCATGATCTATATAGTTGGTGATGATATTAGGAACATGGTGGATAGCATGACTGTCCAATTAAATAAATTTTATAAATAGGTATGTGAGAATAATATGACACTGAATTTCAGTAAAACTAAGTTCATGATAATTGGTACTAAATATAAGATTTCTAAATTGAATTTTAATGATATAGATTTGTCTATGGTCTCCAAGAAAATAGACAGAGTTGAGAATATGAAATATTTGGGGGTAATATTGAATACTAATTTAGATTTCAAAACTCACGTTCAATACCTATCTAATAAAATTTCCAAGAAGATATTTTTCTTAAATAGATTTAGTCATAATTTGTCACTGTATGCCCGACTGTTGTTGTTTCAATCCTTAATAGCACCACATTTTGATCTTTGCTCTGCCATTTTATTTAGTATTAATGGGAATGAGATGCAGCAACTCCAAGAACTACAGAATAAGGCATTGCGAATAGTATTAAAATGTAACAGATATATCCCAATTAATCTAATGCTAGAAACTTTAAGTTTATTAAGTGTAAAACAATACATAGTATATAAGACAATCGTTTTCATCTATAAAATTAAAATTGGAATAATGCCTTCTTACTTAAGTGGAAAATTGACAACGGTCGATCAAATTCAAACTACGGAACCAGAAATACCAACGATTATTATATTGAAAACTATAATAGGGTGCAAACAATCAAGAATGTGTTTGTGAACGGACTGAAACTGTTTAATAGTTTACCTACGCACATGAAATCCAGTGGTAGTTTGAATAGATTTAAGATCCTTGTAATTGAATTTGTTAGGGAAAACTTTTAGTTTAAGTCTTCTGTTATTGTTCTAACTTTCTAGTTCATATTTTCAAAATTTATTGTGCATGTACATAGCAGTTGTTAAATAAAGTTATATTATTATTATTATTATTATATTAACAAAAGAGAGATATGAAATAGAACTAGATTTCATTAAAAGCATAGCGAAGTATAATGGCTTTGACATAGAAATAATCAATAAATTAATTAGAAAAACTAAATTAAAAAAGACAATCCGCGAATCCACAAGTTTGGTATTTTAAGTAACCAGGAGAAAAAGTACATTTGTTTACCATACCATCCTATCACGAAAAACATTAATAGAGTTGTTAAAAAACGAGATCTCCAAGTTGCATTTCGGTCTGAAAATATCACCAAAAATCTCCTAGGGAATACCAAAGATAAAGTTAATTTGAATTTGAAATCAGGTATATACGAAATTAATTGCGATGATTATAATTTAAAATATATAAGCCAAACGAAACGATCAATAATAACTAGGTTTAAAGAACACACATTAAATTCAATAGACAAGAAAAATCTAACGTTCCCAATAATTCTTTATATACACAACACAATATGTCGATTAAAGGGTTAAAACTTGTTAAAGTCATTAATAATCCCCGAGATCTTGACGTATATGAAAGCATTCATATCGTTAAAAATAAAGGAAACACCATTAATGTAGATAAGGGTTCGATTCCTTATAGTTGTCTCTTTTCAATCTTAGAAAGAGGTAGAAAGGTTCAAGACGCGCAGAGAGAGAATAAACACATGTGGTTGCTGTTTCCTTAAGAGAGGTAATTTTGTCGTAATTTTTAGTCGATATATTTTTATTTTTAAGTCAGTGCATACTTGGACGCCGTGTAAAGTTGTTGCGTGATCAGATGTGCTAGTTTTACTGTACCCCAAGTGCGACACTTTGATTAGTGGTATTACCTACTGATGATGACAACTTAATTGTCGAAATACGTATTTAGGATACGATTAGTAATTGTGTTATGGGGTAATATGCTTTTTTTAACATTTTAACTAAATCTAAAAGTCATTTCATGAAATTATTTGGAAACATTATCTTATTGTTTGTTAACCAATCTATATCTTGGCTTCTTGACGAAGTATTCGGGACTTTATTAATAACAACACTATGAAATGGGATGTTATCCATTATAAGAACCATTTATAAAGCCCTTGTCACTACCATCATGGACAATGACACAACGTTTGCCATCATAATCTTCAGGCTTTCGTACACTTTTCATAGGCTCGACTTGCCAAGATTTTTCCCCTAACACCCTTGGAATAAATTCATGTTTTATCCAGAAATACAACTGGCTTTGGTGAATTATAAAATTGTCCATATACTTCCTCAAAAAACACTCCGTTATAATGCAATATTATGCGTTTCAATTAGCGCTCGTCTGTTGGCTTCTTTTTTGAATTTAAAACCCATGTCATGTAACAAAGTACTCAAAGACGCTGAACATAAAACAGTGATTTATCTGTTTTTGAGTTCTTCTTTTATTGTATTTAAAGTAACATGTTTCTCCAAAACAATAATTTTATAATAAGCTAATGAACAATATATTTTAGTAACATTTACTATTTTTATACATGTTGTAAAAGCTATTCCTTTTATCCGATCGGGGCGAGAGTTGCGGCAAATTAAAGTTGACGTCAAGAGGATTAAAACGAGTATATGGAGTGCCACACCAGGACCAACCGTTTGGCCGCTACGGCGATGCGATTAAAAGCCAAATAAAAACAACACCAAGATTTTTTGGATTGGGTTAGATTTTTTGGATTCGTCATTACTTAGTTTTTCTTTTGGCTGTTTCGATAAATTAAATATTTTGTATCTTCTTTAATTTCCAATTCTTATTTCATAGATAACACAGGCCTACAAAAAAAAAATTTTTTTTGGTGCATCTCTGTTTGTTTGAATTGTCGATAAAGTAGGTAATGTACAGTATATTGACATACGTCATTTTAACTCATCAGCTCTAGTTTACCTACTACCCTCATTGTGAATTGTTATCGGTCTTGTTATGGTCTTGTTCGTAACTAGTCATTATTACAATATCATCGATAAAGTTTGTGTTACTATTTCATTATGGCTAGTACGTCCAGACGTTGTGTTAACGATCCTGATATATTTTGTTATGTTTGTGGTGAATAAATACTGAAAAATCAGCGTAAATCGATTACAAACACAGTGCGTCGTTTGTATTTTGCTTACTTCGGTATTGAAATTCTACACCAAAATAAAGTGTGGGTGCCTCATAGTGTTTGTAAAATATGCGTTGAACTTGAAGATGGTTAATTTTTTATTGGGTCAACAGAGTGGTTATACTAAATACCCATGTTTTATTTGTCTCTGGGACAGTCGAGCTAAATCACGTCATTGGACTGCAAAAAATTGGCCTGTGAGAGATGCTCTTGTTGTTGGGGAAAGAAATGTTATAAATGAACCCTTAGTTTCGAGAGAAAAAATAATTCTTCCGCCATTGCATATAAAATTAGGGCTAATGAAGCAATTTGTTAAGGCTCTCGATAGAAATGGTCAATGTTTCCAGTTTATTTCTCACAAATTTTCTGGTTTAAGTACTGAAAAACTAAAAGCAGGTATCTTTGATGGACCTCAAATACGTAAATTGATGAAAGACACAACTAATTTTGAGACTTGTATGAATGATGTGGAGAGGCTTGCCTGGCAATCTTTTGTAGCAGTTGCACAAAATTTCCTCGGAAATCATAAGGCTGACAACTATGTAGAACTAGTAGAGGAAATGCTGGTGCGATTCAAAGATTTAGGCTGTAATATGAGTATAAAATTATCTCAATAGTCATCTACATCAATAAAATATATATTTTTTTGTGAATTGTGTTTTTTTCTCGGGAACTAGAGCTGACAGAAGAAAACGGGTAACATTTTTGATATCGCCATGTAAGACATACTTAAAATCGGGTCTAAAATCTCCAGCACCAAAATGGTTGTAGGCCAGTGTAATATTTCATGCCTTGCGAAGAAAAGGAATTTTAATTATGAGAACAGACATTAACTTCAGTGTCCTGAATTTGTTGTCCATGAGTGTATTAAAAATTCCAGTATTTTATGTGTACTCCTATTTTTTACGATAAGAAAGTCCTCAGGAAAAGGGAGAGTAAAAAATTATTTTCCAGTTGGGAACGATATGTTAATGTGTCTATAAATTTTCTTGGTTGAAATATAGTGTTGCAAATTCAAATACTTTACTTCAAACTTTTGAGAAATACGACATATACCGTTTACTGTTAGAAGTTTACCCAACTTTTATTGCTTGAAGATAAAATGATATAGACGAATATATTTTTAGAGTTGCTATTTAATACAAGCAGCGTTAAACTAAAATACACATTGTTAAATAGTAATATCCGCATATTTCTGTTTTTTAAGATAAAGTTCTTGAGTTCAAAGTTAGAAACAAGTTAAAAGTTTGTAAATAAGTAATCTTTATCTTAATCGAATGCTCTGAACTTTTGAATTAAACAGTAAAACTCGCTTATTCCTGTACAATTCCCGTACATTCCTGTACAATGAAAAAGTGACAAAATTTCATTAAGAAGACCTCATTCAGCGTACGAAATAGTTATTTATGTCACAAGGGATGTAAGTGCAATCTTGCGGTCGAAGTTTAAGTTAAGTTAAGTGACTAAAGCCATATCCGAGACCGCAAAAGCACTCAGATCACGAGTTTCATGCAATATATTTCCTACTACGGGCTTGAGATGCTAGAAAATAAGTATAATCTGTAAAAATGTTTAGCGTCTGCTTATGTACGTCAATAATTGCCAAACTAGTAGGTGTGTAAGATACTATGCACACATGCACCAGCGTCGTGTAACTATCACTATGGAAGCAAAGTGATATAAATAAATTCATAAACAAATCACATGTTAAATATTAAAATTAAGAAGAGCGTACGAAATAGTTATTTATGTCACAAGGAATGTAAGTGCAATTTTGCGGTCGAAGTTTAGACTAAAGCCATATCCGAGACCGCAAAAGCACTTAAATCCCGAGTTTCATGCAATATATTTCCTACTACGGGCTCGAGATGCTAGAAAATAACTATAATCTGTAAAAATGTTTGGCGTTTGCTTATGTACGTCAATAATTCCCAAACTAGTAGGTTTGTAAGATGCTATGCACATATGCACCAGCGTCGTGAAACTATCACTATGGAAGCAAATTGATATAAATAAATTCATAAACAAATTACATGTTAAATATTAAAATTAATGTTCATCAACGTCAACGGCCACAAACCATGTGTGAATATACAAGTAGTTGTGAAGTCAAAGAGGCAGTTGATATTGCTTGTAGGTCTTCGTTATCAGTTATATTGAAATTATCGCATGCATAAAAATTTCATATATTTTTTACTCTATCATCTGTCACTGCCAAGTCTAATATCAAATTACTTAGTAAGTGAAATAACGAGCGATCATTAAAATTTTCAGTCAATTAAGCCATGTATACAAAAAGCATCTCGTAACTTTAAGTTACTAGAAATCAGTCAATATGTTTTGAAATGCCATGATTGTCATAAAATAAATTAAAATATTGGATTTTATATTAAATATATTTATAATTTTTATAAAAGAAGTGAATAAGTACCATTCTACTATAAAAGCTTTATGCATATCGTTAAAAGTCATTATTTTTTCTTTTGATCAAACTATACGATATATAAATTAGATATTGCTTTCTAAAAATTCGCGCTTAGGCAGGATTCGAACTCACGTCCACGGTTTGCCGGACCATTGCTTTGTCACATTACTTCACGAACAATGCAATTAATTTGCAGCAAGTGCCGACTACAGACAAAAAATATTAACATCTGATTCCTTAATGTAATTTAAGGCTTCCCGATGTATTCGGAACCATAGTTCTTAGTAGCTTAATGGCAGAGCAATGGTCCGGCAAACCATGGACGCAGTGTGGTAACTAAACCAAGTCATGTATTCAAAATATCCATTTCGTCAACACGACCTCGTTGAGTTATGATCTTACACCACATTGTTTTTATCTTGTAACCAGGTCACTAGGCTAAGGGAACACACTCTAATATATAACGAGACACTCAGAGGTCTCCACAGTCAGAGAGGCTTAGAGCTTTCGCCAGGTGGAAGATGTGGTAATTGATTTTTTTGTTACGAAATGCTCTTTTAGATCCGTTATTAGGCCGGCATTGTTAGTGTATGTTTTACGCAGCCTTAATTTTGCCTTTGGTGATAAGCGAGTTTTTAAAACATAATTTGTTAAGTTTTTCTTCCCCGCGTCATCTAACAAGGATTCGTACAATACAATCGAATCTATTAATTGTAGCGTCACTTCTTCTCTACCGTTCATGACAGTTAACAAACTTGCGGAAGTATGTAAATCAAACTTTTCGGCCATATTGTCAGACTCTATACTTATGCTACTACTTAATCTATCATTTAGAATTTCTAAAGCTTCATTTAAATTAATATTTATGGATTTAATACAATTTTTGGTAGATTCTACGATAACTGAGCTATGTGACAAGCTATTGAAACTGTCTTTGAGCTCATTTAACTTATTTTTGAAACTGTCTATGTGTACGAGTTTGCGCTCGATTATTGTTCTATTACTTCTAGCACTAGAATTGTCTTTTCTTAAATTTATACGAAATACCTGTATTTCTTCTTGGAGGTGAAGTAACGGCTCCGGGGCAGACATGTGAGTGACTTAGATCTTCTCCTAGCTTCGGCTGAATTCCCTTTGAACCTGAGCTGAGAAGGCCTTCGTCATTCTTCGGTTTACCTGCCTGTAAACCGCGTAGCAGCAGCAGAAGATCACCATAAAGACGACTCCCGCAAATGCCAGTATGGCGAGGATGTCGACCGTGTCCACGCTGTTTGTAACGTTCGCGTTGTTGGCTGCTAGACGACTTCTTCTTTTGTTGCGTAATTCCCCATGTTTATCGGCTTACCATATGTTCGAGGATTCGTTCCACTTTCCACTTAATTTATATACGGTTTTAAGTGGCTGGCAGGATCGCCACGTAATGTCACCTGGTCCCGGAGGTAACATTGTTGCTGAGACAGTTCCATTTACACAGCAGGTTTATCAGTGTGTTAAATAATATGCAGGACAACGATTAAATAACAACATATAATTTAATAACGATAATAACAACAATAACAATAGTAAACACTACATTATAAATATGAGGCACTACACTTGTAGTGACTCTCACTCTCTGACTCTGACTTCTGCCTCTGTGACTGACTCTAAGCCTCTCTGGCTGTGGAGACCTCTGAATGTCTCGTTATAATAATAATAATAATAATAATATACTTTAATCATAACTCAACGAGGTCGTGCTGGCTAAATGGATATTTTGAATACATGACCTGGTTTAGTTACCTCAGCAGGTTCGAATACTGCTTTTTTCAATAGAAAAATTTGAATAATTACCATCGAAGAAAGCAACATCTAATTCATTCACATTACTTCGTGAAAAATGCAATTAATTTATGCGATATATAATTGACAATGATAGACATTTGAATGAACATCTTGCTGACTTAAGTTACCACAAACTTTTTATGTACACGGGCTGCTATGGGTAAGAATTTCAATGATCACTGGTTATTACATCCCGCTGTCAAGGATTATAAACCTACACAAGTCGTATGTAGCTGTCACTTCCCTCCAAACATAACAATAAGAACCAACTTACGAAGTCGGTAGTAGGAAAACAAAAATTGCCACTGCTTTCTTTAAGATCTGCGAAATACCAACCCATAATTAAACAACAAACTCTGACCAGAGGAAATAATTTGGGAAAAGTTATAAGAAAAATATTAAACCTAGTTTCTGAGGACATTGACAATTTTTTAGGTGATCTACCTACAGTGTTTTCTCCACAAGATGGAGCTGCTGCACAAATGTGAACCAATTTTATGACCTTCACACTCACCAAATCTTACACCGCTTAATTATCGAGTTAACATTAAAGCAGAAGATCACTAATATTTGTGGAAGAATACCGCGTAATATAATATGCGGCTTTTGGAGTGATTAGAATTCGTTAGTTCTGAATGGAACATGGTGGTGGGCAGTTTGAATAGTACATGTAAATAAATGTAAAATCTTATGGCAGCTTTGTTCAATAGCATATTTGTTGTTTTTTATTTATTTCTAATTTGTTTATCATTGTTAATATAATTTTGTTTTTACCATTAAATCCCACCGACAATTGCATTCCAATAAATGATCAAATGATTGCTGTGGCGATGTAGCAAATAAGAAAAGTTTGAAATAACGCTCTTTGTGTTCCGATTGTTTTTCACTGTATATTTTAGTATCTTATGAAAATTCGATGCAAAATTTTGTTCTTTTTAATTATTTATTCACCAAGTTATAACTAAATAAACATCTTGGCTAGATTTGGCTTCGATTAACTATGAGAAGTTCATGTCTCGACTGTTCCTTAGTCTCTGATATGTAGTTATGAATACATGTTTCATCCACGGTTACGAAACGTAGCAAAAACTCGTTCGGATTGCAATTGAATATCGCCAAACACTTCTTTATTTATCAAACGATTGCCTTTGTTGTCAATTTTGAGCAAACGCTGTACCCATCTTGCAGATAGCTTTTTCTTGTCGAAATATTTAAGCAAAATTGAAATCACTGATCCATGTGATGTCCCTGTAGCCTCTTCAAGTTGGCGCACCTTCACTCGCCGATCGTACAATATCGTATCGTGAATTTTATTGATCATTTCTGATGTGGTGACCTCAATTAGGCGACCAGAACGATCCCCGTCATTGTGTTGGCATGACCGCACCGAAATTGAGTGAATCAGTGGTGGATAGCTCCAATAGATGGTAAAGATTCCCCATAATAACTTTCAAGCTGTTTTTTTGGTTTGCGTGATGGATTTTTCGCCCAAAAAATATTGTTTAATAAGCCCACAAAATTCACTATTTTCCATTTTTACGGAGATGCTCTTGTTTCAAATGGCTGTCACAATAAAACTATTTGACGGATCAGTCTGAAAATTAGGGTGAATTCTTTAAAAAGATTCTTTTAAAGGAAGCACAATGTTGGATTTGAAGTGGCAACGCCATCTGTTTTAATTTTCAGGTACTTCTTGATACATCCTCGTATATGAACAATATAGTAAAATTCAAATTAAGACTGAAACTTAGAGGCAACGTAAAATCTTACAAAACCTAAATTTCGTGTTATTAACATTACGTGTCTGTTTATACCGTGTGGGCTAATTACATGCAAAAAAAAATAATTACTAGCAGGCTTTTTTTCAATCTTTACATCATATTGTTCGTGAAATTCTTCTTTATGTGTTGGTTGAATATCGTTGTTAATGAAAAATGAATATGCAACGTTTAACAAAGAAAACGATTAAGGTTGAATATGAGCGTTTCTCACGCAAGCGTTTATTCTAAATTAATATTTTAACGCTCCTTAAATATGAGATCAAGCATTCGATTTTGCCACAAATTAAATAGTTACACGAATCGTGTGTATTTTTCTGTGGCACGTGTTTCTAAACGTTCGATGATTATAGGAATTCCAAGATATTATCGAATGAGGAATTATTAAAACAATACGGTAAATAAACAAATAATCTGACTTAGGAATTATTAAATGTATCATAAGTTAGAAATTATAATATTAACAACAAAATAATATACATATCTAAAACGTGTTTTAATTTCTTATTTCAAATTTAACTTGATATATTATGTATACACGAAAGCCTAAACAATTTAATAATTTGCATAAATTTTCCATGGGCTCATTATTTTAGAAAGCGTTGAGCTAGAACTTTGCGCCTATGAGCAATATCTTCCATACTTTATATCTTTTCATATTTTATAAATATATTTCAATAACAAAGCCAATATTACGCAGTTATTCGCGACTAACTTAAGATTGTTTCGAAAAATTTAGAAAATCTATTCTAAGAAAAGTTATTGTAAATTACTCAATTAAAATATGAAATTTTGAACTAAATTTTGTACAAATGTTTGCTGTGTTGAGAATAATAAATAATTAAATTTTATTGGAAAATTCATAGCCTTTATAGAGAAAATTTAATAATATGTTTCCGCTCCACGTAGACCAATACATTCTACCACTCCCCAGCGCGGATTTTTAATAGGATGATCTATCCAAGCATCTTGTAGGGCACCATGTAGCTGTTAATTGGAGGGTTAGGAAAGATATCAACCCTTTGACCCAGAAATATCCCAGAAATATCTATAGGCGATAGGTCTGGCAACCACGCGAAGAAAATTGAGAATATTGACGCTAGCTTCTTGTAGGAATCGCAATTCAATAGCTGCAACGAAAGGACTGGCATCGTTCAGCTTGGAATGTGACATTATTTATCCATGTGTTACGTTTTGAGTTGCATACTTTCAATATTTAACGTTTTATCGCCCGGTATACTGTTTTCGTCACGAGTTGCTTCAAATTTTCATTTTCACGTGTACGTCTGCCGCTCCTCCCTTCCGCTTCGACTGTCGTCTCGTAATAAGGAATTCGTTCACGAGCCGTAAGTAAAATCTGTTAATTGGGCTAGTACATTTCACATTCCTGAAGGAATTAAGTTTTACGTAATTCTAAGTAGTTTGATAAATATAACATATTGCTGATAAGAACGGAAAGCGTATATACTCGTAATACAGAAATTTCCGATACCATCCCGTGTGAGATTTTGAACAAAGATAGGAGTAATGAACCTTTTTCTCTACATAAGTCTAAACGAAATTTCTGGTACGGCAGAATTAAAACCCTCTAGAAGCGGTAATCTACGTACCTACGACTTTTTCTGCAACCACAACCAGTTTATAATTGCAAATTGAGGATAATCCATCGTATATCTGGACCCCGGCAGAAACGACATCCCCTGACATCTCCGTGCTCGAACACGTGAATTCGTATGTTTTTGTAATGGTATAATATTTTGACTTTATTGCTCTAATTACCGTTGTAAAGTTTCATATTCATAAATTATTTAATTCTTAAATTCTAAATTTAGTATCTGTTCAATTTAAAATTTTTAGTAACGTTCCGTAAGTTAATATTATATTTGGATATTTTTGGTAATTACTTGTAATCTAAATTCTATTTGATTTCAATTTAATTTGCTTTGGTGTTATATATATTAATTTCAATAGTAATATTTTCTGCAATTCTACAATTTTATTCTCTTAAGAATATTATATATTTATTTTTAACGTCAGAATTTCTCCTCTGTAATTTTTTTTTGTCAAAATCTGAGCTTTGGTTAACCAAAAAAAAACTGTCTGTAAGACGTGAAGGTGCATTTATTACGATGTACAATTTATTGATTTAAAAATTATTTGAAATATACGTATGACAAACTTATACTTTTGCAAATTTATCTTTTTGTGTACTTTTATATATTGTAAACTTGTTTTCATTCATTTATAGTCACCCATTATTTTTTTATTGCGCAAAATTTCGTATTGTCATATATACAGTGTGACAACATACAGGGTGTATGTTTTTTGCTTTTATTTTTTTGAATCGGATTTTGTTTTATTCTGTACTTTTATATATTGTAAACTTGTTTTCAGTCATTTATGATCAGCCTTTATTTTTTTATTTCCCAAAATTTCGTATTGTCATATATACAGTGTGACAACATACAGGGTGAATGTTTTTTTGCTTTTGTTTTTTTGAACAGAATTTTGTTTTATTCTTATGAATTTAATTGTTAATATACGAGTTAATTCTTGTCGAGCCTTTTCTTTACTATCTTTAGCAAGTTAGAGTTTGAACATTTATTTTCAGGTTGCAGAATTCTGTGCATCTTGTCATTTCGTTTTGTATTTAGCGTTTGTATTTTTGTAGTCTGTTACGCCTAAGATCGTAGGTAGCACATGATACATAGTAAAGCAAATGGTCCCAGAATTTTAAATGGCTTTGAAGGAATACTATGAAAGGGCTACATTTTCTCAACATGTTTCGTGGATCTGTGTCTCAGCTTCGAAATCATTGGGATTTCTTATTAGGTCGCGTAGAAACTTCAACAACATTGCTTCATTTAAGAATTTATATTATGTCTTAGTACGATGCAATCTGAAATATGCCTCTATAGTGTGGTTTCCTTATTACACGTACCAATAATTGAGAGAATCCAGAAAAGGTTTTTGAAATACTTCTCCTTCAGATTGACTGGTACTTATTCTGAACGAGGAACTGACTACAATAGTCTTTTGGGGTGCCATAGTGTGCAACCTTGTCGTCGGGAGATGTATAGTACTAAATTCTTACTAAATCTTTTATCAAATGAAACCGATTGCCCAACATGTCTTAGTGGTAATCTAAGGAATATTTTATTATGTGCTTTTGCAGACAAGAACCTTCCACTAAACAATTTGTATATCCAAAATGCAGTATTATCAGTCTTTTTCTTCTAGATGCAGGAACATCTTACTGGAACTGATATGAATTGTCACTTCTGCCCATTTTTACAATATTATGCGTATTATACCACGTTTCGTCGAGGTAATAAATACTTCTACCTTGCTGTCTATATCTGTCAATAGCAAGTAAGTAATTGTGACGCCACTTACGTATTCTCAAACTTTACATTATATATTGCCTTCTATCAATTTTCTTGTATTTGAATCTGTTTGCTTTTAACAATTTCCACAGTGTTGTTTTTGAATATTCAATATCGTCACTCATTAGTGCAACCTGTAAACTTTCAACTGTAGGTACATCATTTTTTCCATACAAGGAATATATCTTCTGCCGAACTACATCGACATCTCTCGAATTTACTTTTTCAAATTATCCACTCTCTTTTCATTCAGAAACCGATTCAAGTATTTTAATAAGTTGTGAAGTTTTTAGGATAGCTTTCGAAGTACATAATTAATCTATTTCCATTAAACCATTGTAGTCAATTAATACAATTTGCTTTGCCTCCATAGATAAATGTTGTCTTCGTTTTCTGTTAAACATTTCGTCCCCTTCGTTAACATCCAGAGCTACTGGAACACCTTGTCTTGAAGTAACTGCTTTACTACTTTCCCAAGGTCTGAACATTCTACACTTTTGTATTTATAACGGCCATTTACCTTAAAAATAGAGACTTATATTAATCACTTTATTTTCTTAATGCCCTTAATTCGACCTAGCTAGATTCCAGGTACTTTTTGTTTACCATCGCCGGTTAATGCAAGGATTAGCACACTAGATCCTTGGTTGGAAGTTATACGAAGTTTTCAAATATAGCATTCAAACAAGAAAAAGGAAAAGCGATAAAGAATCCAAGGAAAATTCCAATGTGGCAAGTCGATATTATATTTTGTCCATCAATTTATAATATGTATAGACAAAATTAAGTTCCTATAATAAAGATTAATCCTTAATAATTCTCTGATTTCTATGCCGACATTATAATCACTGTTTGCATTTCTCTAGACCCTCACCTTAAGGTGTGTAATTAAAGTATTTACACATCAGCTTGCCGTCGCACTATATCTTAACAGACTATACACTTACAACCATTAAGTTAGATTTAAAGATATCTCTTTAATAATGACATAACAGCTGAAATATATGTTATATTTATTCTAATAAAATTAGTGAAATATAGCTAAATATTTTATTCTGAATATTTAATTTAAATTTAAAGTCAGAAAAGTTTATTAGATCTAACATTTCGAATTCGACATTCCATTCTCACTCGAAATATCACAAACAACGACAAATGAAATATTAACAAGAGCATGTAAATAAAAAGTATCTTATTATTCAGTTAATTTGTTAATTTGACACTATATGATTGATGAGGGACTGAAGCTATCCAATAACTAATAATTAACATAACACTCCTATTAAATAACCAACATCTTTATACGAATTACACTACAAAAGTTTGATTTATACAACGAAAGATGAATGCAGATTAGATCACAACTACGGCAGATATTCGCAGAATCAAGCAGCTATTTCTAATAAGTACGCGCCTGAGATAGCTGACGCGCCTAATTGGTTTAACGAAATAAATTTCTGATGGAGATATTTAAGATTTCTCTTTTATTATTGACACCGTTCATTTAATTATATTAGTGAAAAGTTGCGAAGCCAGACAGAAATAAAACAAAACAGTAAGTTGAACGTTAAATATTTCGGAAACGATTCATTTCTATACATTGAGCACACATCTAACTTAATTTAGGCGGAAGCTATCATTCTTCCTTTTCCTCGTTTACGTTGGAAGAATGATTGATGATGCCTGTATCAAACTATATTATTACTTACAAACGTAGTTGAAGCTAATTTTAGACATTATTTTTTATACAGTGGGCCTAAAAATTCTGAACTAAAATATTAATATTTTGTCTTTAGAGAGTAGAAAACGATTCTATAATTGCACAAGGTTATTCGTCGCTTATGGGCACTCTCTGTGCCAAAAAATATTTGAGAAATCTTGGTCAAAGCTTTTATATATTCGAAATATCCTCCTTCCTTCAACAGTAATACAAAGACTCAAAAAAGGTATAAAACCCCTTGTGACAATTAATAATCGTATACTAAATACATATTTCGACAAGTAAGTTGTTATCATCAGTAGGAAAAACCACTAATCAAAGTGTCGCACATGGGGCACAGTAAAACTAACATATATAAACGCGCAACAACTTTACACAGCGTCCCCGCATACTTATACTCTTATAAATATACTCTTAAGAAAACGGCATCACTATGTGTTTCTTCTCTATTCTACGGCCCTTAACCTTTTCTACCTCTTTTTTAAGAATGAAAAAAGGCAACTGTATCGGATCGGACAGTTGTTCGAGTTCAACGTATTAGATTTGTTTTTAAAGATATGAATGCTATCGTATGCGTCGAGGTCTCTGGTGTTATTGATGACTTTGACAAGTCTTAACCCTTTATCTGACACGTAATCTGTGTCTAATACATGATAAGCCACGCTAGATTTTTCTGGTCTAGACCAAAAAAATCTTGAGTTTCTTATGTAATCTAGCATGGTCCAGACCAGAAAAATCTAGCGTGGCTTATCATGCATGATGCCGTTTCCTTAAGAGAGGTAAGTTGTCATAATTTTTAGTCGCTATTTTTTTATTTAAAGTCAGTCTATACATGGACGCCGTGTAAAGTTGTTGCGCGTTTATATGGGTTAGTTTTACTGTGCCCCATGTGCGACACTTTCATTAGTGGTTTTTATCTACTGATGATTACCACTTAGTTGTCGAAATACATATTTAGTATACGATTATTAATTGTGATAAAGGGTTTTATACCTTTTTGAGTTTTTACTTAACCACAGTCTCCAAATGAAGACTTTTAGAAATACAAAGCTTTGCACATTCAAGAAGTCCAACAAATGACTATATTATATCGCTAATTGCAGTTGTGTTAAAATTGTTTGCCGTTAACCGTCGAATGTCCTGAATTATTTCAAAGAGTGCATTTTCATCGCCATATAGGTTATGGGGAAGCAAAAAAATCGATTTTTGTCAAAAAAATATTACATCTTTTAACAATTCCCATCTATCTTATTTTCGATATTTAGGCCAAAGTTTCCTGAGTATCCATTTCCTTGTAAATTATTATAACAGGTACACAAACCTAGATACCATAACTCCTGGGTGCTCCAAGGAAGTGATCTGAATTCCGTTGTATACGTCTTGTACACGGCAGATTTATCAACCTCCCGAAGAGTTACTATTGAGATGTTCGCAGATAGTACCTACTGACATATTTGTTTTCCACTAAAATCCTGCATTTGCTTCCAGAAATTTACAAATGAATCTGGATTAAATTCAGAAGTGAATGAAAATAAACACGAATTAAAGAGAGTACAGGCTCGTAATATTCGCATCGCAAAGAGAAATTTGTCCCACAAATTGCGCAAAATGCAGTGATTCCCTGGACTAATTTCGAAACTTTGTTGAATTAGGCAACTTAAATTGCAATAACAAAAAGTGTTGAATGAAGGCGATAAAATTCGCTACCTAACGTATATTCTGTATTAAAATTTGTTGAAGCTGGAATTTCATTTTTAGAAATATATCAAAATCCTATAATTTTATCAATTCGTCTTTTATTTCAATAAGTAAAACAGGATCAATTATCGAAGTTATCTTGAACTTACATAAGCCCTATATTTTTAATTTATTTTGAGTAAAGCCGCAACCGAGTAAGTATAATTTATACGCATTCATTATTTTGATTATTATATAAACATCCAGCATATAGTTACTATTACAATATATATAAGTAAATAATTAATTGAAACGGGTAAGCGGTCTGTCAAATAAAAATTCATTTATTTCACTCTCTATATTTCGGTTGCTTCTTCAGGAGATCGAATACAAAGTAAATATTAGTAGTGACGTAACTAAACATGGTAAAATGGATTACCTAATATTAAAACATTAAATTGATTAGCATTGGTTTCACGTCGACCTTTCAGGTCGACACACAAATCGCGCATTACCATAAATACATTCGGGATCTAGGATTAGAATTACTGGAACACCCACCCTATTTTCCAGATTCAGCCCCCCTAGACTGTCATTTGTTCCCGCGATTCGAAAAAAGTTTGAAAAGACGTCAATTTTAGTGTATCGGAGAGGCAATAGAAGCTGTGACGGACTGGATCAAGAACAATATTTTTTTAGAAGGCTTGAAAGCATTGCAGGATCGCTATATTAAATGTATTCATTTAAGAGGAGGCTATTTTGTCCCAATTTTAAATTGTTTCAATGGTCGACTAAGAATACAATCAATACATCCTCATATATATATATATATATATATATATATATATATATATAATAATTCATTCATTTCACCATGATAATCTTCTATTTGTGATTTGCTTGAAAACAATAAAGAAGTATTTGACACAAAACCTAATTTTGAACCATAATGTAATACAACATATCGCTTGCCCTCGTAACCCTCAGGTTTACGCACACTCTGCAGATTATCTTGCCAGGTCTCATCAAGCAATACCACTTCTCTCTGAACATTCTTTATGTAATTCCTAAGAAATGTCAATCTTATCTCTGCAATGTTGGATCGTTCCACCAATGCTCTATGATTATTATCCTTTTTATATTTAAATCGAATATATAAATATATATATATATATATAAATATAATAACTTCGTGACCTTGGTATGATATGGTAAACCTAATCAGTAGGCGATTAAAGGTCTGTATATTACTTCAAAATATATGTATTTAAAAAACTCTACATGTTTCGGCTGTATACGCCTTTCTCAAGAGAATACAAAATATGAATGACAGGATATAAATGTCAAGTAATTAAGTTGCTATGGTTTAAATTATTCAAAGATACATTCTAGTAATAATAATAAATCATGCCTTAGTATTCCAAAAAATAGATAACAAGGTGTGAAAATATGTGTTGTTCGCTGCTAGCAATTTGTGTCTCCTTCTGGGTATGAACTTGTGTGTTGGTTGCTGCTGGCAGCTTGCGTCTCTCTATGGGTGTGTGGTTTTGTGTGAGAGCGTAAGTGTAGGGTTTTGTATGTCGGTGCGTTCGTGCGTGTGTTTAGTGATCGGTCGCATGAATTTAGAGAGGTCGGATAACCAGCCGTTGCGTAGGGCCGCCAACCCTTTCCCGACAACTTCTTTACAATTCCGTGCAGTACTTCGACGGTCTGACCCCCGCCCCAACGAGGCAGGGCGCAACCCCGTACAGGGTGCGCTTCGCCTGTCTGCGCCCTGCCTCGTTGGGGCGGGGGTCAGACCGTCGAAGTACTGCACGGAATTGTAAAGAAGTTGTCGGGAAAGGGTTGGCGGCCCTACGCAACGGCTGGTTATCCGACCTCTCTAAATTCATGCGACCGATCACTAAACACACGCACGAACGCACCGACATACAAAACCCTACACTTACGCTCTCACACAAAACCACACACCCATAGAGAGACGCAAGCTGCCAGCAGCAACCAACACACAAGTTCATACCCAGAAGGAGACACAAATTGCTAGCAGCGAACAACACATATTTTCACACCTTGTTATCTATTTTTTGGAATACTAAGGCATGATTTATTATTATTACTAGAATGTATCTTTGAATAATTTATACCATAGCAACTTAATTACTTGACATTTATATCCTGTCATTCATATTTTGTATTCTCTTGAGAAAGGCGTATACAGCCGAAACATGTAGAGTTTTTTAAATACATATATTTTGAAGTAATATACAGACCTTTAATCGCCTACTGATTAGGTTTACTATATATATATATATATATATATATATATATATGAGATCTACATTCAATAACTGACATCTGATTCATTAACACCGTTACTTTATAATGCATTTCTAAATAGCTTGAACCTGGGTCTATTGTGGCTTAGTGGTAAAAGCGGCAGCCCGGATAGCTGTAGACTTGGGTTCGAGTCCCAACGTAGACCATATTTTTCAATTAAAAATTTCGTATGATTTGCTTTGTAATTTGTAGACAGCAATGTTTACATTCCCACTTTTCTGCAATTACATAGATTCCAATTTGATATTTGTAAATATTTCATATAAAAGCCGAAAAACTCCAATAATTTATCAAATGTTATATTTAATAAACGGCTAAGAAATTATCTAAACACTTATATATATATATATATATATATAATGTAAACTTAATTAGTCGGCGATTAAAGGTCTGGTTATTACTTCAAAGTGTATATATTTAAAATAATCCTACATGTTTCGGCAATGATGCCTTTGTCAAGGATATAAAAAATATAATAAATGTAATATAATTTTATATTTTTTATATCCTTGACAAAGGCATCATTGCCGAAACATGTAGGATTATTTTAAATATATACACTTTGAAGTAATAACCAGACCTTTAATCGCCGACTAATTAAGTTTACATTATCATACGAAGGTGACGAAAATACTATATATATATATATATATATATATATATATATATATATAGTAAATTCAAATTGTAGGCGATTTAAGGTCTGGTTTTACTTCAAAAACTATATATTTAAAACAATAGTATTGTTATAAATATATAGTTTTTGAAGTAAAACCAGACCTTAAATCGCCTACAATTTGAATTTACCATAACATACTAAGGTCACGAAATAATTATTATATATACATATATATATATATATATATATATATATATATATAGGTTAATAATAAATTAAAAACGAGCAGGCGGTCTGTTAATTAAAACTCATTTATTTTTTATCTCTACATTTCACGAGTTTACTGTTTCTTAATTTTTTAACTATACGTTATTACTATTATCAGGATAAAATAAAACAAATTTTAATGAATTTCACTTTTTAATTTACAATACAATAAAAGATATTAATTATAATGTAAGACCTGAAATAACATGTAATATGTTATATTATTTAGCTGTAGAGACGAAAATCCCACACTCATAATTCGCTAGTTTTTACTCGAGCGGATAAAGGGAAAACGGTTGTAGCAATGAATAGAGTAGATTATAATTATTTGAATAAAATGAATGAGTTTTTAGTACGGAATAAATTTGAAATAATTAAGAGAGATCCTACAGCAAAATTTCAACAAACTCTAAAAACAGTTATAAGAAATTCTGCTAATCTTTTAGTGAAAAGGAACAAAATAGTTTAATTATTATGAACCCTCAACCCCCAAAATTATATTCCCTTATTAAATTACATAAAGAAAATTACCCGATTCGTCCGGTTGATTCATATGTGACAGCTCCGTCTTACAAACTCTCGAAAAGGCTTATAGATATTATTATTAAATATACAGAATTTAAACCTAAATTAAGCGTAAAAAACTCATATGTACTAATAAACAAAATCAAAAAAATTTTACTTTAACGTCTAACACAAAACTCATTTCTTTGATGTCCAAAATTTATTCCCTAGTATCCATCCACAAAAAAAACGGTTATTTTAGTAAAAGATCTTCTCCATAAAAATAATGTAAATCCAATAATTTTTAATGAAATTCTTGATTTACTAAACATATGCATAGAACAAAATTACTTTCAATTTAATGAAAACATATACACTTGCAAAGAAGGTTTAATTATGGGTAATCCCTTAAGTCCGTTATTAGCTGAGATTTTTATGGATCATCTTGAAAATTCTATTTAAATCCTCTTTTCCAAAATGTGATGATATATCGTATATTACTAGGTTTCACAGGAACATAGAAACAATTAAATTTATTATTTGATTATATTAATACATTGCATCACAATATTAAACAAGAAACAAATAATTGCATTAACTTTCTCGATTTAACGATTACTAGAATTAACAACAAATGTTGATTTGTTTAAATTTACCACAAACCGTCAAATACAGGTATAACTATTCATAATACTTTTTGCTATCCGGTACAACACAAATTAGCGGCTTATCACAGTCTTATACATAGATTAATCAATACTGCGTTGAACCAAACAAATTTCGAGAAAGAGTTAAATTTAATTAAACAAATAGCTATCAACAATGGATATAAAAGTAATATAATAGACAACATTTTAAATAAAAAACTCCTTTCAAAAGCTATATCACAAGTTTACCCAATATTAAATAATAATAACATATAATATTTATTATATTTATTTATTATATAATAATAATATTTAAGAAAGTTTGACATTAATACAGCGTATAGAACTAACAATAATTTATCCAAATTTATAAAAAACAATAAAGATTTAACAAACAACAATAAAAAGTCAAGAGTCTATGAGTTAACTTGCGGTAGTTGCCCCATGACGTATATCGGACAGACAGGCAGATCGTTTGAAATACGCATCAAAGAACATTTTTCTTCATTTAGAAATAATAAAAGTAACTCTTCATATGGGTCTCATATTAATTTAACAAACCACAATTTTAACAAAGAATTTAAAATATTACACGTAGAAAATAAGGGCAAAAAATTAAATTTATTAGGGTCACTTGAAATTAATAAATTAAAGAAAACCGACAAGATCTTCAATGATCAATTAGAAACTAATAATTCACCCTTACTCAATTTATTTATTTGATATTCAGACAGTCGTATATTGTATTTTTCCATAGAACTTCTTTACCTCCCTGTAATATAATATAGACCCTCAGTTTTATCATTTAAGAACAGTATTGCATAAACCGTAGTGAAAGTTTTGTGCATAGACATTTTAGTAATAAAAAGTACCCATTCCTTTAACTATTCAAAACAAAACATGTGTTTGTTACGGTACATTTGTGTTAAAATTTGTACATAAGTTAGTCATATGTCTGATTAAGCTCAGGTTGGAGCGAAACGTCGTTACGGTGTAAATTAAAAGTGAAATACATTAAAATTTGTTTTATTTTATCCTGATAATAGTTATAATGGAATTTCATCAAGTAAAAGCTGAAACAATCATATATACATTATTATCTCCTAAAGAAGCTTTAACATGCAAGTGACAAAATACTTCTCCAGACATGTGGGTGAAAAAGGTCAAGTTAAAATTCTACAGTTGTCGTTGTTTGTTTAAGTTTATAATGTCCATGTGTTATTTGTGAGTTGCTAGTGACGATTATGTGAGAATTATTTAATAAGACTGCCAACGTCTAGCTCTAGGTCGACTCCAGATGAAGTCACAAAATATATTGACGAAATATTAAGTCACAAAATATATTGATGAAATATTGAGTTTATAACAATTGAGTTTTAATTAAAACAGACCGATAACCCAAATAGTTGTGAATTTATATTAGAACGGTCAAGAGATAGAACCATTTCCTCTAGGACGTCCTATCAATACGACATTAACCTTAAAAATGTGTAACATCACTAATTCATGTAATGAGAACGCACTTTTTTGTTTTGTGTTTTGTAAATTTTAGAAACTATTTAATTAGTTCCTTAATTTGATATATGCGGCGTTAATTGGTTCATGTTGTACCGTCATAACATGTTAGACGTTCTAATTAAATACTTAGTACATAGCAACCGCTACTTATACTGCAATCCTTGGACTTCATGTATTTAAACACTGCATGTAGGTACGTACCTAACGTTCTACATGGATATGTGGGTCCATACATTATCATTTATTAACAGAGTATGCCAGCTTGGCTGTGTTTCGATCATGTAATCGACCAAGTTTGCACTACAACAAGGATATATTAAAATAGTAATCATCGCGATAATGCATTTGATATGTTCGTAGGTAAATGCATTCTCTAGAGCTGATAATTATATTTATGCTGATAATGTTCGAAAACAACAAGTGGTGCAATTTCGGAACGCAAAGGACGCGTTTAACCTAATTAAAATTCCAGCAGCACTACGTATTAAGGATAAGCATTTATTAGCAAGCATAATATTAAATTGTAGTCATGGAGCCAGTGATAATTAATATAAGATCATGTAAATATCCATTTAATAATTTCCTTACATTTAATTATCTGTGTTCTTAATGGATTTTAAAGGATAGTCTGAATTGAATCGAGTTTTATAGTAGTACACTAAATCAAAAGAAATATAAAGAAGATACGCACGTGTATCTAAATTTTAAAATCGTAAGGCATTTTTTTTACCTTAAAGCTTAAAGTGTAAACTTTTGCATTTCTTACTTAGGTCTAACCATAAATAAATTTTGTGAATCTTCTTTTATTCCGAGTGAAGATTGACCTTATTATTTCTCTATCAGATTAATATTTTTCCAAGTTTTGATCCCATGTTACTTTTGGTTTTCCCTTGTTTTTCGTTTTTATAATTTTGAACTCTCCTACTGTCCTATTCAGGACATCATAATTGTTTTTCTTATATTACCTCTAATACTGCCTGGGATTTTAAATCTTGTATAAACAAAAAGATTTTTAATAATCTCGATATACTTGAAATTTTGACACAACGTTGCATTCGAATACATGAGTGTTTTTATAGTAAAATGAAATTCTCTTTTACGACGCGACAAAAGCCTTCCCGCACCGGTCAAATAAGTAGACATAGGTAGTGCAAAAACTTATCAAATACTTTGTTACGCCTTAATTTCCCCTTTTAATATCGATTAATAGTCTTCATTATTCAAAGGTATTTTTAATAATATAAAATATTATTACAAATCTGGTGTGAAGAACACATTGGTTATGTGGACGGGGCGAGGTACTTCGGTTGTCTGACAACAGGCAGCGCTGAATTTACTTCTACGCCCGGTCTGGATAATTACGGTGATGTCGTGATGTGGTTCTTTTTTGTGAATGTGTCTGGAAATATTCTTTCTCCAGCAGGGGCGTACCGATGAGCCTGTAGAAAGGTGAAATACGTATCTACGTCTCTGGGGAAAGATATTTTCGGACACGTTCACAAAAATATTAATAGTGAACCTGTATTTGTGTTCTTCACACCAGGTTTTTAATAATATTTTATATTATTAAAAATACCTTTGTATTATACAAAACTGGTGGGGTTTACCTACTCATGTATGTTTCAATTATCCTGATTCTTCATTATTCATTGACGAGTCCCGGTATCTTATTTTAGATACGTTCATTCGGATACTTGTTCCGCTGTCTATAGTTAACTTTGGTAACTAGATCACCCCTTCAGCTTACACGCGGGTGGGATTCGAGAATCAGCAGACATGCCTTAGTGTAGTGTAAAGTCGCTTAAAAAATTACGAATGTACATCTCCGTAATGGTAGTTAATTCACGCATCTTTCATCTTCATTTAATTCATCGTTAATAAACGCATCATATCAAAGGGTGAATTTTAATTTTTGGAACAGCCAATTGCCGTTTGCGACTTACGTAGATTTGAGGAAAATACAACCCAACCTTGGTTTTTGTGTAGCGTTCCATTTCGTCTTCGTGAACGGAAAAAAATAACTTCCTGCTGAAAAGTTCACGAGCACTGCAGCCTATACTTCAAGGGCAATTTATGGTCGTCTAATTTCCCGAACAGCGATCGACATGAGGAATTAATTACCACCTTAAACGCACAGGGACAGGATTTCAAGTAATTAGTATTATTAAAGATTTTGTGTAATTTAAATTTCGTTTTATAACTTTTTTATATATATACAGGGTGTCCAGAAACTCTCCTGACAAACGAAGACCGGAGTTTCCTCAGATAATTTTAAGACAATTAAACCCAAATTCACCTAGTCCGAAAATGCTTCCTAAGGGAGCTAGAGTTCTTTGAAGATGGCGCCTTGTATTAATTTTTTTTTAAATTCCTCCAGAACACTTCTATTTAGAAAAACAAAAACTGGTATGCTTATTTATCCTCCAGAGATGAATCGATTCCATCAATTGCGAATTTCTAGTACCGGTCATAGGCGTCCGTTTTGGGTAGGTCAACGGTTATTTTAAGGCATAACTTTTTTGTCTTAAACTTTTAAGCATTTGTGACACTAGATTATTAAATTTTCAGGTATTCCAGTACTAAAAGGTACTCTTACTTTAAGTCGGTAGGATACACCGTTTTCTAGAAAAATCGAATTGTAAATTTTTCGTTTTTTCTTCATTAAAGTTCAATTTTTTATTTTTTGCAATAGTTAGCTCTGAACTGCCAACAGAAGTAAAACCTACGTTTTTCATTGTCAAATTGTTGTCAGTTCGCGAAGTTTATCTTTTCATTTTTGCTTTGTGTTATTCAAACACAACGATTTCAATTTAAAAAAAAATGGTTTTTACTAATGAGGAATACGCCGATATGTATTTAGTTTATGGCGAAATGAGGTGTAACGCTCGAGCGGCGCAACGTAGATACGCTGAAAAATTTCCCAATCGTCAGCATCCCACTCACTCAACATTTACAGCTCTTCATCAACGATTAAGAGAAACAGGTTCAGTGGTCCCAAAAAATAATGAAACAGGGAGACATAATGATGTAACAGCAGAACATGAAGATGTTATTTTAATGGAAGTTGAGGAAAATCCAGAAATTAGCGTTCGAAGACTATCTGCCATGTACCCCACAATTTCAAAATCTTCCGTAGGAAATATCTTACACAAAGAAAATTTATATCCTTTTCATTTTACAAAGGTGCAAGCACTGCTAGAAGGAGATTTTTCTGCTCGCGTAGAATTCGCTAGATGGTTACAAAATAAGAAAAATCAAGATGAAGATTTCTTCAGGAACATTTTGTTTGGTGACGAAGCTACATTCTCAAAAAATGGAATTTTTAATGTACATAATGCATATTATTATTCGTACGTTGCTGACAATCCCCACGTTGTTCAAGAATTTAAGTAAACGTCTGGATAGGAGTAGTTGACGATTATCTACTTGGACCTGTGGAATTACCTGCTCGTTTAAATGGTGCTGATTACTTACATTTCCTGCAAAATATTTTACCTGATTTGTTAGATGAGGTGCGTTTAAATATTCGGCAAAACTTATGGTTTCTACAGGACGGCTGTCCGGCCCACTTTAGCAGGAATGTACGAGACTTTCTAGATAATAACTACGAAGACCATTGGATTGGAAGAGGCGGTCCAGTTGCTTGGCCAGCAAGGTCGTCGGATTTGAATCCTTGCGATTATTGTGTTTGGGGATACATAAAAGCATTTGTTTATTCCGTTCCGATACAAAATCATGCAACGAATTTAGAAATAACTTTGGAATTTTTGCAAGAATTCGGCGTTCTCTAAGCAAAAGGGTAAACTTATGCATAGGGACTAATGGTCATCACATCGAGCAACTATCTACCTTTGATACTTGTTCTTTTTTTGTTAGTTTCGTTCCATTGTAATAAATAATTTCATACAGTAAATAATAAAGAATAAATTAAAACACTTGGCTTGTTTCACTATGAGATTTATTTAAATTCTCTAACATCTTTTTCGGCTGTTATGTCATTCTCAAAGAGATCTATAAATCTGATTTATAGATTTATAGATCTCTTTGAGAATGGCATAACAGCCGAAACAGATGTTAGAGAATTTAAATAAATCTCATAGTGAAACAAGCCAAGTGTTTTAATTTATTCTTTATTATTTACTGTATGAAGTTAAAATGTTTCACCAAGAAGTATCTGCAACAACAGCCGAGAATAATAAATAATTTGTTTTTAATTTATTAAATTAATTTTCATCCATGCCTTGATAGTCCAAGCCAACTTCGTCGCTAAAAATAAGTAGGTACATAATAAATTGAACTTTAATGAAGAAAAAACGAAAAATTTACAAATCGATTTTTCTAGTAAACGGTGTATCCTACCGACTTAAAGTAAGAGTACCTTTTAGTACTGGAATACCTGAAAATTTAATAATCTAGTGTCACAAATGCTTAAAAGTTAAAGACAAAAAAGTTATGCCTTAAAATAACCGTTGATCTACCCAAAACGGACGCCTATGAGCGGTACTAGAAATTCGCAATTGATGGAATCGATTCATCTCTGGAGGATAAATAAGCATACCAGTTTAGTTGTATAGCTTTCATATTTTGCCGTAATCAATTTAACTTCTTTTAGCATAACTTAAATTAATTTTTATAATAATATTAATATAGTTATTAGCATTTTTAACGCAATATTAATCAATTTGCAAAGCGGCTTAGAGCCCAACTCATTTAAAATTTAATATCTTGTATAGTATAACTTAAAAGAATTCATTCTTGTGAATTAAAGTATTTTTCTTACTTGTACTTAATGGTCAAATTATTCTTTCGTATATTGGAAATTAAAATCTAAATTTTGTAGCATATTCCGATATCTATATATTTTATAGTAATTTCTTTTGCGGTCACAATTGTTTTTGCCGTGTCGTACGTGACCACAGATATTATTTTTTTGCATACATGCAGGTGTCGATGAATGACGCATTTTTATAATTTCATAATTTTGAGTTAGAATTTAAATCATTTGTATTTGTGAGTAGGATATTTTGACTATTGCTATTTCTGTTTATAAAATTATTGTGAAGTTATCTCTAATGGTACCTTTAGAAAAAAATCTGCGGGAATAAACTATGTAATTAACTTAAGTAATTATTTTCCATTTACTTTTAACCAGGAACTGAAACCGAACCCGAACCTGAACCCAAACGGGTTCAGGTTCGCTGTTTATAAAGACTTTGAATCCGCATCCGTTGAACCCAAAAATTCAGCAAGGTTCGGTTTCAAAAATATAAAAAAATAGAGAAATATTTAATAGAAGAATAATATATAACATTACATTTCTTGCATGCAAAAAAAAAATTAAAAACAAAATCAAAATAAAATAACGACTATTTGTAGCGAACAAGTAACCAGTAACCTTCACACAAACTAGACTAAAATGGGAAATCCCCATTTTCTGTTTGAGCTATGTACAAACATAATATTTGTGTTAAACAAATCAGTAGGCAAACATCTTCTTGTAACCAATGCAAATAGTAGCGACGCAAACCGTGTATTTTTCTTTTAACTTTCTTAAAGTAAACGTGGGTTGTTAAAATCAACTCTTAAATTGTTTTTAATAAAGTGAGTGCTCACATTCAAATTTTAAAATGTATATAAATTTTTTGATTTTTCTAACCCAGAGATGTCTACGAAATTTACGAAAAAGTTATTTGTTTATGATGCAGGAAAATATGTATCTATATGCTCAGAATGCAAATATGAAATGAAAGGTAAACATACGGCAAATCTTGGGCGGCATATACAACGGAAGCATCCTGAACTATTCAAGAAAACTCAAAATGAATCGTCAATATCTAAATTGAGTCGGATCACCAAGAAAATAGCAAGAGCGGAGGAAAATACCCTTGAACAGTATTTAAATATTATCAAGATAAAAACCTGGAAACAAAGTTTCATTCATGCGTAAAATTACTAACCGTTAATGGCCGTCCTTTCACAATCTTCGAAGATTCTGGCATGAAAGAAATACTCGATCCGATTATGAATGCACTAAAAGTATCTGTAAATAGTCATAATTAAAGACGGCAGACGATGTGCCCGAACTGTAGCGTGATGTGGAGGGATCGAGTAGAGGCGTACGACGATCAATTCAGTTGCCGTTGAGACGTTGTAAGGGATACATTGTTAACACAATCGTGTTGAAAATGTCGGGAGTGCGTAGAAACAATGCATCGACTTGGTTGCATGCTAACGTAGTAAAGAAATTTTTACATGGGTTTCCCGATTTAATATATGACGGTATCGTAGTGAAATGTTTAGTTTGTGAACAACTTTATTAACTTGGAAAGCAAGTCAGTGCCAAAGACATATAAATAGTGACAAACATAAATCGAATAATAGTGGACGCAGATCATATAATAAATTTGTGTGTGATTTAACAATGATGTTAATTGCGACCAATATACCAATGCAGAAAGTTGAACACCCAATGTTTCGTCAGTTTTGGAAGAAATACAATCCTACGTGGGAATTACCAGCAAGTATGCTACGGAATTACGTACCGTCAGTGCGTGAGAGAATTGTAAATTGTACGAAAAATACGGTAAAAAAAATTCCAGTGGTTAACAATAGACGAAACTACAGATATTAAAAAACAGTCCATCCTAGCCATTCTAGTACGGACGCTGACTCCGCAAGGACCTTTTCCTCCTTATTTACTAACCTGTAAACGCATGCAAGGGTGTACTGCCAGAGCGATATATGATGTATTAATAGAAACACTACACAAATTTGAGATTTTACCGAAGCAAGTGTTAATGTTAGTTACCGATGCTGCCAAGGTTATGTGTTCCACGGCAAACTTACTCAAAACGAATCAACCAAACCTGCTGCATGTCACATGTTTGCTTCACGCTTTACACCTTGTAACAAACACTATACGTACAACTTATCCTGATGTGGATCAACTGATAGGACAAACGAAAGCGGTTTTTCTTAAATCTCCGAAACGGATTCGGCTATTTCATTCGCTGTGTCCTGATATACCCGAGCCGCCGCAACCAATTCTTATACGATGGGGTACTTGGTTAGAAGCAGCATTTTATTATTATAAACATTTTGAAAAAATTAAACCAGTGATTTTATAACTAGATGCCAAAGAAGCAGTTGCAATACGGCTCAGCCAGGTTCAATTTAACAATCCTCAAGTTGCAGCAAATTTAAAAATTATTTATGACGGTTACGTTCCAATACTGGACGCAATAAAAAATTTACAGAACACTGCGCTGTCCTTATCGGACTCATTAGCAATTATTGACCACGTAAAACTAGTGCTGCATATCCTTGAAGATGAAAAAAGTGATTGTGTCCGTGAAAAATTTAACAGTGTATTAGATAAAAATGTAGATTTTACAAAATTAGGGCAACTTTTTACCAATACTGAAGATCCGTTGTACAGATACAAAGAGCGCTTTAACTATGCAAATATAACATTTCTCAACGTCGAACAATCCTTCTCTGTATATAAACATATATATACGTCGCTATGTACGAACCTTTCCGAGACTAATACAGAAACATATATTATGGTGCTGTTTTTTCATCGCGCACATCCGCATTTTTTTGCAACAATGTAAACATGTTGGGTAAGCTATTTATGTTTTTTCTTAACGTTTTGTATAGGGATTCGATATATTTATTTTTAAGTAAGCGCACTGTTATTCTGCTAAACTCTCCACGCAACGCCACTGCTGGGGCACATAGTCTGCCGTCTTTAATTTTTTCCGTTATCTGATGTAATTGACTATACTTGCTGCAGTTTTATGTCGTAACAATCAAGAACGCTGATAATAAGATTTTTTATGTAGGCTCCTGTCTGACGATTTTGAGCTTCATGCATGTCCAAAGTTCGTAGTTTCATTTTTCCGTCAAAAATATATTGAATATTTATCCCTACAATACATCTACCAAGACGAGAAGCAGAATCAATTTTAATTGAAATAATTTTGTTTGATATTTCCAATTTAATTTTGTTTTTTATTTCCGTTGCTTTGTTGTTAACAAGATCACTTATATTATGACTCATAATATAAGTGATCTTAATCAAAATTAATTTTATTTTTCTTCCTTTCCTTCCATTCCACATAGTCACAGCAACGCAAGGCAATGTATTGAATTGAATGATCTGTGAATAATAACTTTATAATATAGGATTGTTTCGGCCTTTACTTGATGTTGCAATTTTATTTTATCCCGATAATAGTAATAATAACTTTATTTACATTCCCATTCATTTCATAACAGCCTGAGCCACTGCGTGGCCGTGTTTAGTCAGTATAAAATATTATTAGAAATCGGGTGGGAAGAACATAATACAAGTTCATATATGTCTGAATATATCTCTTGAGGAACACGTACTCACAATTTTGTAGTAAGATGAAACACATGTCCACCTTTCTGAAGAAATACCTTCACAATATTGCGTTCACTACATCCGATTTTTTTAAATATTATGTATTATTAAAAATGTTTTTGTTTTATACAAAATTTGGTGAGGTTTTACGCTATGAATAGTGGTTTGTAGATTTAATGTGCCACCATCCACAACTAATTTACCCAACCAGGTTTCTCAGCCGGTGAATTTTCAAAATATGAGACTTCTAACTTCCGTTGCGAAATATAGAGATAATTAATAAATGAGCTTTAATTGGCAGACCGCTTGCCCGTTTTAAATTTATTTTAACCTATATACCGGGTGCGGCAATAGTGTGTCGGCGGAGCTTAGCATGAAGACTAATAAAGTTGTAACAATGAAATTTTACGTACACATGTAGTATGCTACAGTGCATTTTCTAATTTTATTTATATATTTACAGGGTGTTCCAAATTTCCGCAACCACTTTCAATTTTTTTTTTTAAATAGATTGCTATACTTTCTTGTTATTATGATGATAGCCACCCAAATTATCTTTGCAATGATATATGACAATGTGCACTTACAACTGTTAGCTTTGGTTTTATTGCAAATTTTGTTAAAATCTTGACAGTTGCAGCGTCTAACATTTTAAGTCTTAGCCTGAAAATGGGTGCAGTGCCTCACGTAACTTTTTTGTTACCAATTTATGGACTAACACGTTATATGTTTTGAGGGTGAACAACGTGACAACATATACAGAGTGTTAAATATGTCGTGCCAAAGTTATCGAAGTTTAAAGGCTATTTTCTCTTTTTTTTTAAATTGAACCTATAATTTTTTTATTAGTCAGCAAATTCCTTGTAAAATTGCCGTTAAAATGGTATCAATAACATAGTACTTATTTCTAGTATTTTCGAAGTTATAACCCTTTAATGGGATATAGCTATGTTTATAATATTCAATATGCGGTGCTGCATCTAATAGTTGGGTGGTTGGCCATGAAATGATATTAAGCAAAAATTTCTATGTAACCAAACATCAAATATCTACTTAAAATTTCCATATAAAGTGTTTTTCAATAGTTTCTCTTTACAGTAATCGCGTTTAATTGTTATAATTTAAGTTCGGCTAGTTAATTATCAATTTCCGTTTGTTCGTTAGTAGTTGTTATCTTGTTGTCAGTTATATCGTTTTGTTGTCATTATTTTTTATTTCCATACCGTAATAGTTTATAGTTGTGTTTCTTTAGAATGAATTTTTCGAAAGAGGAGCTAATAGACATGATATTTGTTCTTGGCGCTAGCAATAGAAATCCACTTCTAGCATCAAGAACATATGCTATGGAGTATCTTCACCGAAGAGCACCAAATATTAAGACTTTTGAAAATTTGTTGACAAGGTTTCTTCTTATTACAAACGGATTTTGAAAGGAGACTTGTTTACTGTGAATGGCTACTTTTCCAATTACGACAAGATCTAAATTTTCTAGATCATGTGCTTTTCACAGATGAAGCAACATTTGCTAATTGTGGAATAACAAACAGAAAAAATTCTCATTATTATGACACTAGAAACCCTCATTTTGTGCAACCCATTTTATACCAACAAAAATGGAGTGTTAACACCTGGGGAGGCATCATAGGAAACACTATTGTAGGTCCATTCTTTTTTAATAATACTTTAAATTGTGAAATCTACACAAATTTCCTACAAAATAATTTACCATTGCTGTTAGAAGACCTACCAGATAACGTCATAAGGAGATTGTGGTACCAACATGATGGTGCACCTGCACATTACGGTGCTGCTGCAAGAACACATTTAGATAGGGTATTCACCAATAGGTGGATTGGGAGAGGAAGCTTTATAAGCTGGCCACCGCGGTCACCAGATCTAACCCCTTGTGATTTTTTTCTGTGGCCTACTGTAAAAAATATAGTTTACGAAACACCTCCCACAACGGCAGAGAACATGCAGCAACGCATCAGAAACGCTTTTCTTCAATTAAATGAAAACAACATGGCTCAAAATGTAAGTCTGTCGATGCAGAGGCGATTAAGAGCATGTGTAGAGCAGAATGGAAATATATTTGAACACATTTTAAATTAATTTTGTTTTATTATTGAAAAATTACAAAATGTAATTCTAAAACTAATAATAAAGAATTAAGAAACAGGTATTTGTAAAAGTTACTTTGTTTGATATCATTTCATGGCCAACCAACTATTAGATTGAATAATATAAACATAGGTATATCCCATTAAAGGGTTATAACTTCGAAAATACTAGAAATAAGTACTATGTTATTGGTATCATTTTAACGGCAATTTTACAAGGAATTTGCTGACTAATAAAAAAATTATAGGTTCAATTTAAAAAAAAAGAGAAAATAGCCTTTAAACTTCGATAACTTTGGCACGACATATTTAACACTCTGTATATGTTGTCACGTTGTTCACCCTCAAAACATATAACGTGTTAGTCCATAAATTGGTAACAAAAAAGTTACGTGAGGCACTGCACCCATTTTCAGGCTAAGAATTAAAATGTTAGACGCTGCAACTGGCAAGATTTTAACAAAATTTGCAATAAAACCAAAACTAACAGTTGTAAGTGCACATTGTCATATATCATTGCAAAGATAATTTGGGTGGCTATCATCATAATAACAAGAAAGTATAGCAATCTATTTAAAAAAAAAAAATTGAAAGTGGTTGCGGAAATTTGGAACACCCTGTAAATATATAAATAAAATTAGAAAATGCACTGTAGCATACTACATGTGTACGTAAAATTTAATTGTTACAACTTTATTAGTTTTCATGCTAAGCTCCGCCGACACACTATTGCCGCACCCGGTATATACATTAGAAGTATAAATTTGCAAGTATAGTCTATTTACGATTGCAGACGAGGCACTGCAAACAAGTCTTGGCAACTTAGTGTGGCACAATTGTGACGTTTGGTTGTAACGTGCCTTGTCTGGAATAGTAAATAGACTATATGAATAATTGTTTAAATAGAAACTTTTCTAAATTTAAAACTATTAACTATGTTATTTAACATCTTCTAATATATTTATTTCTTTCCTATCCAGTTATATTTCTATAAAATTAACTTTAATATCATAAAAGATACTTCACAGTCAAAATAATTTTATAATTCATCTCCTTCATAATGTTCACTTTGTATTTTAAATTTCCTTAGTCTGTTTTTCTAGTCGCCTTTGGTAGAGCTCCAATTTGGAACCGTGGCCCTTTACTCAAAGCAACAAGTAGATAATTATCTCCAGAAGGCCTTTAGTTTTTCATGATACGTTTTGCAATGGTAGAAACATAATTAACAAGCATACTAACTACCCATTAGCTACTTTAATTAAATCATATTTTATTCAAAAATAGTGTTTGTTTTTCTCAACTCTACCAATTCAATCCTTATTATTTTTAGATCACCTGCTTTTCTCTTCGTGATTTTCATGAGTTTTTTTTACGTTCTATCTTTCCTTCTTTTTGTATTCTCGTTTAAGAATTGTTCAGTTTATTGGAAACAATTAAATCGAATGTTTGTATTTCATTCTATGCCTTCGATTTTCTGTAAATATTTTACTTTGGTATCTTTCTATGTGACGTAAAAAAAGGAAAAAAAAAAAACTGAAAAATCAATTATATTAGACAATAACAAAAAATATCTACGTTTTTATTAGAACACAATATATGTACTTTATGTTCTGAATAAGAGTAGAGATATGTCTTGCAAACTGCAGTTATACAGACCGGTTCAGATAAGCAAAAATAATCTTAATATGCATGAATAAGTTTGCTTTTTGGGACCGAAATCAATCTAGAGCCATATATTCTCACAGAATATATTTAAAAAGATGTGATAGTCGATGTTTTCTTTCTTAATTATACGAGTTGTGACTATTTAAATTCCTAAATGCAACTTTAAAAAATATACGAGTTTATAGCCACCTTCAAAGTATTCTCCTAATTAATATATCCCTGACTAAAAAGAACTTTTCACTTTTGGAAGCAGGCCTAGAGCTAATTTTCTGGAATACTAATAAGTATTCCAGAATGGTGCTCTAAAAAAAGAACAATGATCCAAGTGAGCCTAAGTAGAGATACTACGGTATTTCAAGCGGAAGTGGCCCCTCATTACATCATTGCGTTGGGAATTATTAACAAATAGCATGGAACAAATTACACCGTAGCCATCTTCCCCGACAACCAAAAGCTCGTAAGGACAAACCCGTACACTAACATAATGTGTGTTCATTTAAATAGTCAATCTAGGTTACTTTGAAATTTTGAATAGAATAAGACGCAAATATATTAGTATGTGTTTGTTGTTCCGTAAACGTAAATCCAAATGACATTTGATAATGTCAATCATAAATATCAGTTAGTGCATAAAATAATCGTGCGTCGATTCTGGTTTAAATTAATTGCTTCTCAGTTTTAAAATGGCTTTCACTTTAGAACATAAAATTCTTTTAGTCCAGGCTTATTTTCGAAGTAGTAATAAAATTGATGGTTTATGGGTTCATTCAGTTCAAGATTGCATGGTAGAATTTCAAGTTGAGTTTCCACATTTTGTAATAGATTATATAGGTACAATTTAAGAATACTTTGGATAGAACTTTTTGTCAATCGTGTTGAAGAAATAATGGAAAATGAACCACAAACATCTGTTCGACGTTCGAGTCAACAAATAAACCATTCTGTTGGTACAACTCACAAGTTATTAAAAAAAGATATGCAACTTTATCCATACCGTGTCATAGCAGTACAAGAATTGTTAGAAATTGATTACCCACGTAGACTACAGTTTTGTAATTGGTTTGTAAATATGAACAATGGAGAACTTTCGCAAAGAGTCATCTTTACTGATGAAGCATGGTTTTATAAAACGGGATACCTAAATTCACAAAATACAAGAATTTGGAGTAGTGAAAATCCACATGTAATTAATGAAGAATCGCTACATCCAGAGAAAATTGGTGTTTCGGCAGCGATAAGCCAAAGGCGAATCATTGGACCAATATTTTTTCAGGGAACGTTAACTGCTCAAAGGTACCGTACGGAAATTTTACAACCATTTGTCAATCAGTTGCATGATGATGAACTTCAAAATGCATATTTCCAACAAGACGGAGCACCTTGTCACTGTACTGCAGAATCTTTGGATTATTTAAGAGAATTTTTTGATGAGCGTATAATTAGTCGAAATACTGAAATTGCCTGGCCTGCACGTTCATGCGATTTAACACCTTGCGACTTCTTTTTGTGGCCTTATCTAAAAAATAACATATTTCGAACACCTATATTGAATTTGAATGATATGCTACAGAGAATCGAACAGAAATGCATGGAAATTAATAACAATCCAGTAATGTTGCAGAATATCATCAGAAATTTTGAACGGAGGATTTTAAAGTGCATTGATCTTGAAGGACAACAATTTCAACGTTTTTTATAGTTTTCAATAAATACCTATTACGACATACTTCTAAATGTTCTCAGTAAATCACATGCTACTAGATTGACTTTTTAAATAAATGAACACTTGTTATTATCTGTAGTAATATCTTATCTGTAGCAGTATCTCGTGTCAGTTTGAAAATTAAATCACTCCAGCCCTACGAGGTGTCGTGATTTAAATACTTGTCTAACTGACACTAGTCTTCGTCGCCATGCAACAAGTATTCGTCAAATTATCGATAAGGTTAAAGCTCGTATGGTATTTAATTAGATTATTTTGCGTAACACAAAATGAAATTTATCTGAACTTTTCAATAGATAATTCTCCAAATCTAAGCGTTTTCTTATAACAGTAAAAATTATCGAGAAATTATGGCTGTAATTTTGAGTGCCTTAAGTAATACGTGAATAAAAACGGGGCTCATTCGTGAACAATACGAACTCCATTGATCCGTTGTGCAATGTTTATGTTCACAGGCAAATCGTAGTCACTGAACACGATGAGTTGGCATCAAAAGTGGTCAAGTAGCAGGTTTACTTAACATTAATCCGTACTCTTTCAATCTTCGGCGAACGGTTCGTGCAGAAACTGCAGTACCGTAAACGTCTTCGACTTGGCGAGACACAATTGTTGATAGTAAACCGTGATTGCGCAGTGTAGATAATACCACAAAAGGGTCTTCTCGCCGGTTTGTGGTGCGAGGTCGCCTGATCCTGGTCTTCTTGTGTATTCCGCGGTTTGACCATGTTACTGTATTGCGTCTTGACGGTGCTCCTGTGAATATTCAAGACCGTAGCGATGTATCGAAGACTGCGTCCATCTTCGTTCAAAACTACTGCTAAAAATTACATTTTCGACTTGAATTTAGTCAGTTCTGACAGTTATATGACCTTTCAATACAACAGATAAAAGCTGAAGAATGAGTACACTAAGATTTTTTGGCTCGTTATTTTTGTTTTCCTACTGGCTGTTTTGATTAATTAAATGTTTTGTATCTTCTTTAATTTCCAAACTTTATTTGAGAGATAATATTAAGAAAAAAAAATTTTAATTATGATATCAGACATCTACTTCAGTGTCCGGAATTTTTTGTCCACGAGGATTTTTGTGTAACTTTTCATCAATTTATTTAATAGACTTTCCGGGTAAAAAATAATTAATTTACACATGAATAAAAAACTTAAAAAAGGTATATAACCCCTTACCACAATTATTAATCGTATCCTAAATACGTATTTCGCCAACTAAGTTGTCATCATCGGTAGGTTAGTGAATGAATTTAAAAATCTACCCGTAAAACCAGAAAATTTGTCAGTCAGTAATTCGTTAGAATTTGTTAAATTAATTAAAGATTGTGAACTGGAAACCGGGGAAATTTTAGTTTCATTCGATGTAACGTCTTTATTCCCCTCAGTACCTATTCCAGAGACTATGAAATATTTAGAAAGCTTGCTCCACAAGAATAACATTGAACCTTCAAAAATAAAAGAATACATGAGATTGACAACCCTGTGCATGACGCAAAATTGTTTTCAAGTAGGAGAAAAATTTTATGAACAGAAACAAGGCACAAAAATGGGTAACTGCCTCTCTCCTTTCATAGCCAATTTATTCATGAGTCAATTTGAAGTAGAATTTAAAAATAACGCTAAATATTTCCCGAGAGTCTGGATTAGGTATGTAGATGACATTCTCGCGATTTTTGATACACCGAAATGCGAATTAGACATCTTCGTTAATCAATTAAATTCGAAATTTCCGACGATTAAATTCACAGTGGAAAACGAACACAATGGCAATACCTTTTTTGTATACTTTACTGATTAGAAATGAATATAAAATAGAAATCGATATTTTCCGGAAAGAAACCAATATTAATAGATTCATCACCGAGGATTCAAACCATAGTTATCAACATAAGACAGCTTCCTTTAATTTCTTAGTAAATCGGTTACTGAATTTTCCGTTAACAAAAGAGAGATATGAAATAGAACTAGATTTCATTAAAAATATTGCGACATACAATGGCTTTGACATAGAAATAATCAATAAATTAATTAGAAAAACAAAAATAAAAAATACAATCCGCGAATACACAAGTTTGATATCTCAAAGGAACCAGGAGAAAAAGTACATGTGTTTACCATACCACCCCGTCACGAAAAACATTAATAAAGTTGTGAAAGAAAGAGGTCTCCAGGTAGCTTTTCGGTCCGAAAACACTATCAAAAGTCTCCTAGGGAATACTAAAGATAGAGTTAATGTCAATTCGAAATCAGGTATATACGAAATTAGTTGCGGAGATTGTAATTGGAAATATATAGGCCAAACTAAACGACCAATAATAACCCGTTTCAAAGAACACATATCACATATTAAATACAATAGACCGGATAAATCGAATGTCGCATACCACGCTTTGAGCACACTGCACAATGTATCGATTACAGGGTTGAAGTTAGTAAAAGGAATTAATAAACCCCACGAACTTGATGCTTATGAAAGTATACATATCGCGAAAAATAAATATAATTCAATGAATAGCGACAGGTCACCGATCTCATTCAGTTGTCTCTTTTCATTTTTATTACCCTAACTGTGTCATCGTCGTTTTTAAAATTGTATGTATTGGGACATATATTTTTTGCCGTTTCCCTTTGGATAGGAATGTTGGCCGTCTCTCGGTTCGACATACTTCAACTCGAAGACTTAACATGTGTAGACCTTTTCCTTAGGGATAAGTGTTTTTTTCGACCCCCCGTAGTTTACCGACGTAGTTTAGAATCGCATGTTTAAAATTAGTCTATACGTGGACGCGGTGTAAAGTAGTTATTGCGTTAATGCGGTTCTCTCGCTTTACTGTGCCCCATGCGCGACTTTTTAATTAGTGGTTTTTACCTACCAATGACGACAACTTAGTTGTCGAAATACGCATTTAGGATACTATTAATAATTGTGGTAAGGGGTTATAGACCTTTTTTAAGTTTTTTACTTAACCACAGTCTCCAAAGAAAGAATTTTTACACATGAATGTCGTTTTTCTTGCAGATTTGTCGAAATTTTGACAGTAGGCCTGTAAAACATTGCTTAAGTCCGCAATATACTGATTATAGCGAAGGTACTCCCATCTTTTAAAAATGTTACTCTCTCGTCAAAGCATAAATACGTTAATTTCTTGCAGTATAATTTTATAGTGAAGATGACAACAAAGATGATAAGCAAACTGAACAATGTGGGGTGTGTTGATAAAATACTTATTTCAGTTTATTCTCCTCTCGTAGGCAGAACGTTAGCCAATGATTGGTAAATGAAGTTAAAATGCCTTTCTACTTTTATTACATATCTGCTATCATAATTTTAAACGTCTAGTCTAGTCTTTCTCGATACACTTACGGTATGTGGTAAATCCACTGTTCATTAAGGGGTTACGTGGTACTGAAAATTTGGAAAAATCCTTTTTTTTTAAATTTCATTATCTAATAGTACAATATGTCTAGAATATTATTCTAAAATGTCAAGTCAATCGGAGTAAAAGTCTAGGAGAGAGAGCCATTGGAAATTCCCGACCCGTTGGGAAAGACCGGCCGGGAGCGACGCAGGTATATTGAGGTAGCTGCTTATTGTTAGCAGAGCCTAGCTATTGTTTGGCTATCTCTCTCACTCCTCTAACTTTCGTTTCTCTTACTTTCTGAGGGTCACTTATTCTAAATATTTTAGTTTCATATGGCTTGTTGAGCTACGATGTTCATTCGAGGTTGTGATTTCACTCATTTCTCCACAAAGAAAACCCTATCTGGCAAAGGAATACTTACGGGTAAATTGATTGATAAATTAACAGTTTATTGCGGACTGGCTATAAAGAGAAACTGTGGTTCAGTTGAAAAAATTAAGGACGCTATATGGGCAACGCACTTCCACTATAGCTTCACGGACGAAAACCCACACCACGAGATGCCCAAGCGGTCCTGACTCGTGGTCCGTTTGGCAGCGTGCTTCAGCTATGAATGTTTTATCATTATTCAAACACGATTATGCTCCATTGCCAAGTGATGTTTTGTCAGCTATCAAGCCTATTTATGAGGAGCTTAGTGAAGATGTGCTTCTAGAGCGGTGTGTTGGTGGCTTTACGCAAAATAATAATGAGTCTGAACCAGTTAATTTGGAAAATCACTTCAAAAATACTTCCTGTCTATTATTTCATTAATATCCGCTGTTTATTACCGTAAAACTTGATAATTGGTGATATAAATAAGGGTAGACTAATCAGTAATTATGACATAACTGTACTTTTCAAAAATTAAAGAGCGGCAAAAATATTTATTTAGATATGTTCAATTAATGTTTATATTGTTATCAAATGTAGGTACATATAAAATATCAATGTTAATTTAGGTAAATATTGAAATAGTATTATTAATAAGTAATTTATTATTTATTATTATTATTTATTGTTAAAATATACAAAATATTAGGATATAACCCAGCTATGGAAGTATGTATATACTGAAGCAAACGACAACGACGGGGTTTACACACGGAGATTCTTAATAAAAATACGACGCTTAAGTCGTAATAGTTTTTACTCTACAATAATCATCGAAAAAGTGCTTAATACGATATTAATAACAATAATAACTCACTCAATAATATCCTCGAGAATAGCCATCTCTCTAAGATTACACGGAAGAATTCTCCACATAATCTATCTCTATAGAGGTTAACAAAAAACGCTATTTCCATTGACCTGTTTTTGTGACCACAAATACCTCATGCATGCTATTAGAAAACCTATTTCGTACCTAGAAAACACCATCCATATCCTTCCGATACTTTAGAATCTTCCTACAAGCCGTATTTTTCGTCAGGTATTTTAATATTACCACGCTTAAACACCTACCTAGAACAGAATAAAGTACGTTAAAGTCAACTGGTTCAGTATTTACCACTACTAATATCAAATTTGATTATATTTTATTGTTAATTAATACTTACCATCAGTATTTATAAGCTTAATGATCTAATTTAGGTAAACAACAACTTTAAATTTGCAATATTGTTATGTTACGTTCATATAAAAATAGACATATATATAATTTGCAATTTTGAACCATATTGACACGAATCTCTGGACAGAAACATAGAACATATATTTCTTGGATATAATAAAATGAATTGCTTGTTTTGAACTGTTGTTTTATTAATTCATTAAATTTCAAATATACATAGAATCAATATTATTTATTAGCAAGAGATATTATCAGATTATATCAGTGGATTTTTTAACTCTAAATATATTATTCTCATGAGAATTATAAGCCAAATATATGTAAATCTTAGGATGTTGAAAGCCTTATAATTAATTCGAATGAGAATAATATATTTAGTGTTAAAAAATCCACTGATAAAGTCTCTTTCTAATAAATAATATTGATTCTATGTAGATTTGAAATTTAATGAATTAATAAAAAAAAGAGTTCAACGTGTAAACAAGCAATTCATTTTATTATGTCCAAGAAATATATGTTCTATGTTTCTGTACACAGATTCGTGTCAATATGGTTCAAAATTGCAAGTTATGTATGTGAATGTAGTAACCTAACAAAATTGCAAATTTAAATTTGTTGTTTACCTAAATTAGAACGTTAAGCTTTATAAATACTGATGGTAAGTATTAATTAACAATAAAATATAATCAATTTTGATATTAGTAGTGGTAAATACTGAAACAATATACTTTAACGTACTTTATTCTGTTCTAGGTGGGTGTTTAAGCTTGGTAATATTAAAATACCTGACGAAAAATACGGCTTCTAGAAAGGTTTTAAATGGCGAAAGGATATGGATGGATTTTCTAGGTACAAAATAGGTTTTCTAATAGCATGCATGAGGTATTTTTGGTCACAAAAACAGGTCAATGAAAATAACGTTTTTTGTTAACCTCTATAGAGGTAGATTATGTGGAGAATTCTACTGTGTAATCTTAGTGAGATGGCTATTCTCTAGAATATTACTGAGTGAGTTATTTATATCGTATTAAGTACTTTTTCGATGATTATTGTAGAGTAAAAATTGTTACATCTTAAGCGTCGTATTTTTATTAAGAATTTCCGTGTGTAAACCCCGTCGCTGTTGTTTGTTTCAGTATATACTTCCATAGCTGGGTTATTTCGTAATATTTTGTATATTTTAACAATAATTTATTAGTTTGTTGCCGATAAATTACTTATTAATACTATTTCAATATTTACCTAAATTATCATTGAAATTTTATATCTACATTACATACATAACAATATAAACATTAATTGAACATATCTAAATAAATGTTTTTGCCGCTCTTTAATTTTTGAAAAGTATAGTTATGTCATAATTAATTACTGATTATTCTACGCTTATTTATATCATAAATTATCAAGTTTTACGGTAATAAACAGCTGATATTAATGAATGAAATGAAATAATGGATTTTTAACGAATTTATAAGTAAATTTAGAAACTTGGACTTAACATTTTAAGATATTAAGATATAAGATAGTCATACAACTGTCAAATTCATCCTTTAAATTTGCACTATTATCTAATTATATTATTATTCAATTTACGCTTCTTATCTTGTTAATTTTTACAGGTATTATTGGCCTACCACAATATATATGTATGTATGAAAGCATGTAACGGGTGTTCATTTGAAAAGTCAATGTAGTAGCATGTGATTTACTGAGAACATTTTGAAGTATGTCGTAAATTAAAATTTACTACTTAACCTACGAAGTCGTATATTTTGACAGTGTCCTACATACAAATAAATAACAAATGTGATTGACATTATCAAATGTCATTTGGATTTACGTTTACGGAACAACAAACACACTATACTCTATTTTTAAAGTAGAGAGACGAATTTCTGAACAGACCACTTTGACAGTGAAATCTCATTGGTTGAAAGCAATTTGGCCTTGCTTTCAACGAATGAGATTTCACTGTCAAAGTGGTCTGTTCAGAAATTCGTCTCTCTACTTTAAAAATAGAGTATAATATATGTATATGCGTCTTATTCTATCAAAATTTCAAAGTAACCTAGATTAACTTTTCAAATGAGCACACGTTATGTTTGTATGTATGCATGTACGAATGTCTTAGAAATTCATGTAATTTCACATATTATTAATTCTTTAATCAAACTTGGACAAAAATATATGATGACAACCCTCCACACAGCATGTGGAACAAACACAAAATTTTATCAAAATTGATTATGTAGTTTGTGAATCTATAAACAACAATTGAAATGTTTTTGATTTATATATATTGAGGCATTGCAAGAAGGATTCTTTCTCTGAAAGAAACAAAGAATATATGTAACCATAATATTTATACCATAATGTTTATATCTACTTTGTACTTTAATATCAAGAAGGGGAAAGATTGATTCAAAGAATAAATACGTTATTTTGACGACAAATTTACCTTGAAATAATTAACTTATTTTTCTAATTTTTTTATTATAATGTTTATATTCATTTTTCTTTCAAATACATATTTAACGCGTGTTTATTCAAACAAATGTAACGTATTTATTTTCAAATGCATTTGAACGATGAAGCCCCGCCCACAATTTCAACGGTGTAATAACCCGAGAATAAACCGATATTGACGGAGTGTTTGTAAACACATAAAACATATGTTATTCAACTAAAATTATCTTATAAATCAAATTGTAATTTTTTTAACTATTTTATACTGTAAAATTGTCTAATTTAATAATATTAACAAATTTAATGCAAGTAAAGAATGGGGCGATTTAGCGGAAAGTTATGCAATTAAAAACAAGTCAAAAAGCAAGAGTCGGTAATTAGTCGTCACAGTGAGAGGTCACGTTTTTTGTGCTCCGTAATAATTAAAATAATTAGGCGAAATTATTAAGTGCAAGAGAGTTTTAATAATACAAAACGTTACACCTACCTACAAACTACCTGTGGACAAAATTTAACAGCTGCCGACCAAATAGTCCGAGAGTTACGAATTTTTAAAGTTTTACCCGCCATAAAAAATCTCACCGTAGCTTGACCAACATCTTTGAACGATCGAGATCGGTCATTCGCTCTAGACGCAGTCGGACTTGGAGATTTCAACAAATTTCAAGTTATCCCGAGGGACCGTAGCAGAAATATTCTCCAGTTTCCCGTTGTGAAGACGTCTCCAGAACACAGGCGCAGGAAGCAACGGAGGTTATATCCGAAGATTCAGGTTTTTGCTAATTTTAACAAAATTTCCCGCGCCATTTTTACTTGCGCATGTACGTTTCTAGAACTTTACTTTGTTTATTCCATAACTAACTATTTACATTACTTTCACCGATATTTTACCACTGTAATCTTTAGTCAACTTATTTAAATATTGGCATCTACTATTTGTATTTTTAAAACTTGATGCTATGTAATTTTTATAAACTATTTTGCTAAGACAACACATTATTGCACCTGTCTTACACCATATTGTTATACTGTACGAATACCAACCGTTGAGTGTGTCTCCCTTAATGTTACTTGTGTGTCACGAAATTATTAATATAAATTTCTCAAACTTTGCAAAATCTTTTATCCCTAACAAAGTTAATTGTCAATATTTTACTTTGGTTTTTTGTAATATACTTGAGATATTGTTCCGTTCCCAACTAAATAAAAACTACGTAAATAAAGTCAAAGTGGAAAGAAGTGAACCTACCTCAACCCTGAAGAAAACAAGAAGCTAGCCGAAGATAATAAAAAACAGATAAGTATATATGAGCCCGATTTGAATTTTACATGACTTTTTTTTATGACATTCATTCATTTTATTTTACCGTACGTAGAAACATTTTTATATATATTAACGGCATTGACACGTTACATTTAGAGCCCAACGTTTTGGGGCAGTTATAACCATAATAAACATTTTTATTCAATAACAACAAGCCTAGTAATATTACATTTGGCGCCCAACGTGGGGCAATTTAGAAATATTACATTTATAAATTTAGTAATATTACATTTGGCGCCCAACGTGGGGCAGTTATAACCATAATAAACAGTTTTATTCAATAACAACAAGCCTAGTAATATTACAATATATATATATATATATATATATATATATATATATATATATAACAATTGATAAATTATTGGAGTTTGTCGGCTTTTATATGAAATATTTACAAATATCAAGTTAGTATGTATGTAATTGCAAAGTAAGGGGGGATGTAAACATTGCTGTCTACAAATTACAAAGCAAATCATACGAAATTTTTTTAATTGAAAAATATTGTCTATGTTGGGACTCGAACCCAAGTCTACAGTTTGCCGGACTGTCGGTTTTACCACTCACCCACAATAGACCTAGGCTCAAGCTATTTAGAAATGTATTATAAAGTAACAGTGTTAATGAATCAGATGTCAGTTATTGAATGTAGATGTCAAGCTGAAAGCAGAAGTCAGTTTTGAAAGCTCATGTCAGTTTTGATAGCAGATGTCAGTTAGTGAAAGCAAATGTCAGTTAATGAAAGCAGATGTCTGTTTTGAAAGCAGGTGTCAGTTATGAAAGCAAACGTCAGATTAGAAAGCAGATGCCTATTTTGAAATGTAGGTATGGTTACAAAATAGTTGAAATTGTTACATCTGTTGCCCTTTGTACTTTCAACGAAGGGATCTAAGTTCTATTACTTCTTATGCACGGGATGGACACGAAACTTAGCCGAAATAGCCAGGAATACGCGTGGAAAGAGGATGAAGATCGTATACTCATAGCTGAGAAAAAACTGAGATTGGGACCCGAGAGGCAAGAATTCGTCTCAGACAGGAATAAAAGGATGACCTGGACATCGCAGCTACAGCAGGATCTTTGTTATATGGTGCTGGAAGCGACGATTCTATGTGTGTTATATAAAAAAGAAATTTTCCGTTTTATTTCTACTTGAAACTTCAATCGCATTTTTTAGTTTTAAGTCGGTAGACACGATTTCTCGAAAACTAATGCACCGATCTCTTTGAAATTTGGCACACTTCTTTAAAATAGCATTGACCAGTATCTGAACGAAGGCTTTCAAGGCTATACGTAGTGTAAATTGTACCAAAAATTGAACTATTTAGCATACAACTCTACCAAAAATTCAAATTTCAAATATTTTTATTAAATCCTTCGTTCAAGTACGACCTATACTTATCTATTAACAGAAAAAATCTGTTTTTTTAAATTTCAGATGAAACTATCATAAGTTATTCTGCATACCGTGAGAACCCTTTTTTTTAGGGGTCTCCGTAAACCAGGCCCCACCGGTTGAATTTCCCTAATTTTTTTATGAAAATTTTTTTGAATATTGTTGAAAAGTTGTTCTTTAATGTGCTCACCACTTTGAATGAAATAATTAATATACATATTATATTTAAAAAAAAATCGAGAAAATATGCTTTTTTCCTTGGGTACGAAACCCACGTAACCTTTTAAGCTTGATAGGGTTATGGTGAACTGTAATTGCTCCGTATTGGCGTTTAGTTTCCTCGCTTCCATGGTGTATACATTTTTAATTTTATTGTCGTTTTTCACTTGTCTAATCTTATCCATTCTCTAGATCTTTCTGTTGGATTAATAGATTTATTATGAATATTATGACATAAATAAATTTTATATTTTACTCTTTTATACTGAAAAATTGAGGAAAGGAATTTACTAAAAGTAGATTATTTGTACGTAACTACTTGTGCCTTCCTGTTCTTTGTTTTATACATTCGAGGTAACGAACTCATTAGCTCTTATCATATTAAAAATAATTAAATGTAAAAGTATAGAGCCTCGCTTACGTTTTAGAATATCCATAAATATAGAAGTTTCGAAAAATATTTTACTGGCATGTGGAGCGGGAACAAAGGTCTCTCCGCAAAGAGACCTAGACTCCTGCGGGATTTTACTGCAATGAAACTAATCCGCAGAGGTCTTGATTATATTAATTCAATTCTAACTCGGTAAATAACTTCGTTACCACAATTCCTGTATTTCGAAATTTTACTTGCATATTTCCGTATATTATTATTTCATAATTTAGAATTAACGGCAACAAAGAATAAATTTATTTTAATTTCAATTTGTGGCTGTTGTAGGAATATTAAGAAACCGATATACAGTGTTATTCACCCTGTACGGCACGGAATATTGTGGCCAAAATACTTGACTTTCAAAAGTTTCAGTTTTTGGATATATGGGGTCTATTATGGTTACTTTCTAAAATGATTTCCATATTATACAGGCTGTTCCAAAAGTTCGAAAAGTATCAAAGTTGTGTTTTTTAAATGGAACAGCCTGTATATTATGCATTTTTGGATTCTCTTATCAAAATAAGTGTCTTAATAAGTGTTTTAATTAGGTTTATAATAGTTTTTTTAAATAACTTGAATTTTGTCAAAATCTAACCTAATTTTTATGTTTCAAATAAAAAGTATTTAAGTTATGTAAGTGAAATTTACAGTGAAGTGTAACGCTAGATCATATTTTATATACAAGCTATAATAAACTTGCCATCTTATACAGGGTGTACAAAAATTAAAACAAATCAAATAAGAACTTTAAGTGGCTATAACTTACAAATGAAACATACATGCAATATACATATCTGCAATTGTACACATGGACAATACACCTCGTATTTTCAGCATTTACTTCTGCTTAAGACACGTATTTCTGCCATTTACTATTAGGCGTCATCAGTTAAGCTAGTGAAGTAATTAAAGCTTAAATCGCCTATAAGTCTCTTTCGTCCGTCAGATGTCACTATATTATATGGTGCTACCTGATAGGACAAAATTTGCTATACCTTATAGGCGATTTAAGCTTTAATTACTTCACTGGCTTAACTGATGACACCTAATAGTAAATGGCAGAAACACGTGTCTTAAGCAGAAGTAAATGCTGAAAATACGAGGTGTATTGTCCATGTGTACAGTTACAGATATGTATATTGCATGTCTGTTTCATTTGTAACAAATGCGTAATATGTGCTTAACGTATTGATATACTTAAACCTTTTTTGTTTGGCTATAACTTGATTAATTTAAATAGAACGCCATATTTTTGAATTTACCACAAAATACACTTTTTAATTACCTATCGAATGGTACTCATATGTCAAGCTTTAATTCTTCGCGTTTTTTACAGAATACGCCTAATAATCGTTTTTCGCAGCATTTGTTGTTTTTTAATTAAAAAATCTAATATATCTAGTTGCCTGTTGTATTTAGAAATGTCAGATAATTTACAATTCTTATTATTAATATAAAGCAGAAGCAAGATATTCAGAACAGATGTTCGAAATGTCGACCGTTCATTTCCATACACTTACATATTCTTTTATGAAAACCACTGCTAACTCTGGACAACATTTGGGGGGTTACAGTTTCAAAAGCGTGTATTATGCGTATTTTCATATCGTGTGGTGTTGTCGGAGGGGTGTTGTAGACAAATTCTTTTATGTATCCCCATTAAAAGAAATCTGGTGGAGTTAAGTCTGGAGATCTGGGCGCCCAATTTTGAAATCCATTTCTTCCAATGCACCTGTTTTGAAAGTTGGCATTTAAAAATTGCTGAATCTCGCGATGATAATAAGGCGGAGCTCGATCCAATTGAAGCCATATGTTTAAAGGGACTTTTTATAATAATACTGGAAGCTGATGTAAAAGAAATTCGAGAAACACCATACCATTCAAAGTCTTTCAAAAAAATAGGGTCTATTGTATGTCTAACGAAGCTCAGGTTGGAGCGAAATGATCGTTACTGTGTAAAGTAAAAAGTAGTGAAACTTCATTAAAATTTGTTTTATTTTATCCCGATAATAGTACTTAAAATGAAATGTCAGCTACTAGTTTTTGTGATTCAGAAAGCATCGATAATTGTAATTCTTCTAATAATGTAATTCTGAGGAAAGGTATATATAAATGGTCAACATTGGAACCACCAAAAACTGAAACTCAAAGCCGCAACACAGTTGTAAAAATACCAAGGATACAGAGACTAGCAAAATATGTAAAAAGTGAATTTGGGAGAACAGAAAATTTTGTTTAACGCTGATATAATTGAACGCGTTGTAATGTACACAAATCAAGAGATCGAAAGACAGGAACTAAGTTATAGTGTGAACACAAAATATGTGCAATTTACCGATGCAAGTAAAATTTTAGTACTTATTGGCATTCTTTATATAGCAAGTGCAAGAAAATATGCACATTTTTTTAGCATGGAAAAAGTTTTCCAATGAAAGCCCAAAATCATTTAAGTGCATAATGATTTAGCTTTTTATTGTGTTGTTTACGATTTGACGATGAAAATGTAAGAAATTGTCAAGATAAATTTGCACCACATACATACTCTACGATAGATGAACAGCTATTGGGCTCTCGGGGTAATTGCCCTTTTCGAGGTTATATAGCTTCCAAGCCTGATAAATATGGAATATGGCATAATGATAAATACTATGCGTGACTCCAGAACGTATTATATGATCAATGCTCTACGTTATATTGGCAAGGAAGTTAGGACAAATAACGAATTTCTATCGAGTCAAGAGTAAAACAGTTAGCAGAACCAATCTATGGCACGAATAAGAACAGTACGAGGTGCATTCAAGTTCTAAGGCCTCCGATTTTTTTTCTCCAGGCTAGAAAGAGATAGAAGCATGTGCATTGTTTTAAAATGAGCGGGCGTTCGTTGTCAATACGTCAGAGATGGAAGCACTGTACGGCAGATGGAATTGTAGCGGCAGCGTCGAGAATGAGAACTGTTTTAGATACTTAAAATGGCTACGTTTTCCTTACTTGAACAGCGTGCAATCATTCGTTTTCTGAATTTGCGTGGTGTGACACCAATTGAAATTCATCGACAGTTGAAGGAGACATGTGGTAACGGAGTTATGGATGTGTCGAAAGTGCGTTCGTGGGTGCGACAGTTTAATGAAGGCAGAACATCATGCGACAACAAACCGAAACAACCTCGGGCTCTCACAAGCCGGTCTGACGACATGATCGAGAAAGTGGAGAGACTTGTTTTGGGGGATCGCCGAATGACAGTTGAACAGATCGCCTCCAGTGTTAGCATTTCCGTGGGTTCTGTGCACACAATCCTGCATGACGACCTGAAAATGGGAAAAGTGTCCTCCAGGTGGGTGCCACGAATGCCGACGGACGACCACAAGGCTGCTCGTGTGGCATGTTGCCAAGCAATGTTGACGCGCAACCAAGGCATGAATGGGACTTTCTTTTCGTTGATTGTGACAATGGATGAGACGTGGATGCCATTTTTCAATCCAGAAACAAAGCGCCAGTCAGCTCAATGGAAGCACACAGATTAACCGCCACCAAAAAAAAATTCGGGTAACCGCCAGTGCTGAAAAAATAATGGTGCCCATGTTCTGGGACAGTGAAGGCGTAATCCTTACCCATTGTGTTCCAAAGGGCACTACGGTGACAGGTGCATCCTACGAACATGTTTTGAAGAACAAGTTCCTTCCTGCACTGCAACAAAAACGTCCGGGAAAGGCTGCGCGTGTGCTGTTTCACCAAGACAACGCAATCACACATCGGGCCAACGTTACGCAACAGTTTCTTCGTGAAAACAACTTTGAAGTGATTTCTCATGCTCCCTACTCACCTCACCTGGCTCCTAGTTACTTTTGGCTGTTTCCAAGAATGAAAGACACTCTCCGTGGCCGCACATTCACCAGCCGTGCTGCTATTGCTTCAGCGATTTTCCAGTGGTCGAAACAGACTCATAAAGAAGCCTTCGCCGCGGCCATGGAATCATGGCGTCGACGTTGTGAAAAATGTGTACATCTGCAGGGAGATTACGTCGAGAAGTAACACCAGTTTCATAATTTTCGGGTGAGTAGTTAGTTAGAAAAAAAATCAGAGGCCTTAGAACTTGAATGCACCTCGTATTAGTGAATTCGGGGTGGACGTCATCTTCAACGCCTTCTCAGCTATCTTCTGTCTACTTAATATTTTTTTCCAAAAGTTTTCTCACAACAGGCAACAAACTAAGCGAATGTCGCGGGTGTTAGAAGCGCTCATATTTAGATATAGGGATTACAAATGATTTTTTCCATGTTTCAGGAACATAACTTTCTGTTATGCAACAATTTATTAAATGGGTTATGTATGGAAGCGCGTACGGTATGAGCAATCTGAGCATGTGAGCATCAACAGCGGCATTCTTAATACTTAATAATGCTCAGATCTACTGGGTAGTAACTGTTCAGGAATTTTTGACTTCACAACAAGTATGTGTGCCAAATTATCCAAGTTATGAACGGGGCAGTAATCTTGTTGGAAGATGAAGTTATTGTTGGGAAATATTTGGTCCATTGAAGGAGCGACCACCAACACGCCGCGCTATACCCAAACAATAAGCACATATCCATGCCCAAACATTAACAGCAAATTGTACAGATCTGTTCCGTGAAGACATATATCTTCCATGTGAATTGAGTTGATGGTACATACCAATACGGCCGTGATGAGTAGACTGGAAAACCTTTTTGTCAGAAAAAATGACATTGTTTCAAAATTGAAGAGGGCGATAAAGATAATTTAAGCAAAATAGGATACGCGATTGCTTTTGTCATTCCGTCAATATAATTTTCCTAGCACTTGCTGAGTTCTTCAAATTGGAACTTTTAACACTTCGACGTACCGTTGACTGGAAAGCCGGAAAGTTGGTTGCAATTAATGAATCCCTCGCCGTTTAAAATGGATTTACCCTTAAATAATTAAAGACAGCTTTATCTTGTTCAATGGTGGAATTTTTTCTGCGGCCCAAACTTTCTTTTCTTCTTACACTTCCTTCATGTTCTCGTCTTTTCTTCACTGTCAGGACTGTACTTTTATTAATTCCATAATGATTTGCTATCCTTCTTATAGACCATCTCTCCTTTATTAGAAATTATTAAAACTTCTTCATTTTCCGTTAATTTGGCATTTAGTTGTTTGACAATGGCAAATAATAAGTCAAAACCAGTTTAAACCAACTTAATATATCGAAAAATATGTGTATACGATTTTCCTGCACACTACCGTACATCTCTTTGTACACATCGACTACCAAAGGCTTTAAATATTGAGCTTTTGAGCCGTATCAAACGCAAAATGTAATAATTCCAAATTGAACCGTTCTCTTACTAGTTCAGCCATGACTGCAATTTGTTTTTGAAGTCTCGTTGAAAATATTGTTTAAAATAGAAATAAAACTACGGTTCTAATCTTCACTTTTAATCTTTAATCCTAACACGACAATTGTTTCGCCAGCACAGTCGCTTCCTCAAACGATCTTATTGTTTGACCGACATATATCTTACCGCATCCACACATTAACTTATAGACTCCAGACTTCTTATTTTTGTCTGTTTTATCTTTATTGTTTTTAATATGTTTGGATAAATTATTATTCGTTTTGAAAACCGTGTTAATATTAAGTTTTTTTAAATAACTTGAAATATGCTTATTAGGTATCCCAATGTACGTTTGTAATCTAAATTTTGAATTTTCCTTATCCTTTATTGCAGGATATACCATAGAGATTGCTTTTTTGAAAAGTTTTTTTGTCAGCATATTTTCAATTAAAGCATGTGTGTAGCCGTTATTGATAGCTATTTGTTTGACTAAATTTAATTATTTTTCATAATTTTCTTTGGATAGTGGATAATTAATTAATCTATGTAAAAAACTGTGGAAACTCGCTAATTTGTGTTGTATGGGATGTGTTTACGAATTATGTATAGTTATGTTAGTATGAGATTCTTTATGGTAAATATCAAACTCTAATTTATTGTTGATTTTTTTAATAGTTAGATCCAAAAAATTAATGCTATTGTTTACTTCTTGTTCCATGGTAAATTCCATATTTTTATGAATAGAATTGACGAATTCAGTGAAACAAAGTACAATATCGTCTACATATCTATGCCAAAAGAAAATATGCTGTATTAGGGGATTATTAAAAATAATGGATTCTAAGTGGTTCATGAAAATTTCTGAAAGTAATGGACTTAAGGGGTTACCAATAATTAGGCCTTCCTTACAAGTGAATATTGAATTATTAAACTGGAATTAATTTTGTTTCGGAACTATATTTAACAAGTCTAAAATTTCAGGTTTAATTACCGGGTTAGTGTTCTTAGCTATAAGTAAATTTTCAATTAAATTAACAGTTTCGGCTGGAGGCGCACTCGGGAATAAGTTTTTAACATCAAAGAATACCAATTTTGCATTATGAGGTATTGAAATATTTTTGATTTTATTAATTAATTCGTATAAATTTTTTATGCTGTACTGTGGCTTAAAGTTAGTGTATTTAGTAATGATATCAATAAGTATTTTTCATATTTTAACAGAAGGTGCAGTAACATAAGAAACAACTGGTCTGGCGGGATCATTTTGTTTATGTAATTTAATTAAGGAGTATAATTTAGCAGGTTGAGGGTTCATAATTACTAAACTTCTTTTCTATTTTTCGTTAATAACAACATTTATATTTTTTAGAGTGTTTTTAATAGCTAATCGATATGAGTTTGTAGGGTCTTTGTTAAGTAAAACATACTTATCTGAGTCCAAAAAGTCGTATGTCTTAGATATATAATCTTGTTTATTTATAGCAATAACTGTTTTACCCTCATCTGCTCTAGTAAAGATGATGTCATTCTCTATAGATTTATTTTTAATAGTTTTAACTATAATATCTTCTTGAAAATATTGTTACCTTATTCACAAGTTGTTGATATTCCACGCACTACTATACTATAAATAGCCATAAACTTGCTTAGTTTTACCCATGTTTACTTATGTTTCAATTTTGCTTTGTAACTTCGGTCCACTACAATAATTGTCGGAGAATAAAAAAATCAGAATAATTGTTCGAGGTTGTATAGATACCGGTATACAACCCTGCATTATGTGATTACTAAGAACAAAAAAAGAAACTTTCCGTGTTACAATACAATTTCAAAATCATGTTGCTGTAGTCTAAAACCAACTTATAAAGGCTGCTTATGTTCCTTGAATATACTTTAGCTACTAATGTTGTTACAAACAGAAAATTTATACACTCGAAATTGCCTAAGTTAAATTAACATTTTTGTCCTCATTCCAACTAATTATTTCCGAAGCAAACAGCAGTACGTCTGTTTTAATTAAGCTAAACTACATAATAGAACAAATATTAGATAAATGTTTACAAATAGACAATGTTAAACTTACGCAGAATAACAGATTAGGCAAACACTGCGTAGTGGGTAGATAATTAAATACCTTTTACGTCATTCCTAATCTGTACGCCACAGGTTGTCAAAACGTTTACGTTAGTCTGACGAACACTCAAATTATATTAATATATCAGTCAATAACCCGATTTAAACATTAAAGAAAGAAGAACATTAATATTGCAGTAATAGAAGTGAATTGCTGGAAACATTATCATTGACGATAAATTGTAAATAAGCCAAAAGCATTTTGCGGATTATTTTTGGCATAGTTTGACCTAAATATAAAATATTATCTCACAACCTTGCGCTAATGTTATAACGAGTTTCGTATACGTGATTTTACACTATTAATTAGTAGTAAAGCTTTCCTTGTACAGGGTTACCGCTGAATAGAGACAAAGCTATGCGAATCTGAATAATATGTATAAATGTCTAACTGGAAATGAAGAAAGAAATTTATTTGTAATTCATCAAATTTTTAGGGCTAAAATGTAGTTAAAGTCGGTCCATATCCTTGTCTATTCTATATTTATCAAAATGCAGCTGTAATTCAAGCTCATTGACCTGCAAAAAATCGATGAAATTCCGGACGATTCTTTTAACAATATATTCTTATCATAAGATAGTGAATATTGCTGTTTTGTTACCAAAATATACTGGGCCGCACATGTAGCAATGTTTTTTTTTTGTGAATATCTATAATAGCATTTACGTCGAATATGTAGACAAATCTATGCTGTATTTTGAATAATATGATCAAAATTAAAAAGTTTGAATGTTTAACTTCTTTTAAAATAAAATTATTATGTTTATAATACAACGAAAATATGCCTAAAACAAAAAGATTTATGTAGCGTGTCCACGGCGCGTCCAACGGGATAGATACCTAGATACATCCTCGAATATCATCACTTGGTCAAGACTCATAAATGTCATACAGAAAAATTAAGAAACTTAAGTAAGTTTCAGAGCTAATTATGTGAGTGGCTATCAATTGAAAAGAATAAGGTAAACAACGTATCATCCTCTGATACTTTATTGAAACAGTTATTGAGCGATTCGTTTTTCGATCGCCTAAGTACAGCTGACAATAATAGGTACAGTCTTCTTATATTTTTATAATGTTTAAGCTCTTCTACAAATTTTGGCGAGGTTAAATGGTTTAGGTTATCGTGAAGCAGCTTAAGAGCACATCGAAATAATTCAGTTTCATAATTGTTGCACAATTGAAACGAATTGAAGTTCTATATATCTGATAAATCAAGATCGAATTAGACCTTTTTAAACATACATTCTCGGATGTCATCACTAGGTTTAGGCTCATAAAAGCTATATATATATATATGAAGCGTTGTTCTTCGGGGTATTTCGCCGCGTTTGGATAATTTCGTCCTGAGAAAGACAACTTTCTTCCTGACGTTTCGGTGACATCACTTTCACCTTTTTCTAGAGGATCTTCTCATTGCGATGGTAACTTCAAGCGTGCGTCGATTTCCCGTGCCGCTCGTATTATATAGTCCCTGTCGCTTTCGACTATAGGTCGATCGGTTTGCGTTCGGTCCGAGTTAGTATGACTGGGCTGTGGCAAGTTGTTATCATTACGTCGCTTGTGTGTAGTCTGCCTGTGGAGCAAGGCCAGCTTCCATGTGTCAGGCAAACGCTGTCCGTCGTCACGTTTGTTCACATAGTTTTGCCGTTTCTCAATTTCTATAGCTTCTCTTATAATCCTGTACGTTAACCTCGTACTGCGTGCTATAGCTTTTGTACCGTCAAAGTCGATGGTGTGTCCCGTATGTAGCACATGCTTAGCTAGGGATGATGTTTCTTTTTTAGATACCGCATTTCTGTGCTCTTAATGCGGTAGCTAAAAAAGACCGCGGAAACATTCGACGAAATATATATATATATATATATATATATATATATACCGCAGTCGACAAATTTTAATTAATTAATGTTAATTAATTAATGTAAATTAATTAATTAATGTTAATTTCTGTTTGCATATATAGTGTATGCTTGTTATATCCAACGATGCCTGCTTTCAAACAGTGGAGGGAGAAGCAGAGTGGTGAACACACATACACATTTAACGTGCCCTATTCCCTAACAAACACTTACCTCTTACAACAGTTATTTCTGTACGTTATATTAATAGTCGATTTGTACATGCCCGATATCCACAAAAATTAAATGTATGGTCTGGTATTTTAAAAAATTCAATTGTCGGTTCTTTCTATAGGGACATATCAAACAAAAAGTTTACAGTAATCCCCACGAAAGAATGCGTAATATAAATGACATGCTCAGTAATGTTCGCCAAGAATTTTATTATAGGTTGCCATACTGCCAAGAACAATGTGGTGGATTATTTGTACTTTTAATTTAGAATATTTATTTTTTCTTATTATCGGAGAAGAGTTAATTTATTTTCTTTTCATAAGAGTTATCTTATTTTTTTACATAAGTTAGAATTAACATTTCATTTCATTTTATTTATACGCGGAAAATATAAGCTATTGTACATCCTCATAAAAGTAATACACCATGAAATAAATATTTTTCTGTAAATATTCGTGGCGAATTTTATACGTATTTCTAAGATGCGTTCTACAACCCTCTGAAGCAATAGACTTACTGACTAGCTATAATCTGACTGAACGTTATCGTACCCCACTTAATCTACTTGCATACATTCATTAGCAACCTCGCTATATGTCTTTCTTACTTTTCTCCATCGCGCTCTTTTCCTCTTTAACTTTCGTACCAGAAATTAAAATTTATCGACTACGGTATATACACCATGTGTCGCATTTAAGATGAATATTTTCGTTATTTGAAGGAATACAGATTTGAATTTTTGCACATACATTTGTCATACATGTTTATGGGCCACATTTCAACTGAAATCTAAACCTTAAGCTCAGCTCACTACAAATTTACAAACAGGGTCAATTCTTGATATTTTTCTTCGCGTTAGAGGTACAAAATACTATTCTAACCCCATATACCGAGTTTCAGGACAAAATTCGCATTTTTATTTTTTTTTTTTGGTCTATACACAAAATTATTACGTTTATGTTTAAATTTAGATAATAAAGAGTGCCATGGATAGTAATAATTTGACACATTGTCAATTTAGTAGTGTTATGTATTCAAATATTTCAGTAAAATAAAAAGCACTGACAAAGAAATATATATTTTATTATTTTGGGAAAACAATTTTTGGTAGGATTGATTAAATTTAGGAAAAAGTAAGCAATAATTTTCATAGTACAAATAATTAACTACGAATTGTGATCTCTCTCAACTAGTCCTCCATATATTCAAATACATTTTTTGATTGTTTACGATTGTGTTTAGTTACTCGTCTAAGTTCCGGGATGCTGATTTCTTGACAGACTTGCCTTATTCTGGCATAAAGTTCATTTCGATTTCTCGGCCATGTTTTATAAAATGCCAATTTTGTAATGAAACTCGATATTGGGGTTAGAATAGTATTCTAAAAAACTTTTTTTAATAATTTTTTTTGTATCTCTAACGCAAAAGAAATATCAAGAATTGACCCTGTTTGTAAATTTGTAGTAGGCTGAGCTTAAAGTTTAGATTTCAGTTGAGTATCTTAAAAAATGTGACCCATCAACATGTATGACAGTGCAAAAATTCCATAGATCCATAGATCCTCTTCTGTTTGCAGAGTTCCTGGAGCCTGCCCCTTTACCTCTTCCGTCTTCAATGATGTTCGTCCTGGTTCGGACAAACTTTGCTTCTTTCTTCGTTGTTGTTGATTCCCACCACGGTCGGTGGATGGCGTCTTCTTGGTTCAAGACGAAACGTATAACAAACAGTTAACCCTGTAGAAATAAAAAAGAATTAAATAAATATAAATATTCAAGTAAGTCGAATCTTCAGTTGAGTATCATCCTCGGTCTCCTGTATTGCCATGGGATCCCGGGGTCGTAATCGGCGGCTCCTGCGATGAGAGCATTCGGATGATCCAGTACTCTCGCGAATGTTTTCTCGGAGTTCTTCTTGATTTCCTCCTGGCTTGTCATCATGTTGGTGTCGCGGTGGAGGGTCATGTTCCTCACGAACCATGGAGCATCGAGGGCCATCCGAAGCACCCGGTTCTGCAAGACTTGCAACTTCTTCATGTGGGAGTTCGCAGCGGTCGCCCAAGCGACAGAAGCGTACAGCATCGACGGTCTGATCATGGTCTTGTAGAGCTTGATTTTGCAAGCAGGATCAAGCTTACTTCGCCGGTTCAACATTGCGTAGAACGTCATAAGCATCTGCTTCGAGCGATCCACTGCGGACGTCACATGCGAGCCAAACGTCAGCCGAGTGTCCAGAATAACCCCCAAGTACTTGACGTCGGTCCGCCATGGAATCTCGTCCCCGTCCATGGTTACCGCTCTCGCCGGTCTCTCCCTCGCTTTCCTAAGTCCACTCCGCGAGAAAAGTACGGCCGTACTTTTATCGGGCTAGATTCGAAGCCTCCATTTGCTGTACCAGTCTTCCAGTTGATCCAAAGATTCTTGAAGTCGGGCTTCAACAATCCTGGCGCTTCCGGAGCGGGTGAAGATGCACACGTCGTCCGCGTACATCGCTATATTGACTCTCGGTACTGTCGGAATGTCACTGGCGTAGATCGTGAAGAGAAGTGGTGAGAGCGCCGAGCCCTGCGGTACCCCTGCTGTCGCCAACCTGAAATCAGAACGATGGCCCGTTAGTAAAACTCTGAATGTTCGTTTGATTAGGAACGTCCTGAGTAATTTCAGGAGGCCCATTGAGATGCCGGCTTGATGCATCTTGTACAACAAGCCCTGGTGCCAGACCTTATCGAATGCCCTGGCAACGTCCAGCAACGCCTTGTGCAAAATTCAAATCTGTATTCCTTCAAATAACGAAAATATGTGTGTGTCTTCATCTTAAATGCGACACACGGTATATATACTAAGAAACTTAACCAAGTTTCAGAGCTAATTATGTGAATGGCTTCCGTATCAAGTGAAAAGAATAAAAAAGAAAAATTAGTAGAACTGAGAATACAATGAAGGTATAAACTTTCAAATGAACGCTTTCAAAACGCCTAAAACTCTTGTCTGTACCCTAGAAAAGCTTTTTCAATAATACCATTAATAGAGATAAGTACGGTAACAAATCAGATGAGATAAATCGAACTTGACTAATCGAAAAGAGATTATATATCATCATGATAATATAAAACCGATGAAAACGGACAAAATGTCGGATAATACAGGAATAATTGCCATATGTGTATTAGTGAGCGAAATACAGTTTAAGCTCTACATTTATCTCTATTTTATCTCTCAAACGTTTACGCATATACCATATATTTCTCTTATCTCTTACTATATTGTAGTACTACAAATGCTATTTAATATTTTGGTTTCAATACATAAAATACAACTACTATATTTCTTGGTATTGCAAATTCTTTAGTTTATTATTTTTTTTACTTTGGTGTCTATTTCCTGTCATTAATAGTGTGGTTATGTTTTTTTCTTCATGTAATAAATATATAAATACCCCAAAGTTAAAGAAATGTATGAATTCAAAAAATTCATATACCCTGTCCATTCGTAAATTGAGTTACAGAATAAGTTTCTGGATAATGGTTCAGTGAGTTTGTTATTTTTATTAATATTTTAATAAAAATTAATAATTGGATTGATTCGGCTTTTCCTAGATGAAGATCCATAATTTAAAATAGACATTTCTATATTTAAATTTTAGGAATTAGTAGCATGCACGTTAGGGTGGCCCAAAATACAAAAGCATCGAATATTCGCGCTCCACAACGCTGATCCTATTCGAATAGTGCTTAAAAATGTTCAGTCCAAATTTGAGCACAATCGGTCAATATTTATAGGTTGCGATAGTTTAATGATTTTTCGGGGTTAGATAGAAATATAACATACAATGATTTTGTATGGTGATATTCATTGTTTATTTAAAAATAAAAATATTTAATAAAACAAATAAATAAAGAATTAATAAAACTGTATATTAAGTACAAATTATCATATATTTTATTATTTTTTTAAATTATCGATAGCCATTTTTGCAATATTAGCTTTACAAACCCCGGGAAATTTTTTTCTATGGTGATCAACTAATCTAAGCAAATATTGCTTTTGCTCCTCATTTTTCGTAGTTGAGCTGTTAAATTGGGTCACCAAAGCAACACCTCGTTCTGCACAGTCATTTACAACTTTTAAAAGTCTAGCATTTTCTTTCATCGAAATAAAAATGGCGTCGTCTTTCCACTCTGTAGGATCCTTTGAAAGAAATAACTGCCTTTTCTTGTCCATTATCGCATAGTAAATTAAAAAACATTGTTGACCTTTTGGTAACATAGGACTCAAGTGGATTTCTATGGTTAAATACTTTTCCGTCCAGTCTCTTTAAGGCTTTAGCTTTTGGTGGTAGCTGGAGATTTCTCACCATTGTTTTTTTAGTTTCATATGTAACTCTGGAATCGAAAAAGGCAAGCCCGATTAAATATTCAGAAAAGTACCATAAATGTCGATGAAATGCTTTTACAGCAGCTTTAACAATTTTTTCATTGGGATAGTTTTCGAGTTTAAGGAGGTTTTGGTCATTAAGAGGAGCATTTATTGCTAAAGGAGCTTCATTCCAGTATCGGCCATATATAAGACTTACAAACAAACTTATTTCGGTAACTGCTTTCTTTTCCTCGTCTGTGAGATCAAATTGATTTTGAAACATACATATTTTTATGCAATAGATCGCCTTCGTCATCCAACGAGCAAGATGGCACGCGCCTGGTGCATAAAATTTAACTTTCATTGTTCCTCCTTTATTTGCACTAGCAAGAAAATTTAGACAAAGCGTAAGGAGTTCACGGTAATCGTCCCTTGGCTGTTGACTTTTGATGGCATCGGTATAATATTCATACATTTGCTGTTGGAGTTGAAGCAAGTAACTTGTATGGAATAGAGTATCATCTCCGACTTTGAAGTTTTCTTTATCAATATTTGGCCATTGATTTTTAAATCTTTTAAATAGTTGCACTTCGGGTCCTCCGCTTGGGCCAAAATACTCTTTAAAAACATTAGAAAGCATGACCTCAAACATATGATGGCGACAAGCAATCCATATTAGGTCTTTATTTAATCCTTTTTCAATAAAAGTACATGCACCTAGCTTTAAACCAGTATTGGAGGCGGCAGTGTCAAAGCATAGTCCTCGAATTTTGTTTTTTATTGACCAATCGGTACAGACACTCAAACAAGCGTTAGCATGTTCTACACCGGTTCCTTTTGTGATCTTCGGAACTGCTAAAAGTTTTTCTTTTCCATTGCCACTGATGAGTATAGCAACTCTATCGACTTTTTTGTTTTCATCAGAAATATCGGGCAATAATTTGCTGTCCCAGTGCAATACGACTGAATATTGTAAAGAGAATGAGTCCTTATCAGCTTCTGATATCTTTTTTCGGATATCGTTTCTTTTTCGTTGTATTGTGGTACGTGAGAAGGCAATTTCGGATACAGGTATACCTAACGCTTGAACTGCAGCTCCAACAACATACATGGTATTCCGATCAGAAAGATTTACACGGTCAATAGATCCAATAAAGTCGTTTGTAAAAACATATTTAATTTTTATTGGTTTAGTTTTATTTTTTTTTTCGCGAAACTTAACTTCTTCGTGCGATGAATCTGACTCACTGCCGGAAATTTCAACATAATCCTTCAGCGTAGATAATCCAGCCACTTTTTCAATAGCTCTTTGACTTTCAATGTTACACAATTTCCTTGCCTCAAATTCCACTTCTTTCTTTCGCTTGCGATCTTCTTTCTCCTTTGACTTTTTGTCTATTCCCGGCATGCTGCAACTTATATTATTTTCCCTCTGCATTATAAGAAACAATTTGTCCTCCTCATTCTTGATTTTGTTTAATGCATCTTTTGTGGCTACGTCTAATATTTTATTTAAATCTGCTTTGAACATAACTTCTTTTGCCCGACTGCTTTTGAGATTGTTTTTCCGACTCTTCTTCAAAATGTTATATTGACCTAAACGCTTACGAATTATTCTTACGATCGAATCAATTCTTTGAGTAGGAAATCTTGCTCTTTCCCAAATCTCGGTCACTGCATTTGCCGTTTCTCGAATTCTAATCGTTTCAGTTCTCTTTTTTCCCAAGTGATAAAAATTGAACAGCACAACCAACAATCAGGCACAACCTTCGCGCACAACCTTCTCGTTTAATGTATTTATTATCAATGAACTTCGCTCTTTTTTTTACTTTTGAAACAACAATCAGGGGATGCCCCTTTTTAATACAGTATTTTGTTTTGATACGAGGAAAGTAAGTGCATGAAAGAAAAATAAGAAATTCTGAAATTTGCTAACATAAACTCGTTTCTTGTAATTCTGCATTCAAAATAAGTTAAATAATTATATAAAGGGATCAATATATTTGAATTTTAACGAATGTAAATGTAGTAAAGATCAAAGAAAAGTGAAAAAGTATCTCCAATACATAAACAAGTACAATAATGATAAGCCAGTAGTAAATGCATGCAATAAAAGATGTGAAACATAAAAGTCGCATTCATCGCGACCTCTAAATATTGTCCCTTTGAGCCAATTTTTGGTATACACATATATTTTAGTGAAAGAAACAAAATCAAGCTTGTGGAGAAAGTATTGGACTATACTTTTACTTTTCCATACAAGTGTGGGCCACCCTAATGGACGTAGTAACTGTTATAAATTTCAGTAATCGGTATTTCATTGTGTTCCTGAAAACTGTTCCTTCAAAGTTTTCTATTTTGTTTTAATTTCTAAATATTGGGAGCCAAATCAACTGAAACCCATAGTTGCGAAATGCGTCTTGAGCAACAATAGCTGTGCGCATTGTGACTCCCGAAAAATACTACTGCTAATACCTGCTGTATACATTGTGCATAAACTTGCACCTCTCTTATCGAATGCCAATACTTTAGCGTTGTTCCAGTAAAAGTTTTCTTTCGTAATATTTCGTAAAAACATTATTCCACATCTCTTGTGTACACACCAGCACCTTCTGCACCGTCTATATTATTAGTACTTGCAGGTGTTTTCACCAACTTAATTGACTTTTTTTTTTCATTATTTACCGAAACTGTGGGTGAAATCGTAAGTAGGAATCTACATATAATCGTTCAGGGAGTATATGCGTTCGAAGTAGTTGATCGCCTACTAACCCTGCCCAATCATTGACGGATATTCTACTTTGCGACGAGCCTTGTTGTATATCGTGGTAGTTTTCGTGCGCTCAGTGTTAAATATTATGGTAATTTAAAATGTCATCTTTGGTAAACATAGATTCGTCGGTAAAGAGACTTACTGATGCAAGATCTGAATGATGAACTTCTCCTGTACTGAAATCATTTACAGAAGGGAACTCGGCTGGGAAGATCTAATTCCGTTAACTTTTGCACGCGTTGGATATGATACGGGTTAAGTCAATTAGTTTTTAAAATTTTATGCACCGTAGTTTTGGACACACATACTTCCTCTGCTAAAGTTGTCGTACTTATATCGGGATCCGTGCCCAGAATATTTAAAATATTCCGTTTGTTGTACTTTGCGCATTTTTTACACTCTGCGCGAACTTTGAGGGGCACTGCCTTCGAAACGTGGAATTACCTACTGATCCTGTATTCCGTAGTCGATACACGGCTCTCACAATTGTTTTAGTCGAGAAAGACGTCGATTCGGGAAACGTTTTGCGTACAAATTTTTTGCCGCGAGACTATTTTGTCCCGTTTCGCCATCAATTTAAATAGTATCAGTATATTCGATGTTCGTGTAGTATGCTGGTGCGAACGCACCTAACCCCAGCAAAAACTATGTCCGTACTAAATGTAAATCTCAGCGTTGTTCGTAGCGATGGATTCCCGTATTATCGCCCGTATATTAACTGTGGCAGGGCCGGAATCGAATAAAGAAGAATCGTCTAGTTAACTGAACGGGCTGATACTTGTTGAAACTTTGGCTTCATCAGGTGATGATAAACTTAACAATTTTACATATATTTCTTTTATATGAATATATTCGAAGTGGAGGTGTGTTACATATTTTATATAAGTAGTAGAGAGGAGTTATTGAATTCCGTTTCTTCATTTAGAGTTAAACCTAATTTCATATACAGTGAAACCTCTCTTGGGCGGACACTTACGGGACCCTGAAGAAGTGTCCGTTCAAGCGAGTTGCCCGTCCTAGAGAATATGAATAAGAGCGAAATTAAACAACGTGCTATGATTTTTAAATTGATTTTAATAATATGTAATTATGTATGTACAGATGCACATAGATACTTTAAGACGTATGCTTATGTTTGAAATATTCTAACATAGACGTTTGCCGAGTTTTCTTGTAAACTAATGCATGGTGGAAATGAAGATCAAGCTTAGATATTAAATCAAAAGCAGATAGGTCACCATGAGCTTCAACAAAACGTTTTAGTTGCTGGGTTACATTAATTGCCTGTTGGTATGTAGTAATATCCTCTTCTTCCTGAGTATGTTCAACATCTGACTCATCGGACACTATCTCTTGTGTGGGAACCTCCAGACATGCAAAGTCATCCGTTTCTTCGAACATTAAATTATTGTCTACATTAAAAAAGTCCTCAATCTCATTATCATTTTCGATCCCAAACTTATCTTTATTCCTCAATATTTCAGCTGAAAGTGACAATGGAAGATCGTCTTCATTATCCGAGTTTTCTAGATTGCCTCTTGTATTTTCACAGTTAATAGAGTGTGTAATTCCAGATTTGACGAAGCAGTTTTGAATTGTATTCTTTGTTAGTCGATCCCATGCATTTTTTATGAGATAAATTGCATCTAGAACGTGTATTTTCTTTGATAATTCTTGTGCTAATGCAGCCGAATTTATGGCTATTAAAAGTTGTTTAACAATAAATATTTTATAAAATGCTTTGAAGCTTTTAATAAAGCCCTGATCTAAAGGCTGCAAACAAAAGTACAGTTAGGAGGCAAAAAAATCAATTTAATATTTTGTAACTTTATGTCTCTTGGGTGTGAACATGCATTGTCAAGAAATAATAAAATTTTTCGTTTTTCACGGACCATCTTGTCAAATTGCATCAACCATTCTGCCATCAGTTCACCAGTCATCCATGCTTTTTTCTCCAAGTAACAGGCAAATTATTCGTATTAATATATTTAAAAGCTCTTGGTTTTGCTGTTTTTCCTATTACTAGCGGCTTTCCTTTTCTCCCTCCATATTTACACAAAATAGTATAGTAAGTCTTTCTTTCGAAAATATGCCTCCAATACATCTTTCACCTTTTAGATGTAATGTTTTATTGGGAACTGCACGATAAAATAGCCCAGTTTCATCTGCATTGTAGATATTTTTGGGAGAATAGTTGTTTATAATCGATGGAATTTTGGTCAAAAATGTAGCTACATCATTAGAGTTTACACTCGCGGCCTCCACACTTATGGCTCTGAAAGCGATATTGTGCCGGGTACGAAACTTTTCTAGCCAACCTTCTGAAGCACTGAAATTCCTATAACCTAAACCATCAGCGATTTCTTTGGCTTTTGTCTTTATTAATGTGCCTAAAAAGATACATATTTCCATAGTTTTATACTACTACCAAGCTTAAAACTACATACCTGATAATGGAATATGTTTGCTACGAGCCCGAGTGAACCACTCATAACATAATCTATCTATATTTCTTCCCTCTTCTTTTAGAAAGCATCTTTTCTCATTCACTTTGATGTTTGAGTGAAATTTACTCAGTAAAAGTTCTTTATTTTTAACGATATCAGCTGCCTGTGTTTTTCCTATATCAAAGCATTTTGCTAGGGCACGTACACTAAGTTTTTTCCTATCAAAGGCTTCAATTACGTCAATTTTTTGTTTAGTTTTTCGACGACATATCGACGTTGCCTTAATACTGTAGCTAAAATACTAAAAGCGATAAGCGAACAAAACATCCTGACGACGCAGCACCGGCGGGGAAATGCCGTTGTATCGGGGGAATCCCATTCGCGCTGCCTCGCTATGTCTGCTCGTGCGGGTAAAATTTTTTCCTTGTCCGCTCAAGAGAGAGTTTCACCGTTATATTGGACCAGTTTTGGGTGTCCGTGTCTGTCCAAGAGAGTGTTCGTATAAGTATATGAGAAATTAATGTAATGAAATCGAGATGCTGTAAAAGTGTCCGCTCAAGAGAGTTGTCCGTCTATTAGAGGTGTCCGCAACAAGAGGTTTCACTGTATCTATTTATTTCTATATTTTCTAACAGATTAAGTTTTTTGCCTTTGCCTTGTACATGCAGAATCTTGAATTCTCTATTAAATTTATGATATGAATTTAAACAATGGTTTGCGAAAATTGAGTCCGTCTTTTTGTCTTTGTCTTGAACTCTAAATGAATAAACATAATTCAATAACTCCCCTGTACTACATATATAAAATATATAACATACACACACACTTAGAATATACTAATTTTATCTTCACCTAATGAAGCCAAAGTTTGGCGAAACAAAGAATAAAAGACTTCGAAACTACTCTGGTTTATTTTACTACTTTCTCTACATTTTAATATGTTTTAAGAGAATATTATAGCGACCAAGCTATGCGAATCTGAATAATACATATAAATGTCTAACTGAAACTAAAAGGAAATTTCTTTGAATTCATCAAAAATTTCCAAATTTTTAGAGCCAAAATGTAGTCAAAGTCGGTCAATATCTTTGTTTATTCTATATTTACCGAAACACAACTGTAATTCAAGCTCATTGACTTGCAAAAAAATCGATAAAATTCCGGGCGATACTTTTAACATAAGTTCCTATTCATAGATAGTAAATGTTGTTATTTTCTTACCAAAACACCCGTACAGCGATGTTTTTTGTGGATGTCAATAACAGCCTTTACGTCGAATATATGGCAAATCTATGGCGCATTAATTAAAATGTAATTAAAATTAAATATTTTGAACGTTAAAGTTCTTTTAAAAGTAAAATTATTGTTTATAATCAAACAAAAATCATCATAAAACAAATAGATTTATGTAGCATGTCCATGATTTGTCCAATGGAATAGATAACTGGTTTTTAATTATTTGTTTGAAATTATTTAAGTATGTATATTATTTTTCTTTAAATTTGTGTGAGGTACTGACAAATACCAATAGAACAAGTCGGTAAAGAGAATTCCCGATGAATTAGAAGTGGAAGCCCGTATTGCCGCCCGTATACTTAACTGCAACAGGACAGGACTCGAATAAAGAAAAATCATTTTCTCGTTACTACGTGAACATTTGGCCGCGATTTTTCGTAAGAGGGCATTGCTCATATGTATTTTTCACCCCGTTTTTTATTTGTCCCTATACAGAACTAAGGGTGTATATTCTTTTAATTTTATGCCAGTATCTATTTAAAGAGTTTTCGATTTTGTCAATATAAACATACAAATCCGTGTCATTTATAAAGCTTCAATACTATTTTTAGTGCAACGTTAACCGTCCAGTTTGCGACCTATGGAGCTAAAAATTTGGAAAGCGCTTCAATTCACTCATTACAGAAGTAGTTTGGATTTGATTTATGATCAACGGAAGCTTGAACGGAACAATACCTTTATCAGAAATATTATTTAAAAAAATTATTTCTATCAATAGTACTAGTTTATTTTAGAAAAACAATTAAATTTAAACGTGTTAAGTCGTGTTGACTTCAAAAATATTTTAGTTCGGTTTAATTCTTAAGTAGTTACAACATGTCTAACATCCATTTTATATAAAATATCCTTTTCCGCTTGTTGCACTATGCGGAAGCTTTGAGAGCCACGACCTTCGAACCGTGGAATTACTGATCCTGTATTCCAAAGTCGATACACGCCTCTCACAATTGGCTTAATCGAATGGAAGACGTCGACACGGGAAACATTCTGGGTACAATTTTTTCCGCAAGACTATTTTGTCCTGTTTCGACATAAATTTAAATTATATCAGTATATTCGATATTTGTGCAGAATGTCGTTGCGAACACATCTAGCCATAGCGAAGACTATGTCCATACTAAATGTAAATCTCAACGTTGTTTGTAGCGGTGAATTCCCGTATTTCCGCCCGTACATTAACTGCGACATGACTGGATTCCAATACAGTAAAATCATTTTCTCGTTAGTACGTGAACATCGGACAGCGATTACCACTGTACAAAACTAAGAGTGTATATTCTTTTAAATTTATTCCAGTATCTAAAGAGTTTTTGATTTTGTCAATGTAAACATACAAATCCGTGATGTATTCTGAATCATTTATAAAGCTAGAATACTATTTTTAATGCAACCTTAACCTTTCAATTTGCGACCTATGGAGCTAAGAATTTGGCAAGCGATTCAATTTACTCATTACAGACGTCGTTTGGATTTGATTGATGATCAACAAAGCCTGAATGAAAAATAAACAATACCTTTATTAGAAATATTATTTATGTTAATAACACTAGTTCATTTCAGAGAAACAATTAGATTTAAACGTGTTAACGAATTCAAAAATATATTTTAGTTTGTTTTAAGTCCTTAGTAGTTACAACATTTTTAACATCTACTTTTCGTTACAATATACAGGGTTGTTAAAAGTATGGAGATGGCGATTTATTGTCGTTAATATTCATTTTAGGGAATTATATTCAATATAAAAGTTTGTTAAGATATTTTGATCTACATTTGAGATTATTTGATTTTTTTTCTTTAATTGTTTTTTTAGATACGCCTGTTCGCGCATTCTTTTTTAAATGGGAACTGGTAAATTTTGCTCTTCCATTCGATAGAGGTTTTTTTCTCTTTACAATAATATTTTTGTTTTTTTTTAAATTCATTTTAATAACTTTTTACAAGAAAAATTAAACAAAATAAAAACAAAGTAAATTAAAGTAAGTGTTCAAATTGTCGTCCATTAGTAATTTGACAATGACCCAATCGATTTACAAAACCCCGAACAGAGTTCTGTAAAAAATCTCGGGGAATTTCTTGTATCGTTCTGGTAATTCGGATTTGTAAATCTTCTACGTTATCGGGCTTATCTTTGTAAACTTTGTTTTTTACGTATTCCCAAAGAAAAAAATCTAAAGGACTTAAATCTGGCGAACGGGCCGGCCATTCAATGGTGCCTCGTCTTCCAATCCATCTGTGGGGAAAAACTTTGTCCAGATATTGACGAACATTTACACCATAATGTGTGGGGCGCCATCTTGCTGGAACCAGATACTGTCATTGGGCAGGTGTTCATTGTTTTCATGAGGATAGAGCGTAGCACTAGCAGGTTTTATTTCATTTTGCAATAACTGCAAATACAGAGCCGAAGTTAAATTGCCATTGATGAAAAAGGGACCGATAATATGACCGCCTAGAATGCCAACCCAAACATTAACCTTTTGGGGGTACTGCGTATGGTGCTCCAAAATCCAAGAGGGATTTTCCGATGACCAGTATCTGCAGTTATGTCTGTTTACTTCACCGGTAAGGCAAAAAGTAGCTTCGTCTGAGAAAATAATATTGCTGACAAAATTTTCATTATTATTGCAAATATTTAACATTTCTTCAGAAAATTGTAATCTCCTATCAAAATCATCTTCCGTTAAATCGTGTACAAGGTGTACCTTATAAGGTTTATACTTTTCACTTTTTAAAAATGACACGATCGATGACTGTGAAATATTGAAATTGGCCGCTAGTTTGTTGATAAATGGGGATATTCAGATACAGCCAATAAAATATCCAGTTTGTTATCACCGCTTTTTGCTGTTCTAGGTCTACCACTCCTTGGCAAATCTTTAACGCTACCCGTTTGTTCGAAGCGTCTTAAAGTTTTACCAACAACGGATTTCTATTTGGATGCGTATCATTAAATAAATTACTAACGTCTTGTAAACTTCTGCGTCTATCTCCATAACCCAACATCATAAGTATTTCAATTCGTTCATGTTCACTTAAACTCGCCATTGTTAATATTACCAGCAACAAATTGCACAAATCAATTATTTCTGTCAAAGATTTGACGTACAAATTAACCACTAATAAAATTATGTCGCTCAAGTTTGTTTATCGCTACGCTTCTGTCTATCTGCGATGTACCGAACATCTGTTAAACACATGAATCGGCTTTTTCTTATAAAAAAAAGTTATTAAAATGAATTTTAAAAAAACCAAAAAAAATTTGTAAAGAGAAAAAAATTCTCTATCGAATGGTAGAGTAAAATTTACTAGTTCCCATTTTAAAAAAAATGCGCGGACAGGCGTAACTAAAAAACAATTGAAAAAAAAATTCAAATATTCTCAAATGTAGATCAAAATATCCTAACAAACTTTTATATTGAACATAAATCCCTAAAATGAATATTAACGACACTAAATCGCCGTCTCCATACTTTTAACTAACCCTGTATACCGGGTCCTTTCTTTATCATTACCAGAGACCGGAAGGTCGTCATTACGACGGACGATATACATAGTCTACAACATCTGTAAGTACATCACGCAGTTATTGAATGCACTATTGACCTGGCTAGCGTGCACATCTGTTTTCATCGAGAATTGCGTCGTCGCTTTTTGTTGAATATTTACAGTTGAATTTCTGTTTTCATGGGCGTAGATAGAAGCCTGTGGAGTTTTAATAATTTAGTCTATTTAGATTATATTTCGTAAGATAAATAAAGTAGTGTGAGTTAGTTTCTTGTTTTCATAGTTTCAACTGTTAAGTACATCGTAATTTTTGTGATATGTCCTGTTTAATATCGTTTGATTGAATCTACTTCTCCCAATTATTTGGACGTAAAACAATGGCTAGTTGGATTGACGGTCATTCTGATTGTATGTTCATTGTCAGTGATTCCGATATTTATTGCAAAATCTGTAAAATATCGTTAAAAAATTCCATTAAATCGCACCTACAACGTCACTTAGCATCAAAAACACATGCACAGAAATTGAAACTGTTGGATTCTGGCAATTTTAATTAAGAACTGTGTGAAACTTTTATGGCGGCTAATATTCCATTAAATAACTTAACAATCCCACTTTAAAAATATGTCTCCAAAAATATACCAGTCGAAATGGTCCTGATGAATTCACCTTACGTAAATATTATATTTCTAAGTGCTACACGAAAGCAGTAGTACGCATTAGAAGCCATCTTTCAAATCAGTACCTCTAGATAAGTGCCGACGAAGCTGTCGATATATTGGGACACTGTGTGGTAAATGTTGTGGCTGGTGTAAGCAACAAAAGTTGTAAATGCAGTTGATGCGGAAACAGTTGCTAAAACCATTAACAAGAAAATGCAAAAAATACTTCATTCGAATAACGGATACAAAGAAAAAGTACTTTTATTTGTAAGTGACAGTGCTGCATATATGTTCAAAACAGGCAGATTATTAAAGGAAGCATGTCCTAATATGCTGTATATTACTTGTGTAGCGCATGCTCTCCACAGAATCTGTGAGTATATCAAAGACACCTTTCCAGAAGTTGATAGACTTGTATCCGCTTTTAAAAAAGCTTAACTAGATGGGGGACATGTTTAGAAGCTACTAGTGTTTATGCAGAGAATATCGATAGCTTACAAAATTTTGTTGCATGCTTAAATGGCGATGCTCGAAGTATTACTGAATGCAAGCAACTAACACAAATTTCAAATTTAAAAAATCAGTTGCACTTTCTTCAGGAACACTTTGGAAATTTGAAAAAACTAATCACTTATTTTGAAAATCGAAATCTCAAATTAAATGATGGTTTAACGACATTAGATGTGGCTATTAATAATTTGAAAAGTATTCCAAGTGACTTCGGATGTGGCCTTCGGCAGAAGTTAGACGCAGTGTTTAATAGAAATCCAGATTTAATAACATTGTGGCAATTGTGTATGGGGACAATGCCAGAACATCTAACTGCAAAATACGCGGAAAAGAATACGTCCAGTATGCACCTATAATCAGTTGCGATGTAGAAAGGACGGTTTTCTATTTACAAGGATGTATTTCATTTAAAGAGAACAAATTTTACAGAAGAGAACCTTGAGAAAGTATTGCTAGTAGATATTAATACTCCTTTACTCAACTTGAACTACAAAGTGAACAAATAAAAAAGTACTTCGTATTTTGTAATCGTATATATACCCGTTTTATTATTATATATATATATATCGGGTTACATCGTTTTACGTCTTCCGATTCCTAATCGCCATTCCCCTCTGTTCATCCATAGGCCCTCCTCCAGATCCGTCTCTCGAATTTCTTTATCCACTCCGTCTCTCCAGCTTCTGCGCGGTCTTCCTCGTTTTCGGTTTCCTTGGGGGAAACCCCGTTTTATTATTACAAGTATAATTATATAAATAAAATTAAAAGCTTTAAAAATACAAATGTCCAATGGTACGCTCGTGGGCGATGAGTCATCAACCTCTCGTGTCCGGTCTCTAATTATTACACATAGGTACAATGCATTGATTTTCTTCTTATAGCTTTACACAACCAGTTTAGGCTTTAGGCAAGCAGTTATACACCAGTGACGTATTTCGACGTATTTTTCCAATTGTTTAATATTTCTGATTTTCCATTCATACTTAAATCTTAAATTTTAGTACATAATTTATTTAAAACAGTTAATTATCCCAACAGACGTATACCTTGTGCGAAAACAATTTTAAATATTTTTATCAAATTCAAAAAGATGGTTGTTTTTTAAATACCCACAAGAAAAGGAAGCCTATCACGTGCTAACAGAATACTAGAAGCTTAATATCCTATGTTGTGTAGAAGGACTGCCTGTAGAATCACTTTTAGATGTAGCCAGGCATTTTGGAGTATCGTACAGTTCAGTGTTCAAAACCCTGAAAGAATTCAAATATACGCCATACAAGATATAAAACCATCAAGAGCTTTTCGAGGAAGACAAATTAATACGAACTGATTTTTGTGATACAATCTTTAATTTGTTAAATCAAAACGAAGAAATTTGTAATAAAATAATTTTTACTGATAAAGCAAACAGTTCTGTAATAGATTTAAAGAGTTTCATGTATATTCTGTATGGCAATCTAAATAATTTCCTTTTGAATGCTTAAGCATGGATATATTTAATAGTTAGAAAGCATAGTAGGATGAAACCCATCGAGTTATTTCTTTAGCTAATAGGAAAAGGTTGGGTGTAATTTTAATGAAATAAATACCTAGGTTACTTATTAATATTTTTAAAATTTTTATTTAGGCACATTATCATATTAACATTTTTCGGTTTTAATCTTACACGCCTTTGTTTTAATATTAAGCCAGCTGTACTAAACTCTCTTTCACCTTCTGCTGAACTTGCTGAAATACAGAAGTATTTCCTAACATATTTTTCAAAGGGTTTCAGCTCAATTCCTGTTACCTACAAAAATCCAAATATAAAATGCAATTACCCTTCTTTTTGTAAACTTACCTTCCAAAATAAAAGAGGATCTTAGTCCTGATTTGAATATGGCCTTTAGAGGTATTGCCTTTTAGTTATTATTATATCAGCTGGAATTGATTTTACTTTCTCTTATTCTTTCTTGCAAAAATCCAAATAATGAAAGTGAATTTTGATGGGGACTAATTGTCTGTTTTGATTACAGGCATTTGTTCTTTATTTTCAGAGTCTATTTCCTTCATATCATTAAACATTTCTTGTTCTCGAAAAGAAGTAGCTCCGATAGCGTTTTCAGTACTACGAACGCCTTCTCTTTTAAATCGAGGGTTTCAAGCAGTTGCTACTCTGGTAACTGATCGTCCTTAATATGAAAATAGCCTTGCTTCAACAGATTCCAAAATATACAAAAAGGTTTTAAGTATATCTATACGTTTATGCACGTATAACGCTTTTGTTACAATTGAAACAGACATATAATATACATATCTGTAACTGTACACATGGACAATACACCTCGTATTTTCAGCATTCCAGAAGAATTCAGATTCCAAAAGTTTGTTGTATAGTGTCTTCCCTTCCTCAATCTTTAATTTCAGTAATAATGGTGTCAGATAATTGTTCAAAAGTTATTGTGCTTATTAAAGAAATAGTAACATATTTATTATCCACATGAATTTCCTACAACTGCTTTTTAAGATAAATTTCTCCATTTTATAAAACCACTTATTCCTAAGATACCACGAGGTGTTATTTGTTTTAATCGTGTTTCTGAAATGCCCCCAATACGTGGGTTTCGTTCGGTATTAGAAGTGATGTAATACGAGAACGTTCTACAATTTCATAAAATGGTAAAATCTATGTGTACTTTTTTGTTATATTTTCTACCTATTTTGATACACTTATTTTACTATCTTAGATATATTTCAACCTTAAAGAAATACTGTCCATCTTCTTTGAATTTGTTGATAATGTTTAAAATTGTCTTCGCACATGGCTTCACTTGACAGGTGAAAAAATTCGTCCAAATACGTCACTGGTGTATAACTGGTTGCCTGTTATGCCATCATCCATTGATCCCTATATACAGGCTGATTCAAATTAAGTGCGCACCATTGCTATCTCTGTTATTACTGATTCTAGAAAGTAGGTTAAATTAGCAAAGTAACGAGTGATCATTAAAATTTTCGCTCAAGCCATGTACACAAAAAGTATGTCCTAACTTAAGTTATTAGAGGAGATCTGTCATTATAATTTCAAACGTCATGATTGTTAAAAAATAATTTGAAATGCTGACTTTTGTATTAAATATATTTATAATTTTTATACAAAGTAATAGAATATTATAAAAAATGTGTAAAATGATGACCATTCTCCACCAAGCATAATCGCACTCTATTTCGTAGAGCATTGAAAACATTGATCAGTATTTGCGGTGAGTTATTGATGTGTTGACATTTTTCAATGATTTTATGTCTTAACTCTTGTAGATTATTAATTGGTGTTTCATAAATAATATTCTTTATATATGGCCACACAAAAAAATCCATGACTGTTAAATCACACGATCGTGGTGGATATGGAATCGCTGTATTTCTACTTATTATCCTATCGCCATAAAATTGTTGCAAAAACTGAATATTTTTAAGTGTAACGTGAGATGTAGCCCCATCCTGTTGAAAATATCCGACCTGGAGTTCATCATTAGTCAATTGATTAGTAAAAACACTGAGAATTTCGTTACGATATTTCTCCGATGTTATCGTGCCCTCAAAGAATATTGGTCCTATTAATCGGTGACGACTCATACCTACACATACGCCAATTTTTTCTGGATGGAGAGGAACTTCTCTGTAGAAATGAGGATTTTTACTGGACCACATATGCATATTTTGCGAATTAACATAACCTTTCAAATAAAACCAAGCTTCATCGGTGAAAAAAGTATGATTTAAAATATTGTCTGTCATTGTTTGAATAAACCATTGGCAAAATTGTGTTCTTTTTTCATAATCCGTAGGTAATAGATTTTGTACAGAAGTTAATTTATATGGATACATGTGCAAGTCCTTTTTTAAAATTTTTTGACATGTTTCATACGAAAGCCCTACTTGTTGCGAAACTCTGCGAATAGATGTTTGATGAGATTCGTTAATAATTTGTCTGACATTTTCAATTACGCCGCGACTTCTCTTGAGAGGAGGACCGCTTCCTTTTTTCCTTAAAATACTGCCTGTTTGACGAAAAAGATTTACACAATGCATTAGCGTATCACGGAAAGTTTTATAGCTAGGAACAGTATTTGGATATCTCTCTTTAAACTCCGCAAGGCAATTTTCTATTGAATGCTGCCAAATACCATCAATTTTTTGAGATGTCAGGAAGTAACATTCTACCATAAACGCTTTATGCATATCATTAAAGGCCATTACTTTTTCTTTTGATGAAACTTTAAAATATATATTTGACACTGACAGATGTTTGAAATAACATCTTAATGACTAAAGCTACGACATAATTTTTATATACACGGCCAGCTACGAATGAAAATTTTAATGATCGCTCGTTATTAGTGTTTTTAACATTGATTAGCATGCAGTTCATGAAAAAAAATTGAATAATGCATTTTCGAGAAATTTTGAAATTTATAATTTTTTTAAATGGAACAGCCTGTATATTTTTTAAAATTCTGAATGCTAATGTTCTTTGTAATATAAAAGTTTCAATACACTATTGTCCTAAAACGAATAATAAAGTAGTTATAGCAGTTTCTATTTCCTTCTAAATGTTGTCATTGCTCCGCTAACTTTTGACAACAGAGATACATATTTTGTGTTTAATGTTTACTTTAACATATTATAGCTTACAAAATTAAATTAAAAAGAAGAAAGTACATGTATAATTTATAAATACTGCTCAAAGGTGTCGCCTTCCTGCTCAATACATTTTCGTGCACGCTTCAGTCACTCTGGGTGGCTCTTAAGATTGTCCTTCTATCTAATTGGCGAAAAACTTCTCTGACCTTGTCTTGCAATTCGCGCATGTTGTCGTATCGCGTTTTGTACAACTCATTTTTTAAGTATCCCCAAAGAAAAAAAGTCTAAAGGTGAGAGGTCAGGGGAGCGTGCTGGCCATTGAATTGGACCATTTGTACCAATCCACTTTTCGGCAAAGATGGTGTCGAGGTTGGTTTGCACTAGGTGACAGTTGTGTGCAGGAGCACCGCCCTGTTGAAAGTATAAATTTTGGCGCAGCTGATAATTGGCGTTATCAAGGAAATCCGCTAGAACGTTACGAATAAATTCCAAATATCTGTTTCCTGTCAACGTACCATTGTAGAAATGTGGACCAACGACTACCGAACCAATTAATCCGCACCAAACGTTAAAACTAAATCGAACTTGTGCAGCGTGTGGACGAACTATTAATAAATTTTCTTGAGAACAGTAGTAACTATTTTTCTTATTAAACATGCCTCTATTTGAAAAATTTGTTTCGTAACCTTTAGACTTTTTTCTTAAGGGATACTTAAAAAATGAGGTGTACAAAACGCGATACGACAACGTGCACGAATTGCAAGACAAGGTCAGAGAATTTTTTCGCCAATTAGATAGAAGGACAATCTTAAGAGCCACCCAGAGTGTACTGAAGCGGGCACGAAAATGTATTGAGCAGGAAGGTGACAACCTTTGAGCAGTATTTATAAATTATACATGTACTTTCTTCTTTTTAATTTAATTTTGTAAGCTGTAATATGTTAAATATGTAATAAACATTAAACACAAAATATGTATCTGTTTTGTCGAAAGTTAGCGGAGCAATGACAACGTTTAGAAGGAAATAGAAACTGCTATAACTACTTTATTATTCGTTTTAGGACAATAGTGTATTGAAAGCATTAAGAATTTAAAAAAATATACAGGCTGTTCCATTTAAAAAAATTATAAATTTCAAAATTTCTCGAAAATGCGTTATTCAATTTTTTTTTCATGAACTGCATGCTAATCAATGTTAAAAACACTAATACTTTGCTAATTTAACCTACTTTCTAGAATCAATAATAACAGAGATAGCAATAGTGCGCACTTAATTTGAATCAGCCTGTATTAAGCTAAAAGAAGAGAAAACAATGCATTATACCTATGTGTAATGATTAGAGAACGGACATTCTTACCACATGACTCGGCGTAATTCAATGATGTATTTGTTAGAACATCTGGCCATCTGGTCGACAGCGATTACAATGGACAACACGCCTATTGTATTCGGAGGATATATTCCATTAAACGCAATCGGCAATTGGAAATCTTTATAAACATCGCTGAGTACATTCCGGCGTAATACAATGAAGTATTTGTGTTTGATTTTCTCGGCCACCTGATTTCGCCAGCGTTAACAATGGACAACGACTATTGTATTGGGAGAACTTAGTCATGTGGTAAGAATGTCCGTTCTCTAGTAATGATAAAAAAGAACCCGGTATATTACATGAACTATACTAAGAAAAAATAACTTTATCACAAGCAATGCACTTGCCTTTGACAATGCCGAGAACTTCGTTTTTCAAAATTAATAGTTCTCGTACAAGACGAAAGCATGGATTTTCAGTCTCCTATACGCATTAGCGAAATAGAATACACAAACAAGATTCACACTGAATATTTCATGAGTCTTGTCGTTCTTTTAACTTTTGTTTGTATTTTGTTGCCTTCTACGAATTTCCATCACCTACGATGTTACAGTTTATGTTTGTTCAGCGAGGTTAAAATCTCGGAATGTAGTATTTCTTCCGCGTGTACGTATTTGGATGAAAGTTTGTTTTGTAAACAATAAATTCTCGGGAATAGAAGACCAATGACCTAATTTCGACGTTATCTGAAAGTGTGAAGAAGTTTTCAAATAAAAACTTTATTCGTTCGCAATAGAAAACAATAACAGTATTTATGTAAAATACGGATGTAATGGCTATGTTTTATATTGGTAGATTTTGATTAGATTAATTCATAAACCATGTTCAAAGTAGATTTAGGTATGATATCACTGCTTTCAAGAGAAGCCGTATAAGCACAGAAGATGCTGAACGTTCGAGGATTTCATCTACACTAACTTCTACAGAAATGATTAATGAGGCCGATACGAGGAGCTTTTTTAGTGTTGCATATAACTAGGGACCGGACACGAGAGGCCCATTACTAATCGCTCACGGGTGTACTATTGAAAATTTATATTTTTAAAGAGTTTTTAATTTTATTTATGTACATAATTGGAAAACAAACGGGTGGTGGATCTATAAAATCCGAAATACATTTTTATTTGTTTATTTTATAGTCCAAGTTGAGTAAAGGAGTATTAACTAGCAATACTTTTTCAAGATTCTCTTCTGTAAAATTTGTTCTCTTTGAATGAAATACATCCTTGTAGATAGAAAACGTCCTATCTACATGGCAACTGGTTAAAGGTGCATACTGGAAATATTCTTTTATTTCAGCGTATTTAGCAGTTTTGAGGTATTGTCCTCATATACAATTGCCGCATTGTTATAAAAAGATGGATTTCTATTAAAAACTGCGTCTAACTTTTGCCGAAGGTCACACGTGAAGTCACTTGGAATATTTTTCAAATTATCAATAGCCACATCTAATGTGGTTAATCCATCATTTAATTTGAGATTTTGATTTTCAAAATAAGTGATTAGTTTTGGTAAATTTCCAAAGTGTTCCCGAAGAAAGTACAACTGATTTTTTAAATTTGGAATTTGCATTAGTTCCTTGCATTTAGAAATACTCAGAGCAACGTCATTTAATCATGTATCGAAATTTTGTAAACTACCTAAATACTCTGCATAAAAACTAGTAGCTTCCAACCATGTTCCCCATCTAGTTATATTAATGGGGAGGGGAGAGGCAGTGACGAGGATGTAAAGAGCTATTCTCAATGGTGCTTTTCTGAAAACTTTTTGAAAAGCGGATACAGCGTAGAGACCATTGTTGAGGATGATCCAAATGCATCGATTCGTCATCGGGCGCAAAAACTTGGCCAGTGTCCTCGACTTTGTGGAAGATTTTGCGCAAGGATCTTGGCTTGCATGCTTACAAGATTAAATTGGTGCAAGAGTTGAAGCCGATCGACCATCGTTTTCTACGTCAGTTTCAGTAATTGGGGCGCATGAAAAAAAAAGTTGGAAACCGCTGCATCCCTAAAAATGCACTGTTTGGTGCGGTTTGCGGGCCGGAGGCATAATCGGGCCATACTTCTTCAAAAGCGAAGAATATAGAGCTTTCGCCGTCAATGGCGATCGGTATGAGTCATGCTCAACGATTTTTTGTTCGCAAAAATGCGTGAACATGGTCTTGAAAACTTTTAGTTTCAGCAAGACGATGCTACATGTCATACTGCTCGCGAAACAATTGATTTATTAAAGTGTTAGGTGATTATCTCCAGAAATTGACCTGTACACTGGACTCCAAAAGGGGCCTATGTGGGCCTATTTGAAGTCATTGGTCTACGACAAACCAACAAGTATTGCAGCCTTAGAAACGAATATCGAGCGCACCGTTCGTGACATAGGGTTTCAAATACTCGAAAAAGTAGTTGAAAATTGGTGCTCCAAGATAACGTACCTCAGATGCTCCCGTGGTGGCCATATGCCTGAAATCATTTTCATATTTTTCTATTATATAAATCTTTTGATTTCTTTGGTATTAAGGCACAACTTGCGACTTGAGCATCGTGTCGAATTTCTTTATAAATTTTTATTTTTCACTTAAGTATTATTTGTTCATTTCACCTTGGTTACGGTTATCATAAACACAGTTATATCGCCCGTGGGCGATATAACCGGGCGATATGGCTCATAACGCCCGATAATTTAGTTACAGTTTTTAATGTTGTGTGAGTATAAATATGGCCCGAGAAGAAAGGATATACATTTTACAGAACTAATAATTAGAATTTTTAAGAAAGTCTAACGAAAAAACAAAACTTTAGCATTCTCTATTAAAATTAAGAGTACCTAAACATTGACAACTTGAAAACTTCAAAGTGTCAACAACTGTCATTTAAAATAAAATTAAGGTTAAATCGTTTATTCAAGGATTCATGTAAGATGCGTAATGATCAATTAACGGCATGACAGTTGACAGAAATCTCGGAACTTTTCCAATGTAATTTGAATTTTCCACTTCAAAAATTAATTTTTCGTGGAAAATAAAATCTTGTTTGAACCACTGGCGTTATAGAAATTATATGGCCTATCGACCTCGACCTAATACCCACAATGCCCTTTCTGCATAAATAACTATTATAATAGAAATTTGTCACTTTGTCACTTTCAACTGTCAAGTTAATGCATTTAAAAATGCATATTTAAAGCATTATTAAAAAAATTTGAATGGCACTTGTGCGTTATATACCATAACACACTTGAGAAAAGTAACTCTTTTCTCTCGTGTGTTATTTGATATATAACTAGAGCAGACCCATTTCCGTGCGCGCCATGAGCGCCGGTATGGGAGTGTAATTCGTAATATATTAGAATATGCGATAGAATAGGGACGCAACATGAGCTTGTTACCGATATAAGTATAGAAGTAGAGACATTTATTCTATCAGAAATAATTAAATATACATTTGGTTTTCTGCTATTAAAGTAATATGCATAAACACACGAAAAATAAGAATAGTACATATTATATCAGCGTTGTATGTACCTATAAATAAAATGGAAAATCTATGAAATCAGTGATTGTGTGCGCGACAGAGGATTTAAAAAAACACTTACCGTTTTAAGCGTCTTCCAAGGATTGACAAACTGGAGAAACTCGATTGTATATTTTCAAAATCGGGTGCGTTTCTAAGGTTATTTCTGAAAAACATGTCCGTCGTGAGGAAAAAATATGTTTATATTCGGAAAACGAGCGTTCTACATCTAGTGATGTTATATCCGCATAATCAAAATACTTTTTTAAGCAACTTAACGCATCTGTACTTCTTCTACAGCACACAGTTGTGCGTGAACATCTTTAACGATTTACTGTGATTCCTCTAACGACAGCGACTAATTTTCTAATATTATTATTGTTTCTTCAAGTCCCAAGTAATTCTCACGAATACTTTGTAAATCCATTTTAATTTGTGCATCTTGAAATTTTTTCTGGCTTGTATTGATAGCTACACTTTATTTCGGATCGAATGATAAAACCACGTCCTTAATTTTTTCAAAATGTTCATGATAGTAAAACCCCGCCCGTAACCATGTACCCCAACGTGTCAGAATCGGCTGTGGTGGCTCAGGGGTATGGGGACACAATTCGTGAAATTTCCGAATACGTTTTGGAGATTTCAGGAATACTGCCTTTGTACTCGATATTAAAGCATCTACCTCTGGATAACATCTATGAACCTGTTCTGCCACAAGGTGTAGAGCATGGAGTTTACAAGTAATATGTAACAAGTTAGGATAATATTTTCTAAGAGACCGGCCTACAGAACACATGGTTGCGGCACCATCGGTCATAAACATTAATACTTGGTCTTTCGGAAGTTTAAATTTTTCCAAAGTATCTAATAGCATTTCTCAAAATTTTTCGGCATTACATTGGTTTCTAGTCGTCTGGATACTAATAAAATTGAAGACGTTGGTTGATGTGGTTCCATATTACGCCATCACATTAACTGGAGATTGTTTTTTGCTGTCAGTTGTTTCGTCCACACATAACCACAGTTTTTTATTTTTCAGTTCGGCTTTGATTTTATTTTCAACCTGTTTACGCACCGATGGTAAGTTCCTTCGTAACGTTGTTGTGCTCGGTAATGTTTGATTCGCGTATTTATTCCAAAATGAAATAAATGAGTCATTACTTAACAAGGTAAACGGCAGTGAACACACAACCATAGTAACGCATAGTTCATGTATAAACTATTGTCGATTAATTTTGTTATTATTGTGCTTCGAACTGCTTACGTGTTCTTTACAATGTGTTTTTGACCAACACATTAGATATGTATTGCACACTAAACATTTAATTTTTGAACCATCGTATATTAGGTCCGGGAAATCCATAATAAACTTATTCACTTCGTCTGATAACGGTCGTTTTCTCGATTTATGTGTCGGCGACATTTTATTACGTATGCTTACACTTACATGCAGTCTAAGCAAGTACCAAACACATACTGAATGCTTTTTATTAGTTCTGATGCAATACAATCATCCTCACATCGGCGCACATGGCGCGCACGGAAATTGGTCTGCTCTATATATAACACACTAGTAAAGTAAATAACTATTACATATGTGTTCGAACAACGCCAACATTGAAAAATGAAAAAAAGCGTATCGAGTTGAATCTCATTTTGATACTGTTTTGTGTGTCATAATGAGTTTATTACGAACGCAAAAAATATTGGGTAAAAAATATATTTTTTACCCTAAAATAAATACTTCATTGAAAAATCACCCTCTCATCAAATTACCCGTATCTGTATTTAAAGGTTATTTATTTTAATCACAGGTGTTGCGAATCATATTCTGATAATCTGATATTATTTTTTATGAGTTTATTTATTCTAAATTATTTCACTTATATTCAATTTTCGAAACGTCCATTTCTAAATAAAAAGTCCAATGGCGTTAAGTCCCGCGAATTGACAGGACAAAGCTCTTTAATTGACCAGTGCGTTCTATTGTACTAATTGAATAATAGAACCAGTCTAAAATCCATTAAAAATTTGAAATAATTTACCGGACATTCGCAAAATTTTCGCATATTAAAGACCACAGTGAAAACCAGAATGCGAAACGTGCGTTTATACATTCAAAAATATAGAAATTAACGTCGTACTTACGGCAACTCGTTTATTCAGCCGTTAAAAATATCGTTATAAATAGCTTACTACTATTACTGTGACAGCAGATAAGAAGATCTTTTTTTTTTTTTTGGAGATTCTCTAATGAATGTTCCTCATTTTGGAAGCTAAAGCTAATTAATATGTAATTATTTACACCTTGTTGGATCGCTTATCTACAAACGTCAATTTAGAAAGAGTTATGCGCCAATATGTTAAATGTTAATTTAAAAAATGCGACTGAGTGTTGATATATAATATAGATGGCGTTGAAAGTTTCTAAAAGACAACACTTAATATGGTTGTTATAGTTACAACAATGATGTTTTACTTTATAAGTTGTCAAAGTTTAATATTTACGAGTTGAACGGTTATAAATAGCTAAATTTTGAAAGAAACCAGTTCGTTCGGTTTTTAAGTATTTATTATTGAAAGGATTACACAGGCCTGCATTTTTCAACTCTTTGAATGTTGATTTAAAAATGTTAACTGTTTTCTAGTAATTGGGTAGCTCTGATTTCAAATCTGCTTTTATTTTTTTTTGTATCACGTAAGGTTATTTTTCAAACCAGTAAAATCAAAAAATATAGAAAAAACACGATTTATTTCATTTATAAGCTAGTTTTATATTATATTAAAAAAAAATACAAAAATATACACATATAAACTATTGGAAATAGTTATTTATTCTTTATGCTTCTTAAAAAAACGTTTTCGTTTTTCAGAAAAGCTTCGTTTGGTTGTTTTTCTGTTATAGTCAGCTAAAGGAAGATCTGAAGGTAGTTTCTGGGGCAAGCAAATTTTTTTGTTTCAACCTAGACCCCAGTACTTCAGAAAGATCTTTTGAAAGTCCCAAATCTCTTACTAAATCATTCAGTTCGGCTTGTGAAAATAGCTGAGGTTGGTTTTGACCCGAGGTTGATGGTTCAAAATCACTATCCATCTGTACGGAGCCGGAAGTTGAAGAGGTTTCAATATCTTCTTGTAGTACTTAGGGGGGTATAGATATAGGTACATGATCACTGTGAGGAACAGGTCTGATAGCTGATTTAATATTGTTTGGGTACTAAATATGTTTCAAAGTTTTTCTATTATGGCCCTTAATATCACAAAGACAAAAGTAGCAATCTTCATGATGATTTTGCGGTTCTCTCCAAACCATCGGTATTCCAAAAGGAAGGTTCTATTCCCTTTGGTCCAATGTCTTAAACCTTCTTCACATACCTTACAAACATCGTGCGGTGCCCAATCTTTATCTTGATCTCCTAATTTGATTTTGAAATAAGCATAATATGCATTTTTCACAAATTCACCAATTGGTCTCTTAAACATTTTCAAGACGAAATATCCACAAATATAACAGAAATCATCTGGTTTGTTTTTGCAACACCGACTAGACATATTTTTAAGCAATGCTTATTTATCAAATACCACGCACAACACTAAAGACAAATTAATTTTACTTGTTTACTGATCGACACTCAGAGCTATAATGAAGTAAATGACATTAAAATATACATTTTGTTTGGAGTGATAAACTTGAAATCCTTCTTCGCAGTACTAATATAGTGAAAGCATAATAAATAGGATTTAGCAGGTAAAAATTCCCGGAAATCTTGTCCAAAATTAATACATGTACTAAAAGATTTGCATCAGGTAATGAGAGCCTATTTAACAAATGTCTTTAAAACCACAACAGAAAATCATTTTGGGTTAATACCTAGAATTTGAAGTAGTACATTCATTTTAAAATGTATTAAAACGCCTATTATAAGTTTTTTTTTTATTTTTTTCTTTTTCTTTTGTGCAAAAAAAATCTGTGGGTGGTAGAGACCAACTGTATTTTAATTAGTTATTGCTATATAAAAACAGCTTAACAAACAAAAATCACGTCATCACAAATTTTATGCAGGCCTGTGTTATCAGTAGAGAGGTTCATTCGAATAATATGGTCCCAGTGGCTTGTTCTCGCGCGTATATATATTTTGTCAGTCGCTGTCGGCCAACGTTGGGCACACGTTACTAATAAATTATTTCCTTAAAAAACGGAAGCGCATACTCGTATATACGTTTCTGTCTTTTTAGCGTTGCATATAGCCATAAAATCAAACAGTGGATCGACTCAGAGTGCTTTATCGCTTGTCAAAATATTTTCTACAAAAATTGATACACTTCTGCATTCGTTCAAACCAATTGTTAAGGCAGTTACCAGTCTTCAGTTGGTACACTCAAAACTACCGTTGTGAAGACATGTACCTTCTTCGGGCGACTGAAATCGTCGACCACGCATTCCATCCTTGATCTTAGAAAACGGAAAAAAGACGGTTTCTTATTTTTAAATTCAAAACTAATCATATGTTCAATGCGTTTACTGAGGAAAGGTAAAAAATTTAAAAATGCTTTCCGGCTAGATAACGTTCCTTTCCCGCAGTGCTTACAACACGAACGAAATGATTCCTTGTCTACTAACTTAAACGGTACCATTACACGATATGAAAGTTACACATAAATGGAACAAAAATGTCTAGCCACTTTTTCTGCGATTATGCATTATTACACTATTTACTTGTCTTCAGCGCTTAAATTTCCTTGAACATATTGGTGGTATATCATACACTTTACACCTATTATACTGCCATTACAGATTGAATCCGGAAATCTCTTCATCGATTTATAAGCTAAATCGTAAAACGGTCTTTTTCTGGCCCTTTGTGACATTATAAAGTTATTGAAAATAATAAAATAAAATAAAACAATAACTTTGTTATACCACTTTATTCACATGTAATAGTGACTGCGGTTTTGACATACAATGTCATTATCAAACTGCAAAAGTTACAGGCCTACATAGATCTTATAAATGACACAAAAATATATGGGGGTGGTTTATGATGTTATTTAAAATTACTACTATATACTTAATTATTATATACAACATTGGAAAAGAGGTGTATATATAAGATCCAACTGGTCGTTAAGAACAATATCTATTGTGTTGTTTCCGCTTTTAAAAATTTCAAGGAACTCTAAAAGGTTTAATTTACGACTTTTCTCGGCCAAATGCAATATTTTATGATGAACAAATGTATGCCTTTCTGTAATAAGATGGTTTGCGAATGTTGAATCTGTCTTCTTTAGTTTATATGACCTCATGTGTTCTTTTACCCGTATAATAAAACTTCGACCAGTCTGACCTATATATACACTTTTACAATCATTACAATATAATTTGTACACTCCTGATTTATTATTGATATCTGTTTTAGGTTTTGCGTTAAAAATGAAATTACTTGTTTTTACATATGGTTTGTAAGCTATACTAACATTACTATTATTTTTTGAAATTATATTTCCAATTTGCTCGCTTATTTTACCGAAGTAAGTTAACGAGACAAATTGCTTCAAATTAGCACTATCTTTAGGATATACTAAACTAAGGGCCACTTGTAACTGTTTTTTCTTTAGTATACTGTCAATTACGCTACTTTTGTAACTATTGTTTACCGCTATTTATTTTATAGTATTGATTTCACGAACAAAAGATTCATTAGATATTTAATGCTCTATGTATCATAGAATTAAAAAATGAATGTTTGTGTGTCTTAGGGTGTAGTGAATCTTTGGGAATAATGCAATCAGTGAAAGTAGGTTTACGATATATATCAAATTTTAAGCTCTGATTAATTTGTTTAATTTTAAATCCAGAAAGTTAATACTGTTATTCTCTTCTATTTCTACTGTAAAATTGATATTAGAATGGATTGAATTTATGTAGTTCAGAAATGCTTGTAGTTGTCTTTGAGTACCCTTAAAGCAAGCTAGGATGTCATCTACATACCGATACCAAAATTTAATATGTTTTTTACCTAGTTGCGATGAAAGAATTTTTTCTGTAATATGCTTCATAAAAATTTCAGCTAATAGAGGACTTAGAGGTGAGCCCATTGCCAGACCTTCTGTTTATTTGTAGAATTTGTTGTTAAATGTAAAGTAACTTTGGTTGGTGACTAACTCCGTTAGAGATATGATTTCGTGTATAACAACCGGGTTTGTATTTTTCTTTACTAATATGTTTCCTATTAACCTTAAGCATTCCTTATGTGGTATTTTTAAAAACATGTTGGAAACATCAATCTTTTAGAGTCCCTTGAAATTTTTAAAAGCGGAAACAACACAATAGATATTGTTCTTAACGACCAGTTGGATCTTATATATACACCTCTTTTCCAATGTTGTATATAATAGTTAAGTATATAGTAGTAATTTTAAATAACATCATAAACCACCCCCATATATTTTTGTGTCATTTATAAGATCTATGTAGGCCTGTAACTTTTGCAGTTTGATAATGACATTGTATGTCGAAACCGCGGTCACTATTACATGTGAATAAATTGGTATAACAAAGTTATTGTTTTATTTTATTTTATTATTTTCAAAATGAATTACCACAAAGTTACGGCTAGCAGTATTAATTTTATAAAGTTATTATTTATCACTGTAAATCAGCGAAGTTCACTAAATCGTGTTCGTACAGCAACTTACAAAATATATATATATACGTGCTAGGACGAGACGCCGGTGGGATATTAGCACATGTAAAGTATTAATTTTACACATATTATGTAACAATTTAGCGCTGTCTTTTTTTAGAGAGGATGTTTGCGGCACCATCACTCATAAACACTAACACTTGATCTGTTGATAGTTCGAACGTTTCCGATGTATTTAACACTAACTCTAAAATTATTTCGGCAGTACATAGTAGTACCTTCTGCAAGCTAGTAAAATTGAAGGCGACGATTGATGTGGTTTCATTGTTCGTACCATAACATTAACAACCATTTCTTTTACTATCTGTTGTTTCGTCCACAGATAACCACAGTTTATTATTTTTAAATCGAAATCATATGTTAAATGCGTTCAGTAAGGAATGGTAGAAGATTTAGAAATGCTTTTTGGCTAGGTAACGTTTCTTTACCGTAATGTTTCCAAAATGAACGAAATGATTCCTTGTCTACTAACTTAAACGGCACACTACACAATATTATAGTTACACATAAATGCATCAAAAATATCTCGCGGCTTTTTTTGTGATTATGCATTATTACACTATTGACGTGTATTTCGTGGTGAAATTTTCTTGCACATATTGGCGGTATATCATATACTTTACACCTTATTATACTGCCATTGTACATTAAATCCGGAAATCCCTTTATCGATTTATGAGTTAAGTCGTAAAACGGTCTCTTTCTGGCTATTTGTGACATTATAAAATCATTATTTATTATGAACTTCACTGAATAGTGTAGATCTCGGTTTCCGCGTTGGAACCGCGTCGAGTTAGGCGTAATAATAATATAATAACTTCGTGACCTTGGTATGATATGGTAAACCTAATCAGTAGGCGATTAAAGGTCTGTATATTACTTCAAAATATATGTATTTAAAAAACTCTACATGTTTCGGCAGTTCGCCTTTATCAAGAGAATACAAAATATAAAAATGTTTCGTCCACTGTTTCAAGGGACATCTTCAGGGCTGTACGTAGATGTTCGTCGTTTCGCAGTAGCTTGAAGAATGCTATGACAGAGACCGGTACAACTTATATAGGGGGACCGGGTCAGATGGTGGCCTGCTATTGGCTGGGGACAATGAGCCAATGGCATGCGTCGTATGGGCGTGGTGATTCTTAGTAGAGTTCAGTAGAGTTTGCCACGTCGGATGTAACGTATAGCAATCGTATCTATTGAGATTGCGGGGATGTTTGTAAATTTCAATAGATTCACGGATTTTCCTAGGGAAATAATGCGATTCACGGGACAGAAGCTTGATATCTTTGAATAGAATTTGATGACCGGAGTTGAGTTTGTGTTCTGCCAGCGCTGAACCGGCTATATGTAACAGTCTAGTACAACGTTCATGTTCGGACACACGCACGCCGACTGGCCGTTTAGTGGACGAAACGTTGTCAATTACGCCTAACTCGACGCGGTTCCAACTCGGAAACCGATATCTACATCTAGACAACAACCGCGGAAACCTAGACCTACATTCACTGAGTAGTGTTCGTACGACGACTTACAATATATATATATATGTGCTAGGACGAGTCGTTGGTGGGATATTACTCGAATGAACTTCTCTATTAATCTATTTATATTAAAAGTATGTTTTAAATTTTCAATAGTTAATTGACGAAGGAGATACTTGTTGAAACTTCATTATAAAGCAAAGAAATAAGTAATTAAACTTCTAGTTTCAAAAATTCTTTTATTGTAAATACCACTACAATATTGTTTCGCCATACAATGGCTTCATCAGGTGGATGAAATACTGAATATGTACAATACAAGTTTGAATATTTATGTGAAAATTATTGGGGAAATGGTGGTGGAAAATTTTTTTTACAATCTTAAATTTAGTAGAGGGGAGTTGTTTAAATCTAGTTGGTCATTTAAAGCTAATCCTAAACTATTGTATCTATTAATTTCTAAGTTTTCTAACGGGTTAAGTTTTTTACTGCACACCAATCAATGGTATATAGATTAATTCATGTACCTATGAGTAAAAGTATTTCGACCTTGAACTAAATAGAATATACACAATAGCATTAAACAATGGTTACTCTATAAATATTGTCAATAACATCCTAAATAGCCAACAAAAATCTAAAACCCTTTCCTTAGTTTATCCAAAATTAAAATACAAGATAATTAATTCCTATAATTCAATCACTTACTTAGGAAAAATTTCGGAAAAAATTGGTACTTTCATTAAAAAACTTAATAACGAACATATATCATTTAAGACAGACAATACTATACAGAACATTATTAAAAACAACAAAGATAAAATAGACAAAGAATCAAACTCTGGTGTATATAAGTTAACATGCGAAGATTGTAATAAGGTATATATAGGACAAACGGGGAGGACATTCAAAATTAGGATGAAAGAACACGAGAAGCCATAAAGAAAAGAAAACAGATTCAACATTCGCAAGTCATTGTATAGATATCAATCATAGATTTAATATAGATTTCAAAATTTTCACATTTTGAAATCTACATTCAAGAAAAAAGTAAAAAACTTAACCTGTTAGAAAACCTAGAAATTAATAGATACAATAGTTTAGGAATAGCTTTAAATGACCAACTAGATTTAAACAACTCCCCTCTACTAAATTTAAGATTGTAAAAATTTTTCCACCACCATTTCCTCAATAATTTTCACATAAATATTCAAACTTGTATTGTACATATTCAGTATTTGATCCACCTGATGAAGCCATTGTATGGCGAAACAATATTGTAGTGGTATTTACAATAAAAGAATTTTTGAAACTAGAAGTTTAATTACTTATTTCTTAGCGTTTTAAATTTTCATTAAAATTGTTGGTTAAACCTGATAATTTATTAGTATATGTCTTGACCTAAATTCATATTAGTTTTAATTTAAAAATAACATATTTGAAACCAGTATCAACACTAACGATATCTGTACAGTGTTTAGTTTCGTAGCACTTCTAACTACGAACCCCTCCTACATTTACTTTAAACATATCCTGCATTTAAAAATTGAACATATAATAAACGAATTCGTGAGTGGCTTAAATTCATTAGCACTCTTATTTATATAAATAGCAACAGCAAAAATTTACATTCGAAAGTTTAAATTTTTACGTTTTTCAAATAACTTTGAACTGTTTAGTCTATCTCCCCAAAAAAGAGCATATTTACCATAGTTTGCTTTTCAGTTGCGACAGACTAAAAAAAAACCTTTTATAAACAACATGAAAATTCGATGCATAGCGTTTTGAAACAAAAACAACTATTTGCATTTCGTTTAACATCAAATAACATTGTAAAAATGCAATCTTTTTTATTACACATGAATGCATTTCAATCACGATATTATTATTCGTTCATAAACGATTAAATGCATGCCAGACATGCATGCATGGACGGGAATTTACAACAACACCTGTAAAAGCCACGGCAACATCAGACACTTCCTTGCATAAGTATTTGTCATGGAGCCAATTATCTGCTATTTTTATATTAACTTCCCAACAAAACACACACAGGTTTCTAATATGTACTTAGTCCATTACGAATTTTAATTTTATGAATACATAAACATGTGTTTGTAATTTAGTGACATTCTCTACTGAATTTTTGGTTTATTCCTCTCTGTTCATTTATTAATAATTAATATAATACTCTTTTAATATTATTATTCTTAATAAAATTGTTCCTTGATTGTATTTATTGAGGATCTCCTATTTATCCACGTGAGTAGTGTTTGGTTTTGTAGAAATTCCCGGAATTTGAATATGGCGCTCGAAAGGATGACAGTACAGTTCTATAACGCTAGTTGGTGACAAACTGTTTTTGTGTTTATATTTGTTGAGTTGTGAAAGAGCAAAGAACGTGTATCAAATTCTGCTTCAAACGTGGTAAAACGGCAGCAGAAAAGCTTTAAGCCAGACGTAAACTTATTAGTCCAACCTTTTAAAATTGAACTGTTATGGCGATAGGACGATGGCCGGAATCGAAACGAAACCGTTAGTCGTATCGCATAAATTTTATGGGAGCTTCTATTTATTGTATCTGCCCTTAGTCAGTAGAGACAGCGTGGATGGCTAATAAAAGATGGTAGGCGGCGCCATTCAGTTTTACTTACGGAAGCTCAAATCTGAAACCGGAGAAAATGGATCGCGCGATGGTAGGCCCATACACAAAATACGAAAGCGTAATCCAGGAGGGCGAAATATTCCACAGGATACCTGCAATCTGGAAAGAAAAGTGAACGACCAAATTCAAAGTTCAAAC